>JARCGZ010000003.1:14800000-16290000 GCA_029784005.1 Lenwebbia sp. NSW1173648
TCAGCTATAAATATTTGATTGTATCCAGAATGGCCATCTATCAAGGACATGATCTCGCTACCTAACGCTGAATCAATCAGCATATCTGCCATTGGCATCTGGTACTCGTCTTTTGGAGTGGCAGCATTAAGATCTCTAAAATCGATACATACCCTGATTTTTCCATTCTTCTTCTTCACACGGACCACATTCGACAGCTATTCCACATACCAAGTAGTTTTAATAAACCCAGCAGCTAACAACCTCTCAATCTCTTCTTTAATTTTGAGGTTTACGTCAAGAGAAAATCTCCTTGGTGGCTGCTTGTGCGGTCGGAATCCTTTCTTAATTGGCAATCTGTGTTCCACCACATTTCTACCAAGCCCTGGCATCTCAGTGTAGTCCCAAGCGAAACAATCTTTATACTTCTTTAACAACTCTACCAACTGTATTTTGAGATCATTTTCCAATAACGCACTCACATAAAAAGGACGGAGGTGTTGTTCGTCTCCTATGCCAACCTCTTCCAGAGGATCTTGGACGTATATCACCTTGTCATCTTCTCTAATAGGTGAAACTTCAAATTCCACTATATAATCATCCAAGTCTTCTAATTGCTCATCATATTCAGCCATATAGGCCGCATACCTCTCGTCGAGGTCTTTTAACAATGAAAGGCTTTCCATTAATAACATCACTCAACTGTCCCACCAGTTCACTCTTAGGGATCCATTCGATACCCCCCCTCATCAAAATGGCGGAATGCTACATTCTCGGGGTCAACATTTGGTGGTTCAATGGTGCAAGTATTACTACGTACTTAATAGCTTCGGCTTTGACTAACTCAGAGGGTGTGAGCCTAAGCAACTTGTGCTTTTGTGTTGGCTCTGACATACTCTACTTTATCGCTATTCCAGAAGGCTAACATCTGATGTAGAGACGACAGTACGCACTTGTTTCCATGAATCTAATCTCTCCTGAGTAACAAACTATATGACCCGTCCGCATCCACAACACAGAACGAAGCCTTAGATGTTTTGGATCCAACAGTCAGATCCGCCAAGAATATCCCTCTTGCTTCATTGATCTCTCATGTAAAATCTATAAGTTGGATGTTCGAAGGGATTATCTCTGTATCTTTCCTCCCTAACTTCTTAAAGTATTTATAGGGGATGAGGTTCAGGGTTGAACCCCCCATCAACTAGCACTTTGGATATTGCCCAACCATTGACTCTCGCACTAATGTTGAGAGCTCGGAAATGTCTGGAATCTTGAATAGATGATTTCTCAAATTCCACTATTTCCTCCTCACCAAACTGGAATTCCGCTCTATTCTCTTCATCGGTGGCTACATTGGTTGCCGACTCAATTCTCATTGAGGACGCTTTGAATTTTGAGGGTAACTTAGCCTAAACCATGCATGATGTAACAGGCTATTCTGATCGAGACGAGAGCGCCGGTCTAAACTTTGACTTGTGATCGATAGTGGCTATTACTTCTTCTTGTTCCTTTTCCATCTCGACACCCTCTTGGGTTTATGTGAAGTAACTAAAGCTGGCTAGATTTGGGTGATCTGTACTTGATCCACCAGCCATTGGAGTTCTTTCTAAGGATTCTTCTCTTCTGGGTTCTTGACGAGGTGCCCCCTGGTTTCTAAGCTTCCTCTATTTCGAACCATTGATTCTCTAGTGGGTCATGAGGCACCTTTAGGCGATTAATGGTCCTTGGCGGATAGGCTCCTCTATGAGGCAACTCAGTCGCGCTCCTACCTTGATTCAGATGCCTATGTGTGTCGTTGATAACCTTGTTCCTCTGGGGCTACCCGTAAGGATAGGCTGTCCTACTGAATACACTCGACTGATCCCTTGGTCTTGGAGCATAAAAGCTTTCATCTACATAATAATTCTCATGCGTCCTAAACCGTTGCCTTGGTAGCCTCTTTTGAAATGGAAACTGGTAGAGCCTGCTGAGTTCTTGCTTACAATAGGAGCACAAATTTCAATCTTCCTCCCAAAACTCTCCTTGGTCAACAGCTTTTGACCTCCTAGACCGACTTGTTTGATAAATTCTTTCTTTGCCTCCTAGTTTGCCTGGGATGTTGTCTCCAATGCTCACTCGAATTTCTTTCTCATGTTCTCTTGTGGAAACCCATCGACGGTTTGGAAAAATTTCTCGTTTGCAACGGGAGCACAAATTCAGCTGGTTGAATTGCCTTTTCTAGGGCCTAATCGACACCATCCCTGTTATCACTTGAAATGGTTCAGCATCGATCGCCATGGGTTCTTTCTCTTTTTCCTTAGAAAACTTAATCTTGTTCTTCTTAATTGCTTCTTGTATGTTTTTCCGAAAAACAATACAATCCATAGTATTATAGCTCCATGAATGGTGCCACTTACATCACTTCTTTCCAACTAACTCCTCTTTGCTGGGGATGACTTGATTATCCGTTAACTTTGTTAGGTTGTTTGCTAATAAAAGATCGAAAACCTCATTTGTATTGCTTATGTCGAAAGAGTAGACCTGGGTGTCCTTCACCTTGAACATGATGCTCTCTTTAAATCTCTCTTTTTCTTTCACAGGTTTCAAAGCTTGACAGGTATAGGGTCTGTCGATCACCATCTTAGCCACGACTACCTCCGCGTAATCTAGCAGATCTGATTCTTCTCGGTGCTCATAACCTTTAGAGAAATTCACATCATGTTTAGTATATTTCTTCTCTTTTTCTTTTAGGATAGTCTTGTGTTTCGATGCAGTCAAGACCAGTTGAAAGAGGTCATTAAAATTTTGACCGACCATTCTGTTCCGAAGGTTGAACTTGAGTTTGCTTAGAGCAAGGTCTGTAAATGTCTTTTCGGGTAACGACAAAGACACTTGTTTTTGGTTTGCTTGAATCGGGAAACAAAGTGATCTACCCATTCATTACTTTGCTATCTCATAGCTGCTAAGTCTGCCACTGATACCTCGGGTTGAACCCTTTGAAATTGGCCGTGGAATATCATTTTCATTTGGTACCGGGTATTTATCAAATTAGGAGGCAAGGAAGTATACCAAGTAAAGGCTGTTTTGGATAAAGACAATGGGAATAGCCTTAACTTTCAATGATTGGCATGACCAGCATCCGCACACATGGAAATGAACTTGTTCACATGTTCCTGTGTTGATTGGTCATCCTCTCCTGTGAATAGAGTAAATTCAGGGATCTTAAAACCTTTTGGATAGGCAATGTTGTCCATCCATGGTGGATACGGCTCCCGATACTCCCTGATTCCTTCTGCTTCAACCCCGTGCTGCCTTGGCGCCTGTGCATATATGGCTTGATTCGGGTCAAGCACCTGTACTATAGGCTGCTGCACAAGTTGTACTGTAACAGCGTCCCAGCCCGCCGCCTTCTTATGCTAATCACGAGATGTTTTAATCTGTTATTACTTATAATATAGAGGGCACATGCGAAAGTCTATAGCTAAATAGGCGAGGCCGTTACACAAGTGCATGCAATCGGGTAGGCATGCCTAAAGGGCACGACCTCTTAGGGTTCACTACGACTTACAATAGATAATAATGCAACAAATTGGTCAAGTACGTCTCGTATATATAATAACCAAGTTATTTACACTTCTTTTTGACAAACAAAGATACATTCACTAGGAGGATTCAAGAGACTATGACTATTCCTGAGTACTAATTGTGCCATTATCCAGCTCCGCCACCATAGCATGTCCACTAATCTTTTAGGAAAATGCCGTCTCTGGCTAGCTACTTTAGAAAAAGGGTTAACAATGAAAGGGTGAGCTGAAGCTTAGCAAGAAAAAGATCTAATCAAACGACTAAATTGTCTAATCACCATTCAATCAGGCAGGGCCCACGAACGAATCACGCCACAACTCATATGGCTTCTCAGTAGCTCAAGATCGAAAGCTACAAGGGCCTAGAATCGTAAATTTCGCTATGACTACCACATATTCAGCAATCCAACCCACGAATCAAATAATCCGATAGCTCAAACCCATATCTCACTAATAGACAGACATGTGGGACCAAACTAGACGTTGAGTCGCTCCTTTTTCTCCCGGCTGAACCTCATCATGGGTTCCATCTATACTTCACCATCGGCTAACAACGTACGAGGTGAGCCAATCATCAATTCGGCCAACACATAGCTACCTCACAATCAATTTAACACAATAGGGTTAACAAGCAAGTCACTAACTTCAAGCATCACCCTTTTTGGGTCCACGGCCGAACCACCCTATACAGTGCAACGCAAATCATGCCAAACCGAGATCAAACTTGACAATCCAACCATAGATCCCAGTTACCCAAGACCTAAGGATGCTAGATCAAGCGACGGATCATTCATACGAAGGTGATTCCCCTTCCATGCAAGCCAAAAGCTCCACTCACATATCCATTTCCAAAGTTCACCGTTCGCGCTAAATCAAACGATGACCGGACAATCTAGTAGTAAGATTAGATATTCACTTGCCTTAAGTTTCCGCACGAAGAAAAAGGAAGCGAAATAGCTGGCAAAACAAGCTCGGCTTCATTTCATCTCCTTGCACCGCGCGAGTGGGGGCCGAGAGAGAGCGAGCGGATGAGCGACGTCGAGGAGCTGTCATTGATGGCTTGAAGGCTCGTGGGATTGCCGTTGACGAGCTGTGGTGCCGTGGGCGCAAACTTGAGAGAGAAGGAGCTCGGGTGAGAGAAGAGAGGAAGAGAATGAGAGAGCTTGAGGGGTTTTTGGGGCTGTCCACAAAGGGGGATAAAAAATTAGAGTGGAAGGAGAGAGATACTATATATAGGGGGAGAGAGGCGGTGGGAGTGGGCTGCTCAAGCTTCGCGCTCTAAACCGCGAATCAAGTTCCGCGTCGGGACTGTTTTCACCAAAACTTCCACTCAAACAATTTCCAACGATCCAATAAAATTGTCGCACCTTCGACTATAGCATTAAACCAATCTAATCCACCGCACAAAATTGTTAAACTCCAATTTCGTAAAATCTAATAATCTAAGCCCGACGTCGACTTACTATTTAGTTAAAAAAAATCCGTTTGTCAAAAAATCAGGCCCTCACAATTCTCTCCTCCTTATGAAATTTCGTTCTCGAAATTTCCGTCCTTGTCCCCTTCTTAGCAAACCTTAAACTCTCTAAAGTCAACATCTCATCCAAGATACGTGGCCGTACTACACCACTCTAATCACCTATTCTCTGGGAATCACCACATCCCGCAATTTTAACCATTAACATGGGTCATCACCGACCTTAACACTCACAGATTCATTTGGCAACATCACTAGGCCATTTACTCACAATTATGCTATGAACCTCTCAAGTTCACTTTCCACTACTTGTCAATCCATATGACGTCATTCCGGACCACACTGTCCATCTGATATAACCAGGCAGATTGTCCGACACCACTCAAGTCGTAACACTCTTCTGCCACCATGATGCCAATTACATATGACATGCCCGAGATTTTGTTGGTTATGGTCATTAAACAAAACATACCCCACCACGACGCCGTCGGGTCGCTGGCTGGCTAGCTTGTGTGGGTCTCATTTCATTCCAAGGCTACCCTGATCACATAGCATGGGCCCTCTCTGATCACACAGCGGAGGCACACACAACTGACTTTCACTAACTCCCCACAAGGAATTCAGGCACTTCTCATCCACAGCATCTTTCATTCACCATTTCCTTCATCAAATTATAATGCAATTCCATGCATTTTTCGAAAATGAGTCAATTTTTTTTAAAGCAATGCACCTTTCAAAACGAGTCAGACTTAGCACAACACCCATACCCACCTTTTTCGACATATGATTTGGTTCATTCATGTCCCCATCGTCATCTTAAAAGCCTACCAAGAGCCTCTCCTTGTTCAGGCCTCTCTGCCCCGGCTTCACTCCCTGCCTTCATCAGATCGGGTCGATACAGGCCCACCAGCTTTTGCCTGGTTCGTCCCCAAGCCACACATCTACGTAGGGAGTCCCATTGAACAAATCCCATACCAAGTCTTATGGTTTGTAGGTATCCCGTCTTGATTGTCCCATACCAAGCTGACAGTTTATCAAGTCTGACAAAACATGATGCTCATGCATGCACGTTTCTCAAACTTACAATTTTAATGCAACAAATCCATGCAATGCATAAATAACTCTCACTCCTTATCACGTATCACCAACTACCATAACATTAATCCTTATCTTAAATTGGCTATTCTAAGTCCATAAGCGGCCATCACACCAAAGATCAAATACTTAGAATCAATCTAGAGCACTCTTTTTTGGTCGTTGTCAATTCAGAATCATAATCATATAATCAAACTGGCTCTTTGTCCAAAGTCAATAACTAACCTCAGTACCGTTCACTTTCTTGCGAACCTCATATCTTCATTCAGGGCCTTTCAATACGAATCGGTATTTAAAACCATCAAGGTACAACACAGATTCAAGCCTAAGGTCCACAAATATCATCGACCACAATTCTATATCCACAATTAGTCATACAAGTTTAACCATCAAACACCAACGATTCAAGCCTATATGTAAGTCGTTACCATTTCGACTTATCGTCCAATCCACCTGTCGATCACTATACTATATCCTCAAAGCACAAAGATCATCAATCTTAAGCAGTGATCAACAAACTTCTTAACTAGAAATTAGCATAAACTACTACCAATCCCCTACCAAACACAATCACATGCACTTATAAGTTTTAAACGCGTACGTGCCTACCAAACACTTCATCCACTAGCACACCTTATCACTCCACTGTCCCGCTTTGATACCAATCCAACTAGGGCGTCACGCTGCTTACGATCTTTGCTTTAATCTATTATTACTTATAATACAGAGGGCGCATGCGAAATCTTAGTAAACTAAAAACAATCAGCGGCCATACAATCACTTACAAGTGCACTCCAGAACAAGGGCAGGCACGACGCCCTAAGGGTATGGCCTTACTCATAGGGTTCGCTAATCTTTACTTATCATACAATCACAAATATTCACACGCAACAAGTACATCTAAGTTATATATATATTTATTTATATATTTGTCTTTCCCTTAAACAAAGCCATAGACTACACTGGGAAGATTCGAGGGGTAACATCTATTCCGGGGTATTATCCGCTGTTACCATCGATGTGCTCCAATGCCACCATCCATGTCGACTACTTCTCAAATGGTTAGGTCATATGAAAAAGGGTTAAATCAACGGGAGTGAGCTGAAGCTCAGCTAGTGAAGCAGCTAACTTAACGTTCTAAATCATCCATTCACCACTCGATCAGGCAAGACTAATGTCAACCACAAGCAAGTATGAGACTCGACAACAACGTCACACATCGTGCAACATGACTCTCACACGCATGAGCACGCGCATGACTTACTGTTTAGTTTCCACTTCGTTACCAGTTATCCGTGAGACACAGGCCATGGTTATTTGAGGGACACATGCCTCAATTCCGTCTCCGAGGGACACAGGCCTCGATCTTGAGGGATAAACACCTCGGCTTATCGTCCATGGGACACCGGCCATGGAAATTTCGAGGGATACAAGCCTCAAGTCTCCCTAATCCAGGACTTTCGAGGGACACAAGATATGGACTTCCCGATTTCCCTCCGGCTCCCATGGGGTATCATCCGAACATAGGTGGATATCAAACGTCCTCGTCGGGACACAGGCTAATGGGATCCTCGGTACATTCATTAAAATTCATTCATATGTAGACCAACCTTCGATCAATCACACCATCCACTGGCACATTCGATGTTGGACACGTCAAGCAAAACAATCAATCACACACATTCTTTGGTACTTACATGAAATGCAACTGACGCTACGGTTCGGCCATCCAGAGCATTAATCCACAGACATTGACCGACCCACCACAAGAGCACACGCAAGACTTCCATGGTACACATACCCATTCCGAGACCCAAATGTAAGCATGAGACTCCCAATCCAAACGATCCGACACACAAATCTAACTACTCAAAACTATGAGACACCGATTCATCGATTAAACTCTACATGCCTTCCACGCCATTTCACAAGCAACCACCAAGAATCTTGGCCGAACACCCATATGCCACTTGACTTCCATTCACTTTGTTTCGACGACAACTCAAATGATCGACTCTCGATTCCTGCTCACCCATAACCCCAGCTACAGATCTAACATGCAAAGTCATTTCCCTATACATGCAAGCCGATCTATCCCTTGACATACCCACAATCAAACGGAGTCGTCACGCCCAACCAAGCGATAGATAGATAGATCAGACATTGAGTTAGATACTCCACTTGCCTCAGGTCCGAAAGCTACGAAGACGGGGGTCGATTCGTCACCAAACGGCTTGGGTCGCCTCCACCTCCTTCGGGTGCGTGCGATTTCAAGGGGGCGAGGGCGAGGGGACAAGCGGGCTGGTCCACAAGCAGAGGGGCTGAGGAAGTTGAGGGAGCTGTCACCGGTCGATGCCGTCGTCGAACGAGGGAGGGGCAGTGGCATCGGGGTCGGGAGGGCGAGCGGGCGGAGAGGAGAGTAACCAAGAGAGATGCGAGGTTCTTGGGGGTTCTCCTTGCAAGAAGTGTAGAGTGAGGAGAGAGAGAGAGAGAGAGAGTAGATGGCTTTTATAGGGGCACTAGGTCGGTTAAGGGGTGGGTAGTGCTCCATTCGAGCTCAAATTCAACTAATTGGCTCAATAGGACCAAATATAGTTATCTATTGCCAACGGTCTTCCACTCCAAATAGTATCGCGTCCAAAACCTCATTTGGTCCTATAACCAACGCACCAATGACTAAAGTTTCTAAAAATATAATCGCCATTAGTCCATGCCCACAATTAACTACTTCACTCGTTCAATTAATCTGGCAGAAATTTCGGTCTTCACAGGCAGGTCCATGAAAGAATCACGCCACAACTCATATGGCTTCTCAATAGCTTAAGATCGAAAGCTACTAGGGCTGGAATCATAAATTTCGCTATGACTACCACATATTCAGCAATCCGACCCATGGATCAGATAATCCGATAGCTCAAACCCATATCTCACTAATAGGCAGACATGTAGGACCATACTAGACGTTGAGCCGCTCCTTTTTTCTCCCGGCCGAACCTCGTCATGGGTTCCATCTACACTTCACCATCGGCTAACAACGTACGAGGTGAGCCAATCATCAATTCGGCTGACCCATAGCTACCTCACAATCGATTTAACACAATAGGGTCAACAAGCAAGTAAGCATCACCCTTTTTGGGTCCACGGCCGAACCACCTATACGGTGCAACGCAAATCATGCCAAACCGAGATCAAAATTGATGATCCAACCAAAGATCCTAGTTACCCAAGACTTAAGGATGCTAGATCAAGCGACGGATCATTCATACGAAGGCGATTCCCCTTCCATGCAAGCCAAAAGCTCCACTCACATACCCATTTCCAAAGTTCACCGTTCGTGCTAAATCAAACGACGACTGGACAATCTAGTAGTAAGATTAGATATTCACTTGCCTTAAGTTTCCGCACGAAGAAAAAGGAAGCGAAATAGCTGGCAAAACGAGCTCGGCTTTGTTTCATCTCCTTGTGCCGTGCGGGTGGGGGCCGAGAGAGAGCGAACGGATGAGCGATGTCGAGGAGCTGCCGTTGACGAGTTGTGGTGCCGTGGGTGCAAACTTGAGAGAGGAGGAGCTCGGGTGAGAGAAGAGAGGAAGAGAATGAGAGAGCTTGATGGGTTTTTGGGGCTGTCCACGAAGGGGGCATAAAAAATGAGAGTGGGAGGAGAGAGAGACTATATATTGGTGGAGAGAGGCGGTGGGAGTGGGCTGCTCAAGCTTCACGCTCTAAACCGCGAATCAAGTTTCGTGTCGGGACTGTTTTCACCAAAACTTCCACTCAAACAATTTCCAACGGTCCAATAAAATTGTCGCGCCTTCGACTATAGCATTAAACCAATCTAATCCACCACACAAAATTATTAAACTCCCATTTCGTAAACTCTAATAATCTTAGCCCGACGTCAATTTACTATTTAGTTCAAAAAAATCCGTTTGTTGAAATATCAGGTTGTCACATGTACTCCATAAATCGGCTGAGGAATAGCAAGTTGTGCGTACAACCCTGGAGGTTGTGGTTGTTGCACATGATTTTGCAAATTCTGTGGATATCGTTGTGGAAAATGTTGTTGTATATTTATGTGGAATGGGTTGTGGAAAATATTGTTGGGTGTTCTATGGAAGAGGCTCGGCAGCCGGCGGTGTCACGTTTTGATAGATGTTTTGACCAGCTTGATTGTTTTCACCATTACCGCTCACACCAACTTGAACTCCACCAACCTGAGTTGCTCTATTTGTGGGTACTCCGCTAATAGTCTCAACCCTTTGAAGAATTCTTGTCGGAGGCACTGAGGGCACCGTCTGAACAGGGTTTCCCAAGGTGGGTAAACTACTCATGAACTGAGGAACATACTCGGAGGTCGTCGGTACGTAGGTGTGTTGACCATATGTCGGACTAGGACTGCTTGATAACTCTTGCCTTTGATCACACCCCATAATCATGTTGATTATCAAGGGTTTGAGCGTTTCTTCCATTTGTCTAGTTACATGATTGGCCCATTCGTTTTGACTCTCTTTGAATATCCTCCGTATCATAGCAAAAGTATCCGGATTCACTTCCATTTACACCCTTTGATCAGTCGTAAGATGTCTCGAGATATCAGTATCAGTTACTTGCACTTGGTCTGTAACTGGCTAAACACTTGACGGCCCCGGCACATTTACTCGATCATCAGAGGGCGGTGGAGAGTTATCACAACTATGATTTTCTGGATTGCGTTGATTTCTGGTTCTGATCGTCATTCTCCTTGGATCAAACACACAGGTCCCACTGGGCGGGCCAAAAAGATGTTTCGTTGGAATTGCTCCGCGATAAAATATCTTTCACCGAAGTTCAATTTTTAGCTTTTAAATGTGATAAAGGGTTCTGTGATGATCTTGGATAGGAGAGATCCTAAGAGTCAGAAAATCAACGCTTGAAATTTTGCAAAGATTCCAATAGAATAATACAAATGTTATCTCGTCTAGAGTTTGACTCGATGGAGAGATCTTTTAAGTACAATTCGAAGGAAATCGATACAAGTGGAAATGAAAGAAACAATACAAACGTAGACCAAACCATAGCTTGACTCGATGGGTTGGCTTAGCGGGTATCTTCTCTTCCAAAGAACAACAAACCAACACACCCAAAATAATGTCAGAGTTTGACTCGATGACAATGCCTTGAACACGCTTCGATAATGCACCAAAGTTTGACTCGATGGCACAATATTTGGGATAAAGATAGATGCCGGAGTTTGACTCGACGACGATAATCTGTAAGCTACAGCAAAGAAAAGTAAATACAATGCGATAAAGATAAGATAAATTTGTTGATTTGTTCGGGGGAGCTGCTTCTGTAGTTGCCTGGTGGCATTTATCATGGTTGGACTGGTAACTGCCTTCCAGCAGTTGCATCTTTTACGCACCAAAAGTTGCCATGCTCTTTCTTCAAATCTTTCTCACTTGGTTTTCGAGCAGTTATTCAACTCCAAATAACTGATGGTGTTGGTGCTTTCGTCTGATCATTTTACTAACGTCGGTCATGCCCACGTCCTCCCTTTCTGGAGGCCTTGAAGTTCAAAATCCCAATAACTGTCGATAAGACATTCTTCTTTAGATCGTGAGGGTCTGCCCATGTTCTCCGCACTCTGCGGGTCTTTTGACTTGTTCTTAGGACTCATTTTGATTCTATTTGTCTTAAAATTGTCTTCCCGCCATAGACTTCAAGAGGATAATCTTCATGTTTTCGGCGCTCCTTGAAAAGGTCTTGAACCTGGTGGGATTAGCTCTCATTGGCGCTCAAATTACCAAACGGTTTAATGACCTCATCGATCGATATAGTCACGTGCCCTACACAGGCTTTCTTCATTCTCTATCGAAATGCCTATTCCTCACGTATCTATCAAGTATGTCGACTCCTCATGTATCTCACTCATGTGTCGACTTCTCACGTGCTTTGTATGTGCGTTGATCCTCACATGATCCAAGCGTCCACCAACCCCTCACCTGTGCAGCACATGTTTCCGCGGGCGAATCATTTTGAGTGTCAATACCACCACCAATTTATGTTGAGTTTAAACTGGAAATTTGATGAAAGGACTTTGAATTGTCAGCAAACAACCTTACAAGAGAGTCGGTACAAAATTAAGTACGGGGATTGAAAGTGGAATAATCCAAAACGACTGGGACCACAAATGTAAATTATTCCTAAAGCGTAAGGTGGACCGTAGATATGACCCCAGTAAGTGTCCAAGAGATGTGATGTTGCTCTCAATTTATGTAATTTTTTAGGAAATATTGATATCGTGGGCATCTTTTTGTTAGGTTGCTATAGAGATTTGTTTCCACTCCGTTTGGTTCACGGAAAATGAGTGATTTGAAAATTATTTCCTAAAAATGATCACATGAATCGCTTAAAATAATTAATCAATGAAAAGCATTTTCAGTAGCAACAACAATTTGTATCCCAAGATTTGCGTAGACGATGAAAATATTTTTCATTCATTTATCTTTATGTTGCTTATTTTTGAAAAAATATTTTCCAAGTTACTCATTTTTCGCAAAACAAACGGAGCCTAAGGTAAAAGAACATTTCCTTGTCCATGGAGAGATGATTTCGCGTAGCTTCATGGCCGAGCTAAGCCCCGGGAGATCAAGATTATTCTTCAAATCATCTAGTAAAAACAATTCCACGTTCTTTCCTTACCCAAAAAAAAAAAAAAAAACAATTCCACGTTCAAACGTGTGGATGACACCCCTCGTAACCGAATGATGCAAGCCCGTTGGGGCATTTCTCCATCGGTTTTTGATTGACTTTCAGTTGCTGTTCAATCGAGCTCTGTCTTATTCTGTCCGACCGTTGTTTTGGCCTTATCAACGCTTTATGTAGCTTGATGGGCCTCCCTTGTTTCCTTTCTTTGATCACCCGCGACACCCTTGCACCTGCCATGACACCACCTAGTGTCGTTTTGTGTACGAGGTTTGTGTGGTCGGGTTCTTCCCTTTGTAATTTGCGCCTTGTTTAGTCAATATACTTCTTACTTAAAATAAAAAAAGAACACAATTCCAGATTTGAATCATCACTCTGATTTTGGTCATTTCTTGCCATATTCTCGCGGACACAATGGGTTTTATTCGTCGTAAAAAAATTCAAGAACCTTCCCTGGTAAACTTGGATGTGCTTCGTCCAAAAAAAAAAAACTTGGATGTGCTTCATTCCCGCCGCCTTACAAATCTTTTGTACTCTAGAGGAGTTGGTATGCGAACCAGTACATGTTTAAGCGTGATCCTTTCTCATTGTATGCATGACCTCGTTCGAGTCTTGATCCATACATTTCCTGTTCGACGTTGAGATACACAAAGAAAATCTCTACAAGCATTACCGAAACGCATAATATGATAGCCTATGGTACATTGGTAACCATGATATTAGGGACAATTCATCCGTTAGAGATTGCGATACGAAACCAATGAAAGAAACCCTGTATTGTTTTTTGCATATGCGAATTGTAAGGCAACTAGGTCTAAACCCTACGTTTCAACACAACACTCATGCAAAGGAAAATAAATAACAATACACAAAAATACCAACGTAAAAGAAACTGTCAAAACCTACTCTGCAGCCAGTCCAGAAATACAAGATATGCCTCGATGACCCTCCCTCGCTATCTCGGCTTTATCCTCATTTTCCACCAAGACAGCATACATCACCCACCACCGATTCTAAGCACTACACCAATCACAATACTATGGCCAAAATTGCGAAATTTACATATCAAGGAAGAATTCGGAAGTTCGATAGTAATTTACTTGAAAGAAAACTCGGCTAAGGCATCGTGACAGCAGCCTATCACATGGCAGGTGAACTGAATGCATCCAAAACCTATTCCAGAAAAAAATAAAATAAAAATCAGGCTTCTCATTACTCTACCACTGTAGGTCGCTTTTCCAAGAGCGATTCCAGGAATGCCGGACACAATTTGGTGAGAGGCGGAAGAGTTTGCGACGATCCACTGAATAAGGTAGCCCAAGGCTTCTCAGATGGAGTGACCGTGATCTCAGTGATCTGGTTTCTCTCGAGGTTGAACTCCTGTAGCTCCCCGTATATGGACGAGTACCCATACTTCTCTGCAATAATCATAGTCTTAAATAAAGATCAACTACAAAAGAAGAAACTAGAGTGGGATTCAAATTTGCATAACGAAGGTATGTACAACTCTGAATTGACCATGACCATTGATCACATCCTAATGGGAAAACACAATATAATGCACTGTTAATGTCTGTGGATTCACCACAGCACCAAAGCTCTCTACTGTTAGAACAGTTTTTTTTTGGTAAGGCTGTTAGATCAGTTTTGTACCTGTTTCTTCAGAAACAAGGCCCTTCCTGTGAGCAACGCCATGTTCAGTTGCTTCATCACTGTATGGATCAAAGAGGACATATTCATGATCACCATTTATAAATGCAAGCAACCCGCAAGATGTTTTCCCTTGAGTAATGTTCTCTTGTGATGGACTGCCTTGAATAAATGCAAGAGCACCGCCTTCAGCCTGCAAAAAGCACAGATGTCTTTTTTGATAAACCACTAATTTGTGCTGCAGAAATTGTGTCAAGGGAAAATGCTTTGTTTAGCTCTGATGCAACAGGATTCGAAGATCCTATAAAAGAAACAAGAGCACCAGGCAGAGAAAACTCCTGATTCATTTCATTCACAAGAGTCGGAGTCGATATTCCACTCAGCAATTAAATACTACCACATGATCCATCGCTTTCTTGTGTATGCAAATCTCATAAATTGTTGCACAAAGAACAGAAAATTCATTTTTTTCCGTTTCATGCTTCATTTATCTGTGTTCCTTTATTTGGCTAAAAAGAGTAAAGATTTACACTAAAGGAGAACTTGAGTTACCATCACAGGAGTGGCCACATATTTAACTATTCTCATGTACACTGATGACCTCATCAAAGGATGAAATCAGCATGCGTGTTATTCAGGAAAAATAATGATTTGCATACTGCGCTAAAACACCATACTCAGCATTTAACATTTTTACTATATTCCTAACAAATATGTTGATTGGACTTGGGTGCCAAGACTATGTCCAGGTGCATATCCAAGTGTTTGAATTGCCTTTAGAGAAAATCTTAAACATGGGGACTTGCCTAAAAGGATCCAAGAAAATGGAAACAGGTACAAAGACATGTCATATAATCCACGTTAAAGCTGAATATACAATTGACAAATCAAAAGGAATTGTCTCAAATTTCAATTATTTTCTAGACATAAACATGCTTCCTTCAGTTAATTTCCTCTATTCCTCCACAGAAACAATAGTTTCTATGTCATATGCAACTATGAGACTGAACTTGATAGGAAGAGTTATATTTGGGCTTTCTAGTTTTATTTGCGTCTGCCAATGTCTATCAGTCATTACTTGATTATTGAAACTTCAAAAGACCTGCTGGAGAGACTTGGCCCTTAAGGATAAATACGTTCTTTAGTTTTGGTGAGTGGCTTAATACACCAAGTAGTGAGGGGAAATAAGAAGACGCAGCACTGTCTACATATGCGTCAACGATCTCTTCCCACCTCAACAGAGACTGACTTTCCTCCTCTTCCTCCTACTCCTATTCCTCCTATAAGACGACACACAGATCAGTACCTCAACAACTATGGCTACCCTCGTCCATTGCTCAGATGAGGTTACCAAACAGCTCTTGCAAAGCTTCCATGTGTCGACAGATAGATTACACAATGAAAGATGTGCAAACCTTTACGTCTAGGTGATAAAGAATAGTAGTATAAGCACATTGACTTTATAGATCTAAGTAGTTTCCCTGACTTTCAGTTACTTTTAAATATTTTTATCAGTTTGTTAAGAGTATTTGGCCAATGGGGGCATATTTGTCTATTTCCTTTATTATTTTATGAATAGCAGCAATAAGGGCAAATATTGTAATTCTTGGCCTCTTTTTGGCTTTATTAATAGATAGCTTGGGGTCACATTGACCTAACCAAGCATGCAGTTCAGTTTTTTTCTCTCAACATGGTATCAAAGCAAGGGTTGAACTGAAACCCTAGCCCTAATCTCTTTTACGCGCAATCGTTCTTTTCTCTCTCTCTCTCTCTCTCTTCTCGCCCCACCGCAGTTCCTTCTCACCTTCTTTGCTCTCTTTCACAGCATAGGGCAGCACTAATAAGGTGATTATTTGAATCTAGTGTCTGCTTTAAACCTCACCTCTATGAGATAAATTAAAGCTTCTTTGCAATTTGCGATAGGTGGTACAATCCTCTCGTGTGTGAAGACCAAAGTACTGCAGTTCGTGGACCACCATATTTTTTTTTTTTTATTCTTTGGGAAAAATCAAAATTATCAATTTTTTTTTTCAGGTTTTCAAAACCTTGGAAAAAATCGATTTTTGCCCTCATCTGAGTTGGCTGTTTTTTGAAGGACGACTTCAGCCTACTACCAGAGGACTTCCATCCAATTTTTGGCCTTTTTTTGGCAACTTTTGGTGGTTTGATTGCTCTGTTTACACTTTTCGAGTCGATTTCTGAAAGACAACGTCTGAGGATTTAACTGTGAGCTCTGAACCTACAGGAGATGGCCGTACAGATTATATTAATTTTGCTGCGATCCCTGTGAAGCTAGACGGCACAAATTATTTGATATGGTCTCGATCTTCATTCTTGACCATCGCAGGCCGGGGGCTTACAGGACATATCAACGGCACTTCTGTGAGGCCGGCTACATCAGGTACTACTCAGGAAAAGTGGATCTCAAAGGGGGATCTCGAATGACTCTTTGATAATGTCCTTCTTGATACTGCGGCACAGATTTGGTCGGCTGCAAGGGATTCTTATGGTCAACTCGGGAATGATGCACAGGTGTATGAACTTTGGAAAAGGGTTCATGACGCCACTCAGAAGGAGATGACTATATCTCAATATTATGCTAAGCTTCGGAGTTTGAGGCAAGAGCTAGATCATTATGCCGATTATCACCCAACCAATGATGCGGACGTTGCTGCCTACAAGTGGCATGTGGACAAGATCAGAATTTATGATTTCTTAGCAGGATTAAACGTTGAATATGGTCAAATACGCTTTCAAGTCCTTAGCCAGTCTCCATTCCCTACTCTGGAACAGTACTATGCCCTAGTTCACTCTGAAAAAAGCCGTAGGACATCAATGCTTCATCCCTCTACTGTTGATCCTTTCGGTCTGATACCTCTAAGAAGGTTGTGAAGTGTGAACATTGTCATAGGCCGTATCACAATAAGGCTACCTGCTGGAAGTTACATGGAAAGCCTGCAGATTTTGAGGCAAAAAGGGAACAAAGAACGAAAAAAAACAAGGCAAACCATACCGAAACTGTTCCTACTGCACCTACTACTGATATTGGTTTATTCCAAGAACTTCAGGCATTTCGATGTCTATTGAAAGTTCCTGCTGCTGCTGCCTCCTCCACGGTTACCAATTCGTCTTCTCCTTTTGCTTCAAACCTAGCCACTTCAAGTATCTTCTTTGGGGGGTTTAATACATCTATTGTTTCCAGCCCATGGATCATTGATACAAGGGCTACAGATCACATGATAGGTTCTTCTAGTCTATTCCAGCAATTTACCCCTACTTCCGGCAGAGACAAAGTTCGCGTAGCTGATGGAACCCTCTCTTCCATTGCTGGAAAAGGGTCTATCAATTGTTCCTCCACTCTTTCATTAACTTCTATTTTACATATCCCATCATTCTATACTAATTTCCTTTCTATCGGTAGTCTGACTCGAGATTTAAACTGTAAAGTAACCTTTTTTCCTCGTTATTGTGTTTTCCAGAATCTGATAATAGAGATTGGATATGGTAGATTGGATGGTGGTCTTTATCTGCTCGAGGGTAGTGGGGTTTCTACTTCTACTGTCTTCTACGCCTTATCAAGTTAATTCGGTATTAACGGATCTCCATCAGTAGCACTGCAGATTAGGTCATCACCATTTATGAACTTCAGAAAAAGTTTTTCCTAATCTCGTTTCGACTTGTAATAAAGATGAGTTTTTTTTGTGAAGCCTGTGTTTTGGCTAAACAAACTCGTTCAACATATCCATCTTCAAATAATAAAAGCCGTTTCCCTTTTCATATGATTCATACTGATGTGAGGGGTCCTTCTCGGCATACTTCTATTTCCAGTCATCGGTTGTTTGTCACTTTTATCAATTGTCATTCTCATACAACTTGGGTTTATTTGTTGAAACATAAGAGTGACGTTTTTCATTGTTTTCAAAATTTTCACAAAATGGTCCAGACTCAATTCAATGCCACTTTGAAAATTATTCGCAGTGACAATGGCACTGACTGAGGGTCAGTTTCAAGGGTATCTCTCTAATCATGGCATTATTCATCAGACCAGTTGTGTTGATACCCCAGCACAAAATGGTGTTGCCGAAAGAAAGAACCGACATTTATTAGAGGTCGCTAGGTCTCTTATGTTTGCCCGTCATGTACCAGCTCAGTATTGGAGTGATGCTATCTTAACCGTTGCCTATTTAATAAATCGGATGACTACTACAATTCTTGATTTTCACACACCTATTAATGTTTTACAGGGATCGACATTTATTCTCACCCCAAAAAATTTTGGTTGTGTTTGTTATGCTCGTAACACCACCTCTAAGAGTAAGTTGGAACCCCGTGGTCTCCGCTACATTTTTCTTGGGTATTCAGCTACTCAAAAGGGTTATAAGTGTTATCATCCTCCTTCTAGGCGCACCATTATATCTATGGATGTGGTTTTTCACGAGTCTAATTCCAATTATTCAGCTCCACCTCTTCAGAGGGAGTGTCCTAGTGTAGAGGTGTCCCCACTCTGGATGTTCCTGTGGATATTACTTACCTTTCTTTTCCGATAGTCTCTGATGGTTCTCCTCCCCAAGAGTGTTCTCCTTCTTCCCAAGAGGAGAACAATGCAACACAAGAAGAGGATAGTTCAGTACCACATGGGGAGATAACAAAGCAACCACTTCAGGGGAGTCTACTCCCACACCTGTTAGGCAAACTATTGATAGTAGTAAGACATTGAAGACATATCGTCGTAGAGAGCCCACTACCAACAAGTAGGTTATGACCACTGATACATTGCATGTTCAATCATCATCTCCAGATCCGGATTCTACTACTCTTTCTGGTAAGGTTTCTTCTTCTGAACTTCCTATTGCACTTCAAAAGGGTACTAGAACTTGTACTCAACACCCTATATCCCAGCTTGTCTCATATGACTCTTTGTCTAGCTCTTATCATACTTTTGTGTCTTCTCTATCTTCTGTTTCTGTTTCTATTCTACAAAATTGGAGGGAAGCTCTTGCAGATGAGAAGTAGAAGGCAGCAATGGAGGAGATGTTCTTCTTCCTCCTGGGAAACAATCGGTAGGATGTAAGTGGGTGTTTGTAGTCGAACAAAAGATGGATGGTACTGAGGACAGATATAAAGCACGGTTAGTGGCAAAGGAATTTACTCAGACTTTTGGGATTGACTATCAAGAACCCTCTGCTCATGTTGCCAAGTTGAATACTGTTCAAGTGCTACTTTCATGTGCTGTTAACCAGGGATTGGATCTTCAGCAGTTAGATGTGAAGAATGTCTTTCTTCATGGAGATTTAGAAGAGGAGGTGTATATGGAGATTCCTCCAGGTTTTTCTTGTGACAAAACTCAAGGTAAAGTGTGTAAGTTGAAAGCAGTCACCTCAAGCTTGATTTGGTAGGTTTCCGAGAGCTATGATCTTTGTTGGGTATAAACAGAGCAATGTTGATCACACTTTGTGAAGAAATCAAGTGCTAAAATCACTATTCTCATTGTCTATGTAGATGACATTGTTGTCACAAGGAATGATAGTGATGAGATCAGCCGGTTGAAGCAGTTTCTCGGACAAGAGTTCGAGACAAAAGATCTTGGAAAGCTTCGGTACTTTCTTGGGATTGAAGTTGCTCTATCTTCAAAGGGTATCTTTTTATCCCAAAGGAAGTATGTCCTCAATCTTTTGACGGAAATTGGGTTATTGGGATGTCATCCCTCTGATACACCTATTGAGGCCAATACTCGTTTTCGAGAAAAAGATGGTGATCCAGTGGATAAGAGTCGTTATCAACGGTTAGTGGGCAAGTTGATTTATTTGTCCCGCACCCGACCTGATATTGCTTTTGCCGTGAGCCTGGTGAGTCAGTTTATGCATGATCCATACTTTACTTATATGAATGTTGTTCTTCGGATCCTTCGGTATTTGAAATATGCTCCTAGGAAAGGGATTCTTTTATCTCCTCATGATGGCTTGAAGGTTGAAGCTTATACAGATGCTGATTGGGCTGGGTCTCCCGATCGAAAGTCTATTTCTGGGTATTGTACTTTCTTAAGAGGGAATCTTGTGATTTGGTGCAGCAAAAAGCAGCATGTGGTTGCTTGGTCTAATGCTGAAGCAGAGTTTCGTGCGATGGCACAAGGAGTTTGTGAGCTGTTATGGCTTAAAGGATTGCTTGAGGATCTTGGTGTATCTGTTCATCTTCCTATGATGCTATATTGTGAAAATAAGGCCGCCATTAGTATTGCTCCCAATCCTGTACAGCATTACCGTACGAAACACGTGGAGATTGACACACTTTATCAAGGAGAAGTTGGAGAGTGGATTAATTTGTATGCCCTTTGTTCAGTCCAGTGATCAACTTGCTAATGTGTTCACTAAAGAACTAGGGAGTAAATCGTTTTATCCTGTTTTAGTAAAGTTGGGCATGTGTGATATTTATGCTCCAACTTGAGGGGGAGTGTTGAGAGTATTTGGCCGATAGGGGCATATTTGCCTATTTTCTTTATTATTTTATGAATAGCAGCAATAAGGGCAATATTGTAATTCTTAGCCTTTTTTGGCTTTATTATGAATAGATAGCTTGGGGTCACGTTGACCTAACCAAGCATTTGGTTCAGTTTTTTTCTCTCAACACAGTTGATAAACTTTTTTGTGGACTCCCTTCCTAGTTCCATTTGGCCGGAGGATAAATAGAAAAAGAGAAGGACTACTCATAAAAAGGTAATGGCGTTGAATGCATAACTTTGAAAAGCAAAAGGACAGAGAGAATATGTACCTTTCTCACAGACCATACAGCCACAGGATCAGGTCTGTTAGCATCGAAAGCAAGGATTGCTCCGTCCTTCCCTCCAAGTGCCATTCCCTGAGATTCTGTAGCTAACTTAGGGAGGAGAGCAAGGACGGCAAAAGTCGAGGAATCACCCAAGCAAGTGACAGCTGTGGAAAGAAAAGTTGAATTGAGAATCCTCATGATCAGAGTATAAGAACCTAAGTATATAAAAAAACTTCTGCAAATTATGGACAAAAACTTAACTTGTGCAAGAACTTTTATAGCAACCAAAGTGATATCCAAGCATTTCAAACAGCCATCGCAGTTTGGAGGAAAGAAATGTTGCAAGGTCTAACCTTCTATTTGGAGAGAATATGACCATAATTTTGACGACTTGGACAGGCTCCACACGGACAGCTGCGGCCTGGAACCTCTAGATGCTGATACAATGTAACCTGACTGCCCTACAAATGACAAGGTCTTGATTGGCTGCAAAATGACATTCAAGATACTAATCAGACTTCCATGGGTTAACTGAAAGAAGTTTAAAGTTCTAAATATTAGAACACAATGATTGCAACAGCTGCTTTAGGATGTTGAGATGGAACAGCCAATGTAAAAGCTATGATAAGTTACTCTAACCATTCCTCCATTAAAGAACCAAGGGTACCAACCCAAACATATTTTTTATTAAAAATAAGAATTGGCCCGGAGTTCATGCCTTCTTGACCCAAGGATGACAATGTTAGCATCAAAATAATTCACCTGCCATTGTAATATCTAAAAACACTTAAACTTGCCACGTGTAGGCCAGAATGATAATTTGATTCAATAGTCAAGTGAAAGGTCCTTGCGGATAGGAACTGATCACTCGTAGTAAATGTAGGTGTTAAACTGATCCAGCCTCAAGGTCAAGAAAAAGCCACCTAAGTTTGCCAAATCAAGAACAATGTCCACAACGATATTGAAAAGGTGACCATTGTGACATTGCAGTTGGTTCGCAGTTGGTGACTATCATTTAACCTGTCAGTTGACTATGCCTGCCAAAATGCAAAATCGCAAAATAGTTTCCTCAGGAGAACCTTCATTATTAAATTCAAGTTCAAGGAGAGGCAGTCGGAGGACAATTCCCCTTCCTTTCCTCTTGTGAAAGCCACCAGAGGCTCCAGGTGCATAGCAGAAAAAACCCTACCACGGTTTCCCTTACTCCGTTGGAATATCTAAAGATTTAATGTGATGAAATTTATTCAATAGGCTCTTCATCAACTATGCACCAGACATAGTCATTCTCAAGATATACGGCAACTATGCTTTCTCATTGACAGCCCAAGGAGGACTGTCAAACTGACCTTCCATGCTTAACCAGCTCTGTCCCATAAACATATGCAAAACACATCCACTCCAATAAGACCACTAAGAGTTTAGAATCACCGTGAAAGCCTCTCCAATTAAGGCCACAAGTATATTCCTATCCGGATCCCACAGTGTTATGACTGTTTCAGCCGCAACAGCAAGAACGGAACCATCGGCAGAAAACGTAGCTGATGTCATGGGTCTTTTCCTGCAAGGTCAACAAAAGTCAATCAAACTAAAGAAATACAATTTCAACAATACAGTGTTCTCCAGACATGAAAAACCAAAAGGCATATACTCATTCTGTTCCATGTTAAACAGCATAAATGAATCCCGTGGCAATATTCAACAGTCGCAGATAATACAAACAAGGACAACTGGTAGCACAGCTGGTCAAAGTCGAGACATCTCTGTCAATATTTAGCACAGACACTAAGACAGAGAACAACGGAAAAGTCAGTGAGGATGCAACATAATTGGACTAGTGGACATTCATGGCTCACAAGCAGATATCCTATCCAATGGTTGACTTGTACGTACACAAGGTTCTGATTATATCACTCTATTCAGTTTGCAACTTTCTTACCAGTGATTAAGTAAACAACAGTAAGATAACCAGTAGGCAGTACATCTAACGGAAAAGCAGAAGGGAAAGCCATCCATACTTATATGAACCAACTGCATAGCATGTCCAGCCGGTATTCTGCACTTCCCTTTTTTGAATCTCATCTCCACATACCCAAGTCTGAGATGTTGCAAAGGAACATTAGACATACCAAGAAATACAGATCTCAATGATTTGATTCAGTGATCAAATTACCTTGAAGTCCCCACCATAGGATGAAGTTACTGCCATTAACTGGGTAGGCCGGAAAGCAACAGCAGAGATATCGGAATCCCTAGAAGAAAAACTCAATAACTTCAGATTGGGTATTTTCAGAGATAGTAACATCTATGAATCATCTACTTTGCCATTCAAAAGTAGAAAATTTACAGCATATATTAATTTCTGAAACTTATTGATTGCTTTCAGCACTAATGCCTAAGCAATGCTTTTTCCTTTTGGGTTTGTGTGTGTGCGAGTCGGGTGTTTCGGGACGGACCTTGTTATTGATCCGATAGAAGGGAAAAAAATTACAAACCTGTGAGGTTCGTAGATCACAGTCAACAATCTAAAACATTTATCCACAGAATCTGATGTCCAAAACTTAAGGCAAACAAGACCGCCTATATCTTCTTCAGGAAGCCTAACTTCAACGGTACTCATAAAAGAACCATCAACTGAAAGGGCCAGCTGAGTCACTACAACCTGTAACCAGACCATCCAAGAATAGAAATTAAGTAGCTGAGCAGACAAGTGTAGCCGGTATAGGAGATAGAAACTAGAAAGGATTGACAAGAGACCCCATGTAGCCAAGCAGTACCACTTGAGAAACAGAAGAACAAATGAATAGCATTACCGTGATTTCATTGCCTGGCTGATGATTTCTCTCACATACTTGAACCTGCACAAGAGAATCTTGAATGCTTTAGTTCCAGCTCATAGCACCCAGACATGAGACACACTAAATGTAAGTCCTTTATCCTCAGAAAAGTCATCTTGGCCACAGAGATATTTACCTTCCCAAACCCCACCATCATTTTCTATCAATATGACTTGCATTTGGACGAGCTATACTTTCAGTTTACTGTTCTAGTTTGAGATAATGACACAAATGGTCCCTGAACTTTGATCCAATGTGCAATGTAGTCCCTGAACTTTTAATTTGACTAATATGGTCCTTGAATTTTTGGAACATACTCAACTTAATCCCTGAATTATAGAAAGATGTTCAACGTAATCTTTCCATTAATTCAATTTCAAAGACGACTTTGAGCAGTTTCTTATAGTTCAGGGACTAAGTTAAACATGTTCCAAAAGTTCGAGAACCACATTGAACAAATTGAAAGTTCAGGGACCACATTGCACATTGGGCTAAAGTTCAGGGATCACATAGCACATTGGGTCAAAGTTCAGGGACCATTTGTGTCATTTTCTCTTCTAGTTTCTTAAAACTGAAAAAAGCCAAAAAGTTGAACCACAAAATGTTGTTTCAATGCTCTCCCGGTGAAATAACATTAAGATATTTCAAGTTTCATTGGTTGTCACCCATGACGTGACTAAGATTTTATTGTAAAAAGCAGAAAAATGAATGAGGTAAAACAACTCTGAGAAATGTTCAGTGAAAACAATAAGCTACATACTTAAAAATGTCCTAAGTTCTTCATCTGAGATATATCGTTTGCAGTTACATCTAAAGTAAAGGATCATATCTCTGGTGTGAAATCTAATTGACTAGAAAGTAATCTTGATCACCCATCACCTTCTAGTTTTCAAAATCCGCCTCACTCCCACCACCACCCATTTCACAGAAAAATTATCACGTGGAAGATGCAGTGTACGACAGCTTGAGGTACCAGAACATTCGTTAAAGGAAACTCAGTTAACAAAAAAGAATTAAAATGGATCATCTATAGTGAAACTGCCATGTTTTCAGAAATTTAAAAATTGCTTACATTACCTAAAGATCAGAAAATTGCTTATTCATACCTCAGATATTGCATGATCATCGAACAAGCTGTAGAATTGGATGCCATAATTTTCTGTATGTAGAGCAACTACCCCTGCTTTCTCATCAAAGACGCACCCACCACATAAGCTGCTAACTGCTTCAGGAGGTGAAAACGGGAGCTGCGAATCAGAACAGGAATTTAAGAGAATAACCAGTGTCAAGACAACAGGAGACTCACTACCCTAAAATACCTTTTTTCCGAACATTAATTGCTTTTCAATACCCAAAATATCCTCATAACTTTATGAATATGTTTTAACAAAAATGTTAGATAATATTAACTTATAAAAAAAAAGCATCAAATTTTTTTTTGAATGATTTCTGTATGGAATTCACTTATACATCCTTTGGAATTAATTGACGCAACACAAGTAGATAAAATTCAGAAACTGATAGTAGAATTCTTACATTACACATATTCACATCACAAAGAGACCTGTTAACATAAACATATGGATTCTGTGTATACATAGATATTCCTAATGTATTGTGCATGAAGAGATGTCTCCCACTATACATAGATTATTGGCTCTTGCTTGGCAACATTTTCAATGACTGTATCAACTTCCACAACTAAAATGAACGCATTATCATTCTTAAACTGTAATGTCTTGACTAAAACCATCTTCCTAGTCCATACATCGGCTATGTTTATAACTACTTTAACAGACACAAATAAGATATATCTATAGATGGATATAATAGTAGCTTGGCAAAATTAGATTAAAATATTATCTTTATCCACCTTAACAGATATACTATAAACAGATTTAGATACACAAAAACAAATACAAACCAAAAATTCACAGAAACCTGCATACATCAACTACAAGTAGACCTGCCTTAAACATACCTTGATTCCCGAAATAGATTTCAGCATTTCCATTGCAGGCATTTTCAGTAGATGAATTTGATTATCTGCACAAGAAATCTGAAAAACATTCAACAATTGACTGCATCAGCTTCTCCAGCATTTGAGAGAAATACTCAAATACGCAGTACTGCAAACAATGTTTTCCTCACAGAGGCAAGCGACGGGTCGGGAGAATCCACAAAATACAAAAGTGGAGATCCGATTCGTGGTAAAAATTTCTTTTTCCCAGTATCTATCTGCCATACCACAAGAACTCCTTCCCTACCTCCTGCAAGCCCCAAAAAAGAGTCATAACCAGGAAATTCTTGAATGATGAACATCAACACTTAAACTTCCACAAGCCTATGATATGGACTGAGAGAAAGCATGCTCTGGCTATCCCATACATGAAAACCCAAGGGCTATCAGACTTCAACAGGAAATTCAAAATTTCGCTATTACCAACCTAACCTAGTTAACTTTAATCTTGACAATAAAACACATAATAAGATCACATCTAACCATGACTATATAACATCAACCTCTTAGAACTTACATGCTCCATGAGTGACAACGTATTCATCAGTTTTACAAAACACAATCAGCTTTTGCACGAAGATCGATCACAATGAATAGGTTGCACTAGTACAGACAACAACACACAGCAATCAAACATGTTCACCGGTGACAGATATAATTAACCTACAAATTTCCGTACCATCAAATTACAGTTCTTACTCAACAGCCTATTTAACTTACCAGAATACATGTAGGCTCCATCGGAAGAGAATACAAGACAACTAACTTCATGAGGATGCCAATGCCATGTTGTACAATTATCAGCATCATCATTTCCCCTCACCCCAGGTTTGTCTTCATCAAAGTTTGTCGATCTTCCATTTGCTTGCCCATCTCTGATGGAAAATGCCCTTTTACCAAATCCTCTCCAAACTAAAATTCTCCCAGTTACATCCCCAGCAGCCACAATTCTTTGGGTGGGGTGGAAGGCAAAAACGGTGAACTTTTTTGTATGATGAAGGTCTATTCTTTTAAGCACTACACGTTCCGACTCAATTTCGGGAACCTCCCATATGTGAAGCTTCTGCTTGTCGAGAATGCCAAAAAATTCTCCTGAGGAACTAATGGTTATATACTCTGGTTTCTTGGTCTGCGAAGATAATTTGACATCAAAATACAGCTATAAGAACATCGTGATTGAAAAGGACCTGTATTAATTAGTCAATAACTAAACACAAGGAACAATACTCAGGAAATCTTAAGCATTGAATCAGAGCTCTACAAAGAAGAAAAAGATACCTTATGAGCGAAAGAACCATTATTTAGGCTCTAAAGATCCCCTCACGTATATTATATCTGAGTTTTGCGCAGATTGGTGAAAAAACCGTTGTTTTAGTCTCTTAGCTCACCTCATCGAGGTCTTTTTTGTTATTGGCTAAGCCACCTCATATATGATACTGTCATGTTTACTTCAAAATCTATTTCCCACCTAACTAAGGGAGAGATGTTAGAGATTATATTGTAACAGACCCAGACAGAGGATCTAAATGAACCTAAGATGGAAATCACTTCATATATTTCTTCAAGAATAGTGCCATATGATTGCGAAATTTGAAGGAACACCATAAGAACTAACTAGCAATTCATTTTGTAAACTGGAAAAAAAAAAGTACCATAACAGTGTCCAAATTATATTAAGAGAATCGGCTGAAAAGCAAAATGAATTTTTTTGCAGGTATTAACATCATAAGGAAAGGAGCAAAATAAGCACACTACATCTGTGTTGCACCTCTTTCAGTGTTACTCCTCCGGCAAGAGAAGATCTGGTTAAGTTACACTTTCGAACTTGCCCTCGTAAGGCTTTTGGCTGTGTTTCCGGTGCTCTTATATTCTCGACTGATATATAGGCAAAAACATCTGGCGATCTTTCACTGCTCTCATTTTGCTGAGATAATAACGACGGAATCACCTGGATATTACAATCTTAGTAAGTACAAAATCCACAGGGTATTGCCAGAACACAACAAAAAGCAAAGCTATACCTTGACAGTATGAGTACCTTATCAAACATGATTACTAAGACGTCAACGGAAGGCTTAAACTGCTATAAGTTTCCCTTTGATCTAAATAATGGTAAAATAATATATTCATAAAAGTACTAAATGTGCCCACAATATTGGCTCCCAGACTTACATATATGTCAGAAAGCATCCAGTAGTTCCAACCAAACACGAGACCATTAGAATTAGCGTTGCCAGGAAAAAAAAAATTAGCTACTATACAATTGCTTCTAAATGCTTCCACCTGACAGTGTATTAGCAACAGTTTTTTAACCAATCATAACTAGTCCAATTAACCACCTTCACCACCAGAGACCAAACCTAATTGTATGTCATAAAAATTTATACGAATCAATCAAGTACAGCATAAATAATCACAAGCGGAATAAAAGGAAAGAGGGAACAACAAGAAGACCCCAACTATCAGTAAAGATCAGAGCAATCATTTGATAAATGTCTAAAAGCTCCAAAAACAGCAGACTCAAATCCTCAAAAGACCAAACTTAAATATTCTAAATGCAAAGTATCGCCTTGTTCAACTCCTAAGAAACTTTCAACAACTTAATACACTATTAAAAAACTAAAGTAAAATGGATAACAATATTATAATCGAACATTCATCTTCTTCAAAGCTGATAACCTTTAAAAAGATCCAGAGTTAATCTAGGGGGGGGGGGGGGGGGGGGGGGGGGGATTCTGTGACGCCAAGTGAACCCCTGCCATGTCTGTCTGTCTGCAGCAATTAAGGCAAAATGTTGCACCAATTACAAAATCTGACCGTAACTCATCATTCTCCATTAGAATGCCATTTGAACATGCTCCAAAAAAAAATCAGGGGACAAAACCATAACCGGCCCGTGCAACTCCAACAGAACAGAAGAGAAGCCCCACGAAAGAAACCCAATCCAACATCACTCTTTCAAGTTGAGTGAAAGCTGAACATACCATGGAGAAAATGGGCAGTCGAACATCGACCGTCTTCATCAACTCCGGCACGGAGAAGTCCCAATACCGGATGGTCCCATCAAGCGAAGCAGTCCAACAGTAACACAAGATTCTACCGGCGGGGCTGGAGGCAGGCACCACTATAACGGACGTAACAAGCGCGACATGACCCTCCAACGATCCCATCTACAGACCCCAAGAAGACAGCAACCAAGAAAAAGGACAAAACTCGGTTACCCAAATCAAGAACATACGTCGCCAAAACATATGAAGAAACAAGAAGCAGACGAGACCTGCAAGCCGGTGGAGGTGCTGAAGACAGAGACGGTGCTGCCCGTGCACACGAGGACCCTCTTGGCATCGTTGGAGAAAGCAGGCGGCGAGGATACGTAGCTTTTGCCTCCTCTGATCATGTTCAGAGCTACAAGCGCGAATCAAAATGAATTGTCGGAGAGCGAGAGCGAGAGCGAGGGGTAGAGATGGCGGAAGAAAGCAGAGGGTTAAAACCCAAAACCCAGCTCTGGAGAAAGAAAGAGCCAAACTGCCCTAGCTGCGAGCTGATGGGGCCAAATAGAAAAATATAACGGCTTAATTCCGTTTTGGCCCCCAAATTTGGGTGTTTTCCTTTTCCAATGAAGCACCCCAAAATTTCAGTCACGTTGAGATACTGCAAGTATTAATTATGACTTGACGACGAGATAACTGGGCATTACGTTGCAATTTAAAAATCCCAATTGAGGCAGATGCATGAGAAATTGGGATCAAAATAGGATGAAGGGAGCGCACCGACAGGCAAAGGGCCAAGTGTCAGCATATTATTGGGCCAGGGGGACACGTGTCACTCTAGAGACACGTGTTCGGCGTGGAAGACACGTGTGGCTGGCCACGTGCGGCACGGTGGCATGCACGGCGCCACATGTCATGCATGCGTGAGGCGTGGCCGTGCACGCATGCGTGACCCGTGGTGGACACGTGTCGCGCATGCACGAGGCGGCGTTGACACGAGTAATGGTGTCAAGCTGACTGCTAGTCAGCTTACTTTCTCCTATAAATAGAACCTGATGTCAGTTGTTTCGTCATTCGATCGTCAGAAGTCTGATCCGCCGTCTGTCTACCGCAGCCCTAGCACGCCCACACCCTGCTATCGCACCGTCTCCTGACGCCCCGAAGCTCGTCCATTAACGTCAACTTGTCGTCCGGAAAACAAGGCGAATGGATCTCTAACCCTTATGGTTTGTTTGGATTGGCGTTGGAATCATACGTCAATGATTGAAAATATAAACGATAGTTTTGATACTCGCATGAATTGCATGTTAATATTGAATCTCTGATTGGATCAATCAAATGGTGCCGATTGAGGTAAGATCATACTGTGAATGCATTACATGGCATATCATAAGAAAAATTATCCCCATGGAGCCGGAGGGAATTCGAAATTCCTTCGATGGTGTGGAGGTCGGAGAATGCTCCTGCGCTTCGTGCGAACTGGAATGCCTCTTGGTGAAGAGATGCCGTGGTCTTTGTGTGACCCACGAGGACGGTCTCTGTGTGATTCCGTATGACGGTTAGGGTGATTCCATGTAACGGTCTCTGTGTGATTCCGTGGAACGGTCTCTATACGAATCCGTCCAACGGTCTCTGTGTGATTCCGTTGTTGCATTTGCATTGGAGAATTTGAAAGAATCTCAAGTACTTTTTATGTGCATGATGAATTGGAATTATTGATGTCATGTTCTGATCTCAATGCTTGCATTCCATTGAGTTAGATTTACATTCGTGGGGCTTTGGCTCACTATTGTTGATGTGTGATTTTTAGCCAGTAAACATGCCTCCGATTAGTGCGGCTACCCCAATCGCCCGTTACGGAGTCCCTCGGGAATGTGTATTATCCTGGGAGGACCACGTAGAAACGGATCATCCCGATGTTAAATTTAAGAAGTTAGTGAGCACTTTGGTAGTAGAAGTGGGTTTGTGTTCTGCCCCAATCCTGTACTGGTTTGTAGCCTTGTATATTGTCGAAGATGATGGTGAGCTTTTAGGTCCTCTTCCTATGGTTTCGAACCTCAATGACGATGATACTAGGGGTGGGCAGGCTTAGCCTGTAGTAGTAAGCTAGGGATGAGTTTTTGGTATTGCAGATGTACAGTGGTATGATGTTTGCGAAGATTCTACGCAATTTTTGGTTGTGAGATACCGCATAAGGACCAGTAGTGGTGGTTGTATCCCGCATCCCCAAGAGTCACCGTAGGTTATATTGTCATGTAAATAAAAAGGAATAAAAATGACGGTTTAAATCTAAATGTTGCTTCTGCTATTGGATATGCATGTGTTAGTAAAACCCTATAAAGGCCATATCCTTTGTATAGGCATGTCTGCCATTGGTTGTTTGATATTTTGACATGCACTTGTTCCCATATGACCGCCCTTGAATGATTTTCTAGTTAAGCTTCTGCATGCGCCATGATAACATTGAAAGATTGACTAAGAAGAGAGCGAGTTTTGAGTAAGCCTTGAGGTAGCGTAACTGGGGCGCTACATCCAACCCAAACAAAACGAAGAAAATTCCAATTAACTCCTGAAACAAGACCGTCTTGGCTTAATGCTTAAAAAAATTAGGAAGCACCGACACTTCGACACTCCGACACTCTCCGACATGCGATCGACATATAGTCAGCGCTCCAGACATACCAGCGACAGGTGATCCAGCATCCCGATACGCTATTTCAACACACACGAAGTCAATTTTAAGCATTTTCAATAAATTAAGGGTCAAAAATGTAAATTTATCAAAAAAATATAAAGTTAAGTCATATACCCAGCCACCACAAAATTAATATAACCAGCCAGCCCAAAAAAAAAAAATCAAATCGTGACTCCTTAACAGAAAAAGAAGAAACTCACCGCATATATATACACGTTCAATACACAATGTGTCTCAACGTGTCGGAATTCTCTATTTTTTTAGAAATGACGCGTCGGCGTGTCGTGTCGTGTCGCTGTTAGTGTCGGTGCTACTTAGTAAAAAAGTCTTCATAACAAAGAGTCAGGAGGAGGGGGGCAAATGGGCCGGGTGAACCGGGTTTCATTAAAAGGTGCTTGGCCTGAACATCTCGAGCCTGGAATTCTAGTAAGGATGTGCATGGAAATGGATCGATCCGGAAATCGGATCGGACAGAACTAAATCGGTCAGTTCTGGGAGGTGTCCGAATCCAAACTTTTGGAATTTGGAATAATTGATCCGATTCTCGATTTCCGCTGTAACCGAACATCCCGAATGGGGACAGACCGGTCTGGTTCTCGATTCTAGGGTGGAACCACCCAACTCGAGGACCGATCTAGGTGCGGATCGAAGAAAATATTTTACTTGATAAAAAGGTTCGATTCAAGACAAGCTCAATGTAGGGCTGATTACCCGAAAAGAGGAAAAATGTATGAACACAAGCTATGATTCCTTCAATGAAATGATTCCAAACTTAAGATTCAATATAGCAAAATATTTTATTAAGTAATTCCGAAAAACTTCTAAACGGAAAAAAAAGAAGAAGGAAAAATGATACAAATGATCCCTAAACTTTGGTCCAATGTGCAATGTGATCCATTAACTTTTAATTTGACCAATATAGTTACCGAGCTTTAGCCCAATGTGTAGTGTGGTCCATGAACTTTCAATTTGATCTATGACGTCTTGAAATTTCAAGGCTTGTAAAATGAATAATATTGGATGTTCGAAATTTGAGTGACAATTATTGGAAGCGGAATTGTTTGTTCTGAAAGGCTATGAGTAGCCCCTGAAGCATAGTTCAATAGAGTTCGTTTAGTTTTGTCCCGCCGTAGATATTAGTATCGAATTCCTTCACGCCCGAGCTTAACCCTGATCGAAAATATCTTCAGTAGCCTGAGCCAAATGTCCAACCAGTCCTGAATTATCAAATGACCAAAATGCCCTCCGATATTATTCATATAAGCCAGATGCCATAAATGCCGATTGACTCGTGGGACCCACACCATTAATGCAAAGCAAATATCTCAAAATTCACCTTTTTGACTTTTGACTCTCTCTCTCTCTCTCTCTCTCTCTCTCATGGTAACCCCCCCCCCCCATTTTGGCCATGACTCTCATTTTCTCTCTCTCACTCACCTCACCATCTTCATCTTCTTCATCCCTCAATCCTCCATTTTCGCCGTCGTTCGAGCTCCGCCATCGCGCTGTTTGTTGTCTCTATTATTTGTACCGTTTAGCTGATCGTCGCCGCAAGCTGTTGCTGTCCGTTTTCCGTTGAAAACCACCCCGAACTGCGACCACAGCTGCTGCCCAGCCACCAAACAGCCCCCTGTTCAGCCACTGGTGCAGCCGCGCCGCCTCGTCGTCGCCCTCCGCCTGTTCGCCGAACCTACAGAGCCGTGACCGCGCCCCCGCTCCTTCGTTGTCGCTGTTGTCCACCTCTGTCCGCTGCTATCCATGTGTCGCTGGAGTCCGCCGTCATCATAGCCAAGTTCGTGACATCGAACCGAGTCTGTAGACCCTTCGGCGACTGACCGCCGTCGCTCGCCGCCGCCGCCGTCGTTGTGAGTTCTAGATTAGAGTAATTACCATGGTTAATTAAATAGTTACCGTAGGTAATTAGATAGTTACCATGGTTAGAATAGGTTAACTGTGGTTAGTAGATAGTCACCGTGGTAGAGTAATTAATTACTGTGGTTAGTTGAATTACCATGGTTAGGTGGAATAGTTACCATGGTTAATTATTTGATTTACCGTAGCTAAATCAAACTTATTTATTTACTGCTGTGGCGATAAAAAGCTCGGACCGAGTTATTTACCTGTTAGTAATTATTTGCCCTTGATTGCTGATCGGTTAATTGTTGATTGCTTGATTGCTTGGATCTGCTAGTTGATCACTTAGGGCAGAATACCCTATTTAATTGGAAATGAATATTCGTGTGAGCAATTGTGCCCTTTGAGCATGAAAATGGCTGTTAGCCGAGTTTTGAGCATACTCGTGAGTGTGACTGCATTGGGCTAATGTGAAGTAAGAAATTGGCTTGGTTGCCTGGTGTGTATGTGTGGTCACACGATGGTTAGACGTCTCCCTAATGTAATTGGGGACATGGGCGGTACCCTTGATGGCTTGGGTTCATCGCCTGATATGTTCGTGCCGGCGACGTACAGTCCGGAATCCCACGACTTATTAGTTGCCTGACAATTCGTGCCGGCGACGTAAAGTCCAGAATGCCATGATTGATCGGATGCCGATCGCAGCTTGTGATGGGCCGTAGTTCCTTACAGGAAAGCCTGATATGTCCGCCTTAGGGGTCTTGAGGGGCTATCAGTTGCCGTCGCCGTAACGCAGTGGGACGACGCCCGGTCCTACCGGAAGAGTACTAGCGATTGGGCTGTACTATGGCGAGAGTGGAATATCTCTTGCGTTAATAACTAGAACACGCATGTTGGATAGTGCTTGAGTGGTTGACGTGTGTTCTAGTTGTGTGCCTTGATCTATTTATGATTTATTGCCATGAGATATCTGTTGTGTGGGCCAAGGCAAGGTGAGTTGCATGTGGTTGCTTATAGGTTGTGCCTCTGGTTGGTAGCTAGAGCGTGGCGTGCATCGCACGCTATTGATTTGCCATTGCTTGTTATTATATGTTTAGGCTACTTGGGTGAATCGACGTCCTAATCGAACTTAGGCGTCGACTCCTTGAGATTTATATCTCATTTGTTGTAGTTAACCGTTTTATAGGTCCATAAGTATGGTGGAGCGTCACGCGAGGTTCGGGGTACCCGCCCATCAGTCCGCTTATATCATTCGCTGTCCGGGTCCAGGTTTGGATCGGGTATGGGAACAACACGTGACGACTGTCTGGGTCGATGAGGAGATGGCTCACTTGGTGGCTCATCTCTTCAAGACTTGGTTCATGCGTCACGGTGATGATCTCTATGGGTCGATCCGGGGGTTTGAGGGACCCCCGCGTCCGACCCCGATCGTTCGAGCTTGGGACCCGCTGGATTTTGATACACCGAACGGGGAGGTGGAGGATCCCGAGTCTGACCTGGATTACAATCTAGAGACTCTGCCGGAGTACCATGGTTGGCTTGGTAGTGACGACCAGTGAGCGTTCGTAGCTGTGGATGTTTCTTTTTGGAGGGTAGCTTTTGGTTGTAGTAGTTAGCCTCTAGACTTGACCTAGTATCTTTTTGTTGGTTATAGGAAATGGCCCTAAAAATAGGCTTGTAGATCGGATCGTTTCCCTTCGGGCTAGCTGTATATAAATAAAATGGTTGTGCTGCTGTGGTTTGCTATATCTCTTGCTGTCTATCCCTGTTTATATTATTGTTTGGGGTTCTATGTTGCTTCCGCTTGCATTTAATTGAAAGATAAAAATAAATGGGTCGATGACATGCCTAGGATGTTATCCATGTGACCTAACGTCTAGAAGGATTGTCGCGTGCCCGAGGGTCGGGGCGTGACATGTTCAATTTGATCCTCGAACATTTGGAACATGTTCAACTTAGTCCCTGAACTATAAGAAAATGTCTAAAGTCGTCCCTAAACTTGAATTAATGGAAGACTACGTTAAAGATCTTCATATAATTCGGGGACTAAGTTGAACATGTTTCAAAAGTTTATGGACCATATTGGTCAAATTAAAAATTCAGGGACCATATTGCATATTGGGCTAAAGTTCAGGGACTGTATTGGTCAAATTAAAAGTTCATGAATCACATTACATATTGAATCAAAGTTCAGGGACCATCTGTGTTATTATCCAAAAAAAAAAAAATTATTGACTCTATCTTAGGACTATGGTGGTGGAATCGCGAACCATAGCAGATGGTGGTGGAGGTGGTGCGCTAGACTAGTGAAGCTCGTCGTTCAATCGTGGAGTGTGAAGGGGCAGGTGAGGTTCTTCAACTTGTAGATTTCACGTTCCAACAAAAAGCCGGGTCAATTGTGTTGTCATGTCATGTCATGTTGCCTATGACGTGTCATTCTCTCGATATTTTTACATTTAAGTTTCCTATATCACATTGCTTGTGTCATCGAAGACTTGAAATACCTTCAATTTCTCAAATAAAGGCATGAAGTTGTCATGTCTAACCTCACCGATTGTTTAAGGGCGCTTTCGTCCTTTACATTTTCTATTTCTTTTTTCTTTTTTCTTTTTTCTTTTCTGTTCGTAGTGGCCGGTCTTAGGCGATGGACGACCACCAACGATGCCCGGAGATGGCTGAGTGAGATCTCCCTTGAAAGCTACAAGCGAGGGTCGACCTCTCCTAGGCGACCCTTGCCGGCCACAGGTAAGGCCGACCCTCGCTAGATCTGGGCGAGGGTCACCTCATCCGCAGCCAGCTAGGACTTGGGTGAGGCGACCCTTGCCAGTTGCCAGTGACAGCTTGTAGACTCTTATTTGAAACAACATCCATTTCAAGTGTAGTTCTATCATATGAGTCGATGCAAGTTTGCAAGAGTGGGTTAACTAGTACTTCAACATCGGTGTAGTTCTATCATATGAGTCGACGCAGGGGCTTTGATGGTGACAACAACATGTCGATGGGAATAACTTGACTTTTGTACGGGCAAGTTGTTTGTGCATGGGTGGTGCGATGGTATTAGGTGACCCAGGATTTATAAAATGTAATTGTATTTTGTTTGTACGTTGTATCCAAATAGTAACCAGTGGTGTTAATATAAAGAGACATAATGTATATTAATTAAATAGTTGTATTTTTCGTATGAGATGATGTGGATATTTTATTGTGTTTCCGCATGCTACTAATAATTGAAAAATATAATTGAAAAGAACACGTATTATGAGTGGCATTCTAAGATGTCACGCTATTATTGTTAATCAATTATCCATGATAACTTTCCTTCCGTGTCCGTAATTATCCTTACGAATAGTAATGTACCTTTTCTTACTTATCATTTTGTAACTTTTCCTTAGAGATAGTAAATCTTTTTTTATTGTGGTAACTTCTATGGGTTTTATGGATTGTAATTTTCCTAAGTTAGTAGTAAGTTATCATTTTGTCTCTTTTCATATTCAAATATACGTCATAACTTTCCTTTTGTGTCTGTAATTACTCTCACGAGTAGTAATTTACCTGTTAAATATCATATTCTAACATTTCTTTAAACGATGTAATTTTGCTTCTGTCTGTTTTAGTATGCGCGGATCTTATGGTTGATAATATTGCGCAAAAAATACCAATCTACCTGAGGTAATTTTGAAATTCGATCTCCCATTGTAACTAAACTACCTAATTGCTGACTTCGCTAAGGAAAAAACTTTTAATGCTGCCCAATGTACCTTTTATTTTTCCAAATGTTTATACGGTAAATGTCTCACTTATAGCATTAATTATATGTCATCTATAATTTTGTAACTTTCCTTCAGACGACGCGATTTACCTTTGGCCCTTGTAAGTTTTGTGAGTCTTATGGTACGGAATTTCCACAAAAAATAACAATACAATGAGAAAATAGTAAGTTTCGTTTCTATTATTGTTAGCAAAATACATATTTGACCATAACTTTTCTTTGGCGTTCGTATTTATCCTAACTAACAGTAATTTACCTATTAAATATCTTTTCATAACTTTTATTTGGACCGCATAATATCCCAGTTATTGCCGACCCAACCACCATAAACAGAATACGCATTTTCGATCGGACCGGAGAAGGAACTAGAGTTGACTTCTTTGTTGGACCGACAGATCGATCACTTTCAGCATCATAAGTTTTTGGTTCCTATGATTAGTAATGTTCCACAAGAAACACCAATATAGGTAAGAAAATAATAAATTTCTTTTCTCCTATCGTTACTAACATGTAAGAGTTTTTTCTATATGGGCTTACATTAATTGAAATTGATTTTTACCGATTAACGGGGTTGGTCTAATAAGGTAAGATATAATATTCTTAATTGGTTAATATGGGCTAACATAGTGTAGGTCGAAGAGGCACGACTCGTGATGAGAGGGTCCACGCCGAAAAACTATATATAAAGGCTCAAGTCCCCCTTCTAACCCATACACACTCTTAGAATCTCATAACGTACCTTTTCGTTCTTGAATAGCGGTTGTCTCATCGGCCATCGAAAACATGACGGAATAGAGAGGAAGCGCTCGAGTCTCGATTCGTCGACGTTCCGCATCAGTTTTCGACGGATTATAATCAAGGTGCACGCGTTCTTCTCCCTTATACGTGTAGCGTTTCTGATTCCGGTTAGATGATCATTGGGCGTACCACATTCGTTGCCTTACATTTGGTATTAGAGCCGCCTAACCGAGAATTGAAATGCATTCTGTTCCGGTGTGTTTTCGTTAGTTTCGTCAGATGAAAATTATGTTTGATTGCATATTCGGATTCGTCTCATCAATACGAGAAAAATGAGTGGTCATAGGCCTCCGGAGGATGCCGGAAACCGCCGCACGCGCACCTACGCTCTGCGGCGGAGTCGGCGCGCGATGTTCACCGGTGAACTTACTGTTCAGGCCTTGTTTGTGCATTTTAGTCTGGTGAAATTTTGTTTTGATCATATAATTCAATAGGGCTCGGAGATACGAGCGTTTCGAGTGGTTGACCGTCGCCGTAGGCCACCGGAGGAAGGCGCACGCACCACCACGCTCCAATGACGGGTGTGCGCGTGGGCTTCACGCGCCTGACGCGTGAAGCGTCGCGTCCGTTGACCGTCAACGTTGATGATGACGTCATTATGACTTCAGCGACACGTGGCCGGGTCTAGTCCGACCGGTTTAGCTTGACCCAGTTCGACCGGTTTTGGCTCGACTCGGTTCGACCAGGTTGACCCGATCGGTCGAACTTGTTGACTTTTTCGTTGATCGGGATGACCGTTGACTTTTGTTGACCAAGGGGTTGACCGTTGACTTCCTTGACATGAGGTTGACCGTTGACTTGCGTTGACGGTTGACCGACATTGACCTACATTGACCGGACCTTCAAACGGGCATTTGAGCGGGCATTCGGACTCCGATTGGGGAGTTCTTGGTATCGTCGTGCTCATATGAAGATGCTCTACATTGTGGTATGTTAATATTACATGTTTGAGGCTTTTATGAATGGAAAAATGCATATGAAACTCCATGTACGTGTATTTTCAAGGGTATTTTGGCCATTTTTTCCAGTATTTTCATATGGTTTTGAAAATAATGATGCTAGCTTATATGTTTATGGCCACATACAAAATGTATATAGTTAATTCATTGATATGTATCAGTGAGTGGAGTAATGTAATTGACATCACATGTGATTTTAGGGACAAATTACCCCTGTCATCAAGTCTAAGATCACATGTATATATATTAGATGTGAGGCATAAGGTTTATATCCTTGGTATGAGAGATTTTCAAGGATTCAATTGGGTAGTGATCGCCAAAGTGGCACACTTGATTGGATTTGAGAAATATCGGTCTCATATTGTGGTGGGATGTCTCTTGTTTTAATGCGTGGTCATACTCCCAAGGGAGGAGATTGTGTATTGGTTCATGGAGGGATGCATGTACAACATGTGCTTGGGAATTATCTGATTCTAGTGGTTCATGCACCCAAAGGTGGTGAGTTCACGAAGATTGAAATATATTCTCATGGCCGTTGTCATGTTGAGAGTATACGACTACATGTCATGTATTCTGCCCAAAGGTGATTACATGATGATGCATGTAACTCTCAGTTTGTGTACTTATTGGATTTCAAGTTACATATTTTTGGTTCATAGAGGGTCACATGTACAATATATGGTTGAGGAATGACTCATTCTTAGTGGTTCATACACCCAAAGGTGGTGATTCACATAGATTAGAATATGTTCTCATGGTCGCTGTTATATAGAGATTCTACAGCTGCATGTCATGTATTCTGCCCAAAGGTAATTGCATGATGATGCTTGTAACCTACAATATGTGTACTTATACGGTTTCGAGTTATATAGTACTCACATGATGCTAATTATATACATTGCTTGTATTAAATTAGTTACCTTATCTATAATAGGCAACTCCATTAGGATTGAGGTTCATACTAGTTCAATCATTAAGAAATAGGTAGAGGATTTTCTATTTTGGATGGAGCTGGTAGATGTTCTTATTGCTCTTACTAAGGATTAGCCGGCTGATCTCATTGAGATCATTTTGGAACCCTAGAAAGCGCATTTTGCTACTTGGGAAAAGAGTAATAGGATTTGCTTGTTATCTATAAAGTGATCCATTCAGGAGCATCTATATAGTGTTTTGCCAGCTAACTACACTGCTAGACAAATGATGAAAGTCTTGGAGACTAGCAACTGCGTCTTGTCTATTGCCGAGATTGGGATACAATTGTAAGGATATTTCAACATGAGTTATGATGGTTCTGGTGGAGTTAGAGATTATGTCATAAGGATGGTAGACTAGTTGAGCAAGGGTCTGAAAATCGTACTCACGAAACCATTGGTCATTTTGATAGTTTGGGTCTAAGAAAGCATCCTTTAAGAAGGATGGTGATTGCTGCTTCTTTTGTAAGAAGTAAGGTCACATAAATAAAGGCTGCGACATATTTAACACTTAGTTATTTAATCGTGAGCGTACTTGTAATGATTCTTTGGCATTGGTTTATGTATTCAAACTATAAGCAAGCTCCATTTAGTTCATGGAGACTAGATAGCGGTGCAACCAATCGTGTAGCGTTCACCATATAGGGATTCATGAATCGGAGAAAGCCAAATCAGGATAAATCAGTGCTCATTGTAGAAAACAACAATAATGTCGACGTTGAGTTTATGGGAGGTGTCATTTTAATGATATTAAGGAACACATTTATGTACATCCCTTTAGACGGAACTTAGTTTTCGTATTATGTTTGGACATGTGTGGTTACTTTTTTGAAATAAGGAATAATAATATTTCTATGTTCTTAAATTCAAATAAGGTTTGCTGCTGCAATATGATCAATAGATTGTACAGATTGTGTTTAACTCTCAATGATATATACGTCATTTATACAATTGAAAATGTTGTTTCAAAAGACCTTTACCTGAAGAACAGTCTTATGCATTGTGGCATAAATGTCTTGGTCACATTTCTAGGGAAAGAGTTGAAAGGTTAATAAAGGTTAAAATCTGTCTGCTCTTGTAGTGACTTAGAGACTTATGTAGACTGTTGTAGAGGTAAGATGACTAAAATAAGAAAGAAAAATGCAGTCTGGTCTTGACATATTGGAGGTCATTCACACTGATATCAGTGGATCCTATGCGGCAACTTGGTGTAGAAATTTTTATTCATCATATCTATTGACAACTGTTCCCGATATGGTTATCTGTTCTTGATTAAGGAAAAGTTTGAGTCTCTTTATGAGTTCAAGATTTTTCGGACTGAAGTCGAGAAACATCTGGGAAAAGTCATAAAGTTATCATATATGACTGAGTTGGTGAGTATTCTAGTAGGTATGGCAATGTTGGACAGCATAGAGGGCAATTTGCCAAATACTTGGAGGATTCTAGGATAGTAGCTTAATATACTATGCTTGTGAGTTCTAAACCAAATGGGTGGTCGAAAGGCGCAATTGCACTCTTATGGTTATGTTGAGAAGTATGATTAATAGTAACCAATTTACCTGGTTTGCTGTGGGGGTAAAGCTTTGAAAGCAACCCTTTATGTTTTAGACCGTATTCCTACCAAAGCTAGTTCATTGACTCATTTTGAGTTATGAACTGGACGTAAACCTAGCTTGAACCATCTTAAGGTTTCGGAATGTCTTGTAGAAATGAAGTAATATAATCCAACATTAAGTAAGCTGAACACTAGAGTCACTCGGTGCTACATTGTATATTACCCAGATCATTTGAAGGGGTATTAATTTTATGACCCCTATGGAGGTATAAGAATTGTGAAGTTACAGACAGTGAAGTTTCTAGAATTTGATGTGGCCGAATGGGGTAGCTGCTCACAGAGTTTTGAGGATATCGGTTTGGTGGGGAATACTATGTTGGTTTCTCTGCCTATACAGACTATCGTAGAGCATCCCACATCATAAATTGGGCCTGTTGGGATTCAGGCCTTACAGGTGCATGATGAGATTGAAGTAGCTCTACTTAGAAGATTTATCGGGCAGGAACGATCGGCCATACCATCGAACTATGTAATCTATTTGGGAGAGCATGACTATAATATCGACTGTTTGGTAGATCTAGTGACTTATACAAATACTGTTTCTTGTCCTTAATTAGATCTGTGGTTGGATGTGAGGAAATACGAGATGTAGTCTATGAAACATTATGATTTTTAGGAGCTTGTTGAATTACTTGAAGGTCACAAGCTCATTGGCTGCAAAATGGTTGTATAAGACTAAAATGGACTCCAAAGAAAAGATTGATAAGTTTAAAGCCAGACTGGTAGTCAAGGGTTTCACTTAGAGAGAAGGAATAGACTATGAGGAATTTTCTTTATAGTCCCTTATAAGGATTCTTTTAGAGTGATCATGGCATTAGTAGCTAATTTTGATTTGGAGTTACACTGGATGGATGTTAAAACTACTTTTCTGATTAGAGACCTTGATAAGTAAGTCTATATGGTGCAACCCAAAAGCTTTGCAGCTGATGATTAAGGTAAACTTGTGTGTAGACTGAAAAGTCTATTTATGGTCTCAAGCAAGCTTCTAGATAATGGTCTTGAAGTTTCATAGTGTTATATCTTCATTCGATTATGTCGAGAATAAATAAGATCAGTGTATATATTGCAAGGTCAATGGGAGGAATATTATCTTCCTAATGCTTTATGTAGATAATATCTTTCATGTGAGGAGTAATATTGGATTACTGTATGAGTCGAAGCAGATGTTGTCAAAGCATTTTGACTTGAAGGACCTTGATGAGGCGTCTTTTGTTCTTGGCATTGAGATCCATTGGGGTCGTTCTCGCCGTTATTGGGTTTATTTTAGAGAGTATATGTTGATCGTATTTTGAAAAGATTCAGTATGCAGTATTGCTAGATAGGAACTGCTCATATCATTAAGGGTGATAAACTGAATCTGTTACAGTGTCCTCATACGGATATTGAGAAAGCCCAAATGAGAAATGTACCTTATCCTAGTGCACTTGGAAGCATCATGTATGCTTAAGTTTGCGCTAGACTAGACATTGCTTTTACGATAGGACTTCTAGGCAGATATAAGTTAAATCCAGGACACGATCACTAGATTACTGCTAAGAATGTTTTAAGGTACTTAAAGAGGAAAAATGACTATATACTGATTTATAGACATGTTGAGGACTAGTAATTAGCAAGGTATTCGAATGCAGACTTTGCTAGGTATCAAGATGACAAGAAGATGGTCATCTTTATGTTAGCAGGAGGTGTAGTATCATGGAAAAGTGAGAAACAGAAATCTAGATTAACCTCTACCATACAAGTGGAGTTTATAGCATGAGTTTCGATTGCTACTCAAGCTACATGGCTCAGAAACCTCATTAGAGAGTTGGTTGTATTTGAGTTTGTGGATAGACCCATACAGTTGTATTGTGATAATAGCTCTATAGTATTGTTTATTAACAACAACAGAGGTCTCAAGGGGTCTAAGTATCTAGCGGTCAAATTTTTTACCATAAAGAAAATAGTTGAGAATGGTGACATTATAGTAGAGCATATTTTCACAGATTATATATTTGCTGACCCACTATCAAAAGGTCTTCACCCTTGTGTATTTGAACGACATGTCATAAGCATGGGCTTAGAAGCATCATGGGATGCTGTTACTACATGTCATTTGGATAGGCTTAGAAGCATCATGAGATGCTGTTTTTCAGTGGGAGCTGTTTTGTTTTGCTCTAATAAAGTTTACATCTGTGTTTGTTACATTTAGTAACAATATTTGATATGTATCAACTCTTTTGCATACAATATAGTATTTATGAGTGAGTTGATGTTTGATACATATATCTGGTGAAAATCTCAAGGTATGAGTAAACCTTGAGTAAAGGCTAGGGGCATTTAGTTAGTAGCCTTGAGTATATGTCTTGTTACACATAAAGTAAAGTTAACTATAAGGACAAGACATATGTAGGTTCATTAGAACCATAAGGATATTCTCTAGTGGCGCATCAGGTTTGGTGACATATAAGGAGAGAGAATGTGACTGACAAAGAGGATGACACATAATGAATCACTATTATGTGAGGTGTTGTCATTTGCTACACTATCATATTGAATCCATATCAGTAGATTTAAAGACATTTGTGACCATGGAAGGCTCTGTGTCTATTGATGCAGTTACCGCCGTGATTCGGTGTTTGAAACTTTATGGGATCGGATTGATTGTTAAAAATATCTCTAGACCAGCATAAAGGTGTGCACATACAGTACAATTTCAATTAATATAGCCCAAGTGGGAGAATGTAAGAGTTTCTCTATGTGGGCTTACATTAATTGAAATTGATTTTTACCGATTAACGGGGTTGGTCTAATAAGGTAAGATATAAGATTCTTAATTAGTTAATATGGGTTGGCATAGTGTAGGCCGAAAAGGCACGACCCGTGATGAGAGGGTCCGCGCCGAAAAACTATATATAAAGGCTCAAGTCCCCCATCTAGCCCACACACACTCTTAGAATCTCAGAACGTACCTTTTCATTCTTGAATAGCGGTTGTCTTATCGACCAGCGAAAACAGGAGGGGGAAGCGCTCGAGTCTCGATTCGTCGACGTTCCGCATCAGTTTTCAACAGATTGTAATCAAGGTGCACGCATTCTTCTCCCTTATATGTGTAACGTTTCTGATTCCTGTTAGACGATTATTGGGCGTGCCACATTCGTTGCCTTACATAACATACCTAATTGATCGTAACTTTCCTTTACACTTTGTTAATTTGTTCAACCTTTGGAGTAAAAAAAAAGTCAGTAACTTTCCTTACTCTTCGTAATTTTTCTTAATCACATGTGATTACCTTAATATCGGTACCTTCCCTTTATCGCCCATAAATTACTACGTAAATTCGACTTTGAAGACAACCTATTCCATATTTTAAAGTAGATTGGACGGTCCTCTTCTTTTTTAAATTAATCTAACAATCATACCAGCACCGGACGGATCCCGTAAATTCAGCTCGGGCCTACAGAATTTCCCATGCTTCACAACATTAGAAATTCATGAAACGTGATGCATAAGTGACATGACATGAAAATAGGAAAACTTATTTAAAAAGACCTAAACCTATTGCACTTGTGGCAATTTAATCCTAAACTTTTTAATTTGGCTAATTTTTTTATCAAAAAAAATCGTTAACGTACACATTGGCAGTCCTACGTGGACAATTGTTGTAATTTTATATTATTTTTGAATTTTGTATTATATTATTTTTTTTCTTTTCTTTCTTGTTTCTTTTTCCTTTTCCTCCGCAGGTCGCCGAGCTTCATTGATGGCCGGCTACCAGCCAAAGGCAGCGATCGGTGAGGGCCTTCTTCGGAATCTAGCAAGGGGTGACCTTGCTAGCTTTGGGCGAGGCCCGACCTCACCAGATTTGGCAAGGACGAGCCTCGCCCGAGGCCAGCAAGGTTGCCCCTCGCTAGCTTCAAGCGAGGCTCAACCTCGCCAGATCTGGCAAGGTTGGATTTGATTAAGCGAGCCCCGGCGAGGTTGAGCCTCGCCCGACTCACTGAATTTAGCGAGGGCGAGTCTAGCCTGAGGTCACCCCTCGCTAGATCCCAGCGAGGAAGACCTCGCCGGTAGTCGCCTTTGGTCAGTAGCTGGCCATCGCTAAAGAAAGAATGAAAAAAGAAGAAGAAACAAAACAAAATAAAAAGGAAATGAATAAATAAAAGAATTGACAAAAATAGCCAGTTTATGTTGTAAAATAACGCTAACGCTACCTTGATTTTTTTGAAAAATAAATCCAAGTTTTTAGGTAGCTAAGTTGATAACACCCCATACTTTGGTTTTAGAAGAAGCTTAGCTAAGACGCCAAATAAATTAAGGCCTTTTCACCCATTTTCCCCCAAAGCAAAACAAATTTGACGAATGAAAGTCTTGATTATGATAAATGAGGATCGTCATTTTTGGATTGTCCTCTTAGTACCTCTAGCCTTTTATGACGTTTCAATGTCTAATGACATGTGAATGAGGAGCAGACCTTCTTGGCCAATAAGTGAGGTCGGATCGATTTATTCCGGTTCGGTCCGGGCCGATTGGGTCATCTCTGCTATTTTTGAGTGTCCTCGTCCATTGCATATTGCGTACTATAGATGAATGAGGAGCTGGACTTATTGAGGAACACAAGTTGCTATAGGACTCAACGGGAGTTATACTGAAAATCTTTTGGTACAGTGGATTTACACATCTCTATAATTCAAAGGTCCGGTTCGGGTTCTCCGAATTTTCATGTCTGTGGCCCGAATCCCACATCGGACCGAACGGAAAATACAAAAGACCGCCCGAGAACTGAAAATGACCTTAGCAAAATTAAAGCTTTTTGTCCGGTTTAGTTGGTTCGGTCCGGGTTTTGAGATTTGTGGGTCGTTTCCCACATCTATACTTCCCATTGCAATTCTAATTATCTTTTTACAGTGAGAAACACATGATGGACCGCGCACAGAAATGCTGCATCGAACCCGGGAATTAAACTTGTAACGTATCCAGCCATCAGCGGGCTGATCATAACACGTAGTGTAACAAAAACAAACCACCTTTTTTCACTCGAAATATGCATGTAATGTAAGTAGAAAAAGATGTGGGGAGAGAAATAATAGGGGGAAAATAACAGAAATAGTCCCTAAACTTTAGTTCAATGCGCAGTGTGATCCCTAAACTTTTAATTTGACTAATATGGTTCTTGAACTTTAGCCCAGTGTGCAATGTGGTCCATGAACTTTCATTTTGTTCAATGTGATTTCCGAACTTTTGGAGCATGTTCAACTTAATCTCTGAACTATAAGAAAATGTATAATGTCGTCCCTTAACTTGAATTAATGGAAGTACTATATTGAACATCTTCCTATGGTTCAGGGACTAAGTTGAACATGTTCCAAAAGTACAGTGACCATATTGGTCAAATTGAAAATTTAGAGACCACATTGCATATTGGGCTAAAGTTGAAGGACCATATTGGTCAAATTAAAAGTTCATGAATCACATGTATATTAAGTCAAAGTTCATAGACCATTTGTGTCATTTTCCCAAAAACGGAGATAGACGTGGATTTATTGAGATAGTTTCTTCGTTCCAACACAGATTATAGGTCAGATTACATTCTTTTCCAAGTTAAACCTCCTACTTCTACCAGGCATACAGCTTCTCATATCGATTTTTGTTCTCATTGTAAGAGTAGGCTCCGTCCGGCCTTATGCTCCACCAGGACTTGAGCCAACACCGATACAGATCCCTCGGAGTATCATAAACCGTGATATCTTTTGCTTCGCCGTTCCACTTGAGGTTGCACCGGAAGACCGTGCGGACAAAGTTGTTGAATGACCACTGGATGTAGTTCCCATTGGCAAGGTAGTGCACGCCGAGGTCGTCGTTCTTGGACCTGCAATGCACCATCAGGGTAAAGTCGCCCATGTCGTTCTGGACCCGAACGGCTTTCTTGTATGGGGCCCGACTTTCGCCTTTCGGGATCACGAGCACGAACACCATGAGCAGCGGTACAAGCTTCAGAACGCTCGAGACTGGGAAGTTTTCCATTGTTGAGAGGAATGAGATGGGGCGGGACACAGATTGGGATGCTGTTCAGGGTGAACCTACGGGTAGGGTATACATGAAGGCAGAAAAATGCAATTAATGAGGGAAAGTTGTTCTTTGACTTTGACCACTAAATGATAAATTCGGTTGAATCAGTGACGAATGTGTCGTTGCTGCATGGCAAGATTTTCACGTACTGCCAAATTATATAAACTAGCTATTTGATCCCTGTGACTCTTGGGCAGACTTTTCATATGTAACTGAAATTATATAAAATAAATTCTACATTTTTAATCGAGATCCAATATAGAGCTTCATTGACTTGATTGCATAACGTAGCAAATCTTTAATTTAACTCATCATATAACTTTTTCTCAATCATTTTACTAATATTTTGATATGTAAAATTAGAATATTTGATTTTTAGTGATTACATATTATCGAGTAATATAATACTTACAGATGAATTCTAATCTCGGTAAACTGACATAAATAAGCTTTTTGGTAATCCCATAGAAATATGAGAAAAACCATCAAAGAAGCTTTTTGTTGTACATATGTCAATACAGTCCTAATATTTTAATTGGCCAATTTAGTCCTAAAACTTTTGACTCAAGATATCTATGACTCTATCATTATCTATTTACACAACCTCGTGTTCTGTTGACCCACTTACCTCTTTTGACCAATAAGGGCTTTAGGATACGAAGGGTCATTCCACCTCATCGAGTGTTGGGTGTCTGCCTAGCCATGTATTCCAGGATATCATTTGATTACCCCGACGTATGTATTGAAATGAATCTGGATCGTCATATCTGGCAAGATCCATGTCGGTCTCGTATGAAATCCACAATTTTTAATGGGCCAAATTCAATTTACTAAATACTACATGTTAATAATTTTTCACTCATCCTTAAGACAATTTAAATTCAAATGATCCAATCCAAGTCTTTTGTTGAAACTTGAAAGGAATATAAGATGTCATAAAAGAATTATTAGCTCCAATGAAGTCTTAAATGGCTTTTCTTCGCTAATAGAGTCCTAAATACTAAATTTTGGTCAATTGAGTTCTAATTTTTTTTTTAAAATGTTCAATCAAGATCTAATCTTGTCGATGGTATTTGTTTGGCGAAAAATCCCACTTCTTTCATTTTTCATGAAATTAACCATAATCTTAACAATAATTTCTCATGAATTTCGTCAATCATTGACTTGCATACTCGATTACAAAGGAGATAAAACAAACAATCACTATATCGGTGTTGATGAGAGACCGAGAAATCGATATTAAGGTGAAATGGATTATATTTGAGCAGTTGAGGATGTACTGGTACTAACTGTTATTAATTTTCAGTGTAGTGAGAGTCAGGTGTGCTGACATGTTGACAAGATATCGGGAAAAGTACTAAAAATTTCCTAAACTTATTGCATTTGGATTAATTCAGTCTTAATTTTTTTTCGCATTGGTACCAATTAAGTCCATCTGTCTAATTTTGGCCGAAAATCACTGACGTGGACGTTAGCCATCCGATATTGACATGGCACGGCCGACGCTGACATTGACATTTTTAAATAATACTTTGATAATATGTTGTACTTTTATAAGATTTTGGTTTTTTGGTTTTTTCATTTCTTTTATGTTCTTTTTTCCCCTTTTGGCTGATGGCCAAGACGCCCTCGCCCAAGGTCGGCAACGGCTGCGGCGCCCTTGTCTGGTCTAGGGGAGGGGCCGGCCGAGCCCTTGCCCAGGGTTGGCGAGGGTCAGCCGACGGCCTTTGCTGACCTTCGGAGAAAAAAAAGAAAAAGAAAAAAACAAAATAAAATATAAAAAATATTATTAAAAAATGTTCAAGTTAGCGTCCGTCATCCAGCGTGGCATGCTAGCATTCACGTCCGCGATTTCCGGCCAAAATTTTGGCCAAATGGACTCAATTGGTACAAATGCAAAAAGGTTTAGGACTCAATTAGTCCAATTAAAAGGTTTGTAACTGAACTTTTCTCCAAGATAACTGTGGTGAGAATGGATGCGATATTTGTTACGGTGGGAAGATTGTACATAATTTTTGCATGATCAAAAGATTGTGTTGAATTTGTCACGGTAGTCAAACGTCGTGTTTTATATATAAAATTCTTATTTTGACCTTTTGTTCTTATACATAATCGTAATCTTCAGGCGATTGCTTGGTGTCCACATCCGTCTCGACACCTAATGCAAAATGATCTTCTCTTTGAACCGGTCCAAAGTCCAAGCCGTTGACCGAAGCACGTCAATTTCAAATTGCTCTTACTGCGAAACTCCCTCCAAGATGAACTCCCTTTAACAAAACCGCGTTGGAGATTAAACAACGTATGACCCACGCAAGTCAAATACTAAAACAATAAACAGGCAGACTTCTCTGCGGATACTTTGTACTTGACATAATCAAAAACTGGAGGCACAAACGACTGTCTTGATTAGCAGGCTCTCAACGAGAGAAGTTCTTGATCCGACAACAAGATTTCGATTCGATCCGATTCCGCCTAGAAGAGATGAGCTCCTTCCAATATGATTTCAAGAAGTTCAATCAAGACCCACCAAACGATTTCGAGACTTTCAATAATTCGGTCAACTCGGCGATGGATCGGTTCTTAGCTGCCGCCATTAGTAAGTCTGAATGTGAACCTGTATATGAAGTTTGTAATTCGATACTGTCATCAAACTCCTAATGATGCTGTCGCTACAACCTGTTTTCAGTTTCCGGCGTGGTGGGGACTGTAGCGACCGTCGCCGTTGTGTACTTCCTCATCGATTGCTTGAAGAAAGCGGGATCTGCGATCCCAAGCTATGCCAGGATAGCTACCAATGACTTGGAAAAGTTTCCACAAGTTGTTTGTTCTTCGCCATCCGGGGTAAACTCTGTTGCCCCGCCAGCTATCTCTCCGGGACACAACTGGGAAGTGCCTGATGAGTTCGGTACCCTGGAGAGATTCCTGAAGCCCACCAGGTTTTCTTCGGAGCAGCTAGCTGTTTACACCAGAGATTACGCCACCTTGCTCGGTTCCGGCGCTTATGGAGTTGTCTTCAAAGGTGAGTTGCCGAACGGAACTCTGGTGGCCGTCAAAGTGCTCTCCAACGCCCATGACAAGAGGATCGAGGAGCAGTTCATGGCAGAGGTGAGCTCCATCGGAAGAACTCACCACATAAACCTCGTCAGGCTCTACGGCTTTTGCTTTGACTCGACGACGAGGGCGCTCATCTACGAGTACATGGAAAATGGTTCCCTCGATGGGTTCCTGTTCGGGGACAAGACGGGGATTGAGTGGTGCAAGATGCACGAGATTGCCGTGGGGACAGCGAAGGGGATCGCCTACTTGCTCGAGGAATGCGAGCAGAGGATCGTCCACTACGACATAAAGCCCGGGAACATCCTCCTGGACCGGAACTTGAGCCCGAAGGTGGCAGACTTCGGGCTCGCCAAGCTCCACAACAGGGAAAGCAGTCGGATCCTCATGACGGGGTTCCGCGGGACCCCCGGGTATGCGGCGCCTGAGATGTGGAAACCGCATCCTGTGACCTACAAGTGCGACGTGTACAGCTTCGGGATGCTCTTGTTCGAGATCGTGGGGAGGAGGAGAAATCACGACCCGAACCTTAGTGAGTCTACACAGTGGCTTCCGCGGTGGACGTGGGACATGCTACAGAACGGCAAGTTGTTGGTGATGGTCGGTCTCTGTGGGGTTCCTGAGAGTGAAAGAGAGAAGGCGTCGAGGATGTTGAAGGTGGCTTTGTTGTGCATTCAGTATAAGCCGGAGGCAAGGCCGGCGATGAGCACTGTGGTGAAGATGTTGGAAGGAGATATGGAAATCCCGACGCCCGAATATCCGTTCGAGTACCTCGATCCGGCTAAGCCTTATCAGTTATCGGAAAATGGAAGCGACTGGGACTCGGAGTCGTCCGCCTTGAGGACCGCGTACTCCGAAGGTTGCTGCTCCAAGCCTGTGCAGCAAACTGCAGAAAATGAAATAGAGCTAGCTACCAGATAACATTATTAATCTCCTTGGGACAAAGATTTTCATAATTTGTTCTTATTTCATTTATGGTAAATCATGAATATACTGTAGTTGTACCGAAAGGTTTTGCCTTTTTTTTTTTAATCACGTATTCTATTACATTGCTAATGTCAAGTATTCTTGGTGAGTAGGTTGGGAATTCGATCTAACTTCTGAATTATATTGATCATGACTATACGATCAAAGAGTATGTCGAAATGCATAGCACAAATAAATCTTTTGTAGATACTAATAACCTTTCTCAAGATAGTTTTGGTAATTGTTCCACGTTGATTAAAGAGACTTCACTCTTTCTAGGCCGAGAAAAGAGGAAAATGGAGTTTGTCAATGAGAGTTCCTGTCTCTTTAGAATAGAATAACCTTTGAGAAAATTAGGATGAGCTTGCACTCATTATTTAAGGATTCGATCAGATTACATAGTCAAAAGAATAATTCCCGACCATTGAAATCCTATCGACACTCGGTTCTCACATTACTCTATAGAGTATAGATGGCTAAATGGGTCATAAATAAGATTTTAACCCATATTGAATAGGTTGGATGTTATATGGGTTAGCTCAACTAGTGATGGGTTCTAACGGGTTTGAAAAGAACTCGCTGTCAACCTATTTAATATATTTGCTTGTGCCTTCCGGACCTTGGGAAGAACAGTGAAGCGCATCTCCAATTTTGCCTCCATCCTCCGACGTACTCTACTCCCCATTGCAGTTCTTCACTGCGTTATCGTCATCATCCCCCCCTCCTCCTCCTCCTCCATCTTCATACGTGTTCATCTTCATTATCGTACTCCCATGTAGATGAGGAGCTCCATGAGGAACTGCAGCCGTCAGTTGCGGTGGTAGTCTGAAAACCGGGTCGAGCCACGGGCTTGTTAGGGCTTCGGGTTTAGGTGTTGGGTTCGAAGATTTTTGGTACTGTGAGGTGATGTTCTTCGTTGACTGTGGCTCCGCAAGGGGAGGATTGTCTTGGCAGCCTGTCACTTCGGCGGCGATGGTGCTGTAGTGATCGTACGCGAGATTGCATTTGTTGCAGTTGAGGCATAGAGAGAGTGGATGGTTTGATACGCTTAGTTAAAGAGCAAGATGAAATTAGTTTGGTTGCATATTAAGTGTTTGTTAAAATGCCCAAGAGAGATCTGGCTTTAAATGCTAGCATGGCTTGGAACAGTATGGGCCAAGTTTTGATTTAGGGCTTGATTGTTAACTGATCTATTTATATGTTTTTGTTTTTTTGTTTCTCGAAACAAAAAATAAAAACATAAATCTATTTATGTATGTTAGTTAATTTTTCTATTTCTCAAAATACATCAGTGCCTAGGGGATAGATTTGAAACAGAAATAAGAAGTAAAAATAAAATTTATTTTTTTGTTCTCAGGAACAAAAAGAGAAACAAGATTTATACAATCAACACAAAAAGAGAAGATGTCTTCTCTTAGTTTTCTCTCTCTAACCCTCATCTCCTTCCTCACCTTCCTCCCTCCCCCTTCTCTATTAGCTCCCCCACCGTCCACGAGCCCCTCCTCAAGTTCGGCCGCCCTAGTGGATTGCTGCTCGACTCCACCCGATCGTACAACCTCTCGGACGACGGCCAGTTCTCCGTCATCTTGGACAAGCCCTACTACATCCAGTTTAACTACCTAGTCTACTACGATCGCCAGGTCACCAAAAAGCTCAGCTAGAGTTCCATCACCGACCTGAAGGGGATCTAGGTGCAGAGGTTCCTGTTCTGGCTAGACGTCAACGAGATTAGGGACAACCTCCCTCCCTTCGATTCCATTTATTTTCAGTTAATGCGGCGGCCGTAGGAGGAGGTTTGGAGGTAAATTTACTTGGCTGCGAGAAATTACGCGCATGGATACATAAATGCACGTGTTGTCGTTTGGAATTTTACGGACTTGACGCGATTGATATGCTGTCATTTCTTCGATGCTAATATGGTGGTTTAGGGTGCGCATGGCAACACTTCTGCTCTAGAAATCAACTTCTTTTAACTTCTGGAGAGAAGTAATTTTTTCTACACTTCTTTAAGTGACTCCGAAACTACTTCTGGAGAAAAAAAAATGCTCAAGAAGTAGAAAAATGAAGTTGTGTAACTAAAATAGATTTCTACTCTAGAAATTACGTTACCAAATGGATTTCTGCTCTAAAAGTACTTATGGAGCAAAAATTCTACTCTAGAAGTATTTTCATGCGCACCCTTATCCGTGGGTTGTGATTGATGTCTTCTCGAGTTCAGACGGGTGTTATGGCATTTGGAAGTTCCATCGATTGTGCCACTTTTGAGACTAGTAGTTGTTGTTTCTAGTTGTTTGGTTATGAAAAAAGTGTTATGGGTCTGCTAACCATCAGTTTTGAGAAGGGGGAATGTAATGTCCATTTGAAGTCTCTTTCTAACAGCATTTTGACCTCGACCAATCTTCAGAGGCATGGGGACAGTGATTAAAGATGCAAAACCTTTTTTCTTTTTTCTTTTTGGACATAGAAAAATAAGGCTATTTTATGGGCCATTGATTTGTTGATTGTTAACCCAACTCTCGAGAATGATTGCATGTGGTAGCCAATGTTGGGTGGTTATAGTGTTATGAGTATGTTATGATTTAGTACAGTATAGCGTATAATTCCTACATGACTATGTTATGATTTAATGCATGGCTCATATGATGCTCAATCTGTCAAGGTTTATTTTGGCATCTTAGAAAGAGGCATTCACTACAAAGTGGACTGAGCCTTTAACCAACCAGTATGTAAGTTTGTTGGTAGAAAAGGTGAAAAAAGAGAGGAAATTGCACATCTTTCTCTTACAATAAAGCAGGGTGGAATAATATACGGGCCGAATTCAATAAACGGACATGACTCCAATATAACCTAGTACATTTGAAGAACAAAGTGAAGAAATTGAATAGTATGGTAGTTTTAATAAACTTCTTTTACAATCCAGATTTGACTTGGATAATTTGAATAAAACAGTTACCATTGTTGATTCAAATATATGGGAACCTCACATCAAGATATTATTTTGAGATCATTATAGATGTAAGTTTTAAGAGGTTTGATTATATTGCTGACGTATGTCATCATTGTGAAAATTGCATGATAATAATGAGTGGACAAAATTCAAGAATGATTGGTTTCCTTAATATCCCAAAGTGTGTATTGTATTTGGTGATACATATGCTACTAGAGAGCATGTAGCAGAAATGCCAAAGATTTGATGGTGTCAGAGGAAGATAACAATGATGGTGATGATGCAGACGGTGATCCAGAGGGACTTTAGTGAACGTCATATTGATGAGGGAGTCTTTACATCTGATAATATTGCTCCTCCTGTTCACGACAAGCACAAGTTGGATAGGACTTCAATACCAAGAGGAGAAGAGAGAATAACTCATTTGATGTTGCTAGCACCTGCAAAACCATACAAGAGATGATGAAATTTAGGGCAAGTCAATCTGTGAGTGGCTCTGCCACCACACAGGTTACATCACCATTTATAGACCCCTTCTCTGTATCTGCTATGATTGATGTCCTAGTTAGTATGATTGGGTTGGAGTAGGATCTTTGTAACAAAGCAATGGAACAAGCATGCGTTAGTGCCACATGGAGGGAGGCTTTCATCAAATCCCCAACTGAAAGAAGAAATGGACTTCTCCAATGTCTTAAGTAGATGTTGGGAAATGTATTGTGGATTGCGGGGGATTTTTATATTTGATTTTATTTTACTCTATGACTTATATTATCGGTTGTTATTTGATTTTTAAAAATATTTATGTTGAGACTCTTGTTATCGGTATGGGTACGATGGATTGTGAGAATTTTATATTTGGTTTGCTTTCACTCTACGACTTATGTTATTAGTGCTCTTGTATTTGAATGATGGCATAAGTAATATGGAAGGGGGACCAAACAGTGTGTCTAATGGGTAGGTAGCACCAGTTGAACAATACCTGGATGAGTTTGATCTTGACATGAGGGCAAGATGTTTGTTGAAAGATAGTCAGTATGTTAAGGTAGATGAACAAGTTGGGATCTTCTTATCTTTGGTTGGTCACAAGAACTCAATCAGAGATTTATGTGAGAGATTCCAACGATTGGGAGAAACAATCAGCAAGTATTTCTGTAAAAAGAGGTTATCAGACCACCTTCCGTAGATCTTGTCACAAAGGAGATTTTATGGATTCTAACCATAAATGCTACTTCAAGGTATGATTCTCATATCAACTTTACATCATAAAATACATGTAGTTAATAATCTTGTATAACACTACACCTTCATAAAATCATAAGGATGCATAGATGCTATTGATGGCACCGACATTAATGCTTTCGTCCCCGTGTCGAAGCAAATCCCATTTAGATGCAGGAAAGGGAGTACCATGTAGAATGTGATGTGTGTTTGATCGTTTGATATCGTGTATCCTGAGTGGGAATGATTTGCCAACGATTGTCGGGTGCTCTTGGCGGCACTCGAGACTCCTCGACTGCAATTTCTTCGATCACCACTCGGTATTAGCTTTGTCTATAAGGAGTAATTTCTTTATGATTGTATTGCGGTTGCATATCATAACAAATTTATATATACCTTATTATAGGCAAATACTCCGTTGTAGATTTTGGTTATGCAGCACTTCCAGGATTTTTAGCTCCGTTTAAAGGTGAACGGTATCATCTGAACGATTATAAGGATAAAGGGAGACGACCCAGAATAACAAGAGAATTGTTCAACCATAGGCACTATTCACTAAGGAATGTCACCGAGAGGTCATTTCGGCATTAAAGAATTGCTTTTTCATTTTGAGACACATGCCTCCATTTACAATTCGAAAGCAAACACTTATAATTGTATGTTGTGCTCTCCATAATTACATTTGACACCAAAACGTGATGGACAAAAATGTTTCCCTATATAGAGATCCGAATTACCCGTTTGGACCTAGACAAGTGAAGGTTGCAGATGATGCATCACATGAGGAGGCAGGAAATATGTTGCAAATTAAATGGCAAGGAATCACAATATGCTTGAAACTCCATTTGTGTTTTCGACTTTTGTAATGTTGTTTTTAAATACTTAGCAACATTTCTATTAATCGTATTAAGGTCATCCAATTCTATATCATAATATATTATGATTCTATTTCTTAGGTCATGCCAGTCTCTCATAATGAGCCAATGACAATATATTTTCTTAAATTTAAAAAGCACGAGATTAGGATTCCAATTCCACCTTCCTCTTTCAAGAACATTATATAGGGACGTGAATGTTGAAGTGCTTAAACTAACTATTACATTGGATTTTCTAAGGTCATCTTAGAATATCTTGATCAGTTAAGTCATTACAAAAGTCCAGTTTTATCTAAACATAAATTATTAAGTCTCTATTGACATTTTTATAATTGAATGAAAAAAAATGATAATAATTTTTAGGGTCGTAGCAAACACATGTATGTTATTTTTCTATTCCGGAAATAGAAATTTTGTGCAGTTAGCAAAAGTGTTCTTCTGCTCAGAAGCTCGTTCAAGGAATAGAAATTGAAAAAACTATTTCTGAATAGAAATTATTTTTGAAAACAGAAATGTTTCCAAATGCATCATTATTTGTATTGACCAATTCTATTTCTCCCCCAAGACATTATTATGTTAAGTGAAATAACTTGAGTACATAGCTTGATGCAACGGCTCCAAAAGTCGAGTAATTTTTCGAATTGACATGTCTAATTGTAATTGATTAGCTAAGTGTAGTCAACTGCATCAAATTGCTCAGATGAATGAGGTGCTCCAATCTCAGGACAAAGCTTTGACTTTCAAATTACCCGGTGAGTATTAATGGGTTAGATTGGGTATGGTTGAGTCTGAGTCAGGCTGGATATGGATCGATAAATTTGTGTTAGACTGAAAATGGATCAAAATCAGACCCATTTTTGATTCAACCCACCCATTTGACAAATCTAACTGAGAGCTATCAATTTGCTGCATTTACAGTGACAAATTGATTCTGGAGGGAGTGGAGGGAGATTTGCTTCTGCTCCATCTCGCCATCAATTTGCTGCATTTACTGTGAGAAATTGATTCTGTAGGGAGTGGAGGGAGATTTTTGCTTCTGCTCCAACTCGCCAACATTCCAAACCTGTTGCTCATAAGCAACGAGGACATGCTCTCGTCCACAGAAACGAAGGTCACAGGCCCCAACAGCAACATCCCACCAGGCTAGAGACCATCAAAAACAACATTTTTTTTTTCTTTTTTTCAAGAACAACAATTTAAACAGGAAAAGTTAGCTTAAATCGAACAAACAAAAACACAGATCGGGCTTTTCTTTTCTCCAGAGTCATGCATATTAACTAAGCAGTTCTTGCTGGGGCAGAGTTGAATTTTAATACAAGAAGCTGCCAAAGGATTGGAAACACAAATCCGCATTTTCAACTCGTATCCACAGCACAAAAAGCTCATGAACTCCACAGCCATAAACTCCAGAGTCATGCATATTAACTAAGCAGTTCTTGCTGGGGCAGAGTTGAATTCTAATACAAGAAGCTGCCAAAAGATTGGAAACAGGAATCCGCACTTCAACTCATATCCACAGCACAAAAAGCTCATGAACTCCATATTCTCATATTCCTTGTAATTACTAAAGAGTTCATGTGACGCGTCTCATCTTGTAGCTGTGTGTCCAATAAACGAGCTTATGAGTTTGAGATCTTAAATGACCAAATACAAATTATCAACTTCTCAAATACTAACATCTTTCCTACCCACCTCAGGAACTCTTAGCTACAATATCTTATCATTATCATGCGATATCTAGGTTATCTACGAAAACTGCCAAAACTGTAAGAATATGATTTAAGGACATGCAGTCAGGAAAAAGAGGCACCAAAACACGAAGAACCTTGAGGTGAATAGCCAAAAATTGCAAATAAGTTACAACAAGGACGACCGGATGATCTCCAATACGCAAGGACTATAGTCAAAAGCAGCAAGAACAGTCAAATGGACAGAGCGGCGTACCACCGGCGTCTGCCTTGCTGATACCCAACTCGTCCTCCGTGTAGATGGTGAGCCCATCTGCTGTTTTCTTTCTAGGACGAGAAGGTAGGTCACCTAATGCAGTCTGTGTTAACCCTTTATCCTTTTTCTTTTTCTTCATCCTCTTTGTTTTCCCGCAGCCATTTTCAACTGGCTTCTCGGCATCTCCTTTTTCACTTTTCTTCCTCTTTTTTGATGCAAAAATGTTGTTGATCTCATCATTGGATTTCTTCGTAGCTGGAGAAGCTTTCTCCTCCTTCGCAACTGGCATTTCTGGCCCTTGATCCGGGGCTTTCAAAGAACTCTTTTGTGGCATTGGCACACCTATATCTGCACCTGAATGTAAGTAAAATAATCAGCTCAGCAACCAGTACCACAATTTTTAAGGCAGATACATTCATGTCTGCAATTACTTGAGCCTCAGGTTCTTTTCCTCACCGTGGTCTCTCACTTTATTACTGCTTTATATACTATCAAACGAAACCAGAAGAACATGAGAATACGTTCAGGAGATCTTTCTTTCCCGAATAAATGATCAACAGTAGTTGTTCATCATGCAATTCTTTTGGATTTGGGTTTGCAGCAAAAGAATGGAAACAAAACAGTAAAGACACAGAATGCTTCTCATAGAAAATCAAATGCAAAATTAAGATTCGAAGAAGCAGCTGATTATAGGGGCAGGCAGACATTGTTGCAAAGATTGAAATCCCAATCTTCAAAATCTCAAACCTTCAAAACGAGACCAATTATTAACCATAACTAGCAAAAAGAAAAGAAAAGGTCTTCTTTAAGGCAGTTGATCAACCACAGCTCTTATTATTACCGACCCAAATGCAAGTCACAGAAGGATGAGAAATTCAAAGCGAATTCGTAGTAAAAAACTGCGCAGATGATGATTTTGAATCGATACAAACCTGAGTGCAGAAGCAAAAACCTAATCGCACCCAAAAATCACACCCTCTGTTCAAGTGAGAAGCATAAGAAAAACACCACGAAACTTCATTTCTTCTCGCCCAAACAAAAGAATGACGAAGATTTCATCCGTATTCCTCAGCTATTTCCAGTCGCCGCCGGTGAAGCTGGTGCGTCAGAGAGACTGAGACAGGCGCTGAGAGAGAGAGACTCACCTTCGGTCCCGACAGTGGCGCGACGGGAGGTGGTGACGGGCGAGGCAGCGACGGCGAGCACAAGGCGCCTCTGAAGCAACAAGGGGTCGGATTTTGCAGGACTGCGAGGACGGAGACAGGCGAGGCGCGACGGCAGACTGAGCGATGAAGGGGCGACTGAACTGAAAAACTGAGGATGGAGAATCGAGGAGAGCACGATAGGGAGAGCTCTAGGGTTCTTGAGTTTTGTGAATAAATTATAGTTATGGAATTTCTTATCACTATGATGATAAGACTTCTAATACTTCTCTTCTTCTTGTAGATTCGTATTTTGTTTCCCTCTAGACCTATTTCTTATTTTTTTTTTTATTAAGGCTTCACAACACTTGAAATAATTAATTAATAAAAAATATTTTATTATCGATAATAATTTTTATTCCGTTCATACAAATTTATAAGTACCGCAACCCTCCCAACTCGTATTGGGGAAAGACTAGTTTAGAAGCAATGTCAAAGGTGGACCAATATTCCAATTCAACTCTTTTTTTTGGTCTTTTTTTTTTCCCAATAATATCTACCTTTTACTTGTTACTCTACGAATAAACAATTTCTCTTAAAATGTAAAATTAAATGGAAAACAAAAAAGATTCCAACAAATTTTTTTTCTACGGTTTAAGCTTATATTTACGAAAAGGAGAATTTTCAATTTTGTATCGAATTCAATTGTGTAAAAAATGAGGAGAAAGAAACCTTATAGAAATTGAAAAAGTCCACAAATAAATATATATAGGAATTCAAATAAACCTATATAGGAATTCAACTTAATCTTAGGAAGCATAGACACTTTTCGAGAGTCGAGAATTTTCAATTTTATATCGAATTCAATTGTGGAAAAAATGAGGAGAAAGAAACCTTATAGAAATTGAAAATGTCCACAAATAAATCTATATAGGAATTCAAATAAACCTATATAGGAATTCAACTTAATCTTAGGAAGCATGGACACTTTTCGAGAGTCACTATGTTGGTGTCGGACGCGTATTGCGTGTTTGACATGCGTTTGACACGCTCATACACTTCCGGACACATGATCAACGCTTGTCGGACTTCCGACACGCAGTCAATGAGTTGGACACGTCGGCGATACGCGTGTCTGGCTCCCCAACATGCCCACATGCATGGGTTAATTTTGCAAATTTTAAATTTTTTAGGGGCAAAAATGTAAATCCATCAAAACCCAACACCTAATTTGCCCTGGCTCTCCTCCTGACCCTCTCTTCCCCGAAGCTCTTCAAAAACCATCTCGTCTCCCTCGTCTTTCTTCTTCTTCCCTCTCTCTTTTCTTGCTTGAAATAGTACCGACATGGCTCTGAAGAAATGGGGTTTCTCTGGTTGAAAGCATCCTCGTTTTAGACTTTATGCGCGAGCTCTCTCTCTCTCTCTCTCTCCGGCTTTTTGTGGACTTGCCACTTGCTTCTTGCGCTTCTGGCTTTCTGATTTACTCTTTTGCAAATTTGTTATCTATCGTCAGTCATCAGAGAACACGATTTATAGAGAAGAAGAAACAAGAAGGAAATAACTGGAGTTGACGATTGCGGCTATTGACAACTCGATGGACGAGGTAAAGGGGGTCTAATTGGGATTTCTGTGAAAATTGTTGCAGAATCATGATCTATTAGTGATATAAAAACACTTGTTGTGATGGTCTGAGTATGAGTTTATACTGATGCTTAGATGTTGCATTCCTGCTTCTCGGAATGAAATGCTTGTCATGTGTTTGAGAAAATGCCTGAATGAAATCGTATACACAGTTGAAAGCATCTTCCTGAATTTGAATATCTTGTTGTCTATCACTTGTTCACAGTAAAATATGTGTGTTCAATTGTCCTTTTCCATTTCTGATTTCTGTGGTTTAGGCTAGGGCCGAGACCTCTATATGCCATTGCCATGTTTGCTTCACTTTGGTTTGACCACACGTATACGTGGATGAGTTATGGTGTTTGAATATCATGTTGTCTATCATTTGTTATGCAATATATATTAAATTTATGGTTGTTGTAATTTTATGTTTTGTAGAATGACTTCTTCAAGCATGGATAGTAGCAATTCTAGTACACGACCACCTACATCTAGCAATGAAGATTTAAATAATCCACTGTGGAGGTATACTACTAGATTGGCTGATTATAGCGATGCGTGGGGAAATTTGTTTTGAAAATGCAATTTTTATGAAAAAGATTTTAAGAGTTCATACATGAGAGTTAGGGCTTAATTGTTGATGATAAGTGGAAAAGGATCTGAAAAATGCGGAAAAGTAGAAAAAAAAAGGATCTTTTGGAGATGTAAAGATTAGATGGAGAGGTCAATACTAGATTAATGAGTAATGCCCCTAGAAATGTACATTTGCTCCCTTCTAGTTTTTCAATTGGTGGTGGTGGTTGTACTAGTGGGATGGATTCATCCTTTGACTCCAGAAAATGGAAGATTGAAAGTGGGAGTGAAGGATCAATTGAGGAGGCATTTAACACGACTCAACGGAAATGTTTAGATTATGAGATTGTTAGGATGTTTTATTCAGCGGGTTTGCCGTTTAACCTAGTAAGGAACCCTTACTTTCAACTCGCTTTTACTTATGAACTAATCATAATATTGTAGGGTATGTACCACCAAAATATAATTTTTTAAGGACCACTTTGTTGCAAAAAGAGAAGGCAAATATTGATAGGTTGTGTGCATCTATTACTAACATGTAGAGGGAAAATGGTGTAAGTATCGTGAGTGATGGATGGAGTGACTCACAAAGGATACCGCTTTTTAATTTTATGGCGGTGTTGGATGGAGAGCCTATGTTTATAAAATCGGTTGATTGTTCGGGAGAAACAAAGGACATGGATTTCATTATCAACTTATTGAAAGAAGTAATCAATGAAATTGGGTATGAGAATGTGGTCCAAGTAATTATGGATAATGCTTTAAATTGTAAGGGCACAGAACAATCATTGAGCAAGAATTTCCATCTATTGTTTGGACGCCTTGTGTGGTGCATACCCTTAATCTAGCTTTTTAGCTTTGAAGAACATTTGTGCTGCAAAGAATGTGGAGAATAATCGAGTAGTTTATGAGGAATGTAGTTGGATTTCAGATATTGTGGCGGATGTTATGCGTATCAAACATTTCATCATGAACCATTCCATGAGATTAGCAATATATAATGAGTTTGTTAGCTTGAAGTTACTTTCCGTAGCGGATACACATTTTGCTTCGATGATTGTGATGCTTAAGAGGTTTAAGTTAATAAAAAGCGGCCTTTAAAGTATGGTTATTTGTGACAAATGGAATATCTATCGAGATGATGATCAAGGGATGGCTAAGTTTGTCAAGGAGATGGTATTGGATGAATTTTGGTGGGATTCAATTGATTATATACTTTCATTCATGACTTCTATTTATGACACCGACAAGCCTTGTCTTTGCTTAGTTTATGACATGTGCGATTTAATGATTGTTAAATTGAAGAGAGCTATATATGCGCAAGAAGTGAAAATGCTATATGAGGAGTCTACATTTTGTGAGGAGGTTCGTACAATTCTTGTGGATAGTTGGACTAGGAATAACACTTCACTTCATTGCTTGGCACATGCCTTGAATCCTTGGAAAGTTCTTTGCATGAGATTCTTACTTTATTAGTTGGTATCTTTTCTTTGATATGATAATATAATACTCTTCTTATTATGGTTTTCTACTTTTATTTTATAGGTACTATAGTGATCAATGGCTCAATGAAGATCGTACTCGAGTTTCTCCAAACAAGGATAAGGAGATCAACCAAGAAAGATTAATGGGGTGTTTGGCAACTATTTTGAAGGGGCTTTGGAATGAAACTTGGCATTGGGAATGCTGAAGACCAGCATTGAGCTTTCAGCATTTTCGAAATACTGCTCCAATTAACGAAGATTACTCGGTTGCCTATTTCGCCCTAAAAATTTGGTAAGAATCTAGTTTTGCCCTTTTTAAAAAATACAACCCTAGATCTACGCTTCGCTCTCTCTGCACCCTTGTTCACTCTGGTCCTATTCCTACTCTGTACTTCGCCTCCACCACTCTCTTCGCTTAGTTCCTTGACTGCACTTCGTTCGCGCAGCTCACTCCGCACCCTTTGTTCGTTCTCCTCTTCGTCTCTAGGTGAGATTTTCTAATGTTCTTCTATTTGAAGAAACGTCGTTTTGGAGCTTGGACTCGCGTTCTTTGTTCCCGTCCCTCTATTCAATAGATCCGCGACTATCTTTAGGGTTTTCTCCCTCCCCCTCCTTTTTGTTTGTGTGGTTTGGGTCTTGTATTTGTCCCGATGTTTAGGTTCGACCGTTTGTCTCTAGAAGATTTGATTGGAAATTAAAGGGAAAATTTATGCTTTCGAAGGTAAAAATCGCTGGTTCTTCGTTTCTGCATCGTGAATGGAGGTTCCTTGCGTCCATGGCTTGTGATACGTTTCATTTACATGAGCTGAATAGAGGGTCGAATCTTTCTTTATTCACCGTGCGTTGTTCTTCATTGGGTGCATCAAATCAGTCCTTTATTGAGCTAAAGTTTGGTTTGCTGAGAAACCATGATGTGCTAAAATTGCTCAATAAGTTCCAATAGTATCTTCGAAGAGATAGATTCATAGTTGGCGTGTTTTCATCTAGATTTTTGTCAAAATATGCTAGAATATTGTTGAATTTTGTTGAGATGAGAGTTGATTGTAGATGGCAAGTTCATCAAAGGAAAAGGCATTTTGGAGCTCGGAAGATATAGAAACCTTTGTAAGTTGTGCGTTGAATTGAAAGAGGCAATCTTCCTGCAAACAACAAAAGGGATGGATGGACAATCATAATTACGAAGTTTGAGGAGGGCAAAAGGACACTTGGAGTGTTAATATTTATGTATGACGCTCATTTTAGTGCCAATATTTTTTTTTTGGATAACTTAAGTGTCAATTTTTTTGAAAAATGGTTATTTCAGTGCCAACTCTGGTGACCTTCGCAATCATAGGTGGCGTCTATGCGGTTCGCCCGAGGATCTTAGTCAGCAAAAAATAATAATTAAAAATCAATAAAAAATCCATGTAATATTTAAAAACTTAAAAATAAACTAAAAAACTAAAAAAAAAAGGGAAGCTGTACTGCAACTTCTGCTCCCCTTATTATTATTATTTTTTGATTTTTTTGATTTTATTTTTTAGGTTATTTTTAGGTTTGATTTTAATCTTTTAAAAAATTTAACTATTTTTAAGTGGAATAGTCCATGTGGACGCCATGTAGACTCCACGTGGACGCCACGTGGGTTGATATTTTTAAAAAATTACCACGTAATATTAAAAAATTAATAAAAAATGCCACGTGTACTGTTTGGCTGAAATTGACACTTAAGTGATTGTTTTTGGCTGGAATTGGCGCTTAGGTAATCGTTTTTTCTTTGATTTGGCACTTGAGTGATAAAAAGAAATATTAACATCAAAGTCAGCGCCATACACAAATTTTGGCACTCCGGGCATCCTTTTGCCGTTTGAGAAGCTAAGGGACAAAGAGTATGATAAAAGTCAAATGAAGAGTAAGTGGGATAATCTTAAGGAAGAATGAAAAAGATGGAGATTGTTGCTTTTGAAGGAAACAAGATTAGGAAGAGATCCAAAGAAGAATAGCATTGATGCAAATGATGAAGTGAGAGGAAAATTCAGGTTTTCCCCCATCTTTTTGTTGTTTTTTTAAAGTTAATCTTTTATGATACAACTAATGAACATGTTTGTTATAACAGGGAAATCCTAAGTTTAGAGGTTTTAGAACGAAAGGCATACATCAAGATCTTCAAGTTTTGTTGGATATAATGTTCAGAGATACAGTTGCTACTAGAAGTGTCACATGGAATCCTGCACAAGGTTTTTCTATTGATGAGGATGTTGTAGCCACACAACTTGATATCGGTGATTGTGCAGGATCTACCGATGATAATATAGAGTGTAATGTAGGTGAAAAGGTTGTTGAACAGGCACAAAGCCATAAGAGAGTGGCGCATGGTTTAGTGAGGCAATCTCAAGGAAAGAAACAAAAGAAATTGAGTACAGGTGCTAAGCTAACGACGCAAATGAATAGAATTTGTTCAGCTATTGAAAGTAGGAGTCATGCAACATGTCTTGCGAGGGAGTATGATCCATACAGGGAAATCATGGAGACTTTGAAAGCCATACCTAAGATTACGCAAGACGAAGAATTATATTTTTCTGCACTAGAACATTTTGCAGAAAAGAAAGACAATAGGCAAATCTTCACGAACATGGATGATGATCAGCAAAAAGTCCGGTGGATCAAGTTTAAATGCAGAAAGCATAGTGATTACTACTAATGTTAGCTACTTATTTGGACTCTTTCATATGCTAGCTTGTGTAATACGAGACCTATTTGCAATACTTATTTGTACTAGTTGGTGAGACATGTTTATGTTTTATTGAGAGACCTATTTCTAGTTGGGTGTTTTCTTTTAAGTCATTAGTCACTCATTTTTATTTATGTTCTACTGTGAGACATGTTTCTAGTTGGCGTCTCTGTATTGGGTGGAGTTTGCATATATATGATGGATGATCTAGATAATTTGTTACATCTCTTATTCTTAATCTATTTTGTTACCTTCACTAGTTATGGATGATTCTCTTGAAAGGGAAAACCGTGAAATGGAGGAAGATGAATTCTGACAAGCATGTGTAGCCACCCATACTGTAGCTGTTTATCACGCAACATACGGTCACAAAAACCGTGCATGACCTCATCATATACAAGAAATGAATGGTTAAGAGAGTTGATGGGCATTGATGCTAATCTGACAAGGTGTTATCTAATGTTTAGAATGGATAGAACTGTTTTTAATAGTTTAATGCATGATTTAATGTCACGATATGGTCTCAAAGGATCTATGAATATTAATGTTCCAGAAATGCTAGGAATGTTTCTTCATATTTTAGGACATGTTACAAGTAACAAGTTAGCACAAGAGCACCTCCAACACTATAGGCAAACCGGATGCAAACTATTTAGCTTAGTTTTGGATAAAGTATGTGAAATGGGAGCAGATTTGATCTAACCATCCGATCGACAATTCAAGGAAATTCCAAAGAAGATTAGGAATAATCGAAGATTTTATTCACATTTTAAGGTAAGTTACGATTATACAATAGAAATGATGAATTGAATATAAATCAAGGAGTATATGCGTTCTTGTTTTAGGATTGTATTGGAGCTATATATGGTACACATATACCTACAGTGGTACCTACGGGGCGACCAACTTCATTTTATCGACCGAAAAGGAATATCGAAACAAAATGTATTGGCCGCGTGCAATTTTAACATGAAATTTACGTATGTTTGTGCCGGTTGGGAGGAACAGCTCATGATACTCGTATCTTCTATAAAGCTATTGGGACATGTGATTTACAATTTTCTCATCGTACGAAAGGTTCGTTGTTTAATGATTTTTGTACATTAATATATGTATGTGGTATATGTTGAATACTTTATATTGCTTATGTGTAGGTAAATACTATACAGTAGATTCTGGATATCCAAATCCCACGGGTTATTTGGGGCCATATAAAGAAGTTAGATATCATTTGCCTGAGTTTCAACGAGGTCCTGCACCTACAGGTTATAAAGAAGTGTTTGTCGCGACCCACCTCGATCTCTACGTATCGAGTGGTGAGCTAATGGATTACTAAGCCTCCAGGACGGGCTTAGCTCGGGCCCTTCTAGGCCCATATCAAATCGCAACGAGAGAAAATCAGATTCAATCTTAGTGTGATTGGTGACATATGTACGTGTACATGCATTGGAGTCGCCACCGGTCCTTTTCGAAGGGTTGACCGGAAACCCTATCGAGCGATTGGGAGAAACCGTTCGATTCTACGCAACTAGAGATTAAGGGTCTGGGGATTTGGTTACGTCAATGTTTCCACCAATGCCCTTACGGTATCGAAGTTGAGTGTTTTTCCAAATGTGTTCATGCAGGTTTTCAATTCAATTCAAACCTATGAGGCAAACCGGTGCTATGATATTAGCCATTAGATAAAAAATTCTAATCTTGAGGAGTCCTAATGGATTAGGACACCTCAAGAATTTCGGCCATGGGGAAGCAAATGGGCTAGTTGAAATTTCCTTGCTTTTGCGGGCTTAAGTCACGCAATTTCGGGCTCGAATCGGGCTCTAATTAACTAAACAGATAATTAATTAAAAGCCATAATCATTAAAATGAGCCAAACGGGTTGAATTAACTTTGAAAATAGGTCCAAACCTTAATGGATTTTCGGCACACATGTATGGATGGGCTTGGCCGAATTTTCATTCAATTTTTAGGTTCACCACACATTTGTTCGGGCTTTAATTAGGCTTTATTCAAATAATTGACATTTTAATTAAAGCCGTTTCCCAGAATAATCATTTAAATGGGCTTAATTAAGCTCAAATAAGTTGGAAAAATTCAGCATGCCTTTTTCTTACTATGGCCGAAAATTCAATGATGTGCTCTGGTTCAGTCGCTTGTCAAATTAAGCTCAAACTAATATTGCCGATCCAAATGAATGTATGAGTAAGAAAATTAAATATGCTATGCATTAAAACTACAAATAAACATGAAAAATGATTTTATTATTTTTGGCAATAACTAAAATTAGTTTTAATTTTCTATGCGAGACTGATTGAAAAGGATTAGTCAAAATTTAGGTGCCAACACTTCTCTCCTCCCGGAGAGTGGTCAAGAAAGCCCTGCACATGGATCGCATACGAAGTATCCAGATTTTCCAGACGCTTCACAATGCTGACAATTCCCTTGATTCACAAGCTTCTTCTTGTAGATGCGAGGGCCTCGAGGTACTGGGTGCCTTATCTATTACAAGAAGTTTCCCTTTGATGCAAGATAGCACAAGATATGAATTGAAAAATGTTCTTGGGTTATGGTTCAAGCTGCGCCATTTTTGTCTCTTGGGACCCCACCGTCTTAATGGGTCGCCATGAGTCGGTAAAATGCCTCTCGAGACCACCATCGTTTCATCGGGTCACCATGTGTCGGTAAAATGTCTCTTGGGACCACCATCGCTTTAACGGGTCACTGTGAGTTAGTAAAATGTCTCTCGGGATCACTATCGTTTTAACGGGTCACCGTGAGTCGGTAAAATGTCTCTTAGGACCACCATCATTTTAACTGGTCACCGTGAGAAATGTACTACCTAAGCTGATTAGCATGAGTGCGAAAGATATACTACCCGTGTAGCGTTTCAGGGCGCTACCTAGCTTACGCTAATCCCGGTCTATTTTAATATGATATTATACATAGTAGAGGGCGCATGCGGAAGCTAAAAAAACTAGAAACAAGCAGTGGGCCACCCAAAGAGAAATACAAGTGCATGCGAAAAGGAAAAGGCAAGCACGACGCCTATGGGTATGGTCTTAACTATAGGTTTTCCTAACCTATTTAGCATGCAGTAGATAGCATACATAAACCAAGCATCACAAAGACATTTGATTTTTATTTAATAGATAACTATTTAATTACATCTTTCTTACACAAAACAAACACGAGAATACCCTGGGAGGATTACAAGGGTACATTCAAAAAGGGGGAAGGTACTTCGATTTCTATTCTCATCTCCATCGGCATGCTATCATAAGAAATTGCAGGAACCTGGGGATCTGAAAAGAAAGGGTTCAACAGCAAGGAGTGAGCTTTCACTCAGCAAGTAAAGCATCTAACCAGTTGACTAAACAAACTATTTATCACCTAACCAAGCAAGACTATGCACCAATGGCAATCTAACATCCATAGGCACGAATCAGACTCCACTACGACCCCACGCGTTATGCAACAATACCCTCACACGTAAGAGCGCACACATGATCCGTTTGGTTTTTTCAGATATCACTTTAGAACCGATTACCATGGGACACAGGCCATGGTTATATGAGGGACATAGGCCTCATTTTCGTCTACGTGGGACACAAGCCTCGATTCTAGGTTTTACCCCAGCTTTTCGTCCATGGGAATCGTGAGAGACACATGCCTCATTTTAATTCGAGGCACACAGGCCTTGATTCCCCTACTCCGGGGCTCCATTCCAACGGGACACAGGCCATGGACTTCCCGATTTCCACTCAGGCTCCCACGGGGTATCGTCTGGATACAGGTGGACAAGGCTCTCACGGGGTATTGTCCGGATACAGGTGGACATTAATCGTCCTTGTCGGGACACAGGCTGACGGCACCCTCGGTTCAGTGCTCAAATTCAATGCAGGCCAATCATCAACCACGCGATCCACACACCAACCACACATACTCGACCACTCACTTTCTCACGTACACAAACGTCATTGAACTCATCGATCAAAGCAATCAACGCCACGCCTTTGATTGCCCACTTTTCAGACCAGAAGCCCACGTATCCTTTGATACTTTAATGCAATGCAGCCGACTCGACGATCTACTAACTCAAACACAAGACCATAAGCACGCCACGCACCACTCTCAGCCTTAAGCCGAACACCCACAAGCGAGATGCCTTCGAACCACACCGTTTCAATGATAAACAAGACGATTTACCCATGAAACTCGACTACCAAAACCACACAGACAGCGTGTTGAGAAAACCTTCCCTATGAATATTTTGATTCTGACAAAACTATCATTCTTGTAAGAGAATCTGGTTAATACAAATAATTTTTTATTGCAGGTGATGAGCATGTGAACAAAAGCTGTATAATGTTCCAAAACTGGCGTTTAGACTCAAGGAGTAGTCGTCGGACACTTGCTTCAGAGATAGTCGAAATCCAGTATTCAGAAGGAGAATTGTGTTGCCTCTGAAGACTTCAGAAGGAAGTATGTACTGCCTCTGAAGACTTCAGAGGGAAGTCTACGCTGCCTCTGAAGACTTCAGAAGGAGATTCAGATAGTCTCTTTGGTTCAGAAGACTGCTTCTGAACAACGTTCAGATTGTGCATTATCTCGCTACCAGATTCTGAAGACCCACGTTTGGCAGGTTTCCGGTTTGGCCGCGTCTTTTTATGGAAGTCTGTAAGATTTGATTGATAGGATTATTTTCCAATCAAATCAGGAGAATATACTTTATTGGATATTACCTTCCATGGACAAGATATCTTGGAGATTTGGATGAACTATATTTATGGAAACTGAAGATTTGGTTGTATGGGCGACTGAATCTGAAGGGTTCAAACTCTACTCCAACGGCTACTGGATCTTCCTATATATAGTCTCGGTCAATCAAGATTGATGGTGCCAATCAGAGATTGAGGAGCGATCCTTTGAAGGACCTTGGTAACGGCTAGTTCAAGGTCGAAGGAGTATAAAAGAAGATCAATGGTGACTGTTACGAGGGGGTTCAAGAACTTAAAATTTCAAAGTACTGAGTTGTTCAGATTCACATTCTCTTGTTCTTGTGAGCTTAAAATTCTCAGTCTTGAGAGGTTCCTTTGTAAGAGTAATTAGAGTGACATCTCTTGTAACCTTTCATCGACTCATAGTGGAATCCAGCCGATCGGCTGTCATCGTGGGAGAGTGGACGTAGGCTTGCTAAAGCCGAACCACTATAAACATTGCGTGCAATCTCTCTTTCCCTAAACTCATCTTGCTGTGTTTAATCTATCTGCACGTCTGTTTATTGATCTTATTCAGTTTATGTTCTGAACCTATTAATTTCCGCATTAATTACTCAAAGTGTTCAGAATCACCTATTCACCCCCCCTTTAGGTGATATTGCTAGATCCAACAATTGGTATCAGAGCTTGGTTACTCATTATTTTGAAGTGTTTTACTTCAGAGCTAACGATCTATCATGTCTAGCAATAATTTCATAGGAACCAGTGATGCACATTTGAGCAACAAACCATCTTATTTTGACGGGAAAGACTACAATATGTGGTGCAGCAAAATGAAGTGGTTCTTCAAGGCATTAGATGATATGATGTGGGATGTTGTTGTCAATGGAGTAATTCCTGTTGTAACAGTAACCCCCTCCACTGAAAATGAAGAAAACAACAATACAAATGTCACTACAACATTGTTAGATTTAGAAAGAACAAAAAGACAAGGACTCGATTCTAAAGCTGTGCATGCACTTTTCTGCGCCTTATCTATTCCTCTATATAATCGAGTTGCAGAAGAAGATTCAGCCAAAGCTATATGGTACAGACTTCATGTCACATACCAGGGAACTGATAGAGTGAAAGAAACAACTCTTAGCATTCTGCTAAGTGATTACGAAGCCTTCAAAATGAAGCACGATGAGTCAATTGCTGAAATGATTGACAGGTTTCAAATTCTAGCAAGTGATCTTGCAAGGCAAGATGCTCCTGTAGCAGAACCAATGCAAGTGAGAAAGATCCTTCGAGGACTTACAGATGACTGGAATTACATCAAGCCGTCAATACATGAATGTCAAACAATTAGACCTCTATCTATTGATGAGCTAGTCGGAACTTTACAATCTTATGAGACTGAGCGCACCAACAAAACTAGAGACTCAAAAGGTAAGAAGTCCATTGCTTTAAAATCTGAAATTAACTTTGAAGTGCCAGATTCAGAAGATGAAGATGAAGACGACGAAGAACTTGCTCTCATGGCGAAGAAGTTCAGAAAGATGGCTCGAAGAGGTAGAAACTTCAAATGGAAGAAATCATTCAGAAAGAATGATCAGAGACAATCGAGCAATGACAAATAGGAAGACAAAGATGCAATCTGCTTCCACTGTAAGAAAGCAGGACACATCAAACCCAATTGTCCCCTTCTGAAGAAAGACAAGATCAAGTATGAGAAATACAAAAAGGCATTGAAGGCAGAAACTCTAAGCGATTATGAAGAAAGCGAGGATGACTATGCTAACATATGTCTTATGGCAAATTCAGATTCATATGTTGAGGTACATCCTTCTGAAATACCAAATGAAGTGTCGGAATACATTGATGAGTTGTGCTTAAATTATAAAGAAGCTCTCAAAAAGGTTTCCTTTTTGAAAAAGGAAGTTTCATCTTTGAAGCAACAGAATGATTCTCAAAAAGACAAGATTGAATTTTTGCAAATGGAATTTCATCAAATCAAGGAGAATCGTGATTTGATCTTAAAAGAAAATGATTCCTTGAAAACCCAAATTTAAAATACCTCAAAGAAATTTTCCCAAAGTTCAAAAAACTTAGAAAACATTATTTCTAGACAAATTCCGTATGGTAACAAATCTGGTCTTGGTTTCAAATAGGGAAATAATTTCAAAAATAAGTTTCCGGAAACAAATGAAAGGATTTCCTATAAACCTTCCAAATTTGCATATCAACGACATTTCCAAAAGCAGTTTACAAAATCCGTTTATCCAATGCATTGTGAAAACTGCGGTGCTAGAAATCACGTTAGAAACAATTGCATGATGGTATGGAGACCTGTCAATAGAAATATATTTATTGGTACTAACTCAGATGGACCCAAGAAAATCTAGGTACCAAAGAAATAGTAAGTTACTTTCTACTTGCAGGTACCAAGGAAGAGAAAAGACAAATAGTTTCTGGACAGTGGATGTTCAAGTCACATGACTGGTGATCCAGATAACTTCATTCAACTTTCAGATTACAATGGTAGAAGTGTGTCGTTTGGTGGAAAGAATAAAGGCAAAGTGATTGGCCAAGGCACTGTAAAAATCGGAAATCGAAAATCTCACGATCAACAATGTCTCTCTTGTCAAAGGACTCAAATACAATTTGATTTCAGTAAGTCAACTCTGTGACTCTGGTTATCAAATTTGTTTTCAAGACTCAGAATGCTCAGGTGTTAGCAAAGACAAGAAGCGAACTTTCACTAGTCGACGTCATGGAAACATCTACCTTCTGAATGTTGATTCTGAAGACATCAAGTGTCTTATTTCTATCAAAGATGAATTTGAACTATGGCACAGAAAGCCAGGCCACATCAATATCAAACATATCTCCAAGCTATCATCCAAGAAACTAGTTCGAGGTTTACCACAATCAAAGTTTGAGAAATCTAAGCTTTGCTCAGCCTGCACACTTGGGAAACGGGTAAAAAGCTCTTTTAAATCTGTTAATCATGTATCATCTGAACGTGTTCTGCAGCTGCTTCATATGGATATCTTTGGTCCTAACAGAACACTAAGTCTTGGAGGTAAGAAATACTACCTTGTCATAGTTGATGATTACTCAAGATTTACATGGGTTTTATTTCTTGCGCACAAAAATGATGCTTTCTCATCCTTCTCAAAATTTTCTAAAAAGATTCAGAATGAGAAAGGTTACTCTATTTCTTGCATCAAAACTGATCATGGGGGAGAATTTGAAAACTAAAGTTTTTCTAATTTTTGTGATGAGTTTGGAATTCAGCATAATTTTTCATCTCCTTATACACCTCAACAAAATGGGGTTGTGGAGAGGAAAAATCGTTCTCTACAAGAAATGGCGAGAACTCTTTTGATCGAAAGTAAAATTGCATCTCATTTCTGGGCAGAGGCTGTGTCAATACCATGTTACATTTTAAACCGTGTCTCCTTACGATCAATCGTTGAGAAAACTCCCTATGAACTTTTTAAAGAGAGAAAACCAGATTTAGCATACTTCCGTGTGTTTGGTTGTAAATGCTTCATTCTGAAAAATGCAAATGATCGAGCTGGTAAGTTTGATGAGAAGTCAGATGAAGGAATATTTCTGAGATATTCTACAACGAGCAAAGCATACAGAGTCTACAACAAAAACTCTTGACGTGTTGAAGAATCAATGAATGTCAAGTTTGATGAAAATATTCAGACTCAGAATGATCAATCTGAATATGTTCAAGTTTCGTCACTACATCAAGGTTCAGAACCAGAAGAAAATTTAGAAGAGAATCATGCTTCTGAAGAAGTTCAGAATCAAGAAACAAGCCAACAAACCGCAGAAGAACTAGAGGTGATACCATCTGAATCTAATGATCCAAGTGATGCTCAAGACGAAAAATTCAACAGAAACTAGAAACATAAATCCAGTCACCCCAAGGAACTAATAATGGGGAGCTTGGATGAAGGAATCAAAACCAGATCGAAATTCAAGGAAGCAATGAGCAATATAGCATTAGTTTCTGAAATCGAGCCTAAAGGGATTGAAGAAGCTCTTACTGATGAAAATTGGATCAATGCCATGCAAGAAGAACTTCATCAATTCAAGATCAATAATGTTTGGGAGCTCGTTTCAAGACCCAAAAATCTTCCTGTAATAGGAATAAAATGGGTGTTCAGAAACAAAATGGACGATAGAGGAAAGGTGGTTAGAAACAAAGCAAGACTTGTGGCAAAGGGATATTCTCAGGAAGAAGGAATAGATTACGATGAAACCTACGCACCAGTTGCCAGGTTAGAGGCCATAAGGCTACTTCTTGCTTATGCTTATTACAATGACTTTAAACTTTTTCAGATGGATGTGAAAAGTGCATTCCTAAACGGTTACATCAAAGAAGAAGTCTATGTCGAGCAATCTCCTGGCTTCGAGGAACCAAGAGGAAAGTATCTCGTATATTCCCTGAAGAAAGCCTTATATGGATTAAAGCAAGCACCTCGTGCTTGGTATGAAAGGTTAAGCAATTTTCTATCTGAACAAAAGTTCACTAAAGGTAATGTTGACACTACTCTCTTTATTCAGAAGCAGGGTAAGGATATTCTTATTGTTCAGATTTATGTTGATGATATTATTTTTGGCTCCTCTAATGAATATCTATGCAAGAATTTCTCTAAAGCAATGCAGGATGAATTCAAAATGAGCATGATGGGAGAATTAAAATTCTTTCTTGGACTTCAGATTCAACAAACCAAGAAAGGAATATTCATTCATCAAGAGAAATATGCTCTTGAAATTATCAAGAAATTCGGCTTAGAAAATTGCAAGAAGACGGAAACACCAATGTCTCATTCGTCTAAGCTTGATAAAGATGAACAAGGAAAAGATGTTGATCATAAGCTTTATCGCAGTATGATTGGATAGCTTCTATATCTCACTGCATCAAGGTCAGATATTCTTTATAGCGTCTGCTTATGTGCAAGATTTCAGTCATGTCCAAAAGAATCGCATCTTACAGCAATCAAAAGAATTATCAAATATATTGGAACATATCCAGCTTATGGTCTTTGGTATTCAAAGGATTCTGATTTCATTCTGAAGGGATATTCAGATGCAGATCTCGCAGGATGTAAAATCGACAGGAAAAGCACTTTAGGAACCTGTCAACTTATGAAAAATATGCTTATTTCCTAGTATTCCAAAAAGCAAAGCACAGTTGCTCTCAGTACAACAGAAGCTGAATACGTATCTCTTGTAAGTTGTTGTGCTCAGATCCTATGGTTAAAACAATAGCTAAGAGATTATGGAGTTGAGGACTCAAATGTGGAGATTAGATGCGACAATACAAGCGTCATAAATCTAACCAAGAATCCTATTCTCCATTCAAGAGCGAAGCACATCGAGATCAAACATCATTTTATCCGCGATCATGTTCAGAATGAAAATATTCACATTCAGTATGTTGATACAAAAAATCAACTCGCAGATATATTTACTAAACCTCTTGACAAAGAGTCTTTCAATTTTATCCTAAACGAATTAGCTATTACTAATCCTTTTTCTTAAGATATATTGAGAACAGGTCAATTGACAGAGCTTAGAAACAAAACTGCTCAGAAGCAGCGTTCAAAGCAAAACTGCTCAGAGGCAGAGCTCAGGAGCAAAATTGCTCAGAGGTAGAGCTCAGAAGCAAAAATGCTCAGAAGCAGAACTCAGAAGCAAAATTGCTCAGAGGCAGAGCTCAGAAGCAAAACTGCTCAGAAGCAGAACTCAGAAGCAAAGTTCAGAAGCAAATTTGCATAACCTATGTTCAGAAGCATATTTTTAGTACTTCAGAAGCAAGGTTAGTTCATTTTACACCTCTTTACATTTAGAAATTCTTGATAAAGCAAGAATCCAAGGTACGTTCTCTAAATTTATGTTCTCTAATTTCTATATATATGCCTCGTTGATTGATTGGAATAATTCTGTATCTTTGGATTGATCTTTGGATTTTATTTTAAATTGATTTTATTTCCAAAAATAACCGCTTTACAATTTTTCAAAACTTTCATAAGGCCTTGAACCGGCACCTCTATCAAATATCACAATCTTCTCTCAAACCCTAAAAACTGATTTCTCTCTCTTTGTTTACATTCTTTCTTGTTCACTCCAAATATTTCTCTCTAAAAACTCCTACTTTCTCATCCATGGCTCCGAAATCATCATCTACCATGAAGAGAGTAGCAAAAGAAGGTGCAATTCTGAGAAGAAAATCGTCAAGGTTAACGAAGGACAGAAAAGCACGTCTCACCGAATCCATTGATATCTCTAGGTCTGATCACGAAGAAGAAAGACACATTGCCCAAAAGGAATCAGGTTTGTCTCAGTCTGAGTTCGATGAAAGAGTCGCTTTGGCTCTCTCTATAAAATCACTGTATGATTCTTTCAAGAGCATTGGCTCTAGTGACGAAAATGTCAAGTTGCTGCTGAGTATTCATAAGTTTGCAAGCGAGAAGGACTTTCTTGCTATATTGGAACTTCTTCTGCAAACTGTGACACCTATTGCCACTATTGTTCCTGAGAATGTATCTCGAAAGGGCAAGGAAAAGGCTGTGGAAACTTGAGTCTCTAAACCTAAAAAGTCTCCATCAAAGAGCATCGTTATCAAAGAGTCTATAAGTGAAGAGAGTGAAACCAAGGGAAGGCTTGATGACGACGATGATGTGTTGTTTAAAGACTTTAAGAAAATCAGAGGGATTATCAAGGACAAGAACTTTGAAAGCAAGTTATTTTTAAGTCAGTTGTATTGTGACAAATTCGAGTTGCTGAAGCAAAGAGGAGTTATACCCCACTAGGTATTCGATCTTAAGTATTTTGATAGGGCTGGTATCCCTATAAGGAAGCATCTAGAGCAGATGAAGTTGAGAGACTTTGCAACTGCAAGGAGGCCAATTTTTCCTGATTTGGCAGCTTACTTTTATTCTAGCTTATGTTTCAGCAATTTTGATTCCTTGTTTTATACAGTTGAAGGAGTCCAGTATCATCTGCATGTCAGAGAGCTAGCAAGATTAATGGGAGTTGATGAAATGGACTTTATGCCCATTAATGTGCAACCTGATGATGCCTACAGCTCTCTAACTGGAAAAGAGAACTACTCTAGAGATTCCAAGGCACACATTGCTTACAATGACTTTCCCCCGAAGCACATTGTAATGCACAAAGTTGTCATTGAAAGTTTAAGACCCAAGGCTGCTTCAAAAATAGACATTTCAAAGTATGAAGCCAAGCTGATGTGGGGACTGTTGAATGGCTACAAGATCTCTCTAGCACATACTGTTCTCCTCCACATGTACAGGACTGTCCAAAAGACCAAAGGACAATTACCCTACGTAGGGTTGATCTATCGGATCATGTCCTTCCAAAATGTCAAGATTCTTCCGAATGAAACTCAAATCATGGTAGCTGGGGAGTCCATGATTAAGAAAATGGGTTTCAGACAGACTGATGGTGGATGGATCAACAAGAACAAAGAAGCTGTCCTGGTTGAGTTTGAAGAGCAGAATGCAGAGAGTAAGAGATCTACGAAGAGAAGGAAGACAGAGGCAAGAAAAGGAAAACAGACCACTGTTTAGAGTGAGTCTTCAGAAGAAGAGGAAGCAGCAGAAGAAGAAAGTGTGTCATCGAGAGATGATGAGAGGACTCCTACTGTGCAATCAGAAGGAAACATCATGTCAGAAGCTGAAGAGATTGCTGAAATAGCAAATGAGCTGGAGAATCCTATGGACAAAGAAGAGGATCCCCATAAGACTAATGAGAGTGGGAATGTAGAAGCTGATGAAACATCTAGAGAAAAGGCAGAGAAAGAAGCTTAGCTTGCTACTAGTGCATACGTGGAGATAATGGAAGAGCAACTGGATGACAGAACGACTATTGATGTTCTGGTTGCTCGAGAACAAATGAAGAAGTCCTCATCACCACCTGAAGACATGGAGGTTGATAAATCTGATGACTTTGTTGTCACAGCTGGAGGATCAACAGAAGTCACTCATGTTATAGCAGCTCAGATTCAAGGGGAGCAACATAAAGAATCTACTATTTTGAATGAACAACTTGAAGAATCGACTGTTTAGACTGAGGTTGTTCAGAAGGATAAGGCTGCTGATGACAAGGAGGAGTCCAGCAGAAAAGAACAACATGAGGAATCAAATGTTGTTCAGACTGAAGAGGTTCTGACTGCTGTTCAGAAGGAGAAAGCTGGTGTCGAACCTACTGTTCAGAAGGAAAAAACTGTTGAGGAAAGTGCTGTTCAGAAGGAATAACTTCCAGTAGAAATACCTGAAGAGCAATCCCAAGAGATTGAATCTACTATCGCTGAACCTGTCATCATCATTCCAGATTCAATACCTGATCAAATTTAGGGGGAGATAAACTCGCAGAGAATTTTGGATTCAGCCTCAAAGGGTAAAGCTCGGATGGTGGAAGAAGAACACCAACAGATTTCTGTAGGGACACTGAATGCTTCACCAAGTCTTGTTTAGATGGAAGTTGAAAAACTTCGGGTTGAAGTTATGCAGAGGATGGACAGGATGGAAATGAAAATTGAAAAGAAGATGAACAGATTTGAGGAAATGCTTCATAAATACTATCGCCTTTTCTGCTCTAAGATGGCCAGCATTGGTACTTATACATTGATCAGAGATGAAAGGATCAATAAAGAAATTCCAGAGATGCAAAAACTCAAAGAATTTGCCACCTATATTGCTGATATGGGCAAATCTGTTGAAGCTGCTCAGAAAGATGATGAAGAGCATGTTGATGTTCCCTCCTCTTCAAAACAAAATCCACCTCCGTCATCTTGAAATTGTTTTTCAAATTGTCCGTATTTGTTTTTATTTTTATCTCTGTTGGATGTTCCATTTATGTGCACTTTGGATGTTACGTTATTCTTACAATATATGTGTGAATCTCCGTTAATGTATGTGTAAATTGCCATATTATCTTGCTGATGACAAAAAGAGGGAGAAAATACCTCATCATTATCATATTGCAGGATGCATACATACGCGAATTATACCTATGCGCTCAAACGAATTCAACGTCGTATACAACATATGGTGATATCCTTCTATCACTTAGAGTGCATATCTTATATCTTCAGATGCACATTCTTTTGAAAAGATTCAATTGAGTTATATTCATATTATTACTGAAATCTTTTCCGAGCTTAACTTTGATACAATTTTTTCATATATATCAACTTTTATTAAGGAAGTTTTATAATCATCAAAAAGGGGGAGATTGTTGAGAAAACCTTCCCTCTGAATATTTTGATTCTGACAAAACTATCATTCTTGTAAGAGAATCTGGTTAATACAAATAATTTTTTATTGCAGGCGATGAGCATGTGAACAAAAGCTGTATAATGTTCCAAAACTGGCGTTTAGACTCAAGGAGTAGTCGTCGAACACTTGCTTCAGAGATAGTCGAAGTCCAGTATTCAGAAGGAGAATTGTGTTGCCTCTGAAGACTTCAGAAGGAAGTATGTGCTGCCTCTAAAGACTTCAGAGGGAAGTTTGCGTTGCCTCTGAAGACTTCAGAAGGAGATTCAGAGAGTCTCTTTGGTTTAGAAAACTGCTTCTGAACAACGTTCATATTCTACATTATCTCGCTACTAGATTCTGAAGACCCACGTTTGGCAGGTTTTCGGTTTGGCCGCGTCTTTTTATGGAAGTCTGTAAGATTTGATTGACAGGATTATTTTCCAATCAAATCAGGAGAATATCCTCGATTGGATATTACCTTCCATGGACAAGATATCTTGGAGATTTGGATGAAGGGCCTGTTTGGTTCAGCATTTGAAATGAGCATTGGGGCTCTAAAGTCCCTTTGCCAAATGCAAATGCTGTTTGGTTATTTTTTTGACTTGCATTGGGGAGATGCAATTGCATCTCAAATGCCCTCTAAAGTCCCTTTGCCCAAAGTACCTCAAAAAGTACTTTGGAAAGTAGCATTTCCGAAATGCAACTTCAATTTTTTATTTTATTTTATTTTATTCTTTTCTCCTTCTTCCTCCTTCCTTCGGCCGTCGCCCGCCGCCGGCCTCCGCCGTCCCCCGCCGGCCATCGCCGCCGACCCCTACCTCCACCGCCCCCACTGCCGGCCCTCACCGCCCGTCGTCGGCAGCCGCCGCCACCGGCCACTACCGTCGCCGCTCGCCACCACCGCCGGCCTCCGCCGTCCCCCGTGGCCGCCGCCCCCCACCGCCGGCCCCACCGCCGCCCCTCACCGCCCGTCGTCGGCCGCCGCCGCCGTCGCCACTGCCATCTCCCACCGCCGTCCCCCACTGCCGTCGCCCCTACCGCCGCCAGCCCCGCCACCGCCCCTCGCCGCCTATCACTGGCCGCTGCTCGCCACCACCGCCGGCCGCTGCCCCCACCGCCGCTCATCGCTGCCCGTCGCCGATCGCCGCCGCCACCGCCGCCATCCCCCACCGCCGGTCACTGTCCTCGCCGCCCGCCGGCAGCCGCCGCCATCCCCCACCGCCGCCAGCCACCGTCGTCGCCGCCGCCCCCCACCACCGGCCACCTCCCCCACCGCCGCTCGCCGCCCCTCACCGGCCGTTAGTGATTGTTTTTTTTCCTAATTTTAAACAAATTAAAGTTAAAAAATATTAAATTGGGATACCAAAGAACTTTTCAGATTTAAAGTTTACCAAACAGCATTTTCCCCAAAGTTGCATTTAAATGCACTTTTTAATTACAGTTCACCAAACAGTATTTACATTTCACCAAACCCCTTTAGCTCAAACGTATTTGCATTTTCCCAAAGTCCCTTGGTCAAATGCTGAACCAAACAGGCCCGAACTCTATTTATGGAAACTGAAGATTTGGTTGTATGGGCGACTGAATCTGAAGGGTTCAAACTCTACTCCAATGGCTATCCTATATACAGTCTCGGTCAATCAAGATTGATGGTGCCAATCAGAGATTGAGAAGCGATCCTTTGAAGGACCTTGGTAACGGCTAGTTCAAGGTCGAAGGAGTATAAAAGAAGATCAATGGTGACTGTTACGAGGGGGTTCAAGAACTTAAAATTCCAAAGTACTGAGTTGTTCAGATTCACATTCTCTTGTTCTTGTGAGCTTAAAATTCTCAGTCTTGAGAGGTTCCTTTGTAAGAGTAATTAGAGTGACATCTCTTGTAACCTTTCATCGACTCATAGTGGAATCCAGCCGATCGGCTGTCATCATGGGAGAGTGGACGTAGGCTTGCTAAAGCCAAACCACTATAAACATTGCGTGCAATCTCTCTTTCCCTAAACTCATCTTGCTGTGTTTAATCTATCTGTACGTCTGTTTATTGATCTTATTCAGTTTATGTTCTGAACCTATTAATTTCCGCATTAATTACTCAAAGTGTTCAGAATCACCTATTCACCTCCCCTTTAAGTGATATTGCTAGATCCAACACAGCGCACGGCAAGCAGAACTCTCATGTAAATCAAATCACATCGTCATACTATCCGACTTTACTTTGGTGTACCCAAAGACATCGGCGTCACCGCACCCAGTCAAGCCACAAATAGTTAAGCTAGTAAGAAGGGTAGATACTCCACTTGCCTTAGGTTCTTTGCTCGACAAAGCGGAGCTCGAATTGCTGTCCAAATGAGCTTGAGCCTCCATTTCTTCCTTCCTTGATTCATGCCTAAATAGCCACCCGTCGTTCAACTTTGATTCACCTCGAATCGACGACAATTAAAATGATTAGACTTTGAAATCAGCTTACCCAAGACTTGTGGATGCTAAATCAAGCGATGGATCGTCCGTATAAACCCATTTTCCACGACATGCAAGCCGATCTTCTCAATGGGATACCCATTTTCAAACAGCAAAACCAAGCCAAGTCGACAAACAATAACCAATCTAGAGGAAAGGTTAGAGACACCACTTATCTTTGGTTTGAGCCCGGAGAAAATGGATGTGAAATAGCTAATGAAACGAGCTTGGCTTCTTCTTCTTCGCGCACGGCTGAGGTGCAAACGGAGGTTGCTTCGAGCTGCAATGGAGAGGAGCTGAGGTCGAGGTAGCTCGAGGAGGTATCGAGGCTGCTAGGTCGTTGGCTAGAGAGGAGGGTGTGCGTGAGATGAACCAGAGAGAGTAGAAAGGAAAAGAGAGAGAAGGGAGGGGTTGGGCGTGATTCACAAAGAGGGAGGTGGAGGGAATGAGAGGCGAGAGAGAGAGGTTGAGATTTATATAGGGAGTGGGGGGCAATGGCGGTGGAAGAGTGGGCTAGAGGCGGTGAAGTTTTGCGGCTTCACTTTCGAGACAATCTCATGCAAGACAAAACTCACTCTGGTCACCCATCATCATTTCCATGTCTTGCGCGCCCGTAGCATCAAAATCACCATTGTGGTCCATGATAAACTTCTTAAAACATAAACGACACTTATTCTTGTCCATAATTAACTATTCCGCTTTATAATCCAACTTTCGAAAAGTCCGATCGTCACAACCCGAACCTAATCGACGTGAAAACAAAAGGGGTGTATTGCCTAAAATGAATTAGTACGAACACTAAAGGGATGTGTTGCCTGAAACGAATCGGTACGAACACAAAAGGGATGTGTCGCCTAAAATTTCAGATGAAGCATTTGTGCAAAAATGTGTAATCAATACCACCTGAGCTGATCAGATGAATCATTTGTATAGAAATGTGTAATCAATGCCACCTGAGCTTTTTAGGTGAAGCATTTGTGGAAAAAAGTGTAGTCGATGCCACCTGAGCCGATCAGGTGGAACATCTGTGTAAAAAAAAGTGTAATCGATGTCACTGGAGTCGATCAGGTGGAACATCTATATGAAAGGTGTAATCAATGCCACTTGAGCTAACCAGGTAAAGCATTTGTGTAAAAGGTATAATGAATGCCATCTGAGTTGATCAGGTGAATCATTTGTGTAAAAAGGTGTCAACTTGAGTTGACCAAGTGTCAATGTGGAGCAAGATTTTGAAGGACAATCAGAAAACATACCCGAATTCTCCAGAATTATCACCAATAGCCGGACTAACTGCATTGCACCTGAGGATTTGGTGGACTGCCTGGTGGGTCTTTGCTAGCAGGGCTTATTCATTCAACAATTCTTGGATAAATTTCAAGACCTTGGAAGGTAACTCGAACATCGGGAATGCATTACCTATCAGAAAGTGTTAGAGGTAACATGTGCAAGCATATATGCCGAAATTCATTAATGGGTTCACGCAAAACTACTCAGCTGAGTTTGTATTACCAATGATTAGGAATAAAATATGTATGACTCATAATGCGGTTCATGCATAACTATTCTGTCAAGTTTGCATTACCAATTCTGTTCAGGAAGGTCATCACATTATGAATGCCTCGAATGTAGCCTGAATGGGGAACTTCAGTCCGAAAGGGCTTTCTCTCACTCTCGAGAGAAGCTATTTATCCTAGCTGCAGGATTCAAGAGAATTACTTAATCTTACTATCATCGCATTCGACAAGGGTCCGAATAATCTCGCAAGTGGTATGACCGAGCCGATCTAGAGGTCTTGATTAGGACAATAATGAGGGCTAGGTCAAAGGTTTACAAAGGGGACTCCATATCGAGTCAAGGATATTTGATAGAGAATCTTCATCATCTGCTTCAAGTTTACAAGTCAAGAACCCTGCAAAATGAGAAAGAAATAGTCTTGCTCGTACCTCTTCAAGCGATGCTGAAAATCATTCAACTCTACGTTAACTCAAGTGCCATAATCAGAAGAGAGTTTGAAGGATTGTAACGTAGGTTAGGATTTAGGACTGAAAAATGAAAAGGCTCATTTTGGCTCAGAAAGAATATGAGAAGGGGCTAGATGTTGGTGATCATTGCTGTCTCGTCACCGATCTTGGCCTTCTGAAATTGTCTTTAAAGAATACCATCATTGTTTGAGATGATACGCACTTATTCTGAGGATTTGCAATTTGACATCTTTGGGGATTTTTATTTACAGCTCAATCCCTTTGGAATTTACAAGAAAAATAACATAAAAAAATTATACATTCAAAATTCATAAGTACTTTTCAAATGACTAGGGATTTGAATGGGCATTGGCCTTGCTTTTGATAGGCACTTTGCTTTTTAAATGCCCGGGATTTTTTGTGGAATCAACCTTTGCTTTTCTTACTCCCAACACCTTTTTTTCTCATTTTTTTTCGAATTTGGCATTCCAAAACATTTTAAATGGCCTGTCCGAAATTATTTTTATTATTTTTTTTTCGAATTCTGCATTTCAAAACATTTTGACTAGCATGTTCGAACTTCTTTTTATTTTTTTTTATTTTTTTCGGGAGCGGGCCCTTTTCTTTTTGGTTGTATTTGCTCTTTTTTTTTTCACAATCTTGTGATTTTGAATCATGAATTATAACAAAATTAGCATTTACAAACAAAAATTATGCTAGACATTGCATGAAACATCTAGCATACAAGATGAGTTCAGTTGGGAATTCTCTGTTGACCCGATCTTCTTCAATTCCGCTACTTGGGGATGATGCTGTCTTCATCTTGGAATGAACAATGATCACCAACAATGGTTTAAGAAATGAATTTGCAGGCTCAAGCGGGCTATGCAAAGGATAAAGTATATAGGATAAAGAAATGAATGCTCTTCGTCATCCTAAGGCACTTGAATGAAAGTTTGAGCTTAATGTAAAGAAACACTGGAAGATTGATGTTAGTCCAAGCAAGAAAATTTCTAACCATTTACCTCATGCTGTTGCTCGAATTACCTTGTCTAGCCCCGATGTGGAGTGGTCCTTGACAGGGGTAAAGAAATGAAACCGCCGCTCAAAGGGGTTAACAATGTACAACCTGTAGTATTTGGGATGGAGAAATGATTGCCTCTGTCACTTCGGCTATCGTACCTTTCGTGAGAAAAATCTTCACCTCGGGAATGCAGAACTTATCTACTGCTCGGCTCGCTTGGGGAAAGTACTTAGGATGTGTTTGGAAAAGGCTTGCCTTTCATCATCCTATCGTGCCCCATTCTATATATTCTGTGCATCACATGCAATTACTATCTGGAGTTGGTAAATTAGGCATGCATAAATTACGCAGTATGTGAGAATTTTCCAAACATACAAATGTAGCGATTTTCAGAGCTCGTCATGTTTCATGAAAATCTCATATGTTTTCTTGAAGGACAGATTATGCAAGTATGCAAGAAAATTCTTTGGATTGCCCCTGAACAAGTGAGTGAATCAAACAAGTCTGGGAACTTAGTCCCCATGTCGATGAGTGGATCGTCCTTGACTTTGCCCATGTGCAAGGAAAAATGTTCATGAGTAATGTGCTGAGTGAAGACTTGACAAGTCTAGTTATTCCATGGCAATGACTATCATGTCGATCATATGCTCCTGTAGGAGGGAAACTAGAGTATCACCTTCAAAACTGAATAAGTTAGAGAAGATGTACTTCCTTTTTCAAATCGGGGTTCACTGCGGGTTTGCCCCATTTCCATTGGAATGGAATCATGTAAGGTGTCCATAGCTTTGTGAGGTATTAGAATTGCCCTCGGACATGACAATTATTAAAAGTTTAGGTTTTCAGCTTTTGCAGGCGTTCCATTTCACACTTGACCCTGCACATGAAGAATGTACATGAATAGGATCTTAAAAAAGTGAGTGGAGATTCAGGAGGTTCCGATTGCTTGTTTGCTTTAGCGGCCGACATTAAGGACGTGTCCCACAGCTTTGTACCTATGAGAAAGAAGACAAAGTATCAATTTCAGAATTAGTGAAGTCTAAGTAGAGATACTCTCTTTTGAGATCGGGTGACTATGGCTTTGCCTCGCTTTCTGTCAGTTGATGCGGTCCGATCAAAGGATCGGCCAAGGGCGAAGCATGGAAGAGTTTCGACTGGCCAATGGCATGAGGTATGAGCTGGTATGGAATCAGCGACGTCTTCTAGCTCGATGTGAGCTAGGGGGTCCAAAACTCATGTAGAGATTGTGGAAGGCCGCCTAAGGATCAATCGTGCCGATGCATAGTTGGAGTATATAATCTACCCCCCTTTGCCCATGAATCAGTTCTGAAACATATAGTCGATGGATCAGTAGGACAACCAGGGCTAAACCGCATGCCAGTCATTTTTTTTTTGAAGATTTTTCTTGAAAAGCCTTATATTTTCGAAAACCTCGGGACGAGAATGCTTGAGAAGCCCAACCATCAGTGCTTACCGTAGATGAAATTTTTTTCAATCGTTAGTTATCGTCATCGGGTTGGTTTGGTATGTCTCATCAAGATTCCAAAATAATAATAAAAACTTATGTAATTTTATTGATCATGAATAAAAAAATTACATCTTATTAAATTCAAAAATGCAAACGTTTCCCCAAAAGGAGAGACTTGACCCTAAAAATAAATCCTAGAAATTGAAAATGCAACATAGACACCTAGAAAGTAGGAAATATCTCATGCATGGGATTGCATAAAAGTAAATAGTCACTCATGTGGACCATCGCTTGCTTCCTCATGGAGTTGCTTGATGATGGTGTTGATAAGAGGCTCTGATCGGCTTCTGGTTGGTTGTCAATCATCTCGGGTATCCCAGGGATAGGCATTATGTCTTGGAGGTGTAGAATACTTGACCAAGAAATTGTATCCTCCGCTTGGTTGCCCTAGGGTATCCTATATCTCCTTCCCTTCATCCTCGAATGCGTGGGGATATTTTAATCCCAAGCTAGGAATTACCAGCATGTCTTGGTTCCCGTTACAGTACTCCCAAGCACGGGATGTGAGAATGCCTGCATCAATCATGTCTTGGATTCGAGTCTTCAATGTGTTGCATTATTCCAGTGAGTGGCCAGAGCAGCCGCAATGAAAGTCATAGAATTTGTCCCGATCAAAGTTGTGTGCATCTTCAATTCTAGAGAATTCATTTTCCCTATGGATCAATCCTTTCTTCAGCAATATGGGCCAGACGATGGATATGGCCGTAGGGAGTTGAGTAAACTCTCTTTCTTTTGGGATCGGGGGTCGGTCCGGGATGACGTGCCTTTGGTGATTATGGTGATGAGGCATCTTGATTACGCATTGTTCATCTGGGAATCGGGGACCGCTATACCGAGCGAACCTAGCTGGATCGACGAGAGTCATTGGATTGGGATCAGGCACACCAAAACAGCGATTGGTGCTGGAAACAGGGAGAGTTTGGGTCATCTCGGCTTGATGCTTCAAGAAGTAAATAGCACGTTCCTGGTGTTTGTCAATTTTTTCGTTGTCAATTTTTTCGTCGCGGCATTCTAGACGCGCATTTCGTCTTGAAGCTTCTTGACCCAAGCACAGTAATCTCTTCAAGACATTTTCGTTCAACTAGAATAAAAACAGGAAGAATGAGTAGTCACATGATTAATAAGGTCGATCCATGACAACGGCTAGACGTGACACTCGATCACAAATCACGCTAGAGACTTTGTTCTAGGAAATTCTGGTTTCGACTGACTTTGGTGAAAAATTCATCGTAATTGACAAGATCATTCAAATGGCATCAAAATTTATGAACACTTGGAGAAAAAGGATGACGGACAGCTTTTGTGTTTTAAGTTCTTGCAAAAAACGTCCAGATTGGTACAGTTTAATGCATTTCTTAGAAAATCGTATCCAGAGAACTAATTCGTCCGATTTTTGGTTAGAGGGCAAATGGGTCATTAAAAATGCGAATTAATGCCTAAAAATTTGTAAATTGCTAGTTCAAATCCTATTCTACCATTTTCATGTTTTGACTTCTTGCAAAAAAATCTCTTTCACTAGTGGTAAATGATGAAATGAAACTGATGTTTGGAAATTCCTGAAATCTCATACTGTTTTGTCTTCATCATAAATTCGGTAATAAATGGAAAACATTCCGGATTGATCCAATTTTTTTGACAATAGGTTAAGATCTTCCGAAATTTTTTTGTTTAATGGACAAGACCTAGAATTGATCCGTAGAAACTCGAAAATTTTTCATGAAGCAGCAAGGTCTATCAGAAACGGCATCAGAGTAGCTTGAGCTTCGATGGTCGACAGAAATCCCATAGAGATCGAACGGTAATAACAGCTTCCTCATGTTTAGGGATGCTCTTGGTGAAGTCAAGCTGGACACGTTCGGCTTCAAGAGGTGGCAGTAAAGTCTGAACAACTCCATATTAGCGTGCCACACGAAGGGGATAGTATTCGGTAGCCCTACTAAACCCGAGTAATGGAATCGGTTTCGCTCCGCTGCTTGCAAGTCAAGCTTTCTCTATTTGGAGGCAACTAGCTTGCCATCGAAAACCCCTAGGATCTGGATCCTCTAAAAGTGTTAGCCATTACGAATAATGATAGTCCGGAATTTCCTTTTGTTTATTCTTCAAAACCACAATTGGATGAGAAAAATTTCTGATTTTCTCTATCGAAACAAGGTTCTTACGAGACTTTATATGTGACAAAAATCAAATTAGTAAGAGTTCGGCCGAGGATTGCAGAACGTTCCCTTTTTCTTATTTAAAATTTTTGAGGGAAATGAAAGTCTCGGCCAAGATATCATGGACCAAGTTCTTCCCATCACAAATTTGTCGAATAACAATAGCCATGTGAGGATTAAGGGAGTTTTGAAAGTATGAAAAAATCACCAATCCAAAGAAAGCTAGTAGGAAAATCTTGCCCTTTTGTAAAGACGATACTTCATCGAAGCATTTTTCAAGAAAGAAAAAGGGGCAATTTTCACGAGTTGCTTTTAGAACTTTACGAACTTCCTCAACTTTTATCCTAAAAAAATCAGCTAGGACTATAGCAGGATCTAATCCAATAGGCGGACCAATCAATTCCGTATCCAAAGGTTTTTCGATAAGCACGTTATATTCTTCCAAAGTAGGAGTGAACTCGTGCTTACCTAGGATGAATGTAGAGGTGTCGGGGCTTCAGTGGTGTGCCAATGCATGGACAATGCCTGAACGAATCTGAATATCCAATAACGGCATTAACCGCCCGACTCAAATCTGCATATGCACGAGCCGTGGTATCAAGCGGGGTCAACCATTCAATCAACTCTGATTTCGGCGAGACGATAATCCGGATACTTTTGCTTCCCATGATCATAGACCAAGACTAAAAAATCCTAATTTCATGGACCGACCCAAAATAACGACATGAAATGAGTAAATTGCAAGACAAGGTTAAGAAGTTTACCCAAGGGAGATCACAATCACAAACACATGCGCATGAATGCAATTTCATTGATTAATGATCTTTTCAAAGTGAAATTTCGAAAACGGACCATACCAATCGAGCCTTGGTCGGGTCTGATTTTCAAAATTTCAGCTTGATCGAGACTCTACCCGTGCCATGGGGATACGGCCGGGGGATAAATCTCCAACATGAAAGAAATTTCGGGATTGAGGACGAGGTCAACCATACCTCGGAGGTGAGGTCGGGGTGATGCCCGCGCGATATCATCCTAATTACTATCAACCCAAGTCCGGTTGAGGTGAAATGCAATGCAACATGATCATGCAATAACATGGCATATCATTCAACCAAGAATAAATTTAAACTATACTACCTTACAAAACAGAGGTTAATAACATTTAAATTTACCCTGCAAAAACATATAACACCTAAGTAACTAGGAATCAATGAATAATGCCAATCACGGAGAATCATCATAACAAATTCGGCCTAAGTCCACTCAGGCACATGAAATTTTCTAAAAATGAAAGAGTCCACAATAAGCTTAATTTTTTCGAAAAATTCAAGTAGTTTTATCCCCAACGGAGTCGCCAAGCTGTCACGAACTAAATTAAGAAAATTCCATGTTAATGGATTACCAGATTAATTAAATGAATTAACTAACCTAGTCCAAGCTCTTCCAATCTCTACCAATTCGCAAATTAGGTTCACATGATTTTAATCAAAAGATTTTCAATTTCGGAACCGCTACTAATCTTTTTTGGTTGATAGATTAGATACCTAAATAAAGTATGGGAGAATATTTTATTTTTTGCAAACTAGAGATTTAGGTTCGGGGACTTGATTACATTAATTTTTCAATTAACGCCCTTTCGGTACCATTCTTATGAAAGAAATTCAATGATAGGAAATTTTTATCTTGAACAAATATCAACTTTGCTAATCGAACTTGCACCAAACTTGAATATCAAGCTCGAACTTCCGGACCTATCGGCTACGGACTCGTGACTCTCGAACAAGACCGGTCTCCGATGAACTCCCAAGGCTTTTACCAAGATTGATTGGCGTGGGCTCACTCGGGTAGTAAGCTGGTGACCAAGGAGGCTCGCCAAAAACGTCCGTTGTTGCAGCGCCAGTGAGAGACGAGCGACGGTGCAAGTGTCAGTGGCAAACACAACGAGAAAGTTGCAGGGATGAGTGTCACGTACTACTGGTGTAGAGGTCTCAAGCTGTGGCGTGATCTTTGCTAAGGAAGCTCCGTATGGGCAGGAGCAAGGGACAAGTGCTCACGTGGGCTTTTTTCCTTTACTCTCCACTTTCTGTTGCCTCCTCCTCCTTCGTCCAGCTCTCGTGTTCTGCCCACAACTTTCTTCTCCCCCTTTTTTTTTGTCTTTTCTTTGTTGGACCTTCTCTGTCTTGTGTCGTGGATGCCCAAAGTGATGAAGCAGATCCGCGACAAGTTGTCGTTGAAAATCGACCAGCGAAGCAAGGAGGTGAAGCCACCACGGAAGACTCGGCCTCAACCCCCTTCTTTGTCTCTCTCTCTCTCTCTCACACGGCTTCTTAGTGTATTTTTGAGCGGAAAATTGCGGACCCCAAAAACCCTAGGCTTAACTTCTTATTTATGGAATAAGGTTTTCCTAATCCTAGTTGAAGCAGGACTCGTTAATGACTGTAGGATTAAATTTCTGATCTTCAAGAGTCCGATCCCATTAAAATTCCTCAAAAATTTCGGCCATAGAAGGGTGTAGATGGGTTGGCCGAATTGCTCACGTTCTTGCGTGTTCAATTGTGCAATTCTGAGCTCAATTTAGGCTTTATTCGAATATTTGAACAATTAATTAAGGCCTTTTCAAATTTGAATGAGTAAAGTGGGCTGAATTAAATCTAAGAATGGCTCCAAACCCTTTTATATTTTCGGCACACACATATCCTAGCCTTAGCCGAATTTTTCAATTAATTATGGGCTCACCGCACATTTTTTGTGCTTAAATTAGGCTTTATTCAAATAATTGACATTTTAATCTAAGCCTTTTTTCTAAATTATATGCTCCAAATAGGCCCAAATCCTCTTTGAATTTTTGGCACAATTTTTCCCAATTGCCAATTTTTTTTGTCAATTTAAGTCCGGATCGCCTGACAAATTAAGCTCAATTCCTCTGCCGTCAGTCCAATTAAAATGCAAAAATGCAATACATGCTAAACAAAATTAATTATGCTATGCATGAAAACCTAACTAACTATTTTTAGTGAGAACTTAAACTAATTCTCATTTTTTTTTGTAAAATAAATGATTAAGAAAAAAAATCAAAATTTAGGTGTCAACAAGATGAAATGCCATTCACTTAGGCAAGTAATGGCGGTGATGATTAATTAGAGTGGTACTACGACTACAAGTACACGAAGAAGGAACAAAAAAGAACTAGAAAAGAGAGAAAAAGAAAAATGGATCATGGAAAGAAGAAAATGAGAACAGATCTCAGTCAGTAAAAATTAATATGCTGATGTGTTCATTTTATTAATAGGGGTAATTTACGGCATATATTTACCCTTAAATATAGAAGATGACAATCCTACAAAGTTGTAGTTGATGTTAGGGAAAACTATTCAAAAAGTCCTAAACCTATTGTATGGTAGCCAATTCAATCCTAACTCTTTTAAATGTTCCAATGTAGTCCTAAACCTTTTGAAGTTCTGTCAATTTAGTTCTATTGTCATTTTTTCCAATTATGCAAATAATAGATTTAGAATTAAATTGGCAGAACTTCAAAAGGTTTAGAACTAAATTGGCATAATTAAAAAATTTAAGACTTCATTGCCACAATTGAAATATTTAGAACTGAATTGGTTGCCATACAATAAGTTTATGACTTTTTAGATAATTATCCTGTTGAAGCCATTACACCACTTTCAACAGTTGAAATTGTTGCGGAAAATTATGCCAGACAATCACGGTTGAGGTCTTATCAAGAAGATGGAGACGGTAATTGGACAACGATTCCATGCCAACAGAAAGTCGATGTGGATCGTTGCACAAGTGTTTTTCAATTGAAAGTCAACTTTCCGACAAAAAAATAAAAATAAGATTAGCTTGTTATTCGAAATCAATTAACAAAGTAAAAGTTGACCAAGTCAATGTGAGAATAATCGTACATCTGCCCTTTCCTTGTACTTTAAGATACCAAGTGCAATTGATCAGATAACATTTACTATGTTACATTGGCCTTCGCTAAAATCTTAATTAAGTTGTCTGATCTTACTTTATTCTTAGATCATGTAAGACCCCACCGACAAACTGCACATGAAAATTGATCCAGGTTTAATATCTCAATAAATTCATATCAAAACTGAAGAATATTCTCTTGCCTCGGTTAATCAATTTTTTTTTCGTAATAAAAAAGAATGGGTTGAAATATCCGATTTTCATTTATTAATATACTATATGCCATACCCCCTTCGCCCATGGATTTGGAGATTCTCTAGAAGAAATAGCCTATAACAGATTATCTATTTTTGTCTGCCATTTTGTAGATGATATTGTATGAATAAACACTACGCTTGAAAGATTTTAGGGTGGATAGGTTCCAGCCCTTAAACTTGAAGCCTACATTGTTAGAATCGGTTCTCAATCTTTAAAACCCGGAACCTATCATGTTTGCCCTAAAACCTACCATGTTTTTCTAGTTTGGTTCCATCGTCTACCCGAGAATTTGTTTATCATTTGTTCCTTTTCTTGGTTTCACTTTTTACAGCAAAATTGTATGAGTAACAAAGTGATTCAATGTAAAAGATGAATAAGGACGAGCGAGTGTAGGTGAATTAGGAACAATCGAGGGCGAGCCGTGAGCGAGCGATGAGGAGGGTGGGTAGAGAGAGAGAGAGAGAGAGAGAGAGAGAGTCGTGAAGTGTCCGAATGAGGTTGGAGAGAAAATAAAAAAAGATAGAGATAGAGAATAAGATGCCAAGAGAAAAATTATGATTTTTAGGTTTTATGAAACTGGTTCCAAATTCGGTCCGGTTCTCGGATGGTTCTTCACTCAGAATTGGGATTCGGCTGATTCCAACTAGAACCTGGAATCGGACCAATTTTCAGGACGGTTTGGTCTGGTTCTCGAATAGAACCGATCCGGTTGCACAACTCTACTTCACATGATACATCAGTTTTGAAATCTTATTTCCTTTGTAACAATTTGTGTCCGAATTACACCATCAAGAAAGGCACCCACATTGGATTATATTAGGAATGATTGTCCAAAATGTCCTAAATCTATTGTACGACGCCAATTAAATCCTCAACTTTTCAATATTGCCAATTTAATCATAAACCTTTAGACGATTGCCAATGTAGTCATCTTGATAAATTTTAGCAAAAACACTTACGCGGATACCTAATCAATTTCAAACGGCACTGTTATTGATAATTTTTGTACGTTTTTTTATTTTTATTTTATTTTTTTGAATTTTTCTTTCTTTTTGTTTTCTATTTTGCCTTTTCTCTTTTTTTTTTCTTCATTGGATTTCTAGTCGGCAGGGTTGCCGGCCACAGGTGAAGGCCTCTGTGCTCTCGCCTACCCCAGCGACAACTAGAAATAAGATAAAGGATAAAAAGAAAAGAAAAGAGAGAAAAGAAAAGAAAAAGGAAAAATTTAGAAATTCTTTAAAAAATTTCAAAACATTATCCACGTCAGCATGACCATATGACGTAGGACAACCAACGCGAACTGAATATTAACATAAGCATTTTCACCAATTACATTAGCAAAACGTCAAAAGGTTTAGGATTAAATTAACAAAAAAGGTTAAGACTCTTTAGATAATATTTCCAATTATATGATAGTATGGATACATACAAAAATAAATTATATGTCGGGAGGCCAACTATATATCAATGGAAAAGAAAAACACCGTACATGATAAACATGCTACTTTAAATAACATGAGATCGCCTTGATTAGTTTTCCATTTCGGACTCAATAAAAAAAGGGTTAATACCATAGAAAACCCTAAACTGGTATACTTGTGACAAATTTATCCCAAACTATTTTTTTAACCACAAAAAACCTCAAACTGGTACACTTGTGATAAATTTACCTCAAACTGGTACATCTATGACAAATATACCGTCCGTTACTTTTCGTTAAATCTAACCGTTAAAGTGCTAAGTTGTATGATACGTGGCAATTGACGAGTGTACCAGTTTAGGGTTTTTACCCTCTGTTTGTCACAGTTGTATCAGTTTGAAATTTTTTGTGGTATTAACCCAATTTAACGGGGGATAAATTTGTCATAGGTGTACCAGTTTGGGGTTTTTAGTGGGTAAAAAAATTAGTCTGTGGTAAATTTGTCACAGCTGTACCGGTTTAGGATTTTTGGTGGTCAAAAAAATAGTTTGGGGTAAATTTATCACAACTGTACTAGTTTGGGATTTTTCGTGGTTAAAAAAATAGTTTGGGGTAAATTTGTCAAAGGTGTATCAGTTTGGGGTTTTTCATGGTATTAACCCTAAAAAAAAATTAGCTGAGAACGCATAATTTTGGCATGTGAAGGGTTTATGGAAGTCTCACGGAAAGATGGCAACCACTTCATGATGGGAAGACGACAAAGCTTTGTCAGAAAACATTTTTAGGAATAGATTCACGGAACATGGTTCAATGAATGGCGTGTGTCGTGACTCGTCGAACGGGAAGGCCCGATTTTTTTTTTTATTTGTTCAGGTTAATGGATTGTCGAATTCCCATTTTAGAAAAGGTAGGAAAAACGACGCGGACTCTCCCAAGCCCTACCAAATCGCGCATGGAGGATTTTTAGACGAGGTCGACCTTTAGTGTAGTCGGGTGACATGTTATTAGTGCACATGCCAACGGAGTCGTCACCAATCATTTTTTGGAGGGTATGATCGGAAACCCTATCGAGCGGTTGGGCGTGTCTATCACACCTCGACCCTCAAGCACGCGACAACCCTTCCAAACGTCAGGTCAAAAGGATAACCCAGGTATGTCATCGACCCATTCCTTTTATCTTTCAATTAAGCACACGCGGAAGCAATTTAAAATTCCAGAAAATAAAGAAAGGCAGGGATAGACAAAACACAACAGCACAACTTTTTATTTATATATCAGTTAGCTATGAAAACAATCGATCTACAAGCCCATCTCCAGGGCCGTTTCCTAAGACCTACAAAAAGATACCGGGTCAGGTCTAGGGCTAACTACCACGAAAAACTACCTCCAAAAAGGACCTCCACGTCCACGATCACTGGTCATCATCACCAGGCAAGAAAGGGAACTCCTCTAGATCTGACTCGGGCTCAGACTCAGGGTCCTTCACCTCCCTGTCCGGTGTATCGAAGTCCAACGGGTCCCATGCTCTGACGATTGGGGTCAGACACGGGGGTCCCTCAAACCCCCTGATCGGCCTATAGAGATCATCACCATGACGCATGAACTAGGCCTTGAAGAGGTGCGCCACTATGTGATGCAGCCCTTCATCGACCCAAACAGTCATCACGTCCTGTTTCCAAACTCGATCCGCATCTGGACCCGGACGACGAATGATACGAGCGGACTGGTCGGTGGACACACTGAACCTCACATGGCGCTCCACCATGTCTATGGACTTGTAAAACGGTTAACTACAACAAATGAGATATAAATCTCAATGAGTCAACGCCTAAGTTCGATTAGGACGTTGATTCACTTAGGCGGCCTAAACAAGCAGCAACAGAACGATGGCAGATCAATAGCGTGAGATGCACGCCAAGCTCTAACTACCAAATAGAGGCACGGCCCAATAGCCAATAAACAACCACATACAACTCACCTTGCCTTGAGCCACAACAGATATCTCATGGCAATCAATGAACAACAGGCGAAAGCACATAACTAGAACACACGTCAATCACTTAGGCACTCAGGCATTATGCAACATTCGTGTTCTAGTTATTAAAGCAAAAGATACCCCACTCTCACTCAAAGTATTGCCTCACTGCTAGTACTTTTTAGGTAGAATCGGGCGTCGTCCCACATTATTCCGGCGACGGCATCTGATAGGCCCTCAGGACCCCTAAGGCCAGTATATCAAGTATTTCTTGTAAGGAACTTCGGTCCATCACAAGCTGCGACTGGCATCTAACCAATCGTGACTATCCGGACTGTATGTCGCCGGCACGGACTGGTAGGTAACCAATAAGTCCTGAAATCTCGGACTGTACGTCGCCAGTACACGAACATATTAGGTGACGAACCTATGCCAACAAGGGTACCGCCTACGTCCCCAGTTACGTTAGTGTGACGCGAAACCATAGTGTGACCACACAAGCACATCAGGCAACCAAGCCAATTCTTACTTCACATTAGCCCAATGCAGTCACATTCACAATTATGCTCAAAACCCGGCCCACGGCCGTTTTCATGCTAAAAAACGTAATTGGTCACACGGATATTCACTTCCGTTTAAACATGACATTTCGACACGAGTGTGATCATTCAGTGAATTCGCGCAATCAACACTCAATTCAAATCAACAATCAATTCAACCAGTGATCAGATACCGATATTTGATACTAGATAAATATCTAGACACAAACTATTTATTGCCATAATAGTTACCACACAAGTCTGATTTAGCTATAGTAAACCAAATAATTAACCATGGTAACTATGGTAATCCAACTAACCACAATAATTATTTATTCTACCACGGTAACTATATACTAACCATAGTAAATAATTAACCTAACCATAGTAACTAATCTAATCACGGTAACTATCAAATTAACTACGGTAACTAATTAAACTACTTCTAAGTGCAACTAACGACATAATCAAAGATTAGGGGTTAAGTCACTCGACAACTGGCGGCGACGATCGGCGGCAATCAACGTTGAACGGCGGCGGTCGGTGACGGCGGCGGCGATCGACGACGAATGGCTCAACGGACTCGTCTTGACCTCACCAATGCGACTACGATGACGGCGAACGACGACGACTCACGGACAGCGATGGATGGTGGCGGTTCGGCCCGGCGAGGTCTTGGCGGATGGGCGGAGGGCAACTGCGGCGAACGGCGTGGCTGCACCGGCAGTTCTGACGGCTAAACAGGGGCTGGGTAGCAGCGGTGGTTGGCGATTCGGGGTGGTTTTTTACGGAAAAAGGATGGCAACGGCTGGAGGTGACGATCGGCTGAACGGGACGAACAACCGAGACAACGAACGACGCGACGGTGGAGCTCAAAGGAGGGACGACTAGGGAGCTTTTGAGGTGAAGATGAAGATGATGAAGTGAAAATGTAAGAAGGGGAAATAGGGGAAGTGATTTGCCGTGAGGTGGGGTGAGAAGAGAGAGAGAGAAGAGAGAGAAAGTGAGGGTAAAAGGTTAGAGGGGTAAAAAGGTAATTAGCCAAAAGTCAAAAGGTGAATAGTAATTTGAGATATTTACTGTGCATTTATGGTGCGGGTCCCGCGGTCAAATCTGCATTTATGGCGTTCGGATTACATGAATAATCTCTGAGGGTAAAACGGTAATTTGGTAATTCAGGACTGGTTGGACATTTGGTTCAGGGTTAGGCTCGGGCGCGAAGGAATACGATACAAATATCTACAGTGCGACTAAATTAAACGAGCTCTAATTAATTACACTACGAGGGCTACTCAAAGCCAACCAGGACAAACAATTCTGCATTCGATAATTGTCACTCGATTTCCAAAAATCCAATATTATTCATATTTACAAGCCTTGGAATTTCAAGACGTCACTACTCTTCCCTCCTTGGGAAATTTCGTCCCCAAAATTAAAAAATTACACAACACTAAACAGAAATGGGTACCGGCTTTTCATAGCCTCCTCGCTTTCCCATATCGCTCTTTCTGTACCATGATATTACCAAACAACCTTCACCAAAGGGATTGCCTTATTCCGCAACACTTGCTCTTTCCTATCCTCGATCCTTACCGGACGTTCCACGTACGACACACGATCATCCATATCAATATCCTCGAAACTCTGCACATGAGATGGATCAGGCTCATACTTCCTTAACATAGATACATGAAATACGTCATGTACCTGAGCAAGTCTCGGTGGCAAAGCAAGACGATAAGCCAGATTTCCAATCCGCTCTAGAATCTCGAACGGTCCAACATACCTCGGACTTAACTTTCCTTTCTTGCCCAAAACGAGATGTCCCTCTTATAGGCGATACCTTTAGGGAAACGTGATCGCCAATCTCAAACTACAACGGTCTATGCCGCTTGTCGGCGTAACTCTTTTGACGGTTCTAGGCTGTCTTAAGCCTTTCTCTGATGACTTTGACGGCGTCTAACGATTGTTGAGCCAACTCCGGGCTAGTGATCTTCCTTTCACTAACCTCGTCCCAACAAACAGGCATTCTGCAAGCCTTACCATACAATGTTTCGAATGGTGCCATCTTGATGTTCTGCTGATAACTGTTATTGTAGGCGAACTCAACCAAATGTAGCTATTCCTCTCAGTTGCCCTTGAAATCCAATACACAGGCTCGCAACATATCCTCGAGCGTCTGATTCGTCCTTTTCGATTGCTATCAGTCTGCGGGTGATATGTAGTGCTGAACTGCAGCTTTGTTCCCAACGCAGTCTGCAAGCTTTTCCAAAAGGTAGAGGTGAATCTGGGATCACGATCTAACGTAACCGTCACTAGTACTCCATGAAGATGCACTATTTGGTGCACATACAAATTAGCCAACCTGTCCAAAGAAAAGTCCTTTCGCATAGCGATGAAGTGAGCAGACTTTGTCAATCTATCCACCACGATCCAAATCGAATCATTGCCTTTCTGGCTCCTAGGTAAACCCGTCACGAACTTGATTGTGATATGCTCCCACTTCCATTCCAGAATCTCAAGCGGCTGTAACAGTCCTCCAGGTTTACAATATTGTGCCTTGACTTGCTAACATGTCAGACACTTCGCCACGTACTTGGCTACGTCGGCCTTCATGCCACTCCACCAAAAGTGATGTCTTAGATTCTGATACATTTTCGTGCTACCCGGATGAACACTGTAGCTACTACGATGTGCTTCCGACAAGATCTCCTCTTTAAGACCTTCATCGATAGGCACACATAAACATCCTCTAAACTTCAGTATTCCATCCTCAGCTACCTTAAAGTCGCCTTTCCTCTTCTCTGAGTCCTCTTGAAGGATTTTCTGAATCTCAGGATCCGTCGACTGCAAAGCCTTAACTCTTGCCTGCACTTCCGGCTCAATCCTCAAAGTAGCCATCAAACTCGACAGACGGCCTACCTCCAACTTAAACTCTGAATCTCGCACTTCCTCTAGGAGATGCCATTTCTGGACCATCATCTGGGCAATCGCTCACTTCCGACTCAGCGCATCGGCAACCTTATTGGCTTTACCCAGATGATACAAAATCTCGCAATCATAATCCTTGAGAAGTTCCATCCAACGGCGCTGTCTCATGTTCAACTTCTTTTAAGAGAACAGATATCTTAGACTCTGGTGATCGGTGTAGACTTGGAACTTTTCTCCGATTAGGTAATGCCTCCAAATCTTAAGAGAAAAAACGATTGCTACTAACTCTAGATCGTGCGTTGGGTAGTTCAACTCATGCGGCCTCAACTGACGAGACGCGTTCGCAACTACTCTCCCATGTTGCATAAGCATACTGCCTAATCCTTTGAAAGACGCATCGCTGTAGATCTCATACCCTCTGGGACCAGACGGTATTGTAGAACTGGAGTCGTAGTTAGCTTATGCTTAAGCTCTTGAAAACTACGCTCGCACTTATCCATCCACTCGAATCTCTTGTTCTTCATCAATGGGCGCGTCAACGGCAAAGTTATCGCGGAGAACCTTTCCACAAAATGTCTATAATAGCCTGCCAAACCCAAGAAACTTTGAACCTCTGTAACTGTCGTCGGTCTCGGCTAATCCATGACCACTTCAATCTTGGTTGGGTCCACAGATATCCCTTCTCTAGAAATCACGTGACCAAGGAAAGCTACGAGATCTAACCAGAACTCGCACTTGCTAAACTTAGCAAACAGCTGATGTTCCCGAAGTGTCTTCAAAACTGTTCTCAGATGCTGCTCATGTTCCTCAAAGCTCCTCGAGTTAACCAAGATATCGTCAATGAACACGATGATGAATCTTTCCAAATACTCCATGAACACACTGTTCATCAAATCCATAAAAGCAGCTGGAGCATTCGTCAGACTAAACTGCATCACCGTGAACTCGTAGTGACTATAGTGTGTCCTAAATGCCATCTTCGGTACATCCTCCTTCTTGATTCTTAATTGGTGGTATCCCGTCCGTAGGTCGATCTTGGAGAATACCGAAGCTCCTTGAAGTTGGTCAAACAAATCGTCTATCCTCGGCAATAGGTACTTGTTCTTGAATGTCACCTGATTGAGCTGTCGATAGTCGATACATAGACGAAGTGATCCATCCTTCTTCCTCAAGAACAGCACAAGCGCTCCCCATGGCAATGCACTAGAGCGGATAAATCCTTTATCTAGCAATTCCTGCATCTACACCTTCAATTCCTTGAGCTCTGACAACGCCATCCGATACGGTGCCTTTGAGATTGGCTTCGTACCAGGGGCTATCTCAACTTCATACTCTATTTCCCTCTCAGGCGGCAATCCAGGCAACTCCTTAGGAAAGACGTCAGGAAACTCGTTTACTACCACGATATCCTCTAACTTTGTCTCCTCAGCTAATATATCAACAATAGATGCCAAATAACCTTGGCAACCACAATCCAACAATCGAGTCCCCTCCAGTGACGAAACTACGGGAATCGAAGCTCCCCCTCAGTTCCGAACAAACTCAAAACTAACCCCTTCCGGCGGGTGAAACCAAATGACCTTACAATGGCAGTCCATCATAGCCCTTTGCTTAGTGAGCCAATCCATACCAATAATTAAGTCGAAATCAAATATAGCCAGTACAATCAAGTCTATCTTTCCTTCACGACCATCTACAACCAGCTTACTACCAGGGTAACCTACTGTAGATAAGACACTATCCTTAAGTGGTGTAGAAATCTTAAAGACTGATCCCAACAGTTTCGTACCCAACCCAGCTGCTTAACAAATCGTTCAGCAATAACGAGTGGGAAGCTCCTAAATCAAATAGGGCATAAGCTACTTGATTATGCAAGAACACGATACTTGAAACGGTTGGCAAATCGCTCGCCTCTTCTCGGGTGACAGTATACACCCTTCCTTGCCGGATCCTCCCTTCCAAGCCCTAGAAGTCACTGTCCCCGCTGCTCGATTCCAGCCTGCTGCTCTGCCCAGTAGAGCTGCTATTCGGCTCCGATTCAGCACCGGTTCGAGGCCAGTCAGCTCTTGTTTTGTCGTTATTTTAAAGTCTTAACCTTCCTACTACGTGTGATAGATTATTTGGCGTGAACCGAACTCGAATAAGGATCGTTTGGGGTGAGGAATCTCAGGCGCACGCTTGCTGGAATTTTCACTAAAAAGGTAATTTTCTTGCCCTTTTGTTTGCTAATCCACGCTTGTTCGAGTGATGGAATGCTCGTATACTCATGAACTTTGATGGATGAATGCAAACTTGTGATTAGAGTGAAAAATTGAATTCTTGTTAATCCCTGCTTGAACAGAAAATTGAAACTTCCGGGAACAAAACCTAATTTTTTTGGTCAAATCAAATTGTTCTTGAAAATTGATTAATTTATCACTCTTGAGAATTGATCGATTTAATTGAAAGAATGTTTTCTCAAAGTGGTAAAACTGTTGAACAAATTTTTGGATCCAATTAATTCAACCTTTTGATAAAACCGAAAAAATTGAAATTTTCATGATAAATAAGATCTGAAACTTTCGGTTATATCCCTTCTCTGGACGAATTCAGCATGCCTGTGGACGAACTTCGTTTCAATTTTATCACATGATTGGGTGAATTATTGTGGATATTTCTTGCTATGGATAATGTTCGGTGGTTGGATGGTTATTTGATTTTCTCGAGGATTATCTGAGTTGTCTGGCAAATCTTGTGGATAATTTTTAATTAAATTTAGGTGAGGAAGGTGGCCCACCTCATGAATTTCGTCCATCCCTCTTAATTTTTGAAAATTAAAAGTAAAATAAAAATTCAGATCATGTTCAGTTGTTTTCATTTGTCATGTTTGTTTGATTGATTAAAGTTTACACATTAATAAACAAACATGCCCGTAATGTATGCTCCCCTTGAGCCTTTATCCCTTCGGAAAATAAAAACCACTTGCCTTAGCCACGATCTTGTGGAATGGGAAGGTGATTTGTATGGAAGTTCGTGATCTGCCCTTTGTCAAAAGAGGTGATGCTATTCCATGCCCCCCAATTTGCTTACTGACTCGAATCTAAGAGTACGTTGCGAATCAAATTGTACTATAACCCTAATCTTTGGGAATGAGTGAATATTTTCGGATAATTCGGAAATTAAAGGTACATTATGGGCATTTTTGTTTATTTTTGTTCATCCTTTTTGTTTGCTTAATAATTTTTGAAAAAATAAAAATCATTTGCATATCATATAGTTTTAGATAATACTTTGCCATGTCATATAGTATAGTTTGCATTCACACTTTCTCAAAGAATAAAAAAAAAACAGTCAATTCATTTCATCAATCTAAAGGGATTTTTCATGGAATTAGGTACCGAAAAGGCATTAGTTTGCTTAAATTAATGTAACCAAGTCTCCGGGCTCATTTTCTCTGGTTCGTGAAAATAAATTTATTCCCTCATTAATTTATTAAGGTTCTAATCTACCTATGAAACAAAGATTAGTGGCGGCTCTAATTTAATTATTTTGCATGAAATCACACCATAAGTTGCGATTCGGTAGGACTTGAGAGAGTCGGAATTATGTTAGTTAATTAACTCAATAATCCATTAGCCCCAATTTAATTTTGGGTTGCAATAAGGAGGGAAGAGTTGTGACATCTTGAAATTTCGAGATTTGTAAGATAAATAATATTCGATTTTTTACGTTTAAGGGTCAATTATTATCACGCCCCGACTCTCGGACACGCGACAACCTACTAAACTCGTCAAGTCAAAGGGACGGCATCCCAAGTATGCCATCGACCCATTCATTTTATCTTGCAATTAAATGCACGTAGAACGAACAACAACCCTAGACAGAAGTACAACAGGGACAGTAAGCAGGAGAAACAACAATCAACAGCAGCAAAAATCATTTTTATTTATATACTGTTAACCCAAGAGAAGCAAACACATCTACAAGCGTACTTTTCAGGACTGCTTCCTACGATCATCAAAAAGATACCGGGTCAAGGCTAGGCGTTAATTACGACAACCAAAAGCTACCACCAAAAAGGGCCTCCGCATCCACACTCGTTAACCAGGCCAGCCGTGGTAACCAAGCAGAGTCTCAGGGTGGTAATCTAGGTCAGACTCAGGGTCCTCTACCTCCTCGTCTGGCGTATCATCCATGGGGTCCCATGTTTGGATAACCGGGGTCACAGTCGGGGGTCCCTCAAATCTCCGAATGGGCCCGTAGAGAGCATTGCCGTGGCGGACAAATCAGGCCTTGAAGCAATGAGGCACTAAGTGCACCATCTCTTCCTCGACCCAAAGAGTCGTCATGTGACGCTCCCAAACACGATCCGAATCTGGGATCGGATGATATGTGATATCAAAAGACTGGTCGAGTGGCACCACGAATCGTACCAAGCAACCTCCATGCTAGGGACCTGAAAACAGTTAACAATGACAAATGAGATATAAAATCTCCATGAGTCAACGCCCAAGTCTAGTAGGACGTCGATTCACCTAGGCGGCCTAAACGCACAACACAAAACGATAGCGGATCAATAGCGTGCAATGCACGCCACGCTCTAGCTACCAAATAGATAGGCACAACTCAACAGCCAATAGACAATCACATGCAAGCTTACCCCGCCATGGCCCACACAGCAGTAATCACATGACATTCAATCATAAAAAGGCCAAAGCACACAATCAGAACCCCAATCAATAACTCATGCACAACGCAGCATGCGTGTTCTAGTTATTAACGTAAGAGATACTCCACTCTCGCCACAGCACAGCTCGACCGTTAGTGCTCTTCCGACAGGACTGGGCGTCGTCCCGCTCCATCTAGCGACGGCAACCGATAGCCTTCTCTAGACCCCCGAGGCGGACATACTAGGATTTTCGATAAGGAACTTCGGTCCATCATAAGCTGCGACCGGCATCCAATCAGCCATGTAATTTTGGCCCAGCCGGCACTGATTGTCGTGCATCCAATAAACCGTGTGAATCCGACCCAATCGGCATGGACATATCAAGCGACGAACCCAAGCCATCAAGGGTATCGCCATGTCCCCAATTACGTTAGGTTGACGCTCAACCAACATGTGACTACACAAACACACCAGGCAACCAAGTCAATTCATATCTTCACATTTAGTCCAATGTAGTCACATTCACAATCATGCTCAAAACTCAACTAGCAACAATTTTCATGCTCAAAAGACGTTGGTCACACGGATATTCGATTTCAATTAAACATGATATTCTGACTTAGATGATCACTCAACAGATCCATGTAATTAAACACTCAGGTTAATCAGTAATGAACCAATTAGCATCAGAATAATTATTGATTAATAACAGATAATTATCTCGAATCGGACTATTTATCTCTATAACAATTAATAAAACAATTGATGACTAATTAACCCGGCATCTGCTAATTAACCTATCGCAATAACCAAGTAGATATAGTTAATTATAGCAACTATAATTAGCCTACTCTAACCATGGTAACTAATTAAACTAACAACGATAACTAATTAACTAACCATGGTAACTAATTAATTTAACCACGGTAACTAACTAATCTAACCACGATAACTAATTAATCTAACCACGGTAACAAATTAAACTAACCATGGTAACTAATTAATCTAATCCTAAGTGCAATTAATGACCTAACCAGAGATTATGGGTTAACTCACAACGACGGCCGACGACGATGAAGGCGGCGACGGTGGCATTGGCTCGGCTCTAGGTCGCGAACGTGGCTACGATGATGACGGATGATGGTTCGAAATGGCTATGGATAGCAGTGGCAGCACGGCGGCGATAGCGTAGAGGGCGTGGGTCACGGCGCGGCGGAACGGCGGTGACGGCGCGGGTCTCGATGCGACGGCATGACAAGCATGGCGGAGGCGATGGTAAGGCAGCTCACGGGGGCGACGGGGATCGAAAACGATGGGACGGCGAGGTTGAGCTGGGTCGTGGCGGCCGGGGCTCACAGACAACGGACGATGACCAACGACAACGACGGGGGAGCCGCGGGCCTCTATGAGCTCGGCAGAGCAAGGCGACGGCGACGGCGGTGGTTTGCGACGACGGGCAGAGGAGGAAGGGGACGGCGTCGAGGCTCGGCCCAAGGGGAAGAGAGAAGGGGGAGTTCGAGTGGTTTGGTGGGGCGCGAGGGTAGCTGGTCGCTGCGGCGAGGGGGAATGGGCGGCGGCAACGGGCTGAGGCGGAGGTGGACGGTGGCGATGAGAGGTGGAGGTGGATGGTGGAGGCAACGGTGGCATCGTCGAGGGGGACGGGAAGAGAGAGATGGAGTCGGGCAGGTGAGAGAGAGAGGGGGGAAGAGAGAGAGAAAAAAGAGGGGAAAAAGTAAGAGAGGGGGTGATGGTGATAGGTGGGTGGTGATTTGAGGGTGGCGCCCACCATGGGTCAAATCCCATTAACGGTTTTTGGATTATATGAATAATATCTGAGGGCATTTTGGTCATTTGGTAATTCAAGTTTGGTTGATTATTTAGCATAGACGAATGAAGACATTTCGGTCAAGGTTAGGCTTGGATGCAAAGGGATTCGACGCTAAATTCTATGGCGCGACTAAACTACTTAAACCCTACTAACCTATGCTTCAGGGGCTACCAAGATCCTTCCAGTTCAAGCAAAATCGTGTCCGATAATTGTCCCTTAAATCTCAAAAATCCAATATTTTTTATTTCAGAAGCGTCGAAATTTCAGGATGTCACAATTATCGGACGCGATTTTGTTCGATCTGAAAGGGATTTGGTAGACCCTATAGCATAGGTTAGTAGAAGTTAGCTAATTTAGTCGTGCCGCAGCACCATGCCGCCCCCTGCCGCGACTCGTGCCCCTCCGCCCCGTCGCCGCCGTGCCGCCGCCGCTGTTCATCGCCGTCCCGAGCCGCCCTCGAGTCATCGTCATCCGTCGTCGTCGTAGCCGCGTCCGCGACCCTGAGCCGAGCTAAAGCCATGCTACCGCATGTTGCCGCCGTCGGCCTTTGTTGTGAGTTAACTCCTAATCTTTGATTAGGTCGTTAATTGCACTTAGGGTTAGATTAATTAGTTACCATTGTTAGATTAAATAGTTACAGTGGTTAGATTAATTGGTTGCCATGGTTAGGTTAATTAGTTACAGTGGTTAGAGTAGATTAACTATGGTTACTGTAGTTAACTGTAGTTGCTTTGGGTGATCGCGATTGATTAATTAGCTGATATTGGGTTAGTTAGTTATCGTCTGCTTAATTAACTATTGTGGAGATAAATAGTCAATTGTGATATTTTTCTGTTATTAAATGATTATCGGACACTGATTGGTTAATTGATGATTGACTTGAGTGTTTGATTACTTGGATCTGCTGAATGATCACCTAAGTCAAAATATCAGGTTTAATTGAAATCGAATATTCGAGTGATCAACTACGTCTTTCGAGCATGAAAATGGCTGCTAGCCGGGTTTTAAGCATGATTGTGAATGTGATTGCATTGGACTAAATATGAAGATATAAACTGGCTTGGTTGCTTGGTGTGTTTGAGTTGTCACATGAAGGTTGAGTGTCACCATAATGTAACTGGAGACGTTGGCGATACCCTTGATGGCTTGGGTTCGTCACCTGGTATGTCCATGCCGGCTAGGTTGAAATCACACGGCTTATCGGATGCGTGACAATCCGTGCCGGCTTAGTCGAAACAACACGGCTGATTGAATGCCGATCGCAGCTTGTGATGGATCAAAGTTCCTTATCAAAAAGCCTGGTATGTCCGCCTTGGGGGTCCTGAGGGGCTATCGGTTGGCGTCGTTGGATGGAACGTGACGACGCCCGGTCCTACCGGAAGAGCACTAGCGGTCGGGTTGTGTTGTGGCGAGAGTGGAGTATCTCTCGCGTTAATAACTGGATCATGTGTGTTGCATCGTGCATGAGTTATTGATGAGTGTTCTGATTGAATACCATGCGGTTACTGCTGTGTGGGCCAAGGCGGTGTAAGCTTGCATGTGTTTGGTTATTGGCTGTTGAGTTGTGCCTAACTGTTTGGTAGCTAGAGCATGGCGTGCTTCACACACTATTGATCTGCCATCGCTTTTTATTGCATGTTTAGGCTGCCAGGGTGAATCAACGTCCTACTCGGACTTAGGCGTTGACTCTCGGAAATTTTATATCTCATTCGTCGTTGTTAACTGTTTTCAGGTCCTCGGTGATGGAGGTTCACCCGGTACGATTCGGGGTGCCACTCGATCAGTCTTTCGATATCACTTATCATCCGGTCCCAAATTCGGATCACGTCTAGGAGCACCATGTGATGACCCTTTGGGATGAAGAAGGGATGGGGAACGTAATTCCTCATCGCTTCAAGGCTTGGTTCGTCCGTCACGGCGATGCTCTCTTTGGGCCCATTCGTGGGTTCGATGGACCCTCGAGTGCGACCCCAGTGATCAGAATATGGGACCCTATGGATATTGATACCCTGGACGAGGAGGTGGAAGACTCGGAGTCCAACCGGATTACAATCTTGAGACCCTAACCGGCTACTACAGCTGAGCCAGTGTGGAGGTGGAGACTCCCTTTTTGGATGGAGCTTTTGGAAGTAGTAGTTAACCCCAAACCCTGACCTAGTATCTTTTTGGTGGTTTTAGGAAGCAGCCCTAAAGATGGGCTTGTAGATGTTTCTCTTCTCATGGTTAACAATATATATGAATGAAAATGATCGTTTGCTATTGTTGTTTGCTTGTTCTTGCTGTCTATCCCTATTTCTTTTATTACTGTCTAGGGTTGTAGAACGTTTCGCATGCGTTTAACTGCTAGATAAAACTGTATGGGTCGATGACGTGCTTGGGATGTCATCCTTTAATGACCTGAGGTGTTTGGTAGGGTTGTCGCGTGCTCGAGGATTGGGGCATGACACGCTCGATCTGGGGGAGGGCCGCGACCCTTGCCCAGATTTGGGCAACTGCCTACTGGCCCTCGGGGTTGCTGGCCACTGGCCGAGGTTTGGCGAGCCTCGCCGACCAGCCCCCACCCATCATCGGCCATTGCCTGCGACAGTGGGGCGACGACGGTGACGGCGATGCCTGTGAAGCCCTTGCCTCTGCAAGCTGCAACCTTATTCTTTTTCTTTTTTCCTTGTTTTAATTTTTTTTCCTTTTTTAGCTTATTTTTGGTTTAAGAATGCTTGTTTTAAAGAAATTTCCTCATGGACTATTTCTTTTAAAAAATTGCCACGTGGAGTCCACTTGGACAAATTCTAAATTTAAAATGATGTGGCACTAAATTGTGTTAATTATAAATGTCACGTGTATTGTTTGGCCGGAATCACTCGCCGTTGGCATTTAAGTGATCGTTTTTTCTTTGATTTGACACTTAAGTGAGCCGACAAAATTTTTGGTACCAATGTGAGTACTGTACACAAATATTGGCACTTGAGGTGTCCTTCCGCCCTTTGTATCTAGAAAAAGATTTAATGTTTTCAAAGTCTCCACTTCATGCCACGGACCGGCCAAAGTCTAGAGAGTCACAAGGGGAAAGAAAGAGCCCTTGCCAGCGACTTGGACCATATTGTTAACTTAACTAATACGTTAATCATGCAAAATTTTTGGATTGAAATAGGAAAGATGTTTCATTTTTGGAACGTGATATGTTCAATTCGATGAATTAAGACACTGCTCCACGAAAAAAGGAAAGAGAGAAATAAGATATTGGATAAATACACTTCTAAAAAGTTGGATGAAATGCCATTCACTTAGGCAAGTAATGGCGGTGATGATTAATTAGAGCGGTCCTACGACTACGAGTACACGAAGGAGGAACACAAAAGAACGAGAAAAGAGAGAAAAAGAAAAAGAAAAATGGATCATGAAAAGAAGAACTTCTCAGTCAGTAAAAATTAATATGCTAATGTGTTCATTTTACTAATAGGGGTAATTTACGGCATAAATTTACCCTTAAATATAGAAGATAACAATCCTACAAAAGTTGTAGTTGAAGCTAGGGAAAACTATCCAAAAAATCCTAAACCTATTATATGGCGGTCAATTCAGTCCTAACCCTTTTAATTGTGCCATTGTAGTCCTAAACCTTTTGAAGTTCTGCCAATTTGCAAAAATGACAATAGGACTAAATTAAAAGGGTTAGGACTAAATCAGCCACCAAACAATAAGTTTATGACTTTTTAGATAATTCTCCGGTTGAAGCCATTACACCACTTTGAACAGTTGAAATTGTTGCGGAAAATTATGCCAGACAATCACGGTTGAGGTCTTTTCAAGAAGATGGAGACGGTAACTGGACAACGATTCCATGCCAACAAAAAGTCGACGTTGATCGTTGCACAAGTGTTTTTCAATTAAAAGTCAACTTTCCGACAAAAAATATTAAACGATTAGCTTGTTATTCGAAATCAATTAACAAAGTAAAAGTTGACCAAGTCAATGTGAGAATAATCGTACATCTGCCCTTTCCTTGTCCTTTAAGATACCAGGTGCAATTGATCAGATAACATTTACTATGTTACATTGGCCTTCGCTAAAATCTTAATTAAGTGGTCTGATCTTACTTTATTCTTAGATCATGTAAGAGCCCACCGACAAACTGCACATAAAAATTGATCCAGGTTTAATATCTGGATAAATTCATATCAAAACTGAAGGTTTCTCTTGCCTCCGTTAATCAAATTTTAGGGAATATAGTAAGTTACTCCGGAAAAATTAGGAGATTCTCTAGAAAAAATAGCTTGTAACATGTGATCTATTTTTGTCTGCTAGTTTGTAGATGGTATCCTATGAATAAACACTACGCGTGATAGATTTCAGGGTGGATAGGTTCCCGACCTTAAACTTGAAGCCTACCTTGTTAAAATTGGTTCTTAATCTTTAAAACCTGGAACCTACCATGTTTGCCCTAAAACCTACAATGTTTTTCCAGTTTGGTTCCATCGTCTACTCGAGAATCTGTTTTTCATTTGTTCCTTTTCTTGGTTTCATTTTTTACAGCAAAATTATATGAGTAACCAAGCGATTCAACGTAAAAGATGAACAAGGGCGTGATCTGATATAGGATGAAAAGAAAAAGGAAAGAAAAGAAAAGAAAAGAGCGAAAATAAAAGAAAAAAGAATAATTCAGAAATTCTTTAAAAATTTTCAAAACATTGTCCACGTCAGCACGACCATACCACGCAGGACACAGCCAACGTTGACTGAATATTGACATTAGCATTTTTCACCAATTACATTAGCAAAATGTCAAAAGGTATAAAGGAATAAATTAACAAAAAGGTTAAGACTTTTTAGATAATATTTCCAATTATATGATAGTATTGGTACATCTAAAAACGTTACAAGAACAAATTATATGTCGGGAGGCCAACTATATATCAATGGAAAAGAAAAACAACCTACATGATGAACATGCTACTTTAACTAACATCGGATCGCCCCGATTTGTCTGCCATTTCGGACTCGATAAAAAGAAATAAGCTGAGAACGCATAATTTTGGCATGTGAAGGGTTTATGGAAGTCTCACGGAAAGATGGCAACCACTTCATGATCTTTCGTTTATTCGATGAAGACAAACTTTAGAGGGAATATCGCCGCTCATTCGAGGCCAAATTGCCTCATGCATGACCTGTAATGGATTTGTATTTCCTGTGTGTCTATGACAACATAAACATATGTTATTTCTGTCTGAAAAGGCAAGTTATGGGGACATTATTACAACAATATTCTCAATGATTGTTTTTTTAATTTATCAGAAAAAGGTACATAAGAATTTTTTTAATCGAGAGTAGTAATATAGCAAGGAACATAAATATTGGGCCAGGTCACAGGCCCGAACAGTCATATATGCTATAGAATTAAGGCCTTCACAAATTCAAGATGAGGCTTCTGTTTTGTCAGTCATTTCCATTCATTTGGTTGAGGATATACTTTATCATGGCAATTTGATATAAGCTCCGGGTGTTAACCGGAAAGTGAAGGATACGGAACGTATTTTCTTAAAAATGATTATTTAATTTTGCTTGAAATAATTAGCGATTAAAAATTATTTTCGTTATGGATAATAATTTATATCTCAATATTTCGTGAAAGATGAAATCTATATTTGTTCATTCATTGAGGAATATAGGCAATCAGTTTTATGAAAATATTTTCCAAATCTTTCACAAAATAAATGGGAACATAGGTTCGATAACTTCGATAAAAAAGTAGATTAGTTAGTAGAAAGATCCGCGGTAAAAGTTGGTTAGTTAATTAGAAAGAGTAGGCGAATCATTTACAGGACAAGTAATTTACGAGTCACATTTTGCTAAAAGTAGGTTTTTTTTTTTCAATGACAAGAAAATGATGACAAATCCGGATAAACAAGTTATTGGACAAGCAACTTACCAGTCAATTTTTGCAACCAACGAAATTGGGAAGAATAACACCAGGAGTGTCAAAAGTTGTGAACGATGCTCGCGTTAGAGCCAAAGGTTCCCTCGGATCACTGAAGTGCCAAACCTTTTGAAAAACAATCACTTAAGTGCTAACTCTGATATGCTTGGCTGAAAATCCGACGTGACAATTTTTTTATTAATATTTGAAGCCGGTGTGGCTCGCCGAAGGTCCAGTCAACAATAAAAAAAGCTAAAAGTTGAAAAAACATAATAAAAAATAACAAATACAAACTTAATTAGATTAAAAAATAAAAAAGCAAAAAATGCCACAAAAAAAAGGACATGTGTACTAGAGGTGCTAAAACTTGTTACAAAAATGTAATTAAGTCCTATAACTTACAAAAAATTCATTCAAATCCTAAAACTTATCAAAATGGTGCAATTGAGTCATTCATTTAACTCCGTCAATTTGGAATAACAGAAAATACTAACGTTTTTAAATATTTTCTCTCTCTTGCTTGGTAATGATGTGGCTAAGATAACGTCATCTTTATTCAAATCCGATTTATAATACAAATTTTATTTAAAATAAATTTTAGAGATAAGCTAAAAAAAAAAATTAAAAAAAGAGTTAACCACCAACGGTGGAAACCAGGTGGCGACGTCATTTTTATTCAAATCTGATTTTTAATACATGTTCTTTGTGCAAGGTTTTGGCTGGAATATCTTGCCTGAGGCACTAAGGGTCTATTTGGCAACGATTCTGATTTTCTGATTCTGTTCTCCGGAACAAAAAAGGATCAGAAACATGTTTGATAACGTAAATGATCTTGATTCTGATTCTGTTCTCATGAATAGTTTTAGAGCAAAAACAAGAATAAAAAAAAGTTGATTTTGAAAAAAGAATCACTTTTGAGAATCAAAGTCCCAGTTCTTTTAAAATGATTAAGTCCACGTAGATTTCCATGTGAACTTCTGAACTTTAAAAAAATTAAAATTAGATTTGAAAATTTACTAACAACTAATTTTTTTTAAATACGTTTTTTTAAAATTAAATTTAAAAATAAGCTTTGAAATTTAACAAAAAATAATAATTTTTTTAAATGGGGAAATTAAAAAAACAAAAAATGCAAAAATGCAAAAAAATAAAATAAAAAGGGGGGAAATTTAAAAAATTGTAAAAAAAACTTTAAAAAAGTTAAAAAATTTAAATAAAAATTTTAAAAAGTTAAAAATAATTTTAAAAAGATTTTAAAAAAAGATGAAAAAATTTTAAAAAAGAATTGTCACCACCTAGTTGTTCTTGGGAACAGAAATTTTATTCAATTACCAAACACGTTTCTGTTCGAAAACAGAAATTTTGTGCAGTTACCAAACGAGTTCTGATTCTCCAAAAATCATCTAGGAAACAGAATCAGAAAATATGATTCTAATCAGAATCACTTTTTGGGATCAGAATCATTACCAAACAGACCCTACATGATTATTTTTTATTTTTTTTTTCCGATTTGGCACTTAAGTGATCCGGCGGAAATTTTTGGCACTAAAGTAAGCACCGTACACAACTTTTAGCACTTGTGGTGTTCTTTTCCCATAAAATTGTAATTCACTAACATCTGTATAAAATTTGCCAATTTGGTAGGGTTTTCTATTATTTGGCGCATGGAATGTAGAATCATTGTTATGTTTCGCAATTAAAAAGAAACCCTTGTTGGGTTGGGGTCGTTTCTTCGGTTCGATTTCCTCGGTCTATAGTAAAAGCCTATTTGTTAAAGCCGTAGCTGAATTACAGTTGTCATGTGCTATATGAACCGTGAGAACTTTGTATATTTGGCAATGCATTGTTTTAAAGTTGCAGCAGCTCAAATTAAAACTTTGGAGGCGCTGCAGGTGTGACGTGTTTGTCAAACACCTCATAGAACTTGCGGCACCTCTTTCACGGCCGAAGCTATCGGCGGGAACTGTTGCGCGGAACAAGTGATTGAACAATAAAATAGATGGAACAAGAAAATAAATCGGATACCAAATGTACGTGGTTCGGTTGTAGACACCTACGTCCATGAGGAGAGCAGCAACGAATTCCTCTATAGATCAAGCGATACACGGAAATTACAAACCAGACTCGAATCACTCAAACACTCTCAGTATTTCCCAAACCCCCAATTACACACAGTATTTAGCCCCCAATTCCTCACTAAATAATCTTTCAATCTCACGAAGGAATTATAAACGAATTCTTATCGCAAGAATTTAATTGGCTTCAACACTGAAATTCTTAGTGTAATTCCATGAACAAAGCCCACGGAGAAAATCCTTGCCAAGCACTCGACGAAAACGGCGCTTCAAGATCACGTTCTCTGGGTCTTACTTTTTTATTTATTTAACAACCCAAGAACTCAAGCCGACTTCTTCAAGGAAAGATGTCCGTGAGAATATCTGTATAGATATTCCCACCGCTTCAAGGAGTCCAAATTGAATGAGTCAAAGGAAGTTGACTTCCGTGTATCTCTTATCCTATTAATTTGATATGAGACAAAAAATAGTTATCCTTATGCAACATGGACTCTTACACCAAATCGGAAACTTTAGTTTCCGTAGCACGCGATCGGATGTTCACAATATTCCAACATCCACAGTTTCTTTAATGAGTCAACTTACTCGAGATATATTTTAACAATCTCAACCTTAGCTCGATTTTTAAGCCAAATCACAATCGCTTCGCTAATAATTCGAATTTCACTACTACTCTCCCAACAATCCCAATGGGCTCAACCGCTACCACGCCCCGACTCACAGGCGCGCGACAGTATCAAACACCTCAGGTCAAAAGGACGACATCCCAAGTACGTCATCGATCCATTCGGTTTATCTTACAATTAAACGCACGCGAAACGAATAACAATCCCAGACAGAAATAAGCAACATGGACAGTCAACAGGAAAAACAACAACCAACAGCAGCAAAAAACCATTTTATTTATATACTGTTATGCTAGGGAAGCAAGCACAACTACAAGCCCACTCTTCAGGGCTGCTTCCTAAGATCACCAAAAAGATACCGAGTTAAGGTTAGGGGTTAACTATGACCACCCAAAAGCTACAATAAAAAAGGGACCTCCGCTTCCACGCTCGCTCACCAACCGTGGTAACCAGGCGGAGTCTTAGGGTCCTCCTCGTCCAGGTCAAGCTCAAGGTCCACCACCTCCTCATCTGGGGTATCTATATCCATCGGGTCCCACGTTCGGATAACCGAGGTCATAGTCAAGGGTCCCTCAAACCCCCGAATCGGCCCATAAAGAGCATCGCCGTGGCGGACAAGCCAGGCCTTGAAGCGATGAGGCACTAGGTGCACCATCCCTTCCTCGACCTAGAGAGTCGTGACGTGACGCTTTCAGACACGATCCGAATATGAGATCGGGTGGTATGTGATATCAAAAGATTGGTCGAGTGGCACCGCGAATCTCACCGGATGGACTTCCATACTATGGACCTGAAAATAGTTAACAACGACAAATGAGATATAAAATCTCCGTGACTCAACGCCTAAGTCCAAGTAGGACGTTGATTCACCCAGGCGACCTAAACATGCATCAAAAGCAATGATAGATTAATAGCGTGCGATGTACGCCATGCTCTAGCTACCAAACAGATAGACACAGCTCAACAGTCAATAGACAATCATATGCAAGCTTGGTCGAGTGACGCTCCCAGACACGATCCAAATCAAGGACCGGGTGGTATGTGATATCAAAAGATTGGTCGAGTGGCACCCCGAATCTCACCGGACGAACTTCCATACTACGGACTTGAAAACAGTTAACAACGACAAATGAGATATAAACTCTCCGTGAGTCAACACCTAAGTCAGAGTAGGACATTGATTCACCCAAGCGACCTAAACATGCAACAAAAGCGATGACAGATCAATAACGTTCGATCCACACCACGTTCTAGCTACCAAACAGATAGGCGCAACTCAACAATCAATAGACAATCATATGCAAGCTTACCCTGCCTTGGCCCACATAGTACTAATCACATGGCATTCAATCAAGTGCGGCTCAAGGCACACAACTAGAACACTCAGCAATAACTCATGCATAATGCAACACGCGTATTCCAGTTACTAACGGGACAGATACTCCACTCCCGACCACAGCATAGCCCGACCGCTAGTGCTCTTCCGGCAAGACTGGGTGTCGTTTCGCTCTATTCAACGACGACAATCGATAACCCCTCAGGACCCCTAAGGCGGACATACTAGGCTTTTCGGTAAGGAACTTCGGTCCGTCACAAGCTGCGACCGACATCCGATCAGCCGTGTTGTTCCGACCCAGCCGACACGAATTGTCAAGCAACCGATAAGCCGTGTGATTCCAACCCGGCCGGCACGGACATACCAGGCGACAAACCCAAGCCATCAAGGGTACCGCCAATGTCCCTAATTACGTTAGGGTGACGCTCAACCATCGTGTGACCACACAAACACACTAGGCAACCAAGCCAGTTTATATCTTTACTTTTAGTCCAATGCAACCACACATAGAATCATGCTCAAAACCTGGCTAGCAGCCGTTTTCATGCTCGAAAGACATAGTTGATCACACGAATATTCAATTTCAGTTAAACATCGTATTTTGGCTTAGGTGATCACTCAGTAGATCCACACAATCAAACACTCAAGTCAATCGGTAATTAATCAATCAGCATCCGAATAGTTAATTAATTAATAACAGATAATATCCTGATTAACAATTTATCTACACCACAGTTAATTAAGCAGACGATAACTAATTAATCCGACCTCAGCTAATTAACCGATCGCAATCACCCAAGTAGCTATATTTAAATAGGGCAACCACAATTAATCTACTCTAACCACGATAACTCATTAATCTAATCCTAAGTGCAATAATGACCTAATCAGAGATTAGGGGTTAACTCGCAACAATGGCCAGCGGCGGCGAAGGCGATGGGTGGCGGTATGGCTTCGGCTCGACTCGGGGTCGCGAACGCGACTGTGACGTCGGCGGCGACTCACGGGCGGCTTGGAACAGCGATGGACAGCGGTGGCGGCACGGCGGGGTTCACGGAGCTCACGGGCTTTGGCGGAGGAGAGGACGGCGGCTTGTGAGGTGGCTGGTCTTGGTAGCGAGGGGTGGCGGTGAGCTGCGACGGGGCTGGTCTACGGCGACGGGGGTGGCGGATGGAGGCAGTAGCGCGGTCAAAGAAGGAGAGGAAGAAGAGGGGGAGGAGTAAGGCTCGGTGTGGGGAGGGGTTGGCGGCGAGCGACGGAGTGGCGGCAGGGGAGACGGCGTGGTGACGAAGCTGCGGGCGACCGTCGACTGGCGGCTGGCGTCAACGGCGGAGGGTGTCCGGCGCATGTGCAACGGAGGAGGAAGGGGAGAGGGATTCGGCGAAGGGGAAAAAGCGGGGGAAAGAGAGGGAGAGGAGAGAGAGAAAGAAGAGGGAAAAAGGAAGAGAGAGAGTGGGTGGGTGAGATTTGACTTGATTAGAGGGGTAATTAAATGGGTGGGGCCAATGGTTAAGTCAACCATAATGGTTTGTCTTATATGAATAATTTCTGATGGTAGTTTGGTAATTTGGTAATTCGAGACTGGTTGGTCATTTGGTACAAACGACTGAAGGTATTTCGGTCAAGGTTAGGCTCAGGTCCGAAGGAATTCGGCGCTAAATTCTATGGTGCGACTAAACTAACTAAATCCTACTAACCTACGCTTTAGGGTCTTCCAGATTCCTTCCAGATCGAACAAAATCGTGACCGATAATTGTACCTTAAATCTCAAAAATCCAATATTACTTATTTTACGAGTTCGAAATTTCGAGACGTCACAACCGCCACAGACGTCTTCCAAGTCCAAGCCGTGCTTGAATTTTGCCATAATCGAGGACCTCATCAGAACACCAACTGCACATGTACCTTTAACTACTCCACAAGGACTTTCTGACATAACCTCCTCAACCATAGATAAAGCAAAACCAATGTTGCATCCATATCTGTCAAGAGACCGACTACGTACCTTGTCAATATCAACAATTACAGCAACCATTGGCTCCATAGGCTCTACCTTGCTACAAGCATCATCTGTGTCGATTACTTTGTCAGTACTCGCTACCTCAGGAGTTTCTGGTTGCAACTCCACTTCAAGTTGAACACCGTTCAGATCCGTATGGACACTACTATAATCACTCCTAGCCAAAAGTACTAGAGACTCGTCAAATGTAACTTCTCTGCTGATAACAAGTGAATTTAAGTCCGGGCACCACAACCGATAACCATGTTCACCTTGTGCATAGCCTAGGAACATGCAATTTCTTACCCTTCCATCGAACTTACCATCACTAACTCGAACATAACATGGGCAATCAAATATTCTAATAATAGAATAATTATCAACGTTACCTGACCACACTTCTTTAGGAGTCCAACATCCAATCGCAGTCGATAGGGATCTAATCATTAGGTAGCTCGCCGTACTAATCGCATCCGCTAGGAATCTCCTAGCCATACCAGCACTAGAGAACATTTTATGGGCCGTCTCTAGTAATGTTCTGCTCATAAACTCTGCAACATGTTGTGGTTCATTGGCATTAGTGCGGTGTCTCACTATGTATTCCTTCATGCAGAATTCGTATATCAGCTTCGAGCAGAACTCCATACTTTTGTCAATCTGCACATGCTTGATCGTTTTACCAATCTCCTTTTCAATCAAAGCTCTTAACTGCTTGATCCTGATAATAGCATCAAACTTGTGCCATAGTACAAACACCTAGGTCTTCCTCGAGTAGTCATCAACAACTATTAACATAAATCTAGCACTCTTCCTCGAAGGAAACCGCGACAACCTGCGAACATCCAAGTGAAGTAATTCTACAATTTTCGTGGTTTCTCTTATAGTCGCACTAAACTGCACTTTCCACCGTTGAGCTAAATCATAGCACCTGCATACATTCAGTTCGTCAGCAATATAACTATAGAGTAAATTTCTTTCACTTGGAACCTTCAAACTTCTCTCGTTAATGTGCCCTAAATGCATATGCCACAATTCAAACTCTCGAACCGATGCATCTGACGTCTCCTCAGCGAATTCCATCACTGTCTCGCCTTGAAGCTCATACAGACCATTGTGTTTGATTTCTTTCATTATCACCAAAGCACCTAGAATAATTTTCAGAACTCCACATTTTGAAGAATATCGACACCCAGTTAAATCTAGGGCACTCAAGAAAATCATATTTTTCTTCAACTCTGGAACATGCCTAGCTTTAGTCAATGTCCTCATAATACCTTAATGCATTCTGATTCTAATATCATCAAAACCTACAACATCGCATTTAGCGTTGTTCCCCAACTGCACTTTACTACTATCTGTGCACTGATAAGTAATAAACCAATTCATGTTTGGTGTAGCATAAAAAGAACAACTAGAATCCATAATCCACCCGTCAAAAGACGAATCATCAGTGATTGACAAGGCAAAATCAGCATTGTCCGAATTACCGTAAGCTATAACTGCAACATCATCCGCAGACTCAACTCTAATTCCCTTACCCTTCTAATTATTCGGCTTAGGGCAATCCCTTCTAAGATGCCCCCTCTTACCGCAGTTCCAACAAACAGCACCACCAGTCTTAGACTGACTGCGTCTATTCGAGTTCATACTACTTCTGCTAACACGAGTACCAGTTCTTCCTTTATTTTCACCTACTAAAGTAGTAGATACAGATTCGGCAGATTCTCTTCTATGGATGTCCTCACTCAGAATTAAATCTCGAATCCTATCAAACGTTAAGCTTATTGATCCAGAAGAATTACTAACAGCAGTAACAGTAATATTCCAACTATTAGGCAATGAGGATATTAGAATCAAAGCACATACATCTTTTTCAAAGTCAATATCAACTGAACTCAATTGACTAACAATCACATTGAATTCATTGATATGATTAGCAACTGACGCACCTTCGCCCATCTTCAAGTTAAACAGACGTCGCATCAAATAGACCATGTTGATTGCAGAGGGCTTCTCATACATGTCTAATAGGGCTTTCATCTCTTTCATGATATTAAAAGCGACGTTACGAGCCAACGTTAGCCGAATAACACCCATCGCTCGTCTATCCAACAATTCTCAATCAACTTGCTTCATCGACTCTGGTTTCTCTCCAAACAAGGGCAAGTGCAGTTTCATCTGATATAGATAATCTTCAATCTGCATCTTCCAGAAACCAAAATCCTTCCCATCAAATCTGTCGATTTTCACTTTAACTTCTTCTGTTGCCATCGATTCCCTTCAACTTCAACGAAACCTACCTCTGATACCAATTGTTGCGCGGAATAAGCGATTGAACAATAAAATAGACAGAACAAGAAAATAAATTGATACACAGAGATTATAAACCAGACTTGAGTCACTCAAACACTCTCAGTGTTTCCCAAGCCCCCAACTACAATCAATAACGCACATAGTGTTTAGCCTCCAATTCCTCACAAAATAATCTTTCAATCTCACGAAAGAATTATAAACGAATTCTTATCACAAGAATTTAATTGGCTTCAACACTGGAATTCTTGGTGTAATTCCATGAACAAAGCCCACGGAAAAAATCCTTGCCAAGCACTCGACGAAAACGGCGCTTCAAGATCACGTTCTCTGGGTCTTACGTTTTTTTTATATAACAACCCAAGAACCCAAACTGACTTCTTCAAGGAAAGGTATCCGTGAGAATATCTGCATAGATCTTCCCACCGCTTCAAGGAGTCCAAATTGAATGAGTCAAAGGAAATTGACTTCCGTGTATCTCTTATCCTATTAATTTGATATGAGACAAAAAATAGCTATCCTTCTGCAACATGAACTCTTACACCAAATCGGAAACTTTAGTTTCCGTAGCACGCCATCAGATGTTCACAATATTCCAACATCCGCACTTTCCTTTAATGAGTCAGCTTCCATATAATTAATCTCGGATCGGGTTTCATTGACGACCTCAAACTCGAGACATATTTTAAGAGGAACTGTACCAAATAGTATCTAAAACTCTCGAAAATTCCGGCTTCGCTCCTTTACTTCTTAAATCGGGTTGTGATCTCTGTACTGAACCTAGTTACTTAAGCGAGGTTTTATGAAGGTTTACTCATGACTTTATCTAATCACAAGACCCCTCTCGTTGAAGCAGTTTGTTCAGTTTTGGCAACCTTGATTTGTAATGGTTGATCGTAACCCCTCGTTTCAGCAAAAAACAGGAGTCCAAGAGGTTTTTTCCAAGGCCCAAAAAGCTATGAGCACAGCTTTGTGTTCCATTGACTGAAATTGCTCTCATTCAACAGTTTGGGAATCTTCTGATAAACACGTGTGGGAGTTTGTCCTTAAGTTTCACGGATCATAAGTGGATTCAAAAGTAAAAATAGTCACATACAACTGTAATCTTACTTCTTAAAGTACTCCATTTATTTCAATGTGACAACTCTAGGGAGAGCTTAAGGCCCATCGACTTAGATCTCCCAAAGCAAATCCAACACAACATGGCCCGAAAGAAAAGATTTAAATGAAAAACCCCACACACAATTTTTGATGGAAAAAATGGTCTAATTAAAAGGCGCATCGCTTCAAGCATAAACGTCGGGATTAGCCAAAAGGTACTCCTCGACGACCTTGTACAGCCCCATAGCCTTCTCTTTGCCCTCTTTGATATCCTCTTCCTTAAGCTCCACACCAGCTTTCGTGTCGTACTCACTGGACATCTTGCAGACGCATCCACCATTGCTTGAAGCCTCAAATTTGACGTCATAGACAACAGATTCAGTTTTATCAAAGATCACATCGCCTTCGATTAAGGAGTACTTGTAGACGAGGTTATCGGTCGAGAGCATCAATCTTATGTTTCAAATACTTCAAGTGACCACCTGACATAACAAGTCACGAATTTGAAACTCTTGCTTAGTATCACCACAAGAGGATACCAATAAGGACGGATACGAGAATGCACATCAGTGATTAAGGACAATAAGTACCTTCGGCAAAGTTGATCTGCTTGATGCTTCCAACTCCTCCATCTCCTTCGATGAACTCAATACTCTTGATGCCCTGGGGGGCAATCTTGGGGATGAGATTGTGGGAATCGAGAACCAAAGCCTTGAACATTCTTGATGGCGCAATTGGGGTTGTGAATTCTTGGGTAAAGGTAGTGATGCCCATGCTTGTTTTTGAGGGTAAAGATCTGAAACTGGAGAGATGTCAAAAAAATTTGCTTGAAGGTAGAAGAAGACTGTTGAGTTTGCTGTGAAGATGTTGAGCAACAAGGATGTGTATTTATAGATTCTAGGAAATGTGTGTGTAATGGTTTAGTTGTTTTAGCTGACAAACAATTCAAGTTTAATCTAAGGAGCCATACTGGCCATTGACCGCCATACTTTGGACTGGCCCCACTTCTAGATGTAAAAACATATATATTCCCATTTTTTGAGAGATTGGCTGAAGTCTAAAACCTAAATAAAATAAACTTGAAACGAGCCTTACTGGCCATTGACGGCCGTAGTAGGGTAAGATGGACACAACACCAAGAAAAAGTGATTCTTTTGTTTATTTTCTGTTTCCTTTTGCCCATGTGATCATTCCGTCCGTAGATTCCTTCTATGGAAAAAGAAAAAGAAAAAGAAAAGGAAAAAAAAACGCACCTATATAAAATCTAGGGGGCGGCGGAAGGGAGAACATGTTCATCAACTACGTTTAGTCCTGTCGAGAGTCAACTTCGTTATGGATGGATGGCCTATTTTATGAGACATGAATTTAGAAGATTTAGCTTTGAACAAAGGAACAATTTCATTCCATAGAGGGAAAGTCGCAGATTGGAACTGTGAGATCATGAGTGGGAAGTTTGAACATTAGCTGATTCTGTCGATTTTACTTTATCACTATTTTTTAGGTCAATTGCGATACGATGTGACTTGAATCCATGATCTGATTCGTTAGCAAGCTTGATCCACGAGTGAAGGTTAATAGAAGTGTACGATATAGTTGATGGGATCGAAGGTAATGAACAAATCATACCATAACATCACTTTTTTTTACAATACTATTAGCAGTGTTTCATTTTACAATACTCTTACTTATAGATTTCATTAATAAGAATATATTTCTTCCGTTTATATCTTAGTCTATATTCATCTTGCCAAAGTTTTCTAGGGAAAGAGTAGCTTGTGCACGCGGTGCATGGCTTTTGTATGCAAATAAAATTACAATACAACAAGAAGCCATAATTATTGTACCTTTAGAATAATGCTAGACTAACCAGAAATGGTTTTACAAAATTTAACTATTAAGTGATGTGTCTGACTACAAAAGTCATGCCCCGATCCTCGGGGACGCAACAACCCTACCAAACACCTCGGGTCATTAACGATGACGTCCCAGGCACGTTATCGACCCATTCAGTTTATCTTCCAATTAAGCGCTCACGGAACATTCCACTACCATAGAAAGAAATATAAATAATAGGGACAGTCAGCAGGAAAATGATAGCCAACAACAGCAAAATATCATTTTATATATCTAGTGTTAACCCAAGGAAGCAAAGACATCTACAAGCCCACTTTTCAGGGCCGCGTCCTAAGACCACCAAAAAGATACTGGGTCAGAGTTAGGGGTTAACTATGCCTTCCAAAAGCTCCATCCAAAAAGGGAGCCTCTACCTCTACGCTTAACAGAAAGAGTGGTAACCAGGCGGAGTCTCAGGGTCCTCCTCATTAGGGAGAACATGTTCATCAACTATTTTTAGTCCTGTCGAGAGTCAACTTTGTCATGGATGAATGGCCTATTTTATGAGACATGAATTTAGAAGATTTAGCTTTGAACAAAGGAACAATCTCATTCCATAGAGGGAAAGTCGCATATTGGAACTGTGAGATCATGAGTGGGAAGTTTGAACATTAGCTGATTCTGTCGATTTTACTTTATCATTATTTTTTAGGTCAATTGCGATACGATGTGACTTGAATCCGTGATCTGATTCTTTAGCAAGCTTGATCCACGAGTGAAGGTTAATAGAAGTGTACGATATAGTTGATGGGATCGAAGGTAATGAACAAATCATACCATAACATCACTTTTTTTTTTACAATACTATTAGCAGTGTTTCATTTTACAATACTCTTACTTATAGATTTCATTAATAAGAATATATTTCTTCCGTTTATATCTTAGTCTATATTCATCTTGCCAAAGTTTTCTAGGGAAAGAGTAGCTTGTGCATGCGGTGCATGGCTTTTGTATGCAAATAAAATTACAATACAACAAGAAGCCTTAATTATTGTACCTTCAGAATAATGCTAGACTAACTAGAAATCGTTTTACAAAATTTAACTATTAAGTGATGTGTCAGACTACAAAAGTCACGCCCCGATCCTCAGGGACGCAACAACCCTACCAAACGCCTCAGGTCATTAAGGATGACGTCCTAGGCACGTCATCGACCCATTTATTTTATCTTGCAATTAAGCGCACGCGAAACATTCCACTACCCTAGACAGTAATATAAACAACAGGGATAGTCAGCAGGAAAACGACAGCCAACAGCAGCAAAATATCATTTTATCTATATAGTGTTAACCTAGGGAAGTAAAGACATCTACAAGCCCACTCTTCAGGTCTGCTTCCTAAGGCCACCAAAAAGATACCGGGTCAGGGCTAGGGGTTAACTATGGCCTCCAAAAGCTCTATCCAAAAAGGGAACCTCCACCTCTACGCTCACCAGAAAGAGTGGTAACCAGGCGGAGTCTTAGAGTCCTCCTCATCAAGGTCAGGCTCAGGGTCCACCACTTTCCCATCCAGGGTTTCAATATCCATGGGGTCCCACTTTCAGACAACCAAGGTCACAGTCGAGGGTCCCTCAAATCTCCGAATGGGCCCGTAGAGAGCATCGTCGTGGCGGACAAACCAGGCATTGAAGCGATGAGGCACCAAGTCCTCCATCCCCTCTTCGACCTAGAGAGTCATCACTTGATGTTCCCATACCCGGTCCGAATCCTAGATCGGATGGTATGTGATATCGAACGATTGGTCGAGCGGCACCCCAAACCTTACCTGACGAACCTCCACACTATGGGCCTGAAAATCAGTTAACAACGATAAATGAGATATAAAATCTCTATGAGTCAACGCCTAAGTCTGAATAGGACATTGATTCAGTTAAGTAGCCTAAACATGCAACACGAAGGGATGGCAGATCAATAGCGTGCGATTCACGCCATGCCCTAGCTACCAAACAGTTAGGCTGAACTCAATAGCCAAACGCCAATCACATGCAAACTTACCTCGCCTTGGCCCACACGGCATTAATCACATGGCATTCAATCATATATAGGCTAAAGCATGCAACCAAAACACTCATCAACAACTCATGCACAATGCAACACACGTGTTTCAATTATTAACGCGGGATATACTCCACTCTCGATGACAGCACAGCCCGACCGCTAGTGCTCTTCCGACAGGACCAAGCGTTGTCCCACTCCATCTAGCGATGGCAATTGATAGCCCCTCAAGACCCCCAAGGCGGACATACCAGGCTTTTCGGTAAGGAACTTCGGTCCGTCTCAAGCTACGACCGACATCCGATCAGTCGTGTTGTTCCGGCCCAGCCGGCATAGACTGTCAGGCAACCGATATGCCGTGTGATTTCGACTCAGCAGGCATAGACATATCAGGCGACGAACCCAAGCCATCAAGGGTACCGCCAACATCCCCAGTTATGTTAGGGTGACGCTCAACCATCGTGTGATCACACAGATACGCCAGGCAACCAAACCAATTTATATCTTCGTATTTAGTCCAATGCAATCACATTCATAATCATGCTCAAAACCTAGCTAGCAGCCGTTTTCATGCTCAAAGGACGCAGTTGATGACACGAAATATTCAATTCCAATTAAACATGATATTCTGACTTAGGTGATAACTTAGCAGATCCAAGGCAATTCAACACCCAAGGCACTCAGCAATTATCCAATTCAGCATCCAATAAATATTAATTAATAACAGATAAATATCCCAACTATGACAATTTATCTCCACAACAGTTAATTAAGCAAATGATAATTAACTAACAAGTCTCAGCTAATTAACCAATCGCGATCACCCAAAGCAACTATAGTTAATCTATTCCAACCATAGGTAACTATTTAACCTAACCACGGTAACTATCTAAACTAACCACGGTAACTATCTACACTATAGTTAACTTAATTAATCTACTCCTAAGAGAAATTAACGGCATAATCATAGATTAGGGGTTAACTCACAACAACGGCCATCGGCGGGGCGGCTGCGGGTCGGCTCCAAGTCTCGGACAAGGCTACGACGATGACAAATCACGGTGGCTCGCGGGCAACTCAGAACGACTACAAACAGCGGCAGCGACGACGCGAGTGGCACGGCGAGCTCAGGGGCGACGACGCGGAGGTGCAGTGACAGCGACGATGAGTGGAGGGCGTTCCACTGGTCGCGGCGGTCCATGGCACATGGGCTACGTTCGGCAAAGACGACTACCAAGGACAATGGGCGAACGGCGGAGAGACGAGGCGAGGCTCTCTGGGGAGACGGGGGCTCGAGATCGGCGGGGCAACGGCGGTCCCGGGGGCAGCGACTAGCAGCGAATTAGGGGGAGTCGCGGGTCTTGGTGGCTCGGGGCTTGCGGGGTTTGGTCGGAAGAGGGTAAGGCTCGGGTGATGTGTGGCATCACGCGGCACGCGGCGGGACAATGCTGCGGTGGAGCGGTGGAGACGACGGCGACGGTTGAAGGAAGCGGCGGCAAAGCTTGAAGAGGGGTGGCTATAGAAGAAAATGGAGGAAGAGGGTGAACTAGCCAAAGGAAGAAGAAGAAGTGAAGACGAGGGGGGGGGGGGAAGGGTGGTTGGCCAACAAGGGGAGGAGAGAGAAGAGAGAAAAAGTAAGAGAGAGAGGGTGAAAAGATGTGAGGTGAGGGGTAATTAAAATGGGTGGGGCCCAAAGTTAAAATCAAATTAATGGTTTCTATCTTTTATACATAATATCTGAGGGCATTTTGGTTATTTGCTAATTTGGGACTAGTTGGTCATTTGGCACAAACGACTGAAGGAATTTCGGTCAGGGTTAGGCTGGGGCGCAAAGGGTCATGACGCAAGGTTCAACGGCGTGACTAAACCAGCTAGATTCTATTGACCTACGCTTCAAGGTCGTCAAAATCCCTTCCAGATCAAACAAAATCGCGTTCGGTAATTGTCCCTTAAACATAAAAAAGCCAATATTATTTATCTTAAAAGCCTCGAAATTTCAGGACGTCACAACTCTTCCCTCATCAGGAAATTTTGTCAAGAAATTTAACCATTATACAACCCCAAAAAGAAAAGGGTTTTGACTCCTCATGACCTCCTCGCTTTCCCACGTTGCTCCTTCCGTTCTATGGTGTTGCCAAATCACGTTAACCAAAGGGATCGTCTTGTTCCGTAGCACTTGCTCTTTCCTATCCTCAATTCTCACCGGACGTTCCACGTACGATACACGCTCATCCATTTCAATCTCTTCAAAACTCAATGTGACGCCCTAAAATTCCAAGACCTGTAAATTGAATAATATTGGATTTTCGAAAATTGAATGACAATTATCGGACGCGAATTTGTTTGTTCTGAAGGGATTGGAGCAGCTTCTAAAGTGTAGATTAATAGAGTTCATTTAGTTTCGTCGCGCCGTAAATTTTAGCGTCGAATTCCTTCGCACCTGAGCCTAACCCTGAATGAAATATCTCTAGTAACCTGTGCCAAATGTCCAACCAGTCCTGAATTATCAAATCACCAAAATGCCCTCCGATCTTATTCATATAAGCCAGATGTCATTAATACTAACTTAATCGTGGGCCCCACATATTAATTACCTATCTCATCAAGTCAAATATTGCTTTTTGACTTTTGACCCTTGGCTAATTACCAAATTACCCTCACCCTCTCTCTCTCCTCACTTGGCCGGCCACCCCCCATTCTCTCTCTCAGTTTTCTTTCACCTTTGAGAACACACCATCATCTTCATCTTCAACCATCCATTGCCGCCACCTCCATCCACCTTCGTCGGTCGCCGTAGCCACAAGCTGCCGTCGTTGCTGTCTGGTCAGCCATACCGCAGCAGCCATCCAGCTAGTGCCGTGCCGTCCAGCCACCTGCGGCCATGTAGAGCTCAGCCCCGTCGTTCGCCGAGCCCGCGATCTCCCGACCAACCTCGTCGCGTCCCACCGTTGCCAAGTAGCTGCCCCTTCGCTTGTGAACCGCCGAGCCGCTGCTATCGTTGCCCGAAGCCCTGCCGAGCCATTGCCGTCCTTTTGTCGTTGCCATCATAGTGAGTTAACCCATAATCCCTGATTAGGCCGTTAATTACACTTAGTAGGTAATTAGATAGTTACCGTAGTTGATTAGTTAGTTACCGCAGTTAAACTAGATAGTTACCGTGCTTAGAATACGTTAAGAGTGGTTAGGTTAGTTAGTTATTGTGGTTAGTAGATAGTTACCGTGGTAGAGTAAATAATGACTGTGGCTAGTTGGATTACCATGGTTAGGTGGAATAGTTACCATGGCTAATTGTCTACCTTTGATTGCTGATCGATTAATTGTTGATTGATTACTTGGATCTGGTGGTTGATCACTTAGGATAAAATATCCTGTCTAATTGGAATTTAATATTTGTGTGACCAACTATATCCTTTGAGCATAAAAGTGGCCGCTGGCCGAGTTTTGAGCATGATTTGATTATGATTGCATTGGACTAAAGTAAAGTAAGAACTGGCTTGGTTGCTTGGTGTGTTGTGTGGTCACATGATGGTTTCGCGTCACCATAACGTAACTAGGGACATGGGCGGTACCCTTGATGGCTTGGGTTTGTCACCAAATATGTTCGAGTCGGCGACGTACAATCTAGGATTCCACGACTTATTGGTTGCTTGTCAGTCCGTGCCGGCAATGTACAGTCAGAATGCCACGGTTGATCAGATGCCGGTCGCAGCTTGTGATGGGCCATAGTTCCTTATAGGAAATCCTGGTATGTCCGCCTTAGGGGTCTTGAGGGGCTATCGGTTGCCGTCGCTAGAATGGAATGGGATGATACCCGATCCTACCTGAAGAGTACTAGCAGTGAAGCTGTACTGTGGCGAGAGTGGAGTATCTCTTGCTTTAATAACTGGAACATGCATGTTGCATAGTACCTGAGTGCCTAAGTGGTCGACGTGTGTCTTGGTTGTTTGCCTTGACTTGTTGTGATTTGTTGCCATGAGATATCTGTTACGTGAGCTAAGGCAAGATGAGTTGCTTGTGATTGTTTATTGGCCGTTGGATGGTGCCTCTGTTTGGTAGCTAGAGCGTGGCGTGCATCGAATGCTATTAATCTGCCATCACTCGTTTTAGCACGTTTAGGCCGCTTGGGTGAATCGATGTCCTAATCGAACTTAAGCAATGACTCATTAAGATGTATGTCTCATTTGTTATAGTTAACCGTTTTACATGTTCTTAAGTATGGAAGAGAGGCATGTGAGGTTCGGGGTACCCATCGACCTGTCCTCTCATATCATTCGCCATTCGGGTCCAAGTCCGGATCGAGTATGGGAACAGCACGTGACGATTGTCTGGGTTGATGAGGGGATAGCCCACTTAGTGGCCCTTCTCTTCAAAGCCTGGTTCATGTGTCACGGTGATGATCTCTACGGGCCGATTCGGGAGTTTGAGGGATCTCCGTGCCAGACCCCGATCGTCCAAGCTTGGGACTCGCTTAATTTTGATACGCCAGACGGGGAGGTAGAGGATCCCAAGTCTAATCTAGAGTCTGATCCAGAGGAGTACCCCTTCGTGCCTGGTGACGATAATCAGTGAGCGTGCATAGCTGTGGAAGTTCTTTTTGTGGTAGTAGTTAGCCCTAGACCTAACATGGTATCTTTTTGTCGGTCATAGGAAATGGCCCTGAAGATGGGCTTGTAGATCGGATCGTTTTCCCTTGGGCTAACTGTATATAAATAAAATGGTTGGGCTATTGTGGTTTGTTTTATCTCCTACTGTCTATCCATGCCTTTATTATTGTTTGGGGTTCTATGTTGCTTCCACTTGAGTTTAACTGAAAGATAAAAAGAAATGGGTGATGACATGCCTGGGATGTTATCCTTTTGACCTGACGTTTGGAAGGGTTGTCGCGTGCCTAAGGTTCGGGGTGTGACACTCAACACGTGAGCTGGATCAGGTTCATACTTCCTCAATATCGACACATGGAAAACGTCATGAGCTTGACCAAGTCACGGTGGAAATGCGAGACTATAAGCTAGATTTCCAATCCGCTCCAGAATCTCAAATGGTCCAACATACCTTGGGCTTAACTTTCCTTTCTTGCCAAAACGGGATGTCCCTCGCATAGGCGATACCTTCAGAAAAACATGATCGCCCACCTGAAACTTCAAAGGTCTGCGCCGCTTATTGGTGTAACTCTTCTGACGGCTCTAGGCTGTCCTAAGTCTTTCTCTGATGACCTTGACAGCATCCAACGACTATTGAACCAACTCAGGACCATTGATCTTCCTTTCACCGACCTCGTTCCAACAAACTGGCGTCGTGTAAGCCCTACCAAACAACGCTTCGAAACGTGTCATTTTGATACTCTACTAATAACTATTATTGTAGGCAAACTCGACCAAATGAAGTTGTTCCTCCCAACTTTCCTTGAAATCCAAAACACAGGCTTGCAACATATCCTCAAGCGTCTGAAATGTCCTTTCAGACTGGCTATCTGTCTGTGGGTGATAAGCCGTACTGAACTGCAGCTTCATTTCCAATGTAGTCTGTAAACTTTTCCAAAAGGTGGCAGTGAACCTGGGATCACGATCCGATGTGACCGTCACTAGCACTCCATGAAGACGCATTATTTATCACACATACAACTCAGCATACCTGTCCAAAGCGAAATCCTTTCACACAGCGATGAAGTGAGCAGACTTCGTCAATCTATCCATTACAACCCAAATCGAATCATTGCCTCGCTGGCTCCTTGGCAAACCCATCACACAGTCCATCGTGATATGCTCCTACTTCCACTCTAGAATCTTAAGCGGCTGCAGCAGACCACCAGGCTTACAATGTTGTACCTTGACTTGTTGGCACGTTAAACACTTCGTCACGTACTTGGCTATGTCAGCCTTCATACCACTCCATCAGAAATACTATCTCAGATTTTGATACATCTTCCTACTGCCCGGATGAATACCGTCACTGCTCGATGTGCCTCCAACAAGATTTCCTCCTTAAGCCTTTCATCGGCGGGCACGCACAAACGTCCTCGAAATTTCAGTATCCCATCCTCTGCTACTTGAAAGTCGGCTTTCCTTTTCTCTGAGTCCTCTTGAAGGATTCTTTGAATGGCAGGGTCCGTCAATTGCAAAATCTTAACTCTTGCCTGCACTTCCGGCTCAATCCTCAACGTTACCATTAGACTTGACAGACAGCTCACTTTTAACTTAAAATCTGAATCTTGTACTTCCTCCAGGAGATGCCACTCTTGGACCATCAACTAGGCAATCGCTGACTTTCGAATCAGCGCATCGGTGACCTTGTTAGCCTTACCCGGATGATACATAATCTCACAATCATAATCCTTAAGAAGTTTCATCCAACGACGCTGCCTCATGTTCAGCTCCTTTTGAGAAAATAGATACTTAACACTTTGATGGTCAGTGTAGACTTGAAACCTTTCTCCAACCAGATAATGCCTCCAAATCTTAAGAGCAAAGACGATCACTAGTAACTCCAAATCATGCGTCGGGTAGTTCAACTCATGTGGCCTCAACTGACGAGATACGTACGCAACCACTCTCCCATGTTGCATAAGAACATAGCCTAAACCCTTAAAAGACGCATCACTATAAATCTCATAACCTCCAAGACCAGACGGTTTTGACAAGACAGGAGCCGTAGTTAGCTTGTGCTTAAGCTCTTGAAAGCTACGCTCGCACCTATCCATCCACTCAAATCTTTCGTTCTTCTTCAATAGACGTGTCAACGGCATGGCTATCGCAGAGAATCTTTCCACGAAACGCTTGTAATAGCCTGCCAATCCTAAGAAACTCTGAACTTCTATCACTGTCATCGACCTCGGCCAATCCATGACAGCTTCTTGGTTGGATCCACGGATATCCCTTCTCCAGAAATCACATGACCTAGGAAAGCTACGCGAGTCAGCGAAAACTCGCATTTACTAAACTTGGCAAACAGTTGATGCTCTCGAAGAGTTCCCAATACCATTCTCAAATGCTGCACATGTTCCTCAAAACTCCTCGAATACACCAAGATATTGTCAATAAACACAACACCGAATCTGTCCAAATACTCTTTGAACACCCAGTTTATCAAATCCATAAAAGCAGCAGCAGCATTTGTTAGACCAAACAGCATTACAGTAAACTCATAGTGACCATAACGCGTCCTAAATTTCGTCTTTGGTATATCCTTCTTCTTAATCCTCAACTGATGATATCCCGTCCGCAGATCGATCTTGGAAAATATCGAAGCTCCTTGAAGTTTGTCAAACAAGTCATCCATCCTTGGCAACGGATACTTGTTCTTGACTGTCACCCGGTTGAGCTGACGATAGTCAATGCACAGACGCAACGATCCATCCTTCTTCCTCACAAATAACATAGGCGCTACCCATGGAGACACGTTAGGACGAATAAATCCTTTGTCTAACAAATCTTGCATCTGTACCTTCAATTCCTTAAGCTCCGACAATGACATCCGATACAATGTTTTGGAGATCGGCTCCATTCCAGGGGCTTACTCCACCACAAACTCTATTTTCCTTTCTAGTGTCAACCCTAGCAACTCTTGCGGAAAGACATCAGGAAACTCGCATACCACAGCGATATCTTCCATCCTTGATTCCTCAATCGACACATTCACCACAGTCGACAAATATCCCTAATAGCCACTATTCAACAACCGAGTCGCTTCCAGTGATGAAACTAAGGGGATCAAGGTTCCTCCTCGATTTCCAACGAACTCAAAACTAACCCCATCCAACGGGTTAAACAGAATTATCTTACGATGGAAATCCATCACAGCTCTTTGCTCAGTGAGCCAATCCATACCAACAATAACATCAAAATCAAACATTACTAGCACAATCAAATCTATTCTTCCCTCGGGATTATTTACAACCAACTTACAGCTAGGACAACCAACCCCGGACACTACACTATCGTTAAGCGGCGTAGAAATCTTAAAGACCGTTCCCAACCCAACTAACCTAACAAACTGTTCAACAACAAACGAATGCGAAGCTCCAAGATCAAATAAAGCATAAGCTACATGATCATGCAAGAAGACCGTACCTGTTATGGTCGGTGAGTCCTTCTCCTCTTCTCGGGTGATAGCATACACCCTTCCTTGCACTGGCGGTCGATTCTAGTGGTTCTACGGAACATTCCCTCGCATCTGTCCTCCATATGGCAACGGTATCTACCTTCCCATCTGTCTCTGCAGGCAATCTCTCACTACGTAGCCGTGTTGACCACAACTATAACAAGCACCCGCCCTCCCAGGGCATAAGGCTGATCCATGCCTTTGCTTACAGAACTGACACACATCGTTGGGGGCGATACATTGGCTTCCTTATAGCATTCCTCTGGTTAGGCGGGATGGGATACTTTCCTCCTACCATCGGCCCTTTCCAAAACCTATGGTTATCCCTTACAGTAGGCGTAAATCGCGATCCAGATGCGATTGCCCTATCAGACATATCCCTTTCCACAAGCTGGGCTCTCTCATACAGCTCGTTGTAATCCTTAAGGTTCAACGACACTAGCAAACCTTTGATCTCAGGCTTCAACCCATCTCAGAATCTCATTGCCATATCCACAGGGTCCTCAACCATCCTCAGTGCATACTTCGACAACTCAGCAAACTTCGCTTCGTACCGATCCACCGACATCTGATTCTGATAAAGGCGCAAGAACTCAGCCATCTTCTATTCTCACGCACATTCTGAGAAATACTGTCCATTAAAAGCCTCCACGAAGGCGTCCCACACCGGGACCACACCCTCGGGAAAACTCCTTCCTTACGTACCTTTCCACCACATGCTAGCTTTACCATACAGTTAGTACATAATCAGCGTCACCTTTTCCTCCTCAGAACATTTCAACATGGCAAAGACCTTCTCCAACTCCTCGATCTAAGTGGTCATGGCCTCCGGATCACCTATTCTTGAAAACTTCTGCGGCTTAAGCTTTAGAAACTGCTCCACCAACTTGTGCGTCTACGGCCTACCAATCCCGTTTCTAGCTGACGGGTCTTCTTGCGGGGCGATAGCAGCAGTAGTTGCTTGGTTCCTCACTTGCTACCCCATGAGATCTCCTAAGACTTCCTACGCTTGTAGGATCCCATCCACTCTAGGATCCTCTTGAGCTGCCCTTCCTTTAGGCCTACCTCTCGGATTACGATTGCCCATCCTGCAGGACCTTACGGACTCTTGCTCGCCCAAAGGTAACACGTAATGAGAACTTAGGACTACAACCTAGAGAATAGAACAACAATCACATGCACAGGGTTTCAATCCAACTAACTATCCCAAAACCCAGCGCACCTTATCACTCCAGGCCATAACCAAACGGTTCAGGATGACCTTGCTCTAATACCAAAAAGAGGGGGATGTCACGCCCTGATCCTCGAGGAAGGAACAACCCTACCAAATGCCTCAGGTCATTAAGGACGACGTTCTAGGCACGTCATCAACCCATTCATTTTATCTTGCAATTAAGCACACATGGAACGTTCTACTGCCCCAGACAAAAATATAAATAACAGGGACAGTGAGCAGGAAAACGATAGCTAACAACAGCAAAATATCATTATATATATAGTGTTAACCTAGGGAAGCAAAGATATCTATAAGCCCACCCTTTAGAGCTACTTCCTAAGACCACCAAAAAGAGACTAGGTTAGGGCTAGGGGTTAACTACGGCTTCCAAAAGCTCCATCCAAAAAGGGAGCCTCCACCTCTAGCCTCACCAGAAAGAGTGGTAACCAGGCGGAGTCTCCGGGTCCTCCTCATCAAGGTCAGGCTCAAGGTCCCGCACTTCCCCATTCGGGGTATCAATATCTATGGGGTCTCACTTTCGGACAATCGGGGTCGTAGTCGGGGGTCCCTTAAACCCTCGAGTGGGCCCGTAAAGAGCATCGCCATGGAGGACAAACCAGGCCTTGAAGCAATGAGGTACCAAGTGCTCCATCCCTTCTTCGATCCAAAGAGTCGTAACATGATGTTCCCATACCCGATCCGAATTCGAGATCGGATGGTATGTGATATCGAACGATTGGTCGAGCGGCACCCAAAACCTTACCTGATGAACCTCCATACTACGGACCTGAAAAACTGTTAACAACGACAAATAAAATATAAAATCTCCGTGAGTCAATCCCTAAGTTCGAGTAGGGCATTGAGTCTCTCAAGCGGCCTAACCATGCAACACGAAGTGATGTCAGATCAATAGCATGCGATTCACGCCACGTTCTAGCTACCAAACAGTTAAGCAGAACTCAATAGCCAAACGCCAATACATGCAAACTTATCCCGCCATTGCCACATGACACTAACCACTTGGTATTCAACCATATACAGGCTAAAGAACGTAACTAGAACATTCATCAACAACTCATGCATAATGCAACACGCATATTCCAATTATTAACGCAAGCGATACTCCACTCTCGATCATAGCACAGACCAACCGCTAGGGCTCTTCTGGCAGAACCGGGCGTTGTCCTGCCCCATCCTGCGATGAAAATCGATAACCCCTCAAGACCCCAAAGAGGACATACCAGGCTTTTTGGTAAGGAACTTTGGTTTGTCACAAGCTGCGACTGGCATCCGATCAGTAGTGTTGTTCCGGCTAAGCCGGCATGGACTGTCAGGCAATCGATATGTCATGTGATTTCGACCCAGCCGGCACGGACATATCAAGCGATGAACCCAAGCCATTATGGGTACCGCCAACGTCCCCAGTTACATTAGGGTAACGCTCAACCATCGTGTGATCACACGAACACGCCAGGCAACCAAGCCAATTTATATCTTCCCATTTAGTGCAATGCAATCACATTCATAATCATGCTCAAAACCTGGCTAACAGCTATTTTCATGCTCAAAGGACGCAGTTGATCGTACGAACATTCAATTCCAGTTAAACATGATATTCTGACTTAGGTGACAACTCAGCAGATCCACGAAATTAAACACCCAAGGCACTCAGCAATTATCCAATTCAGCATCCAATAAATATTAATTAATAACTGATAAATATCCCGACGATGACTATTTATCTCTACAACAGCTAATTAAGAATATGATAATTATCTAACCAGTCTCAGCTAATTAACCAATCGCGATCACCCAAAGCAACTATAGTTAATCTATTCTAACCACAGGTAACTATTTAACCTAGCCACGGTAACTATGTAAACTATGATTAACTTAAATAATCTACCCCTAGGCAAAATTAACAACTTAATCAGAGATTAGGGGTTAACTCCCAAGAATGGCCGACGACAACAGCGGCGCGGCTTTAGGTCGGCTCGAGGTCGCGGACACGGCTAGACCTCGACGGATGATGGCGACTCGCAGGCTGCTTGGAGCGACGACAAACAGTGGCGGAGGCAAAGCGGAGACGACGCGGGCAGCACACAAGCTTAGGGGCGACAGCACGGAGGTACTGTGATGGCAACGATGAGTGGATGGCGTTCCATGAGTCACGGCGGTCCATGGAACACGGCGACGACGACTAGCAAGGATGGCAGGAGAATGGCAGCGAGGCGAGGCGAGGCTCGCGGGGACGACGAGGGCGAGGGATCGGTAGGGTGGCGACCAGCGGCGGCAAAGGGGGAGTTGCGAGTCTCAGTGGCTCGGGGCTCGCGGGAGTTCGGTGGGAGGAGGGTCGGGCTCGGGGGACGGGCGGCACCACATGGCACGCGGCGAGACGGTGCAACGGCGGTGCGGCGGAGGCGACGGTGATGGTGGAAGGCAGCAGCGGCAAAGCTTGAAGAGGGGTGGCTATGGAGGAAAAATGGAGGAAGAGGGTGAACTAGCCAAAGGAAGAAAAAGAAGTGAAGAGGAGGGGGGAAAGGGGTGGTCGGCCAACAAGGGGAGGAGACAGAAGGGAGAAAACGTAAGAGAGAGAGGGTGAAAAGATGTGAGGTGAGGGGCAATTAAATGGGTGGGGCCCAAGGGTAAAATCAAATTAATGGTTTTTGTATTTTATGCATAATATCTGAGGGCGTTCTGGTCATTTACTAATTCGGGACCGGTTGGTCAGTTGGCATAAACGACTGAAGGTATTTCGGTTAGGGTTAGGCTCTGACACAAAGGATCACGACGCAAGGTTCAACGATGCGACTAAACCAGCTAGATTCTACTGACCTACGCTTCAAGGTCTTCCAAATCCCTTCCAGATCAAACAAAATCGCATCCGATAATTGTCCCTTAAACCTTAAAAATCCAATATTATTTATCTTACAAACCTCGAAAATTCGGGACGTCACAACAAATGAATTAAATAAGTGCACCATATTCAAGAACTAATAATAGCCCGCCAAACCACTTAAGAAAATCACTTTTATAAACTAATCTTGACAAATCTAGCATTTTTCGTGTTTTTAATTAAGTCCACGGTTGTTTGCACATTCATCATTAGATAGCTGATAAACAGAAGGTCTCAACCACAAAATTAACACCGAACGGATAAGTCACTCATCCAACAATAGGTGTATTCACTATTTTTATTTTTTATATTAGTGATGGTCATATAATAACATTTTTTAACCAAAAAGCTTTGTTAGTATAAGTTTTACTAGTTAGCAAAATATAGAGCATTTTATCGAAAGTGAGCCCTCTTTCTAGTTTATATATGACGTCCTAAAATTTCAAGGCTTATTAATTGAATAATATTTGATCTTTAGAATTTGAGTGACAATTATCAGACGCGGAATTGTTCGTTCTTAAAGGCTATGAGTACCCCTCGAAGCGTAGTTTAATAGAGTTCGTTTAGTTTTGTCGCATCGTAGATATTAGCATCGAATTCCTTCGCGCCCGAGCATAACCCTGAATGAAATGCCTTCAGTCGTCTGAGCCAAATGACCAACCAGACCTGAATTACCAAATGACCAAATGCCCTTCGATATTATCCATATAAGTCAAACGCCATAAATGCGGATTTGACCGCAGGACCCACACCATAAATGCAAGTCAAAATATATTTTTACTTTTTGACTTTTTGGTATTTTCTCTCTCCTCCCTCTCTCAAGATCGGCAGCCACCCCCCTTTTCCTCACTCTCTCATTTTCACTCTTAGACACCATCATCTTCATCTTCTTCATCTTTAAGCCATCCTTGTCGCCACCACCAGCTACTGCCCAGCCTTGCCGTCATCGCCGGTGCCGTCGCTGCTCGCCCTAGTTGCTCGCAAGGCCACCGTCGAGCCACCTAAGCTCCGTCGTCGTTCGATCCTGCCCTCCACCCGTGAACCCCGAGCCCAAACCGCCCCTGTCGTGCACCCCAGCTGCTGTCCACCCACCTCGTCGCTTCCCCGAACAGCCATCCATCCGCCGTGAGCTCCGTCGAGCTTGCTGCTGCCCTACGCGAGCCCATCGCCGGCAGACCATTGTCGCCGCAGCCACTGTCCACCTCTGTTCACTGCTGTGCGCGTATCGTTGAAGTCCGCCGTTGTCGTAGCTACGTTCATGACGTTAGGCCGAGTCCGTAGATCCATCGCCGCCGACCGCTACTGCTGCTGACCGCCGCAGCTCGCCGCCGTCGCCGTCGTTGTGAGTTAACCCCTAATCTTTGATTAGGCCGTTAATTGCACTTAGAATTAGTTTAATTAGTTACTATAATTAATTGGTTAGTTACCACAGTTAAATTAGATAGTTACCGGGGTTATAATAGTTTAACTGTGGTTAGTTTGAGGTTACCATGGTTAATTAGAATGTTACCGTGGTTCGGTTATCTAGTTACTGTGGCTAGGCCTGATTAGCTATAATTGCTAGAGTGTACGCAATTAGGCATCTCATGGTGATTGGCCTAATTTGTGATTGCATGTCTAAGTTAACTGTTGTGGAGATAAACAGTCTGGGTTGGGATGTTTTTCTGTTTGCAATAACTGTTATCCGATTGCTGATTGACTTGAGTGTTGATTGCGCAAATCTGCTGAATGATCACACCTATGTCAGAATGCCATGTTTAATTAAAATTGAATATCTGTGTGACCAATTATGTCCTTTGAGCATAAAAGTGGCCGTTGGCCGAGTTTTGAGCATACTCGTGAATGTAACTACATTGGCTAATGCGAAGAAAGAATTGGCCTGGTTGCCTGATGTGTTTGTGTGGTCACACGATGGCTTGATGTCACCCTAACGTAACGGGGGACGTGGGCGGTACCCTTGATGGCTTGGGTCCATTGCCTAATATGTTCGTGCCGGCAGCATACAGTTCAGAATCCCACGACTTATTGGTTGCCTGTCAATCCGTGCCGGCGGCGTATAGTCCAGAATGCCACGGCTGATCAGATGCCGGTCGTAGCTTGTGATGGGCCGTAGTTCCTTACATGAAAGCTTGATATGTCCGCCTTAGTGGTCTTGAGGGGCTTGCCATCGCCGTAACGGAGTGGGACGATGCCCGATCTTACCAGAAGAGTACTAGCGGTGAGGCTGTACTGTGGCGAGAGTGGAGTATCTCTTACGTTAATAACTGGAACACGCATGATGTATTGTGTCTGAGTGGTTGTTGAGTGTTCTAGTTGTGTGCCTTGATCTGTTTATGATTTACTGCCATGAGATAGCTATGGTGTGAGCTAAGGCAAGGTGAGTTGCATGTGGTTGACTATTGGTTATTAGGTCGTGCCTCTGTTTGGTAGATGGAGCGTGGTGTGCACCACACGCTATTGATCTGCCATCGCTTTGTGTTGCATGCTTAGGCCGCGTGGGTGAATCAACGTCCTAATTGGACTTAGGCGTTGACTCATTGAGATTTATATCTCATTTGTTGTAGTTAACCATTTTTCAGGTCCATAAGTATGATGGAGCGACACGTGAGGTTCTGGGTACCCACCGACTAGTCCGCTCATATCATTCGCCGTCTGGATCTAGGTTTGGATTGGGTTTGGGAGCAGCACGTGACGACTGTCTGGGTCGATGAAGGGTTGGCTCACTTAGTGGCCCACCTCTTCAAGGCCTGGTTCATGCGTCACAGCGATGATCTCTATGGGCCGATCCGGGGGTTTAAGGGACCCCCGTGCCCGACCCCGATCCTCTGAGCTTGGGCCCCGCTTGATTTTGATACACTGGACGGGGAGGTGGAGGATCCCGAGTCCGACCCGGATTACAATCTAGTGGAGTACCATGGCTGGCCTGGTAACGACGGCTACTGAGAGTGCATAGAGGTGGAGGGTCGCTTTTTGGTGGTAGCGTTTTGGTTGTAGTAGTTAGCCCCTAGACCTGACTGGGTATCTTTTTGTTGGTCATAGGAAACAGTCCTGAAGATGGACTTATAGATTTGTTCGTTTCCCCTTGGGCAAACTGTATAGAGATAAAATGGTTGTGCTGTTGTGATTTGTGTTATCACGTGCTGTCTATCCCTGTTTAAATTATTGTTTGGGGTTTTATATTGCTTTCGCATGCGTTTAATCGAAGATAAAAGAAGTGGGTTGATGACATACCTGGGATGTTATCCTTTTGACCTGACGTTTGAAAGGGTTGTCGCGTGCTCGAGGGTCGGGGCGTAACATTGTGTGTTAGTATTCTTATAGCGAGTGAACTTTTTCATGGTGTTCATTTACTTTTCATATTAGAGAAGAAAGAATTTATCTTTTAGAAATTAGTAATTTTTCACGTGTTAATCAAGTTCTAATAGGACAATTTACTAGGCCATGTTGTTTGTGGTTATTGAGGGCGTGCATGGCAACACTTCTGCTCTAGAAATTAATTTTTTGCTAGAAGTTGATTTTTCTACTTTTGAAGAGAAGTAATTTTTTTTTTTACTTCTTCAAGTGGTTCGAAACCTACTTTTGGAGTATATGCTCCAAAAGTAGAAAAATTAAATTGCGTAGCCAAATGAATTTATGTTCTAGAAGTTGCGTTACTAAACGGATTTCTGCTCCAGTAGCACTTCTAGAGCATTCCACTTCAAGTGTTTTCATGCTGCCCCTTAACTTTCAATTTGTTGGTAAATAGTAATGTTATATTACATTTCTTGAGTTTTGATGATAGAAATTTAGAAATATATGGATTTTGAAGCGAATGTGGTTGGAATTTGTATAATTACTCAATTTTAGATAAATCTTTTTGGGATGTGACACCAAACTCAACTACTCCCTGTGATTATATTATATCATCATGATTAGCTTTTTATTATTTTTATTTTTTCTTGCGAATACAATTTTCAATAGAATATGTACAGATATTTGAAATTTCATTGTTTCGAAATAGAAGAAATTCGAGTGAATTTGGGTTACGAATTCGAAAGAGAAATTTTGATGATTTTAATGGAAATTAAGGAGAACATTAAATAAAACTGTTCAACGCAAACTATTCTCTCCACAGCAAGTAAGATAACCATTTCATCTTGTTGCTATTGAGTGTTTGTTTGGCATAACAGTGCATGTGTCGCAGTTATTCCTTGAGGTGTCGTAACTTATGTTTTTGTCAATGATAATACATGTTTTTAAGTCACAATACCTCAAAATTGAGTGAGATAACTTCCTAAAATACTATGGGAATATGACACGGTCCCTGAACTTTAATTTAATGTGCAATATAGGGTGCGTTTGGTTCGGCTTTGGGGCGATGTAAAGTCATTTCCCAAAGGAGCTTTGAGTGAAGGTGTATTTGATGAAAGCAATAGTGTTTTGATAACTCATTTCTGTGTATATTTTGCAAAGCAACTTTGAAATGAAAAAAAGATGAAGGAAAGAAACAGAGGGTCTGGGGGAGCTTTGGTAGAGAAGACAAGGACTGGGCAAGATTCGCCGGTAGTGACCAGAGGCAACCGTCGGCCAGGTGAGCTTCGAGCGGCAATCCTTCTCGGAATAAATCTCATCGTTCAAAGTTGACATCCTCACTTATGTGTACAGCTGACTCTCTTTTTTGGGTCAGCAGTGTACTAATTTAACTGCCTATAATTCTACTGAAACATCATTGTCCAATAATACCGTATAATAATTTCCTTATACCCTGAAATGGCACACAACTTATGAGTTTAATGTGGCAGAAATGCTTATGCGCAAGTTGTGATATCAGTTTTGGTTAGTACCACCAAGAAATCCTAAGTTGGTACATATGTGCCACATTTATCTCAAACTAATTTTCGTATCCTAAAATCCAAAAGTTTTACACCACGACAAATTTACCAAAATCTTAGGGCGAAATTGGAGATAGATTTTCAAATTTGGGTAAAATTAACAGGTTTTAGAAGATTTTCCTATCTCAATTCGACTTCTTCAGATTTGGCTTCTCCAAAGCAGTGTTGTTTGGGACACCAATATGTGTAGGATTTTCAAGCCGGACAACGTCACATTGGATCATCTGAGTTGTTTTCTACTTGTACTACAACGTCAGCAATTTAATGTGATATAGGACGATAGTTGACAGATGGTAGATTCATCACAGGTTTATTGGTATGGAATTTGTTGCGTCGCCAAAATTAATTTGAGATAAATGTGGAGCTGATGTACCAATTTGGGAATTTTTTTATAGCAAGAAGATTAGTTTAAGTGTAAATATTGCATCTATGCTTTAAACGAAAGTGGGTCCCTTCAAAACACAGTTAATTGTTTCGTGGTTCATCATGTCAAGATGATTGAAAGTCTAACCATCAAGTTTGACTAAAGGCGGTGGACTTTATCTGGAACCACTTCTCTCTTAACTTTTCCTTATTTATTTATTATTTCCCCTTAAATAAAGAGAACGTGTCTGAAAATCACATGCATGATTCGGTCAATCACTGCAATCTAAAATTTTCCTCTCGAATATGAAAATGTTATTTAAGTTTCAAGCCATTATTGTCACGTCCCGATCCTCGAGCTCGCGACATCCCTACTAACCGCCTCAGGTCATAAAGGTTAACGTCTCAGGCGCGCTAACGGCCTACCGAAATATACTACGCATGCGGAAACGTGCAACACTCCCGGACAAAAGTATAAGCAGGGATAGCAAAGCAGGAAACTTAACAACAGTCATTTAGCCAAAGACAATTTCATTACCACACCAAAAGTAGATGATCGTTAACCCTACAAAGCTATACAGAATGGATACAACGCCATTCTTCGGGGCGGCTCCCTAAGACCAATAAAAAAGGTAGGTGGGTCGGGAAGGGTTAACTTCTCATCTACTCCAAAAGAGGGGCTACACCACCCTCGTCCTCAGCATCAACAGAGCTCTCAAAAAGGGATCGCCACGCGTCCACTACTAGGGAGGCGTGGAGACATAATCAGATGCCATAGACGGCTCGGACTCAGAGTCATGTTCGGGGTCCACTACTTCTCCGTCAGGCATATCGAGATCCATCGGATCTCAAGCAGGGACGTAAGGGGTCGGGTTAGGCGGCCCCTCAAATCCACCGAGCGGGCCATAGATAACATCACCTTCACTCATAAACCAGGCTTTAAAGTGATGGGCCACTAGGTAGCTGAATCCCTCATCCACCCAGATCGTGGTAGCGTGTTATTCCCAAACCCAGTCCATACCTGAAACCGGATGACGCACGATATGGAACGACCGATCAGTAGGAACGCCGAATCTGACGTGCATCTCCATTGCTTTGAACCTAAAAAAGGGTTAACCACGACGGGATGAGAAATAAATCTCAGTGAGCTAACACCTAAGCCCGGCTAGGGCGTTGACTCGCTCAAGCGACCTACACACACAGTATATTGCAATAGTATAACGCCAATCACATGCAAGCTTACCACGCCTTGGATCACATATATGCAAGACTCAACTTGACATAACAGTCAACCAACGATGGCATCAACTAGAATACCATAATAGCTTGCAAGTACAATGCTCCACACGTATTCCCATTATTAACGGCCATAAGGCTTGGCGCACACGACTGGTGTGGCTCAACACTACGACTGGCACTGTCTATTGGCATGACCAGGGATCATCCCTTACTTCCGGTAACGGCGTTCGATAGTCCGTAAGATTCGTACGATTGGCACGACACGGAACTACCAAGAATCCCTAAAGGGGTTTCGATCCATTACAATCTGTGACCGGCGTCCGGTAAATCGTGTGGCTCCGTACGACTGGCACGGCATGAATTTACCAGGAAAAATCGTACAATTGGCACGAACCATACGACTAGCACGGATTTATCTCATCATATGACCACACAAGCAGATCATCTAATCAATCGGTTTTTATCTTGGCATTTAGTTAAATGCTCACACGATCATGCGTAAAGACTTGGCCACTGGCCATTTTTATGCTCAGATATGCAATTTGATCCCATACATGGTCATGTGATGCACGAATTATCCACTAGATTTTGCATCTAAGTACGGGTGATCAATCCTCATATAGTCAATACAAACCATTCAGAGCACTCAACAGTTAGGCATTGATCACCACATCAAACAATCGACAACAAAATCAACATATCGCACTCGAATACATGAACTGACCACAGGTGACTAATCCACTTACCAACCCACCAGTCAATCAATTAACCGCCCTCTCGGCTCTAACCAAACGCTCGCTTGTGGTCAAACAATTACAGTCAATCAAACAATCCAGTCTAATCACCAATTAGCCACAGACCACCTAGCTAACCAGTCTAACTTATTTAATTACGGTCATTTAACCTAAACTCGGTCTCTAACTAAGCCGACCATAATTAATCTACTTGAACTCCTAATTAGACTAATTAAACTAACTCAAGCGTAATTAGCGACAAAACCTAGAGTTAGGGGCTAACTCACAACTACGGTCCGACAACAACTACGGCGACGCTGAAACAAGCGACAACGACACGAGCTCACCACGACAACACGACGGTCCGCGGCTCGGCCCTTGGCGAATGGCGGATGGGGGGTGCTGATCGACGAGTGCACGGGCGATGGAGGGTCGGGTCGGCGGCGGCGACAACGCGGGGGAGGGCGTGAGGGCGGCTCGGCTGCTCGGGCGAAGGGCTGCGGGTCCTTTAGGGTTGCTCGGCCAACGCGACGAGGGATGGCGGGGCTACGGACGGCAGAGGGACCAGCGACGGAGGAAGCTCGCGGCTAAGGGGAGTGCTGTACGGCGGCGGCTCAACTCGGGTGTTTTGGGGCGACTGGCAGCGGAGCTCGGCGGGGGCTTGGCTGGACACGGTAAGGGTTTGAGGGGAGGTCAAGGATCCTCGAGCTCGCGGTGGCGATGGCAAACGGCGATTGACGGTAGTGCGGGGCAGCTGTGGGCGGCTCGAGGGAGGCACGCGGCTGGGCGAGCTCGAGTGGGGTGCGTGGTCGAGGACTATAACTGCAGTGATGGGTGGCTCCGACGCGACTGTAGGTGGCTGGCGAGGTGGTGGTTATCGAAACAGGCAGAGGGAGGTGGTGGTGGTGGCTAGCGCTAGAGGAAGAAGAAGACGTAAAGGAGGGGGAGGTGAGGTCGCGCCAGCAGAGGAGGAAGAAGAGAGAGAGAGAGAGAGAGAGAGCGAGAGAGAGAGAGAGAGAGAGAGAGAGAGAGAGAGAGAGAGAAAAGGGAGGAGAGAGAGAGAGTGATGTTAGGGGTGATGGGGGTGGGTGGCTGATTGACAAGGGGGGTCGCAAGGTCAAATCAGATTTGAATTTTTTTATATTGTAGTGTATAAAGTGAGGGCAGAAGGGTAATTTCGTGAAGGGTTCAGGCGCGAAGGGGGTTCGGGGGCGAAGGGTCTCTGACCCGCCCTCTGGGGCTTCGGGGTTTACTAAATCTCGTTCCAGATAAAAATAAATTACGTCCAATAATTGTCCCTTAAATCTCCAAAAATCTAATTTTATTTATTTTATGGACCTTAAAATTTCAGGATATCACAACGAGTTAACCTCTAATCTCTGATTAGGTCGTTAATTGCACTTAGGGTAAGATTAATTAGTTACCGTGGTTTGGTAAATAGTTACCGTGGTTAGAGTAGATTAATTGTAGTTGCTCTAATTAACTTTAGCTGTTTGGGTGATTGCGATTGGTTAATTAGCTGAGACTGGGTTAATTATTTATCGACCGTTTAATTAACTATTGTGGAGATAAATAATCTAAGTCGAGATATTTATTTTTTATTAATCAATGATTACTGGGACGCTGATTGAATGTTTGCCGATTGACTTGGATGTTAATTGCGTGGATCTGCTGAGTGATCACCTATATCAGAATATCATGTTTAATTGGAATCGAGTATCTGGGTGATCAACTAAGTCCTTTGAGCATGAAAACGGTTGCTAGCCGAGTTTTGAGCATGATTGTGAATGTGATTGCATTGGACTAAATACAAAGATATGAACTGGCTTGGTTGCCTGGTGTGTTTGTGTGGTCACACGATGGTTGAAAGTCACCCTAACGTAACTGGGGACGTTGGCGGTACCCTTGATGGCTTGGGTTTGTCGCCTGAAATATTCGTACCGGCTAGGTCGGATTCACACGGCTTATTGAATGCACGACAGTCCATGCCGATTGGGTCGGAATCACATGGCTGATCGGATGCCTGTCGTAGCTTGTGATTGTCACGCCTCAACCCTCAGGCACGTGATAACCCTTCCATTCGTCAGGTCAAAGAATAACATCCCAAGCAGGTCATCAACCCATTTCTTTTTATCTTTCAACTATACGCAAGTGGAAGCAATAACAAACCCCAGACAGATATACATAGGGATAGATAAGTAGGAGAATAAGACAAACCAAAACAGCACACCCTTTTTATTTATATACCAGTTAGCCAGGGAAACAATCGGTTTACAAGCCCTTCTCCAAGGCCGTTTCCTAAGACCCACAAAAAGATACCGGGTCGAGTCTAAGGCTAACTACTACAAAAAACTAGCTCAAAAAGGGACCTCCACGTCCGCGATCGTGGGCCACCACGATTCAGCCAATGCGTATACCACTGGGCCACTCTGGGCTCCTCCTTAGGGTCTTGCTTCACAGGGTCAGGATTCTCTACCTCCCCGTCCGGCATATCAAAAACTAGAGGATCGTTGGATCAGACGACCGGGGTTTCATTTGAAGGTCCCTCAAACCCTCGAATTAGCCCATAGAGAGCGTCCCCGTGACGCATGTGCCAGGCCTTGAAGATATGCGCCACATAGTGGTGCAACCCCTCATCGACCCACACAGTAGTCAAGTATTGCTCCCATGTCAGATCCGAACCCGGACTGTAGTGTCGATTGATATGCACGGACTGGTCGACATGTACTCCAAACCTGATGTGTCTTTCCACCATACTCAAGGACCTGTAAAAACGGTTCACTACAATGAATGAGATATAAGTCTCAACGAGACAACGCCTAAGTACGATTAGGACGTTTATTCACTCAGGTGACCTAAACATGCGATGGCAGATCAATATCATGCGATGCATGCTACACTCTAGCTACCAAACAAAAGCACGGCCCAACAGCCAATAAACAACCACATACAACTCATCTTGCCTTGAGCTACACGATAGATATCTCATGGCAATAAAGAATAACAGAACAAGGTATACAGCCAACACACGTCAACCACTCAAGTATTCATGCATTAGGCAACATGCGGGTTTCGATTATTAATGCAAGAGATACACCACTCTCGCCATAGTACAGCCTCATTACTAGTACTCTTCCAGAAGAACCGGGCGTCGTCCTACCCTGTTACAGTGACGGCATCCGATAGCCCCTCAGGACCCCTAAGGTAGGCATACCAGGTATTTCCGTAAGGAACTTCAGCCCATCACAAGCTGACCGGCATCCGATCAATCGTGGCTATACAGACTGTACGTCGTCGGCACGAACTGTCATGCAACCGATAAGTCGTGGGATTCCGGACTGTACGTCGCTGGTACGAACATGTCAGGCGACGAACCCACCAGGAGTACCACCCCATGCTCCCAATTACGTTAGGGAACGATTAACCGCCGTGTGACCATACAAACACATTAGGCAAACAAGCCAGTTCTTACTTCACATTAGCCCAATGCAGTCACACTCACAAGTATGCTCAAAACTTGGCTAACAGCCATTTTCATGGTCGAAATACATAATTGGTCACACAAGTACTCAATTTCAATTAAACATGGCATTCTGACCTAGGTGTGATCATTCAGTGAAAACGCTCAATCAACGCACTAGTCAACCAATCAGCAATCAACAATCAACAATCAGGTCTAACCGAACTACGGTAGACAAAACAATTATCCATAGTAACTATTCCACCTAACCCCGGTAATTCAACTAGCCACAGTAATTATTTAATCTACTACGGTAACTAATTAACCTAACCACAATAACTATTTAATCTAACCACAGTTAACTATCTAACCACAGTAACTATCTAATTTAACTGCGGTGACTAGCTAATCAGCTACGGTAACTATCTAATTAACTACTAAGTGTAATTAATGGCCTAATCAGGGATTATGGGTTAACTCACTAGGCGATGGAGGACGACGATCGGCGGTCGGCGGCGGCGATGACGGAAAACTTCGACGACTGGTCAACGGACTCGTCTCGACGCTCCGGACTCGAATACGACGACGGCGGTCTCCGACGACGACAAATGGCGGCTAGACAGCGACCGTCCAACGACGAACGGCGGCTCGGCAAAGCGGGGGGCAAGGGCGACGACGGCGCGACTGCTCCGAGGGCTCCGGCGGTCCACAGTAAGGCTGGGCAGCGGCTGAAAGACACGGCAGGGGCTGTACCGAACGGCGACGAGGCCTGGATGGCTCGGTAGCGACCTTGCGGCGGCTTGGGCGACGGTACAATGGTCGAACGGCGGTGGTGGTGTGCAGCAGTGGTCGGCAGCACGGCGAAGGAGAGGGAGAGATGATGAAGATGAAGATGGTAGTCCAAAAGATGAAGATGAGAGAGTGAGGGCGGGTGGTGGTGGCCGGCCATGAAGAGAGAGAGAGTCAAGGGCGATTTGGTAATTTGCCAAAAGTCAAAAAGGTGAATAGTGATTTTGACTTGAGTTGATGTGTATTTACGGTTCGGGGCCCACGGTCAAGTTAGTATTAATGACATCTAGCTTATATGAATAATATCCGAGGGTATTTTGGTCATTTACTAATTTAGGACTGGTTGGACATTTGCTTCAGGGTTAGGCTCCGGCGCGAAGGAAAAACGACGGTAGAATCTACGGCGCGACGAAACTAAATGAACTACTGTTATCCACGCTTCAGTCGTTGATCAAAGCATCCAAGATCGAACAATCCGCGTCTGACAAATGTCACTCAATTTCTAATTATCCAATATTATTCATTTAATAGGTCTTGAAATTTCAGGACGTCACAACTCTTCACCCCTTAGAAAATTTCGTCCCCGAAATTAATACATCATGTAGCTTGAAACAGAAAAGGGTACAAATTCTTCATTGCTTTCTGGCTTTCCCATGTCGCTCCTTCTGTTCTATGACGTTTCCAAACCACCTTAACTAGAGGGATTGTCTTAGTCTGCAACACTTGCTCTTTTCTATCCTCGATCCTTACCGGACATTCCACGTACTACACACGCTCGTCCACTTCAATTTCTTCAAAGCTCAAGACATGAACTGGATCCGGCTCATACTTTCTCCATATAGATATATGGAATACGTCATGTATCTAAGCAAGTCTCGGTGACAACGTAAGACGATATGCCATAATTTCAATTCGCTCTAAGATTTCAAACGGCCCAACATATCTCGGATTCAACTTCCCTTTCTTGCCAAAGCGAGATGTTCCTCTCATAGGCGACACTTTTTAAAAAACATGCTCGCCTACTTGAAATTCCAGCGGTCTACGCCGCTTGTTGGCATAACGATTCTGACGGCTCTAGGCTGTCCCGAGTCTTTCTCTGACAACCTTGATAGTGTCTAATGACTGCTGCACCAATTCTGGACCAGTGATCTTCCTTTCTCCGACCTCATCCCAACAAACTAGCGTTCTATAGGGTTTCCCATATAATGCTTCAAACGGTGCTATCGTGATGCTCTGTTGATAACTGTTGTTATAGGCGAACTCGACCAAATGAAATTGTTCCTCCTAGTTACCCTTAAAATCCAATACACAAGCTCGCAATATGTCCTCAAGCGTATGAATTGTCCTTTCAGACTGGCCATCCGTCTACGAATGATAAGCAGTACTAAACTGCAACTTCGTTCCCAACGCAGTCTGCAAGTTTTTCCAAAATGTTGCAGTGAACCTAGGATCATGATCTGAAGTGATCGTCACTAGCACTCCATGAAGACGTACAATTAGGCATACATATAAACCTGATAACCTTTCCAATGCAATGTCCTTTCTCATTGGGATGAAATGCGCTGACTTCGTCAATCTGTCGACCACAACCCATATCGAATCATGCCCTCTTTGGCTCCTTGGCAAACTAGTCATAAAATCCATCGTGATGTGTTCCCACTTCCATTCTAGGATCTCAAGTGGTTGTAGCAGTCCTCCAGGCTTACAATGCTACGCTTTGACTTGTTGATAGGTCAGACATTTCGCCACATGCTTGGCTATGTCAACCTTCATGCCACTCCACCAATAATATTATCTCAGATTTTGATACATCTTCGTGCTACCCGGATGAACACTGTAACTGCTACGATATGCCTCTGACAAGATTTCCTCTCTAAGTCCTTCATCAGCAGGTACGCATAAACATCCTCTAAACTTCAACATTCCATCCTCAGCTATCTGAAAGTCAACTTTCCTTTTCTCTGAGTCATCTTGAAGGATCTTTTGAATATCAAGGTCTGTTGACTATAAGGCTTTAACTCTCGCCTGCACTTCTGGTTCGACTCTTAACGTAGCCATCAAACTTGACAGACGGCCTACCTCTAGCTTAAACTCCGAATCTCACACTTCCTCCAGGAGACGCCACTCCCGGATCATCAACTGGACAATCGCTGACTTCCGACTTAGCGCATCAGCAACCTTGTTAGCTTTCCCCGAATGGTACAGGATCTCGTAATCATAATCCTTAAGAAGCTCCATCCTTCGACGTTGTCTCATGTTTAACTCCTTCTGAGAGAACAAGTACTTGAGACTCTGGTGGTCAGTGTAAACTTGAAACTTTTCTCCTATTAGGTAATGCCTCCAAATCTTGAGAGCAAACACGATCGCTGCTAATTCCAAATTGTGCGTCAGATAGTTCAAATCATGCGGCCTCAACTGACGAGACGCATATGCAACCACTCTTAATTTCGGGCTTCAGCTCGTCTCTAAACCTTCTTACCCTATCCACGGGGTCTTCAACCATTCTCGGTGCGTACTTGGATAATTCGGCAAACTTTGCCTCGTACTGATCCACTGACGACTAATTCTGGAGGAGGTGTAGGAATTCAGCCATCTTCTACTCTCGCACACAGTCTAAGAAATACTTTCCATTGAAGGCTTCCACGTAGGCATTCCACACCGGGACAACACCCTCAAGGAAAGCTCTTCCTTTCGTGGCCTTCCACCACGAGCTAGCGTTACCTTGTAGTTGGTAAACGGTCAGCGTTACTTTCTCCTCTTCCAAACACCTTAGCAAGGCGAACACCTTCTCCAGCTCCTCAATCCATGAGGTTGCAGCCTCAGGGTCACCTGCTCCAGAATAATATGGCGGCTTGAGCTTCAAAAACTGCTCCACCAGCCTATAGGTTTACGACATTCCAACTCTGTTGTTAGCTAACGGATTCTCCTGTGGGGCGGCAACAGCAGCTTGGTTCCTTGCTTGTTGCCCCACTATGTTTCCCAAGGTCTCTAAGGCTTGAAGAATCCCGTTCATCTTGGGATCTTCCGATGCTGCTCTCGCTTCGAGCACTCCCGAATCATAGATCCCGTCCCCACTGGGACTTACCTGAGCTGCCCTTCCTCTGGGCCTACCCGTCGGATTATAGTCGCACATTCTGCATGACCTTCAAGACTCCTGCTCGCTTAAGGGAAACACGCAATTAGAACTCAGGATAACGACTATGAATAAATAAAACAACAAACACAAGCATAGTGTTTCAATCCTACTAACTATCCCAAACCCCAATGCTCTTTCTCACTCAAGGCCAAGACCATTTGGTTCAGGCTGACCTTGCTCTGATACCAAAAAGGGGATGTCATGCCCCGACCCTTAGGCAAACGACAACCCTTCCATTCGTTAGGTTAACGGATAACATCCCAGACATGTCATCGACCCATTTCTTTTTATCTTTCAATTATACGCAAGCAGAAGAAATAACAAACCCCAGAAAGATATACACAGGAATAGATAAGCAGGAGAATAAGGCAAACCAAAACGGCACACTCTTTTTATTTATATACAAGTTAGCTAGGGAAACAACCGATCTACAAGCCCATCTCCCGGGTCGTTTTCTAAGACCCACAAAAAGATATCGGGTAGGATCTAAGGCTAACTACTACCAAAAATTAACTCAAAAAGGGACCTCCACGTCCGTGATCACTGGCCACCACGATTCAGCCAATTCGTATACCACTAGGCCACTCTGGGCTCCTCCTCAGGGTCCTGCTCCACAGGGTCAGGATTCTCTACCTCCTCGTCCTGAGTATCAAAATCCAGAGGATCCCAGGATTGGACAATCGGGGTTTCATTCGAATGTCCCTCAAACCCTCGAATTGGCCCATAGAGAGCATCCCCGAGACACATGTGCCAGGCCTTGAACATATGTGCCACATAGTGGTGCAACCTCTTATCGACCCACACAGTAGTCACGTATTGCTCCCATGTCTGATTCGGACCCGGACCCTAGCAGCGATTGATATGCACGGACTGGTCGATAGGTACTCCAAACCTGATGTGTCTTTCCACCATACTCAAGGACCTGTAAAAGCGGTTCACTACAACGAATGAGATATAAATCTCAATGAGTCAACACCTAAGTCTGATTAGCACGTTGATTTACTCAGGCGGCCTAAACATGCGATGGCAGATCAATAGTGTGCGATGCATGCCACGCTTTGCTACCAAAAAAAAAAAGCACGGCCTAATAGCCAATAAACAATCGCATATAACTCACCTTGCCTTGAGCGACACGACAGATATCTGATGGCAATAAAGAACAACAAAACATGGCATACATCCAACACATGTCAACCACTCAGGTATTCAGGCATTATGCAACATGCAGGTTCCTGTTATTAATGCAAGAGATACACCACTCTCGCCACAGTACAGCCTAACTGCTAGTACTCTTCCGGCAGAACCAGGCATCGTCCTACCCTGTTATAGCGATGACATCCGATAGCCCCTCAAGACCCTTAAGGCAGGCATACCAGGTATTTTCGAAAGGAACTTCAGCCCATCACAAGCTGCGACCAGCATCCGATCAGTCGTGACTATCCGGACTGTACGTCGCAGGCATGAACTATCGTGTAATCGATAAGTCGTGGGATTCCGGACTGTATGTCGCCGGCATGAACATATCAGACGACGAACCCATCAGGAGTACCGCCTCCATGCTCCCAATTACGTTAGGGAGCGATTAACCGTCGTGTGACCACACAAACACATCAGGTAAACAGGCCAGTTGTTACTTCACATTTGCCCAATGGAGTCACACTCACAAGTATGCTCAAAACTCGTCTAACAGCCATTTTCATGATCGAAATACACAATTGGTCACACGAATACTCAATTTCAATTAAACATGGCATTTTGACCTAGGTGTGATCATTCAGCGAAAACGCGCAATCAACACACTAGTCAACTAATCAGCAATCAACAATCAGGTTTAACCGAACTACAATAGACAAAATAATTACCCATGATAACTATTCCACCTAATCATGGTAATTCAACTAGCCATATTAATTATTTAATCTACTACGGTAACTAATTAACTTAACCACAGTAACTATTTAATCTAACCACAGTTAACTATCTAACAACGGTAACTATCTAATTTGACTGCGGTGACTAGCTAATAAGCTACGGTAACTATCTAATTAACTATTAAGTGTAATTAACGGTCTAATCAGGGATAGGGCTTAACTCACTCGGTGATTGGTGGCGACGATCAGTGGTCGGCGGTGGCGACGACGGTGGTGACAGAAAACTTCGGCGACCTCGATCTATTGGATTAGCTGTGACAGAATGAAAGAAAATTTAATAAATAAGAGCACTTCAGGCCCTTATTTGGAAGTTTCCCTAAATTACATAAATCCTCCAACTTCATGCGCGTAGTAAATAAATTTCTAAGAGTTCCTGTTATTTATAATGTTGAATTATAATAAGTAGTGATCAATGCATATTCCCATTATTTATTCAGAGAAATTGTAAAAGAAATATATCACAGCGAGAGAATGAAAACATTGACGTGGGATTTTAAATTAACTTAACTCCCCTACGTGGCATTTTTTTAATTTTATGTTTTCCAAATCTTATTTATTTTAAATTGAAAAAGTAAAAAAAGGGCTAGAGTTTAATTTTAAAAAGCTAAAACTGGAAAGAAGAAAAAGAAGAAATGCAGGGTAGGGCCTCGCCGGTGAGGCGTGGCTATTGCTGCCCATCGCCGGCCCTGGGTGAGGGTGGCCCATCTGTCGGCCTTGGGCGAGGGTGGCTGGCCCATGCCAACCCAAGGAAAAAGATAGCGAGGTTCACCCAAATCCATGCAAAGCCGACCCTCACCGGCCCCAGGGCCCAGATTTGGGTTGTGGAAACCTAGAGCTAGGCAATACCACCCCAGGGCCCAGATCTTGGTTGAGGAAACCCAGAGCTGGGCAACGTCGGCCATTGCTAGACCCGGGCAGGGCCAGTGTTGCCTAGATTTGGGCAACCCTCACCCAAGCCTACCGAGGGTGGTCGCCGGCCCTTTGCTTGGGGCCAGCGATGGGCGACAACGGTTGTGCCTCATGGGCAGGGCGCTACCCTACCCTCCTTTTTCTTCTTCTTCTTTTTCTAGTTTTAGCATTTTAAAATTAAATTTCCTTTTTTTAGTTTTTTAATTCAATACAAAAATATTTTTAAAAATGTCTTGTCAACATTTTCGGTTGAATAAAGTAACGGTGTTAACGGAAAAACTTAATTGCACAAATTTGACAAATTTTAAAAATTGATTACACTTTTTGAAAGTTTTGGGACTTAATTACATTTTCTTGACAAGTTTTAGGACTATTAGTGGAATTATCCCATTTATAAAAAACAAAATCACAACAAGAGTAGACAAATGGAAGAAAAGTCAACACGCGTTCCAAATCACATGCTTTTTGTCTTTTCTTTCGTTCCTTTTTGTTTTTTTAGTTCCTAACAACTCCATATTTGTCTTCTTTTGGTTGGCTTTTTCATCTTTTTAATTAGTCTTTTCTAGGTCTATTAATTTCATCCTTTTTAGTAGTCTTTTTCCTACTTGTGCTGTTAGCGTAGATATATCAGCTCGGCTATCATATTCATTAATAGAATTTCTCCACAAGATTGGTCCCCATTTGCATAAAACAATTAAATGACAAATTATACGTAAATCCATCAGTATTTGAATTTCACTTTTCTTGAATAACATGCATTTGAAGTTAGGATCAACAATTTTTCGTAAAAGAGTTTGTGTTAATAATATTACATAAGTTGAAATTTTCAACCGTTACCAAACGAATTTTTGTTCCAGAAGTAGAAATTTTGTCCTGTTATCAAACGCTTTTATCTGATCAGAAATTAACTTCTGGAGCAGAAGTAGAAACATCAACTTCTAATCAGAAACATAAATAGAAAAATCAACTTCTGGCCAAAAGTTGATTTCTGAAGCAGAAGTGTTGCCATGCGCGCCTATATATCCTTTTCCCCACCAAACACTAAGCTTTTGCTTGGACTTTTTAGGGGCTACGCGTGTTTTTTCAGCATTGGTGTATTTTCCAACCAATTCAAATGGGAACGTGACTTTATCGATGTCAGGACGACTGGTTTTTGAAATTAGCGCATGTGATTTTATATCATAATTATTCCAATTCAACTGAATTAGTTATCATAAAGAGTAATTTGAGTAAGGGTCAATCGTGCTTATATGTTATATGTATCATACATATATAATATCACGTCTCACTTAATTGATTTATAGGCGTAATAGTTGTCACGCCTTGACCCTCAGGCACGCGACAACCATTCCATTCGTTAGGTCAAAGGATAACATCCCAGGCATGTCATCGACCCATTTCTTTTTATCTTTCAATTATCCACAAGCGAAAGCAATAACAAACCCCAGACAAACACATACACAGGGATAGATAAGCAAGAGATACAACAACAACAACAACACCATTTTATTTATATACTAGTTAGCCGAGGAAACAACCGATCTACAAGCCCATCTCTAGGGTCGTTTTCCTAAGACCCACAAAAAGATACCGGGTCGGGTCTAAGGCTAATTATCACCAAAAACTAACTCCAAAAAGGACCTCCACGTCGGCGACCACTAGCCACCACGGTTCAGCCAATCCGTATACCACTAGGCCACTTCGGGCTCCTCCTCAAGATCCCGCTCCACAGGGTCGAGATTCTCTACCTCCCCGTCTAACATATCAAAATCTAGAGGGACCCAGGATCGGACAATCGGGGTTTCATTCGAAGGTCCCTCAAACCCTCGAATTGGCCCATAGAGAGCGTCCCCAAGACACATGTGCTAGGCCTTGAAGATATGCGCCACATAGCGGTGTCACCCCTTATCGACCCACACAGTAGTCACGTATTGCTCCCATGTCTGATCCGAACCTGGACCTTGGCGGCGATTGATATGCACAGACTGGTCGACAGGTACTCCGAACCTGACGTGCCTCTCTACCATACTCAAGGACTTGTAAAAGCGGTTCACTACAACGAATGAGATATAAATCTCAATGAGTCAACGCCTAAGTCCGATTATGACATTGATTCACTCAGGTGGCCTAAACATGTGATGGCAGATTAATAGCGTGCGATACATACCACGCTCCAGCTACCAAACAAAAGCACGGCCCAACAACCAATAAATAACCACATACAACTCACATTGCCTTGAGCCACACGACAGATATCTCATGAGAATAAAGAATAATAGAACAAGGCATACAGCCAACACATGTCAAACTCTCAAGCATTCAAGCACTATGTAACATGCAGTTTTCGGTTACTAATACAAGAAATATACCACTCTTGCCACAGTACAGCCTCACTGCTAGTACTCTTCCGGAAAAATCGGGCGTCCTCTTACCCCGTTACAGCGATGGCATCCAATAATCCCTCAAGACCCCTAAGGCAAGCATACCAGGTATTTTCGTAAGGAACTTCGGCCTACCGCAAGCTGCGATTGCCATCCGATCAGTCATGACTGATAAGTCACGGGATTCCGGACTGTACGTCGCTGGCACGAACTGTCGTGCAACCGATAAATCATCAGATTCTGGACTGTACGTCGCCGGCACGAACATATCAAGCGACGAACCCACCAGGATTACTGCCCCATGCTCCCAATTACGTTAGGGAACGATTAACCATCGTGTGACCACACAAACACATCAGGCATACAAGCTAGTTCGTACTTCACATTAGCCCAATGCAGTAACACTCACGAGCATGCTCAAAACTCGACTAACAGCCATTTTCATGATCGAAATACATAATTGGTCACACGAATACTCAATTTCAATTAAACATGCCATTCTGACCTAGGTGTGATCATTCAGGGAAAACGCGTAATCAACACGCTAGTCAACCAATTAGCAATCAACAAATAGGTCTAACCAAACTACGGTAGACTAAACAATTACCCATGGTAACTATTTCACCTAACCACGGTAATTCAACTAGCGACAGTAATTAATCAATCTACCACAGTAACTATTTAATCTAACCACAGTTAACTATCTAACCACGGTAACTATCTAATTTAACTTTGGTAACTAACTAATCAGCTACGGTAACTATCTAATTAACTACTAAGTGTAATTAATGGCCTAATCAGGGATTAGGGGTTAACTCACTCGGGGACTGGCGGCGACGATCGGCAGCAATCGGCGGTGAGCGGTGGTCGGCGACGGCTGCGGCGATGACGAAAAACTTCGGCGACGGGTCAACGGACTCGTCTCAATGCTCCAAACTCGAATCGACTACGACGGACTCCTACGACTCACGAACGAGGATGAACGACTACTGGACAGCAGCGGTCCGAGACGAACGACGGCAACGGTGAGGCTGGTCACGGCGTACGGCAGCTCTGGCGAGCAGGCGGGGCCAACGGCGAAGGAGAGGGTGAGATGATGAAGATGAAGATGGTGGTCCAAAAGATGAAGATGAGAGAGTGAGGGAGGGTGGCGGTGGTCTCAAAGGATGAAAGTGAGAGTGAGGGAGAGAGAGTGGTGGCCGGTCAAGGTGAGGGAGAGAGGAGAGAGAGAAAGTCAAGGGGCAATTTGGTAATTTTTCCAAAAATAAAAAAGTCAAAAAGGTGAATAGTGATTTTGACTTGAGTTAATGTGCATTTATAGTGTGGGGCCCACGGTTAAGTCAGTATTAATGACATCTGGCTTATATGAATAATATCCGAGGGTATTTTGGTCATTTAATAATTTAGGACTGGTTGGACATTTGGTTCAGAGTTAGGCTCGAGCACGAAGGAAAAACGACGGTAGAATCTACGGAGCAACGAAACTAAACGAACTAAAATTATCTACGCTTCAGTCGTTGATCAAAGTCTTCCAGATCAAACAATTCCGCGTTTGATAAATGTCACTCGATTTCCAAAGGTCCAATATTATTCATTTAATAGGCCTGAAAATTTCAAGACATCACAACTCTTCCCCCCTTAGGAAATTCCGTCCCCTAAATTAAAACATCATACAACTTCAAACAGAAAAGGGTACAAATTCTTCACTTCCTCTTCGCTTTCCCATGTTGCACCTTCTGTTCCATAATGTTGCCAAATCACCTTAACTAAAAGGATTGTCTTGGTTCGCAACACTTGCTGTTTTCTGTTCTCGATCCTCACTGGACATTCCACGTACGACACACGCTCATCCACTTCAATTTCTTCAAAGCTCAAGACGTGAGCGAGGTCCGGCTCATATTTCCTTAACATAAATACATGGAATACGTCATGTACCTGAGCAAGTCTCGGTGGCAATGCAAGACGATATGCCATAATTCCAATCCGCTCTAAGATTTCAAACGGCCCAACATATGTCGGACTCAACTTTCCCTTCTTGCCGAAACGAAATGTCTCTCTCATAGGCAACACCTTCAGGAAGACATGGCTGCCAACCTGAAACTCTAGCGATCTACACCGCTTGTTAGCATAACTCTTCTAACGGCTCTAGGCTGTCCTTAGCCTTTCTCTAACAACTTTGACAATGTCTAATGACTACTGCACCAACTCTGGACCAGTGATCCTCCTTTCTCCGACCTCGTCCTAACAAATTGGCATTCTGCAGGGTTTCCCATACAATGCTTCAAATGGTGCCATCTTGATGCTCTATTGGTAGCTATTGTTGTAGGTGAACTCGACCAAATGAAGTTGTTCCTCCTAGTTACCCTTAAAATCCAATACATATGCTCGCAACATATCATCGAGTGTCTGAATTGTCCTTTCAGACTGGCCATCTGTCTACGGATGATAGCAGTACTAAATTGTAGCTTCGTTCCCAACGAAGTCTGCAAGCTTTTCCAAAATGTTGTGGTCAACCTAGGATCACGATCCGATGTGATTATCATAGGTACTCCATGAAGACGTACAATCAGGAGTACATATATATCGTCTAACCTTTCCAAAGCGAAGTCCTTTCTCACTAGGATGAAATGCGCTGATTTCGTCAATCTATCGACCACAATCCAGATAGAATCATGCCCTCTTTGGCTCCTTGGTAAACCAATCACGAAATCCATCGTGATATGCTCCCACTTCCACTCTGGAATCTCAAGCGGTTGTAACAGTCCTCCAGGTTTACAATGCTGCGCTTTGACTTGTTGACACGTCAGGCATTTCGCTACATGCTTGGCTATGTCAACCTTCATGCCACTCCACCAATAATACTATCTCAGATTCTGGTACATCTTTGTGCTATCCGGATGAACACTGTAACTGCTACAATGTGCCTCGGACAAGATTTTCTCTCTAAGGCCTTCATCAGCAAGTACGCATAAACGTCCTCTAAACTTCAGTATTCCGTCCTCAATTACCTTAAAGTCATCTTTTCTCTTCCCTAAGTCCTCTTGAAGGATCTTCTGAATCTCAAGATCTATCGACTACAAGGCCTTAATTTTCACCTGCACTTCTGGTTCGACTCTTAACGTAGCCATCAAACTTGACAAACGGCCTACCTCTAGCTTAAACTCTGAATCTCGTACTTCCTCCAGGAGACGCCACTCCCGGATCATCAACTGGGCAATCGCTGCCTTTCGACTTAGCGCATCAGCAACCTTGTTAGCTTTCCCTGGATGGTACAGGATCTCGCAATCATAATCCTTAAGAAGCTCCATCCATCGACGATGTCTCATGTTTAACTCCTTCTGAGAGAACAGGTACTTGAGACTCTGGTGGTCGGTGTAAACTTGAAACGTTTCTCCTATTAGGTAATGCCTCCAAATCTTGAGAGCAAACACGATCGCTGCCAATTCCAAATCGTGCGTCGAATAGTTCAACTCATGCGGCCTCAATTGACGAGACGCATACGCAACCACTCTTCCGTGTTGCATAAACACGCAGCCTAATCCTTTGAAAGACGCATCGCTATAAATCTCGTAGCCTCCCGAACAACACGGTATTGTTAACACGGGAGCCGTAGTTAGCTTATGCTTAAGCTCTTGGAAACTACACTCACATTTTATTCGTCCAAATGAATTTCTCATCCTTCTTCAACAGTCTTGTCATAGGCAAGGCTAAGGCAAAGAACCTTTCCACAAAGCGCCTATAATAGCCTGCCAATCGTAAGAAACTTCAAACCTCTATAACTGTCGTCGGTCTCGGCCAATCCATGACCACTTCAATCTTGACGGGGTCCACAGATATCCCTTCTCTATAAATCACATGACCTAGAAAAGCTACTTGAGTCAGCCAAAACTCGCACTTGCTAAACTTGGCAAACAGCTGATGTTCGCGAAGAGTCTCCAATACTTTTCTCAAATGATGCTCATGCTCCTCATAGCTCTTCGAGTAGACCAAGATATCGACAATAAACACGATGACGATTCTATCCAAATATTCCATGAATACCCTGTTCATTATATCCATGAAAGCAGCTGGAGCATTTGTCAGACCAAACGACATCACCGTGAACTTGTAATGACCATAGTGCGTCCTAAACGCTGTCTTCGGTACATCCTCCTTCTTAATTCTTAGCTGGTGGTATTCCGTCCATAGGTCGATCTTAGAGAATACCAAAGCTCCTTGAAGTTGGTCGAACAAATCGTCGATCCTCAGCAATGGATACTTGTTCTTGATTGTCACCTGATTGAGATGCCGATAGTCGATACACAGCTGAAGTGATCCATCCTTCTTCCTTACGAACAGTACAGGCGCTCCCCATGGTGACGCACTGGGGTGGATAAATTCTTTATCCACCAATTCCTGCATCTGCACCTTCAGTTCCTTGAGCTCTAACAATGCCATCCGATACTGTGCCTTTGAGATTGGCTCCATACCAGGGGCTAGCTCAACTACGAACTCTATTTTCATTTTCGGCGGCAATCCAGGTAACTCCTTAGGAAAGACGTCAAGAAACTCGCTTACTAGCGCGATATCCTCTAACCTTGTCTCCTCAGCCAACACGTCAACAACCGACGCCAAATAACCTTGGCAACCACAACCCAACAATCGAGTCACCTCCAGCGACGAAACTAAGGGAATCGAGGCTCCCCCTCAACTTCCAACAAACTCAAAACTAACCCCATTCAATGGTTAAACAAGATTGTCTTACTATGATAGTCCATCACTGCCTTCTGCTTTGAGAGCCAATCCATGCCAATAATAATATCGAAATCAAACATGGCCAGCACAATCAAGTCTATCCTTCCCTCATGGCCATCTATAACCAGCTTACAGCGAGGACATCCTACTGCAGACATGACGCTATCATTAAGTGGTGTAGATATTCTAAAGACTGATCCCAACGATTCTACATTCAACCCAACTAACTTAACATACTGTTCAGCAACAAAGGAGTGGGAAGCTCTAGAATCAAACAACGCATAAGATACTTGGTTATGAAAAAAGACCGTACCTGAAACGGTTGGTGAATCCCTCGCCTCTTCTCGAGTGATAGAAAACACTCTTCCTTGTGCCGGGGGTCGACTCTGATAGTTCGGCGAGGCGTTCCCTCTCATCGAACCTCCTTGTTGGACTGGCATCGATCTTCCCATCTATCTCTACGGGCAGTCCCTAACCTAGTAGCCATGTTGACCACATCCAAAACAAGCACTTGTCCTTCCAGGATACGGAGCTGATCCATGCTTCTGCCTACAGAGTTGGCACACACCATTGGGGAGATACACAGGCTTCCCGACAGCATTCCTCCGATTGGGCGGGATAGAGAATCTACTTCCCCTCACCAGTCCTTTCCCGAATAAGCGGTTATCCCTTAATGCTGGAGCAAACCGCGATCCAGATGCGGCTACCCTTTCTGCTGAATCTCGCTCTACCATCTGTGCCCTTTCATATAACTCATTGTAGTCTTTCAAATTTAGCGGCACCAGAACACTCTTAATTTCGGGCTTCAGCCCGTCTTTGAACCTTCTTGCCATATCCATAGGGTTTTCAACCATTCTCGGCGCGTACTTAGACAACTCGAAAAACTTCGCCTCGTACTAATCCACTGACAATTGATTCTGGCGGAGGTGCAAGAATTCAGCTATCTTCTACTCTCGTGCGCAGTCTGAGAAATACTTTCCATTGAAGGCTTCCACGAAGGCATTCCACACCGGGACCACACCCTCAGAGAAAGCTCTTCCCTACATGGCCTTCCACCATGAGCCAGCGTTGCCTTGCAGTTGGTAAACGGCCAGCGTTACTTTCTTTTCCTCCGAGCACCTTAGCAAGGCGAACACCTTTCCAGCTCCTCGATCCACAAGGTTGCAGCCTCAGGATCACCTACTCTAGAAAACTTTGGCGGCTTGAGATTCAGAAACTACTCCACTAGCCTATGGGTCTGCGGCCTTCCAACTCCGTTCTTAGCTAAAGGATTTTCCTGTGGGGCGGTAGCAACAGCTTGGTTCCTTGCTTGTTTCCCCACTATGTTTCCCAAGGTCTCTAAAGCTTGAAGAATCCCGTTCATCATGGGATCTTCCTAAATTGACCCCTCTCTAGGCACTCCCAAATCATGAACTCTGTCCCCGTTGGGACCTGCCTGAGCTGCCCTTCCTCTAGGCCTACCCCTCGGATTACGATCGCCCATTTTGCAAGACCTTCAGGACTCCTGCTCGCCCAAGGGCAACACGTAATCAGAACTCAAGACAACGACTAGGAATAGATTAAACAACAAACACAAGCATAGGGTTTCAATCCTACTAACTATCCCAAACCCAGCGCACCTTATCACTCCAAGCCAAGACCATATGGTTCAGGCTGACCTTGCTCTGATACCAAAATGGGGATGTCATGCCTCGACCCTCAGGCACGCGACAACTCTTCCATTCATCAGGTCAAAGGATAACATCTCAGGCATGTCATCGACCCATTTCTTTTTATCTTTCAATTATACGCAGGCGGAAGCAATAATAAACCCCAAACAAACACATACACAGGGATAGATAAGTAGGAGATACAACAATAACAACAGCACCATTTTATTTATATACCAGTTAGCCGAGGAAACAATCGATCTACAAGCCCATCTCTAGGGCCGTTTTCCTAAGACCCGCAAAAAGATACCAGGTCGGGTCTAAGGCTAATTATCACCAAAAACTAACTCCAAAAAGGACCTTCACGTCCGCGATCACTGGCCACCACGGTTCAGCCAATCCGTATACCATTGGGCCACTCCGGGCTCCTCCTCAAGATCCTGCTCCACAGGGTCAGGATTCTCTACCTCCCGTCCGGCGTATCAAAATCCAGAGGGTCCTAGGATCGGACGATCAAGGTTTCATTCGAAGGTCCCTCAAACCCTCGAATTGGTCCATACAGAGCGTTCCCGTGACGCATGTGCCAGGCTTTGAAGATATGCGCCACATAGTGGTGCAACCCCTCATCGACCCACGCAGTAGTCACGTATTGCTCCCATGTCTGATCCGAACCTGGACCCTAGCGGCGATTGATATGCATGGACTAGTTGACAGGTACTCCGAACCTAACGTGCCTCTCCACCAAACTCAAGGACCTGTAAAAGCTGTTTACTACAACGAATGAGATATAAATCTCAATGAGTCAACGCCTAAGTCCGATTATGACATTGATTCACTCAGGCAGCCTAAACATGCGATGGCAGATTAATAGCGTGTGATACACGCTACGCTCTAGCCACCAAACAAAAGCACGGTCCAACAGCCAATAAACAACCACATACAACTCACCTCGCCTTGAGCCACACGGCAGATATCTTATGGCAATAAAGAAAAATAGAATAAGGCATACAGCCAACACACGTCAAACTCTCAGGCATTCGAGCACCATGCAACATGCGATTTTCGGTTATTCATGCAAGAGATACACCACTCTCGCCACAGTATAGCCTCACTGCTAGTACTCTTCCGGCAGAACCGGGTGTTGTCCTACCTCGTTACAGCGATGGTATCCAATAGCCCCTCAAGACCCCTAAGGCAGGCATACCAGGTATTTTCGTAAGGAACTTCGGCCCATCACAAGTTGCGACCGGCATCCGATCAATCGTGACTATCCGGATTATACGTCCCCGGCACGAACATATTAAGGCGACGAACCCACCAGGAGTACCGCCCCATGCTCCCAATTACGTTAGAGAACGATTAACTATCGTGTGACCACACAAACACAGAACGCAAACAGGCCAGTTCTTACTTCACATTAGCCTAATGCATTGACACTCACGAGCATGCTCAAAACTCGGCTAACAGCCATTTTCATGATCAAAATGCACAATTGGTCACACGAATACTCAATTTCAATTAAACATGTCATTCTGACCTAGGTATAATCATTCAGCGAAAATGCGTAATCAACACGCTAGTCAACCAATCAACAATCAACAAATAGGTATAACCGAACTACGGTAGACTAAACAATTACCTATGGTAACTATTCCACCTAACCACGGTAATTCAACTAGCCACAGTAATTAATTAATCTACCACAATAACTATTTAATCTAACCACAGTTAACTATCTAACCACGGTAACTATCTAATTTAACTGTGGTAACTAACTAATCAGCTACAGTAACTATCTAATTAACTAATAAGTGTAATTTACGGCCTAATCAGGGATTAGAGGTTAACTCACTCGGCGACTGGCGGCGGCGGTGACGGAAAACTTTGGCGACGGGTCAACGGACTCGTCTCGACGCTCCAGACTCGAATACGTCTACGACGGACTCCGACGACTCACAGGCGACGACGAACGGCGGCTGGATAGCGGCGGTTTGAGAAAAATGTCGGCAACGACGAGGCTGGTCATGGTGTACGGCGGCTCTGGCGAGCGGGCGAGGGCAACGGCGAAGGAGAGGGAGAGATGATGAAGATTAAGATGGTGGTCCAAAAGCTGAAGATGAGAGAGTGAGAGAGGGTGGGGGTGGTCTCAAAGGATGAAAGTGAGAGAGTGAGGGAGAGAGATTGGTGGCCGGCCAAGGTGAGGGAGAGAGGAGAGAGAGAAAGTCAAGGGGCAATTTGGTAATTTTGCCAAAAGGTCAAAAAGGTGAATAGTGATTTTGACTTGAGTTGATGTGCATTTATGGTGCGGGGCCCACGGTCAAGTCAATGTTAATGACATCTGGCTTATATGAATAATATTCGATGGTATTTTCGTCATTTACTAATTTAGGACTGGTTGGATATTTGGTTTAGGGTTAGGCTCGGGCGCAAAGGAAAAATGACGGTAGAATCTACGGCGCGACGAAACTAAACGAACTACAATTATCTACGCTTCAGTCGTCGATCAAAGTCTTCCAGATCGAACAATTCCGTGTCCGATAAATGTCACTCGATTTCCAAAGGTCCAATATTATTCATTTAATAAGCCTTGAAATTTCAAGACGTCACAATAGTCTTATATACTCCTCACTTTTGTGTACAACTAATTCTTTTTTTTTTTGTCAGAAGTGTACAACTGATTTATCTGCCTATAGTTCTATTGAAACATCATTGTCCGATAATACCGTATGATAATTTCCTTATACCATGAAATGGTACACAACTTATGAGTTTAATGTGGCAGAAATGCTTATGCACAAGTTGTGATATCATTTTCAGTTAATACCAACAAGAAATCCTAAGTTGGTACATACGTGCCACATTTATCTCAAACTAATTTTCGTGTCATAAAATCCAAAAGTTTTACACCAAGACAAATTTACCAAAATCTTAGGGCAAAATTGGAGATAGATTTTCAAAACTTGAGGGTGCTCTTTGGGCGAAATTAGTAGGTTTTAGAAGATTTTCCTATCTCAATTTGACTTCTTTCAGATTTGGTTCTCCAAAGCGGTGTTGTTTGGGAGACCAATATATGTAGAATTTTCACGCCAGAACCACATCACATCGGATCATCTGAGTTGTTTTCTACTTGTACTACCATGTCAGCAATTTAATGTGATATAGGATGATAGTTGACAGAGGGTAGATTCATCACAGGTCTATTGGTTTGGAATTTTTTGTGACGCCAAAATTAATTTGGGATAAATGTGGAGCTGTTGTACCAATTTGGAAATTTTTTTTACAGCAAGAAGATTAGTTTAAGGGTAAATATTGCATCTATGCTTTAAAATGAAAGTGGGTCCCTTCAAAACACAGTTAATTGTTTCATGGTTCATCATGTCAAGATAATTGAAAGTCTAACCATCAAGTTTGACTGAAGGCGGTAGACTTTATCCGGAACCACTTCTCTCTTAGCTTTTCCTTATTTATTTATTATTTCCCCTTAAATAAAGAGAACCTGTCTTAAAATCACATGCATGATTCGGGCAATAAGTGCAATCTAAAATTTTCCTCTCGAATATGAAAATGTTATTTAAGTTTCAAGCCATTATGAAAAGTTTATGTGTAAGTACATACGTTAACACAAAGCGCGTTTTTAAGGTTTTTGAGGACTTCGCATTAAAAATATAAATTACGCGCGTTCTAAAATTTGACAATAGTCAAAACTAAGAGTCGATTTGTTTCGTTTAAAAAAATGATATAGAAAACACTTTCTAAGAAATGATCGTTCATATTGCTTAAAAAAATTGAATGGATGAAAAATATTATGATCACCCACAAAAATAATTACACATAACTGTTTGTCGATAATAAAATCATGTTCTGTTGACTAATTTTTCTAAACCATATAAAATATATTTCTTTGAAAAATATTTTTTAAATCTTGAGTTTGTCGTGAAACAAACGCACCCTAAAAATCACACTTAACAGATCATTTATGAAAATTTATATACTACTAAATGCGGCAGAATTCAATTAACTATTGACTATTGAATATCCTAATACATACAATCTGTCACACCATTTATTTTTCTTTTTCTTTCTTTTTTCTTCTTTTGTCAGAATCTGTCACTCCATTTCATTTGCCAATTTTTTTTGAATATTTCGTCGTAGACCAGACAACACGCTTTTATCAATTAATTTTCTTCGTCCTGTTCGGTTTTATTAGTCGTCTATCGTCGCTAACCGCTATCATTAGACTCCACAAATTGCCTTTACAATATATTTTATTCCCTCCGCGACCAAGCTTTTGCTTGGACTTTTCGGGTGCTTACGCATACTTTTTTCCGGCACATGTGAATTTTCCAATTAATTCAAAGGCGAAGTTGACTTCATCGATGTAGCCAAAGCTGGCTTTTACATAATAATAATATGACAGCGAGAGAATGAAAGAAAATTTAATACACGTTCATATTCACATGCTTCAGTCTTTTATTTTGTTCCTTTTCGTTGCTTTTTTGTTCCTAACAAGTCCATATTTATCTTCTTCTGGTCGTCTTCTCAATAATTTTAATTAGTCTTCTTCTTGGTATATTAAGAAAATTAGTTTTCTTCTTGCAGACTTCGAATGTCCATTTACTTATATCCTAACTAATCGTCATTTGTCTTTTTTTCAGAGAGACTTAAAGTCTAGGTTTTTCTTTATCTCAATGCTTCGATGATGATGCATGCATGCTAGGGACACCGTAATTGAAAAAAGTTGGTTCCTCATTGCGAGATGATGAGTCAGCCATTGGATCTCGGTACTAAGCATAGGATCCATAAAATGCTGAAGAAATTGCAATTCGAAGCATCTTCGAGCACCAAGGAGAGAAAAAAACTTTTTGAGATTGACAAACATTTTAAGTTTGTTACCAATTCCTATTAACGTAGAGTCCACCATTCAAGACCTTCCTCATCATTAAACCGTCAACTACTTACTCGTTCAAATTCCATCAATCGTGTGCAAACTGATCTGGGTTCGGATCACTTGCTTAAACCAAGAACCTGAATTTAACATGTTCATGAGACTTGCAAGGTATTTCATGAATCTCCGGATCACTCAATCTCCATTCCTATTCCCCAAGATTATTTATAAACCCCTAGATTATATAGTAAACCTCATTTTTCAGTGTCGTGGGGTAGTTTTATGGGTGAGATTGGCTTTTATGAAAAGTGAGATGAAAATCGGTACTTCTGGCTTGTAAGATCCATTGGATTTGGTGAATCTTACATGAAACCAATGTAGTTTGACAGATCATGTGCATTATGAACTTGTGTGATTCAGATACATGTGAAAATTGCTCCTCTTCCCAACCAAATGTCAGCTACCTCGATCTGTTGGATTAGCTTTGTGAGAATCAAAGAGAATTTAATAATCGAGAGCACTTCAAGCCCTTATTTAGAAGCTTCCCTAAATTACATAAATCCTCCAACTTCATGCGCGTAGTAAATAAATTTATAAGAGTTCTTGTTATTTATAAAGTTGAATTATAATAAGTAGTGATCAATGCATATTCCCATTATTGATTTAGAGAAATTACAAAAGAAATTTATGACAACGAGAGAATGAAAACACTGACGTGGGATTTTTAAATTAAATTCTCTCTCCTATGTGGCATTTTTTAATTTTATGTTTTCCAAATCTTATTTATTTTAAATTGAAAAAGTAAAAAAAAGGCTAGTGTTTAATTTTAAAAAGCTAAAACTAAGAAGAAGAAGAAGAAGAAGGGCAGGGAAGGGCCTCGCCAGTGAGGCGTGGCTGTCGCCGCCCAACGCCGGCCTTGGGCGATGTTGGCCGGCCCATGCCAACCTAGGGAAAAAGCTAGTGAGGCTCACCCAAATTTGGGCAAAGCTGACCCTCACCGGCCCCGGGGCCTAGATTTGGTTTGAGGAAACCCAGAGCTGGGCAATATCGCCCCAGGGCCAAGATCTTGGTCATTTACTAATTTTGGACTGGTTGGACATTTGGTTCAGGGTTAGGTTAGGGCGCGAAGGAAAAACGACGGTAGAATCTACGGCGCGACGAAACTAAACGAACTACAATTATCTACGCTTCAGTCATTGGTCAAAGTCTTCCAGATCGAACAATTCCGCGTCTAATAAATGCCACTCGATTTCTAAAGGTTCAATATTATTCATTTGATAAGCCTTGAAATTTCAGGACGTCACAATAGTCTTATATACTCCTCACTTTTGTGTACAACTGATTTTTTTTTTTTTGTCAGAAGTGTACAACTGATTTATCTGCCTATAGTTCTATTGAAACATCATTGTCCGATAATACTGTATGATAATTTTATACCCTGAAATGTACACAACTTATGAGTTTAATGTGGCAGAAATGCTTATGCGCAAGTTGTGATATCATTTTCAGTTAATACCAACAAGAAATCCTAAGTTGGTACATACGTGCCACATTTATCTCAAACTAATTTTCGTGTCCTAAAATCCAAAAGTTTTACACCAAGACAAATTTACCAAAATCTTAGGGTAAAATTGGAGATAGATTTTCAAAACTTGAGGGTGCTCTTTGGGCGAAATTAGCAGGTTTTAGAAGATTTTCCTATCTCAATTTGACTTCTTCAGATTTGGTTCTCCAAAGCGGTGTTGTTTGGGAGACCAATATATGTAGAATTTTCATGCCGGAACCACGTCACATTGGATCGTCTGAGTTGTTTTCTACTTGTACTACCATGTCAGCAATTTAATGTGATACAGGATGATAGTTGACAGAGGGTAGATTCATCACAGGTACATTGGTTTGGAATTTTTCGTGACGCCAAAATTAATTTGGGATAAATGTGGAGCTGTTGTACCAATTTGGAAAATTTTTTTACAGCAAGAAGATTAGTTTAAGGGTAAATATTGCATCTATGCTTAAAAATGAAAGTGAGTCCTTTCAAAACACAGTTAATTGTTTCATGGTTCATCATGTCAAGATAATTGAAAGTCTAACCATCAAGTTTGACCGAAGGCGGTAGACTTTATCCGGAACCACTTCTCTCTTAGCTTTTCCTTATTTATTTATTATTTCCCCTTAAATAAAGAGAGCCTGTCTTAAAATCACATGCATGATTCGGGCAATAAGTGCAATCTAAAATTTTCCTCTCGAATATGAAAATGTTATTTAAGTTTCAAGCCATTATGAAAAGTTTATGTGCAAGTACATACGTTAACACAAAGCGCGGCCCATGCCAACCTAGGGAAAAAGCTAGTGAGGCTCACCCAAATCTGGGCAAAGCTGACCCTCACCGGTCCCGGGGCCTAGATTTGGTTTGAGGAAACCCAGAGCTGGGCAACACAACCCCAGGGCCAAGATCTTGGTTGAGGAAACCCAGAACTGGGCAATGTCCACCCTTGCCTAGATTTGGGCAAGCCTCACCCAAGCCTACCGACTGTAGTCGCCGGCCCTTGCTTGGGGCCGGTGATGGGCAATGGCGGTGGTGCCTCACCGGCGGGGCGCTGCCCTGCGCTTCTTCCTCTTCTTCTTTTTCTAGTTTTAGCTTTTTAAAATTAAATTGCCTTTTTCTAGTTTTTTCATTCAATATAAAAAGATTTTTAAAAATGTCTTGTCAGCATTTTCAGTTGAATAAAGTAACGGTGTTAACGAAAAAACTTAATTGCACCAATTTGTTACATTTTAAAACTTGATTACACTTTTTGAAAGTTTTAGGACTCAATTATATTTTCTTGACAAGTTCCATTTATAAAAAACAAAATCACAACAAGAGCAGACAAATACAAGAAAAGTCAACAGGCGTTCCAAATCACATGCTTTTTGTCTTTTCTTTCGTTCCTTTTTGTTTTTTTAGTTCCTAACAACTCCATATTTGTCTTCTTTCTGTTGGCTTTTTCATCTTTTTAATTAGTCTTTTCTAGGTCTATTAATTTCATCCTTTTTAGTAGTCTTTTTCCATGTTTGTTAAAAAAATTCTTCTTCGTCTGGAAGATCATTTAATTATATCCTAGCTAATAGTTGCATAAATTATAACTAGTGAAGTTACCTTACGCGGTTCATCACCTCTGTTGTATTAATGTGACTTTTCATTTCCCCTATAGAACGCAACAAGAATAGATGACAGCACATTGCAGGATGTTGGAACCAATTTCCCCATGTGAGTGTAGTAACAGAAGTCTATTCCGTGCCCAAATAATACTTTGATTTCTTTTGCCGGTAATCTTCAATATCAAGTGTGAATAGTATTGGGGTGTGGTTCATACTCCTCAATAACATAAAAGCGCGGGGCTCCCGCTATAATTATCTTGGTTCACCCTTAAACTAGGACTACGTCCAGCAGAAGATTTCACTATAATTTTTCTTTCTCTCCATTTTTTCCACAATTGAATTCGATGCGAAATTGTAAAATCTCCTTTTCAGAACTATAAGCTTAAACTGTAGAAGAGTTTTTTGTTGGAATCTTTTTTTTTTTCATTTTCATTTTAAGAGGAATTGTTTATTCGTAGAGTAACAAGTAAAAGGGGTAGATAGTATTGAAAAAAAAAAGAGAACAACAAAAAAAATAGAATTGGAATAATCAATATTCGTGATGCACACATTGTTTTCTTGTATTAGATCGAAAACTTCACACTTCTCATTACATCCCTCAATTACAAGAAAAAAATATATTATATAGCAGTAGCTATTGCCAAAAAAAAATGACTAGTGGTTTTCTTCTCCAAAAAACATATTTAACTTACCAAAAAAAAAACTTACCAGCATTTTATGGAATTATCCACAGTTTTCATTTGATAGTTTCCACATTACCATCTTTTGTACTAACTTACCAAAATTCATTCGCATAACTAACGAGTACTTCCGATTTACTAACTCTTATATTATATTATTGACAAAAAAAAACTCTTTTATTATATTACCAATCTGAATTAGAGTGACGTACCAACTTTTGTCAAATTAAATTGTCAACTAATTTTGGATTACTGATTTTCATTGGAGTTATATATCAACGAGCGATCAATTTTTTTTAATTTGCCAATTTTTCTGTTGAGTGACCAATTTTTAGTATTTTATTTAATAACCCCATGCATTTGCAAACTCTTTTAAAGATTACCACCTAGATGAGCACGACCCACCAGCTTTTCTTCCATTAAGGATCACTCAGTATTGGGTTATCAACTCTTTTTTGAGTTACTTAGAAGCATATTTGTTTTTTTTTAATTTGCCAAATTTTCTTACCGCTTGCAAACTCTTTTTTATTTATTTTTTTATTATTTTTGCTTTCTTTAGAAACAGTCTAAAATTTTCAACTCTTTTTAGAAGTTACTAATCTTAATTAGAGTGACTTGTCAACTCTTATTCGAGTAAGTTAGCAAACGATTAGCATTGTCATTTAATTGACTCAGCAAGTAAATTCTTCTTTCAATTACTAACTTTTCTTATCTTTTAACAATTTTAATGAATCTTTCTTAAGTATGCCTTAAATTTACCATCTCTCTACTATATTTAGTTTAAGTGATTTATCAAATTTTCTCCAATTAAACTTATTTACTAGTTTTGGTTTTCAAATCAATTCAAATGAGAGCTAGTGATCCAAAACTAGCAGTGAACACGAAGGGAGAAAAGCCAGTAAATCATACAAACAAAGGTTGGTGTTTCATATAAAAGTTGATAAATTTATGTCATCTGTAGAAGAAAAAAAATTGGTAAACCCCAAACAGATTTGTCAAATTAAAAAACCGACAAATGTGGTAATAACTTAAATGAGAATTGGTGATCCAAAACTAGCCGATTAGATTTTTTTTTTTTGAATAGTCGGTCGCATAGGGGCTAGTAAATTCACATAAAATTTGATAAATTTAAGGAATTCTAAAGAAAGACTATCAAAAAAATTGATAAACATAAGAAAAGTTGGTCATTTACAAACTATTAAAAATATTACACAAAATTTTCTTACGAACAATTAAATGGAAAACCGGCCGGTGCTGATTGTTGTATCTAGTAATATCACCTAGAGGGCGATGAATAGGTGATTCTGATCTATTTTGAAACTTAATGCAGAATTAATAGATTCAAAACACAAACTGAATAAGATCAGTAAAATGACGTCCAGATAAACTAAACACAGCAAGAGGAGTTTAGGATAAGAGAATTTGCACGCAATGTTTATAGTGGTTCGGCTTAGCAAGCCTACGTCCACTCTCCCACGATGACAGCCGATTGGCTGGATTTCACTACGAATCGATGAAAGGTTACAAGAGTTGTCACACTTATCACTATTACAAAAGAACCTTTCAAAAATATGATTTTTAAGCTCACAAGAACAAGAGAATGTGAATCTGAACAACTTAGAACTTTGAAATTTTTTGATCGTGAAACTCTCTTTGCAATAGTCACCATTAATCTTCTTTTATACTCCTTCGACCTCGAACTAGCCGTTACCAAGGTCCTTCAAAGGATCGCTCCTCAATCTCTGATAGGACGTCATCAATCTTGATTTAACCGAGACTGTATATGGGAATATCTAGTAATCGTTGGAGTAAAGTCCAAACACTTCAGATTCAATCGCCCATACAACCAATTCTTCAGTTTCTATATGTAGGGTTCATCCAAATCTCCAAGATATCTTGTCCAAGGAAGGTAATATCTAATCGGGGATATTGTCCTGGTTTGATTGGAAAATAAACCTATCAATCAAATCTTACAAACTTCCATAAAAAGTCGTGGCCAAACCGGAAACCTGCCAAACGTGGGTCTTCAGAATCTAGTACTAAGATTTTGCAGAATCTGAACACTATTCAGAAGCAGTCTTCTGAAGTAGAAAGACTCTCTAAATCTGAACAGATTAGAACAGTGACTCTAAGCTTCTGTAAAGTCCTTGCTGACATGTCACATAAGTCTTCTCGAGATTAAGTCTTCAGAGGCAAACCAATCCTCTATTGGAAGTCTTCAGAAGCAACACATTTCTCCATCTGAATATTAGACTTCAACTTTCTCAGAAGCAAATACACGACGACTACACCTTGAGTCTAAACGCCAGTTTTGGAACATTATAAGCTTTTGTTCACATGCTCATTCCTGAAATAAAAGTTAATTTGCTTTAACTAGATTCTCTCACAAGAAGGATAGTTTTGTCATAATTAAAATATTCAGAATGAATGTTTTCTTAACAATCTCCCCCTTTTTGATGATGACAAAACTTCATCAAGAATAATAGAGTTTGAAAAAGATTTATGAGTATAAGCGCAGAAAAGAATTCACAAAAGATTGAATATCTGTCTCAATTGAATCTTTTCCAAGAGATATGCATTTGAATATGTTAACATAAGGTATGCATTTTGAGTGATGGAAGGATATCACCATATGTTGTAAACATCATTGAATTCATGATATACCATCATTTGAGCGCATATGTATATGTATCACATCATTTGAGCGCATATGTATAAACTGCAAAGAAGTATTTTGTATGACCTGCAAAGATATTTTCTCCCCCTTTTTGTCATTAACAAGAGTGATAGCAGACAAAATATGCTTAAATTAACCAGAATTAACAACTAATTATATGAATATTCATAACAATTCAAAGATTTCAGTTCGAAACAAAGAACATCACAAACAAAGACTGTTGAAAAATAATTTTAAATAGATGGAGGTTGAGGTGGTTATGTGGAAGAGGAATGAACATCCATGTGTTCTTGATCACCCTCCTGATTATCTTCTGTAGCCAGTGCTTCAATATCTCTGGCCATAGTAAGCATGTAATCTCCAAGGGCTTGCAAATGTGGGAACTCCCGAACAATTTGTCATCTCGAATCATAGTATATGTTCCCAAACTTGCCATTTCTGAATAGAAGAGACGATAATAAAGATGGAACGATTCCTAGAATTTTTCGAACTTCTTTGAAACCAAGCTTTCTAGACCATCCAACCTCTTAAAAACTTCAGATTGAAGCTTCTCTATTTCCTTTTGAACAAAATTCTGAGTAAGCTTCATGTCCACTAGTTCTCCAATAAGATCATTCAAGGTTTCCTTTGGAGAAAGAGTCCTTGCAGGAGCCTGTTGTTTTTCTTCTCCTACCATCTATGCCTTACCTTTTGATCTTGAATCCAAGATATACTGCAAATTTATCTCCCCCTGAATCTGAGCATGGTCTGCAACTGAAATAATTGTAGCAGCTTCAGCAGTAATAGATTCAATCATAATAGGTAGCTCTTCTGTGATCTTCTCAACAACAATAGTACTTGATTCCTTCTCAGAGGTCTTCTCTTCCTGTGCATTTTGTTCCTGTTTGCTAGATTCTTCCTTTTCATTAGCAGCATGATCATTCTAAACAACTTCAGTCTAAATAGCATCTGTTGTTATCTCCTCAGGTTGTTCATCTAAAACAGCAGATTCTTGAGGTTGCTACCCTGAATCTGAACTGTTTTAACAAGAGTAACTGCTGTTGATCCTCTAGCTATGACAAGGAATTCATTATCCTTATCAATCTCCATGTCCTCAGATGGTGATGAGGACTTCTTCTTCTGTTCTCGAGCAACCAGAACTTCAATGGTTGTTCTGTCATGCAGTTGCTCCTCCATTATCTCAATATATTCATTCGTAGCAAGCTGAGCTTCTTTCTCTGCCCTTTCAGCAGTTGTTTCATCAATTTCTACATCTCCACTCTCATGAGTCTTATGGAGGTCCTCTTCTTTGTCCATATGTTCCTCCTGCTCATTCACTGTTTCAGTATTCGCTTCATCTTTCTGACCACCTTTTGACTCAACACTTCCTTCAAATAAGGCAGTGAGGGTTCTCTCATCATCATCTTCTTCTTGTACTTCTCTTTCTTCTGAAGACTCACTTTGAACAGTAGTCTCATTTCCTTTCCTGGCCACTTTTTCCTTCTGTTTGCAGATCTTTCAATTTCTGCATTCTTCTCCTCTAATTCGACCAGAACAACCTCTTTGTTCTTGTTCAACCATCCACCACCAGTCAGTTTAAAACCCAATTTCTGTATCATGGACTCTCCAGCTACCATGACTCGAGCCTCATTTTGAAGAAACTCAGCAGGAATCTTGATATTATGGAAAAACATGATTTGAGATATTAACCCTGCGTAGTCTCTTCTAGGTCTTTTCTAGGTCTATTAATTTCATCCTTTTTAGTAGTCTTTTGCCATGTTTGTTAAAGAAATTCTTCTTCTTCTGGAAGGTCATTTAATTATATCCTAGCTAATAGTTGCATAAATTATAATTAGTGGAGTTACCTTACACGGTTCATCACCTCTGTTGTATTAACGTGACTTTTCATTTCCTCTACAGAACGCAACATGAATAGATGCCAGCGCTATTGCGGGGTCTTGGAACCAATTTCCACATGTGAGTGTAGCGACAGAAGTCTATTCCGTGCCCAAATAATGCTCTCAATTCTTTTGCCGGTAATCTTCAATATCAAGAGTGAAAAGTGTTGGGGTGTGGTTCAAACTCCCCAACAACAGAAAAGCATGGGGGTCCCGCTATAAATATCTTGGTTTACCCTTAAACTAAGATTACGTCAAGTAGAGGATTTCACTAGAATTAGCACTTCGCACTGCTCATTACATCCCTCAATTACAAGAGAAAGAAATATTATATAGCAGTAGCTATTGCCAAAAAAAAATGACTAGTGGTTTTCTTCTCCAGAAAACATATTTAACTTACCAAAAAAAAAACTTGCCAGCATATTTATGGAATTATCCACAGTTTGCATTTGATAGTTTGCACATTACCATCTTTTGTACTTACTTACCAAAATTCATTCGCATAACTAACGAGTACTTCCGATTTACTAACTCTTATATTATATTATTGACCAAAAAAAACTGTTATATTATATTACCAATCTAAATTAGAGTGACGTACCAACTTTTGTCAAATTAAATTGTCAACTAATTTTGGGTTACTGATTTTTATTGGAGTTATATATCAACAAGCGATCATTTTTTTTAATTTACCAATTTTTCTGTCGAATGACCATTTTTTAGTTATTTTATTTAATAACCCCTTGCATTTACAAACTCTTTTAAAGATTATCACCTACATGAGCATCACTCACCAGCTTTTCTTCCATTAAGTATCACTCAGTATTGGGTTATCAACTCTTTTTTGAGTTACTTAGAAGCATATTTGTTTTTTTTTTAAATTTGCCAAATTTTTCTTCCGGCTCAAAAACTCTTTTTTTTTTTTTGTTATTATTTTTGCATTCTTTAGTAACAGTCTAAAAATTTTCAACTCCTTTTAGAAGTTACTAATCTTAATTAGAGTGACTTGCCAACTCTTTTTCGAGTAAGTTAGCAAATGATTAGCATTGTCATTTAATTGACTCAGCAAGTAAATTCTTCTTCAATTACTAACTTTTCTTATCTTTTACTAGTTTTATGAATCTTTCTTAAGTATGCCTTAAATTTACCAACTCTCTACTATATTTACTTTAAGTGATTTATCAAATTTTCTCCAATTAAACTTATTTACTAGTTTTGGTTTACAAATCAATTCAAATGAGAGTTAGTGATCCAAAACTAGTTGTGATCACGAAGGGAGAAAAGCCAGTAAATCATATAAGCAAAGGTTGGTATTTCATATAAAAAGTTGATAAATTTATGTCTTCTGTAGAAGAATAAAAATTGGTAAACCCCAAACAGATTTGTCAAATTAAAAAACAAACAAATGTGGTAATAACTTAAATGAGAATTGGTGATCCAAAATTAGTTTATTAGAATTTTTTTTTTTGAATAGTCGGTCACATAGGGTCTAGTAAATTCATATAAAATTTGATAAATCTAAGGAATTGGAAAGAAAGACTTACAAAAAAAAATTGATAAAAATAAGAAAAGTTGGTTATTTACAATCTATTGAAAAGATATTTCATAAAAGTTTCTTACGAACAATTAAATGGAAAAACAAGTGAGTGATAACTTTTTTTACCATTAGTTTACATTTGCCGACTCTTTCATAAACTAGCAGCATGGAGAAATAAAATCCGTATTTTGAGAAATGGAACAATAGAATCAATTTCCTTTTCTTTTCTTTTTGCGACTTCCTGAACGGAGAGAAACATGACAAATCTCACGATCTATTTTAGATGGCGAAAACTACAAAAAAAAAATCATAAATCTATTGTGCGGATGTCAATTCAACCCTAACCCTCTCAATTTGGCCAATTTAGTTCTAAAATTTTTGACAATGAAGTCATTCCCGCCAATTTTTGGTAGAGAACCGCTGACATGGGCGCCACTCATCCTAAGTGGCACAGCCGGACGGCCGGTGCTGATGTGAATAATTTTTTTCATTTTTATTAAAACTTTATGAATTTTTACATTTTTTTTGGTTCCCTAAGCCGGCCACTGAAGCCCTCATAGACCACGAGTGAGGTAGCACTGGTCGACCACAGTGGAAAAAAAAGAAAATTAAAAATTCTAAAATACAGAAAAAATTTGCAAAAATTGTCAAGGTTAGTTTCGGCCGCCCCACTTAGGATAGACAAGCGATTTTCGACCAAAATAAGCTAGAAGTACTACATTGACAATTCTCAAAAGATTTAGGACTGAATTGGTCAAATCGAAAGTTTTAAAACTGAATTGGCATCCATACAACAGATTTATTAGCTTTTTTTTTCGCAACTACCTCGTTTCCGATTCATATGCCATTAAATGTTTTCCTTTTCAACATAAGCTATCTAATCACCAGCGATATAAGCAGCTATATATATTGACTAAATCGAACGTGATGTTTGACCAAAAAAAAAAAACCAAATCAATCGTGAATATGACATGGCTTGTGTAAATTAAACATAAACATAAAAGAAGAAACCCGTTCGCGTGTCATATGAAAGTATATATACATGGAACGAACAAGGGGAAGCATCAACATATACACCATATCTGTTGAAGGGCAAAGTCACTTACCCACCTTCACCATCAATGGGTTCTCTTATTTCCCCCGTTGTTCCGTTCATTGACTTCAACAACAAGGATTTGAAACAAGGGACAAGCGCATGGGCTTCGGCGATGAAACAAGTGTGCCATGGCCTTGAAGAGTACGGTTGCTTCGTAGCTTTGTACAACGGAGTCCCTCTGGAGCTCGACGGTGCAATCTTAAAGGCCACCGAGGAGTTGTTCGCCCTCCCCACGGAGATCAAGAGCCAGAACGTCGTTGACAAGCCTCACTTCGGCTATGCCGGCCAAATATCCACCATTCCCCTCTTCGAAGCCATGGGAATCGACAACGTCACGGATCCGGAAGAAGTCGGCAAGTTCACCGAGCTCATGTGGCCCGACAGGAATCACCACTTCCGGTATCTTGCTAACTGTCGATTGGCCCACGCAAAAATTCCTCCCGAATTGCTTGCTTTATGATGTGATTAACTGACGAATTGGTTTGTTATGCGATAAGCGAGGTCGCGTACTCTTACTCCATGAAAGTCGCGGAGCTAGATCATATGGTGGTGAGGATGATCTTACAGAATTACGGCTTGGAGAAATGCTATGACTCTCATGTCGCTTCCACTAGCTATCTCCTTCGGATCTTGAAGTATAGGGCGCCCGAGACCAGTGACCAGGGCGACAACGCCTTGCCCCGCCACACCGACAAGACCTTCCTGTCTATACTTCACCAGAACCGCATCAACGGCTTGGAAATCAAGACCAAGGAAGGCGAGTGGATCGGGTTGGACCTCCCTCCGAACGCTTTCATAGTCATGGCAGGCGATGTGAGCATGGTAAATTGCTCGGCCCTTCACTAACTAACCGTCTAATTGATTCGATGCATGTTTTCGACATTAGCAACGACTATAATTCTCCTTGTATTGGCTTTCGACCAGGCATGGAGCAATGACAGGATACGTTCATGTTATCATCGAGTGGCCATGAAGGCAAGCACCACCCGGTACACGCTGGCCTTGTTCTCGTTCCTCAGTGGCATGGTTCAAGTGCCTCGAGAGCTCGTCGACAAGAACCACCCTCTCAAGTATAATCCATTCGACAACCTGGGGTTGATCCATTTCTACCTGTCCGACGAGGGTCGCAAGCACGAGTACACGGTCAAGGCTTATTGCGGGATCGAAACCCCTGTCATCTGATTAATCAAAAGCTCAATAAGCCCCTTGTTATTTATGTAATTTTGTGTCGCTGTGTAATTTTGCAATGTTGCTTCAAATTATCTGTCATTTCTTTGTTCTTTGGTGGAATAATCATGTTATGAGGGCTCTCGCAAGTTTGTCATGCCAGAATATTGGCTTCTTTTGCTTTTGTAATAAAATCTGATTCAGGCTATGCCGTTCCACAACTTTTCGAATACATCAATATTGTTCGAATAAGCATGTACATATGGACATAAGTTCAATTACTTTGTCATTTCTATCCTCCGCAATTAATTGAACTTAAAGTTTAATTACTTTGTTCAATATATCACTGGCAAAGCCAGTCCATGCAACGTATTTTGGACATACTTAACGATATACTAATTGGGCTTATCCAACTTAACTGGCCTGATTAATTTAGATGATGGGACTTGGAAAAGAGTTTACATGCAACTCCAAGCCGTACATCGTTTCAATTTATAGGGCGAAGGGTTTTCATTTCAAGGTTAATTGGGAAAAGGCTTAATGGCCCGTTGGCAAACATAGAGTCATCTCCAACATGAAGGACTGATGGCTTGTTTGTGAAAGATGATCAACTGAAAAAACTTCAGCTGTCACGGAACGAAATAGCTTGATGAAAGGAACTTGCGAATCAATTGTTTAACAAGTGTCCCAGGACACTCCTTGAAAATTTTGTGTATTTATATAAAATATCAATGTCAGGTTGAAATGTGACTTTTTAAAAAAATGTTAATTGTAGGAGTTCAAAAGCGATGGTTAAATTTGCTAACAATACGATGTATTTTTCTAGAATTTAGGTATCTAGGTTATTTCAACAACGAAGTAGATTAATGAGAGGATATTTAATCTTGATCCTTCGATAATTAAAGGTGACGCACACTGTTCTAGACAAATTGTGACCGTTTGAAGCTGTGACGGCAGAATTGGGGCTTGTCAAAAACCAACTCGTCTACTTGTATGGTATACTAAATGTATCATGATGCACCTATGAGCTAGAGACGGTTTAGGCATGAAGAAGGTTTATATAGTATGCCCATTGCGATATAAATTACGTTAGAGGCACAGGCATGAAGCACCGGAACTACCTGTGCTGTTAGTGTAGATATATCAGCTCGATCATCGTATTCTTTAAAAGAATTTCTCCACAAGATTGGTCCCCATTTGCTTAAAACAATTAAATGACAAATTATACGTAAATCCATCAGTATTTGAATTTCACTTTTCTTGAACAACATGCATTTTAGGTTAGGATCAACAATTTATCGTAAAAGAATTTGTGGTAATAATATAACATAAGTTGAAATTTTCAATCGTTACCAAACGAATTTTTATTCCAGAAGCAGAAATTTTGTCCTATTATGAAACGCTTTTCTCTGATCAGAAATTAACTTCTGGAGCAGAAGTAGAAAAATCAACTTCTGGTCAAAAGTTGATTTCTGAAGCAGAAGTGTTGTCATGCGCGCCTGTATTGTGACGTCCCGAAATTTCAAGGCCTATTATATGAATAATATTGGACTGTTGGAATTTAGTGACATTTGTCGGACGCAGGAATCGTTCAATCTGGAGGACGTTAATCGTCGATTGAAGCGTGGTTAATTGTAGTTCGATTAGATTAGTCTCGCCGTAATTTAGTCTGGCCGAATTCCTTCGCGCCCGAGCCAACCCTGAACCAAATATTCTAAACCAGTCCTAAATCGTCAGATTACCGAAATACCTTAGATATTATTCATATACGCCAGAAACAATTAATACTGAATGACCATGGGCCCCACCTCATTAATACAAGACAAATCCACCATTTTGACCCCTTGGAAATTACAAAAATGCCCTTTGACCTTAGAAAAGACCATTTTGACCCCGTAATTAATTAGTTAGTTACCACAGTTAATAGATAGTTACCGTGGTTAGATAGTTAACTGTGGTTAGATTAAATAGTTACCATAGTTAAATTAAATAGTTACTGTGGTAGATTAATTAACTGTTGTGGTTAGTTGAATTAACCGTGATTAGGTGAAATAGTTACCATGGTTAATTGCATGTAGTTGTGTCTAGTTTGTGGCGTCTGATCGTGGATCGGACTGAGTGTTGATTGCGCATTAAATGCTGAATGATCACACTAGTGTCGATAGGCCATATTAAATCGACATTGACTATTCGCGTGACCAATTGTGATTTTGAGCATGAAATTGACCATGGGCCAGGTTTGAGCATGAAATTGGCTGTGGGCCAGGTTTGAGCATGATGTGAGTGTGGTTGCATAAAAATGAGATTTGGCTTGAGAGCCGATTTTAAGCGCGAGGTCACGCAGTAGTTTCACCGTGTCACCCTAACGTAACTGGGGGCACAAGCGATACCCTTGTTGGCATGGGTCGCTGCCTGGTAAGTCTGTGTGCAGGCGATGTACCGTCCGGGATTCCACGGCTTATTGGTTGCCTGTCAGTCCATGCCGGCGATGGACCGTCCGGATAACACAGCTGATGAGATGTCGATTGCAACTTGTGTTAGTCCGTAGTCCCTCTTGGAATTATTCCTAGTGTGCTCGCCTTAGGGAATTTGAGAGAGCCATCGGATGCCGTCGTCGTTAACGTTGTAGGACGACGCCCGGTTAATCTGGAAGAGTACTAGCAGTGAGGTTGTACTGTGGCGAGAGTGGGGTATCTCTTAGCCATGCTGACTGGAACGCGTTTGTTGCATTATACATGATTTTGGCTGAATGTTGACCAGAACACGTGTGTTGCATAGTGCATGATTATTGCTGAATGTTCTGGTTGATTGGCTGATTCACTGTTTATTTATTAGCATAATATATATGTCGTAAGGCTCAAGACGAGGTACGTTGCATGTGGTTGTTGTTCTGGATGTTGGGTTTAGTTCACTAGACTGGTTAGGCTGTGAATCAACGTCCTAATCGGACTTAGGCGTTGACCCACTGAGATTCATATCTCATGCGCTTGGCTTATCAACTTTTAGGTATTCGTGATGGCCACGCAGATTGAGCTGTGGAGGAGCTTTGGAGGCCGTGTTGTGTATAGTCGGTAGTGTAGCAGTAGTGTATCGGCCGTAGTGCGCCCCGACCCTATATCTTTTTTGTGGGTCTAAGGGGGATCGATCCAAGAAGGATTTGTGTAAATTATGTTTGTATTGTAAACTAATCAAGCATATAAATAAAAAGGGTTTGTTGTTGTTTGTTGTCTTTCCTATTTGTCTATCCCTGTTGTTTGTCGTCCGGGGTCGTTATTCGCTTCCGCATGTGCTTAATTATAAGATGAAAAGAAATAGGTCGATGATCTGCTTGGGACATCATCCTTTGACCTGACGTTTGGAAGGGATGGTCGCGCGCCCGGGGACTCGGGGCGTGACATCCCCGTTTTGGTATCAAAGCATGGTTTGTGGAGTTATAAGGTGTGCTGAGTTTGGGATAGTTAATAGGATTGAAACCCTATGCTTGTGTTTGCTGTTTGATTGTTGTTAGTAGTAAACATGAGTTCTCATTACGTATTTCTTTGGGCGAGTAGGAGTCCTTACGGTCCTGCAGGATGAACAGCCGTAGTCGGAGAGCGCCCCGAGGTAGGGCAACTCAGGTGGATCCCGAAATGGAGAGGGATCGTGTTCCGGGAGTACCTACGAAAAGGATAGCTCCAGTTGTTCCAAAAGCGGTTGAGAACCGCGTTCCTGCAGCTTGCAGAGGTAGAGGAAGGGCCGCCCGAAGAAGACCCAGAGTGGGTAGAGTGGACGAACCGGAAGTGCCCGGAGAAGGGGCAGTTCATGCAGATCCTAGAGTGGACGGGATTCTGCAGGCCTTGGAAGCCATGGGTAACCTAATGGGGCAGCAGATGAGGAATCAAGCTGCAGCTGCCATTCCACAAGAGGGTCCGTTAGCTGAAGACGGGATCCGCAGGCCACAGACTCACAGATTGGTGGAGCAGTTTATGAAGCTTAAACCGCCGAGGTTTTCGGGAACTGATGACCCGGAAGCTGCAACCTCATGGATGGAGGATTTGGAGAAGGCCTTTGCCTTATTAGGATGTTCAGAGGAAGAGAAGGTAACGCTAGCTGTCTACCAACTACAGGGTAATGCTAGCTCGTGGTGGAAGGCCACGCAGGGGAGTGTGTTTCCCGGAGGTGCGATCCCGGAGTGGGGTGCCTTCGCGGAAGCCTTCAACGGAAAGTACTTCTTGGATTGTGCTCGAGAGCAGAAGATGGATGAGTTTCTGTATCTTCGCTAGAATCAGTCATCGGTAGACCAATATGAGGCAAAGTTTGCCGAGCTGTTCAAGTATGCACCAAGGATGGTGGAGAACCCTGAGGATAGGGATGGGAGGTTCAGAGATGGGTAGAAGCCGGAGATCAAGAGTGTGTTGGTGCCGTTCAACCTGAGGAACTACAATGAGCTGTATAAGAAAGCTCAGCTGGTAGAAAGGGATGTTACTGAGAGGGCAACCGCATCTGGATCGTGGTTCGCTCTAGTTGTGAGGGACAACAAAAGGTTCGGTAAAGGACCAATGATGGGTAATAGAAATCCCATCCCGCCTAACAGGAGGAACTTTGTTGGAAAGTCGACGTTCCGCCCCGACGTCGTGTGCTCGTTTTTTCGGCAGAAGCATGGGCCTAGTCCGTGCCCAAGGAGGTCAGGTGCTTGTTTTGGTTATGGCAGGCATGGTCACTAGATCAAAGATTATCCTCAGAGATAGATGGGAGGACAGTTGCAGCAGGGAGGTCAGATGCGAGGGAATATTCTGCAGAACTTTCAGAATCGACCGCCAGTGCAAGGGAGGGTGTATGCTGTCACCCGGGAAGAGGCGAAGGACTCGCCACCGTCTCAGGTACGATCTTATTGCATAACCAAGTAGCTTATGCATTGTTTGATTCAAGAGCTTCCCACTCCTTTGTTGCTGCTCAGTTTGTTAAGCTAGCTGGTATGAGTACAGAACTGTTGAGATCAACTATTAGGATATCTACACCGCTTAAGGATAATGTTGTGGCTACAGTAGGATGTCTTGATTGTAGGCTGGTTGTAGATGGTCATGAGGGAAAGATAAACCTAATTGTGTTAGCTTTGTTTGATTTCGATTTGATTGTTGGTATGGACTGGCTCACCGAGCAAAGAGCTGTTTTGGATTGTCACAGTAATACTATCCTGTTTAACTCATTGAATGGGGTTAGTTTCAAGTTTGTTGGAAACCGAGGGGGAACCTCGATCCCCTTAGTTTCGTCGCTGGAAGCGACTCGGTTGTTGGATGGAGGTTGCCAAGGTTATTTGGCGTCTGTTGTAGATGTGTTGGCTAAGGAGTTAAGGTTGGAGGATATTGCTGTAGTAAGGGAGTTCCCTGATTTTTTTTCGAAGGAGTTGCCTGGCTTGCCGCCGGAAAGGGAAATAGAGTTCGTGGTTGAGTTAGCCCCCGGTACGGAGACAATCTCAAAAGCACCGTATCGGATGGCGTTGTCGGAACTCAAGGAACTGAAGGTACAGATGCATGAGTTGATGGATAAAGGATATATCAGTCCAAGTGCATCTCCATGGGGAGCGCCCGTTTTGTTTGTGAGGAAGAAGGATGGATCACTTCGTTTGTGCATCGACTACCGTCAGCTCAACCAGGTGACAGTCAAGAACAAGTATCCGTTGCCAAGGATTGACGACTTGTTTGACCAACTTCAAGGAGCTTCGGTATTCTCCAAGATCGACCTAAGGACGGGATACCATCAGCTAAGGATCAAGAGGGAGGATGTACCGAAGACGGCTTTTAGGACGCGCTATGGTCACTATGAATTCACAGTGATGCCGTTTGGTCTAACAAATGCTCCAGCTGCTTTCATGGACTTGATGAATAGGGTATTCAGTGAGTATTTGGATAAATTCGTCATAGTGTTTATTGATGATATCTTGGTGTACTCTAAGAGCCTTGAGGAACATGAGCAACACTTGAGGACAGTGTTAGAGACTCTTTGGAGACACCAGCTGTTTGCTGAGTTTAGCAAATGCGAGTTTTGGCAAGCTCGCGTAGCCTTCCTTGGTCATATAATTTCTGGAGAAGGGATATCAGTAGACCCAACGAAGATTGAAGCAGTCATGGATTGGCCGAGACCGACGTCAGTGACAGAAGTTCGGAGTTTCTTGGGTTTAGCAGGCTACTATAGACGTTTCGTGGAAAGGTTCTCCGCGATAGCCCTGCCGTTGACACGTCTACTAAAGAAGGATGAGAGATTTGAGTGGATAGACAAGTGCGAGCATAGTTTCCAAGAGCTTAAGCAGAAGCTAACTACGGCTCCTGTTTTGACAATACCGTCTGGTCTTGGAGGATATGAGATTTACAGCGATGCTTCCTTCAAAGGACTAGGCTGTGTGCTTATGCAACATGGGAGAGTAGTTGCATACGCTTCTCGTCAGTTGAGACCGCACGAGTTGAATTATCCGACGCACGATCTGGAGTTAGCAGCGATTGTGTTTGCCCTTAAGATCTAGAGACACTACCTGGTAGGAGAAAGGTTCCAAGTCTACACCGACCACTAGAGTTTGAAGTATCTGTTCTCTCAGAAGGAGTTGAACATGAGGCAGCGCCGTTGGATGGAACTCCTTAAAGATTATGACTGCGAGATCTTGTACCATCCGGGAAAAGCCAATAAAGTTGCAGATGCGTTGAATCGGAAGTCAGCGATTGCCCAGTTGATGGTCTGAGAGTAGCGTCTTCTGGAGGAAGTGCCAGACTCCGAGTTTAAGTTGGAGGTAGGTCGTCTATCGAGTTTGATGGCTACATTGAGGATCGAGCCGGAGGTGCAAGCGAGGATTAAGATATTACAATCGACGGATCCTACCATTCAGAAAGTCCTTCAAGAGGGCTCAGAGAAGAGGAAAGAAGATTTTCAGGTAGCTGAGAATGGAATATTGAAGTTCAGAGGACATTTGTGTGTGCCGGCTGATGAGAGTCTTAGGGAAGAAATCTTGTCGGAGGCACATCGTAGCAGCTACAGTGTTCATCCGGGTAGTATGAAGATGTATCAGAATCTGAGGCAGTATTATTGGTGGAGTGGCATGAAGACGGACATAGCTAAGCATGTGGCGAGATGTCTGACGTACCAGCAGGTCAAAGCTCAACATTGTAAGCCTGGAGGGTTGTTACAGCCGCTTAAGATTCTGGAATGGAAGTGGGAGCACATCACGATGGACTTCGTGAAGAGTTTGCCGAGGAGCCAAAGGGGCAACGATTCAATTTGGGTCATAGTGGACAGATTAACGAAGTCAGCACATTTCATCCCAATGAGAAAGGACTTCGCTTTGGACAGGTTGGCAGATTTGTATGTACGTCTGATCGTACGTCTACATGGTGTACCAGTGACAATCACATCGGATCGTGATCCCAGGTTCACGTCTACCTTTTGGAAAAGCTTGCAAACTGCGTTGGGAACGAAGCTGCAGTTTAGTACGGCTTATCATCCGTAGACGGATGGCCAGTCTCAAAGGACAATTCAGACGCTCGAGGACATGTTGCGGGCATGTGTATGGGATTTCAAAGGCAACTAGGAAGGACAGCTTCATTTGGTTGAATTTGCCTACAACAACAGCTATCAGCAGAGTATCAAGATGGTGTCTTTTGAAGCGTTGTATGGTAGGCCTTGTAGAATGCCAGTCTGTTGGGACGAAGTGGGTGAAAGGAAAATCACTGGTCCCGAGTTAGTGCAGCAGTCGTTGGATACAGTGAAAATCATTAGAGAAAGACTAAGAACAGCTCAGAGCCGTCAGAAAAGTTATGCTGACAAACGACGCAGACCGTTGGAGTTTCAAGTCGGTGATCATGTCTTTCTGAAGGTGTCGCTTATGAGAGGGACATCTCGTTTCGGCAAGAAAGGAAATTTAAGCCCGAGGTATGTTGGGCTGTTCAAGATCTTGGAGAAGATTGGAAATCTGGCTTATCGTCTCGCGTTGCCACCAAGACTCGCTCAGGTACATGACGTATTCCATGTATCTATGTTAAGGAAGTACGAGCCGGATCCAACTCACGTCTTGAGCTTTGAAGAGATCGAAATGGATGAGCGTGTATCGTACGTGGAACGTCCGGTGAGGATCGAAGACCGGAAAGAGCAAGTTCTGCAAAACAAGACAATCCCGTTAGTGAAGGTTGTTTGGCAACACCATGGAACCGAGGGAGCGACGTGGGAAAGTGAAGAGTCGATGAAGATTAGGTATCCTTTTCTTTTTGAGGTGGTGTAATGTTTTTAATTTCGGGAATGAAATTTCCCAAGGGGGGAAGAGTTATGACGTTCCGAAATTTCAAGGCCTATTATATGAATAATATTGGACTGTTGGAATTTAGTGACATTTGTCGGACGCAGGAATCGTTCAATCTGGAGGACGTTAATCGTCGATTGAAGCGTGGTTAATTGTAGTTTGATTAGATTAGTCGCGCCGTAATTTAGTCTGGCCGAATTCCTTCGCGCTCGAGCCAACCCTGAACCAAATATTCTGAACCAGTCCTAAATCGTCAGATTACCGAAATACCCTCAGATATTATTCATATACGCTAGAAACAATTAATACCGAATGACCGTGGGCCCCACCTCATTAGTGCAAGTCAAATCCACCTTTTTGACCCCTTGGAAATTACAAAAATGCCCTTTAACCTTGGAAAAGACCATTTTGCCCGTCAAGACCAATTTTCTCTCTCTTCTCTCTCTCTTCCCTTTCTCTTCCATGCACGGCAGCCCCATTTTCCCTTTTGCTGCTCACGTTCCATCTTCATCTTCACCGTTCCATCATCTTCTTCGTCGTCACCGTGGACCGCCACCGCCCGCCACTCGAGTTGCTGCCGTCCACCGCGCCCTGCCTTGCCGTGCCGCGGCCTTGGCCCGCCAACCGAGCCCCCTACCATCCTTGCCGCTGCTGTTCAGCTGCTGTCCGCCGTCCACCGAGCCTCACCGTCGTCCGCCGAGCTTCACCGGAGCCACCGAGACCTCGCCGGACCTTGGCCGAAGCTCCGCCGAGCTTGCCGCCCGCTCGTTGAGCTCCGTTGTCGTCGTTTGGTCGCCGTCCAGCCCCTGTCCAACCGCCGTTCTTCGTTGTCCGGGTGTCGTTTTGGAAATCCGACACCGTGGTTGCATCCGGATCGACAAGGAGAGTTCGTAGGGGCCGCCGTCGGAATTTTTGTCGTCGTCGCCGCCGCCGCCGCTCATCGCCGGTCGCCGCTGACCGTCGCTGCCAGTTAATTAGTGAGTTAACTCCTAATCCCTGATTAGTCCATTAATTGCACTTAATAGGTAATTAGTTAGTTACCGTAATTAATTAGTTAGTTACCGCAGTTAATAGATAGTTACCGTGGTTAGATAGTTAACTGTGGTTAGATTAAATAGTTACCATAGTTAAATTAAATAGTTACTGTGGTTGATTAATTAACTGCTGTGGTTAGTTGAATTAACCGTGATTAGGTGGAATAGTTACCATGGTTAATTGCATGTTGTTATGCCTAGTTTGTGGCGTCTGATCGTGGATCAGATTGAGTGTTGATTGCGCATTAAATGCTGAATGATCACACTAGTGTCGATAGGCCATATTAAATCGAAATTGACTATTCGCGTGACCAATTGTGATTTTAAGCATGAAATTGGCCATGGGCCAGGTTTGAGCATGAAATTGACCGTGGGTCAGGTTTGAGCATGAAATTGGCCGTGGGCCAGGTTTGAGCATGAAATTGACCGTGGGCCAGGTTTGAGCATGATATGAGTGTGGTTGCATAAAAATGAGATTTGGCTTGAGAGCCGATTTTAAGCGCGAGGTCACGTAGTAGTTTCACCGTGTCACCCTAACGTAACTAGGGGCACAAGCGATACCCTTGTTGGCATGGGTCGCTGCCTAGTAAGTCTGTGTGCGGGCGACGTACCGTCCGGGATTCCACGGCTTATTGGTTGCCTGTCAGTCCGTGCCGGCGACGGATCGTCCGGATAACACGGCTGATGAGATGCCGATCGCAACTTGTGTTGGTCCGTAGTCCCTCCTGGAATTATTCCTGGTGTGCTCGCCTTAGGGAATTTGAGGGAGCCATCGGATGCCGTCGCCGTTAACGTTGTGGGACGACGCCCGGTTAATCCAGAAGAGTACTAGCAGTGAGGTTGTACTGTGGCGAGAGTGGGGTATCTCTTGGCCGTGCTGACTGGAACGCGTTTGTTGCATTATACATGATTTTGCTGAATGTTGACCGGAACACATGTGTTGCACAGTGCATGATTATTGCTGAACGTTCTGGTTGATTAGCTGATTCACTGTTTATTTATTGGCATAATATATCTGTCGTATGGCTCAAGACGAGGTATGTTGCATGTGGTTGTTGTTCTGGATGTTGGGTTTAGTTCGCTAGACTGGTTAGGCTGTGAATCAACGTCCTAATCGGACTTAGGCATTGACCCACTGAGATTTATATCTCATGCGCTTCGCTGATCAACTTTTAGGTATTTGTGATAGCCGCGGAGGTTGAGCTGTGGAGGAGCTTTGGAGGCCGTGTTGTGTATAGTCGGTAGTGTAGCAGTAGTGTATCAGCCATAGTGCGCCCCGACCCGACCTTGTATCTTTTTTGTGGGTCTAAGGGGGATCGGTCCCAGAATGACTTGTGTAAATTATGTTTGTATTGTAAACTAATCAAGCATATAAATAAAAAGGGTTTGTTGTTGTTTGTTATCTTTCCTATTTGTCTATCCCTGTTGTTTGTCGTCCGGGGTTGTTATTCGCTTCCGCATGTGCTTAATTATAAGATAAAAAGAAATGGGTCGATGATCTGCCTGGGACATCATCCTTTGACCTGACGTTTGGAAGGGATGGTCGCGCGCCCGGGGACTCGGGGTGTGACATGTATATCCTTTTCCCACCAAACACCAAGCTTTTGCTTGGACTTTTCAAGGGCTACGCGTGCTTTTTTCAGCATTGGTGTATTTTCCAACCAATTCAAAAGGGAACGTGACTTTATCGATGTCATGATGGGTGGCTTCTGAAATTAGCGCATGTGATTTTACATTATAATTATTCCAATTCAACTGAATTAGTTATCATGAAGAGTAATTTAAGTAAGGGTCAATCTTGCTTATATGTTATATGTATGATACATATATAATATCACGTCTCATTTAATTGACTTATAGACGAAATAGTCTTATACTCTCCTCACTTTTGTGTACAACTGATTATTTTTTTTTGGTCAAAAGTGTACAACTGATTTATCTGCCTATAGTTCTACTGAAACATCATTGTCCGATAATATCGTATGATAATTTCCTTATACCCTGAAATGGTACACAACTTATGAGTTTAATGTGGCAGAAATGCTTATGCGCAAGTTGTGATATCATTTTCAGTTAATACCAACAAGTAATCCTAAGTTGGTACCTACGTGCCACATTATTGACTATTGAATATCCTAATACATACAATCTGTCACACCATTTGTTTTTGTTTTCTTTTTGTTTTCTTTTTTTGTCAGAATCCGTCACTCCATTTCATTTGCCAGTTTTTTTAAAATTTCGTCGTAGACCGGACAACACGCTTTTATCAATTAATTTTCGTCCTGTTCGGTTTTATTAGTCGTTTATCGTCGCTAACCGCTATCATTAGACTCCACAAATTGCCTTTACAATATATTTTATTCCTTCCGCGACCAAGCTTTTGCTTGGACTTTTCGGGTGCTTACGCATACTTTTTTCCGGCACATGTGAATTTTCCAATTAATTCAAAGGAGAAGTTGACTTCATCGATGTAGCCAAAGCTGGCTTTTTACATAATAATAATAATATGACAGCGAGAGAATGAAAGAAAATTTAATACACGTTCATATTCACATGCTTCGGTCTTTTAATACCTCTGGTCGTCTTCTCAATAATTTTAATTAGTCTTCTTCTTGGTATATTAAGAAAATTAGTTTTCTTCTTGCAGACTTCGAATGTCCACTTACTTATATCCTAACTAATCCTCATTTGTCTTCTTCCAGAGAGACTTAAAGTCTAGGTATTTCTTTATCTCAATGCTTCGATGATGATGCATGCATGCTAGGGACACCGTAATTGAAAAAAGTTGGTTCCTCATTGTGAGATGATGAGTCAGCCATTGGATCTCGGCACTAAGCATAGGATCCATAAAATGCTGAAGAAATTGCAATTCGAAGCATCTTCGAGCACCAAGGAGAGAAAATACTTTTTGAGATTGACAAACATTTCAAGTTTGTTACCAATTCCTATTAACGTAGAGTCCACCGTTCAAGACCTTCCTCATCATTAAACTGTCAACTGCTTACTCGTTCAAATTCCATCAATCGTGTGTAAACTGGTCTGGGTTCGGATCACTTGCTTAAACCAAGAACCTGAATTTAACATGTTCATGAGACTTGCAGGGTATTTCGTGAGTCTCTGGATCACTCAATCTCCATTCCTATTCCCCAAGATTATTTATAAACCCCTAGATTATATAGTAAACCTCATTTTTCAATGTCGTGGGGTAGTTTTATGGGTGAGATTGGCTTTTACGAAAAGAGAGATGAAAGTCGGTACTTCTAGCTTGTAAGATCCATTGGATTTGGTGAATCTTACATGAAACCTGTTATGACGAAGCGCAGAAAACAAAGACAGAACAACAGGATTTTACGTGGTTCGATCTAGGCGAGCTACGTCCACGGGCGAGGCGAAGCGAAATTCCACAATAATCAAAGAGAGTACAAGATCGCATAAGCGCACGGCTTGCGACAATTACAAAAACAAAAACAAACTCTCTCTTTTTTCCAAAGTGAAAACCCTAGCCGCAGTAAATAAGGCCCAAACAAAAATTTCTCGGGGGCGTTGCCCCCGAACCCCCATAGAGATCTGCTCACGCTAAAAGACTTAGTTTCCTCTAAAGAAGTTTAGTTCGCTTGCTCCGGGTTGGGCCTATCGGCCCAACCCTCTAACGTCGCGAATTAAACCTCTACTTTTTCTCTTCTTTTGGGCTGCACAAAATATATATCGGGCTGGATAAAATTCAAAGACATATTTAACAAATCTCCACCTTGGCTTGAATTTTCAACAGTCAAGAAGTCGAACACATTCTCCCAGCATCCCTAAGCCTACGTGAGCTAACTCGGTGTAGGAAACAAGGGATGCAACGAAAGAACATATCCACTTCAAAAACAAATGTAGAACTTTCATTCACCTCGCCACCAGGCCCCAAAAGGGGGGCAAAAAACTCAACCAAGCATGCCAATCAAGTTCAAGCAATGCTTAAACTTGTTGGCGGGGACTGTCTTGGTCAACATATTAGTAGGATTATCAGCAGGATTATCAGCAGTACCAATTTTCTTTACCATCATATTTCTCTCAGCAACTGCCTCTCGAATAAAGTGGTACCTGATCTCGATGTGCTTAGTCCTTTCATGATATGCTTGATTTTTAATCAAGTGTATAGCACTCTGATTGTCACAAAAGACAACTGAATTGTCTTCCTGTTGGAGCCCAAGTTCCTGAACAAGGTTCCTTAACCAAATAGCTTCTTTCACTGCTTCTGCTGCTACCATATACTCCGCCTCTGTAGTAGACAAAGCAACTGTCGACTGTAAAGTTGACCTCCAACTAATAACCGAGCCAGATAGTGTGAAAAGATAGCCAGTCAAAGATCTTCTCTTATCAAGATCACCTGCATAATCAGAATCCACAAAACCCATAACAGAGGTATCATTAGAAACATTTCTATCAAACACTAGGCCCAGCTCTGCGGAGCCTTTGAGATACCTAAGTATCCATTTCACTGCCTGTCAATGGACCTTTCCAGGATGCGCCATATATCTACTAACCACACTAACTGCCTGCGCAATATCGCGACGTGTGCATACCATAGCATACATCATGCTACCAACTGCACTGGAGTATGGGACACGAGACATTGCAGCCTCCTCAACTTCTGATTGAGGTGAAAGGAGGCCTGAGAGTCTAAAATGAGAAGCTAAAGGTGTACTGACAGGCTTAGCGTTTTGCATGCCAAACTTCTCAAGTACCTTCTCAATATAACTCCTTTGCGAGAGATATATTTTCCCTGCTTTTCTGTCCCTCTGAATCTCCATTCCTAAGATCTTCTTGGCAGGACCCAAATCTTTCATCTCGAACTCCGCAGTGAGACGACTCTTCAAGATCAACACATCTGACATGTTCTTTGCAACAATAAGCATATCATCCATGTATAAGAGAAGATAGACAAAGGATCCATCTGAACCCTTCCTAAAGTAGACACAACTATCATAGCTATTCCTATGATAACCACTCCCTATCATAAAGCTGTCGAATCTCTTATACCACTGTCTTGGAGACTGCTTCAAACCATACAAGGATTTCTTCAATCTGCAGACATGATCTTCCTTGCCTTCTACATAATAGCCCTCGGGTTGGGCCATATAAATGGTCTCCTCAAGCTCGCCAAGCAAAAAAGCTGTCTTCACATCAAGTTGCTCGAGCTCTAAGTCAAATTGAGCAACAATAGCCAACAACACACGAATGGAAGTGTGTTTTACCATAGGAGAGAACACTCCATCATAATCAATTCCCTCCTTCTGATTGTAGCCTTTAGCTACAAGCCGTGCCTTGTATCTAGCATTTTCGACACCAGGAATTCCCTCCTTTTTCTTGAAGACCCATTTACATCCAATGGCTCTTTTTCCCTTAGGCAACGACACCAAGTCCCAAGTCTGGTTCTTGTGAAGTGATTCAAGTTCTTCAACCATAGCAACAGCCCATTTCTCTGATTCTGTGCAAGTAACAGCTTCAGTATAGGTAGAAGGTTCTTGAATACCCATATCTTCTGCTGTCGTAAGAGCATAAGCCACAAGATCAGAAAACCCATATTTTTGAGGAGCTCGAGTCTGTCTCCTTTCTCTGCCAGTAGCAATAGAGTATGGCTGCTCCACCTCATCTAGCTCCGGGTTGGGCCTATCGGCCCAACCCTCCGACGTCGCGAACTAAACCTCTACTTTTTCTCTTCTTTTGGGCTGCACAAAATATATGTCGGGTTGGATAAAATTCAAAGACATATTTAACAAAACCAATGTAGTTTGACATATCATGTGCATTATGAACTTGTGTGATTCAGATACATGTGAAAATTGCTCCTCTTCCCAACCAAATGTCAGCTACCTCGATCTGTTGGATTAGCTGTGTGAGAATAAAAGAGAATTTAATAAACGAGAGCACTTCAAGCCCTTATTTAGAAGTTTCCCTAAATTTCATAAATCCTCCAACTTCATGCGCGTAGTAAATAAATTTATAAGAATTCATGTTATTCATAAAGTTGAATTATAATAAGTAGTGATCAATGCATATTCCCATTATTGATTTAGAGAAATTACAAAAGAAATTTATGACAACGAGAATGAAAACACTGACGTAGGATTTTTAAATTAACTTCTCTCTCCTACGTGGCATTTTTTTATTTTATATTTTCCAAATCTTATTTATTTTAAATTGAAAAAGTAAAAAAAAAAAAGGCTAGTGTTTACTTTTAAAAAGCTAAAACTAAGAAGAAGAAGGGCAAGGTAGGGCCTTGCCAATGAGGCGTGGCTGTCGCCACCCATCGCCGGCCTTGGCCGATGTTGGCCGGCCCATGCCCACCTAGGGAAAAAGCTGGTGAGGCTCACCCAAATCGGGGCAAAGCTGACCCTCACCGGTCCTAGGGCCTAGATTTGGTTTGAGGAAACCCAGAGTTGGGCATCACCGCCCCAGGGCCAAGATCTTGGTTGAGGAAACCCAGAACTGGGCAAGGTCGACCCTTGCCTAGATTTGGGCAAGCCTCACCCAAGCCTACTGACTGTAGTCGCCGGCCCTTGCTTGGGGCCGATGATAGGCGATGGCGGTGGTGCCTCACCGGCGGGGCGCTGCCCTGCCCTTCTTCTTCCTCTTCTTCTTTTTCTAGTTTTATCTTTTTAAAATTAAATTGCCTTTTCTTAGTTTTTAATTCAATATAAAAATATTTTTAAAAATGTCTTGTCAGCATTTTCGGTTGAATAAAGTAATGGTGTTAACGAAAAAACTCAATTGCACCAATTTGATAAATTTTAAAAATTGATTATACTTTTTGAATATTTTAGGATTTAATTATATTTTTCTTGACAAGTTTTAGGACTTTTATTGGACTTGTCCCATTTATAAAAAACAAAATCACAACAAGAGCAGACAAATGCAAGAAAAGTCAACGCGCGTTCCAAATCACATGTTTTTTTGTCTTTTCTTTCGTTCCTTTTCGTTTTTTTTAGTTCCTAACAACTCCATATTTGTCTTCTTTTTGTTGGCTTTTTCATCTTTTTAATTAGTCTTTTCTAGGTCTATTAATTTCATCCTTTTTAGTAGTCTTTTGCCATGTTTGTTAAAAAATTCTTCTTCTTATGGAAGATTATTTAATTATATCCTAGCTAATAGTTGCATAAATTATAACTAGTGAAGTTACCTTACAGGGTTCATCACCTCTGTTGTATTAACGTGACTTTTCATTTCCCCTATAGAACGCAACATGAATAGATGATAGCACTATAGCAGGATGTTGGAACCAATTTCCCCATGTGAGTGTATTCACAGAAGTTTATTCCGTGCCCAAATAATACTTTGATTTCTTTTGCCGGTAATCTTCAATATCAAGTGTGAATAGTATTGGAGTGTGGTTCATACTCCCCAACAACAGAAAAGCGCGGTGCTCCCGCTATAATTATCTTGGTTCACCCTTAAACTAGGACTACGTCCAGCAGAAGATTTCACTATAATTAGCACTTCACACCTCTCATTACATTCCTTAATTATAAGAGAAAGAAATATTATATAGCAGTAGCTATTGCCAAAAAAATGACTAGTGGTTTTCTTCTCCAAAAAACATATTTAACTTACCAAAAAAACACTTACCAGCATTTTTTTGGAATTATCCACAGTTTTCATTTGATAGTTTGCACATTACCATCTTTTGTACTAACTTACCAAAATTCATTCGCATAACTAACGAGTACTTCCGATTTACTAACTCTTATATTATATTATTGACAAAAAAAATATTTTATTATATTACCAATCTGAATTAGAGTGACGTACCAACTTTTGTCAAATTAAATTGTCAACTAATTTTGGGTTACTGATTTTTATTGGAGTTATTTATCAACAAGCGATCAAATTTTTTTAATTTGCCAATTTTTCTGTTGAGGGACCAATTTTTAGTATTTTATTTAATAACCCCTTGCATTTGCAAACTGTTTAAAAGATTACCACCTAGATGAGCACGACTCACCAGCTTTTCTTCCATTAAGTATCACTCAGTATTGGGTTATCAACTCTTTTTTGAGTTACTTAGAAGCATTTTTTTTTTTAATTTGCCAAATTTTTCTTACTGCTTGCAATTTGTTTTTCTTTTTGTTATTATTTTTGCATTCTTTAGAAACAGTCTAAAATTTTCAACTCTTTTTAGAAGTTACTAACCTTAATTAGAGTGACTTACCAACTCTTTTTCGAGTAAGTTAGCAAACGATTAGCATTGTCATTTAATTGACTCAGCAAGTAAATTCTTCTTTCAATTACTAACTTTGCTTATCTTTTAGCAATTTTTATGAATCTTTCTTAAGTATGCCTTAAATTTATCATCTCTCTCCTATATTTAGCTTAAGTGATTTATCAAATTTTCTCCAATTAAACTTATTTACTAGTTTTGGTTTACAAATCAATTCAAATGAGAGTTAGTGATCCAAAACTAGTTGTGAACACGAAGGGAAAAAAGCCAGTAAATCATACAAACAAAGGTTGGTATTTCATATAAAAGTTGATAAATTTATGTCATCTGTAGAAGAATAAAAATTGGTAAACCCCAACCAAATTTGTCAAATTAAAAAACCAACAAATGTGGTAATAACTTAAATGAGAATTGGTGATCCAAAACTAGCTGATTAGGTTTTTTTTTTTTGAATAGTCGTTCGCATATGGGCTAGCAAATTCACATAAAATTTGATAAATTTAAGGAATTCTAAAGAAAGACTAACAAAAAAAATGATAAACATAAGAAAAGTTGGTAATTTACAAACTATTAAAAATATTACATAAAATTTTCTTACGAACAATTAAATGGAAAACAGGCCGGTGCTGATTGTTGTATCTGGTAATATCACCTAGAGGGGGGTGAATAGGTGATTCTGTTCTATTTTGAAACTTAATGTGGAAATTAATAAATTCAAAACACAAACTGAATAAGATTAGTAAAATAACGTGCAGATAAACTAAACATAGCAAGAGAAGTTTAGGATAAGAGAATTTGCACGCAAAGTTTATAGTTGTTCGGCTTAGCAAGCCTACGTCCACTCTCCCACGATAACAGTCGATTGGCTGGATTCTACTATGAATCGATGAAAGGTTACAAGAGCTGTCACTCTTATCACTCTTACAAAAGAACCTTTCAAAGATATGATTTTTAAGCTCACAAGAACAAGAGAATGTGAATCTAAACAACTCAGAACATTGGAATTTTTTGATCGTGAAACTCTCTTCGCAATATTCACCATTGATCTTCTTTTATACTCCTTCGACTTCGAACTAGCCGTTACGAAGGTCCTCCAAAGGATTGCTCCTCAATCTCTAATTGGACGTCATCAATCTTGATTGATCAAGACTGTATATAAGAAGATCTAGTAACCGTTGGAGTAGAGTCTGAACTATTCAGATTCAGTCGCCCATACAACCAATTCTTCAGTTTCTATATGTAGAGTTCATCTAAATCTCTAAGATATCTTGTCTAAGGAAGGTAATATCTAATCGAAGATATTCTCCTAATTTGATTGGAAAATAAACCTGTCAATCAAATCTTACAAACTTCCATAAAAAGTCGCAGCCAAATCGAAAACATACCAAACGTGAGTTTTCATAATCTAGTAGTAAGATTTTGCTAAATCTGAACGCTGTTCAGAAGCAGTCTTCTGAAGTAGAAAGACTCTAAATCTGAACAGATTAGAACAGTGACTCTGAGCTTCTGTAAAGTCCTTGCTGACATGTCATATAAGTCTTCTCGAGATTAAGTCTTCAGAGGCAACACAATCCTCCATCGGAAGTCTTCAGAGGCAACACGTTTTTCCATCTGAATACTAGACTTCAACTTTCTCAGAAGCAAATACGCGACAACTACACCTTGAGTCTAAATGCCAGTTTTGGAACATTATAAGCTTTTGTTCACATGCTCATTCCTGCAATAAAAGTTAATTTGCTTTAACCAGATTCTCTCACAAGAAGGATAGTTTTGTCATAATCAAAATATTTAGAATGAAGGTTTTCTTAACAATCTCCCTCTTTTTGATAATGACAAAACTTCCTCATGATTAATAGAGTTTGAAAAAGATTTATGAGTATAAGCGCATAAAAGAATTCACAAAAGATATGAATATCTGTCTCAATTGAATCTTTTCCAAGAGATATGAATCTGAATATGCATCTGAATATGTTAACATAGGGTATGCATTTTGAGTGATGGAAGTATATCACCATATGTTGTAAACATCGTTGACTTCGTGATATACCATCGTTTGAGGGCACATGTATATGTGTCACATCATTTGAGCGCATATGTATAACATGCAAAGATATTTTCTCCCCCTTTTTGTCATCAACAAGAGTGATAGTAGACAAAGTATGCTTAAATTAACCAAAATTAAACAACCCATGATATGAATATTCATAACAATTCAAAGATGTTCAGTTCGAAACAAAAAACATCACAAACAAAGACTGTTGAAAATTAATTTTAAATAGACAGAGGTTGAGGTGGTTTTGTGGAAGAGGAGGGAACATCCATGTGTTCTTGATCACCCTCCTGATTATCTTCTATAGCCTGTGCTTTAGTATCTCTGGCCACAGTAAGCATGTAATCTCGAAGGGCTTGCAAATATGGGAACCCCCTAACATTCTGTCATCTCGAATCATAGTATATGTTCCCAAACTTGCCATTTTTGAACAGAAAAGACGACATGTGGGACCCCATGGATATTGATACCATGGATGGGAAAGTGGTGGACCCTGAGCCTGACCCTGATGAGGAGGGCCCCGAGACTCCGCCTGGTTACCACTCCTTCTAGTGAGTGTGGAGGTGGAGGCTCCCTTTTTGGATGGAGCTTTTCGAAGCCGTAGTTAACCCTTAGCCCTGACCCGGTATCTTTTTGGTGGTTTTAAGAAGCAGCCCTAAAGAGTGGGCTTGTAGATGTCATTACTTCCATGAGTTAACATTATATAAATAAAATGATCTTTTGCTATTGTTAGCTGTCGTTTTTCCTGCTGGCTGTCCCTGTTGTTCATATTTCTGTCTGGGGTAGTAGAACGTTCCGCATGCGCTTAAGTGCAAGATAAAATGAATGGGTCAATGACGTGCCTAGGACGTCGTCCTTAATGACCTGAGGCATTTGGTAGGGTTGTCGCGTGCCTAGGATTCGGGACGTGACTTCGCAACTAATCAGGCGACGAATCACAGTCAAGCAGAAGAATTAGGGGCTTCACTTGCCTTAGAGTCGATGTACGAAAAAACAGAAGTCTAATTGCGTCGAAATGAACTCGGGTCCCTCTTTTCCCTCCTTGCGTCGCGCGGCCACCAAGGGGAACGTTGAGCTTTGAGCGAGGGAAGTGAGGCTAGACGAGAGTGAGGCCGAGGTCTAAAAGCGGTGGTCGTCGTCGTCGTCGAGACGACCTCGAACAAGCGAGAGGGACGGCGTCGCGGCTTGGCGGAGCAAACGAGGAAGAGAAAGGGGTTTCCACGAGAGGGGGGGTTGAAAGAGAGAGAGAGATAGGGAGGGTTTATATTGGGGTGGGGGTTCGGTCCAAGGGTGGTGGGTTCCATTCGCATTTCAAATTTCGAGACAAACTCTACCGAATCAAAACCTCGTGCTGACGTTAATTATTCAAACCAACGTACTGAACATCAAAACCATACTTCACTTAACCTCATATAATTCCATATTCACAACATAAACTTCATTACATAAGTCGTTTTACTTGTTAGGCAGATAGACGAAAATCAAGCTATCACATAGGGCAAGCTCGAGCTCGCCCACATTGGCCGCGTCTGTGGCTGTTTGTAGGGCTGCCGGCGTTGCCGAGGCCCGGTGACCGACATAGGAAGGAGGTAGAAGGAAGAGAAACTAAAAACAAATAAAAACAAAAAAAGATTTTTTAAAACTTTAAAAATTTTAACCATCAATGAATCTAGGCACGGGCGCTGAGGACTCGGTGCTCGGCCTCGATATTACGAGGCTTGGTGTCCCGGCCTCAGTATTGCCACAAAGCCCTCGTAGGCCTTACAAGAAAAAAATAAAAAGTTCAAATTTTTTAAAAAATAAAAAAAGTTCACAATGTTTTAGGAATATATATTTTTTTTTTGTCAAAACTGTATAAGAAGCAAATTTTCCTAGGTTGGATTAGATATATAAGTGTTTTAACGATATAGGTCGGGTCGGGTATGAGTCATTATATTTGTATTGTATGGAAATGGGTCGAAACGGGTTAAATGGGTCAATTTGAGTCGGACCATTTTCGATCCGACCTAGACTCAATCCGATCCACCCGTTTGGCAACTCTAGTAATTTATAACCCAACACAATTATGAAATCAGTCAATATTCGTCTTAGGTGTTTTGCCCATCAGTGTCTGTCAGCAAATAATTGTGTGGTAAAAAGAATTGGTCAGCAAGTTTTAATAGGAAAATATTCGATGTATTGAGAAATCTCACTAAAATTGAATTACTAAGTGACATAACTAGTTTCGACTGGGTATTGAAAAAAATGAAACATGCATTGAATCATTGGCTTTTTCGAAGTACCCAATACAAAATTGCCACATTCAATAATTAGAAATTTTAGTAAGATTGCTTGTTTAAATAATGGATTTCATGACCGCAATACCCTTCGGTCATTCTTTAAGCTTGGTGTAATGCGCTTTGATATTACAAAAATATATCGATTTCATATTTAATTTTTTACCACGGTGTGTGAATTTGCTATTTACTCATTTTGAATATCTTATGACATGACAAAAATACCTTCAAGACATTTGTTAACAAAATCACACATATTACATAGCGTCCATAGCAGGAACAAGGAAATACCTTCAAGGCATATGGAACTTTAAACATACTTTTATTTGCAGTTCGAATCACAGTCACACATGAATAAGCAATCGATGATACACAAACCAGTTAACCAGTTGATGACATCTAACGAAGCAAACGAACATACGTAACCTTTTGTCGACCAAATCAACAAACAAACCAGAAGGGATGTCTATCTTCATCACTTGCACTCCTCATGATCAAGGGCTCTGCGAAACAAACTGTAGCACCTCTTCGTTGCGCTCGAACTCGATCATGTCGTGCTCAGTCAATGTGATCCAAGCTTCGATCCCATCCCCGCACCTCGTTTCCAATAAAAACACCATGTTTTGAGTCGGAAAACTGGTGGTGCACACCCAAGCGGGCCTTCCGAAGCGGAAATCCACCTTGTAGAAAGGAAACCTCACCCAGCTGCTGAACCTGTAGAGCTCCATCTTTCCCGTAGACGACGCCACCAGCTTCGGTGCCGCCATGAGGCTCTTGTAGGCCTTGGCCAATCCCCTCTCGCCTTGAAGCATGCTCAAATATTCGCCATCAATTGCCCTCATTGATTCTCTGAGAATGCCTGCCAAGTCCTGCAATTCAACTCCCTTGTTTGCGTCCATCACTGGTGCAACAGTCATTTGCCACAGATTACCCAAGGCATTCTCAGGCAATGGTTGTGGCCTCACCTTGCTTCTGATGTTTACCACGTGTGTTGCTGCAGATGACAGGGGATAGTTCTCGTTCCTCTCCGGCCTCTTCCTCGCGGCCTCCATGGCAGATTTCCATATGAGGGCGGTCACAGCTTCAACGTCACTAGGAGAGGCACTGCCGAACCTGGCCATGAGGCGGGCCAAGCTCTCACCGTCGAATCGAAACCTCTTGGTTGAAAGCTTCTCATTGCTGCTGACCCGAGATGGCATTTCAAAGTTTATGTCCTTTGATTGGAAGAGCTCAGATGCTTTCAAGAAGGGAGTGATGAGGCTGGCTTCGCCCTCAATGCCATTGAGGGCAATTTCCGACCATGTGGTGAGGAAAGCAGAGAGCGACGCAGCGTCAGCAATCTTGTGAGAGATGCAGATGCCGATCCCGATGCCGCCACAATTGAAGAAGTTGGCTTGGATCCCTACAATGACCTGTTCCTCAATGTTCGGAGCGACTCTGTATGGAGAGAACGGGAGGAATTGCTGCAGCTGATTGATGTCTGGGTTTGACAGGACTTCGGACAACTCGAAGTGAGCTTTCGCCTCCACATAGAGCGCCCCCTCATCATTGCAATCGACAGCGGCGTTGCCTTTCATCCTTCCGCATAGAGGGTAGAAGAGGGAAAGTGCCCGGGAGAGCGAAGTTTTCAAGTGTCCTGTGACCGAGGCAGAGTTCGGGGCCACCTTGTCATCGGGAGAGGAGTAGAACAGGATGATCGGAAAACACAACGGGGGTACCAGCTGGTCAAGGAGACAGAGCTTGAAGTTCCTGAGGTGAGATGGAGTTGGAGAGGAAGGCTTGATGGTCTCTGTGGAGACAACCTCGACTTTCATGGCCATGTTCTGTAGGATGGGATTTGAAAGTTTGTCCTCTTTAAGTTTCTTTGCGGAGAAAAATTGTGCTGCTTTGGTTCTTTTCAGTTGCAAGATCTTGTAGTTAATTTATAGAGACAAGGGAGGACAAATTTGCAATTTCTGGGCGATAGGCTCATAGAAGCATGGCTAAACAAAATGATTGACTAAGTTAACTGCACAGTGCACGAAACATATTGGTTCCATATTTTTTTTAATTTGACCCAAGCAGTCAACTGCACAATGAATATATATATATATAATATTCAAGGAGTTCTGCTAAATTTATAAAAATAAAGAACAGAATTCTTATACTTATGAAAAGTATATAAAAGAGAGTAAGAATCATAAACGTCTTCTTTTATGAAAATAATTAGAAAAGAGTTCTTCAACAGGGATGTCCAAAAAATAATCACAGAAATCAATGAAGTAGACTACGAATTCTAAAGCATTAATCAGAATAGCTGCAGCAAGAAATAGCAAAGGGAACAGAAAGTGGGGATGCATATATATTAAATACCAGAGGCACGGCCTTCCGCTTGCGGGGTATCAGAAATAAATTGCGTATGAAAGTGTTGTGTGTGAGACCAGGCGGGAGAGGAAATCCAGATCAATCTTCACCGCGGTCTGTATGCATGAAATGCAAAAACAGAAAGGTAGAAGAGACTAGATCGTACCACCAACAGGAGGCAGAGCCTACCGATTCTGGGGCGTAGATCTATATGAAGAAACGAGCATTCAAGCTTATATACATAGCAAATCAAATGTACAAAAGTACAAGAAGAAGAATACAGAAACATAAACTATCCATAAAGATGGAAAGTTTGTAAAATACAAGGGCAGGAAACTCTTAAAAACTTTGAGATCCGCAGACCATGAACAGATCTGGAAAATCAAAGAACAACAGGGAAGTTCTTGCTTAGAAAAGGGATCTGGGTAGAAATGTATGGGACAGAAAGGTTTCTGGGCTTAGAAACTTATTGGAGTCTTACGATCCAGGAGGAAATCTTCAGAAAGGGTTCGGGTGTACGAGTCTTGGAAAGGGAACTCTGGTTCTCTGAATCTTCGAGGATGGGTGTGTGGTAGAAAGAGAGAGATGTGGAAGATGATGAATAGGAGAGAGCCTCGTGAGGAGAGAGAGAGATCTTCCGAAAGTTGAACCCCCTTTGGCAGAAGAATGAGGGTCTTTTTAAAGAAACGGTAACTTCCTGTAGCAACAGTGGAAATTCAGAAAAGTCGCTACAGTGAATAGTGAACAGTAAAAGTTGGAATAGTGTATAGTGTACAGTGATTTCTAACGTGTACGGTGTACATTACTCTTAGAAAATATATTCTTAGAAAAACACTAATGAAGTCCTTGCTACAAACTGGTAGTGAGGTTTCTTCAGGGGCTCGGATCTCCCAAGTTGATACCATAGCAGTCGTCTTCATTTGTATTCCCGCTATGGTGAGGTTGGGAGGAACTTTTTGAATCTTCATAATCAGCAACTGCCCGGTTCATCAGTTCATAGAACTTTTCTTCATTTTGAACTGAAGCCAGCTTAGAAACAGCAATGGATTTGTTGTGTAGAAAAAGGGTAGCACTTGATCTATCCCGCTCTTTGAACCAAGCGAAAATGGATTCTTCAGAAATTTTATCTAGAAACTTGGCACCATCCCACCATTTAGTTTTGTACTTCCGTACAAGAATCAGAAGGGTAGGGTCAAAGGATGTTTTCGTGTACCCAAACTCCTAGGTAGAAACCCAAGAGACACGAAAATACAGAAAATAAAGAAGAGAAATAGGAAAAGAAGCTTCGTGTTTCTGAGGCTTAAATTGTCTTAGAAATAATTTATAACTTTTTTGGACAAAATCAGGAAGAATATCAGGAATGGGACCAAGATGATCCCACCATATAAACTAGAAAGGGAGGTTATTGATATCAACATCCTTTTCAAAGAAGAACAGCCAAGTGTGACTGTTGTTATAATTTTGGCGGAAAAAGGCATTCCACCAGGCTTGTTAATAATCAAAATATGTGTAACAGGCTCTGAAAGGAAGAGACTGGGTTAGTCTCATTTTGAAACTTTTTGGGGTTATGGGTTTTGATTCCCAATCAGAGGGATGGATGATCTTTTTTATTCTGGCGATGGAGTAATTGACATTATCATCGCCATTCTTAAAATGTTTGAATTCAACGGAACCCGTTTCAACAAGAATAGATTCGTAGAAATCAAGAGGTTTACCAAGATCATGTGGAGTATAAAACCAATTTTCTCCAAACATGTTTCTGGCGAAAACATTCGGATTATCATTATAAAAACCTTTTTCAACAGTCATAATATTTTGAATTTTTTTTAAATGAATTTTGATTTTGCTTTTGAGAAAGGTTGTGTTGCTGAAGAAACAATCACCATGCTATCAATTCTTTTTAAAGGTGAGGGGGACTGAACTTCCTCAAATTCAGAAATCTGCTTGTCCGTGTCCAAAGCTTGTTGGAGTAGGAATTCCAAAGTCTCCTTCGGAATCATAGAAAAACGTTTTCTTTTGTTACTTTTGAGGGAGGAGATGCTGATGATTTTTCAGCCATTTTAGAGAAGGAACTTAGAAAATGTGGTTTTGGTGGGGGTTACTGGATAGCATCTAGCCAGCTTCTTATTGGGGTGAGTTTTTCGAACTGGGGTTTGGCTGGTTCAGCTTTTGCTTTTCCTTTGTCTTTTTTGGGAGGCATGGTTGAGAGTGATTTCCCTATAAAAATTCTCATGTGAGAAAATCTGGAAGATAATTTAAACTGCCATTAATAAACTCAATATCAAAATCAAAAACAGAAAGAATAGCTTGCCATCTGGCAAAAATCTGTTTAGAGGCAATATTCAAAATATCCTTTTGTAAAATATCTTTTGCAGATTTGCAATCAATTCTGAGAAGGAACTTTTGATTTAAGAGATCACCTTGAAACTTAGAAATAGAGAGAACAATAGCAAGAATTTCTTTTTTGATGGTAGAGTAGTTTTGCTGAGTTTCATTCCAATGCTTTGAAATGAATTGAACAACTTGTTCTTTCTCATTTTTCTTTTGTTTTAAGATTCTACCATAACCGATTTCCGAAGCATCGTTTCAACAATTTTGAATGCTAATGGGTCGGCCAGGTGTAGGCAAGGAATTTCTTTTATGAAAACTTTTATCTTTTTAATCGTATCAGTATGAAGAGAGCTCCAAGGAGGAGGATTCTTTTTCAATCGCTGATGTAACGGTTTGCAGATTTTGTTAACTTCAGGAATGAAATCAATCACATAATTGAGACTTCCCAAAAACCTTTGTAATTGGGTTTTGTCTTTTAATTCATCAGGAAACTTATCTGCAAATTGAATCGATCTTTCAATTGGGATGATAGTTTCGAGATGTATGTGGTGTCCTAGAAATCTTATTTTAGTCTAGCATAGAACGACCTTGGAAGGTGATAATGCCAAGCCACTATTCTTGACAGTCTTGAAAAAGGTATTTAAATGCTTAAAATGAGAGCTTATATTGGGAGAATATACTAAAACATCATCAATGTATGTAATTATGAAATCAGAATAAGCATTGAAGATATCATTCATGATCCTTTGAAATTCTAACGGAGCATTTTTCAAACCGACAGGCATAACGTTCCATTCGAACTGCCCAAAAGGAATAGTGAATGCAGTTTTATACCTATCTTTTTCAGCAATCTGAATTTGCCAAAATCCAGACTTCATATCGAACTCAGAAAATATTTTTGAATTATGTAATCTATTCAAAAGATCTTTTTTGTTAGGAATGGGGTACCTTATCCATTTTAGAGCGACGTTCAAAGGTTTGTAATTAATTACTAGCCTGGGAACTCCTCTTTCAAGTTCACCATTTTTATTGACATAGAAAGCAGAGCAACTCCAAGGAGATTGACTTTTCCTTATTAAATTTTTATCAAGAAGATCTTGAATTTCTTTTTTGCAAAATTCAAGGATTTCATGATTCATTTGAGTAGGTCTAGCCTTGGTAGGAATATTTTTCTTAGAGAAATCGGGCTCATAAGGCAGATCAATAATATACCTTTTTCTGGACTAGAAAGCATTTGGAAAAGAGGAACAAATGTTTTTCTTTATGAAAGATTCAGTGGAAAGGATCTTCTTACGAGTATTAGGATTGGACAAGGTTTGTTCGATTCTCTTATACTCTAGATCTTCTTTTAAAGAGGAAAGATGGTTTTCTTTGTCATGAATTAAGCAATTAACCTCTGAAATGGAATGCTCTTGCAAAATATTCAAATTTCTTGTTTGAGGTTTTTTGATGAAGTTGAAAATAATCTTTTTACCAAGGACCTTGGTTTCAATCCCATCTTCAGAAACTTTAAAAGGTTGAATTAAGGATATGAAAGGTGTTCCCAAAATTACAGATTGTTTCAAATCTTTTACTAACAGAAAAGAGGTTTTTATTGAAATTTTCTCCTTTAGTATTAAAGCTTCAGGTAACTTATATTTTATCTTTAAATGTTGACCTTGGGCAGATTTTAAAGTTTCTGTTGTCTTTTCAAAAAATTTGGTTGGGATTAAACCTTCACGAATACAGTTTAAATCCGCACCATTATCAAAAAGAGCAATTGTGTCTAAAACAAATTCGTTATTAATTTGTATTGAAACATCAATTAACCATTTTCTTGAAGTAACTTCAGAAAGTAACATTAGAAAATTCTTATCAAGGGAGGAAGATTCTTTGGAAACTTCTTTATCTTTTCCTTTTAAGAATTTGGATTTTATTTCTAAAATCTCTTTTTGCATTTCAATTTGAGAAAGTTTGAGATTTCAAATCTCGATTTTCTGTTGGTTTATCTCATATTGAATATCACTGATACTAGAGGGTCTGGACTGGACCATTTTTCCTCTGTTTAAAATTTTATTTTAAATTATAGGGTTTATCAAAACGAGAAGAAGATGAAGGGTGTAGTCTATGCAAGATCTTCTCTTTATCTTCTATATCAGAAATATTATCAATAGAATCCAGAATATTTTGTTCTTCGTTTGTCAAAACATTTATCTGAAGAGTTTTGTCAGAAATTTCTTCAAAATTTTCAATGGTTTCTGACTCTGAATCCGAATCCTCAATGTCATTGACTTGGAGACCGTCTTCATTATCAGAAGAAAGATCAAAAGAAGATTCATTATCAGAATCAACCATTAATTGGTTAAGCTAGTTTAGAATTTCTTCATCAAGACTTAGTTCATTAATCTTCTTATTTAATCTGCAGAATCTCTTGGTATGACCTTTTTTTCCACAATTATAGCAAGTGATATATATATATATATATATATATATATATATATATATATATATATATATATGTGTGTGTGTGTGTGTGTGTGTGCGCGCGCGCGCGCGCGCGCGCAAGTTCCTACCGGTAAGAATGTGGAGAATAGTGAAAACAGAATGGTTCCAACTACTCAAAACTGAGAGGGGATGCCACCTACTACTAAAATCCCGGTTTTTGAAATAGTTACGCTCTTCTAAGATTTCGTTAATTAATTGTTTAACAAGTGTCCCCGGACACTCCTTGAAATTTTTGTGTATTTATATAAAATATCAATGTCACACCTGTAGTTGTAGGTCATAATGTGATTTTTAAAACAAAATGTTAATTGTAAGAATTCAAAAGCGATGGTTAAATTTGCTAACAGCACAACGTATTTTTATAGAATTTAGGTATCTAGGTTTTTTCAACAACGAAGTAGATTAATGAGAGGATGTTTAATCTCGATCCTTCGATAATTAAAGGTGAAGCACAGTGTTCTAGACAAATTGTGGTCATTTCAAGCTGTGACAGCAAAATTGTTGCTTATCATAAACCAACTCGTCCAATAGTATGGTATACTGAATGTATCATGATGCACCTTTGAACTAGAGACGGTTTGGGCATGAAGAAGGTTTATATAGTATGCCCATTGCGATATAAATCACGTTACAGGCATAGGCAGGAAGCACCGGAACTGCTCGTGCTTTTAGCATGGATATATCAGCTTGGCCATCGTATTCATTAGTAGAATTTCTCCATAAGCTTGGTCCCCATCTGCATAAAATAATTACATGAAAAATTATACGTAAATTCATCGTATTTGAATTTTACTTTTCTTGAATAACATGCATTTTAGGTTAGGATCAACAATTTTTCATAGAAGATTTTGTGTTAATAATATTTCATAAGTTGAAATTTTCAACCGTTACCAAACGAATTTCTATTCCAAAAGCAGAAATTTTGTCCTGTTATCAAACGCATTTCTCTAATAAAAAATTAACTTCTGGAGCAGAAGTAGAAAAATTAACTTCTTATCAGAAACAGAAATAGAAAAATTAACTTCTGACCAGAAGTTAATTTTTGAAGTAGAAGTGTTGCCTTGCGTGCCTGTATATCCTTTCCCCACCAAAGACTAAGCTTTTGCTTGGACTTTTTAGGGGCTACGCGTGCTTTTTTTAGCATTGGTGTATTTTCCAACCAATTCAAAAGGGAAAGTTACTTCATCGATGTTACGAGGGCTAGCTTCTAAAATTAACGCATGTGATTTTACATTATAATTATTTCAATTCAATAGAATTAGTTAATTTGAGTAAGGGTCAATTTTATATATATATATTATATGTATTATACATAAACAATATCACGTCTCATTTAATTGATTTATCGACGTAATAGTCTTATATACTCCTCACTTATGTGTACAACTGATTTAACTACTTATAATTCTACGAAAACATCATTGTCCAACAATACCGTATGATAATTTCCTTGTACCCTGCAATGGCACACAACTTCTGAGTTTAATGTGGCAGAAATGCTTATGCGCAAGTTATGATATCATTTTTGGTTAATACCACCTAGAAATCCTAAGTTGGTACATATGTGCCACATTCATCTCAAACTAATTTTCATGTCCTAAAATCCAAAAGTTTTACACCATGACATATTTACCTAAATCTTTGGGCGAAATTAGCAGGTCTTAGAAGATTTTCCTATCTCAATTCGACTTCTTCAGATTTGGCTTCCCCAAAGCGGTGTCGTTTGGGAGACCAATTTGTGTAGAATTTTCACGCCAGAACCACGTCACATCGGATCATCTGAGCTGTTTTCTACTTGTACTACCATGTCAGCAATTTAATGTGATATAGGCCGATAGTTGATAGAGGGTAGATTCATCACTGGTCTATTGGTTTGGAATTTTTCGTGATGCCAAAATTAATTTGGGATAAATGTGGAGCCGATGTACCAATTTGGGAAAAAAAATTATAGCAAGAAGATTAGTTTAAGGGTAAATATTGCATCTATGCTTGGGTCCCTTCAAAACACAGTTAATTGTTTCATGATTCATCATGTCAAGATGATTGAAAGTCCAACCATCAAGTTTGAAGGCGGTTCACTTTATCGGGAACCACTTCTCTCTTAACTTTTCCTTTTTTATTTATTATTTCCCCTTAAATGAAGAGAACTTGTCTGAAAATCACGTGCATGATTTGGTCAATAAGTGCATTCTAAAATATTCCTCTCGGATATGAAAATGTTATTTAAGTTTCCAGCCATTATGAAAAGTCTATATGTAAGTATATATGTTTACACAAAGCCCGTTTTTAAGGTTTTTGAGGACTTCGAATTAAAAATATAAAGTACCTAAAATTTGACAATAATCAAAACTAAGAGTCGGTTTGTTTTGTGTAAAAAAATAATTCAGAAAACACTTTCTTAAAAATGATCGTTTGTATTGCTTAAAAAAATTGAATGAATGAAAAATATTATGATCTCCCCCAAAAATAGTTAGACATAAATGTTTGTCGACAATAAAATCATGTTCTGTTGACTAATTTTTCTAAAGCATATAAACGATATGTTTTTGAAAAATATATTTTAAATCTTGAGTTTTTTGCAAAACAAACGCACCCTAAAAATCACTCTAAACAGATCATTTATGAAAATTTATATACTACTAAATGGGGCGGACTTCGATTAATTATTGACTATTGAATATCCTAATACATATCTGACCAAAAAAAAAAATCCTAATACATACAATCTGTCACTCCATTTCTTTTTTATCTTTTTTTTTTATATATCTTTTTTGGTCAGATTCTGTCACCCCATTTCATTTGCCAATTTTTTGAATATTTCGTGGTAGACCAGACAACCCGCTTTTATCAATTAATTTTCTTCGTCCTGTTCGGTTTTATTAGTCGTTTATCGTCGCTAACCGCTAGCATTAGACTCCACAAATTGACTTTATTATATCTTTTATTCCCTCCGAGACCAAGCTTTTGCTTGGACTTTTCGGGTGCTTACGCATACTTTTTTCCCGGCATAGGTGAATTTTTCAATTAATTCAAAGGGGAAGTTGACTTCATCAATGTAGCCAAAGCTGGCTTTTGAAACTAACGTGTGCTCGTAAGAATGCTATTTTACAGTTCGATAAAAAAAAAAGAATGCTATTTTACATAATAATAATTTTAGTTAAACTTAATATATCATAACGATTAATTCGATTTAATGTCACTTTTCTGCATGTATGTATATAATATTTACATTCCCAATAGAAATAATAGTTTTACGTGCTCCTCGCTTTCGCGTGCAACTGATTTTATATTTTGCTTCATATGCAAAATAAATCTAGATTCTCACATAATTTTTGAAAATAAAAACCTCATATTTTGAATTTATCGAGGAAATTATCACCTTTTGATATCGGTTTCGATTATATTTTTCCGTTAACATCCCATTGAATTGATCTGCCAGATGCCTAATCCACGTGGAAAATTTATTATTAAGATCAAGAAAATGAAGTTTTTAATTTAAGAAAAAAAAACAAGGGTAAAAAACATTTAAAAAGGGGGCGAGCGGGGCGCGGAAGAAACAGAGAGAAGTAATCAAAGGGAGTGATGGCCGGTTACGATGGTTGCGGTCCTTTGACGGAGCCCAGATTTTACCGAAAGAAGGGCAAAATTTTTGTATTTTTTTCGTTGTATTTTACAAGAGCATTGCGCAGACGATGGATTTAATGAGTGAAATATAAAATACATTTTCGTTTTTGCTTTTAACTGAAACAGAAACAAGTAATAATTCGATTTCTAGCAAAGATCGCAGTTCTATTTACTTGTGTGAGTTGAAAACGATTATGTAATGGCATAAGTATTGTTAGTCATCATTAATCATAAAAAAATTGTTAGAATATTAAATAGTAAATCACACCTTCATCGAATAACTTAACTTTTAGAACATTTGGCAGTGGTCCCACAAAATGTCACATGGTATCAGAGAGGTCCTGAGTTCGAATATTTTCAGCTTAAGAAGCTTTTAGAACAATTGGCAATGATTCACAACCTCAATAGCGATTTAGATTCCTTAACCTCCATTTGTTTCGTGGGATGAATGATTGGAAAAGGTGTTCCTGTTGACACATAAATTTTGATTTCTTATTTAATCATTTATTGCATTAAAAATTAGGGACTAACCTTAGTCCCTAGCAAAAAAAAAAAAATTCAAATCAGTTTTCATATATTTGCCACTTAGATTAATTTAATTTTAGTTGCATTGCATTTACATTCATATCTAATCAGTTCGGCGACAAATGAATGTTGAGCTTGATTGAATTAACAGCACATAAGCCCGTGGTGATGAAAATTCGCTCAAACCCATCATCCTTCACATTAAGTTTCGGTCGCATGGCAAAGAAAGTAATTTGTATGGATTCGTGCGTCCTTAGCTAGTTGAGGAATAAAAAATTGAGAGAGAAAGGAAACTTTCAAAAGGAGTCAATTGCTCCACAAAAGCCCCCATCCATACACGTGGTCTGCATAATTTATGGGGATAAAAAGGACTGAGCTAGGAAAGGACCAAAAAATGAAGAAGAGTGGAGCACTAGCAGAATAAAAGGGATATTCCGCATGCCCAAAGAACCACGAATGAAAGATGCACAGCCACAAATCGTGACAAGATTGGGTCGACTGGGGAAAAGAAATATTTGATTGATGAAATAGGTTGGGACATAAGATTGGAAAATCAATTCGAGAAGGAAAGAGTAAAATAAATGTGCACATGGTGGAATGAATCTGGGCGTTGAAAGAAGAGGTATTCGTGGAGACCGACACAAAAGGAATCCTTCTTGCACTGGTTCAGAGCCAATTCTCAATGGCAATCTTGAGCTAACTTTCAGTAATTGATTTCATGGGTCCAAGACTTCCAAAGAAAAATGAGTAATGTTTGCTATAAAAAAGCAGACTTCGCTCGTTTCAAGGGGGGAAACTCACCAATTCTGAGCGCACGAGAGAGAGAGGAAGACCCACGGCCAGAAGAAAAAAAGAGTGGAAGGTTTTCACTGCAGAAGGTGTGTGGTGAAAAAAGAGGAGGTTGCAAATTTGAGAGAGAGGGAGGCATTCAAGAGAGAGTGAAGAAGAGAGGAGAGAATTCTGGAGAGCTCCATTACGGCGCAGAAAGAAAAAAGTGAGAGGCTTCGTCCAAAAATAAGGAGAGAAAAAGAAAAAAAAAGGGGGTCTCTCTCTAGGTCTCTAGCTCTTTCTTCTTTGATTCACACCCACTTGGAAGACTTCAACGCCTACACGTACAAGAAAAAGACAAAGAGAGGTGGGTGCATTAAAAAAAAAATGGGAAAAGAGAGGTCTTCATATTCTGGGTTGTTGCTTCACGTGGCTCTTTCCCTCTACCCAATGTTCAACGCCTCTGCTCTTAAGTCGATGAACCTGTGAAGCTGTCCCTTGCGGTCCCGGTGACGCCTTGCACCTGTCACGACGTTTGCCTCCAGCGGTGTCATTCTCGAACTGCACATCCGACAATTCTTCATACCAGTCTTGTTGTCGACACCACGGTTGGTCGAATAGCCTTCGTCATCATCCATCAGTAAGGCTGCATCCGAGAGAAACCTGAGTCCTACGTCCGAGAGCCCACCGCCACTAACCACAATCCGTGTAGATCCAAGGAGGTTCAAAATTTGGCAACATTATCTCGGAATTAGGTAACGATTTTTATTTTAAAATATTCTGAGATCGTTTGCTCAATTTGAATATTGAGTGAATATGGGGTGAATATTGAGTGATATTTTGGTTAGGCAAAATTTTATCTACTGATATTGCAATATGTGATAATTGCCTATTCAAATTTTATTGATATCTTTAGCATATTTCTTAGTCTAGAAAACCGTTTCGAATTATGGGTGATTCCCTATCGACAACGTACAAATTCGGACTAAGCTCGACCCCGAGATTTGTCTCGATGGCATGGGGATCGAGATATGTAATCTTAACCACTAGATTTGATTTCTCGATCCAATCCGTCATATAATTCGAATCGGAAAATATTTTCGCAAAAGATCATGCATTATCTTTGATTGATTTGATTTGTCACCCGTCTAAAAAATTTGACAGATAAGGTTTTATCTAATCTTGAATTAGGAAGATCTCGTCGGTTTCTGGTAATAAATCAAACAAATTCGAAGATCAATTCGTGAATCGGGTAAAATATTTTCTAAAGATTATGGGATTTAATGAAAGTTAATTCTAATTCTTTTAGGATAATCTTTAACCGACTCATGTCAAAATTTCAGCAATTTTCTTTAATTTTGAAAATTCATTCAAAAAAAAAAAAATCTCATTCATATAGTTCGCTTATAGTTTAGAACATTCCATTTATTCATGTAGATGAGCATTTCATTTTACATGTATGTCATATAGGCTTAGTTGCATAGCGGTCATGTCATTCCCATGCCGCATTGATTAGCAATGCCATACAGCTTTGCCATGTCATTAACGTCTGTCATATCATATAGGTCGTCATGCCACTTTTTCATGTCACATTATTCATCATGTCATTAGCCCTAACACGTCGTTGATGCCATGTCGCATTCGTAGGTCATTTAGAATTATGTCAAGGTTCATTCATTTTAATCTAATAGATTTAGTTTAGTCTACTGTCACATGCCATTTGAATTAAGTTCATGTCATTTTTGCATAATATGTACGTTAGAATTTATGTTGTTTTGCACGTCACTAAGATTCGAAAATTTCAAAAAAAAGAAGAACGATTGATTGTTGCACATTCACGTCATATTAGGATAATCGTCACTCATGATGTCATTAGAATAATTGTGTTCTTAGGACAAAATTACATTCATACATTGCATTCATTAAATAAAAAAAATCCAAAAAAATAATTAGACTTTTGGAACTTTGAATCAGAATCTTCGAAAGTTGTCAACTTAGATAATTTCATGAAATGGGTACCGAAAGGGCATTAATAGAAATATTAGTGTAACCAAGTCCTCAAACTCATTGATCTATGGTTCGCAGGAATAAAGTATTTCTCCCAATACTTTATTTAGGTTTCTAATCAATCTACCTAAAATGATTAGTGGCGGCTCCAAAATTAAAAAATCATTTGTACATTAATTACTTGAACCAAAGTCACGATTTGGTAGGACTTGGGAGAGTCCGAGTTAGGTTAGTTAATTTCATTAACCTAATAGTCCATTAACCTGAAATTTCTGAATTTTAGGTCATGATAGCTTGGCGACTCCACTGGGGATTAAAATGCATAAGTGGACTTAGGCCTAAAAAAAAAACTTCATGAAAAATTTCCTGGTTTGGCAACTTTCATTGGGCTCTAAATTTTTAGGTGTTAAATATTTTGACAGAAGGGAGTTGTAAGGGGTGGAGTGTTGTGGCTAACCCCCTTTGTTTTGTAGGCTTCGGAGTTTGGAATTTAATTTCTATATATTATTGAAGCGGTGTTTTGATATAAACTGTTGTGCATGTTGTAATTAAATTCGCATTGCACACACTCACGAATAACCCGCTACCGGACCTGGGCATGCACAACTTAGGATGGTACTAAGAATGGATGATCTAGCTAAACCCATCTAGCTATGAAAATCCGGGCAACACTAGTTACAACCATGTAACTTGAGTCGCACTTCTTATGTCCCGAAATTTCTTCCAAACTTGAGATTTGCTACCCATCTGTGAACCACGCAGATAGATTCGTAACCCTTCGAATCGCGGGTCGTTACTCGACTAGCTGGGATCACGTGGGATGGTTGAGCTACAACCTCTTAGCTTCAATCTATTCACCTACGTGGTCTCATTTTGTGAGCCTATAGATGTCAACCCTCACTATTCATGTGCATGTCCATGTGATTGCCATTGTGTTTTTCAAGGTTGAGTTATTACGGATACTCCCCGTGCACCAATCATCACTCGCTTCAAGTCTAGACAGATGGCCGAACAAGATGAACTGTTGGCCCAGATGGAGCAAAGAATGAAACAATAGATGGAGGAGCAAATGAAGGCGGTCAACGACCAGATGGCCCAAATGAGATTAACGATGGCTGAACTCATAACCAGTCAGTGACAACTACCGAATGCCCCAGTAGCGCCTATCTTTCAAGCCCAGACAAGCTCTGATCCTCAAGTAACTGCTCTTGGCGATGAGACCTATGATGGCCTACCTCCCCCTGAGGATGTTGTTTTGCTCGGATTTACGAACGCCATCCCACCCCCCGTGAGTGTTGTCCCACCAAGAGGTCATGACACCACTTAACCTTTTGGGTATACCGGCCTACCCACAGCTCAGATCGTCACACCACCCATGAGGACTATCCCGCAGCCCAATTCTACTGTTGGGATAGTGAATGATGAAAGTGCCAAGCTTTTGGCCAAGATGGAACAGAGGCTGCGTGAAGTCGAGGGGACTCAAAGCATCGTCCCAATCAATTTATCGGTGTACACAAAGGTTCAGGTGCCAAACAAATTCAAAATTCCAACATTTGAGAAATATGATGGCACGTCAAATCCGATACAACACATTGAAATGTACCAAGGGCTGATGAACAAGTACTTTTCCAATGGACCTTTGATGGTTCAAACCTTCCAGGCGAGCCTGAAAGATGCTGTTATGAGGTGGTACACTAACCACCAAATTAACCGTAAGGATTCTTGAGAGGAGGTGGCAAATGCTTTTGTAAAGTATTTTAAGTTTAATCTAGATGTGACTATTACCAGAGAGGACTTAGAGAGAGCTGAGCAAAAAAAGGGTGAGGCCATCAAGGAGTATGCCACTCGCTGGAGAAATATGGTAGCACAGATCATGCCTGAACCCCCGGAACGTGACCTCATGAAGTTGTTTGTGTCCACTCTCCCACAACCAGTTCATTCTCGAATGCTAGTGACAGCCGTCCAGTCCTTCAGCCATTTGATAGCCATGGGTAAGGAAATTGAGTCCGAACTCAAGAAGGGATGGTATGGTGAGTCAGGTTCCTCTGGTAAGAGATTTTTGGTAAGAAGGATAAGGAGCCCGTCTTCGAAGTCAACACGACTTATGTTCAGGAGGCACCGGCTCAGGTCCCGAAGGTGCAGTTCGCTTCTCAACAGACATTCGGTCATGTTCAGTAGAATCCGCGGGCTAATCAACGCAAAAATAGATCGTTTACTCCACTTCCTAGGACCCTTTCCCAAGTCCTGGCCGTCCCACGTAAGAAGGGTCTGTTGTCCTCTGAGCCCCAACGACCCAATCCTGCGGCATATCCTATGTACGATCCCACAAAGAAGTGTGATTATCATTCAGGCGAACCGGGTCACTCGATTGATGATTGTGTCATACTGAAGCACCGCATTCAGGATTTACTTGAAACTGGGGCTTTCGCACTCCAACCAGCTAGTAAGCGCAACGTGCAGAATAATCCACTCCCTAATCATTCGGGTAGTGCAAATGTTGTCCTAGGTCTGGAGACAGAGCAAGTTCAAGGCTTCAAGGTTCCTATTCATGAGCTATTCAAAGCACTAGTCCGAGCTGGTTACTTCTCGACTGGCAAAGTGGTGTCATTTTCTGAAGTGAAGAAGAAGATTGACGAGCTTGTCGAGAATGGAATGATCGAACGCACCGATGAGACTAGAGTGGTGACTACAATTTCTCAAGTCATCATTGATCAGGGGTGTCACGACCCGTTCTCGAAAAATCGATTGGGCTGATGGATTACTAATCCTCTAAGACGGGTTTAGCTCGAGCCCTCCCAAGCCCATACCAAATCGCGGTGGGTTAATATCGAATCGATCTTAGTGCGATCAAGTGGCATGTGTAAAGTGTACATGCAAAAGGAGTTGCCACCGGTCTTTGAGGAAGGTAGGCCGGAAACCCTATCGAGCGGTCAGGAGATGCCGTTCGATTTTACGCAACCAAAGATTAAGGGTCTGGGGACTTGGTTACGTCGGTGTCACTATCGATGCCCTTTCGATACCGGGATTAGGTGTTTTTCTTAAAGTGCTCGTGCATGTGTGAATCTATCCTATCAATCACAATCACAGCATATTGCGACGAACAGAACTCAACTTCCCTTTTTTCTTCTCCGCCTGTCACGGCCCATCGGTTCAGTCTCGCGTGCCGCTGGTTCGGGCCTGGCTCGTTGCACCACCTCGGGTCAAGCTCACCCGCCACTAGTTCGGGTCTAGCGCACAGTTGGTTTGGGTCTCGCGTGCCGCTAGTTCGGGTCTCGCGGTTGAGACATCAACGCTGTCAATCCCTACGCCGCAACGACCTTGAGCCACCTGCCAGACGACTCGAAGACCTCGCGAGTGACCTTGATGCCGCTTTCTTCGCTGGTTTCCTTGTGGCCTTCTTCTCAGTACGCAATGTCGGAGACCAAACGAGCTCGTCAGAGCTCACCTCTGGACGCCGGCGCTCACCGACAATTACTTGACGTTGTTGCTTGGGCCGCTCCTGCCGCTGCGCCACCACCGCATCAGTTGGACCAGGCGCGACCGGAAGCCCTCGAGCCGTTGTCGTTGGACCGCTGCCATCGCTATGTTGTCGCCAACGCCGCGCCTGTTCGCCAGAATCTGCTCGGTAAGGGACCACTCGGATCTTTCTAGCTTGAGCTTTGTTCGCTCGAGGTCGAGGATCGCCGGGATGGAGGTGATGGGCTGAGCCGATCGGCATCAAAGGGAGCTCGGATAGCGACCGACGACATTTTCAGATCAACAGTACCTTTGGGTCAAGTAGGAAAGGTTGTCGACAAGTGGAGGATGAGCGATAACGGCATGGTCCGCGAAGGAGCTCGGTCTCTCTTTTCTTACTCTACCTTTTAGAACCGAGAGCCTCTCTTTCTTCTTGTCTCTCTTTGTAGCAAGGGACTTGGAGGACTTGGGCTGTTTCGACTTTGCAGTTTCTTTCCTCACCGGCTTCCTCGTGGCCTCACGAACTCTCTGTCTCTTTTCTTGAACGAAAGAACCCCCAAAGAGCTCTTTTGCTCTTCTCTCGGTGAGCCCCCGCTCAAAGAGCTCCACGAGCTCCCTTCCTTTTTTAAGAACTCCCTAGACTCTCTCTCTCTCTCTGTTCTGCTCTCGTTTTTTTTTGTCCGAGAAGCCCCCCAGCTCCTTAAAGTCTCTCTGGTTTTCTTCCTCCTCGTCCGAGTCCATAAGAGCTCCAGCGAGCTTCTTCCGTGTTTGGACACCCTTAGCCTCTGATCTTCAAGGCCAGAAACTCCTCTCTCTGTGGTCTTCCTCTTCTCTGGACTCTCACGCTTGAGTGCTCACAATGAGCTCTCTCTTGGGGTGTGCACTAGCTTAAAAAAAATGAGCTTCCTGAACCAGCCCTCTCTTCCCATTATGGTCCAAGGGCCCTCCCGGAACTCTCTGGTTTTTTTTCTCAAGGAGATGGGGGCGTGTAGAGGAGGGCAGCGATGGAGTTACGTTAGAAGAAGAAGCCAAAAGAAAGGCTCCTTCCACCAAAACCTGCCCTCCCTCTTTTTCTTCTTTTTTTTCGTTTTTTTCTTTCCTGACCTCTCTCAGAACTCCATCACCTGTCCCAAACCAGACCAGCTCACGCCCATTATATCCCACTGGCCTCAGCTCCCACCTCTTGGAACTTCCCCATTCAACCTTGAAACTCACAGCTCTTCCTCTTCCATTTTCGGTTTTCCCCCAAAGGTCTCCCTTTTTCACCTTTTCGTGCTCCAAAACAAACCCCAAGGAGCAGCGTATAGGATCTGGGGAGGAGGAGGGTAGGCTTGTTTGAGCTTATTTTGGGCGTTTTGGGAGGCTGTGCTTACTGGCGTTTGAAAGAATGAAGGGCGCGTTTCTGCTTCTATCGACGTTCTGTGCTCCTGTGATGGGTCCGGTTCAATTGGGACCGGTCTGTCCAGTTCAATTGAACCGGCCGGACCGTTTTGGCCCGGTTTAAGCTGGTTCTCGCAAAGATAAAGGTGGTCTTTCGATCTAGACCATGTTTAGGACCTCTCCGTGGCAAGCTTTTACCCAAACGGTCTTGAATTTCGCAAAAATGGATTTTTTTTCGTTCAAATCGGGTGTGCGAATGAAATTTTTCGAGGGCCCAAATTGAACTTTCCAAACTCAAAATGGCCTGAGTGAAAAGGGAATTAAAAGGAAAAATTTGATTATTTTTTTTAGATTTTTTTGACATCATTTGGTATTTTTTCTAATTTTTGGCTATTTTTAAATAAAAAGAAATTCCAAAAATTCGGCAAAAATTTGAAAATATGTTTTGCTCAAAATTGGTTCCTTATGCTTGGCCAAGGGTCCCAAATTTGATTTTTGAATTTTATGAATTTTTATTGATTTTTGATTAATTTTCTAAAATAAGGATAATTAAAAATCAAGTATCAACAAGAGGCAAGAGCCGGCTACACCAATAACCGATCAAGATCCACTGGCACCTAGCAACCCTCCGACGCTGATAGGCAGGGAATTTACTTTACTCCCTATAGTAATGTCCATCATATGGCCAATACTTTTGAAGAAATGGGTGGTCCAAAGAGAACAAGCTTTCCCTTGGTTAGAGAACATCCGAAATTTCAGCTCGGGCAAATTCTATGATTTTTATTGTGGTCAAGAAGGACACTCCCTTGAAGAATGCGTCATGCTACGGTTTTGGGTCCAAAGCTTGATCAATACTGGTAACCTCATGTTCCATGCATGGGAATATTGTGGTGGGGATCGAGACATGCTAGTAGTCCCAAGTATGCGATTGGAGTATCCTCACATGTTCGAGGACGAGATACCTCCGCCGTATCATCTCTTTCCCCATGGTGTTACCTGGAACACATGGGACAATTAGCCCGACCAGAGGGCAGGAGAGTTCATCATTGAGGAAGAGGGCGTAGACCCAAATCATAACCAGTTTGGTTTTCCGCACTCCCCTGCGTGGGAATCTTTACTGCTTTCTAGGATTTTTAATTTCAATTTATGTCGCATTTTAGGTTTTTCCCTTCAATAAGATGTAATTTTTTTTTATTCATGGTCAATAAAATTACAGTGGTTTTTCATAAATTTTGGAATCTTGTCGAAGTATACCAAACTGACCCGATGACGATAACCAACGATGAAAACAATTCAACTGTAGTAAGCACCGAGAGTTCGGCTTCTCAAGAATTCTCGTTCCGAGATTTTCGAAAACAAAAGGTTTTTCAAGAAAAATCTTTTAAAAATGGCTAGCTTGTGGTTTAACCCTATTTGTCTTACTGATCCATCTATCATATGTTTCAAAATTAATTCAGGGGGCAAAGGGGCAGATTCTTAACTCTAACTATGCACTAGCCTGATCATTCTTGGATGGACCCGCACATGAATTGTCAACCATTGAAGCAAGCTAGAAATCCCTGGCCAGTCCCAATCCATCGGCTAGTTGTGGCAATCCATGCTTCGTCCTCAAACGATCTTTCGATCGCGCCATATTCACGCCATATTAGCAGACGGAAGTCGAGGGTCAGGAATAGAAGTCAAGCCTCCGCTAAAGGCCAGAAGGCAAACTTCCAACTAGGGCCAAATCTGGGGGGTAATTCTGGATGTCACCCACTCAGCAAGACCCATCCTGATTGACAATGGGGCAAACCTGCAGTGAACCCTCAATCTATAAAAGGGAGTATCCCTTCTTCAACTTATTCGGTTCTGAGGGGAAACACTTTCTTCTTGCAGGAGCATGTGACCGACACGGCAATACTACCAGAGCATCCCAAGCCCTCATTTGACTTACCCCATGAGTATGCAGGAGCAATCTACAGCTCTCATTCTCGAAAATTTTCTTACGATCTGAATATGCTTGTATGGTTTGCAGACACATGAGCTTTTCATATCGTAAGTCATTGCTACATTTTGCATGCTTAAAATATGCTACGTGGTGTTTTCTGTATCACGAAGCTTTGTTTGAGAAATCAAGCAATCTGTTTTCGTTCTAAAGAAACAATCATATTGAATGAGGAATGTCGGGATGGCGAAAGGCGATCCATTTCCATACACGTCCTGAGCAATAATCCCCAGTGAGAGATGAGTGAAGATTCCGTGCTGAAAAGGTAAAGGGTTATCTCGGGAAAAGTATAACTACTGAAGTGATGAGAGGCATTCATTTTCTCTATACTAAACACTACTGGTTATCCTTTGCTAACCTCTTTGAGCGGAGTTTCATTTCTTACCCTTGTTAGGAATAACCTCACATTGGGGCAATATCTCAGAAAGTTCGAAAGTTGTTAGAATTTTTTTGCTTTCACTTGCATCAATTTTCAAGCATATTTATTGCATGCAAATTCTATGTTAGCATGAGTGCCTTAGATATAACGAAGAGCATTTCTTTCTATCTCTCTACACACTATATCCTTTGCATACCCAATTTGAGCGATGGATTCATTTCAACCTATTGGTGATCATTCACATGGTGAACAAAAGAAATCATCTCAAAGCACGTTCAAAATGACTTGGGGCAAGTGGAAGCTCAGAATAAAACTCAGAAAGGATGAAAAGGACTCCAATAAAGTGAAGTTCTCTCTTTCTATATAAAAAAAAAAAGGCACTCTCTCGAAGAAGTTCTCTCTAAAAAAAATCACTCTCTTGAAAAAAATCTCTCAAAAAAGAAAAAGAAAAAAAAGAGCAAAGAGAGAGAGAAAGAATTCTCTTTCGAGAAGAAGAACAAAAAAACAAGGTCATGATTGCCAGAGCGAGATTGATGGCTTTGGCAAGAACAAATCATTTCTCAAGAAAAAGACCACTTGAAGGTTTATTTGTAAAAAAAAATTGCCAGAGCGAGATCGATGGCAAAAGTGTGAAGATTGGATGATCACCAATTCTCATGATTCATGATACACCCCTTTGATTGAAAATAGGCCATTCATTTCAAGCCTACCTAAACCTATGTTACAACCCTTACCAAAGTCTCTTCAGATTAGGGCACTCAAGTTAACGTAGGATTTCATATGCTTATAAATGTTGCTCGAAGAAGTGTGAGCAAGACTTTTCTATCTCATTTTGCAGGGCTCCTAACTTGTAAACCCATTGCAGCTGATATCAATTCTTTCAAAGTCAAAACTTTGACTCTTATAAGTCCCCATTGCTTAACCTTTAACCAAGCCTACATTACGATCCTCATAAAGACCTCTCAGATTGGTCAGGTTATATTGATTTTGAAAATATTCGGACCCTTGTCAAGCACGATGAAGTGAGTTTGAGCGATTCTTGAACCCGTATCGATGGTCGGGTAAAAAGCTTTTTAATAAGAGAATGATTGAAAGTCTCTTTTGACTGAAGGTTTCTCATTCAATATCATCATACTGTAAAAAAGACAAGACAGCTTTCCTTGGTTGACAGATTTTCTCAATAAACATGAGCCAATTTTGTTGAGAAAACACATCGCATAAATTTATCTTGCACATGATTTGAAAAGACAGGTACGACACAGTCGGCCTAACTTTTAGGGTACAAGCCATTCATAAAACCAGGGTTTGTTTTCCTGATTTCCACAATAGATTTTTCCTTGTTATTATCTAACATTCGAATTAGATGTGATAGGGATTCCCAAATTTACCGACTCACGGTTGAGGTCCACAAGAATGACTTCCTGAGAGACAAACATTGAATTCGATACATACTCTTACTTGGAAGACCTTAGTTGCGCCAGAATGCAGGTATGGCTTCCTCTCTTTAGAAAACCTTACTTGCGCCAGAATGCAAGTATGGCTTTCTTTATCCTTGAAAACTGTACTTGCGCCAAAATGCAGGTATGATTTTTCCTATTTTCAAAAACTTTACTTACGCTAGAATGCAAGTATCATTTTGCACCTTGGAAACCTAATTTTTCGCCAGAATGAAGACGGGGGACCGAGGGATTCGAATCTTGAGAATCTAATTTTTCGTCAGAATGAAGAATGGGGGATCAAGAATCCTTGGTATCTGAGAACCTCATTTTTCGCCAGAATGAAAAATGGGGGATCAAGAAACCGTGCATAACGGTCATGTCATTCCCATGTCGCATTGATTAGCAATGTCATACAGCTTTGCCATGTCATTAACGTCTGTCATATCATATAGGCCGTCACGCCACCTTTTCATGTCGCATTATTCATCATGTCATTAGCCCTGACACGTCATTGATGCCATGTCGCATTCGTACGTCATTTAGAATTATGTCAAGGTTCATTCATTTTAATCTAATAGATTTAGTTTAGTCTACTATCACATGCCATTTGAATTAAGTTCATGTCATTTTTGCATAACATGTAAGTTAGAATTTATGTTGTTTTGCATGTCTCTAAGATTCGAAAATTTCAAAAAAGAAGAAGAAGGATTGATTGTTGCACATTCATGTCATATTAGGATGATCGTCACTCATCATGTCATTAGAATAATTTTGTTCTTAGGACAAAATTACATTCATCCATTGCATTCATTAAATAAAAAAAAAATCCAAAAACATAATTACACTTTTGGAACTTTGAATCAGAATCTTCGAAAGTTGTCAACTTAGATAATTTCATGAAATGGGTACCGAAAGGGCATTAATAGAAATATTAGTGTAACTAAGTCCCCGAACTCATTGATCTCTAGTTCGTAGGAATAAAGTATTTCTCCCAATACTTTATTTAGGTTTCTAATCAATCTACCTAAAATGATTAGTGGCTGCTCCAAAATTAAAAAATCATTTGTACATTATTTACTTGAACCAAAGTTACGATTTGGTAGGACTTGGGAGAGTCCAAGTTAGGTTAGTTAATTTAATTAACCTAATAATCCATTAACCTGAAATTTCTGAATTTTACGTCGTGACAGTTCGTAAAAATGATCGAATGATCATGTGTTTGATATGATAACTTTAAATCGTCAATTTATTCCTAAAAGTCATTTTACATTCTGGGCCCAACACTTTTGGACTAAATTTCAAGGTCCCTTCATGATGCATTTACAAAGTTAGGTTAGAAAAATGAGGGATCGTTTGACTTGCCCCTTCAAGATTTATATAGGGGCACTTCTAATTTCGGCTTCATCGTTATAAAATCGAATAATGGCCACTTCCAAACTTATTTACTCTATGCAATATCGTCTTTGATTTTTTTTTCTTTGCCTTTATTCAATTAGATCCTTGAATTATACATTTGCCTTTTCAAGCAGCAAGAAAGGTGCGGTGCCCCACTTCCTCTGTGGGCAAAATGAGTAATTATGGCTTGAATAGGACATTCATATCGATCGAAATATGAAGTTGTGGACATATGTAGGCTGTGTTTGTTTCACTGAAAACGTTTTTTTGGAATTCATTTTCCGAAAAAATGATTTCCGGGAAATCATTTTCAGGGAAAACGGTTTGTTTTCCTTTGATTGGTGATATGTAATGGAAAATGTTTTTTTTGTGACATCCTGAAATTCTAAGGCTTGTAAAATGAATAATATTGGATTTTCGGAATTTAGTGACAATTGTCAGACGTGGAATTGTTTGTTCTGAAAGGCTATGAGTAGCCCTCGAAGCGTAGTTCAACAGAGTTTATTTAGTTCTGTCGCACCGTAGATTTTAGCGTCGAATTCCTTCGCACCCAAGCTTAATCCTGAACGAAATATCTTAAGTCGTTTGAGCCAAATGACCAACCAGTTCTGAATTGCCGATTGACCGAAACGCCCTCGGATATTATTCATATAAGCCAGACGTCATAAATGCGAATTTGACCGCGGGACCCGCACTATAAATGCAAATCAAAATATCTTTTTTTACTTTTTGACTTTTGACCCTTGGCTAATTACCAAACTACACCTCTATCTCTCTATCTTCTCTCTCTCTTCACTTTGTCTCTCTCTCTTCCCTTCCCCCTCCCCTCACCCGACCACTCCCTCTCCTCCCTCTCCTTATACACTGGCCGAACCACCACCGGCCTCCATCGCCGCCGTTGAAGCTGTCGCCGTCACCCTGTAGCCCTCCGCCGCCCCTGTTGCGCAACCCCGCCCAACTGAGCGCAATCTAGCGGCTTCGCCGTGCGCCGCCGTGACCTCGCCAAGCCCAAACCGAGCCGTCGCCGTTCCCTTGTCGTTCTTCTAGCCGTCCTGTAGCCGCCGCAACCCCCATTGGTGTAGCCGCGTCGCTTGTCGCATGTTTGCTGAGCCCGTCGAGCTGTTTGTGTGTCCTTGGGCCGCTGTCCTTCGTTGGTTCGTCGTTGTCCGCATGTTGTCGGAGTCCACTGTCGTCCTAACCGCATTCGTGACGTCGAATCGAGTCCGTAGACCCGTTGCCAAAGACTGCCACCGACAGCCGCTAACCGCCGCCGCTCCCCGCCGTCGTCGTCGTAGTGAGTTAACCGCTAATCCCTAATTATGCTGTTAATTGCACTTAGGATTAGATTAATCAGTTACCGTAGTTGATTAGTTAGTTACCGCAGTTAAATTAAATAGTTATCATGGTTAGAATAGATTAACCGTGGTTAGGTTAATTAGTTACTGTGGTTAAATTAGATAGTTGCCGTGGTAGAATAAATAATTATTGTGGTTAGTTGAATTATCATGGTTAGGTGAAATAGTTACCATGGTTAATTGTTTGATTTACTGTGGTTAGATCAGACCTATTATTGATTGTTGTGGAGGTAAATAGTTTGTGCCTAGATATTTATCTATAATTAGATAATCCATATTTGGTTGGTGATTGATTGATTGCTGGATAACTTAAGTGTTGATTGTGCAAATCTGCTGAATGATCACACCTAAGTCAAAATGCCATGTTTATCTGAAATCAATTATCCGTGTGACCAATTGCATTCTTGAGCATGAAAATGGCCGTTGGCCGAGGTTTGAGCATATTGTGAATGTGACTGCATTGGGCTAATGCGAAGTAAGAATTGGCTTGGTTGCCTAATGTATTTGTGTGGCACACGATGGCTTGGCGTTACCCTAACGTAACTGGGGACGTGGGCAATACCCTTGATGGCTTGGGTTCGTCGCCTGATATGTTCGTGCCGGTGATGTACAGTCCGGAATCCCACGACTTATCTGATGCACAATAGTTCGTGCCGGCGAAGCACAATCCAGAATGCCACGACTGATAGGATGCCGGTCACAGCTTATGATGGACTGAAGTTCCTTACAGGAAATTCCTGGTATGTCTATCTTAAAGGGTCTTGAGGGGCTATCGGATGCCGTCGCCAGAATGGAGAGGGACGACGCTCGATTCTGCTGGAAGAGTACTAGCAGTGAGGCTGTACTGTGGCGAGAGTGGAGTACCTCTTGCAGTAATAACTGGAACACGCATGTTACATAGTGCTTGAGTGCCTGAGTGGTTGACGTGTATTCTAGTTGTTTGCCTTGACTTGTTATGATTTATTGCCATGAGATATCTGTTGTGTGGGCCAATGTAAGGTGAGTCGTTTGTGATTGTTTATTGGCCATTGGGCCATGCCTCTGTTTGGTAACTAGAGCGTAGCTTGCATCGCACGTTATTGATCTGCCATCGTTTGTTATTGCATGATTTGGCGGCCTGGGTGAATCGACGTCCTATTCGGACTTAGGCGTTGACTCATTGAGATTTATATCTCATTTGTTGTAGTTAATCATTTTACAGGTCCATAAGTATGGTGGAGCGCCACGTGAGGTTCGGGGTACCCACAGACCAGTCCGCTCATATCATTCGCCGTTCGGGTCTAGGTTCAGATCGAGTATGGGAACAACACGTGACAACTATATGGGTCGATGAAGGGTTGGCTCACCTAGTGGCCCATCTCTTCAAGACCTGGTTCATGCGTCACGGTGATGATCTCTAAGGGCCGATCGGGGGCTTTGAGGGACCTCCGTGTCCGAATCCAATCGTTCGAGCTTGGCACCCGCTGGATTTTGATACGCCGGACGAGGGGGTGGAGGATCTTGAGTCTGATTCGGATTATGATCCAAAGGAGTACCCTGACTGGCCTAATGATGATGACCAGTGAGTGCGCGTGGTTGTGAAGTTTCTTTTTGATAGTAGTGTTTGGTGGTAGTTGGCCCTTAGACCTGACCTAGTATCTTTTTGTTGATCATAGGAAATGGCCCTGAAGATGGGCTTGTAGATCGGATCGTTTCCCCTTGGGCTAACTATGCATAAATAAAATGGCTTTGCTGTTGTGGTTTGTTTTACCTCGTGTTGTCTATCCCTGTTTAAATTATTTTCTGGGATTCTATGTTGCTTTCGCTTGCGTTTAATTGAAAGATAAAAAGAAATGGGTTGATGATATGCTTGGAATATTATCCTTTTGACCTGACGTTTGGAAGGTTGTCCGTGCCTAAGGGTCGGGGCGGGACATCCCCGTTTTGGTATCAGAGCAAGGTCAGCCTGAACCATGTGGTCATGGCCTGTAGTGATAAGGTGCGCTGGGTTTGGGATAGTTAGTAGGATTGAAACCCTATGCTTGTGTTTGCTATTTGATTCCTTTTTAGTTGTTGTCTTGAGTTATAATTATGTGTTGCCTTTGGATGAGCAAGAGTCCTTAAGGTCCCGCAGAATGGGCGACCGTAATTCGAGAGGTAGGCCTAGAGGAAGGGTAGCTCAAGCAGGTCCTAGAGGGGAAGGGATTTGTGATTTAGGAGTGCCCGGAGAGAGGGCAGCTTAGGAAGATCCCAAGATGAATGGGATTCTTCAAGCATTGGAGACCTTGGGGAACATTGTGGGGGCAATAAGCAAGGAACCAAGCTGCTGCGGCCGCCCCGCAGGAAGAACCTTTGGCTGGGAACGGAGTTGGAAGGCCGCAGACGTACAAGCTAGTGGAGCAGTTCTTGAAGCTCAAGCCGCCAAATTTTTTTGGAGCAGGCGACCCTGAGGCTGCAACCTCATGGATTGAGGTGTTGGAGAAGATCTTCGCCCTGCTAAGGTGTTTCGAGGAGGAGAAAGTAACACTGGCTGTGTACCAACTGCAGGGTAACGCTAGCTCGTGGTGGAAGACCACGCAAGGGAGAGCTTTCCCCGAAGGTGTGGTCCCTGTGTGGGATGCCTTCATAGAAGCCTTCAAAGGGAAGTACTTTTCGGACTGCGCTCGAGAGCAAAAGATGGCTGAATCCTGCACCTCTGCCAAAATCAGTCATTAGTGGATCAGTATGAGGCAAAGTTCGCTGAGTTGTCTAAGTACGCACCTAGAATGGTTGAAGACCCTGTGGATAGGGCAATGAGGTTTAGAGATGGGCTGAAGCCCGAGATTAAAAGTGTATTGGTGCCGCTGAATCTAAAGGACTGGAATGAGTTGTACGAAAGGGCCCAAATGGTAGAGCGAGACTCGGCAGAAAGGGCAATCGCATCTAGATCGCGGTTTGCTCCTACGGTAAGGGATAACCATCGATTCGGCAAGGGGCCTATGATGGGAAGTCGGTTCTCTGTCCCGCCCAACTGAAGGAATGTTGTCGGAAAGCCGATGTATCACCCCAATGGTGTGTGTCAACTCTATAGGCGAAGGCATGGATCAGCTCCGTGTCCTGGAAGGGTAGGTGCTTGCTTTGGATGTGGTTAGCATGGCCACCAGGTTAGAGACTGCTCGTAGAGACAGTTGGGAAGGTAGATACCGATGTAGCATGGAGGTCAGATGCGAGGGAACATTTCACTGAACCATCCACCAGTGCAAGAAAGGGTGTATGTTATCACCTGAGAAGAGGCGAGGGATTCGCCGACCATTTCAGGTACGGTCTTCTTGTATAATCAAGTAGCTTATGCTCTATTTGATTCGGGAGCTTCCCACTCGTTTGTTGCTGAGCGATTTGTTAAGCTAGCCGGGTTGAGTGCGGAACCGTTGGGAAACAGTCTATAAGATTTCTACACCGCTTAAGGATAGTGTAATATCTACAGTAGGCTGTCCCGGTAGTAAGCTAGTTGTAGATGGTCATGAGGGAAGGATAAACTTGATTGTGCTGGCCATATTTGATTTTGATTTAATTATTGCTATGGATTGGCTCACTGAGCAAAGAGTTGTGATGTATTGTCATCGTAAGACCATCCTATTTAACTCGCAGAATAGGGTTAGTTTTGAGTTTGTTGGGAACCAAGGGGAAGCCTCGATCCCCTTGGTTTCATCGCTAGAAACGACTTGGTTGCTAGGTTGTGGTTGCCAAGGTTATTTGGCGTCTGTTGTTGATGTATTGGCTAAGGAGTCGAGGATGGAGAATATTGCTGTAGTAGGCGAGTTTCCGGATGTTTTTTCGAAGGAGTTACCTGGATTGTTGCTAGAGAGGGAAATAGAGTTTGTAGTAGAACTAGCCCATGGTACGAAGCCAATCTCAAAGGCATTATATCGGATGGCGCTGTTAGAGCTTAAGGAGCTGAAAGTGCAGTTGCTGGACAAAGGATTCACTCGTCCTAGTGCGTCTCCATGGGGAGCGCCTGTGTTATTCATGAGGAAGAAGGATGGATCGCTCCGTTTGTTTATTGACTATCGACAGCTCAACCAAGTGACAGTCAAGAACAAGTATCCGTTGCCAAGGATCGATGATTTGTTCGATCAACTTCAAGGAGCTTCGGTATTCTCCAAGATCGACCTACGGACGGGATACCACCAGTTGAGAATTAAGGAGGATGTATCGAAGACAGCATTTAGGAGGCGCTATGGTCACTACGAGTTTACTATGATGCCGTTTGGTCTGACTAATACTCCAGCTACTTTCATGGATTTGATGAATAGGGTGTTCAAGGAGTATTTGGATAGATTCGTCATAGTGTTTATTAATGACATCCTGGTGTACTCGAGAAGCTTTGAGGAACATGAACAGCACCTGAGAACAGTCTTAAGACTCTACGGGAACATCAGTTGTTTGCTAAGTTTAGCAAGTGTGAGTTCTGGTTAGTTCGCGTAGCTTTCCTTGGTCGTGTGATTTCTGGAGAAGGGATATCTATGGACCCAGCCAAGATTGAGGCAGTCATGGATTGGCTGAGGCCGACGACAGTGACAGAAGTTCAAAGTTTCTTCGGTCTGGCAGGCTATTATAGACGTTTCATGGAAAGGTTCTCCGCAATAGCTATGCCGTTGACGCGTCTATTGAAGAAGGATGAGAGATTTCAATGGATAGATAAGTGTGAGTGTAGCTTTCAAGAGCTTAAGCACAAGCTAACTACGGCTCATATTTTGACGATACCGTCCGGTCCTAGAGGTTATAAGATTTATAGTGATGCGTCATTCAAAGGATTGGGCTGTATTCTTATGCAACATGAGAGAGTGGTTGCATATGCGTCTCGTTTGTTGAGGCCGCATGAGTTGAACTATCCGACGCATGATTTGGAGTTGGCAGTGATCGTTTTTGCTCTTAAGATTTGGAGGCATTACCTAGTTGAAGAGAAGTTCCAAGTCTACACTAGTCACCAGAGTCTTAGGTATCTGTTCTCTTAGAAGGAGTTGAACATGAGGCAGCGCCGCTGGATGGAGCTTCTTAAGGATTATGATTGCGAGATTTTGTATCATCCGGGTAAAGCTAATAAGGTTGCTGATGCACTGAGTTGGAAGTCAGCGATTGCCTAGTCGATGGTCTAGGAATGGTGTCTCCTGGAGGAGGTACGAGATTTAGAGTTTAAGTTGGAGGTAGGTCGTCTGTCGAGTCTGATGGTTGCTTTGAGGATTGAACTAGAGGTACATGCAAGAGTTAATGCCTTGCAGTCGACGGATCTTGAGATTCAGAAAATCCTTCAAGAGGACTCAGAGAAGAGGAAGGATGACTTTCAGATAGCCGAGGATGGAATACTAAAGTTTCGAGGACGTTTATGTGTGCCCGTTGATGAAGGTCTTAGAGAGGAAATCTTGTCGGAGGCACATCGTAGCAGTTACAATGTTCATCCGAGTAGCACGAAGATGTATCAGAATCTGAGACAATACTTTTGGTGGAGTGGCATGAAGGCTGACATAGCCAAGCACGTGGCGAAGTGTCTGACATGTCAACAAGTCAAAGCATAGCATTGTAAACCCGGAGGACTATTACAGCCGCTGGAGATTCCGGAATGAAAGTAGGAGCATATCACGATGGATTTCGTGATAAGTTTGCCTAGGAGCCAGAGAGGCAATGATTCGATTTGGGTCTTGGTGGATAGATTGACGAAGTCTGCTCACTTCATCACTGTGCGAAAGGACTTCGCTTTGGACAGGTTGGCTGATTTGTATGCGTTCCAGATAGTGAGTCTTCATGGAGTGCTAATGACGGTCACATCGGATCGAGATCCCAGATTCACCTCTACCTTTTGGAAGAGTTTACAAACTGCATTAGGAACGAAACTGCAATTTAGTACTGCTTATCACCCTTAGACTGATGGCCAATCAAAAAGGACGATTGAGACGCTCGAGGATATGTTAGAGCCTGTGTATTGGATTTCAAGAGCAATTGGGAGGATCAACTTCATTTGGTCGAGTTCGCCTACAACAACAGTTATCAGCAGAGTATCAAGATGGCACCTTTCGAAGCGTTGTGTGGTAGGGCCTGTAGAACGCCAATTTGTTGGGACGAGGTTGGTGAAAGGAAGATCACTGGCCCGAAATTAGTGTAACAGTCGTTGGATGCTGTCAAAGTCATTAGAGAGAGACTTAGGATAGCCTAGAGCCGTCAGAAGAGTTACTTCGACAAGCGGCGTAGACCGTTAGAGTTTCAAGTTGGCGATCACGTCTTCTTGAAGGTGTCACCTATGAGAGGGACATCTCGTTTCGGCAAGAAGGGAAAGTTGAGCCTGAGGTACGTTGGACCGTTTGAGATCCTAGAACGAATTGGAATTCTGGGTTATCATCTTGCGTTGCCACCAAGACTTGCTTAGGTACATGACGTATTCCATGCATCGATGTTGAGGAAGTATGAGCTTGATCCAGCTCATGTGTTGAGTTTTGAAGAAATTGAGGTAGATGAGCGCGTGTCGTACGTGGAACGTCCGGTAAGGATCGAGGACCGAAAAGACCAAATGTTGCGAAATAAGACGATTCCTTTAGTTAAGGTGGTTTAGCAACACCATGGAATAGAAGGAGCGATATGAGAAAGCGAGAAGGCTATGGCGAGTCGATACCCTTTTCTTTTTAAGGTCGTGTAATGCTTTAATTTCGGGGACAAAATTCCCAAAGGAGGGAAGAGTTGCGACGTCCTGAATTTCCAAGGCTTGTAAAATGAATAATATTAAATTTTCGAAATTTAGTGACAATTATCTGGCTTCAATCCATCTCGGAACCTCCATGCCCTATCCACAAGGTCCTCAACCATCCTCGGTGCATACCTCGATAACTCAGCAAACTTCGCTTCGTACTGATCCACAGATAACTGATTTTGACGAAGGCATATGAACTCAGCCATCTTCTATTCTCGCGCACAGTCCGAGAAGTACTTTCCATTAAAAGCCTCCACGAAGGCATCCCACACTAGGACCGTACCTTCGAGAAAAGTCCTTCCTTACGTGGCCTTCCACCACGTGCTAGCATTATCTTGTAATTGGTATACAGCTAGTGTCACTTTCTCCTCCTCGGAACACCTCAACAAGGCTAAAGAATTTCTCCAGCTCCTGGATCCAAGTAGTCGCGATCTTCGGGTCACTTGCTCCCGAAAACTTTGGCAACTTGAGCTTCAGAAACTGCTCCACCAGCTTATGCGTCTATGGCCTACCAATCCCGTTCCCAGCTAACGGGTCTTCTTGCAGGGTGGCAACAACAGCAGCAGTAGCTTAGTTCCTCACTTGCTGCCCTATCAGATCACCCAAGGCTTCTAATGCCTACAAGATCCCATTCACTTTAAGATCCTCTTGAGGTGCCCTTCCTCTAGGCCTACCTCTCGGAATGCGATTACCCATCCTGCAGGACCTTATAGACTCCTGCTCACCCAAAGGCAACACGCAATGAGAACTCATGACTACCATCTAAAAAGGGAAATTGAACAACAATCACATGCACAGGGTTTTAATCCTACTAACTGTCCCAAAACCCAGTGCACCTTATCACTCTAGGCCATGACCAATTTTTTCAGGCTGACCTCACTCTAATACCAAAATGGAGATGTCACGCCCCGATCCTCGGGCACGCGATAACCCTACCAAACGTCTCAGGTCAAAGGGATAACATCCCAGCCATGTCATCGACCCATGCATTTTATCTTGCAATTAAGTGCATGCAGAACGAACAACAACCCGGACAGAAATAATAACAGGGATAGTCAGCAGGAAGAGCGATAACCAACAACAGCATAAACCATTTTATTTATATTCAGTTAACTCAAGGGAAGCGAATAGATCTAGAAGCCCATTCTTCAGGGCTGCTTTCTAAGACCATCAAATAGATACCGGGTCAGGGCTAGGGGGCTAACTACTACAACTAAAAGCTACCACAAAAAAGGAGCCTCCTCTTCAACGATTGCTCACGGGCCAAGGTTGCTAGACTAGCTGTAGTACTCAGGCGGAGTCTTAGGGTCGAAATTCGGGTTGTACTTGGGGTCCTCCACCTCCTATCCAGAGTATCCAAATCCATCAGATCCAACGTTCAGATCACAGGGGCCGCAATCGGGGGTCCATCGAACCACCGAATGGGCCCGAAGAGATCATCCTAGTGATGGACGAACCAGGCCTCAAAGAGATGAGGCACCAGGTGCCCCATCCCTTCTTCGACCTAGAGGGTCGTCACATGGTGTTCCCATAAGCGATTAGAATTTGGGATCGGATGGTAAGTGATATAAAAAATTGGTCTAGAGGCACCCCAAACCGGACTGGTCAAGCCTCCATACTACGGACCTGAAAACGGTTAACAACGACAAATGAGATATAAAATCTCTGTGAGTCAACGCCTAAATCCGAGTAGGACGTCGATTCACCTAGGCGGCCTAAACATGCAAAGCAAGAACGATGGCAGATCAATAGCGTGCAATGCACGCCACACTCTAGCTACCAATAGATAGGTACAGCTCAACAGTCAATAGATAATTACATGCAAACTTACCCCGCCTTGGCCTACGTAACAGTAACCAAATGGCATTCAATTATAAATAAGCTAAAGCCCACAACTAGAACACTCAGCAATCATTCATGCACAATGCCACAGGCGTGTTCCAATTATTAACGCAAGAGATACTTCACTCTCGCCACAGCACAGCCCGATCGCTAGTACTCTTCCAACAGGACTGGTCATCGTCCTGCTCCATCCAATGACGGCAACCGATAGTGTCACGCTTTGACCCTCAAGCACGCGGCAACCCTTCCAAACGTCAGGTCAAAGGATAGCATCCCAGGCATGTCATCAACTCATTTCCTTTTTATCTTTCTATTAAACGCAAGCGGAAACAATATAAAATCCCAGACAATAATGAAAGCAAGGATAGACAGTAGGAGACAAACGAAACACAATAGTATAACCTTTTATTTATATACGATTAGCCCAAGGGAAACACACCGATCTACAAGCCCATCTTCAAGGCTATTTCCTATGACCCACAAAAAGATACCGGGTCGGGTCTAGGGACTAACTACTACCATCCAAATGCTATCTCCAAAAAGAAACCTCCACTAAAATGCTCGCTCACTGGTCTCCATCACCAGGCTTGTTAGGGAACTCCTCAGGATCGCACTCCTGATCACACTCGGATCGTCCACCTCCCCGTCCGGCGTATCAAAGTCCAATGGGTCCCAAGCTCGGATGATCGGGGTCAAACACAGGGGTCCCTTAAACCCTCGGATCGACCCATAGAGATCATCGCCGTGACGCATGAACCAGGCCTTGAAGATATGGGCCACAGAGTGCGGTCAAATATCAATGGTTCAATCTTAATCCACAAAACCCAACAAAATCCATAAGGCCACATAATGTGTTATATTCATTCGACCAACTAATTTCTTCGATTGTCAATCCTTGCCAAACTTGGTGTTCCGTTGCCTGATACCTGAAAAATGTTAATCCATATCGGGGTGAGATATAAATCTCAATAAGCTAACCCTTAAGCCTCGCTCAGGATAACAGTACCTCCAAGCCAACCTAACATGTGATTCGGACCAACCTAGCTACTAGCTTAGCAACAACAGACAGTAGGACTCACCAAGGTACACGTGCTCACTAAACATTCCAAAGCAAAGAATTGTATCCGAAGCATAGCAAGAGCTAACAATCCAACCAATCCAAATCACACTCTCGAATTCAGTGCTTTCATCTATGCATAACATATATATAATCTGGATGAATAACGACCCGCGTTTAACGCCTCAGGTCCTTGCCACAACCCGCGTTTAACGCCTTAGGTGTGCAATCAACTTTTCTGTCAGGCATCACATCCCGCGTTAGTACGCTTTAGGTCGGTCCCGCATTAATTCACATCAGGATGGGCACAAACCCCGCGATTATCGCATTAGGGTACAATATGCATAAATACTCATTGTATAATTCAGTCGACTATAGACCCCGCGTTAATACGCCTCAGGGTATTCAGGCATTCACATATGCACAATATCAAACAACGAGCCCCGCGTCATAACGCTTCAGGGTTTAACGCAACATGAACATCATAATCTCCATTTCTAAGCATACCTCGCGTAAACACGTGTCAAGGCAAGAATTCATGCATTCAAAATATGCCGGTTATTCAGCTAATTACTCGAAAGCTAAGCATGGCATAAGTTCCACAATAATTCCACGATTGCACCAATTTCATTCCGAAATGCTTATTAAGCAAAACAAGCAATCAAGCCACAATTGGCACATCCGGGCTACAAGGCCAAATACACATACACAAGAGCACATTGCAAACTCATCAATTTAGTCAATGGCACAAGATCACCATCAAATCAGCCCCTACTTCACATGTACACAAAATTGCTCAAATAAGCTCAAACTAAGCTATTTGCGAACGCGAATCAACCTAAGTAATTCCGAACCTTCCAATTGATCCTCCAACCACTCTAAACCACAAGACAAGTCCTCAAGATCATCTTAAGCCTCATTCAAATTCGGATCATCCCATGAACAGTGAAATTCTTTAGTGAACAGTGATAATCTTTGATGAATAGTAACTTCTTCAATGAATAGTGCTCTGAAACTTCATAACTATATACATCAACCTCTAATAGACCTAAATAAACATCCCTAACATCCAAATCACTTTCCAAGCTCCCAAGATCATCTAAACCCTTTTTCTCACTCTCGGATTTCTTCGATGAACAGTAACCCCGACGCCTAAAAACTCACTAATTTCACTCCTAAACATGCTCATTAGTACTACATTAGCCTACACAAGGTTTAGGGGGTTTGCTTACATGATCTAAGCTTGAAAAACCACCAAATCAACCCAAATCAACCCCCTTTTTCTCTTCGCGGCTGCACCGGCGTTCCACGGCTGAACGGGTGGCGTCCGATGGCTCAATAGCGGTGAGAAGGATGGCAAGGCTTGGCTGGACGTCAGTGAGGCTATGGCTGGCCGGCGGTGGCGGCACGGCGGTGCGGCGGTGGCCCGTTGGGCGCGCAAGGCCGACGGCCGAGAAAGAGAGAGAGAGATAAGGGAGAGTGAGTGATTCGGCCAAGGGGAAGGGAGAGTGCAAAGGTGGTGAGAGAAAGTCAAGAGCACATCCCCTTCTTAGACTTGAGTCTTGAGTGGGAGTGGGTGAGAGTTGTTCATGGGATTTTTGAGATTTTTAGGGTTTTTGGGGTTTTTCAAAAGTTCAAATTTCCATCAATGTTTTTGGCTCTTGCAAATGAATGACTGAAGGCAAAACTGACGATTTGCAACGTCGGGACTGATCGGGAATTTTGGCACAGGCAATCCGTTTGGCTGGCCACTAAACTCTGGACCCAAATGAGACGACGTCCAAAACATTAGTCATGAAATTCTTGATAATTCGATATCTAATTCCGGGGTCTAATTCGCGGTCTACACCAGTTGATTGGGACTTTAAAATATCTCAAACTGACCGGCGACTTTTAGGAGTTACGCGTATCGACCCGCAATAGGTCCACGTACTTAAATTCCTAGTTAGCCTTTCCCTTACGGTCAGTCATCTCGTGAGTGATCAATTCTGAGTGAGATAAATCTAGAGTGCAATAGCAAGATATCCATTCATTCATAAATTTCGAAAGTGGGTCGAATTTCAAAATGTCACATTGCTCAACGAGCCAATCCATACCAACAATCAAATCGAAATCAAACATGGCCAGCACGATCAAGTCTATCCTTCCCTCATGACCATCTACAACCAGCTTACTACCAGGACAACATACTGTATACATTACACTATCCTTAAGCGGTGTAGAAATCTTAAAGACTGATCCCAACGGTTTCGTACCCAACCCAGCTAGCTTAACAAATTGCTCAGCAACAAACGATTGGGAAGCTCTCGAATCAAGTAGGGCATACTCTACTTGATTATGCAAGAAGACCATACCTGAAACGGTCGGTGAATCCCTTTTCTCTTCCCGAGTGACAGCATACACCCTTTCTTGTACTGGCGGACGGTTCTACGAAACGTTCCCTCACATCTGACCTCCCTACTGCATCTGCATCTGTTTTCCCAACTGAATCTGCAGGCAATTCCTAATTTGGTGGCCATGCTGACCACACCCAAAAAAAGCACTTGCCCTCTCAGGATATGGACCTGATCCATGTCTCTATCTACAGCGCCGGCACACGCCGTCAGGGCGATACATCGGCTTCCCTATGGCGTTCCCTCGGTTGGGCGGGACGAAAAACCTGTTTCTCATCATCGGCCCCTTGCCAAACCTACAGTTGTCCCTTACCGCAGGAGTGAACCGCGATCCAGATGTGGCTACTCTCTTTGCCACTCTCGCTCTACTATCTAAGCTCTTTCGTACAGCTCGTTGTAGTCCTTCAGATTCAACGGCACCAGCACACTTCTAATCTCAAGCTCCAGCCCATCTCGAAACCTTCTCGCCCTATCCACAGGGTCATCAATCATCCTAGGCGCATACTTGGACAACTCGACGAACTTAGCCTCGTACTGATCCATTGACAGCTGGTTCTAGCGCAGGCGAAGGAATTCAGCCATCTTCTGCTCTCGCGCACAGTCTGAGAAATACTTTCCATTGAAAGCTTCCATGAAGGCGTCCTACACGGGAACCACGCCCTCGGGGAAAGCTCTCCCCTGCGTGGCCTTCTACCACGAGCTAGCGTTACCCTACAGTTGGTACACGGCCAGCGTTACTTTCTCTTCCTCAGAGCATCTCAGCAAGGCAAAGACGTTCTCCAGCTCCTCGATCCGTGAGGTTGCAGCCTTAGGGTCGACTGCTCCTGAAAACCTCATTCGCTTAAGTTTCAAGAACTGCTCTACCAGCCTATGCGTCTGCGGCCTTCCAACTCCGTTCTCAGCTAAGGGATCTTCCTGTGGGACGGCAGCAGCAGCTTGTTTCCTTGCTTGTTATCCCACTATGTTTCCCAAGGTCTCCAAAGCTTGAAGAATCTCGTTCATCTTGGGATCTTCCTGAACTGGCCCCTCTCTAGGCACTCTCGAATCACGGATCCCGTCCCCACTAGGACCTGCTTGAGCTGCCCTTCCTCTGGGCCTACCCCTCGGATTACGGTCACCCATTAAGCAGGACCATAAGGACTCCAGCTCGCCCAAAGGCAACACGCAATCAGAACTCAGAAGAACAACTAGAAATAAATCAAACAACAAGCACAAGCATAGGGTTTCAATCCTACTAACTATCCCAAACCTAGCGCACCTTATCACTCCACAAACCACGCATTGATACAAACATGGGGATGTCACGTCCCGACCCTCAGGCACGCGACAACCCTTCCAAACGTCGGGTTAAAAGAATAACATCCCGAGCATGTCATCGACCCATTTCTTTTATGTTTCAATTATACGCATGCGAAAGCAATATAAAATCCGAGACAATAATAAAGGCAGGGATAGACAAGCAGAAGATACCATAACCATAACAACACAAATTTTTATTTGTATACTAGTTAGCTTAGGGAAAACAATCGATCTACAAGCCCATCTCCAAGGCCATTTCCTAAGACCCACAAAAAGATACCGGGTCGGGTCTAGAGCTAACTACCACCAAAACTAACTCCAAAAGGGACCTCCACGTCCACGATCACTAGTCATCATCACCAGGCAAGAAAGGGAACTCCTCTGGATCAGACTCCGGCTCAGGCTCGGGATCCTCCACCTCCCTGTTTGGCGTATCAAGGTCCAATGGATCCTAGGCTCGGACGATCGGGGTCGAACACGGGGGTCCCTCAAACCTCAGATCGGCCCGTAGAGATCATCGCCGCGACGCATGAACAGGCCTTAAAGAGGTGGGCCACATAGTGCACCAACCCTTCATCGACCCAGATTGTCGTCACGTGCTGTTCCCATATTCGATCACCGCCTGGACCAGGACGACGAATGATATGGGCAGACTGGTCGATGGGTACCCCAAATCTTACGTGCCTTGTCACCATACTCAAGGACTTGTAAAAAAAATGGTACACTACAACGAATGAGATATATATCTCAATGAGTCAACGCCTAAGTCCGATTAGGACGTCGATTCACTCAAGCGGCCTAAACATACAACAACAAGCGATGGTAGATCAATAGCGTGCTATGCACGCCATACTCTAGCTACCAAATAGAGGCACGGCCCAACGGTCAATAAATAACCACATACAACTCACATTGCCTTGAGCCACACAACAAATATCTCATGGCAATAAATCACAACAGGTCACGATACACAACGAGAACACACGTCAGTCATTCAGGCACTATGCGACATGCATGTTCCGGTTATTAAAGCAAGAGATACTCCACTCTCGCAACAGTACAGCCCAACCGCTAGTACTCTTCCGGCAAGACCGGGCGTAGTCCCGTACTATTCCGACGACCATAACCGATAGCCCCTCAAGACCTTCCCTTAGGCGGACATATCAGGATTTCCTGTAAAGAACTTCGGCCCATCACAAGCTGCGACAGGCATCCGATCACTCGTGGTATTCCGGACAGTACCTCTCCGGCACGAACTGTCGTGCAACCAATATGCCCTGTGAATCTGGCCTCGTCGGCATGGACATACTAGGCGACGAACCCCCACGAATACCGTCCCATGCTCCCACTTACGGTAGGGAACGAATAACCATCGTGTGACCACACAAACACATAAGGAAAACAAGCCGATTCTTACTTCATATTAACCCAATGCAATCACACTCACGAGTATGCTCAAAACTCGGCTAACAGCCATTTTCATGCCTGAAATACACAATTGTTCACATGAATATTCACTTCCAATTAAATATGGCATCTCGACACGAGTGTGATCATTCAGCGAATTTGCGCAATCAACAATCAATTCAAATCATCAGTTCCTTCAATCAGCGATCAGATACCAATTATTTAATACCAGATAAATATCTAGGCACAGACTATTTATCACCACAACAATTACCACGTAAGTTTATTTTAACTACAGTAAATCAAATAATTAACCACAGTAACTATTCCACCTAACCATGGTAATCCAACTAACCACAGCAATTATTTATTCTACCACATTAACTATCTACTAATCATAATAAATAATTAACCTAACCACAGTAACTATTCTAACCACGGTAACTATCAAATTTTACTGCGGTAATTAACTAATTAACTACGGTAACTAATTAAACTAATCCTAAGTGCAATTAACGGCCTAATCAAAGATTAGGGGTTAACTCACTCAACGATTGACAGCGGCGATCAGCGACAGCGGCGGTCGGCGGTGCACGACTCAACGGATTCATCTCGACACCACGAACGCAACTACGACGACGGCGGACTCCAACGACCCTTGGATAACAGCGAACGGCTAAGGATAGCGGCGGTCGAGGGTCATGGAGCTCGGAACGGTGACATGCGAGCGGCGGTGAAGCGGACGGAGCTCAACGGGACCTCGGACGGTGGCGGTGTAGTTCGGCGACAGGGCTACGGCGACGGTGGCTTGCGGGACAGCGGTGGGGGCGCGGCTGGACAGAGACGGAGACAGGTAGGCTCGCGGGAAGGAGAAATGGCGAGTGGCGGCAGGGGCCCTCGGGCGTGCAACGGCGATGGACTGAACGACGGCGACGATGGCCGAACGGCACGGCGCGAAGGAGAGGGAGAGAGGGAGTGGTCGGGCGATGAGGTGAGGGGAAGAGAGAGAGTGAGAAAATTGAGAGAGAGAGAGAGAGAGAGAGAGAGAGAAGATGAAGCTCTTCGAGGGCATTTTGGTAATTTGCCAATAGTCAAAAGGTGAATAGTAAATTTGAGATATTTACCTTGCATTAATAGCGTGGGTCCCGCTGTCAAATCCGTATTTATGGCTTCTAGCTTATATGAATAATATCTGAGGGTAAAACAGTAATTTGGTAATTCATGACTGGTTGGACATTTGGTTTTGGGTTAGGCTCAGGCATGAAGGAATACGATAATAATATTTACGACGCGACTAAATTAAACGAGCTCTAACGAATTATACTACGAGGGCTACTCAAAGCCAACCAGGATAAATAATTCCGTGTCCGATAATTATCACTCAATTTTCAAAAATCCAATATTATTCATATTTACAAGCCTTGGAATTTCAGAACATCACATTCCACGTGCATTCAAGATAGTCTAGTTTTTTTTTTTTTTGGTCGAAATTCAAGATAGTCTAGTTGAAACAAACAAAGAGCGGTTAGTTCACATTAGTTTAATAAAAACCACACCCCCTACACACACAGGGTTTTTTTTCGAAAATGGATCCTAAAAAATAATATTTACCAAATTAGGGCAATTTTTTTTATTTACCAAAACGGGCCCCGTGCGGCAATCAGGGTGCCACACGAGCCCACATCAGGCCCATCCCACAGGCTTCACGTGAAGCTTGAGGCTCCTGGCACCTTCAGGCTTCACGTGAAGCCTGAAGGTGCCATGCGCCTTTACTGGCTGAAGGCTTCACGCTTAAGGCGATAAAAGGTGCCTTTATCAGATGGGGGGAGCGAATGCATAGAGAAGGGGAAAAGAGTGGGGGAGAGAGAGCACAGAGAAGGCTTCACCTGAAGGCGCCAGTGAGAAAAAAGAGAGAGAGGAAAAGAGTGAGGGGGAGAGAGAGCACACGATCGAGACTCGTGCCTCGTTGTCGTCCGCCGTAAGCAGCCTCGCGCCATTCCACCGTGCACTGCCGTCCAAGCCTTTGAAGATCACTACCCCATAGCTCGCGTTCCAGCTTGTCTAGCCCATTGTGGAGGTGCTATCCAGCGAAGTTTCTACCTCAAACCAGCCCGGATCTTGCCCTACAGATCAAGGTAACACCAATATCCTTTCTAGGGTCAGTTCAAGCATGTTATGATACGTTTTATTTATCATTTTTTGAGCTGTTTCGCTATTTAGATTAGGTCTCATGGTTAGATTTGGACCATAAGATGTGGTAATTAGATCGGACGGTGCAGATTTGGTCTTCGATTAGATCTGAGCCATTGATTTTAGTTGCCTATTCCAACGAACGTGGGCTAGCCACGTGGGCAAACCTGGACGGTAGAATTTGTCTGCAATAATAAAAAAACTTCCAGAAAATAGAAAAATCAGAAAAATTTGAAACAAAAATCAATAAAAAATAAAAAATGTCCAAATTATATCGTTTTAGTCCCGATTCAAATCCGAGTGGGTTTGGGCCAGGTTTTCGGGTTTGCGGGCTAGGTCAAACAGACCCGGTTCGAAAAATGAATAAAAAAAATTAAAAAAAAAAGAGGAAAAAGAAAATTAGAAAACAAATAAAATAAAAATAATAATAGAAAATATAAAAAAAAATTGGAATGACGCCGTTTTTTGTGTCAACCCCGAGGGGGTTTGACTCGGGCTGGGCGCCCAGGTCTGGTTGACTGGGTTAACCTGGCCCGAAAAATATAAAAAATAGATAAATAATTTAGAAAATAAAAAAAATTCAGAAAATCACTAAAAAACTAAAAATAAACAATCATAAAAAAATTCTAAAAAAAAAGGAAAAATTCCAGAAAAATTCTAAAAAAATTCTAAAAAATCTCAGAAATTAGGATTTGGTCATTTAATTGACTAGATCCTATTCTTGATGATTTTGGTCATTGCTTCCTTTCTAAATGACAATTCTACCCCTTATGGGTAAATCGCCTCAGAGAAATTTAAAAAAAAAATTCAAAAATCACAAATAATGGGGAACGGCCATATTCAACTAGTCCAACCCATTTCTGTTGATTTCGATTTTTCGAGCCTTCAAAATAGAAAACTGGCTGTGAAACAGCTGCACATGCACTAAATCCGTAAATATTTTTAAAGAATATCTAAATTCGTACCCTATTTGCATTTGTTGTATTATTATTATTTATTTTTTTATGAGATTTATTTCATTTTTTATATTGATAGTTATAATGTTAATTTGTTAATGTGTATGGGGAAATATTTATTAAATTTTAGATGCAAAATAATTTGTAATTTCTTTATTTAGCAGAATGTCATCTACATCTTTTGCGACTATACACTGGGAAGGTAGAAGAGTATGAAATGAATTTGGACATGATTACGAAGGTGGACAATCTACTATGTTTAAGTTTGAAAACATATTCACATTTGATGAGTTACGTGCTACGATTGAGTGCGAGTTGAATATAACAGAAAATTAGTGTATTCATAATCTGATGTATAGACAACCGATTCTAACACCCGGTTGTATTATTTATGACATTGTGGAGGTGCATAATGATGCTGCAGTTAAGATAATCCAGCAGTTTGCATGTCAGAGTGGTTCTATGGGGTTTTTATAGTTTTATGCAACTGTAGATGAACGCCAAGTGATAAATGATTCAGCTGGGGGAAGTTCCAATGTTGGTGAAGATGACGTTGGTGTGGATACTCAGTACGTGGAGTACGATGATAATGATGATGATAGTGATGAAGAAGATGATTTTTGGGTCGAAAGTGATGACAGTGATGAAGAAGATGACGGAGGTGACGATACAAAGGATTACTACAACACCCATTGCAGTAATCTCATTTTTCCGTTGGTACATCCACCGCCCTATTCAGAGATTGACTTTGATATGATGCAAGTAGATACAAGAGCCAAGCCGGGCCGTATGTTGTTTGATGCATCAAATGAATTTCATGTTGGAATGTTATTTCCATCACGGGATACGGTGCAGTTGGCTACGAAAGATTATTCTCTGAGAAAAATCTTCACTTTCGCAGTGATGAGACAAAGAAGAAAAAATATGTGATAAAGTGTGGTAATCCAAATGGACCGTGTTGTTGGAGGCTCCTGCAACTACTGAAGCGGGTGAAGTGTTTTGGAAAATAATTAAGTACAGTGGGCCACATACATGAAGTATTCTCAAATGTCAATGGATCATCGGCAACTTGATCAGAAGTACCCCTATAGCCAGATAGAAGCAATGGTTGCCGCCCAACCAAATATCAAAATCAAGCCACTAATGGCCGAGATTAAAGACAAGCTAGTTTCGAACCTACTTATCGTAAAACCTAGGCCACTAAACAAATGGCTATTGCCCAAAACTTTTGGAGGATGGGATGAGTCGTATGGTCAGTTGAGAAAGTATATGAATGTAATGGAGTAAATGAATCCAGGTTCTCATTTGTGATCGATGATTACATGAACCTAGATCAGAGTTGCAAGGTTTTCAATCGGATGTTCTGGACTTTCAAGCAAACGATTGAAGGCTTCAAAAGTTGTCGTCCCGTGATATTTGTTGATGAAACTTTTTTGTATGTGAAATACCAAGGAACGCTCCTTTGTGAGGTCTCATTTAATGGCAACAATCATATATTTTTGTTGGCATTTGCTGTGGTTGATCGAAAGAATGTTGACAATTGGACTTGGTTTATGGATCTGTTGTGGAGATATGTCACTAGTAGAGAAAATATTTGTGTAATATCAGATAGGCATATCGGGATTCAGAAAGCAATGGAGACAGAAGGGTGGCGTCCTCCACATGGCCACCATAGATATTTCATTCGGCATATTGTCAGCAACTACAATAAACACTTCAAAAATGCCGAAGGGAAAGACTTGTTCAGATGGCAGGTAAATTTTCAAATTTACGTAATTTGAGAAAAAGACGTGTTCATAAATTTGTGTAACAAGTACTTATTATTGTTGTAATGTACAACTTACGAGAATCAACAGCGGAAGTTTTTACACATGATGAGCTGAATTAGGAAGTGGGATCCACAAACAGCTGAATGGGTGTGACCAGATTCCAATAGAGAAATGGACGAAGGTTTATGATGAAGGAAGGAGATATGGATCGATGACAACGAATTTAGTTGAATCGGTTAATGGGATGCTGTAGGGCTTTCGTGCTCTACCAATAACAGCTATGGTGAATAAGATATTGTATCAGTTGGTCAACTATTTTGACACCAGAAGAACGACATACATGAGACAGAAGGACCATGGATGGGCATATACTCAATTTGCGGGTGGCGAGCTTGAGCGAAACAGTCAAACTACAAATGGGCATGATGTGACACGGTTCGACTCTGATAGAGGGGTTTTTGAAGTTAAACTGGACATAATAGATCCAGAGGAACAGTGGGCCAGAAACACACAGTACGCCTAGACCTGTAAACGTGCACATGTGGGAAATTTCAAGAGATGAAAATTCCATGTTCCCATGTAATTGCACCATGTCAAGAACATGCAATTGATTACCATGCATTCGTAGATGAATTATATACGTTGGATAGAACACTTCAGTGCTATCAGTGCATGTTTCATCCATTGGGGCATCTTGCTTACTGGCTTGAACCTGACAAACTGCCATTAGTACTAGACCCAAACCGTATTAGGAAGAAAGGAAGACCACATGCATCATGGATACCTAATGAGATTATTTGCTGAGCAGTAGCGGAGTGCGTAACCATTGCACCAACTGTGGAAAATCATGGCACAACAGGCAAACTTTTGTATACAGATCGGCCCGGGAATTAAATTTAGATAGTGTGTGAACATTGAATGTAATACATCTGATTTCCATACTCAATTTAGTTGTATGAATTATGTAAATTAGATATATGAATTTTTTGTAATGTTATAATATCACAATTGTGCGATTTTTATTCAGTTTCTATATTCCATTTATAGACATGGCACAGAGAAATTACATTCAGCCGGGACCTGAGGATGATTTACTACTTACACGACAGGCCCGACATAGATCATAGGCCATATGAGACACTTGGGTAATTAAGAAATTTAGCAGTTGATCTGTCATTTGTAACAGCTATATCGTAATAAAATTGCTACTAACAGTTTATGACACATTTTACATATAGATGAGAATCAAGTTCTTAGATGTCAGCGAGCTGGATTGACACTACACATACCTGAACTTGATGGTCGCATAGTACCGTATCTTCGAGCTTCGGGATTTTATGGAGTTTATTCAATGGGATTTTGGCAACTCGATTGGCATTTGATTACAGCTTTGGTCGAGTGGTGGAGGCCTGACACTCACACCTTTCATATGCCGAAAGGTGAATGCACGATCACACTACAGGATATCACGGTTCTAACAAGGCTTCCCATTTATGGACATGCAGTTACTGGCCCCACTAATATGAATAGGGGCACTCTTTGTGAGAATATACTTGGTCAGCGCCCACTCGAGTTGCATGGTTCAATGGTAAAGTTAAGCTGGCTGAGAGAACACTTTGGTGAAATTCCTAACGATGCTAATGAGGTTACCATACTACAACATGCTAGGGCATTCATTCTCCGGTTGCTTAGAGGATCTATCTTTTCAGACAAATTAGGTGCCAGGGTTAATTTGATTTTTCTTCCACTACTAGAGCGCCTCAAGCAGCCTACACAGTACAATTGGGATTTGGCAACACTTGTGTGGTTGTATCGGGAGCTATGCAATGCGACCGATCCATCAGGGCTCCAAATCAGTGGTGTCCTACATGTATTACAGATTTGGGCATGGGATTGCTTCAGTTGTATCTCCCTATCCATCAGAAACCGTGATCCTTTCCCAGATGCACCTCTTGGTAGTCGGTATGTGATCTATTGCTTTTTAAGTTCATGAGTCATAAAAATTTTTCAGTGCATATAATATATGTAACTGTTCTTGTTTTTATTTACGTAGCTGGAGTCAAGCTTGATAGATAACAAAGGTCCCCACACATAGTTTGCCGCATCTACGCTACCAATTTGATAGAATGGCATCCGTAGATGTAAGTAACGATAGCAACCAACGAGTTCAATGTAATGTTAGCTTTTAAATGAATTCTTCGTTTAATTTGATATGTTTTAATATGATAACGGATTACTTGGGAGCTCTATACCAATGACCTTCTCCAGACTTTACCAGATTATTACCTGCAGGGACAACACATTTGGAGGGCTCGTGTTCCACTCATGTATTTCCACTTCGTTGAGTGGCATTATCCATACCGAGTACTTCATCAGTTTGGTATGCAGCAGGCAATACCTACTCCTCCCCGTAATCATACAGCCTTTTATGATATTGAATTAAGGTCGGTTACAAGGAATTGGGTCGATTTGCACAAACGATGGATTGATAAATGGGACGATCGTCTTCACTATATAGTCTAGGGTGTTCCTGCAACAGAGCCACTTCACTATCATTCAGAATATATGGAGTGGTACTGCAGACACACATGGAGGTGGATTTCTTCTAAGGGAGGTGCAATGGGTACAGTGATTCGTGCAAACGCTTTTAAATTACTTCATAAATTATTTTTTTAGTAACATAAGTTATTGGCATTTGATAACTTCTGTTGACTATGATTTCATGAACAGGGTGATGACGTGGAGCAAATCATACAATTAAGTTTCGCTCCATCTTAGGAGAACATGCGGGCTATAGCGAGGATAGCTAGGGCAATGCTATACGCCTACGATGAGGAGAGGTAGATGACAATGATGCCACCACCCCAACTAGCACCTACAGCAGCACCCATTAGGCCGCATGAGGATGACCCACTTGAGACTATTCAGTCGACCCGGAGGACCACTCGAGCTTATCCAATTAATGATGCTGTCTCCTACCCCTTAGCCTATCATACGACGGATTTCACTCCAGGGTTCAGCTAGACAGATTTCAATGCAGGGTTTAGCCAGTTTACCTGCCCATTTCATGAGGGATCCAATTTTGCCTTCCGTGACAATCGACAATCCTAGACTCCAGCTTATTCTCCGATTTCTCTCCTCTTTTCCCATGCCCTTCTACAGTAGGATATGTACCGTCTGAGCATGGGATATTTTCTCACTTTGATGATGCATCCACATCACAGCCACACTTCCCATCATAGGATATGCCTGCGTCATCTACACATCCTACTCATCCGGAGCCATGTCCTCCTTCTCGGTACAATACTAGACCTGCCGAACAACGGAGACGACCTGATTGCGAAACAGGAGGCCACGTAGGAGGATGACATCATCAATGAATGTAATTGGGGTTGATGATTGTTATCTATTATTACAATTTTGATTTGCTGGATTTTTTTAGCTCATGGATTGTTATCCACGATCTTTTAATTTGAATATGTCATCTTCATATACCTTACCAATTTTATTTTATGAATATTTTTTATTAATTATTTACATACTAAATAAATTAATTACATATATCTTAATAAAATTTTCAATTAATTATTAATAATTATGTTATAAAAATAAGCTTTAAAAGAAAAAAAATTATATTTACAAAGTTATATAAATATAAATGTTATAAATATAAAATAATTAAAAACACGTAAAACAAATACGAAATTAAAAAAAAAAGACAGTTATGGGCCCGTGCGGCACTCTAATTGCCGAACGGGCCCCAATTTCGTAAATAAAATAAAATTTATCCTAATTTGGTAAAAAAAAAAATTGAACCTATTTTCGAGAAAAGCCCCCACACACACTTAGTTTAATGAGAAACAGACAAAGGGCGGGTCGTTCGCTAGTCTAACGAGAAGCAGACAAAGGCCAGGTCGTTCACTTTATTTGTCCAAAACTAATAGTCATTTTATAGATTTGATCTAATGAATCATACCAATCACATGATGAAAATATAATGAGAATCTTGTTAGGTCTCGCGAAAAACAATATAATTCGCACCGTGTGATTGTGCAGCGAACATCGGCGTCGCCTTGTGGAACAGCGAGAATGAAGCGCGATACACCCAGACATGTTAGCTCAAGCCGCGGGAACGACTCGTCGTCTCATTTTGACCGACTACCAAACGCCCTCACACACACACACACTCATGTTCTTTGCCCGGGATCGATCTTCTTCTGCTTCCTCTTCTTCAACTTTGTCTATATATAAAGCTCCTCCAGAACCACCTCCTCAAAAGATCTCTCTTTCTCATCCTCTGTGTGCTCCAAGTTTTCTCATAAGCACACACCCAGAAAAGAAAACTAGTGTGCTTCTGCTTCAACAAGTGCATATAGATTTTCATTCTTTGGCGGTCCAATTCTTGTTCTTCAAGTTCTTGTTCGGACTCTGGTCCAAGAACTTCACTAAGGAGCATTTGACTTCAGTTTCACGTGTGATCCGGAGAGACAGAGAGCGGGTTTGACAATGGCGGTGGCATTGGCCGGGGACAACCTCGTGCAGCAGACGAGCAGCGGCCGCAGCTGGCGGTCGGGGAGCATGAGGGAGTTGTGGAACGCGCCGGACGTGTTCCAGCAGAGCGTCCGGCAGGTGGCGGACGACGAGGAGGAGCTCCGGTGGGCCGCCATCGAGCGGTTGCCCACCTACGACCGGATGCGGAAGGGGATACTGACCCAGGTGCGGAGCAACGGGAGGTTGGTGCAGGACGAGGTCGACATGACGAAGCTCGGGACGCAGGACAAGAAGGTCCTGATGGAGAGCATCCTCAAAGTGGTGGAGGAGGACAACGAGAAGTTCCTGAGGAGGCTGCGGGACAGGACTGACCGGGTGGGTATCGAGATCCCGAAGATCGAAGTGAGGTTCCAGAACCTGAGCATCGAAGGGGATGCTTATGTGGGGACAAGGGCACTCCCGACGCTGCTCAACGTCTCCTTGAATGCTATTGAGGTTGGTGTTCCTGTTTACTTTCGCTGATGTTTCTTTTTCAAGTTCAGTTGATCTTGAGTGTTGTTTAGTGAAGCATCAGTGGCAAACTCTAAAGGGTTGCAGTTAGTCGGGTAAGATTGCTTAGGTGACTAGATCAGGTGGAGGCATTTGCTATCTTAGAGACTTTAGGAGGAACAAGTTCTTGCGAGTTTCTTATACGTGGCTGCGATACCACCTTTGGCTATATCGAGTAGGCAGGTTCTGAGGGCATGAAATGACGAACATATAAAAAGATCGATAAATCAATCAGTTTATTTCTTTCATGTCTTCAGGGTGACGGCAGGGTCTGAATCATTAGATGAAGTGAATTTGATATTTTCTATGCATCCTCAATAGCAATGTTTATGTCAACAGGGTGTTATTGGCATGATCGGACTCTCTCCGTCGAAGAAGAGAGTGGTAAAGATACTTCAAGATGTCAGTGGCATAATCAAACCGTCGAGGTAAATTCATGGATCCTCAACTTGAAGATCCTAGTCTCACTGCTTTGCTTAAAAGAGTGCAGTTCTACGCGCTTAATTTGGGAGCTTATACTCATGAAAATATTCATTTTCAGGTTGACCTTGCTTCTTGGACCTCCTGGCGCCGGAAAAACAACACTGCTACAAGCACTTGCCGGAAAGCCTGATGATAATCTCAGGGTTAGTGATGCATGTTGAATTATCTGTATGCATTTACTTGCTTGCTGTCTTCAGGTTCTCTAGTTCTTAGCGTGAACTAATTTGTTCTGTTACAATTATGCAGATAACTGGAAAAATCACCTACTGCGGCCACGAATTCAAAGAATTCGTTCCTCAAAGGACCTGCGCTTACATTAGCCAGCATGATCTTCACTATGGTGAGATGACAGTCCGCGAGACGCTAGACTTTTCGGGCCGTTGCTTGGGAGTCGGAACTAGGTATGAGATGTTGGCGGAGCTTTCAAGAAGAGAGCGAGCCGCAGGGATCAAGCCAGACCCCGATATCGATGCTTTCATGAAGGCCACTGCCATTACTGGCCAAGAAACCAGTTTGATGGCAGACTATGTCCTCAAGGTTGGTTTTGCAGAATTTGTCCATTCAATCCTGCTTCAAATTTTACGTTTCATACTATAAGCTTATGTGGTAGGCTAAATCTCAAATGTTTGTGGCAGATCCTCGGATTAGATATTTGTGCTGATATCATGGTCGGAGACGACATGAAGAGGGGTATCTCCGGTGGACAAAAGAAACGTGTCACCGCAGGTGAGATGTTGGTCGGACCGGCGAAAGTGTTCTTCATGGACGAGATATCAACAGGGCTGGATAGTTCCACGACTTTTCAGATTGTGAAGTTCATGAGGCAGATGGTCCATATCATGGATGTGACCATGGTCATCTCCCTCTTGCAGCCAGCTCCCGAGACTTACGAGCTCTTCGACGACATTATCTTGCTCTCGGAGGGCCAGATCGTCTACCAAGGGCCACGGGAGAACGTCCTCGAGTTCTTCCAGTACGTGGGCTTCAGATGCCCGCGAAGAAAGGGGGTTGCTGACTTTCTGCAGGAAGTGACTTCGAAGAATGACCAGGAGCAATACTGGTATAGGAAGGACCAACCTTATAGATACATCTCGGTGCCCGAATTCGTGAGGGCTTTCAATAGCTTCCATGTCGGTCAGAGCCTTCTCGAAGAGCTTAGAGTCCCTTATGACAAGAACAGGGCACACCCTGCTGCTCTGGTGAAGGACAAGTATGGAATCTCTAACATGGAGCTCTTCAAAGCTTGCTTTGCCAGGGAATGGCTGCTGATGAAGCGCAGCTCTTTCATGTATATCTTCAAGACCGCCCAGATCACGATCATGGCCTTCATCGCGTTCACCGTGTTTCTCAGAACAGAAATGACGACCGGCTCAATAAACGATGGGACAAGATTTTGGGGAGCTCTCTTTTACAGTCTTCTGAATGTCATGTTTAATGGGATGAGCGAGCTCGCGATGACGGTGTTCAGGCTTCCGGTGTTCTTCAAGCAGAGAGATTTCTTGTTTTACCCCGCTTGGGCTTTCGCGTTGCCCATTTGGGTGCTCAGAATTCCTGTCTCATTCATTGAATCTGGAATTTGGATCATCCTCACTTACTACACCATTGGGTTTGCCCCATCCCCCATGAGGTATGACCACTTGTTCTGCTCCCATAAGTTGGCCCTTCCTGTTCTGGTTTATAAGCTACTAACACTAGTGCAATGAAAATAATCTCTGGTAAGTCCTCTTGCTGATAAATCTTGATGATTTCTACTTGTGCAGGTTTTTCAAGCAATTCTTGGCTTTCTTTGGTGTGAATCAGATGGCTCTCTCTCTCTTCCGTTTTATAGCGGCTGTGGGAAGGACACAAGTCGTCGCCAGCACACTCGGTACCTTCACATTACTGCTCGTATTCGTCCTTGGCGGTTTCATTCTCGCGAAAGGTTTGAAATGTTCTCTTTTTGGCGCTTGGCATTGTCATTCTAAAAAATTGCTGATAACAGCGTTCGGATACTTCATGTTTCACACCTAAAGATTGTTTTTGGTGATAAGCTTCTAAGCTAATGTGTGTGCAATGGTGGACAGATGACATTTCAAGTTGGATGATCTGGGGTTACTATGTTTCTCCCTTGATGTATGGGCAAAATGCCATTGCTATCAATGAGTTCCTATCCGATAGATGGAACAAGGTAAGTTCTCTACAAGGCTCAGGATAAGATGGAGCTTCAAAAGTCTTCTGAAGATGTTAATATTGCAGGATACATCTAAATCTTACTTCTTTTGATGTCGCAGCCTTCGCCTGCCAACTCCTCTGAACCCACAGTTGGAAGAGCCCTTCTCAAGCAAAGAGGCCTTTACAGGACCGAGAGCTGGTATTGGATCAGTATCATGGCAATTTTTGCGTTCTCTATTCTTTTCAACATTCTCTTCACTCTTGCGTTGACATTCTTAAATCGTAAGTAGATGCTCTCGTCTGGTTTTGTTTTTGCAAAGTAAAATGAAAAGTATGAGCTGATGTATCGTTTTCCGACCGTGTCTCAGCTCTTGGTGATACTAAAGCAATACTTGCGGAAGACGACTCCGAGAAGAGGAGACAATCTAGATCAGAAGGTATGTGATTGTTGTGGTTGGAACTGTCAACTGGATTCATGGCAGAAAAGAAATCTGGGATGATGCCTCAAAAAGTGTCATGTGTAGATGCTTATATAAGACTGAAACTTTTTGGACAGGTACTCCGATGCAAGTGAGAAATGCCCGTGCAAACAACGGTATTGTGAGCGAAATCAACCAGGCTAGGAGAGGAATGGTTCTTCCTTTCCAGCCCCTTTCACTTGCCTTCAACCATGTCAATTACTATGTGGATATGCCCGCGGTAAGTCCAATCCTCCATAATTTAAGACTCCCCAAGTTCCGTGCATCGATGAAATGATATGACCATGTCCTAACACAATGACAGTTCTTTCGTAATTTCGCATAGAACTACAGATAGTAACCAATGATTTGTCGGAAAGCAAAAGGCTAGGATCTGGTCGTTAAAGTACTTGTTTGAGACATATTTGTCAGCATGCAAACTGTAAAATACTTCCACCTGACGTTAGATTCCGAAATAAATTATCTGTTTTGGTATGCTTCAGGAAATGAAGACTCAAGGGGTTGACGAAAGCCGACTACAACTCCTAAGAGATGTCAGTGGAGCTTTCAGGCCAGGCGTTTTGACTGCATTGGTTGGAGTCAGTGGAGCCGGAAAGACCACACTGATGGATGTCTTAGCAGGAAGAAAAACTAGTGGATACATTGAAGGAAGCATAACTGTTTCCGGTTATCCCAAGAACCAAGCCACTTTTGCTCGAGTGAGCGGTTACTGTGAGCAGAATGACATTCACTCGCCATATGTCACTGTCTACGAGTCTCTCTTATACTCAGCTTGGCTTCGTCTCGCTAAAGCCGTAAACAAGGAAACCAGGAAGGCAAGTAACTACGATACTATCTTCGTCATTAACATCTCCTTCAAGCAAGTAAATGGACCTGGTGGAAGTTATGACTAAACGCGAGTTTTCTTGGTTTTGCAGATGTTTGTTGAGGAAGTCATGGATTTGGTTGAGCTTCATCCCTTGAGGAACGCTCTAGTTGGGCTTCCAGGAGTTGATGGACTCTCAACCGAGCAGAGGAAGAGGCTCACGATAGCGGTCGAGTTGGTTGCTAATCCCTCGATCATTTTCATGGATGAACCTACATCAGGTCTCGATGCCAGAGCAGCTGCAATTGTCATGCGTACCGTTAGAAACACCGTCGATACTGGGCGTACTGTTGTGTGCACGATTCACCAACCGAGCATAGACATTTTTGAGGCTTTTGATGAGGTACGGCTAGGATAATTGAACTCTGTGTTCCTTTCATGTTTTTTCAGGATATGCCTGAGCTGATGATGTGAGGTCTTGTTGTAGCTTCTCCTGATGAAAAGAGGAGGGCAAGTCATTTATGCAGGGCCTCTTGGTGAACAGTCTCACAAGCTCGTCGAATATTTCGAGGTGCTTATCTTATATCTTCAATTAAGAAACCTGCATGACTGAAAAATCCATGACTACACCTACCAATGAGGCTATGTAGTTTAACTGAATAGAGGTTAATCTCTGAAAACCAATTGCAGGCTATTCCTGGCGTCCCCAAGATCAAAGAAGGCTACAATCCTGCAACATGGATGTTGGATGTCACTGCTACAACAGTCGAAGCTCAACTGGATGTCGACTTTGCAGAAATCTATGCCAGTTCTGACCTCTATAGGTGAGAGATGTGCACTCCTGGTAATTTCTTCAAATTCCAATCATGAATGTGCGCTGAACTCCGCGTCTCAATCCCCCTTTCTTTTCTTTTTTTGTCTTTTTTTTCCCAGGAGAAACGAGGAGCTCATCAAAGAGCTGAGCACTCCAGAGCCCGGTTCAAAAGACCTTTACTTCCCCACCCAATACTCCCAGGGCTTCCTAACTCAATGCCATGCTTGCTTCTGCAAACAGAACTGGTCCTACTGGAGGAACTCCCGGTTTAATGCCATTCGTTTCTTCATGACGATTGTCATTGGTCTTATGTTTGGCGTCATTTTCTGGAACAAAGGAGACAAAATGTAAGCACAAACTATCACATTCGAGAGATCATTTTCTGTTTGCGAAATTCAAGCCGCTACTATTACCTTAAAGTGTTCGCTCACATGATGTTTCTGTGTCTTTTTTCCCGATAGGGATAAACAACAAGATTTGCTCAATCTACTCGGTGCCACCTATTCTGCTATTCTCTTCCTTGGAGCCACTAATGCTGCTGCAGTCCAATCTGTCGTGTCAATCGAAAGAACCGTCTTCTACCGTGAACGAGCAGCTGGGATGTATTCGGAGTTGCCTTATGCATTTGCTCAGGTACGATTCCTTCTATCCATTTCGGATAATTAGAATCTAATTCATTTCATCACCATTGTATTTTCTTGTTCTGCTGTTGATTGGTGTGCTTTGTGTATCAGGTGGCTATCGAAACAATCTATGTGGCGGTTCAGACAGTTATTTATTCCCTCATTCTCTACTCGATGATCGGTTTCGAGTGGAAGCTCGGCAAGGTGCTGTACTTCTACTACTTCATATTCATGTGCTATACCTACTTCTCCATGTACGGCATGATGGTTGTCGCGCTCACTCCCGGCCACCAGATCGCTTCCATCACAATGGCCTTCTTCCTCAACTTCTGGAACTTGTTTTCGGGCTTCTTCATTCCCCGACCTGTAAGTCACCTTACCTCGGTCCTAACTCTACTCTTCATTCATTTTTCCACTTCTTTTGTGAACATGTCATATTAATGCTACAAGTGCTTTATCATTGCAGCTGATCCCTGTGTGGTGGAGATGGTACTACTGGTGCTCGCCCATCGCTTGGACCATCTACGGCATTTTCGCATCCCAGATCGGCGACATCAAGACGCCCATAGCACTAGATGGATTGCCATCAATGCCAGTGGATGAATTCCTGAAGGAGAGCCTCGGATTCGATCACAGCTTCCTCATGCCCGTGGCTTTGGCCCATATCGGTTGGGTCTTGGGATTTTTCTTCGTCTTCGCCTACGGTATCCGGTTCCTGAACTTCCAGAGGAGATGAGAAACTGCGTCTTGTTTCGAAAAAGTGGAAATTTCTTAGCTTTTCATTCATAGGACTTCTGACTGTATAGCAAGATGGTCAAATACATATGGAGCTGAGCAGAAACCTGTACCTCCTCTCTTTCTTCCCAGTACAATTCTTTTTTCCTCTGTAATTTTGCTTGGCTTGATTTCTCAATTTTTGTTTCTGTGATATTGTGGTATGTATAGCTCTTTTTATCTTTTGCAAATCTGCTGTTGTACCATTACATGTGAGAGCATGGAGAATAAAATTCCTTTACTTCACAATTACATTTCTGCTACTCTCTTTCTTTCTCCGCTTTGATATCATGCAAAATTATGCGGGAAAAGTTTCAAATTATCTGAATGATTGAATTGTTGTTATCCAAGCAAACATTCATGCAACAAAGACAACACCAATGCAATTCTTACTCATGAAAACTTGTCACCACCTTCTACACCAGCCAAACAAGATCAATGTCGTGTAATGAAAGAGAACGTCGCAAATTCTGGTGGATTCTTCTCTCCTTTTGCATCTGATTTTTCTTCTCTGAACAACCAAGCCTGTACATCCCACGCAATCTCGACCTCCAACGATGGCGTTCGCGTCCTTGCAGAAGCGAGAAAACTTGCGTTTCATCGTCGATGTCTGAAGGTTTTCTTGGAGAAATTGTAAGAGAGAGATGAATCAATCGGGAGCTAGGAGAAGCTATGTTATGTAGAATGGAGAGACTCCTGAACAAGTTAAGTTACTTCAAAATCTTTTCCTGACGAAAATCTCTTAATTAACACGGATTTAACTCGGCCTCGTGAACAGCTTCGTAACACTAAATGCTGATAAGGGAAGGTTGGGTGCGCATGGGAAATGGATCCCCTGACATTGCAATGTCAATGTCAGGGGTGACATGATCGATCCGGGCCGTCCAAATCAAAAATAGACTGCCCGGATTGATCCACATCATTTTTTTTTTAAAATTTTGAAATTTCCCGCCAAAAAATCCCCACCCCCTAAAAGGATGATGTGGCTCAATCCGGACCGTCCATTTTGAAATGGACGGCCCGGATCCCTCAATGTCATCCCTGCCTTTATGGCAGGGGATCCGGATCCGGTGCGCATGACAACACTTCTAGGGTAAAAAATTTTCTTGAAAAGTGCTTTTGGAGCAAAAATTCATTTTGTAACACAACTTTTAAAGCAGAAATGTTGGCATGCGCTAGTAACGAACTTTTGAATCTTAGATAGCGGTCGGAGAATCAAAGGAGGTAAAAGCGAGTTTAATATGGCGGGGTGTGGACTCTCCATGGGCCTCCCATATTCACTCTACTCCGAGAAATTAATCATTACATGAACTTGGTGGGTCCCAAGGAAGTCGGAACTCAACTTAGTATATGCGTTAAGCGATGACTTCGACAACGATGAAGTGTTCCATCGGTTGGCCCAAGTTAGCTGACATGTAAGGACAAGTTTTCAATTTGAATCCAAATCGGCGACAAGACTGTTTTCGTGGAAAAATGTCTGACTACTTGTATCCTATGAAGCACCAACACGCACAGGAGGTGTGCGACTTGTATCCTAATAAGCATGTCCCATATCAAGATGGCTATCTTCAATTGATGCTAAGTGTAATTTTCATGGGCCTCCCATATTCACTTTGGCGTTCTGCAAGAAGTTGAAATCTAAAACTCTAATGGATGGTCGGAGTCCGACATACATTGACCGCGTGTCGGACGCGGTCAACACGGGGACACGCATGTTCGGCAATCAATTTTAAAAAAAAAAAAAAAAACTAAGGTTCCAAGCAAAGGCGACAGTCAAAAGCCCTCAATAGCAAGCTACTATGGAGGGCCTTTATACTAAAAAAAATTCAACATAGCCAAATAGCCAAGAAAAGCAAGCATGCATGTCTGACCCTTGACATTTTAAAACGGCATCATACTTTCTATCGTCACTAGACAGTCAATGTGGGATTCTTTCCTTAACTTGTAAGCCTCTAGATCTCATTCTTGGCTTCTTAAAGAGATTTCATATTTATCTATCTCTCATCACCAATGTGGGACTCATGAATCTTTTATTTGTCTCTTCTTCTCAAGGATGACCTTAGAACTCTCCATCCTCACTCTTGGCAGAACATTTTCCCTCGCTGCCCTCCTCATCAAGACAAGCCTTTTTGGCTCTTCTGGCAGACATGTAATCGTTAACTGACGTTACCTTCTTAAGATCCCGCTTTTGGCAGCTAGTTATAAATTTTTCCTTGCAGTTTATGAATAATGTGAGGACCTGCACTGCAGCATCTATGAATAATGTGAGGACCTGCACTGCAGCATCCAATGTGAATCCGAAGGCATGACTCAATGACTTTTAAACACGTTCGGGAAGTCTAATGCCAAGTTTAACACGTTGGGATGGGTTTGGAGAGCCAGATCTTGTTGTTTTTCTAAATTTCCGCAGACAATGACATCTCGTGTGTAGATTCTAGACAAGCAAATCAGCACAGTTTTACTTTGAATAGAAGTGTTAAGGTATCAAGTGTGTAAGATAACGTTCATGATAGGGTGTGATTGAGAGAGGCCCCCACAAAGAGGTGCCTTTCGAACGGCTGCCTTTTTATCTATAAATTAATAATTTATCATATATATAAAAATATACATTTGATATATAACGTGTCCTAACGTGTCGAAATTTTCTATTTTTGATAATGACGTGTCGGCGTATCGTGTCGTGTCGCATGTCGCGTGTTGGTGTCGGTGCTACGTAGCTTGTATTGCTTGAAACACTAGTCAACGAAAAATGTTTTGGACATTTTTGGGACATTAGAAATATCTTTCATTAATTTATTTTTGTAAGTAATACAGGCGATCCTAAACTTATAACGCATGTATGGGGATAATCTATCGAATTAGAGATCAATCTCGTTAGGTTAGATCAAACTTTGGGGATCAAATGATTACCGGATGGATTAACCCACTTGCTTGTAACTTCTTGTTCAAGGTCTCTCCTTTTCCGCAGATAAGTTGCGAACTTACTTGGGAAGTGAGGGATAGGTCACTTTTTCAGATTCTTTCCTCTACTGCAGAACAAGTTACAATGTGTTACTGATAATGTCTTTCGTTATCATTGTCCTAGGTTAATCATAGACCACAACTTGAAATTTTCCTCTAATAGCCTCTGGAGGTGGGTTCGAAAAAGCATGATCTTCTTGTACTTCTCGCTCTTGTGAAATTCTGCAAATTCTGGAACTGAAATTACAAATTTTGAGTCGTGATTGGTAATTTAGAATCTTTTCGATGTGACGCAGCGTTCAGCGATAAATAGCAAGGAAATCTTGCTAGAAAGAATAATCTCGAAGTTCTGTATTAAAAAAAATATCTATCTTTCAAAACATAAAAGAACGCCAGGCGTTAACCCTAATAGCAAACCCTATCATTAAATTAGCAAAATTACTAAATTGCCACTGGTAATAAATTAAATTCGAAAAAGAAAAGAAAATTCGAAAACTCCATCTAGACAACCCCGAATCGCTGAAATCAACCTTTAGTCACGGCCAAAGGCGTGAAAATTGGTCAGAACGCCGTTTCGCCTTAGACGGCCGAATTTGAGCTCGATCCGATGTCGTTGACTCGGTTCGCCGGTTCTAGTCGCTATACCGTTTCGCCTTCCGATTGGATTTCTTCCTGTCAAATTGATTCAGAAACGCAGCACTAATACATTCCGCATCACGATGGGTTGTTCGAGAACTGAAAAATGGATTGAGTTATGTTAATGAATATATTTAACCTACTCCGGTCCTTTGTACTCATACAAACCTTAACAACCATTCATTTTGAACAAGGAAGAGCGAATAACCTAGTCCGACACGGGGCGTGTAATAGATTATGCGTTTTGTAAAATCGTCCGCAACTTTAACTGGAAAAGACCTAGGTATGTCTCCATCTTTTCTCTCTTTAGTCTTTATATATAAGCGCAGGCCTCCTTTTATGCAATTGAATTTTTCAATTTTACTTAGTTTGAGTTTGAGAAATAATACGTAAGTTCGGATTTGGTTTGCCATCCTCCTAAATTACACAAAAATTAAGGCGAACCTTTAGCTATTTTTTTATTATCCTTTTCATTTTTAAGTAAAGAACTCAGTATGTGTCAAGACTATACCAGTGAGCCTATTTACAGAATCAAACATATACATAGTGTATCTGAATCAATCAAAGGTCCAGGTCCACAATATCTGTTTCAGCCCCTTAAACTCAAAAAGTTTGTGCAGATGTCCATTTGAATGTCTCTTTGAGGTTTGTCGCGACCCAATCTCGAAAATCGGGTTAATGGATTACTAAACTTCCAGGACAGGCTTAGCTCGGGCCCTCCCAAGCTCATACCAAATCGCGTCGGGAGATATCGACTTTGATCTTAGTGTGATCGGGTGGCATGTGTATGTCTACATTAAAAAAGGAGTTGCCACTGGTCTTTAGGGAAGGTAGACCGAAAACCTTATCGAGCGGTCGGGAGATGCCGTTCGATTCTACGCAACTAGAGATTGGGGGTCCGGGGACTTGGTTATATCGGTGTTTCCAACGACGCCCTTTCGGTACCGGGCTTGGATGTCTTTCTAAAGTGTACGTGTATGTGTGAATTTATCCTATCAATCACAAACAAGGCATATAATGTGTGCAATCAAGGAGTCAATGACGTGCGGATAAAACGCATCAAATCAAGCGTAACATCCCTACTAAAGCACTAAGAGCTCAGAAATGGTGTGATTAAAGTTTGGAACAATTTTGGAACAATTTGCTCAAGAAGGGAAAAATCGCCATTTTCATGAACCTAAAGGTCAAAACTAAGAAAATAAGGTCAATCTAGCCATTTTCCATTTTTTTTTAATGATTTTCTGAAATTTTTTTAATTTTTTTCCAATTTTTTTACTTTATTATTTATTACAAGGCGGGCCGGGTGGCGAAACTAGGCCTCCACGGCCTGGGTGCAGACACGGGTTGGGCTCGTGGCATGAGCCTAACCCGTGGGCCTAATACACTAAAAGGAAACAAATGAAGCTAAGCCCAAAGAAAATCCTCTTAATTCTTCATTGGGATGTTCTTCACGAAGGATGAATAGAAGCTAAGCCTAATACACTTTATTATTTCTTTTCTTTTCTTTTATTCCCTTTTACATACATATTTTTTTTATTCCTTTTCTCTAGGTCATCTTCCATGGGATGTTCTTCACGAAGGATGAATAGAAGCTAACACTCTCAAGCCGTATTTGGGTTGGCTAGAACCCACGGACTGCTGATTTAATTGTCCAATCTATATCGGACCAGCTCATTCAAGGGCAGCTTCGCTTCCCTACCCTCAACAGAGTTTGTTACATCTCTTTTGTTTACGCTAATCACACCTTTGTATCTAGACGCTCGCTGTGGGCTGATCTTGAGGCGCTCAGTGTTTCCCTCACTGAGGTGCCTTGGTGTGTAGCGGGTGATTTTAATGCTATCAAGGATTTGTCTGACAGGGTTGGTAGTTCGAATGCTTGGATCCCAGCTTTTGATGAGTTTAGACAATGCTTGACTCGTGTGGGGCTTGACGATCTCAGGTATACGGGGTATAGGTTTACCTGGTCTACATCCTCTGGTGCTACGAGGAAGCAAAGAAAGATCGACCGTGTTCTCATCAACAACCAGTGGACTAGGGATCTCTCCTTCTCCGAGGCCGCTTTTCTAGCTCCGGGGGTGTCTGATCATTCTCCTATGACCATCCGGATTGTGCCCCTGCCTACCTCCAAGAAGCCATTTAAGTTCTTCAACTTCTGGATGTCCAACCCTGATTTTTTGCCGCTTGTTTCTCAGGTTTGGATTATTCAGGTGTCGAGGTCTCCTACGTTCTCTTTGTGCCGTAAACTTAAGATCCTCAAGGGTAGACTCAAACAGCTCAACAGAGATTCATTCTCGGATATTTCGGGCCGTACTTCTGAGGCTAGGAGCTCTCTCTCGGCTATTCAGGATGCCCTTGAGCTGGATCCTAATAACCAAAGCCTTGCTAACCGAGAGAAAGATCTTTTGCTGGTCTTCTCGAATCTTAGGCTTCAGGAGGAAGCCTTCTTCAGGCAGAAGTCTAGGATACAATGGCTTAAGGAAGGTGGCTTGAACACTAAGTACTTCCACCACTTCATCAATAAACGGCACCTCCACTATAGGATACTCTCGGTTATGGATGGCTCAGGTAACTTATTATGTGATCCACGACTGGTGCAGCAACATATCTCCTCTTTCTTTGAGGATCTCTTCGCTTCTCCACTGCAGCCACAACTACCGCCTACTCAAGAGGTATGGTATGTTATTGTGAATTTCCTTAGTGTTGATCAAAGTCAGTTCTTGGTGCAAGTCCATGTTCTCTTTGGCTATTGGCATGTCCCCGAGCCCAGATGATTTTAATGTGGATTTTTTCAAGGCTATGTGGGACATCACCGGTCCTTCAGTCACATTGGCCATCAAGGACTTTTTCTTACGGGTCGTTTGCTTAAGGAGATTAATGCGACCATACTCTCTCTTGTGCCAAAGGTCCCTAACGCTTCCAGCATGAGTGATTTCAGGCCGATTTCTTGTTGCAATACTTTGTATAAATGCATTAAGACGATCTTGGTCAATAGACTTGCCTCTGTGTTGCCGACTTTGATTAGTCCTCCCGAAAATGCTTTTGTCAAGGGCCGACGGATTAGTGACAATATACTGGTTGCTAAGGCACTTTTCAGTGGATTCCCCCATGTGCCTTACCTTCCGAAGTGTGCCATCAAGGTTGATTTTCAAAAGGCATACGATACAGTCGATTGGGGATTTCTAGAGCTCGTCTTGTGCTCCTTTGGCTTTTCGAGCAGGTTCGTTAAGCTTGTTATGAAATGTGTTTGTTCGCCCATGTTCTCTATTTCCATCAATGGTAAACTACATGGCTTCTTCAAGAGTGGTAGGGGAATCCGTCAGGCTGATCCGTTATCTCCTTACCTCTTTACTTTGGTCATGGAGATCTTTAGTGGTATTCTTAACACTCAAACATGTCTTCCCAGCTTTAAATATTTTTGGCGATGCAAACCGACCAAGCTCACCCATTTGTTTTTCGCCGATGATGTCCTCCTCTTTGCTGAGGCTAATGTACCCTCGATCACCCTCATGAAGGTTGGCCTTGATAGATTTTCCACTTGGTCAGGACTACGGCCGAATGGGAACAAAAGTGAAGTATTTTATTTCGGTGGCTCCACTGATTTGCGGAATCAACTATTGGCGATCCTCGGGTTTTCGGAAGGTACGCTTCCATTCCGTTACCTTGGTGTTCCCGTTATTGCTACTAGGCTTAGCAAAGTCGATTGTAATTACTTAGTGAATTCTATTACTTTGAGAGCTTAGTCTTGGTTTCATAGATTTCTCTCCTTTGCGGGTCGGCTACAACTTATTGAGTCAGTGTTACATCCTATTCATGTTTATTGGGCCAGTGTGTTCATGTTGCCCATGTCTGTCTTGGGGCGTATTGAACTAGTACTTCGGCAGTTTCTCTGGAAGGGTCCGGGATTCGGGGTCGGAGGCGCTAAGGTCTCATGGTCTGATGTGTGTCTACCTAGGGAAGAGGGGGGCCTTGGCATCCGCAGGCTTGTTGATTGTAACCAAGCGGCGATGCTCAAACATATATGGTTATTATCTACGGACAAGGAGTCCCTATGGTGCAAATGGATACACTCCAACTTCCTCAAGAACAAGAACTTTTGGGTTACTTCTAAGCCGACCTTTTGTTCTTGGGCTTGGAAGAAAATCCTATTGCTTCGTCCGGTTTTTTTAGCGCAGTCTCGCTGGCGCATTAGTGATGGGGTTTTGATTTCTTTTTGGTTTGATGCTTGGCACCCTAGAGGGCCTCTGCACTCATTCTTCACGGCAGGCAGATTTACTCCCCCGGCATCCCGAGAAGTACTAAAGTCAGTGAGTTTTATTCCTCGCAGCATCCACTGTGACGTCCCGGAATTTCAAGGTATATTGTATGGATAATATCGGACTGTTGGAATTGAGTGACATTTTTCGGACGCGGAATTGATCATTCTGAAGATCGTTAGTCGTCGATCGAAGCGTAGATAATTATAGTTCGATTAGATTAGTCGCGCCATAATTAGTCTTCGCCGTATTCCTTCGCGCCCGAGCCAATCCTGAACCAAATATTCTGAACCAGTCCTAAATCGTCAGATTACCGAAATACCCTCAGATATTATTCATATACGCCAAAAACAATTAATACCGAATGACCGCGGGCCCCACCTCATTATTACAAAGTCAAATCACCTTTTTTGACCCCTTGAGAATTACCAAAATGCCCTTTGACCTTGGAAATGACCATTTTGCCCTTGAAGACCATTTTCTCTCTCTTCCTTTTCTCTCTCCTCTCTCTCTCTTCCCTCTTGGAATCCCACGGCAGCCACCCCTCCCCCACTCCATCTTCACCATCTTCACTCCATCATCTTCATCACCATCTTCATCTTGCCGCCGCTCCGCCGCCGTCCGCCGTTCGCCGGACCACCGACCACCCCCGCCGCTCGCGCCCTAGCCCCGTCGCCGTGCGCTATGCTCGCCGAAGCTCCGCCGTGCCGCTGGACCGAAGCCGCCGTCGCCCGGAGTTCCGCGAGCCCAAACCCGAGAGGCCCGTGTTTCCCGTTTTTCAGCGCGCGCCCGACTTGGAATCGCTCGTTTGAGCTCGTCCGGAGGGCGAATCGAGCTCCGTTTTCGCCTACGCGACCGTAAGATCAAGGAATACGAGGATCTGAGGACTGTTTGTCCAGGAAGTGGCTGGAATTTCGTGGGTTTGGTCAGAACAGAGGCTGGTCGTGGAGAACCGGCGAGGTCTGCCTCGTTTCAAGCTCCGCCAAGCTTGCCGCCCGCTCGTTGAGCCATGTTGTCGCTGTTTAGCCTATGTGCAGCTTCTATCCAGCCGCCGTTCGTCGTTGTCCGGGTGTCGTTTTGGAAATCCGACACCGCGGTTGCGTCCGGATCGACGAGGGGAGTTCGTAGGGACCGCCGCCGGAATTTTTGTCGTCGCCGCCGCCGCCGTCGGAAACCGCCGCCGCCGCCGCTCACCAACGGTCGCCGCCAGTTATCGGAGTGAGTTAACCCCTAATCCCTGATTAGGCCGTTAATTACACTTAGTAGTTTAATTAAATAGTTACTGTAATTAATTAGTTAGTTACCGCAGTTAATAGATAGTTACCGTGGTTAGATAGTTAACTGTGGTTAGCTTAAGTAGTTACCATAGTTAAATTAATTAGTTAATGTGGTAGATTAATTAATTACTGTGGCTAGTTGGATTAATCATGGTTAGGTGGGATAGTTACCATGGTTAATTGCCTGTTTTATTGTGTCTGGTAATTATTGGCGTTTGATTGTGGATCGAACTGAGTGTTGATTGCGCTTAATTGCTGAATGATCACACTAGTATCGAGATGCCATGTTAATTGAAATTGAGCAGTCGTTTGACCAATTATTTATTTTGATCATGAAAATGGCCGTGGGCCGAGTTTTGAGCATACTCGTGAGTATGATTGCATCGGGCTAATATGAAGTAAGAACTGGTTGTTTGCTTGATGTGTTTGTGTGGTCACACGACGGTTAATCGTCTCCCTAACGTAACTGGGGGATATGGGGCGGTACTCCTGGTGGGTCCGTCGCCTGGTAAGTTCGTGCCGGCGACGTACAGTCCGGATAGACACGACTGGTCGGATGCCGGTCGCAGCTTGTGATGGACCGAAGTCCTTACGGAACTACCTGATATGCTTGCCTTAGGGGTCTTGAGGGGCTATCGAATGCCGTCGCTATAACGGGGTAGGACGACGCCCGGTTCGGCCGGAAGAGTACTAGCAGTGAGGCTGTACTGTGGCGAGAGTGGTGTATCTCTTGCATGATAACCGGAAAAACCGCATGTTGCATAGTGCTTGAATGCCTGCGAGTGTGACGTGTGTTGGCTGGATGCCTTGTTCTGCTGTTCTTTATTGCCATGAAATATCTATCGTGTGGCTCAAGGCAAGGTAAGTTGTATGTGGTTGTTTATTGGCTATTGAGCCGTGCTCCTGTTTGGTAACTAGGGCGTGGCGTGCATCGCACGCTATTGATCTGCCATCGCATGTTTAGGCCGCCTGAGTGAATCAACGTCCTAATCGGACTTAGGCGTTGACTCATTGAGATTTATATCTCATTTGTTGTTGTTAACCGTTTTTCAGGTCCGTAGTGTGGCGCTCTGGTTAGTCAGCTGGCGCAGCTGTGGAGGTTCTTTTGGAGTTAGTTTTTGGTAGTAGTTAGCCTTAGACCCGACCCAGTATCTTTTGTGGGTCTTAGGAAACGGCCCTGGAGATGGGCTTGTAGATCGGTTGTGTTTCCTAGCTAACTGGTATATAAATAAAATGGTGGTGTTATTGTTGTATCTCCTGCTTTCTATTCCTGTTGTATGACTGTGTGGGGTTTTGTATAGCTTCCGCATGTGCTTAATTGAAAGATAAAAAGAAATGGGTTGATGACATGCCTGGGATGTTATCCTTTGACCTGACGTTCGGAAGGGATGTTCGCGCGCCTAGGGTTCGGGGCGTGACATCCCCGTTTTGGTATCAGAGCAAGGTCAGCCTGAACCATATGGTCTTGGCCTGGAGTAATAAGGTGCGATGGGTTTGGGATAGTTAGTAGGATTGAAACCCTATGCTTGTGTTTGTTGTTTGATTTAATTCTAGTCGTAGTCCTGAGTTCTGATTGCGTGTTGCCCTTGGGCGAGCAGGAGTCCTGAAGGTCCTGCATAATGGGCGACCGTAATCCGAGGGGTAGGCCTAGAGGAAGGGTAGCTCAGGCAGGTCCCAGCGGGGACAGGGTTCATGATGCGGGAATGCCCAGAGAGGGGCCAGTTCAGGAAGATCCCAGAATGAACGGGATTCTTCAAGCTTTGGAGACCTTGGGAAATATCGTGGGGCAACAAGCAAGGAACCAAGCTGCTGCTGCCGCCCCACAGGAGAATCCGTTAGCTGAGAACGGAGTTAGGAGACCGCAGACCCATAGGCTGGTGGAGCAGTTTTTGAAGCTCAAGCCACCGAAGTTTTCTGGGGCAGGTGACCCTGAGGCTGCAATCTCATGGATTGAAGAGCTGGAAAAAGTGTTCGCCTTGTTAAGGTGTTCGGAGGAGGAAAAAGTAACGCCGGCCGTTTACCAACTGCAAGGTAATGCTAGCTCGTGGTGGAAAGCCACGCAAGGAAGAGCTTTTCCCGAGGGTGTGGTCCCGGAGTGCAATGCCTTCGTGGAGGCCTTCAATGGAAAGTATTTCTCTGACTGTGCGCGGGAGCAGAAGATGGCTGAATTCCTGCACCTCCGCCAGAATCAGTCGTCAGTGGACCAGTACGAGGCAAAGTTTGCCGAGTTGTCCAAGTATGCGCCAAGGATGATCGAAGACCCTGTGGATAGGGCGAGAAGGTTCAGAGACGGGCTGAAGCCCGAGATCAAGAGTGTTCTAGTGCCGCTGAATCTGAAGGACTACAACGAGCTATACGAAAGGGCTCAAATGGTAGAGCGGGACGTAGCAGAAAGAGCAGCCGCATCTGGATCGCGGTTAGCTCCAGCAATAAGGGATAACCGTCGTTTCGGCAAGGGGCCGAAGATGGGGAGTAGATACTCTATCCCGCCCAACCGGAGGAATGCTGTCGGGAAGCCGGCGTATGTCCCCAATGGGGTGTGCCAGCTTTGTAGGCAGAGGCATGGATCAGCTCCGTGTCCTGGAAGGGCAGGTGCTTGTTTTGGATGTGGTCAGCATGGTCACCAGGTTAGGGACTGTCCGCAGAGACAAATGGGAAGATCGATGCCGATCCAACAAGGAGGTCCGATGAGAGGGAACGCCCCACCGAACTATCAGAACAGACCCCCGGCACAAGGATGAGTGTTTGCTATCACTCGGGAAGAGGCGAGGGATTCGCCGACCGTTTCAGGTACGGTCTTCTTGCATAACCAAGTAGCTTATGCATTGTTTGATTCAGGAGCTTCCCACTCCTTTGTTGCTGAGTAGTATGTTAAGTTAGCTGGATCGAATGTGGAATCGTTGGGATCAGTTTTTAGAATATCTACACTGCTTAAGGATAGTGTTATGTCTACAGTAGGATGTCCTGGCTATAAGCTGGTTGTAGATGGCCATGAGGGAATGATAGATTTGATAGTGCTGGCCATGTTTGATTTCGATATTATAGTGGGCATGGATTGGCTCTCTGAATAAAGAGCTGTGTTGGATTGTTATAGTAAGACTATCCTAATTGACCCATTGAATGGGGTTAGTTTCGAGTTTGTTGGAAGTCGAGGGGGAGCCTCGATTCCCTTAGTTTCGTCGCTGGAGGCGACTCGGTTGTTGGATTGTGGTTGCCAAGGTTATTTGGCGTCTGCTGTTAATGTGTTGGCTGAGGAATTAAGGTTGGAGGATATTGCGGTAGTAAGCGAGTTCCCTGACGTCTTTCCTAAGGAGTTGCCTGGCTTGCCGCCAGAAAGGGAAATAGAGTTCGTAGTTGAGCTAGCCCCTAGTACGGAGCCAATCTCAAAGGCACCGTATCGGATGGCGTTGTCGGAGCTCAAGGAACTGAAAGTACAGATGCAGGAATTGCTGGATAAAGGATATATCCGTCCAAGTGCATCTCCATGGGGAGCGCCCATTTTGTTTGTGAGGAAGAAGGATGGATCACTTCGTCTGTGTATCGACTATCGGCAGCTCAATCAAGTGACAAACAAGAACAAGTATCCGTTGCCAAGGATTGATGATTTGTTTGACCAACTTCAAGGAGCTTCGGTGTTCTCCAAGATCGATCTACGGACGGGATACCACTAGCTAAGGATTAAGAGGGAGGATGTACCGAAGACAGCGTTTAGGACGCGCTATGGTCACTATGAATTCACAGTGATGCCGTTTGGTCTAACAAATACCCCAGCTACTTTCATGGACATAATGAACAGGGTGTTCAAGGAGTATTTGGACAGATTCATCATTGTGTTTATTGACGATAGCTTAGTCTTCTCGAAGAGCTATGAGGAGCATGAGTATCATTTGAGGAAAGTATTGAAGACTCTTCGCGAACATCAGCTGTTTTCCAAGTTTAGAAAGTGCGAGTTTTGGCTGACTTGAGTAGCTTTTCTAGGTCATGTGATTTCCGGAGAAGGGATATCTGTGGACCCCACTAAGATTGAAGTGGTCATGGGTTGGCCGAGACCGACGATAGTATCAGAGGTTCAAAGTTTCTTAGGATTGATAGGCTACTATGAGCGCTTTGTGGAAAGGTTCTCTGCCTTAGCCTTGCCTATGACAAGACTGTTGAAAAAGGATGAGAAATTCGTTTGGACGGATAAATGTGAGCGTAGTTTACAAGAGCTTAAGCATAAGCTAACTACGGCTCCCTTGTTGACAATAGCATCTGGTTCGGGAGGCTATGAGATATATAGCGATGCGTCTTTCAAAAGACTAGGCTGCATGCTTATGCAACATGGAAGAGTGGTTGCGCATGCGTCTCGTCAGTTAAGGCCACATGAGTTGAATTATCCGACGCACGATTTGGAGTTAGCAGCGATAGTGTTTACTCTCAAGATTTGGAGACACTACCTGGTAGGAGAAAGGTTCCAATTCTACACCAATCATCAGAATCTGAAGTACCTGTTCTCTCATAAGGAGTTGAACATGAGACAACGTCGATGGATGGAGCTTCATGAGGATTATGATTGCGAGATTCAGAGTTTAAGTTGGAAGTAGGCTGTCTGTCGAATTTGATGGCTACATTAAGGATCGAACCAAAAGTGCAGGCGAGAATTAAGGCCTTGCAGTCAACAGATCTTGATATCCGAAAAATCCTTCAAGAGGACTCAGAGAAGAGAAAGGATGACCTTAAGGTAACTAAGGATGGAATATTGAAGTTTAGATGACGTTTGTGTGTGCCTGCTGATGAATGCCTTAGAGAGGAAATCTTATCGGAGGCACATCGTAGCAGTTACAGTGTTCATCCGGGTAGTACTAAGATGTACCAGAATCTGAGGCAGTATTATTGGTGGAGTGGCATGAAGACGGACATAGCCAAGCATGTGGCGAAATGTCTGACGTGCCAGCAGGTCAAGGCGTAGCATTGCAAACCTGGAGGACTGTTACAACCGCTTAAGATCCTAGAATGGAAGTGGGAGCATATCACGATGAATTTCGTGACTGGTTTGCCAAGGAGCTAGAGAGGGCATGAGTCAATCTGGGTTGTGGTCGACAGATTGACGAATCAGCACATTTCATCCCAGTGAGAAGGGACTTCGCGTTGGAAAGGTTGGCAGATTTATATGTATAGCTGATCGTACGTCTTCATGGAGTGCCTATGACGATCACTTCGGATTGTGATCCTAGGTTCACCGTAACATTTTGGAAAAGCTTGCAGACTGCGTTGGGAACGAAGCTGCAGTTTAGTACGGCTTCTCATCCACAGACAGATGGCCAATCTGAAGGGACGATTCAGACACTCGAGGACATGTTGCGAGCATGTGTATTGGATTTTAAGGGTAACTGGGAGGAACAACTTCAATTGGTCGAGTTCGCCTACAACAGTTATCAACAGAACATTAAGATGGCACCGTTTGAAGTATTGTATGGGAAACCCTGCAGAACGCTAGTTTATTGGGACGAAGTCAGAGAAAGAAAAATCACCGGTCCTGAGTTAGTACAGCAGTCGTTGGATACAATGAAAATCATCAGAGAAAGACTGAGAACAGCTCAGAGCCGTCAAAAGAGTTATGTCGACAAGCGACGCAGACCATTGGAGTTTCAAGTCGGTGATCATGTCTTTCTGAAGGTGTCGCCTATGAGAGGGACATCTCGTTTCGGCAAGAAAGGAAAGTTAAGCCCGAGATATGTAGGGCCATTCGAGATCTTGGAGCGGATTGAAAATCTGGCCTATCGTCTCGCGTTGCCGCCGAGACTTGCTCAGGTACATGACGTATTCCATGTATCTATGTTAAGGAAGTACGAACCGGATCTAGCTCATGTCCTGAGTTTTGAGGAGATCGAAGTGGATGAACGTGTATCGTACGTGGAATGCCTCGTGAGGATCGAGGACCGATTGGAGCAGGTTCTGCGAAATAAGAAAATTCCGTTGGTGAAGGTTGTTTGGCAACACCATGGAACCGAGGGAGCGACGTGGGAAAGTGAAGAGTCGATGAAGAGTAGGTATCCCTTTCTTTTTGAGGTGGTGTAATATTTTAATTTCGGGGACGAAATTTCCCCAAGGGGGGAAGAGTTGTGACGTCCCGGAATTTCAAGGTATATTGTATGGATAATATCGGACTGTTGGAATTGAGTGACATTTTTCGGACGCGGAATTGATCATTCTGAAGATCGTTAGTCGTCGATCGAAGCGTAGATAATTATAGTTCGATTAGATTAGTCGCGCCGTAATTAGTCTTCGCCGTATTCCTTCGCGCCCGAGCCAATCCTGAACCAAATATTCTGAACCAGTCCTAAATCGTCAGATTACCGAAATACCCTCAGATATTATTCATATACGCCAGAAACAATTAATACCGAATGACCGCGGGCCCCACCTCATTATTACAAAGTCAAATCACCTTTTTTGACCCCTTGAGAATTACCAAAATGCCCTTTGACCTTGGAAATGACCATTTTGCCCTTGAAGACCATTTTCTCTCTCTTCCTTTTCTCTCTCCTCTCTCTCTCTTCCCTCTTGGAATCCCACGGCAGCCACCCCTCCCCCACTCCATCTTCACCATCTTCACTCCATCATCTTCATCACCATCTTCATCTTGCCGCCGCTCCGCCGCCGTCCGCCGTTCGCCGGACCGCAGACCGCCCCCGCCGCTCGCGCCCTAGCCCCGTCGCCGTGCGCTGTGCTCGCCGAAGCTCCGCCGTGCCGCTAGACCGAAGCCGCCGTCGCCCGGAGTTCCGCGAGCCCAAATCCGAGAGGCCCGTGTTTCCCGTTTTTCAGCGCGCGCCCGACTTGGAATCGCTCGTTTGAGCTCGTCCGGAGGGCGAATCGAGCTCCGTTTTCACCTACGCGACCGTAAGATCAAGGAATACGAGGATCTGAGAACTGTTTGTCCAGGAAGTGGCTGGAATTTCGTGGGTTTGGTCAGAACAGAGGCTGGTCGTGGAGAACCGGCGAGTTCCGCCTCGTTTCAAGCTCCGCCAAGCTTGCCGCCCGCTCGTTGAGCCCCGTTGTCGCTGTTTAGCCTCTGTGCAGCTTCTATCCAGCCGCCGTTCGTCGTTGTCCGGGTGTCGTTTTGGAAATCCGACACCGCGGTTGCGTCCGGATCGACGAGGGGAGTTCGTAGGGACCGCCGCCGCCGCCGGAAACCGCCGCCGCCGCCGCTCACAAACGGTCGCCGCCGACCGTCGCCGCCAGTTATCGGAGTGAGTTAACCCCTAATCCCTGATTAGGCCGTTAATTACACTTAGTAGTTTAATTAAATAGTTACCGTGGTTAGATAGTTTACTGTGGTTAGCTTAAGTAGTTACCATAGTTAAATTAATTAGTTAATGTGGTAGATTAATTAATTACTGTGGCTAGTTGGATTAATCATGGTTAGGTGGGATAGTTACCATGGTTAATTGCCTGTTTTATTGTGTCTGGTAATTATTGGCGTTTGATTGTGGATCGAACTGAGTGTTGATTGCGCTTAATTGCTGAATGATCACACTAGTATCGAGATGCCATGTTAATTGAAATTGAGCAGTCGTCTGACCAATTATTTATTTTGATCATGAAAATGGCCGTGGGCCGAGTTTTGAGCATACTCGTGAGTATGATTGCATCGGGCTAATATGAAGTAAGAACTGGTTGTTTGCTTGATGTGTTTGTGTGGTCACACGACGGTTAATCGTCTCCCTAACGTAACTGGGGGATATGGGGCGGTACTCCTGGTGGGTCCGTCGCCTGGTAAGTTCGTGCCGGCGACGTACAGTCCGGATAGACACGACTGGTCGGATGCCGGTCGCAGCTTGTGATGGACCGAAGTCCTTACGGAACTACCTGATATGCTTGCCTTAGGGGTCTTGAGGGGCTATCGGATGCCGTCGCTATAACGGGGTAGGACGACGCCCGGTTCGGCCGGAAGAGTACTAGCAGTGAGGCTGTACTGTGGCGAGAGTGGTGTATCTCTTGCATGATAACCGGAAAAACCGCATGTTGCATAGTGCTTGAATGCCTGCGAGTGTGACGTGTGTTGGCTGGATGCCTTGTTCTGCTGTTCTTTATTGCCATGAAATATCTGTCGTGTGGCTCAAGGCAAGGTAAGTTGTATGTGGTTGTTTATTGGTTATTGAGCCGTGCTCCTGTTTGGTAACTAGGGCGTGGCGTGCATCGCACGCTATTGATCTGCCATCGCATGTTTAGGTCGCCTGAGTGAATCAACGTCCTAATCGGACTTAGGCGTTGACTCATTGAGATTTATATCTCATTTGTTGTTGTTAACCGTTTTTCATGTCCGTAGTGTGGCGCTCTGGTTAGTCAGCTAGCGCAGCTGTGGAGGTTCTTTTGGAGTTAGTTTTTGGTAGTAGTTAGCCTTAGACCCGACCCGGTATCTTTTGTGGGTCTTAGGAAACGGCCCTGGAGATGGGCTTGTAGATCGGTTGTGTTTCCTAGCTAACTGGTATATAAATAAAATGGTGGTCTTGTTGTTGTATCTCCTGCTTTCTATTCCTGTTGTATGACTGTCTGGGGTTTTGTATAGCTTCCGCATGTGCTTAATTGAAAGATAAAAAGAAATGGGTCGATGACATGCCTGGGATGTTATCCTTTGACCTGACGTTCGGAAGGGATGTTCGCGCGCCTAGGGTTCGGGGCGTGACATCCACCTTCTCTGGTTTTGGAGACCATCTACGGTTGGTCTGACTTGCCTCCTCCTCCTCCTACCCAAGGTACACCCAACAGGTTTACCTGGTTATATCACCCCTCGGGTGTATTCTCTGTCTCTTCTGCCTAGGATCACATTAGACGCCGAGGGAGGGTCGTCCCTTGGCATCACTTCATTTGGGACCGCAACATGTCTCCTCGGCATGCTTTTTATTTATGGATTACTACTCTTAATAGGCTTCCCACACAGGTTTTCTTGCTAAGTTATCAGAGGATTACGGAGGGTGTTTGTGCCTTCTGCCGTTGTAGGCCAGACTCCATAGACCACCTTTTCTTTGGGTGCAATCTTTCGGGTTCCCTTGTATCTTTTTGGGCGGATAAATGTAATTTGGCGTGGCATAACCGTTCGTGGCAGGAAAACCTCCGTTGGGCTATACATCATATCAATGGACAGCATTTTCACCAATGCATTGCCCGTTTGTCCTTTGCAGCTCTTTATCATTTGATTTGGACTGAACGAAACAATGCCATTTTTAGAAATCAGATCCGTATTTTGCCGGCTCTCAAGAAGCATCTCACTAAGGTGGTCCAAGATAAAGCCTTGACCTTCATTGAAGTTGTTGATACTCCCCGTAACAGAAGGATACAGGCTAGTTGGGACTGCTCTCCTGCTATTTTCGCCTATCTCGGGCCTGTTTGAATAGTCCTTTGGGTCTTTTTTGCTCTTTTGTGGCCGTTGTTTTGGCCTTGTTTCTTTGCCGTTTTCCCTGAGGGCCTTTTGGCCCTTGTTTTTCTTTCCTTCTTTGTTTCCCCGTCACCCCTGCACCCGACGCAACACATGTGTTGTCTCGGGTGGAGGGTTGTTTTGGTCGGGGTCCCTCCTGTAATCCCGCGCTGTTGATTAGCCAATACAATTCTTACCTTTACCAAAAAAAAAAAAAAAACTACAAGGAAGAAGCGGACCTTGATGCAGCACTGAAAAGGTCATTACTTGCATCTGAGTTAAATGATGTGTACTGAATGATACACAACCTTGTATTTGATAGTCTAATTCATTAGATATCTCCCCGAGGGGATCGATATCTACTTCAACAATGTTGGGGGACAGATGCTGGACGCGGTGCTGCTCAACATGAAGAGCCACGGCCAGATTGCCTTGTGCGGGATGACCTCGCAGGACAACTTCGACCGGCCCGAGGGCCTACACAACCTGATGAATGTCGTCCTGAAACAGGTGCGGGTGGAAGGCTTCATGGTGCCCAGCTACTACCATCTCTACCCCAAGTTCCTCGAGACGGTCTTGCCTCACATCAAACAAGGGAAGATCGCGTACGTGGAGGACATCGTCGAGGGGCTCGAGAATGGCCCCGCGGCTCTGATTGGGGTGTTTTCTGGTCGCAACGTCGGGAATCAGGTGATTGTTGTTTCTCTGGATGAGTCACGTGCTCTCTTGTGCTTTCAGAGGATATGTTTTCTGTTTTGTTGGACACGTAAAGTTGTGTGCAAGGCTTCTCTAGGATGTAGATTGTGAATGTCGTACCGTGCCATATTTACCCTCAAATAAAACTGGCTTGAGATACAGATCTGAATTCGTAGACATTCCCTTTCGAGCATCTGCGCAACTTCGACTGAGAGGTTGCGTGCCGGCGCCCAAGCACAAGCACAAAGATCGCTGTAATCGCATGTTCCATACCATTCTCTATCCAGAATAGCTAATAGGAGATTCTTCAAACGATAAACTAGGCCATACTGATGAATAGCAAGTAGTGTGCGAGGGTGAGTCCCGAGGCCAACCACTTTATCTTCCTATGAAACTCCATTTGAGAAACCTATGATCCAATTAAGATATATTAATTACTTCATATAATATCAATTCTTCGATGGGGGACTATCTAACACAACTCATACGTACATAATATTTCCGGTTTCAGCACTTAAAATGCGGTAGCAGTTTTTGACAAAGTCTTGTCAAATTTTATCCTGTTTTTCCAGCGATGCATGTTTCCTATTTTATCATTAAATACCTTTCTAAAGATTTTATGAATTGTGTGCAAATAAAATATAAGAGAATTAACAATAATTTGCTCGAGTGAGCTTATTGGAATTTCTCCTGTGCGGTTTTACTCGGTTCTACCAGAAAAAGAATCATGATTTTGGTCGCGATGCCGATTGCGCTCGATCACCGTCAAACTGTATGCAACTACATTCACCATTGGTGGCGACTCATCGTATAATGTAACCAGATAGTGCCCGTGAGGATTGCCTAGTGGACTTATAAATCATTTGCTCTCCGAAAATGAATCTCAGTCCGCTTCCCGTCAACACCTCGCCGTGACAACATCGGAGAAGGTACAATCCCATTCGACCAACGTTCCGTGATGTCCGCCTCAAGGTCGTCCTACGGTTCGAGGCTCATAATACCATTTTGTCCTAGAGCATTCAAGCCTAAGTCCTGACTCAATATCTCAAAGGTCGTTTGAATTGAAGTTACCATGGTGACTTATGTTTCAGGAGTAGAATGGGTTCATTTCTTTTGTCAGTGTTGAACTGAAGTAGTCTTTAGCACAGATAGATTTAGATATGGCAAAACTGAAGCCAGAAGCAAGAAATCTTATTACCATCTTCATTATCTACATGATCAAAAGAAAAGAGATTCGAGAAACCTGGCAAAAACTTTAACTTATGCATGAAAAAATGGATGAAAAGAAAGAAACAAAAGGGGTCTTGTACAGCTTTAACCAAAAAATTGCTTAAAACTTTCAATCCTATCAAATTGTAGGAACGATGCCAAGATTAGAAGATTCAGCCAGCATTCTGATGGCCGGTGGTGGGAAGCTGCACGCTTCTCCTTTCACTTCTGCTAGAACCTCCGGCAGCGGAGATTCCATTAGGTGACGAAACGGGTTGGGGGGCGTTGGGATTTCTACGCCGCCTTCCAGCATCTTTAGGGCGAAGCTCATGCTTGGCCTCGACTCCGGTTGGTACTGAACGCACCACAGAGCGACCACCGCCATCCTCTTGGCCTTCTCTCTGCAATTCTCCTGGATCCCGCATGCGATCATCACGTCCGAGAACCTCTTCTTCTCGTGCTTCTTCCACACCCATCTCGGAAACCATTCCTGGTGCATCGGTATCAACGAAAAACTCAAGAATGTAAGTCTAAACGTGATGCAAATGTATCTAATGCCTTAGATATAATGAAAAATTAGATCCCAACCCAAGAAACTGTAAATTGCATAATCCACTATTTTTCTGACCCCTCTATGACCTCTCTTAAGCCCAATTTAGTTCATGACTCAGGGCCTCTTTCAGCAAACTCGCTACTCTTTCTTTTAGACTGTGGAATACTTCACTTTATACTGCTTGGACAGACCGACTGGCCAATCGATCATCAATCATCATCGAATGCCTGTGCATCTAGTCATCCTTAAAGGTCGAATCTGTGCAGAGGATCAGTTATGACAAAGACTACGATATCTACTTTGTCTTTGATCAATGGCAACCTGTGTTTAGACACCGCTTCCTCTTACAGACAGCCTTAGATAACTGCTATTAGGAAATACGAACTTTTCATACGCAACACCTGGCTGTCTGGAAGATTCACGTCAAGGTTCCTCCTGCGCCCGAGGATCTCGAACAGGAGCATACCGAAGCTGTACACGTCGCACTTCTGGGTGACAGGGAAAGGCATCCACATCTCCGGCGCCGCATATCCTGGGGTTCCCCTCCCTCCGGTCATCGTCACGTGGGTCTTTTCCCGGTTACAGAGCTTAGCAAGGCCGAAATCAGCTACCTTCGGGCAGAAGTTTGCGTCCAGAAGGATGTTCTCTGGCTTTATGTCATAATGGATTATTATCTGATGACACTCCTCATGTAGATACACGATCCCTTTGGCAGTTCCGATCGCGATATTGTACAGAACCGCCCACTCTATATCTTTATCTGCACGGAACAGTAGTCGGTCTAGCGAACTATTCTGCATAAATTCGTATACAAGGGCTCTCAAGTTTCTGTCGAAGCAAAATCCATATAGCTGGACAAGATTCATATGGTGTGTTGTACCGATGGTGGTTACTTCGGCCAAGAATTGATCTTCGATCTTCTTGTCCGAGCTGCCGTTTAGTACTTTAACGGCCACTACCAACCCGTTCGAGAACGTCCCTTTATAAACTGCCCCGAAACTACCCGCACCCAGTAAATGTGAGAAATTACAGGTGGCGGTTCTTAGCTGTTGAGAAGAGAACCGTATTGGCTTCTCTATGTCATCAAGAATCTTATCGATCACGATCGTCGAGAACGTGGGGGCAACCGGATTTGTGCCCCTTCTGAGGGCCGATCGCCTAGAACAAGCGCTGATGCTCAAGGATATTCTAACGAAGATAATAACCGCTGCACATGAATGACAGAAATTTGTTTTAAGATGACTCGATTGTATCAAACACGAATAGCCTCGAAAGATTAAACATCATAAGAGTAGCTTCTTGCAAGAGCAGAAAACTAATAGGTTCATGGAAGATTAACCATATGGATTTGAAACAAGGAAATTAAAAAGCAAGAAAAGACTTACAGAAGAATATCACAACTGAAGATGTTTCGCTAGACAACATTGAATCGACCAAAATGGTGATCGAAGCAGCGACGACGAATGCCAGAATCAGATGCTCATCTTCTTGTTTTTCCTTGTAAGTAGCTTTATAGAAGTTGAACTCAGTTTCAGATGGATTCTGTGTTTTCTTTCGACAGTACTAAGGAGGATGTTCTTCTGATGGTTCTCTTCATTTTACTGGCACATTTCCAATTCCACTTTTGTTGCTTCATGTTTGTCTAGGGCTGGCTGTTGGATGTTGGATCCAACGGCCAGCCCTTATTGGGCAAGAAGTTTCTGTGCTTTAACGATAATGAGCGATGATTGGAAGACCACGAAGTCAATGCCCCAATTGAATTTTTCTATGCTTCCATAAGGAGGAATAATAACTAAACCAAGAATCCAAACAAATCAGGACCGGACAAAGAAGACGCTGTCGTGGACGCGGCATGATTCGAGTAATCCTATCTAGAGCGATGACTAGGAAACTTCGTTCTATCCTTAGATGCCGATATGTTCAAGGACTTAGTGGGGTCTCCAATGGAGATGCCAGGATGTTGTAATATTAACGCGGGAATCAACAGGATCTTGTAATTTAAGTCCATGCAAAACCACCATAGATATAAAACAAGAAATAATTATGGACACCAAATATTTACGTGATTTGGTCCCGTACCTACATCAATGGGAGAACTAGCATCAAATAATTAGAATTATTATTGCTCTCACGCTCGAGTGTTTCAAACATTTAGATTACACAAACTCAAAGTGTTCACTTTCTAAACATCTCGAGGGTGGCCCTCGCCCGTGTCGCTAGCCCAGGTGAGGGCGAGGGTTGCCCTCACCGGCATTCGGCGAGGGTTGGGAGGGTCGCCCTCGCCTGAATTCGTTAATGGCTGGGACGAAAAGAGGGAAAAAAGAAAAAAGAAAAGAAAAATAAAAATAAAAAAGGAAAAAAAATAAAAAAAAGGGTAAATGAAGGAAATGCCCTTGGTCAGGCTTTTCTTTAAAATAAAGAGAGCACTTCATGCACTTATTTGAGAAAATAAGGGCACTTCAGACACTTATTTGAGAAAATAAGGGCACTTCAGGCCTTTATTTGGAAATTTTCCACATTTAAAAGAACCCACTTCTTGATCGGTCAAAATTGGGGATTAGCATGATTTCAGGTTTCGAAAATTCAAGAATCAATTTCGACGGGTAAGTTCTAAATTTCACTCTTAAAACTTGGAACCTCAAATAAGCGTTCGTATTTTTCTTATTTTATGTCTTCGCGCAATCCTAAAATATTCCATGTTGTCTCATGATAAATATGTAATGTGAAACCACTAGTCTGAGCTTCCATTTCCAGCGATATTCATGATTGCGACTTTTACTTTATTAATATTTCATATTTTTCATGTGTCTAAATATGAGTTGTACTTAGTGGATTATAAAGTGGTCATTAGAGGTGATGGTTCATCGTAATCATTCAATTAATAATACATGTGGAACTTGTGTAGAGACCATTTCAGGTTCCAATGTATGCAAGGTAGGTTCTAGGTTCTAGGTGGAATCTGGACTGACCCTAGAACCACTCACCCCTAGTCAAACCGGTCAAGGAGTGAATGTTTATCTTCTCTAACAATACACGGATCAATTTATATCCTTCAATCGTGTCGGGTTCCATAATGGGGTAAAACTCGAAAAATAATTTAACATATGATGAGGCACAAAATATCACATTTTTCATATTGTTGGCTGAGCTTAATTCCTTAGCGAATCCTGATGTAAATAGGGGTGAGCAAGAAGAACCGACTAAACCAAGAGCTGCCCGGACTAGATCGGACCGGCCGGTTCGTATCGGTTCTAGAGGGTGCAAGTCCGGTTACCGGTTCCATAAAATTGGAACCGGTGATATGCGGTCCTTTTCCCAATTTCAGGGGAGAATCGAACCACCTGGATCAGATGAAATATTATTTATTTATTTCTATTTTATTTCTTAATGTAAACCTAATAATCCATCGGTTATTTTTTATTTTATTTTTTTAAATGTGAACCTAATTTTAATTAAAGTTTGTGTTGCTCACCCTTACTAATAATTCATCGGTTCCATTGCACCGCCGGGAACCAGACCGGACCGATAGCAGGACCATCCGGTCTGGTTCTTGGTTCCTGCATAGGACTGGACCGAACTGGACTGTAAACCAATCACCCCTAGATGTTAATATATAATTCCTTACTCTGTCGAGGCCCCAAATCCTTCCTATAATGGATTTTCAGCCGCGGCCATGGATTTGAGCTAGGTAATCAATGTCAAACAGAGTTGAAGGTGTGCGCGAGCGGTAATTTTCAGTAATTGTCTCGACTCAGATAGCGGTCTCCCTTGATATGTGACATATGTTATCATCAGAAGAATTGTCAAATTCACAGATAAAATTACCTTCCATGAAGAGTCTAAGTTAACCACAGGAAGCTCCTCTGTTCAATCATCAAATGCAATGTTGGTCTACATCATGTATGTATGGGATTATCTAGGCGGATTTGTTTCTGTCAAAACTCAGATTGGAGTTCATTTTATTAATTGGGAGTACGATTTCTCAATGAAGAGACTGATGCGGGAGCATCTGGTAATATCGATCAACCGCCAAACTCAACTCATGCTTCGTCGATTGAACCAACCCAGTCGGTATTCATGGAAGCAAAAGGCAACTTCGACTACCACTTATTCTTGCGGTATAGTTGTCAATTTTCGATTTTTGTTGTCGACTTCAAGGCCCCTAAACGACTACCAAACAACCGGATGCTGTTCTGATAAATTTCTCACTGTTTATTGATATTCTAAGGCGACTATTTGGCCTGCAAGACTGGTGCACCAATTTGAAGGATCAAGTCAAGTTTCAATGCATCTAATTTTAATCAAATGCATTCAGTCCTAATAAATGAGTGTAGTAATCCAAGAATTTTTTCTTTGTTTAATAGAATCACCCCACAAAAAGAGGTATAATCTCATTTGTAAGATAAACTACTTAAATTTGATGAATATATGAGATTTTTCTTAAGTGAGCGAAATGTTATCCCGATTTTTTTGTACTTGGTTGATGGTGTGTGCCTTTATACCTTGGTAATGAACCTAGAAGTCTTTTATTTTTCTTCAGGCCTTGGTGGAAAACTTCTCTTATCCTTAATGCTTCGTTTGTTTCGCGAAAAACATTTTCTAGGAAATATTTTCCTCATTTTCTTGCGTTTGGATCGCTTAGGAAAATGAGTTAACCGTAAATTACTAGTCAACGGAAAATGTTTTCCTAACAAAACTTGAATTCAGGAAAATGATTTCCTCTTTAAAAAATCGAAAATCATTTTTAAAAATGTGACTAGGTATAGGCATTTGGACCAGCAATACTTGGACACAAGAGACCCAACGCTCATTCCCAGACTCAGGTTCATCGAGGCCGGGCGCAAGACCCCAACGCCTTGGCCTAGGTCCATCTAGGCCGCGCCCAAGACCTCGGCCTCCGCACCAAGTCATCGAGATCAAGCCCAGGACTAGTCATGGCCACGGTTTCGGAACCACCGGTTCCTGTTCATGAACTGGCGGTTCCGGTTCATGATTTAGGGGAATCGAAACTAGACCGTTAAGTGGCGGTTCCGGTTCCGATTTTGAACCGACGGTTCCGGCCCGGTTCCGGATTTAAAAAAAAACAAAGGGAAAAGAGCCGTTACCTTGACGGGGCTCGACTCACGGGGTCTCGGCTCAGGCATGGGTGAGGGTCGAGTCGCGGGGGTGGCGAGGTGGTCGGTGAGTGAGCGGCATGGCGGGGTGGCGGTCTGGCAACAGTACCTCGCGGCTGGGTGGCGCTCGGCCGAGAGTGATGGCGGTTCGTGGAGCTCGGGGTCGAGAGAGGTGGAGGTCGGGGCTCGGGTCTCGCGGGCGAATGGGCTGAGGTGGGTCTCGGGGAGCTCGGGGCTGACGGGGGTGAGCTACGGTGGTTGGGGGGGTGACAAGCTGGCTGAGCGACGACCGACGGAGGCGGGCTGGCTGGGTGGCGACAAGTGAAGGGAGCAGAGGAGAGGGAGGGGGCGTTGGGGGTTCACGGCAGGGGGTGGGGGGCGGAGTGAGCGTAGAACAAAGAGAAAAGAGAGGGAAGGAGAGGAGAGAGAAGAGAGAAGAGAGAAGAGGGGGGGAAAAGGTGATGTGATAGGGGCGCACGGCACTAGAGGGAAAAGAAAAAGGGGAGAGAGAGAGAGAAAGCTCGGGGAAGGTGACAACTTGGTGACTTGGTCATTTTCTTTTCTTCTTCTTTTTTTTCGTACGGTTCGGAACCTGCTTGAACTGCCGGTTCCGGGCCCGGTTCACGGTTTGGACAGCCGGCCCGGTCAACGGGCCGGTTCCGATTTTGACTTGGGCAGGTTCCGGGCCCAAGTCGGCTCATGGCCATGACTACCCAGGACACCAGTGCCCGTGCCCGGGATGCTAGGCTCAGTAATATGGAGGCCGGGCCTAGGTCCTCCGTTCTCGTGCCCAAGTCCATCGGGGCCGAGACCATGACTCTCGTGCCCATGCCCAAGTCCCCTACGCCTGCGCCTTGATCCACAGATGCCGGGCCTGGGGACTTGGACCTGGCCTCGATGACACCCATATATGAGTGTAGGGGACTGGGTATTGGGTGTTGGGTTTCGGGGTCTGGCCTCGATGGACCCGGAGGTGGGCATTGGTACCGAAGCCCTGGGCCCGGCCTCAATGGCATCGGGCCCGGGTGCCTGTGACTTAGTTCCCGATTCCTATTTTTCGAAACAGGTCTTTAGTGAAAGACCAAGCTCACCCTTAATATCTATCTATCATAAAGTCTCATTATCAGTCAAAACACGTTTCCCACCCGCGCACGCAAGAGACCATTATCTAATCTAACTTCAATTGAAGAACATACACAGTTAAACCTGAATATCACATCAAGCAATACCATAATCCAGAAATTGACAAGAACCTGAGAACCAATGAACACGACAAGACATACTCATATTCGTGACTGACTAAAAATCTTTCAGATTTTCTTTAGATTCCACAGGAGCATTCAGATGAAAATCTGCAACATTCTATTGCAGTCTTATCTAACTTTCATCCAAAGATGGGAAAAAAAGCATAGAACTGGGGAGATGAAGACCTTGTTTTTTAATAGCATAGGACTCACTAATTAGGCATTTAAAAACCATAAGATTGGGGATTAAGATTAGGACCGCAAGTTCGGTAAGGTCATGGACGGCTTCTTTTATGTCCCACCCAAACCAATAAAATGCTGCAGATTTGCAAATTCAAGATCATCCAAAAGTGACAAATGCACAAACTAGAAAGCTCGTCAAAATATGAATTCTGAAAGCCGTTTATACTGGATTCCAACAACATACAACAGGAAACCTTATGTATATTTTGGAGGAAGATCTCATCCTTATGAAAACTTTGGCACAGTTCCTGCTTGAGACCGATCTCAGTATCGGAAATTATACTTTACCAGAGCCGCAACTGAATCCATCTTTCGGAGTATATATCAACCAGAATGCATTAGACACTCTGCAACTTGTTTGACATTTTATTTTTCTCACCTTTTTTTTCCTGCAATGAGTTCAAGTTATAAGTCTGTGAAAATGGAATACTAGTTGCAGATGAAAAGCCGATGAGTACACATAGCAAATGCAGGTATCGTCACCAGGGATAAGTTACACTCAAAAGTCACTGTATGTTGGAGTAACTTTCAGTTGGGTCACCAAGCTTAAACTTTTCGCACATGATGCATTTAACTTTGCAAATCCTCTCGATAAACGTATTTAGGCCAATTCACCGTCCGCAGCGAATCCCCACAAAAAGTAAGCAGGTAGTGCCCATGAGGATTGCCTATTGACCTGTGAATAGTTGCCCTCGGACAATGAAGCTCGAGCTGCTTCTGTCAATGCCTTGACGTGACAACATCGGACAATGTACAGTACCTCCGGACAAAGGTTCCATAATGTCCACCTCAATGCCATACTACGGTCTAGGGATCATAATACCATTTTGTCCTAGAGTATTCAAGGCTGTGTTCTAAGTCCTGACGGAATAATTACAGTGGTCAGTCGATTGAAGTCACTATAATGTCTTCCGTTTCAGCAGCAGAATCGGTTCATTTGTTTTGTCAGTGTTGAACTGAAGTTGTCTTTAGCATAGATAGAATCATAGAGAAGCAAGAAATCTTGTCCATCTTCATTATCTACAGGGTGAAAAGAAAAGAACTTGCTGTCAAAAGCTTGAACTTGTGAATGAAAAAAGAGAATGAAACAAAAGTGGTCTTGTGCGTCTTAAACCAAGAAATTGCTGCGTCACTCGAAGTTATGCAGTTTTCGCATAAATCTTGATCAAGAAATTTCAAATTGTAGGAGCCATGACTGGATTAGAAAATTCAGCCAGCATTCTGATGGCCGGTGGCGGGAAGCTGCACACTTCTCCTTTTACTTCTGCTAGAACTTCCGGCAGTGGAGATTCTATTAGGTGGCGAAATGGGTTGGGGGGCATTGGGATTTCTATGCCGCCTTCCAGCATCTTCAGGGTGACGCTCATGCTCGGCCTCGAATCCTGTTTGTACTGAACGCACCACAGAGCGACCATCGCCACCCGCTCGGCCTTCTCTCTGCAATGCTCTTGGATCCTGCACACGATCATCACATCGGAGAACCTCTTCACCTCGTGCTTCTTCCACACCCATCTCGGAAACCATTCCTGGTGCATATCAAAGAATAACTCAAGAATTTAGGTCTAAACGTGATGGAAATGTAATTAACCCCCTAGATTTTAATGAAATCCAACCCCAACCCAAGAAATGTAAATTGCATAATGCATTCTTGATCTCACCCCTCTTTGACCTCTCTTAAAGCCTAATTTAGTTAATGACTTGGGGCATGCTTCAGCAGAGTGGCTACTCTTTCTTATTAGACTGGAATACTTCACTTCGTACAGTTCAGTCAGAATGACTGGCCGATCGATCATCAATCATCATGGAATGCCTGTGCACTCGGTGATCCACAACGGTCGAATCTGTCCAGATTAATCAGTTATAACAAAAACTTTGATATCTATTTTTTCTTTGATCAATGGCACCTGTGTTTAGACACCGTTCCCTCTTACGAGACACAGCCTTAGACACTAGCTATTAGGAAATACAAACTTTCTACCTGGTTGTCGGGAAGATTCACATCGAGGTTCCTCCTGCGCCCAAGGATCTCGAACAGGAGCATACCGAAGCTGTACACATCGCACTTCTGGGTGATGGGGAACGGCATCCACATTTCCGGCGCGGCATATCCTGGGGTCCCTCTCACTCCGCTTATTGTCACGTGTGTCTTTCCCCTGATACAGAGCTTGGCTAGCCCGAAATCTGCTACCTTGGGGCAGAAATTCGTGTCCAGGAGGATGTTCCCTGGCTTTATGTCGTAATGGATTATCATCTGCTGACACTCCTCATGCAGATAGCTGATCCCTTTGGCAGTTCCAATCGCGATATTGTACAGAACCTCCCACTCTATATCTTTATCTGCACGGAACAGTAGTCGGTCCAGCGAACTATTCTGCATAAATTCGTATACAAGGGCTCTCAAGTTTCTGTCAAAGCAAAATCCATATAGCTGAACTAGATTCATATGGTGTGTTCTACCAATGGTCATCACTTCGGCCAAGAAATGATCTTCAATCCTCTTGTCCGAGCTGCCGTTTAGTACTTTGACGGCCACTGACATCCCGTTCGTGAACGTCCCTTTATAAACTGCCCCGAAACTGCCTGCACCCAGTAAATGCGAGAAATTACTGGTGGCCATTCTTAGCTGTTGAGAAGAGAACCGCATGGGCTTCTCTATGTCATCGAGAATCTTATCGACCACGACCGTCGAGAACGTGGGGGCAACTGGGTTCGCGCCCCTTTTGAGGGTCCATCGCCTAGAACAAGCGATGATGCTCAAGGATATTTTAACGATGATAATAACCACTGCACATGAATGGAAAGGAACATGTATCACGATGACTTGATCGTATTCAACACAGATAGCCTTGGAAGATTAAGCAACATATGCATAGTTCCTTGGATCACAGAAAAGCAATAGTTTCATGAAAGAATAACTATCATGTGAATTTGACACAAGGAAAATGAACAGCAAGAAAAGACTTACAAATGAATATCACAACTAAAGATGGCTCGCCGGACGCCATTGAATCGACAGGAATCGAAGCAGCGAAAATAAAAGCCAAAATTAGATGCTCATCTTTGTAGTTTTTCCTTGTAAGTAGCTTTACAGAAGTTGATTTTTCAGCTTCAGATAGATTCTGTGTTTCTAAGGAAGGATTTTCTTTTGATGCTGGAAGCAATTTGTTGCCGTACAAGAAGTTATTCGATGGTTCTCTTCATTTGACTAGCCATTTTGATTTCAATTTTGTTGCTTCATGTTTGTCTTAGGGCCGACTGTAGGATCAAACAAAACTACCTTGGCCTTACTTTTAACGATTATTAGCGACGACTAGATGAACAATAGTCGATCCCTGAAGTAGATTTTTCTATGCTTCCTCAGTGAGAAATCCAAACAAATCAGGACGAGAAAAAGAAGACACCGTCGGGGAGGCGGGATAATTTATGTAATCCTGTTTAGGGGCGATCAGAAACTACTTTCTTCTATCCTGAATTATATTGCTTTTAGCAGATTTTAGCAGAACCTGTAATAATGCGGGAAAAAGAAATAGTAAAAGAGATTACCAATCTAGTCTTAAACTTTTTAATTTGGCCAATGCAGTTCTTAACATTTTGACAATTTTCCAATAAAGTTATTCGGCTACTTTAGGCCAGAAATTGCTCATATGACTGTACATTCAACGCCGCACGACTAACGCTAACTTGGATGATTTTTGAATTTTTTTTAAGGCGAGGGCCATGCTGGCCCAGATCTAGGTGAGGGCGTCGCGGCCCTCGCAGGCCACAAGCGAGGGCTGCGATGCCCTGGGCAAGGACCGGCAAGGTCGATTTTCCTAGATCTAGTGAGGGTCGTACCTAGCAAGGGGTGGCCGACGAGAGCGACCCTCAATTGCTGCCGACGACCGGCAGAGGAAGAAGATGAACAGTAGAATAGAAAAAAACAAAAGAAAAGAAAAGGAAAAAAAAAAATTACAAAAGCACAAAAAAAATTGCGAAAATAGTCCACATCAAAAACTGTCGTGCCATGTAAGACAACCGGTATTGATTAGACTGCCACGTCAGCCATTTTCTACCTAAATTGGCCTTAGGACTACATTGAAATAACGTTAAAAGGTTTAGGACTGAATTAGCCAAATTAGAAATATTAGGACTGAATTGGCCGCCCTATAATAGGTTTATGACTTTTTGGACAATGTTCCCATAGGTAGGCTGACCAATTATCACCTAAATTCGTGCTGATATATTTGTTCTGATTTTTTCAAGGAATTAGCAGGGCATCGTGAATCCTAGCAGTATGGATTTTCAGCCGGCCATGGATTTTCAGCCAAGTAAACAATGCTAAGTTGAGATGAAGGATGACTCATGAGAGGCAGTTCAGCGAATCATAAAGCAGAAAATCTGGACGTACTTCTCTATGTGATCATGTATAAAGCCTTTACCCAGTTATGAATGGTCCCAGTCCTGTTGGACATCTTGGCATTTGTTGGTTCTCGCATAGAAACTATTCCGTGATCGAGGATTCAAAGGCGTATGCGAGCAGTAATTTCCAGTAGTTGTCTCGACTTGGACAGCGATCCGCCTTGGTTTGTGAAATATGCGATCGTCAGAAGAACTGCGAAATTCACAGAGAAAATTACCATCCACGAAGAGCCATCTAAGTCACAATACCACAGGAAGCTCTTCATGGTCATCCGATGCAATGTCGCTCAGCATTGTGTATGTGCGGACCAGGATTATACAGGCAGATACGTTGCTGTCAAATTGACGCCAAGTACCATAAATGATCGACTAAGTCTTAAACAAATGGACGATATTCCGATTTTCTTTACATTTCACAAGATCATTCAGACGCAAATCTGCAACATTCTATTGCAGTCTTATCAACCTTTCATCCGAAGAAGGTAAAAAAGAGTTGAGCTGAGAAGGTGAACATGAACTTTGAAGGCAGTTGTACTGGGGGCTTTTTTCGAAAAAGGGTTTGAAAAAAAAAATACAAAATTGGGTCTAATTTTTTTTTATTTACCAAAAGGGGTCCCGTTCAGCATTGTGGAAACCGAACTGAGAAGTTCGGCGGTCGTGAAGCTGAAAAGAACTAAGCTCGGCAGGGAGGACGCCGAACTGAGAAGTTCGGCGTCCTCCCTGCCGAACTTATGCCCGTTCGGCATCTCTAATGCCGAACGGAAGGCTGCAAGCAGGCTTGGCTTCACGTGGAGTGTGAAGCCTCCACGTGAAGCCTACCGATCGGCAGCAGAGCTGCCGAACGGGAGGCGGGCCCACCCTTTTGCAGGCTTCACGTGAAGTGTGAAGCCTGCACACTCCACGTGAAGCCTGCTACATGCAGTGAAGAAGACTACAATGCCAGCCCTTTCATTTCCCATTCATTGCCTTCAAGGAAAAGATTTGAGCGAGGGAAAGAGAGAGAGGTGCAGAGGAAGAGAGGAGAAGAGGAAGAGGAAGAGAGGAGCAGAGGAAGAGGAGAGCACATGGCCGATCTTTGTGCTCCGCCGTCGTCCGTCGTAAACAGTCGCGCGCCGTTTCACCAGCGGAGTTTCTACCTCAAATTAGCCCGGATCTCGCTCTACGGATCAAGGTAATACCAATATCCTTTCTAGGGTCGATTCAAGCATATTATGATACGTTTAATTTTTCATTTATTGAGCTGTTTCACTATTTAGATTAGGTTTCCGGGTTAAATTTGGACCGTAGGATGTGGTAATTAGATCGGACGGTGTAGATTTGGTCTTCGATTAGATTTGAGCCGTTGGTTTTAGGAGCTTAATCCAACGGACGTGGAATAGCCACGTGGGCAAACTTGGATCGTAGGATCTGTCTGTAATTATAAAAATTTTCAGAAAATAGAAAAATCAGAAAAATTTAGAAAATATAAATAAATAAATAAAAGTGGCAACGACGTAGTTTTTTCCGGGCTGGGCGCTCAGGTCTGGTTGACCTCGTTGACCCGGCCAGAAAATATAAAAAAAAAATAATAATGCAGAAAATAAAAAAAATCAGAAAATCACTAAAAAATGAAAAAAATCATTAAAAAATCATAAGAAATTTGTAAAAAAAAAATTGAAAAAATTCCGGAAAATTTGTAAATTTTAAAAAAAGGAAAATAAAAATTAGAAAAAAATGAAATAGAAAATAATAATAATAGAAAAAAAAATGGGAACGGCGCGATTTTTTTGGGTCAACCCCGAGGGGGTTTGACCTGGGCTAGGGGCTCGGGTCTGGTTGACCTGCTTGACCCGGCCAGAAAATATAAAAATAAAATAAAAATGCAAAAATTAAAAAAATCAGAAAATCACTAAAAAATCGAAAAATTCATTAAAAAAATTAATAATAGTAAAGTTATAAAAAGGAAAAGGAAAATGAAAATTAGAAAAAAAAATAAAAATAATAATAATAGAAAATAAAAAGAAATGGGAACGGCGCGATTTTTTTTGGGTGAACCTAGAGGGGGTTTGACCCGGGCTAGGCGGTCGGGTCTGGTTGACCGGGTTGACCCAGCCAGAAAAATATTAAAAATAAAATAAAAATGCAAAAAATAAAAAAAATCAACAGGGACATGATGATATTTATTTAGAAAAAATAAAATTAGAATACAAATAAAATAAAAAATAATAGCAATTGTGCGATATTTATTAAGTTCCTCTGTTCCATTTGTAGACATGGCACAACGGACTTACATTCAGCCGGGACCTCGGGACGATTCACTACGTACAGAGCAGGCCCGACATAGATCACATGCCATATGGAACGCTCAGGTAATTAAGAAATTTCTTAGTTGATCTGTCATTTGTAATAGCTGTATCGTAATAAAATTTACTAATGGTTAATGTAACATTTTATAGATAGATGAGGATTAATGTCTTAGATGTCAGCGAGATGGATCGATGCTACACGAAGTGTCACACCCCGAACCCCGGGCGAGCGACCATCCCTTCCAAACGTCAGGTCAAAGGATGATGTCCCAGGCAGATCATCGACCCATTTCTTTTATCTTATAATTAAGCACATGCGAAAGCGAACAACAACCCTAGACAACAACGACAGGGATAGAAAGAATAAGAACTACAACAAACAACAACAAACCCTTTTCATTATTTGCTTGATTAGTTCACAATACACACATAATTTACACAAGTCCTTCTTGGACCGATCCCCTTAGACCCACAAAAAGATACCGGGTCGGGTCAGGGCGCACTATAGCCGATACACTACTGCTACACTACCAGCTATAAACAAACGACTTCCAAAACTCCTCCGCAGCCTCTCCAAAAACCCCCGGGCCAACAACACCGGGTCAACCGTGGTAACCAGGCAGCGAATCTGGATCCTCCTCCTCCGAACTCAGATCTGGGTCCACGATCTCCCCATCCGGCATTTCAACCTCCGTTGCGTCCCAAGTCTAGACTATTGGACCCGCACCCAGGGGTACATCAAACCCCCGAATCGATCCTATGGGAACACCAGCCTGACACATGAACCAGGCCTTAAAGAGGTGTGCCACATAGTGTGGCAACCCCTCGTCAACCCAGACTGTCGTGACATGCTGTTCCCATATGTCCTCAGAATTAGCAACGTGACGGCGATGAAGTACCGTCGTGAGTTCGATCGGGACGCCAAACCTAACGTGGCGTGCGGCCATCTCGAGGACCTGAAAGGCGATCAGCCAAGCGCATGAGATATGAATCTCAGCGGGTCAACGCCTAAGTCCGATTAGGACGTTGATCACGACCTAACTATTCTATCGATCTAATCTCAACCTCAGAACAACAACCACATGCAACGTACCTCGCCTGGAGCCATACGACAGGTACAACATGATAAGGAATAAACAATGCATCAACCAATCAACCAGAACACTCAGCAATACTCATGCACTATGCAACAAACGCGTTCCGGTCAGCCGGCCAAGAGATACCCCACTCTCGCCAAAGCACAGCCTCGCTGCTAGTACTCTTCCGGATTAACTGGGCGTCGTCCCACAACGTTAACGGCGACGGCATCCGATGGCTCCCTCAAATTCCCTAAGGCGAGCACACTAGGAATAATTCCAGGAGGGACTACGGGCCAACACAAGTTGCGATCGGCATCTCATCAGCCGTGTTATCCGGACGGTCCGTCGCCGGGCACGGACTGACAGGCAACCAATAAGCCGTGGAATCCCAGACTGTACGTCGCCGGCACACAGACTTATCAGGCGGCGACCCATGCCAACAAGGGTATCGCCTGTGCCCCCAATTACGTTAGGGTGACACGGTGACCGGCTCTCAAGCCAAATCTCATTTTGATGTTCAAACCTGGCCCATGGCAAATTTCATGCTCAAACTTGGCCCACGGCCATTTTCATGCTCAAACTCGGCCCACGGCCATTTTCACATTCAAAACTGGCCCACGGCCATTTTCACACTCAAACCTGGCCCACGGCCATTTTCACACTCAAAATCACAATTGGTCACGCGAATATTCAATTTCCATTTAAGATGGCATTTCGATCCTAGTGTGATCATTCAGCAATTTAATGCGCAATCAACACTCAGTCCGATCCAAGATCGGACGCCACAAACTAGGCACAACAACATTCAATTAACCATGGTAACTATTCCACCTAACCACGGTTAATTCAACTAACCACAGTAGTTAATTAATCTACCATGGTAACTATTTAAATTAACTATGGTAACTAACTAATCTAACCACAGTTAATTATCTAACCACGGTAACTATCTATTAACTGCGGTAACTATTTAATCTAATTACGGTAACTAATTAATTAATCTAATTAGTGCAATTAACGGCCTAATTAGGGATTATGGGTTAACTCACTACTTAACGGGCGGCGACCGGCGAAGGGCGGCGGCGGCGGCAAATTTTCCGGCGACTCTCCTATGGACTCTCCTCGTCGATCCGGACGCAACCACGGTGTCGGATTTCCAAAACGACAATTGGACGACGACGAACGGTGGCTGGACAGCGGCTGGACAGAGGCTAAACGATGACAACGGAGCTCAACGAGCGGCCGACAAGCTCGGCGGAGCTTCGGCCAAGGTCCGGCGGGTCCTCGGTAGCTCCGGTGAAGCTTGGCGGGCGACGGCGAGGCTCGGCGGCGCTTGGACAGCAGCCAAACAGCAGCGGCAACAGCTCGGCTGGGGCGGCACGGCGACGGCGGAGGCTAGGCGCGGCGGCGGGAGGGTGGCCGGCAGCTCGGCGGGCGGCGGCGGCAAGGATGAAGATGAAGATGAGATAAAGATGAAGATGGAATGTGTGCAGCAAAAAGAAAATGGGGCTGCCGTGCATGAGAATTGGAGGGGAAGAAGAGAGAGAGAGGAGAGAGAAAAGGGAAGAGAGAGAAAATGGTCTTCAAGGGCATTTTGGACTTTTCCAAGGTCAAATGGCATTCTTGTAATTTCTCTATAGTCAAAAAGGTGATTTGACTTTGGCATTTATGAGATGGGGTCCGCGGTCATTCGGTATTAATTATTTCTAGCGTATATGAATAATATCTGAGGGTATTTCGGTAATCTGACGATTTAGGACTAGTTCAGAATATTTGGTTCAGGGTTGGTTCGGGCGCGAAGGAATACGGCGAAGACTAATTACGGCGCGACTAATCTAATCGAACTTAAATTAACTACGCTTTGATCGACGGCTAACGACCTTCAGATCGAATGATTCCGCGTCCGACAAATGTCACTCAATTCCAACCGTCCAATATTATTCATATAATAGGCCTTGAAATTTCGGGACGTCACACGAAGCTGAACTTGATGAACGCATTGAACCGTATATTCGAGCTTCGGGATTTTACGGAGTTTGGAGAATGGGATTTTGGCAAATTGATCACCATTTGATTACAGCTTTGGTCGAGCGATGGAGGCCCGAGACTCACACCTTCCATATGTCGGAAGGTGAATGCACGATCACATTGCAGGACATCGCAGTGCTAACAGGGCTTCCTATTGATGGACTTGCAGTTACTTGCCCCACAAGTAGGAGTTGGCCCGATCTTTGTGAGAATCTACTTGGTCACCACCCCCTAGCCAGTCAAATACGCGGTTCGATGGTAAAGATAGCCTGGCTGAGAGGACTCTTTGGTGTAATTCCTGACGATGCCGGTGAGGTTACCATACTGCAGCATGCTAGGGCATTGATTCTCCAGTTGGCTGGATCTATCTTTTCAGACAAATCAGGTGCTAGGGTTAATTTGATTTTTCTTCCACTACTAGAGCACCTCGAGGATCCTACGCCGTACAGTTGGGGTTCAGCAGCATTTGCGTGGTTGTATCGGGAGCTATGCAATGCGACTGATCCATCAGCGCACCAAATCAATGGTGCCCTACATGTATTGCAGATTTGGGCGTGGGATCGCTTCAGTTGTGTCGCCCCATCCATCAGAAGCCGTGATCCTTTACCAGATGCACCTCTTGGTAGTCGGTATGTGATTTATTATTTTTTCAGTTCGTGAGTCATAAATTTGTTTCAGTGCGTATAATATATGTAAATGTTCTTATTTTTTATTTATGCAGCTGGACTCAACCCCTATAGACAACAATGGTCCCCACACATACTTTGCGGCATCTGCGCTACCAATTTGATAGAATGGCATCTGCAGATGTAAGTCATGATAGCAACCAACGAGTTCAATGTAATGTTACCTTTTAAATTAATTCTTCGTTTAATTTGATATGTTTTAATACAATCACAGATTACTTGGGAGCCCTACACCGATGACATTCTCCAGAGTTTACCAGATTACTGCCTGTAGGAAGAACACATTTGGAGGGCTCGTGTCCCACTCATCTATTTTCACATCGTTGAGTGGCATTATCCAGACCGAGTATGTTGTCAGTTTGGTATGCAACAATCAATACATATTCCTTCCAGTAATCATACAGGTTTTCATAATATTCAATTAAAGCCAATTACAAGGAATTGGGTCGATTTTCACGGAGAGTGGATTGATATATGGAACAACCGTCTTGAGCACATAGTTAATTATGCTCCTGCAACGGAGCCACTTCACTATCATTCAGAATATATGAAGTGGTATCGCAAACACACACGGAGGTGGATTTCTTACACGGGAGGTGCAGTAGGTGGAGCGGTTAGTGCAAACACATTTAATTTACTTAATTTATTATTTTTTTAGTAACATAAGTTATTGGCATTCGATAACTTCTGTTGACTTTGATTTCATGAACAATGTGATGGCGTGGAACAAATCGTACGATTGGTTTTCACTATATCTCGGGAGAACATGCGGGAGAACATACGGCATATAGATAAGTTATCTAAGGTAATGCTGTGCGCTTTCAATGAGGAGAGGCGGTTGACAATGATTATACCACCCCAATTAGCACCTACAGCAGCACCCATTGGATCGGACGAGGATGACCCACCTGAGACTGTTCAGTCGACCCGAAGGACCACTCGAGCTCATCCAGTTGATGACGCCGTTACCTACCCATTCACCTATCATACGCCGGGGTTAAATACAGGGTTTAGCCAGTTTGCCAGTCCATTTCATGAGGGACCTGATTTCGCCTTCACTCCAACTAACTCTCTGAGTGCCTATGGATCCGAGTTCTTCCCACACCCGTCTACAGTAGGATATGGACCATCGGAGCATCGAATATTTCCTGACTTTCATGATGCATCCACATCACAGCCACGCTTCATAACACATGACATGCCTTCGTCATCTACAGATCCTACTCCTCCAGAACGTCATCGTCGGTACAATACTAGGCGTCCTGAAGAACGAAGACAACCTGATTGCGTAACAGGAGGCCGCGTAGGAGGACGACATCATCATTAAATGTAATGAGGGTTGCAGCAACAGACGCACAGAAGCAGCAGCAGTAGAATGCGTCAGGTGGTTCAAACCCCCGACTTTGGGGTCCGTTTTCTCAGTCATTTTGCGTGATTTGTTGGTATATTATTGTGCAAATGCATTCTACGTGCGTAAACCTTCGTTTCGATATGTTGTGTGGCCCTTGGTTATGACCGATGTGTGAGATATGCCCTTCCAAAGATGCCTTGTTGGTCTGATCGGAATCTGGAAATTTTGCCCCAAGTGTTGGACTCAGTCCAACTTGCTTGCTTCGTGCTCGTTTTTCATTAGCTTAATCTTAGTATTTTCGGACTCTTCTTGGTTTATTGTGTTCCTGGTTCATAGAAGAACGCGTGGTTGTGCTCATTTTCTCTCATTTCGATCTTTGTGTAAAGTTATGGGGTCGGGAATACCCCCTGTTGGCCCGATTTAAGCCAGATTTCTGGAAAAATAGTGCGACCCTCCTACTTTTGGGTCGGTTTTCCCAGTCATTTTGCGTGATTTGTTGGTATATTATTGTTCAAATGCATTCTACGTGCGTAGACCTTCGATTCGATATATTGTGTGGCCCTTGGTTATGACCGAGGTGTGAGATATGCCCTTCCAAAGATGCCTTGTTGGTCTGATCGGAATCTGGAAATTTTGCCCAAGTGTTGGACTCAGTCCAACTTGCTTGCTTCGTGCTCGTTTTTCATTAGCTTAATCTTAGTATTTTCGGACTCTTCTTGGTTTATTGTGTTCCTGGTTCATAGAAGAACGCGTGGTTGTGCTCATTTTCTCTCATTTCGATCTTTGTGTAAAGTTATGGGGTCGGGAATACCCCATGTTGGCCTGGTTTAAGCCCAGATTTCTGGAAAAACAGTGCGACCCTCCTACTTTGAGGTCGGTTTCCTCAGTCATTTTGCGTGATTTGTTGGTATATTATTATTCAAATGCATTCTACGTGCGTAGACCTTCGATTCGATATGTTGTGTGGCCCCTGGTTATGACCGAGGCGTGAGATATGCCCTTCCAAAGATGCATTGTTGGTTTGATCGGAATCTGGAAATTTTGCCCAAGTGTTGGACTCAGTCCAACTTGCTTGCTTCGTGCTCGTTTCTCATTAGCTTAATCTTAGTATTTTCGGACTATTCTTGGTTTATTGTGTTGTTGGTTCATAGAAGAACGCGTGGTTGTGCTCATTTTCTCTCATTTCGATCTTTGTGTAAAGTTATGGGGTCGGGAATACCCCATGTTGGCCCGCTTTAAGCCCAGATTTCTGGAAAAACAGTGCGACCCTCCTACTTTGGGGTCGGTTTTCTAAGTCATTTTGCGTGATTTGTTGATATATTATTGTTCAAATGCATTCTACGTGCGTAGACCTTCGATTCGATATGTTGTGTGGCCCCTGGTTATGACCGAGGTGTGAGATATGCCCTTCCAAAGATGCATTGTTGGTCTGATCGGAATCTGGAAATTTTGCCCAAAGTGTTGGACTCAGTCCAACTTGCTTGCTTCGTGCTCGTTTCTCATTAGCTTAATCTTAGTATTTTCGGACTATTCTTGGTTTATTGTGTTCCTGGTTCATAGAAGAACGCGTGGTTGTGCTCATTTTCTCTCATTTCGATCTTTGTGTAAAGTTATGGGGTCGGGAATACCCCCTGTTGGCCCGCTTTAAGCGCAGATTTCTGGAAAAACAGTGCGACCCTCCTACTTTGAGGTTGGTTTTCTCAGTCATTTTGCGTGATTTGTTGGTATATTATTGTTCAAATGCATTCTACGTGCGTAGACCTTCGATTCGATATGTTGTGTGGCCCCTGATTATGACCGAGGTGTGAGATATGCCCTTCCAAAGATGCATTGTTGGTCTGATCGGAATCTGGAAATTTTGCCCAAAGTGTTGGACTCAGTCCAACTTGCTTGCTTCGTGCTCGTTTCTCATTAGCTTAATCTTAGTATTTTCGGACTATTCTTGGTTTATTGTGTTCCTGATTCATAGAAGAACGCGTGGTTGTGCTCATTTTCTCTCATTTCGATCTTTGTGTAAAGTTATGGGGTCGGGAATACCCCATGTTGGCCCGATTTAAGCCCAGATTTCTGGAAAAATAGTGCGACCCTCCTACTTTGGGGTCGGTTTTCTCAGTCATTTTGCGTGATTTGTTAGTATATTATTGTTCAAATGCATTCTACGTGCGTAGACCTTCGATTCGATATGTTGTGTGGCCCCTGGTTATGACCGAGGTGTGAGATATGCCCTTCCAAAGATGCCTTGTTGGTCTGATCGGAATCTAGAAATTTTGCCCAAGTGTTGGACTCAGTCCAACTTGCTTGCTTCGTGCTCGTTTTTCATTAGCTTAATCTTAGTATTTTCGGACTATTCTTGGTTTATTGTGTTCCTGGTTCATAGAAGAACGCGTGGTTGTGCTCATTTTCTCTCATTTCGGTCTTTGTGTAAAGTTATGGGGTCGGGAATACCCCATGTTGGCCCGATTTAAGCCCAGATTTCTGGAAAAACAGTGCGACCCTCCTACTTTGGGGTCGATTTTCTCAGTCATTTTGCGTGATTTGTTGGTATATTATTGTTCAAATGCATTCTACGTGCGTAGACCTTCGATTCGATATGTTGTGTGGCCCTTAGTTATGACCGAGGTGTGAGATATGCCCTTCCAAAGATGCCTTGTTGGTCTGATCGGAATCTGGAAATTTTGCCCAAAGTGTTGGACTCAGTCCAACTTGCTTGCTTCGTGCTCGTTTTTCATTAGCTTAATCTTAGTATTTTCGGACTATTCTTGGTTTATTGTGTTCCTGGTTCATAGAAGAACGCGTGGTTGTGCTCATTTTCTCTCATTTCGGTCTTTGTGTAAAGTTATGGGGTCGGGAATACCCCATGTTGGCCCGATTTAAGCCCAGATTTCTGGAAAAACAGTGCGACCCTCCTACTTTGGGGTCGATTTTCTCAGTCATTTTGCGTGATTTGTTGGTATATTATTGTTCAAATGCATTCTACGTGCGTAGACCTTCGATTCGATATGTTGTGTGGCCCTTAGTTATGACCGAGGTGTGAGATATGCCCTTCCAAAGATGCCTTGTTGGTCTGATCGGAATCTGGAAATTTTGCCCAAATGTTGGACTCATTCCAACTTGCTTGCTTCGTGCTCGTTTTTCATTAGCTTAATCTTAGTATTTTCGGACTATTCTTGGTTTATTGTATTCCTAGTTCATAGAAGAACGCGTGGTTGTGCTCATTTTCTCTCATTTCGATCTTTGTGTAAAGTTATGAGGTCGGGAATACCCCCTGTTGGCCCGGTTTAAGCCCAGATTTCTGAAAAAACAGTGCGATCCTCCTACTTTGGGGTCGGTTTTCTCAGTCATTTTGGTATATTATTGTTCAAATACATTCTTCGTGCTCGTTTTTCATTTTGCATGATTTCTGCCATGTCCACAAATGGAATAGAGGAACTTAATAAATATCGCACAATTGTGATATTATAACATTACAAAAAATTCATATATATAATTTACATAATTCACACAACTAAATTAAGTATGGAAATTAGATGTATTACATTCAATGTTGACACACAATCTAAATTTTATTCCTAGACCGATCTGTATGCACAAGTTTGGCTGTTGTGCCCTGATTTTCCACAGTTGGTGCAAGCGTTACGCGAAGTGCTACTGCTCGGCGTACTCCAGTCCATCTCATTATGTATCCGTGATGCACGGGGCCTTCCTTTCTTCCTAATACGGTTCGGGTCTGGCACTAATAGCAGTTCGTCAGGTTCAGGCCAGTAATCCGAATGCCCCAATGGATGAAACATGTACTGATAGCACTGAAGTGTTCTATCCAACGTATAGAATTCATCTACGAACGCATGGTAATCAATTGCATATTTTTGACTTGCTGCAATTACGTGGGAACATGGGATTTTCATCTCTTGAAATTTCCCCCATGTGCACGTTCGCCGGTTTAGCTGGACTTTGTGTTTGTGACCCCCTGTTCCTTTGGATCTATTACATCCAGTCTTAACTTCAAAAATCCCTGTATCAGAGTCGAACCGTGTCACATCATGCCTATTTGCAGCTTGACTGTTTCTCTCGAGCATGTTACCCGCAAATTGAGTATATACCCATCCCTCTACCTTCTGCGCCATGTATGTCGTTCTTCTGGTGTCAAAATAATAGGCTAATTGATAAAATATCTTATTTACCGTAGCTGTTATTGGCAGAGCACGAAAATCCTTCAGTATCTCATTAACCGATTCAACTAAATTCGTTGTCATCGATCCGTATCTCCTTCCTTCATCATAAGCCTTCGTCCATTTCTCCCTTGGAATCTGCTCACACCATTGAGCTGTTTCTGGATGCAACTCACTCATTCGGCTCATGATGTGTAAGAATTTCCGCTTTTGATTCTCGTAAGCCGTACATTACAATAATAATAAGTACTCGTCACACAAATTTATGAACACGTTTATTCCTCAAATAACGTAAATTTAAAAATTTACCTGCCATCTGAACAGCTAGTTTGCCTTCGGCATTTTTGAATTGCTTATTGTAGTTGCTGACAACATGCCGAATGCAATATCTATGGTGGCCATGTGGAGGACGCCACCCTTCTGTCTCCATTGCTTTCAGAATCCCCTTATGCCTATCTGATATTACACAAATATTTTGTCGGCCATTAGTGACATATATCCGCAACAGATCTATAAACCAAAGTCCAATTGTCGCCATTCTCCCGATCAACCACGGCAAATGCCAACATAAATATATGATTGTTGCCATCAAATGAGGCCGCACAAAGGAGCGTTCCTCGGTATTTCCCGTACAAAAAAGTTCCATCAACAAATATCACAGGACAACAATTTTGGAAGCCTTCAATCGTTTACTTGAAAGTCCAGAACATCCGGTTGAAAACCTTGACACTATCATCTTGGCTCATGCAATCATCGATCACAAAATGAGAACCTGGATTCATTGACTTCATCATATTCATTTACTGTCTTAACTGACCATGCGACTCATCCCATCCTCCAAAATTTTTGGCAATCGCCATTTGTTTAGCTGCCTAGGTTTTTCGATAAGTAGGTTCTAAGCCCAGCTTGTCTTTAATCTCGGCCATTAATTGCTTGATTTTGATATCTGGTTGAGCGGCAACCATTGCTTCTATCTGGCTGTAGAAGTACTTCTGATCAAGTTGCCGATGATCCCTTGATATTTACAGATTACGACATGTATGTGGCCCACTATACTTAGTTATTTTCCAAAATAGGTCACCTTTTTTATGAAATGCACGGAGCCGCCAACCACACGGTTCATTTGGATTCCCGCACTGTATAGTATATTTTCTCTTTTTTGACTCACCACTGCGAAAGTGATGATTTCTTCTCAGAGAATACTCTTTTGCAGCCAACTGCACCGCATCTCGTGATGAAAATAACATCCCAACATGAAATTCTATTGATGGATCAAACAACATATGGCCCGACTTGCTTCTTGTATCTACTTGCATCATATCATAGTTAATCTCTTAATGGGTTGGTGGATGTACCAACGGCAAAATGGGATTACTGCAATGTGTGTTGTAGTAAGCCTCCATATCGCTACCTCCGTCATCTTCTTCGGCACCTCCGACATCTTCTTCATCACCTCCGTCATCTTCTTCGTTACCTCCGTCATCTTCTTCCAACCATAAATCATCTTCTTCATCACTATCAGCATCATCATTACCATCGCACTCCACGTACTGATTATCCACACCAACTTCATCTTCACCAACATTGGAACCTTCCTCAGTTAAATCATTTATCGGTTGGTGTTCATCTACAGTTGCATAAAACTGTACAAACCCCATAGAATTACCCTGACGTGCAAACTGCATGATTATCTTAACTGCAGCATCATTATGCACCTCCACAATTTCATACATACAATAATTGGTTGCTTGAATCGGTTGTCTATACATCAGACTAGAAATATACTGATTTTCTGTTATATTCAACTGGCGCTCAATCATAGCACGTAACTCATCAAATCTGGATATGTTTCCCAACTCAAATATAGCATATTGTCCACCTTCGTAATCATATCCAAATTCATTTCGTACTATTGTACCTCCCCATTTCACAGTCCCAAAAGATGTAGAAGACATTCTGCTAAATGAAGAAATTATAAATTACTTTCCATCCATAATTTAATAAATATTTTTCCCTAGACAGTAATAAATTAATCTTATAACTATCAATATAACAAATGAAATAAATAGGGTCACAAAATTATTTAAGAATTTAGGTATTCTTTAAAAATATTTACGAATTTAGGGCATGAGCGGCTGTTTCACAGCTAATTTTATATTTCAAAGACTCGAAAAATTGAAATCGACAGAATTAGGTTGGACCAGTTGAATGTGGCTCTTCCCCCATTTTTTGTGATTTTTACAAATTTTTTAAAATGATTCTAAGGCGATTTACCCATAAGGGGTAGAATCATCATTTAGAAGGGAATGAAGGACCAAAATCATCAAAAATAAGATCTAGTCAATTAATTGACCAAATCCTAATTTTTGAGATTCTTATTATTATTATTTTCATTTTATTTGTTTTCTAATTTTCTTTTTCATTTTTTATTACTTTTTTTCTATTCATTTTCCGGACCGGGTCGGTTCGACCCAACTCACAAACCCGAATATCCGGCCCAAACCCACTCTGGTTTGAACCGGGACTAACCGGGACTAAAACGACACAGTTTTGGGCATTTTTTTATTTCAAATTTTTCTGATTTTTCTATATTCTGGGAAATTTTTATTATTACAAACAGATCCTACGGTCTAGGTTTGCCCACGTGGCTAGCCCACGTCCGTTGGATTAGGCTCCTAAAACCAACGGCTCAGATTTAACCGAAGACTAAATCTACACCGTCCGATCTAATTACCACATCCTACGGTCCAGATCTAACTAGGGTTTTGCACAAAAATTTTCATGGGACGTGTACATTCAGTTATTCTTTTAGTATTCTGAAAATCCAAAATTTCAAAAATCATGATTAAAATAGAGTTTAATACGCACAACATTTTTAGTGAGAAGTCTTTGCACCTATAACGTTGTGGTCATCCAAGGAGTCTTTAAAAATTTCCAAAACTTGTTGAAAAGTCTTGGCACCTATAACGTTGTCCACTTGCTAAAGCAGAACATTAGGTGGGAAATAGACAATTATATTTGATTTCAATGTGTGCCAGCCAACATCGTTTCTTCATTGAAGCACACCAGAAAAACTCTCTTATTCTTTTGTGAAAGATTCTGACTTGGCCATAATTGTGTGTCCCTTAGTATAAACAAGATTTTCCTGCCATCTTAAGAAAATAAATTGATCAAGAAAAAAGTGTTGAGTTTGTGTGACTTTATATGTTCTAGTCTAAAAAGGTGGGACCTCATTTCATTTCTAGGAAATGCAACCCCCAACCAGAGGGGTTGCGCATATCTTATCAAGCCAAAAAGAGAAAAAAAAAATATGAATGTGTAAAAAATTGCATGTTCGGATATGAAGACAAATGAGGCGGTGCATGTACTAACATTCGCAGCTACCATTGCTCACGAGGAAGAGGACTACGATTAGGAATTAAATTTTCTGCAAAGCACGCTTAAGGGCTGGCTAAAAAGTTGTCAATTTGCCCATTTAAAATGACTAATTGTCACGTCCACCGTCAATATAAAAAAAAAAATTTGTAAGTGGACCAAGTCATTAAGTACCATGAACTATTTCATGCCTCAACCATCCTTCTAATGTATGGTATTTTAATATCTGCACGTAATAATTTGAATTTGGCATCTCTTATAATTGACTAAAAAATGTCATTCACAGTGAGCAACTATAATGCAATTATATTGATTTCTTATTCCTGGCAATCCAAACATGTTACAACTATGTATTAATTCCAAGCACGTTTCCAAAAGAAAGAAGATAACAACGTACAACATTTTTAGTGAGATATGTAGCGACATGCAAAACAGAGATATATATATATATAGCGCAAGAACAAGATATTTTTGCGACCAAACAGCACAAAACAACAATAGTGACTACACAGCACTAAAACATGTTTTTCACATCAAAACGTGCTCAAATTAACACTAACAAGGATATAAGAATTACCTTGACCCAAAAAGCGTGCGTGCGTCGAGATGAGAATCCGGATACTGGGTCTCCTTTACTTCTCTGCTCTTCTGCTCTAACTTCTCTACCGTGTATAAAAAATTAACATTACAAAAACGAAACGAAAAACGCTAAGGGCAACAGAAAATAGATTATAAAGTGAATCGTTACCTGGTTCGAAGGTAAGGAAACGTCACCGGAATCAATGACCGCGGATACGGAGACGCCGAAAATCGACAAACGACCTCCAAATCTCTCTTTTCTCTCTCGGTTGTCTCTCGTTTCTCAATTTTTTTCTCTCCGTGTTCACCTTCACGCCTCTGTTATTTGTATCAGAGGCCTGAAGGCTTCACGGAGCGCTTGCAAGGCATTCAGACCTCTGAATGCCTCCACGTGAAAAGCCAAGCACCTGCAGGCATTCAGAGGCTTCTGAATGCGCCTGGCCCTTCACGTGAAGGGGAAGGCATGCGTGAAGGAGGGAGGGTCTGGCTGCAGCAGAGGGGGGCCTCGCCTAGGCATCTGCATGCAGCAAAGGGGGGGCCTCGCCTGGGCGTGTCTGCATGCAGCAGTGGGGAGGCGAGCGTCTGCATGCAGCAGAGGGGGGCCTCGCCTCGGCGTCTGCATGCAGCAGAGGGGGGGCCTCGCTTGGGCGTCTACATGCAGCAGAGGGGGGCGTGTGGGGCTTTGGCAGAGGGGTGGTCTAAGTTCGGCAGGAATGGTACCGAACTTAGATGAGTTCGGTAGTATGGCTACCGAACTCATGCAAGTTCGGCTACTATGCTACCGAACTTGCATGTGTTCGGTGGTCATGCTACCGAACTGAAGTTCTGGTCCAACTTGCCGCAAGTTCGGCGGTAAGACCGCCGAACGGGACCCTAACAGGTAAATTTTGGCAAACGAGACCCAAATCTGTAAATGTTTTTTTTTTCTGAACCCTTTTTTGAAAAAAGCCCGTTGTACTGGATTCAAATAACATACATCAGAGAGTTACCAAATTCTGCACCTCGGGAAAAACCATATGTATATTTTGGAGGAAGATCTCATCCTTACGAAAACTTTGGCACAGTTCCTGCTTGAGAAGGGTCCCCGAATCAGAAATTATAACAGATGGGAGCCGCAACCGCATCCATCTTTTGGACTCTATATCAGCCAGAATGCATCAGACACTCTGCAACTTGTTTGGCATTTTATTTTTCTCACCTTCCTTTTCCTGCAATGAGTGTACAACATGGGTCTGTGAAAATGGAATACTAGTTGCATATCATAAGTCTATGAGTATACAGAGCAAATGCAAGTATCATCGCAAGAGATAATATACGTTTGAAGGTCACTGTAAGTCGGAGTAACTTTCATTCGGGTCACTAGGCTTCAACTTATTGCACATGATGCATTCAACTTTGCAAATCCTCTCAATTGACTTTTTAAGGCCATTTCTGGCCAATTCTTCAACAGAACAAATGTCTTCATGTCTTTTTCTGTGGTTTCCACTGACGAGTTGCTGCAGACCGCAATGGCCCAGCCTCTTTGAAAGCGCAACAACAGAGGTTTGCCCTGATCTGGCAGAGGGTCACACATTGTGTTGAGAAACCAGAGGTCAAGCGACCCACACCCAGCCAAGAGTCATGGAACTGTAGCCGGATCCTCGCCAGTCTAAGACAATGGTTGAAGATCCTCACCCTGGTCATGGACGGGGATCATACAACCCTCTGCTTGTTCAGGAAAGTGAGCCACTGCTTTCTCCAACAGAGGGCTGTGATTCGCTCTCTTTTCGGAAGGTTGGGTTCATTTTGCTCTTTGTTGGCCCCCACTAGCACGACTTTTGAGTAATCATGAAAACAACAACAATGTGCGCAGCTGATATGTCACTAGTACAGTAAAAGATTTCATTACAAAACGCCAAAGTGCAACAATCAAAAGGATCCACAAATTGTACTGACTCTTAATATATATATCAGAGAATTTCTTTTTGATTAGCAACCTAGATGAAACTTGCCTCAAATTGTAGTGATTCTTAATATAACTCACCCCCATCACCGGGCTAAGGAAGAAAGAAAGCTGTCCAATTCAGCATGACATGCCATGGCAAGCAGAATTATCTTTTCTTTTCCTAGCTGAAAGTTACTTTTATATTAAGTTCCTTTAATTGCTTTGGGTTTTGTGAACAGTAATAATGTGATAATTTTATTGATAAAACTCAATCTATATATACATAATAAACCCAAAGACCATTCTACCCTTTTTCATCTCTAACACTCCCCCTCAAGCTGGAGCATAAATATCAATCATGCCCAGCTTGTTACAAATATATTCTATTCTCCCATTACCCAGAGGTTTAGTAAAAATATCTGCAAGTTGTTCACCAGTCCTAATATAATTGGGAAAAATCATTCCACTCTGGAGCTTCTCTCGAATAAAATGACAGTCAACCTCGATGTGTTTAGTTCTCTCATGAAACACAGGATTGGAAGCTATATGTATTGCTGCCTTGTTATCACACCATAAAAACATAGGGGCCGAAGCTTTAAAGCTTAATTCAGTCAGGAGTTGCTGAATCCACATCAATTCACATGTCACATGTGCCATGGCTCTATATTCTGACTCAGCACTGGAACGAGCAACAACACTCTGTTTCTTACTCTTCCAAGACACTAGATTCCCTCCAACCAAGGTACAGTAGCCAGTAGTTGATCTTCTATCATCTGGAGATCCTGCCCAATCCGCATCAGAGAATCCTTCAACTCTACTATGACCATGATTTTGATAAACAATTCCTTTACCTGGAGCCTTCTTCAAGTATCTCAAAATTCGAATAACTGCATCCCAGTGAGATGTACGAGGGGAAGATAGAAACTGACTTACCACACTAACTGGAAAGGCAATATCTGGTCGAGTAACTGTGAGATAATTCAGCTTACCTACCAATTTTCTATATCTCTCGGGATTATCAAGAATTTCTCCTCCATCAGCTACCAGTTTAATTCCTTGTTCCATAGGTGAATCAAGAGGTTTTGACCCCAACATACCTGTCTCAGTGAGTAAATCCAGGACATACTTCCGCTGTGACAGGACAATACCTTTCTTTGACTGTGCCACCTCAATTCCTAGGAAATACTTCAACTTGCCTAAGTCCTTGGTTTGAAATTGTTGCTGAAGATAGAGTTTTAATTCAGCTATACCAGCCGAGTCATCTCCAGTGATGATAATATCATCAACATACACAATCAAGAACAACCTGCCTCTCTCTGATTGTTTATAAAAGAAAGAATGATCATTTTCACTTCTAGATAGTCCAAATAAGAGTAAAACCTCAGAGAATCTTCCAAACCATGCTCGTGGAGATTGCTTCAAACCATACAAGGACTTCTTTAACTTACAAACCAGTCCACCAGACTCCCCCTGAGCAACAAATCCGGGAGGTTGCTCTATATACACCTCCTCATCAAGAGTACCATGCAAGAAAGCATTCTTTACATCAAGCTGAAACAAGGACCAGTGATATGTAGCAGCAAGAGAGATCAGAATGCGAACAGATGTAAGCTTAGCAACAGGAGAAAAAGTATCCAAATAGTCAACCCCATACACCTGAGCATACCCTTTCGCAACAAGTCTTGCTTTCAGGCGAGCAAGAGAACCATCGGGATTGACTTTCACAGTATACACCCATCGACAACCAATAGCAGTTTTACCTGACGGAAGAGGTACCAAGTCCCAAGTTTCATTAACCTGTAATGCCTTTAATTCCTCTTCCATAGCTGTCCTCCAGCCAGGGCTTTGTAAAGCCTCAGCTACAGACTTGGGAACAGGATATTGATCAACAGTGGATAAAAAGGAGCGAAAAGAAGATGACACAGAATTGTACGAGACAAAGTTTGCAATAGAATGTTGAGTACAAGCACGTATACCTTTGCGGTGAGCAATAGGAAGGTCAAGATCAGATATTACCTGAGTATCAACTAAAGGTAGATCTGGAGCTGAAGACGACGCAGTAGTGACGGGAGGAAGGGGGGGATCAGTAGCTGCTCGAGAACGCCGAGTGTACACCTGGAGAGGAGGAGGTTCCTGTGTAGACACTGGCGAGACAAGTGGATCGGGTGATTGAATGATAGTCACATGTAAGTCTTCATCCATCTCGGAAACAGTAATTGGATCCTCATGATAAGGAGTAGACTCAAAGAATGAAACATCAGCAGCTATAAAGTATTTCCTCAAGGTTGGGGAATAGCAACAATATCCTTTTTGAGTACGAGAATAGCCCAAAAACATACATTTAATGGCTCTGGGATCAAGTTTTGATACTCCAGGTTGATGATCACGAACAAAGCAGACACAACCAAAAGTATGGGGTGGTAAAGCAAACAAAGGCTGATTGGGAAATAAAGTGGAGAAAGGAATACCACCTCGTAAGACAGAAGAAGGCATACGATTAATAAGGTAGCATGCAGTAAGAACAGCATCAGACCAAAAGGTTTTAGGAACCTTCATCTCAAATAACATGGACCTAGTGACTTCCAATAAATGTCTGTTCTTCCTTTTAGCTACACCATTTTGTTGAGGTGTATCGGGACAAGAAGATTCATGAATCATACCACGTTGAGTCATAAAGTCAGAGAAAGGTGCAGAAAAGTACTCTTTAGCGTTATCAGAACGCAAGACTTTGACATGCACACCAAACTGAGTATAAATTTCAGAAATAAAGGCTCGAAATATAGAAAACAATTCTGAACGACTTTTCATTAAATATAACCAAGTAACTCTGGAATAATCATCAACAAAAGTAACAAAGTATCTAAAACCCAAATTGGAAACCAAATGACAAGGACCCCAAATATCTGAATGTACTAATGAAAAAGGAGATGCCGCTCTTTTATTGACTCGAGGAAGGTAACTGACACGATGCAATTTACCAAGTTGGCATGATTCACACTCTAAACTAGAAAGAGACCGAAAGCTAGAATCCAACTTCTGAAGACTGTGTAGCGAAGGATGTCCAAGACGACAATGAATCTGATGTAGAGAAGCAATACTGGGGCAAGCAATGGAAGGAGCATCTTCAAGCACATACAGCCCCCCCATCTCTCGTCCTCTACCAATCGTCTTCTTCGTAACCAGATCCTGAAAAATACAAGAATCGGGGTAAAAAGTCACTGAACACTGAAAGTGTTTGGTTAATTTACTAACCGACATGAGATTGAAAGGAAAGTTTGGAATGTAAAGTACTGAGGATAATGATAAAGAAGGGGTTGGATGAACTATACCAACTCCCTTAACTTGAGAAGATGAACCATTGGCTAAAGTAACACTAGACGATGATGAAGTAAGAGAAGAAAATATACCTGAAAGACCTGACATATGATCGGATGCCCCCGAATCAATGACCCAAGGGCGAGAAGTAGCTGAAATGCATGCAGTGGCATTACCTGTCTGGACTAGAGTAGCAGTGGAAGAAGAAGTAGGCTGTGAAATCTGAGATTGGTTGTATCGTGAAAATTCCTCATCAGACATAACCACTACATTGCCTTGAGAAGACTGTGATAAGGACAAAGAGTCAATGCCAGATGCAGCATTGGCAAACTGCTGCTGTTGTCCCGGTCTACCATGTAACTTGTAGCAAAATTTCTGAATGTGGCCAGGTTTTCCACAATAATGACAAGCCCGAATAGCCCCTGAGCTCTCAGTAGAGGTTTGTGGCTGTCCATAAAGCTGTCTTTGTCCTTGGCCTCTTCCTATTCCTGTGCTTCGACCACTACGGCCACCACGACCACTATATCCTCCACGATTGCCTTCATCACCCCTACCTCCACCAGTTCTATATTGAGAAACAAGAGCTGAACTATCAACAACAGATGCAGTGCTCTGAGAAGAACCACGGGATACCCGAAGAACTCTAGCGTATGTATCCCTAAGCGATGCAATAGTCTCTCCTCCAAGAATCTGAGACCTAACAGCATCGTAGGCCGGACCAAGACCTCCTAGAAAATTCATCACAGCCAATTGTTCTCTTTGAAGTCGCATTTGTTCAGCATTAGAAGAAATAGGAAGAAGAGCATTCAACTCTTCATACATTCTATTAAAATCAGCAAAGTATTGATCAATGGAACGCCCCTTGCTCTCAGATCGGTGAAACTCCTGTGACAGTTCATATATCCTAGAAATATTGTTCTGACCAGAATACAATACATCTAAATACTCCCACAATTCCTTGACTGTATCAATATGAGTTACCAAGTCTACAATATTACTCTCCATAGAGTTCAAAAGCTGACCCATAATACGTGCATCAATGACATCCCAATTTGCATCATTAGTAGGTTTAGTTCCAGTCAAGTGTATATGTTGATTTCTTCCCGTCAAAACAAACTTAACAATCTTCTTCCATTGTTGAAAGTTGGTAATACCCTCAAGCTTCTTATCAGTAATTCGAGAAGACGAAGAGGAAATTACCTCAGTCGTCGCGGTACCACTTTTCTCAGGATCAGGATTAACCATTGTAATTGATGACCACTTTAAATCAGTTCCAGCAACTCAATAACCCAACGTCAGAAAAATCAAGCCTCCAATACTCAACACGCCATTCAGTGAGTCACCAGCCGAGAGCACAACATAACATCAGCAAGATATGTGAACCGCAAAAGCTAATTATCAAATCTACATCCAATAGAGAACCCAATCTACTCAAGAATCAGCAATAGCAGCCCCTGCACATCACTCCTCTAGAGTCTCCAACACTGGCAGCAAGAACACTTCTAAAGAACACCTCCAACTCTCCAAGTATCAACTCACATAGCAAATCAAGCACGTTTACATCACACCCCAACACCAAGAAATTCAAGAAGGAGATACCACAGCTGTCGCTAGGCCTAGGGACGTCGGATCTGGGGAACCAGAGCTGTCGCCAGGCCTGGGGATGCTGGATCTGGGGTCACCGGCCACGGGCGACGCTGGACGACTCCGACCTTAAGGTCGCCGGCCCTGGGCGACGCTGGGCTGACGTCGCCGGGCCTTGGGGACGCCGGATCTGGGGTCGCCGGCCCTGGGCAACGTTGGGCGACGCCGGCCTTAAGGTCGCCGGCCCTGGGCGACGCTGGGTTGAGGTCGCCGGGCCTGGGCGATGCTGAGTTAGGGTTGCCGACGAGTGGTGGTGGTTGGTGGTGGTGGCTGTGGCTGTGGGTGGTGGTGGCTGGTGGCTGTGGGTGGTTTAGGTTTACGGTGGTTTAGGCTCTGATACCATGTGAACAGTAATAATGTGATAATTTTATTGATAAAACTCAATCTATATATACATAATAAACCCAAAGACCATTCTACCCTTTTTCATCTCTAACAGGTTTCATATGGTTCAGTTACTCACTAGCAAAGGCAGGAAGGATTTAAGGAATTAGCACATTTTGTGGCCTAAACTGCCATGCAAAGAAGCTGTTTGAGTTGAAAATGAGAACTCACTCGCATTTGATAACACTGGCAAAGACAACCTGCACGAACACTAGGCTAGGCTTTTTGTGTAACCCATAGCACGCTATGCCAAGTGAATTGCAAGATAAATTGCCACATTAAGGAACTTTTAGCAGAGCAGATGAAAGATTTCCACCCAAACAAGACTATGGTATTTTCTGGCCATTCATTTAGAAGGATATCAAGCCTAGACCACTTCATCAAAAGACTGAGGCTTGTCAACTAGTTGGAATAAATTCCATTCAGATCATTGATATTTAGAATTTGCAATCAGGTCAACAAAATTTGACTTCAATCGCCGTAAACTTCCAAATTTTTGTGGGTGGTTGGTGTACTTCGACCAGAATCTGGTCAATATCCTGGTGAACTGCTAAAGTATACATGTGGCCATCCCGTTAGCATTTCATGGAATATTTGCAAGATTCCGGGCAAAGTGCATTGATTGCAGAAAACTAATAATTTATTGCATTGGATGATCAAATTGAAAGCCCAATGACCTGATTGAGAAATCACTAAATATTAGGAATTATCGATGAAATTTACTCCTGGTTTGCAGTTATTTGAGATTCTGTTTACTGCTCTATCTACGGATCCTCCTCGTCCACCAGTAGAACCCATAAGGACATAAAATGTTACCTATAGAACAGTGATATCATTTTGCCAGAAAACAATGGTGCCGGGCCAAATCTATCTTGACTTGAGCTGAGAAATCTGAGCCATGACAAGGCCAGGGCCACGATGACCACAGTTTTTGAATTTGAATAGGCTAAGACATTTTTTAACTGTTCAAGTTCCAGCAGATAAAAGCCAAGATAGAGTGCTTCAATCGAACTCAAATTCTCCAATACTGGATTTGATCAATAACCAAACACTGTCATGACATGACTGACGTAATGAAAATTGAAAATGAGGCAAAACTACTGAAGAGTTAGAGAAAATGATCTCACAACTAAAAAAGCACTCAACTACAGGCCACCAAACTTGTACCCCTGACAAGCCGCCTACACCAAATTACACGCCCCCAACAACCTCATCATCCTTCATGACTGATTGAGCGTCGTATGTAAGCTAAGCAGAAGACGACACAAAGCAGGCTACTTTTCGAAGAATCATGACCTAAAGAAGGAGGAATATGTGAAAGCAAAGCTGAAAGAACACACCATAGCAAATTCAAAGGGCAACTATAAACTGGGAACAATAAGACATTGGTAAAACTTACTAATCTTTGGTTATCGTAATAAGTTTCCAACGCCCACTGATACCTCGATTGGTCCAACCTAAGCCAACCGGCCATGTGGCTATCCAAGCTTGGTTGAACTGCAAAATTAAGCAAGAACAGAATTCCTGTAAGTTTTTCAGAAAATAAGGGAAAACGAAAGAGGAAAACACAGCTAAAATTACACGACATGGACATTGAGCAGCTGAACTATGAAACTGTGCACGTTCACATGCGGAATGCAGAATCTGGAGATCAAGAAACCAATTTATTTTCTTTTTGTCCGATCAAATGAGGAAAACAGAAAACGCCCACATTCTCTTTCGGACCAATCTACCAGAACAAGACAGAACTTTCTTAAAAAGCATGGTTCTGCACATCAAAGCTTCAAACTTCCGATCTTCTTCCTCATTCAGGAAGAAAAGAATTTTGAAAGACTGAATAAAATCGAAAAGAAAATTAACAAAGCCATCATTTAGAAAAACCAATGTAAAGAAAAGCTAAAGCAGAAACTTCTACCATTTTGCAACTTAGTGGCCGCGGTCTTGAAGAATGCCAGAACAGACCCACGGTCAAGCAAAGACGGAGAAGCGATGGAGTTGCCGAACCGGTGGGGAGGCGGCTGAACCGGAGGAGGGACGACCTTCACCGGCGAATCAAGAACCGGCCCGACCGGCTTCTGGGCCGGCGGTGGGGTGATGAAAACTGTGTAAGGGCCCATTTTGCCGATCACTGGACGGGGTTTGGAGTTGGAGGCTTTGCTGATCGCCATTGGAGCTGCGGGTTTGAGTGAAAGTACGGGGAAGATGAAGAAGGGCTCGTTTGGATTTGAAGAGCAGGGACTTGGGAGTGTGTGTGGACTCCACCACCCAGACGCTCGTGCAGAGAAAGACGGTGCCTTGTGAACACTTTCTGTTTCTTACTATTGATCAAACTTGGGTCACCTTATCTATTTATATTGAGCGAATTGATATATGATTTTTTTTTTTTGGGGGTCCAGGAATTGTTATATGAATTTGAGTCCACGTTAATTGGACATTTTCTGTTTCCCTGTGATCACATAAAACTCACATAATCAACTATTCTGATTATATTAAATTTAGGTGAAAATTTGTCTTTTATTTTAAGTTGAACCCATTACCTAAGACAGAAATAAAGATAATGTCACCAATGATCATCTTATTTGTAATCGATATTCAAAACTCTTCCCGAAATAGCCTATGTACTTTTTAAAAAACACCACCATTATTCGGTCAATAAAATTTTGGCTACCAGAGTGCTGAATTGACAACCGAGAAGCCAAGGGCACGCATGACAACACTTCTGGAGTAGAATTTCTGATTTAAAAGTGCTTCTGAAGTATAAATCCGTTTGGTAACGTAATTTTTGGGGCCGAGATTCCGTTTGATTACGCAACTTTATTTTTTTTACTTCGGGAGCATCTTTTTGATCTAGAAGTAGTTTTGGAGCCATTTGAAGAAGTGAAAAAAAAAACTTACTTCTCTCCAGAAGTAGAGAAATCAACTTCTGATCAGAAATTGATTTCTAGAGCAAAAGTGTTACCATGTGTGCCCCAAGGTGCCGGTGGGAGTTTGACAGTACATGTGACGTTATTACTCATATATTTTTTTATTGATGTGGTTAATAAAAATTAAAGAAAATAAAATAGTTTGTTTGTCATAGAGATAAAAAAAAAAGTGAAAATAAAAATTCGAATGAAATGGTAAAAAAAGAAAACGAAGTTGGGAGGGGGTGCGGTGGTTGCAAGACCACCGGGCGGCAGTGGTCCTCCCACTCAAAAGCGCCGGGTCGTTTATCCACAATCATTTTATGTCGATCCCGTCTACCGTTATGGTTGCATGAGACTAAGGGTAATCGGTTCCCCGCCCGGTCTAGTCCCACCTTGAAATCGGGAGCCAGATCGGTTCGGTCCTATTCTCGAGAGGTCCAGTGAAACTGGTCACATGTGCTTGAAATACATATTCACATTTTAAATATATAGAAGTACTCCTAATAATTAAAAATCTAAATGGTGTCTTTAAAAAAATTAAGAAATAAAATTAAAACTAAACAAAAAATAGTCCGTCCGATCTGGGTGATCCGAGTGGGTTGTTCCACTCCTGAAACTTGAAACCGGCCTGACAATTAACGGGTCCAATTTATGAAACCGGGAACTAGACTAGCGCCCCTTGGAACCGGCTGGTTTGATCCTGTTTAGGCGGTTCTTAGTCCGGTTGATTCTTTATGCTCACCCCTACCCGAGACTACCGCAATAGAGGTGACGACAAGGACAGTGGTCTCAAATCCAGCCCCGCCACAAATAGAAAAAAGGGGAGGGCTTGGTGCCATAGGAAACTTTAGGTGACCACAGAGATGGGCTTCCATGTATACATACACATGCCACCGATCATACTAAGATCGAATTTGATATTATCTCATTGCGATTTGGTATAGACCTGTGAGGGCTCGAGCTAATCTGAAATCACATACTAACCCAACATGGTCTCTCCTTTTTAAAGATTGAAATGACTCGTTATGACATTGCAATTAGATAGAATAGCACGAAAAAATGCTATATGCAATATGCAATATTGTATATAAGAGAATCAATATGAATTAATGTTCAATTAATTCGAAAATATATGATGAAATTTCACAAAGTAACTACGTAATTATTTAACTTAAATGACACAAATTGGGAAGACAATTTATTTTCAGGAACAAAAATTTTGTGCAGTTACCAAACACCTTTTTGTTTCAAGAACAGAAATTTTGTGCAGTTATCAAACACGTTTTGATTCTCTAAAACTTATCTATGGAACAAAATCAGAAAAAATCATTCTAATCAGAATTAGTTTTTAGGATCAGAATAGTTGCCATGCAGGCTCTTAATATCCAAGAGCTCATTACCTAAATGGCAATTGACACAAATAACATGTTCGGTCTCTTTTCAATTCATTGATTTTCATAACCCTGCTGTGTAAAAATAGGATTTGGATTTGAAATGTGTTGGATTTTACGAGGGTGTATGGGAGTAAGATGGTCCGCCCATGTAGGCTACCACAGTCCCTTACCACATTGGATAACTGCCAAAGGCAATTATTAGTTTCAAACTTGATTTTGTCACGTTTATATGAAACGTCGTTTCTTCTGTCTTGTAAAATAACGTTCTTTCTTCAGTATAGAGAGAACGGTGAAGGAAAAAGAAAAGGACGACAAACTCCCGCTCTTCTCTTCGGAACGTCAAAAGGGCGACTGGACTCTCTCGCTGCATTGTGGACATTTAATCTATGAAAAACGAGGTATGTCCGTTCTGTGATGTATTTCTCCCATCAGTGACTCAAGTAAGATTCTAGGGATTGTTAATTCGAGTAATTCCGCTGCGTACATCATTGGGATTGGTTCCCTTCATTGGTATCAGAGCCATCGATTCTTGTTTCCTGATCAAGTGAAATTTTTGTTCTCGAATTAACGCAAAAAACACTATTTTCGACCGTACTGTTCATTGACGTTTGTTTTTGTTCTGTTCATCAAAAATGAATTGAGAACACATCAAAGGAACGGGCTCGGCGAGACGAAGATTTGGAGTGGTTGCCCATCGCGAGACGACGTCGGGAGTGCCCGCACGCGCCGCACGCACCACGGCGGTACCAGGCCTTCGGAACAGAGGCGAAACATCACCTTTAAGCGTGTTTCACTTCGGTCAAAACTGATTATAAGCATACCATCAGACTCGTATCGACGAGACGAGCATTTCGATGGGTGGCTCGTCGCTGGAAACTGCCGGACCGAGGCTCACGCGCCGCCACTCTCTGGTTGGACCGGTGCAGCTAGGAGCCACTCGCCACGTGCACTGCATGTGGGCGAACCGTCGCCCGCGTGGCTGACGTCATCAGATAATGTCACGATGACGTCAGCAGGCGCTAACCGACCTGAGAACTCGGCCCGGCCCATGACCCGACCCGGTACCGACCCGTTGACTCGGTCAATCGTTGACCGCTGACCGGCATAATTACGTTTTTGCCCCCGAACTTTTTGAAAATTGCAATGTGGTCCTCGAACTTTCTGACAATTGCAATTTGGTCCTCTAACTTTCTAAAAATTGCAATTTGGTCCTCAAACTTTCGGGAAATTGCATTTTGGTCCTTGATTTTTCAGAAAATTGCAATTTGGTCCCTCAAATTTTTGGAAATTTCAATTTAGTCCCTAAATTTGTGGAAAATTACAGTTTTGGTCCTCGAATTTAAAAAAAAATTTGCATTTGGGCCTCCGTTGACCAAACGCGCCGAATCTTTGACCGGCCCGTGGAGGTGCGTCCAAGCTCCGTTTTGGGCGTATGAGATACCGTTGTGTTCGTCTCGAAATTATCTTCAATTTGATATATTATTTGGACATATTTGATGTATTTAAAATTATGAAAATACGTATGAAACCCATGATACACGTATTTTGGGGCGTTTTTCGAGTATTTTTTTTTTCTATACTTTTTTGAAAATATAGAGGATGGCTTATATGTACATAATCACATGCAAATTGTGTAGAGCATGGTTGCTGATAGCATGTATAAAGTTTAGAGTACTTGCTTTTATATCTTGTATTATGAAATTAGAGTATGATTTGATACGTGAATTATTTGTGTATTAGTTCAAATCATGCCATGCCATGTTATGATTACAAGATATATGGATCATTGTATGATTTATGATCTTTATTCGAGTGGGGAGTTCTATAAAGTTTTAATAACTTTAATAAACTCAATTTTACATAAATGATTATGTTAATAATAATTTCAAGCGAGGATTCTTAGACGATGATTGGGAACATAGTGAACTTTCGAATTTGAGACCTTATGTGAAATTATTCATTAATGTAATTAGTTAGTGTAAAATAGATGCATAAATGTTAGGCATTAATAGTTCGTGAATACACGTCTATAGAACTTCGTGTTTAGATACAATAGCCATGGCTTCTTAGAATATCATAGTTGAGCTTAACAAAGGAGAGAATTTGAACGGCGGAAATTATGAAAACTGGAATATGAAAATCCAGTATGTGCTAGAAGAGCAAAAAGCACTAGAAGCTCTTAATCTAGTTATAGAAGAATCTGAAGATGAAAATACTGCACATCATAGAAAGTATAAAGAGGCATTTGCTGCATGGAAAACGATGAACTCCATTGCTCGCATTATGTTGGTGAGTAGCATGGAAAATCGTTTTATGCATGAGTTCAAGCATTTATGAAAATGCCAAAGTCAAGTGGGAAGCATTAAAAACTAAGTTTGGTTAGACATTGGTCACCAAGTTGAGATAGATCACTATAAGATTAGACACTTATATGATGCCACATGGGCAGAATATAAAACAACATTTTGTGAAGCATGTCAAACATGATAAGTGAATTATAAGATGCAGGCCACATTTTGACTAAGGAGCAGTAAATGCAAGCAATAATCCATTCTTTGCCTCCTAGCTATGTGCATATCAAAAATCCACTTAATCCACAATGAAAAGTAAAGACTTTTGAGGATGCTTTGCGCTGTCTTGAACTAGAGGTGGATCGCCTTCTAGAGGCTAAACCAATAACCGACATTTGTTATGTTAGTTCTAGCTCACATGGGGCTTCGGACTCTAAGCGTAAGCGTCAAGGTGGGTTCAAGAAGTGGAAGGGCAAGGGAACAGATTCTTCAAGAAAGAAACTGAAGTTTAATCGACATGGGAAAGGAAAGCGTCCTTTCAAGAATGACATTTCGTAAGTGAAGTGTTTTAATTGTGGCAAGAAGAATCACTTTACTTGCAACTGTGGTGAGTTAAAGAAGTTAGAAATCCTTTGTACACTTCAGAGTGTTACTTATGTCTCCAGTTCAATTTTTGTAACTGAACCTCATCCTTTGTGGACTGTAGACTCAGGGGCCACCGACCATGTAGTAAAGGACATAGATGCCTTCATGGAATTTTGACGAAATTCCACATGGAGCATAGTAGATATATGTGAGAAACAATTCCTGAGTGGAAGTCAAAGGGATTGGCACTTGCCAATTGAATATGCGCGATGGTCACACCCTGTTCCTACATAATGTGTTATATGCTCCAAAAACTCGACGGAATTAAGTTTCCGTTTTAGTTTTGGTTAAACTTGATTTCAGTTTGAATTTTCATAACGATAGTGATAACTTGTCGTTGGGAACAAGTAAATATGGTTCTAGATGGTTTCATTATGTTGATTGTTGAGTACAATAATGTGAATGTTAGTGATGTGAATTATGGCATGCTAAGCTGGGTCATATTGGCCAATAGCGAATGTTTAGATAAAGCCAAAGAGGGCTTATGTGGCAATATTAAAAAAAATAAAATAAAAAATCAATTTGCCTATTTGCGAGCATTGCCAAGTGGGAAAAACAACGAGGAAACCATTTGGAAAAGGAATAAGAGCTGAGTTTCCTTTGCAGTTGATTCATTCGGACATATGTGGTTCAATGAATGTGAGAGTAAGGCATGGAACTATTTATTTCATCACATTTATTGACGATTACACTCGATTTGGACGTGTTATTTTTTGTTTTCTCATAAATCTGAGGTATGAGTTGCTTTGAGAAATTTTTGAGGTTTTAGAAAATCATTTTAAAAAAAAAAAAAAAAAATTTAAGATCCGATTGAGGTCGAGAAAATCTATCTGATCAGTTCAGATGTTTATGTGATGAAAAGGGAATAGAGAAAACAATTGACTATTCCAGCGATTCCTCAACAGAATGGAGTTGTAGAGAGAAGAAACATGTCTCAATGAAAATGGTTAAGTCTATGATGGCACGAGCTAATTTGCCTATCACCTTTTGGGGTGAAGATTTGTTGAATGCTGTTTAGATATTTAACCGTGCGCCTTCTAAATCAGTTACCTTCACTCCATATGAGTTGTGGACAGGTCGAAAATAAGATTTGAGTTTTCTTAGACATTGAGAATGTGCTACTTATACACACGAGTCTTCCCACAAGTATAGGAAATTGGGCCCTATAGGCAAAAATGAGTATCTTCACTAGATACTAAGAGCACTAGAAATGGTATGTGTTTATAGGTGAGCAAGAAAGTGGAAGTGTAACTGAATTTGAATCACGAGATGTCACATTCTTAGTGAATGAATTTTCAAAAAAAGGGCGAGATAGGTGAAAACTATTCTATGTTTGAAACTTTAGATAGTGATAATGATTTTACTAGGGCATCTCATCCAAGTGGGAGCAATGTGGGAAGTGGGGAATTTGTTTCCAACCAGTCTCAATTGCAACCACTTGATGTGAAGATGTCGTCGTTATCTAATCCGAATAGGAGTGTAATGGAGCATGATGTACTAAGTGTACAATCTCCAATTTGGCGAATAAGTCGCAAAAGCGTTCTCCGTCGACTCGTCGACGTTTAGACATTGAAGGTAAAGCTTTCATGGTCGCTCCACAAGAAGAGAATGAGCTAAGGAATGTAAATGAGGCTCTGACTTGCCCCGATAAGAAAAATTGGATACAAGCAATGTAAAAAGAGATGGAGTTAATGAGATCAAACCAAGTTTGAGAACTGGTTGATCTTTCTAAACGGATGCAAAGCCATTGGGAACAAGTGGGTTCTCAAAATAAAATGTAAGCTGATAGCTCGATTGAGAGATAAAAGGCTTGCCTTGTGGTGAAAGGGTATATTCAACAAGAAGGAATTGATTATGAAGAGGTTTTTCTCCTATGGTGAGATTTATTTCAATTTGTCTTATTCTGGCAATAGTGGCTAATATGGATCTTGAATTACATCAAATGGATGTAAAGACTGCAATTCTCAATGGAGAATTAAAAGAAGAAAATTATATGAAACAAACCGTTGGGTTTGCTATAGAAAGCCAAGAACAAAAGGTATGTCAACTTTTAAGATCGATATATGGCTTTAAGCAGTCTTCAAGACAATGGTATATACGTTTTTCATAATGTCATAGTGGCATATGTTTTTGTAATGATTGATGAAGATCATTGTGTATATATCAAAAGATCTAAAGATCAATTTGTGATCTTATCATTATATGTTGATGATATACTAATTGCCGAAAGATATATGGAGTTTGTTGATACAGTCAATAATTGGTTATGTTTCAATTTTGAGATAAAAGATATGGGTAAATCTGCATATATTCTTAGAGTTAAGATTTCAAGATATTGTTCAAAGAGATTGTGATCTCTTTCACAAGAAACTTATATTGATAAAGTTTTTGAATGATTTCGTATGCAAGACTGTAAACCCAAAGATACTCCTATTACAAAAAGTGAAGGGTTGAACCGTAAATGTGTCCTGAGACTTCACAAGAAAAGGAACGAATGGAATGTGTTCCATTTGCTAGTGCTGTTGGAAACTTAATGTATGCTATGGTGTGTACAAGACTTGATATTTGTTATGTAGTTGGAATGGTGAGTAGATACCAATCCAATGCAGGTCAAGCACTTTGGACTGCCATCAATAAAATCCTGAGGTATCTGAATGGTACTGTTGATTATTCGCCGAGTAATCAAGGTAGAGATCTGCGCCTTGATGGCTATACTGATGTTGACTGAAGAGGAGGTTTAGATGAGAGAAATTCTACCTCTAGATTTGCATTCTTACTTAACAATGGCGCTATATCATGGAGTAGTAAGAAGCAAACGTATATAGCCTTATCCACAATCAAAGTTGAATTTGTGGCATTATCAGCAGCAGTACGAGAGGGTATTTTGTCTTAAGAGATGTTTGGATCAATGAGGTGTTGCTAAGGATGCTGGAGGTTCAATCATTGGTTAATTGTGATAGCCAAGCAACAAGAACTTACACTAAGGATCCACTGCAAGATAAAACATATAGACACGAAGTATGATTTTGTGAAAGACATGGTTGTATGAAAAGATGTGAACGTACAGTACATATCTACGCATAGAATGATAGTAGATCTTATAACGAAGTTAATTCCTAGAGATGTTTTCCTTGGTCATGTGTTGACAAAGGGATTAGTTCCATATATTGAAATCTATAGGACTACGTGGAAGTTGAAGTACTGGATATTTATTTTTTCCAAAGTTCACAGTTAATGGTATGTTCCATTATTATTAATGCTTGAGTTTGTTCGATATTTATGCATATTAATGTTTAGTGCATTATGTTGAGAAGGTATGTCGGGCAGATATGAGATTAGCCCACTCACACGGGTAATCACATTTATTTACTATGTGATAAATAGAGATGAGATAATTTTAAGCTCATTATCTAGGTGATAATTGAGAGCTCGAGCTTAAAGTATAGATGTCGCCTTAACAAAGTGTTAAGATGAGGATATATTATTTATTATGTCCGAAAGTGAAATAGCCAACATATTTCGCTTTATCTGTCTTAATGCCAAATGTGAGTTCTGATGGATTCTTTCAAAAGAGTAGATTTGTGAACTCAAGTTAGACATTGGGTATGTCTGAACTATCATCTGTACGATATTAAGTGACAAGACATACGCTCCATGGGAAAGGAGAGAATACCATAATACGTATTTCATACTACGTATGCATGAGACGACCAATAAGAGTTGGCGGAAGTTTTAATCTCAACTTTCAAGCTGTGTGAGACTCTCGAGGGTAAAAGTTCCTCAAATTTGTCCCTCACGACTCTTACTTATTCTCAAGATTTCTATTCAGCGTTTGCTATCTTAGAGTGTTGCCAATGGTCATGAGATTGATTCGATCTAATGGGACATTTCTAGAAAAGCGAGTTGAACTGAAATTGAGAGATTTAAGGGAAGAGGAAGATCAATTTGTTTTGATGTCACATTCTATCTTTGTATTCACAGGTCGACCAATTATGATTATTTAAGTTTAATCATGATTGTGAATACAATGCATATGAACTGCTTAAAGAGATCAAGAGAGATATGATGTAAATGTGACTGATTGATCTAGGGTACTGCATACTGGATCTACTCTGAGTTAATATGCCCATTTTGAGCCGCTATATATTCCTAACAGATGTATGGCAATGAGCTCTCGTAGTATGCTGGTCGCACGGATTATTTGTTGATATGAACTTTGCAGTAAATAGAGAAAGTTATGTTTAACCCTTGGTGGGCAAGTGAGAGTTGTTGACCCTTCGTGGGCAAATGAGAGTTTTGGATAGCCCTTCATGGGCGAGTGGGAGATGTTGAATTTTACGAGGGTGTATGGGAGTAAGATGGTCCGCCCATGTAGGCTACCATAGTCTCTTACCACATTGGATAACTGCCAAAGGCAGTTATTAGTTTCAAACGTGATTTTGTCACGTTTATATGAAACGTCGTTTCTTCTGTCTTGTAAAATAACGTTCTTTCTTCAGTATAAAGAGAACGGTGAAGGAAAAAGAAAAGGACAACAAACTCCCGCTCTTCTCTTCGGAACGTCAAACGGGCGACTGGACTCTCTCGTTGCATTGTGGACATTTAATGTGTGGAAAACGAGGTATGTCCGTTCTGTGATGTATTTCTCCTAGCAGTGACTCAAGTAAAATTCTAGGGCTTGTTAATTCGAGTAATTCCGCTGCGTACATCATTGGGATTGGTTCCCTTCAAAATGAATGTTGGAATTATGATAATTTTTTATCAGCAATACGGGCATGTCCCTTTATAACGAGAGGCTAATAGTATATTCGATAAATTAGAGCTTCAAATTAGAGCTTCAGTCTTGTCTTGCCCAAAATGGCCACGAACTCCACCATTATGAAGTTCGGGCTCAGCACCTTCTCTATTAAAAGATATCATATTCTCACGGTTTTTCTTATATACTACTTTCGTGGGCAAGATGAGAGAGATAGTTGGAACTACAAAGACGTTTACTTCCAGTTTAGATTTTTAAAAGAAAATCCATATCGGCAATTTATATGGCCTCAAGTCCACATGCAGCACCATGTTGGAACGGTGCAAGAATGAATGGTGATAATTTTTAGGAAAAATTCCAAATAAAACATAAAGTGCTCTCATTTTCTCAAATAAAGATTTGAAGTAGACTTTATTTTAAATAAGGGCATGAAGTATCCCCTTTGTTTCAAAAAAGGGCTTGATCAAGGGCATATTTGTCATTTCTTTTTTTGTTTTTATTTTCCTTTTCTTCTTCTTTTTTTTCGATTTTCTTTTTTTTTCTTTGTTTTTACTGGCGAGGGCGGCGACCCTCGGCCAGGCCCTCGCTGGCCACGACAAGGTGACCCTTGCTAAGATTTGGCAAGGGCCGACCTCGCCAGATCAGGCGAGGGCTCGCCTCGATGGCCACAGCTGAGACCAGCCCTTGTCGGCTGCAACAAAAAAAAAAAAGAAAAGAAAATCGGAAAATAGAAAAGAAGAAAAGGAAAAAAAATATAAAATAAAAAATAAAAATGATGAAAATGCCCTTGGTTAGGCCTTTTTTTGAAACAAAGAAGGTACTTCAGGCCTTATTTGAAATAAGATCCACTTTAGGCCCTTATTTGAGCAAATGAGAGCACTTTAGACCTTTATTTGAAATTTTTCTTAATTTTTATAGGTAAAAAACCGCTTTGAAACAAAACCCTTAACTTCGCACTCGAGATCAATTTACCTTCTCTAAGATTACCTTCTTGTTGTTGCTTTCGCAACTCTTAACCGTCAATTTCTTTTTCTTTTTTTCCGAGATTCAACCAATTCTACACGAGAAATTGGAAAATAAGAAGTGGACATTGGCGTAATTAATAATTATGTAGGACAATATCCTCTCAATCAGCTTATTCATATACATTTTTGTTTCAAGTTAGTTACTTCAAATTAGATAGGTTATTAAGATATTTTCCATTCTATATGGTTTATTTCTTATTCGCTAGTTCTTTCCTTAGTAGGCAAGTGGTGGATATTGTGTTTAGCTTTGGTTTCATTCCGCCGATCCGCATGATCGAGGGTGCGTTTGGTTGGGCCTTTAGAGAAAGTATTTGGGAAAATGCAAAACTTTTTCTTAAAGGTGTCGGCTTTTGCTGAATCGTATCTCAAATTCCAAGAACCGAGATTGCTCCACGTAATGCTTGTGTACTTGCACCTTGATCTTATGACCCTTGTTTTGTCCCTTGCATTTACTAGAGATTTTTCTTTCTCTCTTCCTTCGGTCTTGCCATCGCACGAGCTCAAACACACACTTATTTTGTAGCTTGCATGCACCGTGCTATATACGTGCACCCTGGGTTATTGAAAGAGAGTTATCTTCTCTTGAAGTAAAAACTGTTCCTCTCCAGGAACTTTAAAGCCAATGCTGAGTTCAGTTCAACATTCCTAAGGGGCTTTGGGCCTTAAAGCTCCTTGAGGAAAAATTGAATATGTGGTAGATTTTTTGGGATCTCCTTGGCCAAATGTTGGCCTTGGTATAGCTGAAAGCTCAAGGCAGATCCCCACTTATTTTGGGCTTTCAGTATTTTTGGAAGGCCATTTCCTAGGATTAATTTTTAAAAAAATTCCATCAAAAACTACCCTCATCAATTTCTTCTTTTTTCGATTCTGCCCTCGTAAGTAACTATTCATCTTCTTGACATGGTGAAGCTCCGTCGAGAGTTGCGGAGTTTGGTTGACGGTTGCCGATGACCTCGGCATGGGGAGGTCATAGTTTCGCGACCCTCGCTTGGGGCCGCCTAGGATCGTGCTAGCTTAGTAGATAGCCGTCGGTGAAGGATTTAAGTTCTTTTTTTCTTTAAATTAAAAGATAGAAAAAATCCCTTTGCATTTTTTTTCCATACACTATTTTAGCCAAAGTTGCTTGACAAAACACTTTTGAGTTACAATTTAACGGACACACTCTGAATTTCGAAAAACATCCTTTGCAAAAAGTCATTTACATTTCCACCAAGACTTTCCCCAAAAGCGACGTGGACGACTTGTTTATGAATAGATCGAGGATGTAGAGTTAGTTATTTTGGTATTGAAAGCTTACCGTAAATATCATACCATCGCAATACCAAAAAAATAATATGTGTATGTTGCTTGGAGCCAATCAAAAGAATATTTGATCCGATATGTTTTATGAATTGTGAGATTAACTTTGTCCATCATTTTAAATGGGGATTAAGTCTATAATAATATTACAGTTTTAAGGCACTACACCAAATGGAGAAACTTGATAGATTCTTCACATTGGGTTTATATCTTCTTTTTCCATTTGTTTCCAAGAACAGTTTTGGAGCAAAATTAAAAAATATAAAAAAGTAGATTTTGAAACAAAGAATAACTTTTTAGAAACAAAAAATAGTATGAAGTCTCACATCTCTCACTTTTCCCTTTTAGTTTTTTCGTCACTTTCCCTCGACCTAAAATAGAAATTTTGTGCAGTTACCAAACACATTCCGATTCTCTAAAACTCATCCAAGAAACAGAATCTAAAAAAATCAATTCTAATCAGAATCACATATTTGGATCAGAATCATTGCCATGTAGGCCATAGATATCATGTCCTTCGTCAATTGACACAAAAGTTAAGTTGTGTTTATTTCGAAAAATGTAGTATTTCTGAAAAATATTTTCTAGGAAATCGTTTTCGAGAAAAATGATAATATTTTTTGGTATTTGGCTGAAACCTGAAAATGAACTAGAAATATTTTTCGCCGTTTTGATATGGAAAATCCAATTTTATTTTCCTCTGTGCACTCCTTTTCACTATTTTTTTTTCTTTCCTATTTTGGAGAAATTCGAATTTTTAATTATTCTTGTTTCTTATTTTCTATTTTCTTTATCTTTTTCCTTCTTCTTCGAGCCTTGTTGGCTCGTGGCGAGGCTCGAGCTCGCCAGAGGGTGATCTTTAGACGAGCCTCACCGACCATCGCCATGGCTTGTGACAAGTCAAAGAAAAAGGAAAAAGATAAAAAATAAAAAAATAAAAAAGAGAACGTGTTTGGTCTGGTGAAAGAAAGATGAGGGTGCAAAGAGGAAATCATTTTCACACTTTTGAAAGTGTTTTTTTTTTCCATTGATAGAAAATGTTTTCCTTGACTAGTTTATTTTTTGTGAACCAAACACCGGAGAATTCGAAAAAAATTTCCCTGAAAGTTGTTTCCGGTGAAATAGATGGAAAATATTTCCTAAGGGTGTGTTTTTTTTTTAGGAAACTTCGCAATAAAGGAAAGTATTTTTCGAGAAATCATTTTTCAGGAAAATATTTTCCCATTTTCAAGTTTTTTTTCTTGGTTTGTCCCATTTTCAAGTTAGAAAATTCTTTTTTAAACTGATGTATGTTTTCTTTTGCCGTCAATATTTTTTCATTGACTAATTATTTTCAGCAAATCAAACTCGTGAAAATTTGGAAAATTAATTCACAGAAATTTTTTTAGTTCAAATAAATGCACCCTGAATTTTTTCTGAAGTGATCTCATAATCATTTTAGATGTGCTGCCACGTAACAAGAGAGAAGTGCTTAGGTATATGCTTCTGTTGAAGTTCATAATACTTCTGAAAACATTTAAAAGTTTCTCGATAGCAAGATTGATATATCATGTAGTCGAACACCGAAAACAAAAAGAAAAATGGATTATTTAGATTGTCTAACTTTTACTCCTCAGCAACTCTCTTGATTTTTCGATCAATTTTGTGATGTCTCAGTCCGCCCCATCTTAAGGCTTACTAATCACGCGTTCTTGCTTTACTATTTCATTATATAGATGGCGCATGCGGAAGGCTAAGTAAAACAATCAAGACGGCCATACAAAACAAGTGCATGACAAAAGCATCAAATACCAAACAACAGGCACGCCTAAAGAGGGGTATGGCCTTAATAGGGGTTCAACTAACCGGATAACACACACAATACAACCAGTAAGATTATTTAGCAAATCGATTCAATACTTTATATTGACATCTGATTTAAGCCATTTACATTACTCCTTAAGACACACAGCTTATTTGGAAGGATTTACAAATGAAGGTAATCTACTCTCAATTTCCAGAATCATCCACCAGCTCCATTAGGGGTTCGCCATAGAAACATTCCTGCACAGACGCCGGTCGTTCCGGCATACTAATATGCTGAAAAAAATGTCTTCGACCATGGAGTGAGTATAAACCCAACAAGGAGATCACTAGGCCAGACGACTAAACCACCTATAGAATCGTAAAATTGGAGGAAAAGTTCACCAACATTAGATCCAAGTACACAGAGGCATAAAGTCTCAGAAATCATACCATATTGAAGTCATCACAATTAAGATCATCGCAACCAAGATCAATCGGTACTTAATACTCACAATGAAGAACCATAGATAGGCTAGTAATAAGGACTAGAGATCTACTTGCCTCAATTGATATTTGAGAAAACGGCGCAGAAATGATGCACGAACGATCTTGGATTTGCTTCGATTCCTTGTACGAACACTTCTACGGATCAACGTCGCACCATCGGAGCTCGTCCGGGGCGTTAGCGCACGGGCGAGGAGTGTGATGAGAGGCACAGCTAGGGTGGTGCGGCAAGGGAGTTTTTAGAGAGAAAGAGAGAGTTGTTCTGACAAACGAATGAATTGACGTCAGAAGTTTATATAGGGTAAGTAGGTGAATTGGCGAGTCAGCATCCAGACGGCCACGCGGTGACACGTGTTGCCACGTGTCACCGGCATGTTGACACGTGGCACCGCCTATGCCAAGTGCTGCCACGCGTCTCCCTTGCTTGACACATGTCCCTCACTAGGCCACATGTTGACACGTGACTCCCCCACCTGTCCACGTGTCTCCGTTGTCTTCGTTCAGTCCTAATTTCTCATGTATTTGACTCGATAGGACCATAATTAATTACTTAGTGTCCCTAAAAATATTATCGGGCCAATAATAACTCGTCTAAACTTGTCTAATAATTTGAACCCCGTTAATACTAATTCACCTTTTATTTAAATCAGGTGAAAGTTCGGGTTATCACAATCGTCCCCACCTAAGGAAATTTCGTCCTTGAAATTTCAATCTTACTCCCTCCTTATCCAAAGGTAAGACCCTTAAGGTCTGTACTAACCATGTGGCCTATTACGCTTTTGTAGCGTACTCTGATCTCATTTGCCACATCTCGTAATCATAACCTATATGCAGGGTCACCATTGACCTTAATAATCTTTCATCTATCTGGCAACATCACCATGCCATTTACTCAATTCATTTCTCATGACTCGCCAAATCAATTGGTGTCAATAATGGACTTATCAATGTCCAATATCATTAGGCAGGTCGTCTGTCAACACTTAGGATGTACAGAATGCCTGCCAGACATGATGCCGGTTCCATGTGCCAAGCCTGTGGGTCCGTTGGTTAGTCGTAAAATATTTCATAAATATCCCTCACACAGATGGGATCTTCTCTGGAATTATTTCCCTCGGAGGTATTAAAAGTATCCTCTTCGACTCACTGCCGAGGTAAAATATCCTCTCCGACTTACTACGGAGGCATTCAACAGAACAGACTTTCACCAACTCACCACTATGAATTTCAGGCATTTCTTGCCAATGGCATCTCAATCCACTCATCATACTTCATTTCAATTTCAGAGATGCAATGCCATGTTTTTGCAGTTTCAAGCCTATTGAGCTTAAACTCAAAAAAACATTTCAGCATTAAAACCGCTGCAAATCATTTCAAGATCGTTTTGATCCAAAACTGAAAACATTTTAGATTTCAAAAATTGGTCAGACTTAGAACGATACCTAGACCCACTCTTTCAATGCATGACTTGGTTCATTCTTGCCCCCATATGCCGTCTGTGTCCGAGAAGAACATGGCGGTGTCGCTCCTTGCTCAGGCTACTCCTGCCCTGGCGTCTACTCCCCGCATCTCGACAGACTGGGTTGTTACAGGCCCACCAGTTTTCGCCTGGTTCGTCCCCAAGTCATACACTTATGAAGAGAGTCCCGTTCAACACGTCCCATACCATGTCTCACTACAGTTTGTAGGTATCCCGTATAGCTCGTCCCATACCAAGTTGACGGTTTATCAAGTTCGATAAAATAATGATATGCTCATGCATGCACGTTTTCAAAACTCAATAGTTTTAATGCAATAAATCCGTGCTATGCGTGTACAATTTCAAACTTAAAGTAGTATAGATCCACAACTTAAACTTAACTAAAACCATTGTGCGACCATCACAATTTGAAGATCATCAGCCTAGAATTTGTCTATAGCACTTTTTCTTGGTCGCTTTTCATATCAATTCCATGATATTTCATATCACCAAGATCAATATCTAAACCTCCATTTACCACCACACAATCCAGTCCTATAATCCACAAAATCAACACTTCATCGTAATTCCATATCCACTATCAGTTATACAGGACTAACCATCAAACCACAACGTTTCAATCCTAAAGGCAAACCATTCCCATCAGAACTTACCGTCCAATTCGTCAGTTGATCACCCTGCTATATCCTCAAATAGCCATAATAATCATCAAACTTAAATAGTAATCAACATGATATCTTGGCTAATAAGTAGCATAAGCTACTGCCAATCCCGTACAATCACAACTCACATGCACTTGTAATTTTTTTATACGCGTACGTGCCTACCAAACACTTCGTCCACTATCGCACCTTATCACTCCATGAACTGCTCTGATACCAAAATAATGTTGTGACGTCCCAGTCCGCCACACCTTAAGGCTTACTAACCACGCGTTCTTACTTTACTCTTTCATTATATAGATGATGCATGCGGAAGACTAAGTAAAATAATCAAGACGGCCATACAAAACAAGTGCATGACAAAAACATCAAACACCAAACGGCAGGCACGCCTAAAGAGGGGTATGGCCTTAATAGGTGTTCAACTAACCGGATAACACACACAATACAACCAGTAAGATTATTCAGCAAATCGATTCAATACTTTATATTGACATCTGATTTAAACCATTTACATTACTCCTTAAGACACACAGCTTATTTGGGAGGATTTACAAATGAAGGTAATCTACTCCCGATTTCCAGAATCATCCACCAGCTCCATTAGGGGTTCGCCATAGAAACATTCCTACATAGGCGTTGGTCGTTCTGGCATACTAATATGCTGAAAAAAATATTTTCAACCACGGAGTGAGTATAAACCCAACAAGGAGATCACTAGGCCGGACGACTAAACCACCTATAGAATCGTAAAATTGGAGGAAAAGTTCACCAACATCAGATCCAAGTACACAGAGGCATAAAGTCTTAGAAATCATACCATATTGAAGTCATCACAACCAAGATCATCGAAACCAAGATCGATTGGTGCTTAACACTCACAATGACGAACCATAGATAGGCCAGTAATAAGGACTAGAGATCTACTTGCCTCGATTGATATTCGAGAAAACGGCGTAGAAATAACGCACGAACGATCTTGGATTTGCTTTGATTCCTTGTACGAACACTTCTACGGATCGACGTCGCACCATCGGAGCTCGTGCAGGGCATCGGCACCCGGGCGAGGCGTGTGGTGAGAGGCACAACTCCGGCGGTGCGCAAGGGAGTTTTTAGAGAGAAAGAGAGAGTTGTTCTGACGAACGAATGACGAAATGAACTGACGTCAGAGGTTTATATAGGGTAAACAGGTGAATTGGCGAGTCAGCATCCAAACGGCAACGCGGTGACACGTGTTCGATAGGTGTCACGTGTCACGGCCTATGCCACGTGTCACGGTGACACGTGTCTCCCTTGCTTGACACGTGTCACCTCACGGTGACACGTGTCCCTCACTAGGCCACGTGTTGACACGTGGCTCCCCACGTGTCCACGTGTCTCCGTTGTCTTCGTTTGGTCCTAATTTCTCATGTATTTGACCCGATAGGACCCTAATTAATTACTTAGTGTCCCTAAAAATATTATCGGGCCAATAACAACTCCTCTAAACTTGTCCAATAATTTGAACCCGTTAATACTAATTCACCTTTTACTTAAGCAGGTGAAAGTTCGGGTCATCAGAAATTTATCGTGTAAAGTGATATGGCCTAAATTAGAAAAACTATTTCTTGAAAGCTAATGAGAGTGTCGGCTTTTGCGGAGTCGTATCTCAAGTTCCAAGAATCGAGATTGCACCACGTACGTAATGTTTGTGTACTTGCAGCTAGGGGTGTGCAACCGGATCGGGTAGAATTGGGAATCGGACCGGACCGCCTAAAAAATAGGGCTAGTTCCCGATTCCAAAGTGAACGGGTCCAGTTTTCAATTTCAAATTTTTGGAACCGGTCTGAATTGGTCATGTTCACGGTTCCAAGTGAAGACCCTCCGGGAACTGGACCGGGTTTGGAACCGGTCTTAGTTATAGTAAAAACAATATAATTTTTATAAGTTGAGTCTAACTCTGCATCGCCTCATTTGTTTCTTCTCCATTCTTTGTCGCATCTCTCTATTTATTGGAGCAATATTTTTATAGATGAATGGAGAATGGAGTTTAAAAATTTATTTTGATGAAAGGGGAATGGAGTTTTATAATTTATGTTTTATGTTACGTGTTTGAACTTTTTATTATTTTTAATTGTACATGGCTATGTATTTGAACTTTCTTCGTTTATAGTTGTACGTGACCACGTGTTCGGCGGATAGGGATTTATGTTGATCATCTTTTACGTTGAGCGGTTTTGATGTTCATTATTATTTTGCTGTAAAAAAAATCAAAAAAAGGAAAAAAAAAAAAAAGGTTCTCGGGTAGACTCTGAAATCGGATCGAAAAAACAAGATATGTAGTAGAACTGATTTCAGAAATTTGGAACCGATCGCCCCTACTTACAACGGTTGATACTGTGATTTAACATTCAGAACGACACCCGTATAGCTACTTCTAAATGTGCCCCTCGGTCTTACGACACTTGTTTTGTCCCTTGCAAATTCTAGAGATCTTTCTTTCTCTTCTTTTGGTCTCGCCATCACACGAGCACACATAGTTGGCGTGCTTGGCTACACCGTGCTATATACGTGCACTCTGGGTTATTGAAAGCAAAGTTATCTTCTCTTGAGCTCCGTTTGTTTCACGAAAAATAACTTTTAGAAAAATATTTTTTGAAATTTTCTGATGTTTGGTCCGTGGAAAATAAACAAGCCAAGAAAAATATTTTCCACCCATGAAAAAACACATTCAAAATTTTTATCTTTTTGAGAAGAGGAAAACATTATCCCTCATTTTTCCTCCTCTCTCTTTCATTTTTTCAATTAATTTTTAAAAAATTCCAAATTTTTTAATTATTTTTAAATTTTAAATTTTAAATAATTTTATTTTCTTATTTTCTTATATTTTTTTATTTTCCTTTTTTTTTTCTCTTTCTTCTTCAACCGGCCACGGTGACCGGCCATAGGCGAGGACGAGCCTAGCCGGCCTCAGGCGAGGCTCCACTTCACTAGAGATCGACAACGTCCGAGGTTCCGCATCGCTTGGGGCCGGTCACTGGTCATCACTGTGGCTGGTCATCGGCCGAAGAAGAAGGAAAACAAAAAAGAAAAAGAAAAAGAAAAATAAAAAAGAAAAAACAAAAAATTTAAAAATTCAATTCAAATTAAAGAAAAAAAGAGAAAATAAAATTATTAAAATGAGTTCAAGGAAGAAAATCAAATCGAACTTTTCATATCCAACGGTGAAAAATCTTTTCTAGTTCATTTCAGATTTTAGGCAAACACCGGAAAATATCGTCATTTTTCGGGAAAATGAATTGCTGGAAAACATTTTCCAGAATTGCGACATTTTCCATGAAGCAAACTGAGCCTTGAATAAAAAACTGTTCCCCTCAAGAAACTTTAAAATCAAGTTGTGTTTGGTTCAGTTTTTTCAAGGACCTTGATAAAAAAATCGAGGTGTTTAATAAATATTATTGAGATCTTTTTGGTCAAATGCTCGTATTGGCAAAGCTGAAAGCCCAAAGCAAGGGGTGCTCACCTGCCTTTGGCTTTCGGTATTTTCGGAAGGCCAGTTTCTAGGATTAAATAAATTCTTTTCTTTCTAAACTACCCTTGGCAATTTCTTCTTTTTCTGATTTTTCCCTTGTAAGTAATTGTTCATCTTCTCCACGAGGCGAAGCTCTATCGAGAGTTGCGAAGGTCGGCCGACGATTGCCAATGACCTCGACGACCCCAAGCCAAGGTGGGGCGGAGCGATCCAGGCGAGGGCCGCTTAGGGTTGCGCGACCTCAAGCGTCCCTCGCGAGTGTCAGGCGACCTCCACAAGGGGTCGCGCTACCCCAAGCGGCCCTCGTCGGGGTCGCGTGACCTCCGCGAGGGGCCTCCTGGGGTCGCTTGGCCGCAGCGGCCAGGGTCCTACGCCGGCCGCAATACCGAAAAATAATATATGTATGTTGCTTTGATCCAATCAAAAGAATATTTGATCCGATATGTTTTATGAATTGTGAGACTAACTTGGTCCATCATTTTAACTGGGTATTAAGTTTATAATAATATTATAGTTTTAAGGCACTATACCAAATGGAGAAACTTGATAGATTCTTCACATTGGGTTAATATCTGCTTTATCCTTCAAAACGAAGCTACCGCCAAAGATCAGCATATACGTCTTGTTTAGCCGTGATGCTACGAGGCTATGACCCAAAAATTGCCAACTTTTCCTCTCTTTTCTCGATATATAAACTACTAGATCTTGCAATTGAAAAGCACCAAAGAAGCACAGTTATCTCCAGAGAGAAACTTGAAAAGGACAAACTTTCAAATCTCTCAATTTCCAACAGAACATGGCCATGAAAGTTGAGGTTGTCTCCACAGAGAGCATCAAGCCTTCCTCTCCAACTCCATCTCACCTCAGGAACTTCAAGTTCTGCCTCCTTGACCAGCTGGCTCCTCCGTTTTACATTCCTGTCGTCCTGTTCTACTCGGCTCCCGACGACAAGGCGGTGCCGAAGTCTGCCTCGGTGACGGAAAACTTGAAAACTTCACTCTCACAGGCACTCTCCCTCTTCTACCCTCTAGGCGGAAGGGTGAAAGGCAACGCCACCGTTGATTGCAACGACGAGGGTGCGCTCTATTTGGAGGCGAAAGCTCACGTCGAGCTGTCTGAAGTCTTGTCGAACCCAGACATCAATCAGCTGCAGCAATTCCTCCCATTCTCTCCATACAGAGTCGCTCCCAATATTGAGGAACAAGTCATTGTAGGGGTCCAAGCCACCTTGTTCCACTGTGGCGGCATCGGGATCGGCATCTGCATCTCTCACAAGATCGCCGACGGCACGTCCGTCTCCGCTTTCCTCTCTGCATGGTCCGAAATTGCCATCAACGGCATTGATGGCGAAGCCAGCCTCATCACTCCCTTCCTGAAAGCATCTGAGCTCTTCCAACCAACGGACATAAACTTCCAAATGCCATCTGGGGTCATCAGCAGTGAGAAGCTTTCAACCAAGAGGTTTCGATTCGACGGCGAGAGCTTGGCCCGCCTCCGGGCCAGGCTCGACAGTGCCTCTCCTACTCGCGTTGAGGCCGTGACCGCCCTCATATGGAAATCTGCCGTGGAGGCAGCGAGGAAGAGGCCGGAGCGGAACGAGAACTATCTTCCGTCATCTGCAGTCACACATGTGGTGAACATCAGAAGCAGGGTGAGGCCACAACCATTGCCTGAGAATGCGTTGGGCAATCTGTGGCAGTCCATTGTGGCACCACTCATGGAAGCAAACAAGGGACACGAATTGCAGGACTTTGCAGGCATTCTCAGGAAATCAATAAGGGCAGTTGATGCCGAATACCTGAGCGCGCTTCGAGGCGAGATGGGATTGGCCAAAGCCTGCGAGAGCCTCATGGCGGCACGGAAGCTGGCGGCTGCGTCCGCGGGAGAGGTTGAACTCTACAGGTTCAGCAGCTGGGCGAGGTTCCCGTTCTACGAGGTGGATTTCGGCTGGGGAAGGCCTGCTTGGGTGTGCACCACCAGTGTTCCGATGAAAAACGTGGTGATTTTGATGGGAACGGGGCGTGGGGATGGGATCGAAGCATGGATCACCCTGGCCGAGCACGACATGATCGAGTTCGAGCGTGACGATGAGTTGCTACAGTTCATTGCGCCGAGCCCTTAATTATGAGACACGCGACGCAAACGATGATAGCGATCCTCTATTGTTTGTTTGTTCATTTGCTTGATTCAATGTTTCGTATGTTCGTTTCCTTAGATGTCATAAACTGGTTTAATGGTTCGTGTATGATTTATACATGTGTGATTCAAACCGCATGTGAAAGTAAGTTCAAAGTTCCATAAGCTTTTATTTTTCTTGTTCCATCTATGAACGCTTCAGTTGGGAAAACTTTGTTGCAATGGAGCAATACATACGTAACATGGACCGTGGCATATTATGAAAAAATATTGTTAAAAAAATGTCTTAAAGGTATTTTTGTCAAGTTATAAAATATTCAATAGCAAATTCAGATGCCATAAGAAAAATTAAATATGAAATCAATGTGTTTTTGTTATATCAAAGCACATTAATCCAAGCTTAAAATAACATCGGAAGGGTACTATGGTCATAAAATCCATTACTCAGACGAGCAATGCTAATTGTACTAGGAAATCGTATTAAATTCTTTTACTAAATAATGTGGTAATTTTATATTGGGTATTTCAAGAAGCCGAGCCTTTCCAGCAATGGGGCTTAGGGACCGATATGATGATTGGTTTAGGTAGGGCGGTCGGCCTACCACGGGAACCTGTAGGGATTAGTGCGTGAGACCATGATCCACAAATTGACGCATGGGACTCACCCTTGACTTGGGAATGCGGAGGCGAAAGATAGCATGTCACAAGAGCGAGGCGAGGTATGGAACCCTACCGCGAGAGGGACGCCTAGCGAGCCGGGCTTCTAGAGATGAGGCCTTTTGACGAAGCCAAGTCAATTTTGGGCCACCAATACGTGCGTGATTTTCATCTACCCCATGTTTGAAAGCAATTTACTAAATAGTGCAAGTATGTACAGCAAATTCTGGGGGGGAATACAAAAGAGCTCAACTAATATTTATAATAACTTTCATCTTTGAGTCAACCACTATGAAGTATTTCATCAGCATATGTGTAAAAATTGTGTGACCACAGTCGGCTGTTCTAAAAAGTTAAACTGTTAGATGAAATCGCCGTTTAAAATTCAAATATTCTAACACTTTCCCTAGAGTTTAGGCTGTACTTTGCCTTATATGACTATATAGGAAAGGCAAATAGCAGCGGTGTCACTAAAATTTCACATGGTATCAGAGTAAAAAATCCCCAGTTCAAATATTCCTAGATTTCTATTTGCCCATCATTATATATTTTTATGTTTTCGTCTTAGGCTAAAGTTCAACATGCACGTGAGGGAGAGTATGAGAGTATTCTAATATTAATGCATGTCTTCATCTAATAGCTTCCACTTTTAAAACAACTCGTAATGGTCTCGCCAAAGCTTTACAATGCAATTTAGCAAATTTTAAGCATTGGCGTATCTTCTTTTTTTTTTGGGAAAAGTACCAAAAAAGTCATAAACCTATTGCATTGGTGCCAATTCAAATTGAAAACCTTTTAATTGGACTAATTAGTTCTAAATCTTTTGCATTTGTGCCAATTGAGTCCAACCAGCCAATTTTAGCTAGAAATCGTTGACGTAGATGTCGGTTGTCCTTTGTGGCGCGGCTGGTGCTAACTTTGACAATTTTTAATTATTTTCATTGAATTTTAATTTTTTTAGGCCACCCTCTCGACCAAAAAGAAAGCAAAAAGGAAAAAATAATTACAATTTTAACCTTTTAAAAGAAAATTATTAAAAATTATTCATTCAGCGCCGACTGTGCCACGTAGGAAGGCTGGCATCCACATCAGCGATTTTCGACTGAAATTTTTCCAATGGACTCAATCAACACAAATGCAAAATATTAGAACTAAATTGGTTCAATTGAAAGGTTTAGAACTTAATTGGTACCTGTTGACACCAGATTTTTGGACATTTTATTTTTAGAAAATTCATAGAAAATCCATAAAATTGCAAAATCAATTTTGGAAGCCTTGGCCACGCCTAAGGATCCATGTTGAACAATTTTTTTTTTCATATTTTTCTCATTTTTTTAAATATTTTCGAAAAATAGGAAAATACTTGAAAAATAAAAATAAAAATAGCATTTGAGGCCACAAAAATATATAAAAATAGCCAATATTTTTATTTTAATCTCATTTTCATTTTGACCAAATAAAATTTTGAAAATTTAGTTCGGGATTATTTGTTCCTTCTTTGAACATAATCCCGAATTAATTCAAAAAATTGCATTTTTGATTTCTAATTTCCCATTTTCAAATTTTTGGAGTCGTGACATCCCACTCTATTATCAAAAATTACAGTTCGGTCCAATTGTTCAAGGAATTGCTCAATTTAAGCGAATTGGACCAAATTGAACTTGGATTTTTCAATTTAGTCCTTGAGAATTGATTAAAATGAAATTAAACTTTTTCCAGGGACCAAATTGAGAATCTAAGCCCGTCACCCCCTAGTTTTCGACCCTCTGAATCGATTGGTGGTGGTAGTTTGGTCCAATTTGGCCGTTTAGGGTTTGTATTTTGTGAAATTCAACTTCTGGTCAAATGGGAAATTTGGGGCTTTGGTATAATTCGAAACAATTCTTGTCCAATCTTGACATTTTCTAATAGATGTCATGCCCCTAATTGCAATTTCATGGTTTAATTTGAAATTTTTTTAGATTTTTAGTGTCAATTTGAGAAAATTCGATCGACCGAGTCTGTCGGGTCAGACCAGATCCGTCCCACAGACTCGATCGACCATCATCTTCCCCAAAATAGATTTCCCGCACGCAGGTACACCCGTGGATGAGGTGAACTTTGACGGCAAAATCAAGACCCCTCCCGGCCTTAATCGGAGCAGGCGAAGGGTGGGCTTTATAGCCACCGTCGTTCCGATCCCGATGGACCCAATCTCAAAGTCTGCGGTGGCTGGAACTCGTCCGATGAACTCGGTCAATGTCACGGGGACTCCAAAGTCAACCTTTACGAAACCGAGCCAAAATTCACGTCCATTTGTGCTCAACGGAGAAACTGACAGAGCCAGACGGAATCCCCATCTGCTCCGGCACTGTTAAACCATATTGCACGTGGTCACACGTGTGACAGAAAGTCGGTGACCCCCCTCCCCGAGAGCGCGAATTTCTGTTTGAACTATATAGGTTCAATCCATGCGTTTTGGCAAAGGGAGAAGCTCATTCTGGTTTCAACACAATAAGTTCATTCTTGGAAATCTGATAGCACATCAGGAGTTCTAACTATATCACATGTTACATGATACTGCATAATTGACTCCCCAATTATATATTTCGACCAAAACTCAGCCCAGTTTAACATCGTAAGATCATTTGACACCTGACATGTCATCTGACACCAATTTAACTGCATAATTGACACACATTAACTCTTGAGGATAGCTACGGCCAATCATCCCAACATCATTTGCATTTACAGAGAGCAACAGGAGATGCCGCTAATTCTTTAGAACTATCTTCGGAAGAATGGATGAATTGTCTCTTCGCGTCGTAGATTGCACAAGATCCTAAGTAAAAGAGGAAGCGATGGAAGAGGAAACCACAATGACACACCAACAAAGGAGCAATTGTCATTTGACGGAAGACATGCAAGTACACGGCGAACGAGTTTTATTTCCCGACGCACGTTTGCTAGCATCCTGGAGCAGGTAGCAGTTATTTTATACACAGAAACTGTCCTTAAATTGGAAAACAAAACTCTACCAGACCCTAACTGAAGCAAAACGCGAAAATTTTTCAGGGAAATGTAGAAAAGTGAAAGTAATTAAGACTGCGTAATCTTGCCGCCTTAAGCATTTGCATCTTCAGGAGTGGGTTCGTCTGCTTTGACGGAAGCAGCTTGTTTCTCAGGATTTATGACCAGTCCAGTCATTGGATCAACAGGACGTGTGTCACGCGGTCCACCCTTGCATCCCATTGCCACCATGGGTGGAGGAGGCCGTAGACCAGCTCTAAAAAGAATGCGTTGGACGGGATCCGAAGGTTGAGCGCCAACCGAAAGCCAATACCTGAATGAAGCAGAGAATATTCTAACCAAGCATGATCGAACATGTAAATTGACATGCAATTAAGATGACTTGCAGATAGATAACACAATCAAAATATAACGCAAGCATACGTGCACGTCTATGCATAACAGAGAATTATGGAACAGGAGAATTATTAAGAGTGCTGTTGCCCTTTCTAGCTCCACACACTCAGAATATCTTCCATCATAAGGTTACATTACCATGTAAATCGATAATGGAGGATATTCACAACAGGCACATATAGTCCTTGCTAGCAATTAACAGAATATCTATTAGGCATCCATACCCACTAATAACCAAGTGAATTCTGCACATTTCTTAAGATTGCAACTGAACACAATTGTATCAGTTAAACCTTTAGGAGAACAATGCGACTCAAGTGGACTCCAACCGATGAAGAAGATCTTTTCCAATTCACATAAGTGTATCGGCAAATTGGGGGAGGCTTACAACATCCTGACTGTCAAATAGAAGAAATAGAAAGAGTTAATTTAATCAGATAACATGAACATAATAAAATGAACATAACTTAGCGCAAATAGAATAGTGCATTACCCGTCACCAAGTGGTGCTATCATTGAAGGCATATTCAAGTCTTGTGATGCCTCAAATCCACTGAGAAGACTACTGTAAAAACCCGGAGGCTTATTGTAACTTCCAAGAACTTGAGGTGCAGAAGAAACTTGCGAAGAAGCTTGAGGTGCGTTTCCTTGCTTCTTTCTTTTTGTTTTATTCTTCTCTAGATAGCTCTTATGTCGCTTTCCTCCTTTGCATCCATCTTTCTTCTTGAGGCCCGTACATTTTGCAAGGAGACTCATATCTTCACTTAAGGCTGCCAAATTTCTCTAAGACTAACTTCCAAGTCGCATTTCATCGAGAGATTTGTTTATGGTCAAGATCATCTTCTTGATAAATTCATATCTCTGAATAGTTTGTGAGCCCATGACTGCTATCTTAACAAACTGGGGGCACACCTCTCAATATCTATCAATAGCATCCATGCCACCATTCCCCTGAACGAATATATAGAATTTATTAGAAGTTACCAATAAATTATAACACTAAATTGAGTAAAAAAGAGTATAACGACAATTTATACATGAGTATCTAAACCATGCTTCTCTAGTATTCCATCTCTTGCTTCACGTGTCCATCTCTTCAAAATGTAAGCACTAGGAATTAACTTTATGTCCAAGTTATCGAGCACCTTCAACGCATGGCAACATAAAATTCCAACGGTCTCAAAATGATTACAAGCACAATTCACCACTTCATTGCTTGGGCCACCAGTGACCTTGTACTCTGGTTCATTTGCACCAAATGAACCAACAACATATTCACGCAAGAGACCCATCTCAATACATTCCTTGATAACTAGGGATAAAGTTTTCATTCATTATGTCAGAAAATTTTCAAACATCGAAGGTGTATAGACCTTACCTGCTTGCTGCAACATAGGTGATGTCTAACACAAAATCAAAGGCAATTTCTTTCTAGCATTAAACTCAGCTTGTAACTCTTTGTACCGCTTATCATTCACCACCTTATCAAATCTCTTGAAAAATCCATTTAGATTTATATTACATGTAAGATAATCCTTCACATCTCCATCCAAACTCTCACTCAACTGTGTACTACGCATCCCCAAGGTCACTATAGATTTCATATAACATCTAGCCCACTTCTCTTTCAACCTATACAGATTTTGGAGTCAAGAATTGTCACTAGCTTCATATGTTGAAAGTAATGAATCCCAAGCCTCTTCAAATTTTTTCACTTCTACATATTCATACACAAGCTTCTTCAAATCAGTCAAAAAATTAGATCCACTCTTCATTAAATAACTTACATTTTTTATGGCATTTTGCATTAGATGCCATGTACACAATCCATGTCTTGTCTCGAGAATCACCTCTTCTAATGTCTTCGACATTGCTGCATTTTGATCAGTAAAAATTGTTGCATGCCTCCTATATTTGTGTGCCTCCAAGAATGTTTCGAAAAGCCATCTGAAGGAATTTGTGGTTTCATCATATAAAAGTGCAGCCCTAAAAATCACAATCTCTCTATGGTGATTGAATCCAATAAATTCACCGAGTGGCCTGTACTCTTTGTTGGTGGAAAATGTGGTGTCAAAGGTCACAACATCACCAAAAAGGGCATAATCAATAACCATCCTAGAATCTGCCCAAAATATGTTTGTTATTTGCTCATTACTATCAAGCTGAACAGCATAGAAGAAAGATGTGTCTAAGATCTGTCGTTTTTCGAAGTACCTCAATAAACATCCTACATCTCCAAACTCCATGTCTCTCCCTCGTTTAGTGCAAAGATAGTTTTTTAGATCAACCATCGTGTAACCAACATTTTCTCTTCCCCCAACCTGTACACTAGACAAGTCATGCTGCTGTCTCTGTGTGAGGCCTGCATTGTTAGCCAACACAATTTGCTGAGCTTGGACATCGCTTATTTGCCTATGTGGCCGTATCAAGTGAGTACACTCTGCAAAGTGGAGTGGATGGGAATGCTTTGGCTCAAAATCATACACACAATATTTACCGCTCCCTCAAACTAATCTGATTCCCATTCGGGCATGACAGTCCATCCTCGTTTCAGGCCTAGGCTTTTTTTTACTAATTCTAGCTGTTTATCTTTTTGTCGACGTCACTCTTTTGCACAACAAAAGCGTGTAGAAGTTATGGAACTATCATTCCTTTTGTTAGTAACTCTCCTACGTACACCAAAATCAATTTTCAATGCATACATCTTCCAAAACTCCCACGCCTCATCTACATCATTAAATTCCATACCCATTTGTGGAGTCCAATCATTACTGCCGATAAAATCACACAAAAAATAGTGGACAAAGTGGCATCATTAGAAGATAAACTTGAACAACAAACAATAAAACAGAAGAAAAACTAACATACTTTCATAAAGACATTAATTACCTTGTGCCATCATCATCCATTTGAGAGGGAGTCTCCATTTGAGGGATAATTTGACATCTAGTACTAAGCATGGAAGTTGAGAGGCAAAGTGCTCGCCTATCTCTCCCAATATTTCTAAAAGCGTGCAACTGCTGCCATCTAACACTTTTCTAATAAAGGCAGATATGTGAGTGTCAAGGATTACTTTTAGGAAATAGTTGCTAATGAAACAGTTGTTTGTCATGTGAATTAGTGAGAATTGGGTGGGTGTCATGTTTATTATGGGCGATGGGATTGTTTTGCTCTGTTGTTGATATGAATTTGTCTTCAATCAATTTTGTGGATTTCAAGTATGATGCCTTTTATACTCCATGATCATTGCAGATCTACAATCTTATAAGAAATTTAGCAGTGGTAAATGGAAGCAGAAGAAACTCTCAATCAATTTCAAATAGAAAGCATGCATCCGGGCAAGTGCTCATGATCATGCCGAGAGGTCATATAGTCATCAACGAAGGTGTCTGCCAAGTGTGTCGCACAGTTGAAGAGTGATTATAAACTCGACAAGCACAGTATAAGAAACTATTTATATAACCTCTTGTTAGGTGGAATTCAATTGGAACTTACCACACTTTCTGTGACGTCCCGGAATTTCAAGGTATATTATATGAATAATATTGGACGGTTGAAATTGAGTGACATTTGTCGGGCGCGGAATCATTCGATCTGAAGGTCGTTAGCCGTTGATCGAAGCGTAGTTAATTTAAGTTCGATTAGATTAGGCGCGCCGTAATTAGTCTTCGCCGTATTCCTTCGCGCTCGCGTCGACTCTGAACCAAATATTCTGAACCAATCCTAAATCGTCAGATTACCGAAATACCCACAGATATTATTCATATATGCCAGAAACAATTAATACCGAATGACCGCGGGCCCCGCATCATAAAATGCATGGTCAAATCACCTTTTTTGACCCCTTGGATATTACAAGTTTGCCATTTGACCTTGGAAAAGTCAATTTTGCCCTTGAAGACCATTTGTCTCTCCTCTCTCTCTCTCTTCCCTTTCTCTCTCTTCCTTCTTGCAATTCTCACGCATGGCAGCCCACTTTCACGCACACCACCACTTCATCTTCATCATCTTCATCTTCTTGGCTTGAATCGTCGCTCCACCGCCGCCCGCCGAGCCGCCGGCCACCCTCCCGCCACCGCGCCTAGCCTCCGCCGTCAGTGTGCCGCCCCAGCGAGCTGTTGCCGCTGCTGTTTGGCTGCTGTCCAAGCGCCGCCGCGCCTCGCCGTCGTCCGCCAAGCTTCACCGGAGCCACAGAGGACCCGCCGGACCTTGGCCGAAGCTCCGCCAAGCTTGCCAGCCGCTCGTTGAGCCCCGTTGTCGCCGTTTAGCCTCTGTGCAGCCGCTGTCCAGCCGCCGTTCGTCGTCGTCTGGTTGTCGTTTTGGAAATCCGACACCATGGTTCCGTCCGGATCGACGAGGAGAGTCTGTAGGAGCGTCGCCGGAAAATTTGCCGCCGCCACCGCCGCCCTTCGCCGGTCGCCGCCGATCGTCGCCGCCAGTTTACGAGTGAGTTAACCCCTAATCCCTGATTAGGCCGTTAATTGCACTTATTAGATTAATTAATTAGTTACCGTAATTAGATTAAATAGTTACCGCAGTTAATAGATAGTTACCGTGGTTAGATAGTTAACTGTGGTTAGATTAATTAGTTACCATAGTTAAATTAGATAGTTACTGTGGTAGATTAATTAACTGCTGTGGTCAGTTGAATTAACCGTGGTTAGGTGGAATAGTTACCATGGTTAATTGCATGTTGTTGTGCCTAGTTTGTGGCGTCCGATCGTGGATCGGACTGAGTGTTGATTGCGCATTAAATTGCTGAATGATCACACTAGAGTTGAAATGCCATGTTAAATGGAAATTGAATATTCGCCTGACCAATTGTGATTTTGAGTGTGAAAATGGCCGTGGGCCAGGTTTGAGTGTGAAAATGGCCGTGGGCCAGTTTTGAATGTGAAAATGGCCGTGGGCCGAGTTTGAGCATGAAAATGGCCGTGGGCCAAGTTTGAGCATGAAATTGGCCGTGGGCCAGGTTTGAGCATCAAAATGAGATTTGGCTTGAGAGCCTGTTTTAAGCGCGAGGTCACGCAGTTGTTTCACCGTGTCACCCTAACGTAACTGGGGGCACATGCGATACCCTTGTTGGCATGGGTCGCCGCCTGATAAGTCTGTGTGCCGGCGACGTACAGTCCGGGATTCCACGGCTTATTGGTTGCCTGTCAGTCCGTGCCCGGCGACGGACCGTCCGGATAACACGGCTGATGAGATGCCGATCGCAACTTGTGTTGGTCCGTAGTCCCTCCTGGAATTATTCCTGGTATGCTCGCCTTAGGGGTCTTGAGGGGGCTATCGGATGCCGTCGCCGTTAATGTTGTGGGACGACGCCCGGTTAATCCGGAAGAGTACTAGCAGCGAGGCTGTGCTTTGGCGAGAGTGGGGTATCTCTTGGCCGGCTGATCGGAACGCGTTTGTTGCATAGTGCATGATTATTGCTGAGTGTTCTGGCTGATTGGTTGATGCATTGTTTATTCCTTATCATGTCGTATCTGTCGCATAGCTCCAGGCGAGGTACGTTGCATGTGGTTGTTGTTCTGAGGTTGAGATTAGTTCGCTAGAATGGCTAGGTCGTGATCAACGTCCTAATCGGACTTAGGCGTTGACCCGCTGAGATTCATATCTCATGCGCTTGGCTGATCGCCTTTCAGGTCTTCGTGATGGCCGCGCAGGTTGAGCTGTGGAGGAGCTTTGGAGGCCGTGTTGTGTATAGCTGGTAGTGTAGTAGTAGTGTATCGGCTGTAGTGCGCCCTGACCCGACCCGGTATCTTTTTGTAGGTCTAAGGGGATCGGTCCAAGAAGGACTTGTGTATATTATGTTTGTATTGTGAACTAATCAAGCAAATAATGAAAAGGGTTTGTTGTTGTTTGTTGTAGTTCCTATTCTGTCTATCCCTGTTGTTCGTTGTCCGGGGTAGTATTCGCTTCCGCATGTGCTTAATTATAAGATAAAAGAAATGGGTCGATGATCTGCTTGGGACATCATCCTTTGACCTGACGTTTGGAAGGGATGGTCGCTCGCCCGGGGTTCGGGGCGTGACATCCCCGTTTTGGTATCAAAGCATGGTTTGTGGAGTAAAAAGGGTGATGGGTTTGGGATAGTTGATAGGAATTAAACCCTGTGCTTGTGTTTGCTGTTTGATTGTTGTTTAGTAGTAGACCTGAGTTCTCATTACGTGTTGTTTTGGGCGAGCAGGAGTCCGTATGGTCCTGCAGGATGAGCAACCGTAGCCGGAGAGTGCCCCGAGGTAGGGCAACTTAGGTGGATCCCGATATGGAGAGGGATCATGTTCCGGGAGTACCCACGGAAAGGGTAGCTCCAGTTGCTCCTGAAGCGGTTGAGAATCGCGTTCCTGTTGCTCGCAGAGGCAGAGGAAGGGCCGCCCGAGCAAGACCTAGAGTGGGTAGAGTGGACGAACCGGAAATGCCCAGAGAAGGGGCAGTGCATGCAGATCCTAGCGTGGACGGGATCTTGCAAGTGTTGGAAACCATGGGTAACCTGATGGGGCAGCAAATGAGGAATCAAGCTGCAACTGCCATTCCATAGGAGGGTCCGTTAGCTGAAGACGGGATCCGCAGGCCGCAGACTCACAGATTGGTGGAGCAGTTTATGAAGCTTAAGCCGCCGAGGTTTTCTGGAACTAGTGACCCGGAAGCTGTAACCTCGTGGATGGAGGATTTGGAAAAGGCCTTTGCCTTGTTAGGATGTTCCGAGGAAGAAAAGGTAACGCTGGCTGTCTACCAACTGCAGGGTAACGCTAGCTCGTGGTGGAAGGCCACGCAAGGAAGTGTGTTTCCCGAGGGTGCGATCCCGGAGTGGGGTGCCTTCGCGGAAGCCTTCTATAGCAAGTACTTCTCGAATTGCGCGCGAGAGCAGAAGATGGATGAATTTCTGCATCTCCATCAGAATCAGTCGTCGGTGGACCAATACGAGGCAAAGTTTGCCGAGCTGTCCAAGTATGCACCAAGGATGGTGGAGAACCCTAAGGATAGGGCAAGGAGGTTCAGAGACGGGTTGAAGCCGGAGATCAAAAGTGTGTTGGTGCCGTTCAGCCTGAAGAACTACAATGAGCTATATGAGAAAGCTCAGCTGGTGGAAAGGGACATTGCCGAAAGGGCAACCGCATCTGGACCGCGATTCGCTCCTATTGTGAGAGATAACCGAAGGTTCGGTAAGGGACCGATGATGGGTAATAGGAACCCCATCTTGCCTAACAGGAGAAACTTTGTTGGAAGTCGACGTTCCGTCCCGACGTCGTGTGCTCGTTTTGCCGTCAGAAGCATGGGTCTGGCCCGTGCCCGAGGAGGTCAGGTGCTTGTTTTGGTTGTGGCAAGTATGGCCACCAAGTTAAGGATTGTCCTCAGAGACAGATGGGAGGATAGATGCAGCAGGGAGGTCAGATGCGAGGGAACATTCCGCAGAACTTTCAGAACCGACCGCCAGTGCAAGGAAGGGTGTATGCTATCACCCGGGAAGAGGCGAAGGACTCGCCGACCGTTTCAGGTACAGTCTTATTGCATAACCAAGTAGCTTATGCATTGTTTGATTCAGGAGCTTCCCACTCCTTTGTTGCTGCTCAGTTTGTTAACTAGCTGGCATAAGTACAGAGCTGTTGAAATCAACTATTAGGATATCTACACCGCTTAAGGATAATGTTATGGCTGCAGTAGGATGTCCTAATTGTAGGCTGGTTGTAGACAGTCATGAGGGAAGGATAAATCTGATTGTACTAGCTATGTTTGATTTTGATGTCATTATTGGTATGGACTGGCTCACTGAGCAAAGAGCTGTTTTGGATTGTCATAGTAAGACTATCCTGTTTAACCCATTGAATGGGGTTAGTTTCAAGTTTGTTGGAAATCGAGGGGGAACCTCGATCCCCTTAGTTTCGTCGCTGGAAGCGACTCGGTTGTTGGATGGAGGTTGCCAAGGTTATTTGGCGTCTGTTGTAGATGTGTTGGCTGAGGAGTTAAGGCTGGAGGATATTGCTGTTGTAAGGGAATTCCCTGATGTTTTTCCGAAGGAGTTGCCTGGATTGCCACCGGAAAGGGAAATAGAGTTCGTGGTTGAGTTAGCCCCTAGTACGGAGCCAATCTCAAAAGCACCGTATCGGATGGCGTTGTCGGAACTCAAGGAACTGAAGGTACAGATGCAGGAGTTGTTGGATAAAGGATATATCCGTCCAAGTGCATCTCCATGGGGAGCGCCCGTTTTGTTTGTGAGGAAGAAGGATAGATCACTTCGTCTGTGCATCGACTACCGTCAGCTCAACCAAGTGACAGTCAAGAACAAGTACCCGTTGCCAAGGATTGATGATTTGTTTGACCAACTTCAAGGAGCTTCGGTGTTCTCCAAGATCGATCTACGGACGGGATACCATCAGCTAAGAATCAAGAGGGAGGATGTACCGAAGACAGCGTTCAAGACGCGCTATGGCCACTATGAGTTCACAGTGATGCCGTTTGGTCTAACAAATGCTCCAGCTGCTTTCATGGACTTGATGAATAGGGTATTCAGTGAGTATTTGGACAAATTCGTCATAATGTTCATTGACGACATTTTGGTATACTCTAAGAACCCTGAGGAACATGAGCAACACTTGAGGACAGTGTTAGAGACTCTTCGAAAACACTAGTTGTTTGCTAAGTTTAGCAAATGTGAGTTTTGGCTAGCTCGCGTAGCCTTCCTTGGTCACATCATTTCTGGAGAGGGAATATCAGTAGACCCAACCAAGATCGAGGCGGTCATGGATTGGCCGAGACCGATATCAATGACAGAAGTTCGGAGCTTCTTGGGTTTAGCAGGCTACTATAGACGTTTCGTGGAAAGGTTCTCCGCGATAGCTTTGCCATTGACACGTCTGCTGAAGAAGGACGAAAGATTCGAGTGGACAAACAAGTGTGAGCGTAGTTTTCAAGAGCTTAAGCAGAAGCTAACTACGGCTCCTGTTTTGACAATACCGTCTGGTCTTGGAGGATATGAGATTTACAGCGATGCTTCCTTCAAGGGACTAGGCTGTGTGCTTATGCAACATGGGAAAGTAGTTGCGTATGCTTCTCGTTAGTTGAGACTGCACGAGTTGAATTACCCGACGCACGATCTGGAGTTAGCAGCGATCGTGTTTGCCCTTAAGATCTGGAGACATTACCTGGTAGGAGAAAGATTCCAAGTTTACACCGATCCTCAGAGTTTGAAGTATCTGTTCTCTCAGAAGGAGTTGAACATGAGGCAGCGCCGTTGGATGGAACTTCTTAAGGATTATGACTGCGAGATCTTGTACCATCTGGGAAAGGCTAACAAAGTTGCTGATGCACTAAGTCGGAAGTCAGCGATTGCCCAGTTGATGGTCCGGGAGTGGCGTCTTCTGGAGGAGGTGCGAGATTCAGAGTTTAAGTTGGAGGTAGGCCGTCTGTCGAGTTTGATGGCTACATTAAGGATCGAGCCGGAAGTGCAAGCGAGGATTAAGACATTGCAATCGACGGATCCTGCCATTCAGAAAGTCCTTCAAGAGGGCTCAGAGAAGAGGAAAGAAGATTTTCAGGTAGCTGAAGATGGAATATTAAAGTTCAGAGGACGTTTGTGTGTGCCGGCTGATGAGAGTCTTAGGGAAGAAATCTTGTCGGAGGCACATCGTAGCAGTTACAGTATTCATCCGGGTAGTACGAAGATGTACCAGAATCTAAGGCAGTATTATTGGTGGAGTGGCATGAAGACGGACATAGCCAAGCATGTGGCGAAATGTCTAACGTGCCAGCAGGTCAAAGCTCAACATTGTAAGCCTGGAGGGTTGTTACAGCCGCTTGAGATTCCAGAATGGAAGTGGGAGCACATCACGATGGACTTCGTGACAAGTTTGCCAAGGAGCCAAAGGGGCAATGATTCAATTTGGGTCATAGTGGACAGATTGACGAAGTCAGCACATTTCATCCCAGTAAGAAAGGACTTCGCTTTGGACAGGTTGGCAGATTTATATGTACGTCTGATCGTACGTTTGCATGGCGTACCAGTGATGATCACGTCGGACTGTGATCCCAGGTTCACGTCTACCTTTTGGAAAAGCTTGCAGACTGCGTTGGGAACGAAGCTGCAATTCAGTACGGCTTATCATCCGCAGATGGATGGCCAGTCTGAAAGGACAATTCAGACGCTTGAGGATATGTTGCGGGCATGTGTATTGGATTTCAAAGGCAACTGGGAAGGACAGCTTCATTTGGTTGAATTCGCCTACAACAACAGCTATCAGCAGAGTATCAAGATGGCGCCTTTCGAAGCATTGTATGGCAGGCCTTGTAGAACGCCAGTCTGTTGGGACGAAGTTGGTGAAAGGAAAATCACCGGTCCCGAGTTAGTGCAGCAGTCGTTGGATATAGTGAAAATCATCAGAGAGAGACTGAGGACTGCTCAGAGCCGTCAGAAGAGTTATGCCGACAAAAGACGCAGACCATTGGAGTTTCAAGTCGGTGATCATGTCTTTCTGAAGGTGTCGCCTATGAGAGGGACATCTCGTTTCGGCAAGAAAGGAAAGTTAAGCCTGAGGTACGTTGGGCCGTTCGAGATCTTGGAACGGATTGGAAATCTAGCTTATCGTCTCGCGTTGCCATCGAGACTTGCTCAGGTACATGACGTATTCCATGTATCTATGTTAAGGAAGTACGAGCCGGATCCAGCTCACGTCTTGAGCTTTGAGGAAATTGAAGTGGATGAGCGTGTATCGTATGTGGAACGTCCGGTGAGGATCGAAGACCGGAAGGAGCAGGTTCTGAGAAACAAGACAATTCCATTGGTGAAGGTTGTTTGGCAACACCATGGAACCGAGGGAGCGACGTGGGAAAGTGAGGAGTCAATGAAGTCTAGGTATCCTTTTCTTTTTGAGGTGGTGTAATATTTTAATTTCGGGGACGAAATTTCCCCAAGGGGGGAAGAGTTGTGACGTCCCGGAATTTCAAGGTATATTATATGAATAATATTGGACGGTTGGAATTGAGTGACATTTGTCGGGCGCGGAATCATTCGATCTGAAGGTCATTAGCCGTTGATCGAAGCGTAGTTAATTTAAGTTCGATTAGATTAGGCGTGCCGTAATTAGTCTTCGCCGTATTCCTTCGCGCTCGCGTCGACTCTGAACCAAATATTCTGAACCAGTCCTAAATCGTCAGATTACCGAAATACCCTCAGATATTATTCATATACGCCAGAAACAATTAATATCGAATGACCGCGGGCCCCGCATCATAAATGCATGGTCAAATCACCTTTTTTGACCCTTGGATATTACAAGTTTGCCATTTGACCTTGGAAAAGTCAACTTTGCCCTTGAAGACCATTTCTCTCTCCTCTCTCTCTCTCTTCCCTTTCTCTCTCTTCCTTCTTGCAATTCTCACGCATGGCAGCCCACTTTCATGCACACCACCACTTCATCTTCATCATCTTCATCATCTTCATCTTCTTGGCTTGAATCGCCGCTCCACCGCCGCCCGCCGAGCCGTCGGCCACCCTCCCGCCGCCGCGCCTAGCCTCCGCCGTCGCCGTGCCGCCCCAGCGAGCTGCTGCCGCTGCTGTTTGGCTGCTGTCCAAGCGCCGCCGCGCCTCGCCGTCGTCCGCCAAGCTTCACCGGAGCCACCGAGGACCCGCCGGACCTTGGCCGAAGCTCCGCCGAGCTTGCCGGCCGCTCGTTGAGCCCCGTTGTCGCCGTTTAGCCTCTGTGCAGCCGTTGTCCAGCCGCCATTCGTCGTCGTCCGGTTTTCGTTTTGGAAATCCGACACCGTGGTTGCGTTCGGATCGACGAGGAGAGTCCGTAGGAGCGTCGCCGGAAAATTTGCCGCCGCCACCGCCGCCCTTCGCCGGTCGCCGCCGATCGTCGCCGCCAGTTTACGAGTGAGTTAACCCCTAATCCCTGATTAGGCCGTTAATTGCACTTATTAGATTAATTAATTAGTTACCGTAATTAGATTAAATAGTTACCGCAGTTAATAGATAGTTACCGTGGTTAGATAGTTAACTGTGGTTAGATTAATTAGTTACCATAGTTAAATTAGATAGTTACTGTGGTAGATTAATTAACTGCTGTGGTCAGTTGAATTAACCGTGGTTAGGTGGAATAGTTACCATGGTTAATTGCATGTTGTTGTGCCTAGTTTGTGGCGTCCGATCGTGGATCGGACTGAGTGTTGATTGCGCATTAAATTGCTGAATGATCACACTAGAGTTGAAATGCCATGTTAAATGGAAATTGAATATTCGCCTGACCAATTGTGATTTTGAGTGTGAAAATGGCCGTGGGCCAGGTTTGAGTGTGAAAATGGCCGTGGGCCAGTTTTGAATGTGAAAATGGCCTTGGGCCGAGTTTGAGCATGAAAATGGCCGTGGGCCAAGTTTGAGCATGAAATTGGCCATGGGCCAGGTTTGAGCATCAAAATGAGATTTGGCTTGAGAGCCTGTTTTAAGCGCGAGGTCATGCAGTTGTTTCACCGTGTCACCCTAACGTAACTGGGGGCACATGCGATACCCTTGTTGGCATGGGTCGCCGCCTGATAAGTCTGTGTGCCGGTGACGTACAGTCCGGGATTCCACGGCTTATTGGTTGCCTGTCAGTCCGTGCCCGGCGACGGACCGTCCGGATAACACGGCTGATGAGATGCCGGTCGCAACTTGTGTTGGTCTGTAGTCCCTCCTGGAATTATTCCTGGTATGCTCGCCTTAGGGGTCTTGAGGGGGCTATCGGATGCCGTCGCCGTTAATGTTGTGGGATGACGCCCGGTTAATCCGGAAGAGTACTAGCAGCGAGGCTGTGCTTTGGCGAGAGTGGGGTATCTCTTGGCCGGCTGACCGGAACGCGTTTGTTGCATAGTGCATGATTATTGCTGAGTGTTCTGGCTGATTGGTTGATGCATTGTTCATTCCTTATCATGTCGTATCTGTCGCATGGCTCCAGGCGAGGTACGTTGCATGTGGTTGTTGTTCTGAGATTGAGATTAGTTCGCTAGAATGGCTAGGTCGTGATTAACGTCCTAATCGGACTTAGGCGTTGACCCGCTGAGATTCATATCTCATGCGCTTGGCTGATCGCCTTTCAGGTCTTCGTGATGGCCGCGCAAGTTGAGCTGTGGAGGAGCTTTGGAGGCCGTGTTGTGTATAGCTGGTAGTGTAGCAGTAGTGTATCGGCTGTAGTGCGCCCTGACCCGACTCGGTATCTTTTTGTGGGTCTAAGGGGATCGGTCCAAGAAGGACTTGTGTATATTATGTTTGTATTGTGAACTAATCAAGCAACTAACGAAAAGGGTTTGTTGTTGTTTGTTGTAGTTCCTATTCTGTCTATCCCTATTGTTCGTTGTCCGGGGTAGTATTCGCTTCCGCATGTGCTTAATTATAAGATAAAAGAAATGGGTCGATGATCTGCCTGGAACATCATCCTTTGACCTGACGTTTGGAAGGGATGGTCGCTCGCCCGGGGTTCGGGGCGTGACACTTTCAGGAACACCTGCCCTCAAATCTCCTTGCGAAGAAGCTTGCTGGACGCGTCGAGGGGAGGCGACAGACGATGCGAGGGAGGCAAGCTGAGATGAACTGAGACGAGGCCGAAAGTCGTGAGGCGGCGAGCGGGGAAGACAGAGGATGAGTCGAGTGGAGGTTCCTGACACAGAGCGCGAAGAGAGCAGAGGAAATTTCGGATTTGATTTGAGGAGAGAGGAAATTTCGGATTTGAGGAGAGAGGAAATCATAATTTCAAAAGTGCATTTGCCGCCCAATTTTTTGCCTCCCCTCCTTCAAATGACGTGGCGGATTCTTGGCCTTCGGATGAGAATAGATGGCTGGATTCACTTTAATGTTACCCCTAACATGGAAGTTGAACGTTAGGGGATCCGATTCTCCATTGGAAACTGTAGTTTTTCCCATCATGTTTGGCGCCCCTAAAGCAAATAATTTAGATCTGTCCCTTCTCGTGAACTAACAGAAGGGTGAGTTCATAAAGACCATAAGGAATACATCACAAGGACGTACCATAATAGCCATAAATTAGATGTCGCCCTTGCAGTTTCGAGAGTCACTTGCTTCGATCAAACGTTGGAGAGTTAAGAGCAAAATGTCGATGTTTTTATCTCTCTGTTCTCAGTTGTGTGTTGTGTGTCAATAGGCAGAGAACAAGCGAGATAACTGCAGATTATCTTAGTGGGATTGGGTCCCCATGGAACCCAACATGCACTGTCACCGAGAAATTGCAAATTGGTCCTCTCTTGTCTCTATAAATAAACTAGAAGATCTTGCAACTGAAAAGCACCAAAGCTTTCTCCAGAAAGAAACTTAAAAGGACAAACTTTCAAATCCCTCAATTTCCAACAGTATATGGCCATGAAAGTCGAGTTTGTCTCCACAGAGACCATCAAGCCTTCCCCTCCAACTCCATCTCACCTCAGGAACTTCAAGCTCTGCCTCCTTGACCAACTGGCTCCTCCGTTGTGTGTTCCGGTCATCCTGTTCTACTCCTCTCCCGATGACAAGGCGGCGCTGAACTCTGCCTCGGTCACATGACACTTGAAAACTTGGCTCTCCCAGGCACTTTCCCTCTCCTGCCCTCTAGGCGGAAGGGTGAAAGGGCTGCCAATGATTGCAACGATGAAGGCGCGCTCTATTTGGAGGCGAAAGCTCACTTCGAGTTGTCTGAAGTCCTGTCCAACCCAGACATCAATCAGCTGCAGCAATTCCTCCTGTTCTCTCACAAGATCGCCGACGGCGCGTCGGTCTCCACTTTCCTCACCGCATGGTCCGAAATTGCCATCAGTGGCATTGATGGCGAAGCCGGCCTCATCACTCCCTTCTTGAAAGCATCTGAGCTCTTCCAACCAAAGGGCATAAACTTCCAAATGCCATCTGGGGTCATCAGCAGTGAGAAGCTTTCAACCAAGAGGTTTCGATTCGACGGTGAGAGCTTGGCCCCCCTCCGGGCGAGGTTCGGCAGTGCCTCTCCTACTCACGTTGAGGCCATGACTGGCCTCATATGGAAATCCGCTGTGGAGGCCACGAGGAAGAGGCCAGAGCGGAACGAGAACTATCCCCGTCATCTGCAGTCACACGTGGTGAACATCAGAAGCAGGGTGAGGCCACAACCATTGCCTGAGAATGCCTTGGGCAATCTGTGGCAGTCCATTGTGGCACCACTCATGGAAGCAACCAAGGGATATGAATTGCAGGACTTTACAGGCATTCTCAGGAAATCAATAAGGGCAGTTGATGCGAATACTTGAGCGCGCTTCAAGGAGAGATGGGATTGGCCAAAGCCTGCGAGAGCTGCATGGCGGCGCGGAAGCTGGTGGCCTCGTCCGTGGGAGAGGTCGAACTCTACAGGTTCAGCAGCTGGGCGAGGTTCCCGTGCTACGAGGTGGATTTCGGCTGGGGAAGGCCTGCTTGGGTGTGCACCACCAGTGTTCCGATGAAAAACGTGGTGATTTTGATGGGAACGGGATCGAAGCATGGATCACCCTGGCCGAGCACAACATGATCGAGTTCGAGCGCGAAGATGAGTTGCTACAGTTCATTGCATCGAGCCCTTAATTATGGGACATGCCGACGCAACGACGATAGTGATCCTTTATTGTCTGTTTGTTCCTTTGCTTTTTCCAAGGTTTCACATGTTCCGTTTCCTTAGATGTCATAAACTGGTTAAATGGTTCTTGTACCATTATGGTTGTGTGATTCAAACCGCATGCGAAAGTATGTTCAAAGTTCCATAAGCTTTGATTTTTCTTGTTCCATGTATGAACACTTCAGTTGGGAAAATCTTGTTGCAATGGAGCAATACAATACGTAACATGCATCGGGGCTATTATGAAAAAATTATTGTTAACAAAATGTCTTAAATGTATTTTTGTCAAGTCATAAAATATTCGAAATGGGAAAACAACAAATTCAGATGCCATAAGAAAATTTAAATGTGAAATCAATATGTTCTGGTAATGTCAAAGCACATTAATCCAAGCTTAAAATAACATCCGAAGGGTACTATGGTCATAAAATCCATTTTAAGACGAGCAATGCTAAATGTACTAAGAAATCTTATCGAGTTCTTTTACTAAATAATGTGGTAATGTTATATTGGGTGCTTTGGCCGTCAGATATTAATAACGCAATACATATATAAAAGTCTTAACTAATACTTATACGAGAAATAATTATTCACTATGAGATTAACAGTCTGTTCTGAGCCATAAAAAATTCAATAAAAAATAATTATAAATTGTTGTGAGGTCCAATCATTCAAGAAATTGTGGTAATTATAAATTGTTGTGGGGTCCAATCTTTCAAGAATTTGTGATCCACAACAACAACATGTTGTCACTCCCACAGTCACCAAAAGACTAATATGCTAGCAAAGCTTTATTTATAATATCTTTCATCTCTGCGTGAACCACTATGAAGTATTCCATCAATATTTATGTGAATGTTTGTGTGACCATGATCAACTGATCTAAAAAGTTAAGCTGTTAGATAAAAGCGCGGTTTAAATTTCAAACACTCTAAAACTTTCCCTAAAGTGTAGAACGTATTTTGTCTTATTGTGACTACAGCATGGATGTATATGATAGGGGAGGCAAATAGTAGTGGTATCACTAAAATTTCATATGGTATCATAGTAGCAAATCCCAAATTTAAATATTTCTAAATTTCTATTTGCCTCCTCTATTTTATATTTGTACATTTTCGTCTTAGTTCAAAATCCAACATGGACATGAGGGAGAGGGTTAGAGTATTCTAATATTAATGTAGGTCATTATCTCACAGTTTAAACTTTAGAGAAATTGATAGTGGTCCCATCAAATTTTCACATTGCGATTCAGCAAAGTTCGAGACAATACCAAATATAATTACTTTATCCATGACAATGTTGATTGATTTGATCAAGCAAAACAAGTGGAATGACTAACTTCACGTCCTCTCCATGTTAGATAGATATCCATTCCATAATGCAAAAGTCTAATCAATCTAGGGTGGCCGCAGTAAATTGGTTAACTTATGGAGCAATTTTGTTAATCATGTCGACATGTCAACTAAAGTAAGATCAAAATGGATAAATAGCACACCGAAAAGATCATGTCTTATTAAATAGGAAAGCACCGAAGATTTTTCATCAAAAGAGTAAGCGAGGACGGTTCCTAACAATCTCCTGCGGTAAAGAAGGAAAATTACACACGACCATTTACGAGCTCTAGCGTACTATTCCTTAATAAGACAGCGTGGAAGCACCTTATTTCAGTCGGGTTCTTTTAGACTTTGTGCGTGTTAAGGTATTATCATTTCGCATATCACTTTAAGCTTTTTGATTTATATTTGAGTTGAAACTTCTAATATGGCATAAAGGCCAGAATCTGCCCTAGTTTATTTTGCGTGAGTGGCCTCCCACGCTTGTCCGTAAGATTTCAATGGACCTTACATTCAAGCTTCCATCTTCTTATCTGCTTAATCTTTCGGGTTAGATTTTTCTGGCACTGCGATTGAATAATATAAAATGACGTGCCATGTGATTGTGATTGAGTACCATTGGAAACTGTAGTTTTTCCTATAATGTCTGGCGTCCCTAAAGCAAATATGTTACATCCGTCCCTTCTGGTGAACGCTAGAAGGGTGAGATTGTGACGTCCTAAAATTTCAAGGCCTATTAAATGAATAATATTGGGACTCTCGGAATTGAGTGACATTTATCGGACGCGGAATTGTTCGATCTGAAGGATTTTGATCATCCACTAAAGCATAGATAATAGTAGTTCGTTTAGTTTCGTCACGTCGTAGAATATACCGTCGTTTTTCCTTCTCGCCCGAGCTCGACCCTGAACCAAATGTCCAACCAGTCCTAAATTAGTAAATGACCAAAATACCCTCGGATATTATTCATATAAGCCAGATATCATTAATACTGACTTGACCGTGGGCCCTACCTCATAAATGCATAGTAAATATCCTAAAGTTACTATTCACCCTTTTTGACTTTTTGAATTTTTGGCAAAATTACCAAATTGCCCTTGACTCTCTCTCTCCTCTCTCTCTCTCATCTTGGTCGGCGACCACCACCCTCCCTCACTCTCTCATCTTTATCTTTTGGACACCACCTTCCTCCATTTTCCTCCATAGCCACCGCCGCCCGAGCTCCGCCGCCACTGCCGTTCGCCGCGCCATGCCGCCTGACGCCCGCAAGCCGCTAGCCTCACCGTCGCCGGCCTTGCGCCGCTACTGCCGCCGCCAGCCAGCCACTGCCAAGCCCCGTCCAGCCCCACCGTGACCTCACCGAGCCGCCCAGCCATCGCCGTAGCACCGCCGAGCTGCTCCGCCGCGTTGCCACTGCTCGCCCAAGCCACCGCGCATTATGACCAACCTCGTCGTTGCCGCCGTTTGCCTTGGACTTCCGCTGTCCAACCGTCGTTCGTCGTCGTCCGTAAGTCGTCGGAGACCGTCGTCATCATATTCAAGTCCGGAGCGACGAGACGAGTCCGTTGACCCGTCGCCGAAGTTTTCCGTCACCGCCGCCGACCGCCGCTCACCGCCGATCGTCGCCGCCAGTTTATCGAGTGAGTTAACCCATAATCCCTAATTAGGCCATTAATTACACTTAGTAGTTAATTAGATAGTTACCGTAGCTGATTAGCTAGTTACCGCAGTTAAATTAGATAGTTACTGTGGTTAGATAGTTAACTGTGGTTAGATTAAATAGTTACTGTGGTTAGATTAATTAGTTACCGTGGTAGATTAAATAATTACTGTGGCTAGTTGAATTACCGTGGTTAGGTGGAATAGTTACCATGGATAATTGCTTTGTCTACCATAGTTCGGTTAGACCTATTTGTTGATTGCTGATTGGTTGACTAGCGTGTTGATTGCGCGTCTTCGCTGAATGATCACACCTAGGTCAGAATGCTATGTTTAATCGAAATTGAATATTCGTGTGACTAATTGTGTATTTCGATTATGCAAATGGCCGTTGGCCGAGTTTTGAGCATACTCATGAGTGTGACTGCATTGGGCTAATGTGAAGTAAGAACTAGTTTGTTTGCCTTATGTGTTTGTGTGGTCACACGATGGTTATTCGTTCGCTAACGTAGTTGGGACCATGGGACGGTATTCCTGGTGGGTCCGTCGCCTGATATGTTCGTACCGGCGACGTACAATCCGGAATTCCACGACTTATCGGTTGCATGACAGTTCGTATTAGCGACGTACAGTCCGGATAGACATGACTGGTTGGATGCCGATTGCAGCTTGTGATGGGCCGAAGTTCCTTACCAAAATACCTGGTATGTCTGCCTTAGGTGAGGAGCTATCGGATGCCGTCGCCGTGAACGTTGTGGGACGACGCCCGGTTCTATCGGAAGAGTACTAGTAGTGAGGCTGTGCTGTGATGAGAGTGGTGTATCTCTTGCATTAATAACCGGAATCTGCATGTTGCATAGTGCATGAATGCTTGAGAGTTTGACGTGTGTTGGCTGTATGCCTCGTTCTGTTGCTCTTCATTGCCATGAGATATCTGTCGCGTGGCTCAAGGCACGGTGAGTTGTGTGTGGTTGTTTATTGGCCGCTAGGCCATGCTTTTGTTTGGTAGCTAGAGCGTGGCGTGCATCGCAAGCTGTTGATCTGCCATCGCATATTTAGGCCGCCTGAGTGAATCAACGTCCTAATCGGACTTAGGCGTTAACTCATTGAGATTTATATCTCATTCGTTGTAGTAAACTGCTTTTACAGGTCCTTGAGTATGGTGGAGAGACATGTCAGGTTCGGTGTACCTGTCGACCAGTCCGTGCATATCAATCGCCGTCAGGGTCCGGGTCCGGATCAGACATGGGAGCAATACGTGACTACAGTGTGGGTCAATGAGGGGTTACACCACTATGTGGCGCATATTTTGAAGGCCTGGCATATGCGTCACGGGGACGCTCTCTACGGGCCAATTCGAGGGTTTGAGGGACCTTCGAATGAAACCCCGATTGTCCGATCTTGGGACCCTCTGGATTTTGATACGCCGAACGGGGAGATAGAGAATCCTGACCTTGTGGAGCAGGAGCCCGAGGAGCCCGAAGTGGCCTAGTGGTACACAGATTTGCTGAATCGAGGTGGCCAGTGATCGCGGACTTGGAGGTCCTTTTTGGAGTTAGTTTGGTGGTAGTTAGCCTTAGACCCGACCCGGTATCTTTTTGTGGGTCTTAGGAAACGGCCCTAGAGAAGGGCTTGTAGATCGGATGTTTCCCCTGCTAACTGTTATATAAATAAAATGTGCGGTTGTTGTTGTTATATCTCCTGCTTTTCTATCCCTGTGTATATATTTGTTTGGGGTTTGATATTGCTTCCGCTTGCGTATAATTGAAAGATAAAAAGAAATAGGTCAATGACATGCCTAAGATGTTATCCTTTGACTTGACGAATGGAATGGTTGTCACGTGCTTGAGGGTCGGGGCGTGACATCCCCGTTTTGGTATCAGAGCAAGGTCAGCCTAAACCATACTGTCTTAGCTTGGAGTGATAAGGGGCGATGGGTTTGGGATAGTTAGTTGGATTGAAACCCTATACTTGTGTTTGTTATCTGATTTCTTTTAGTTGTTGTCCTGTGTTCTGATTGCGTGTTGCCCTTAGGCGAGCAGGAGTCCGGAAGGTCCTAGATAATGGGTGACCGTAATCCGAGGTGTATGCCCAGATAAAGGGCAGCTCAGGCAAGTCCTAGTACGGACAGAGTTCGTGATTCGGGAGTGCCTAGAAAGGGGCCAGTTCAGGAAGATCCCAAGATGAACGGGATTCTTCAAGCTTTGGAGACCTTGGGAAACATAGTGGGGCAACAAGAAAGGAACCAAACCGCTGCTGCCGCCCCACAGGAGAATCCGTTAGCTGAGAACGGAGTTGGAAGGCCGTAGACCCATAAACTGGTGGAGCAGTTTCTAAAGCTCAAGTTGCCAAGGTTTTCTGGAGCAGGTGACCCTGAGGCTGCAACCTCATGGATTGAGAAGCTGGAGAAGGTGTTCGCCTTGCTGAGGTGTTCCGAGGAAGAGAAAGTAACGCTAGCTTGTGGTGGAAAGCCATGCAGGGAAGAGCTTTCCCTAAGGGTGTGGTCCCGGTGTGGAATGCCTTCGTGGAAGCCTTCAATGGAAAGTATTTCTTGGATTGCGCGTGGGAGCAAAAAATGGTTGAATTCCTACACCTCTGCAAGAATCAGTCATCAGTGGATCGGTACGAGGCCAAGTTCGCCGAGCTATCTAAGTACGCGCCGAGGATGGTCGAAGACCCTGTGGATAGGGCGAGAAGGTTTAGAGACAGGTTGAAGCACGAGATTAAGAGTGTGTTGGTGTCATGCCCCGTGTCCTACGAGCGCGCGACGCCCCTTTGCTCCAGTCGATAAGAATGCGACAACCCAGGGCTAGTCGCCTACCCAAATCAAAACTTAAGATCTTAAAGTGAACCCTAGCGAAAACGAAACTCAACACCCAGACAACAACGAGAGAGAGGGATAGAGAAGAGAGAAAAAGCAAGGCATAACCAACCATTTCATAGAACATAATATTCACTTACACAAGAGAACAGATATACCCAAAAGCGATCACGCGCTACAAAAAGGGACCGGTGGCCTCCTAACCTACATCCTCTATAGGGGATATACCAAAAAGGGAAAGAGGAACCTAGCTATGACTTCAGTCCCCACCGTCAGACGACAACTCAGAATCAGTGTTTGACTCCATCGGTTCCTCCTACGGGTCCTCCTCCGGATCAAACTCCATTGGCTCTTCCTCGGGATCAGACTCCATGGGCTTCTCCTCAGGCTCGGACTCCTCCGGATCAAACTCCTCCCCGTCAGGAAGCAAACACTAGATGGGGTCTAACTCCATGGGATCCCCCACTACGCCATCGGTGTTCGGCACCTCAAAACCCCACAGAGGACCAAACAAGCCTGTGGTTTTAGTCCATGTCACATAGGTGTCGAACCTCCACTACGCTTCACCCACGTCTACCCGTACAGTACAGAAATGTCTAAAGTACAAACTACCATCTATCCAAGTGAACCTCCTTATCTCATGGTTGGTCTGCCTCGGGATTCCAAAACGTGGCGGCTGCGCTACCATCCTCAAGGTCGGGGGTCTGAAAAGGTTGTTGGATATAACAATGAGATAAATCTCAATAAGCTACACTCGAAGCCTCGCTTAGGTTAACACGTACCCCAGGCCAACCTAACATGCAGTTCTAACCCAACCAGACTAGCAGTTCAACAATACCAAGAGTTTGATACCACCAGATCACACTTGCCCTCTCACAACTCAAGCACGCATCAGTGCAAACAAGGTATAACGAGAGCCAACAATCCAACCTATCTAGACTATACTCTCCACCACATAGCATTCAACAATGCACCTCAGAGAGAGAGAGAGAGAGAGATATATATATATATATATATACCAGTCTAGATAAGACTCGACTCGCATTTAACGCATCAGGTTCATGGGCGATACAATGCCTCGTCAGGCGCCACATCCAGCGTAATAACGCCTCAGGATTGGTTCAACACCTCGCGTTATATAGGCGCCTTAGGGTTCCCTACGTAATAACGCCTCAGGGTATAATAATCACATTCCCCGCTTCATATAGGCACCTCAGGGTTTAAGACTTTCACATTCCCCACGTTATAACGCCTCAGGGTTTAAGCAGACATTCACATATGCATAATATCAAACAACGAGCCCCGCGTCATAACGCATTAGGGTCTCAAGCACATGAATATCATAGACATTAATTCCAAGCATACCTCGCGTAAACACGCATCAAGGCTAAGCTATACAGTCGAACCACTACGTCCACTCAATGGACCACATGACAACCAAGCTAAGGCATCAAGCCATACACATGCCACGTACTTCGATTCCTAAGCGTTGGATTACTCCGCGGACGTACACGAAGAACAAACAAGCAAATCAAGTCACTAATGGCGCACGAGGCCCTCATGGCTGAATCACACTACACACGTGCACTACACAACTCAGCAATCAAGCCGCACAAACCAAGGCACGCATCAAAACAGCCCCCTTCCTCATACAAGTACACGTGCACATAATCTCCAATTTAGGTATAAATCACATTTCCCAAGCACGGGGTCAAACCTCATGATCTACTCACTCTAGCATATCATATGCACTCATCAAGCCTCAAGATACCACATTCTAAGCATCCAAGGTCATTCTAAGCCTTTTCCTAAAAATTCGGATCTTCGATGAATAGTGACGATCTTCGATGAATAGTGCTCAACCCTCGATGAATAGTATCCAGCAGCCCTTAAAACCTCTAAATCCACTCCTAAACAAGCCTAGTAATAACCCATTAACCTACTCAAGGTTTAGGATGTCGCTTACTTGAGATCAAGCTTGAAAACTGACGAAATCAAACCCAAAATGGCCCCTCCAAGCACTCAGGGGTTCACGGCAGTCCACGGCAGCTGGTTGGCGGTGGAACTCGAGATGAATGGCGGTAAGGCAAGGCTAGATAGCGGCGAGGCAAGGCGGCGGACGGTAGGGTGAGCGGCGGCCGGCGGACGGGTGGCAAGGCGAGCGACGGACGGCGATGGCGTGAGGGAGAGGGAGAGAGAGTGATGTTCGGTCAAGGGGGAGAGAGAAGGAGAGAGAGAAAGCAAGTGAGGAGAGAGAGAAGGAAGCTTGTTGGAGAAGCTTGGCACTATTCCTTGGTGGGACATAAAGCAAGGGTGAGGTGACATAAAGTGAAGATGTGACTCTTGGTAGGTGGGGGTGGTTGGGGGCATTTATGAGGAAGAGACAAAAGTATAAATATCCCACTAATGCTTTTGGATTTTGCAAATAAATATCCGGGGGTAGTTCTGGTAATCTGCTGACTTTGACTGATCTGCTAACACTGAAACCTCTGTAGTCTGGCGGACCGATGAACACAAAATCAACTGAGGCGACGTCCAAACTATTAGTCATTTTATTCTTGAATATTCGATGCCCAAATTCGGAGTCCAATTCGCGGCCAAACTCGATCGACTGTGACTTCAGAAAATCTCAAACTAACGGGTGGCTTTTAGGAGTTACACGTATCGACCCGTAATTTATTCAAATTTAGGTCTACGTACTTAAATTCCTAGTTCACCTTTCCCTTACGATTAGTCTCCTAAAGAGTGATCAGTTCTGAGTGAGATTACTCTAAAGTACATCAACGAGACATCCATTCATTTCATAAATCCGGAAAAGTGGGTCGAATTTCAGAATGTCACAACTCTTCCCCCCTTACAAGAATTTCGTCCTCGAAATTTACAGCAAAACTAACTATCCAAATAAATGGGGATGCTAACGCCTCATTTCTTCTTCGTTTTCCCAGGTGGCTCCTTCCGTCCCATGGTGCTCCCAGATCACTTTCACCAACTGAACTGTCTTGTTCCTCAGAACCTGTTCCCTTCTGTCCTCTATCCGAACTAGTCTCTCCATATACGAAACTCTGTTGTCAACCTCAATGACTTCATGATCGAGTATATGGTTCGGGTCTAGCTCGTACTTCCTTAACATCGACACGTGAAAAATATTATGAACTTGTGACAAATTCGGAGGCAAAGCGAGGCGATAGGCTAAGGTCCCAATTCGTTCTAAAATCTTGAACGGACCTACGTATCTCGGACGCAGCTTTCCTTTCTTTCCAAATTGAGATAAACCTCACTTCGGCGAAACCTTAAGGAAGACATGATCTCCCACTTGGAATTCCAAAGGCCTATGTCGCTTATCCGCATAACTCTTTTGACGACTCTGAGCAGTTTTCAGCCTTTCTCGGATTATCGTTACTGCTTCTACTGACTGCTGAACCAACTCTGAACTCGTTATACTCCGTTCACCGACCTCATCCCAACACACTGGAGTTCTGCAAGCTCTGCCATACAATGCCTCAAACGGTGTCATTTTGATACTCTGCTGATAACTATTATTATAGGCAAACTCAACCAGATGTAACTGCTCTTCCCAACCTCCTTTAAAATCTAGCACGCATGCCCTTAACATGTCCTCAAGAGTCTATATTGTCCTCTCTGACTGCCTGTCTTTCTGCGGATGATACGTTGTACTGAACTGCAGTTTTGATCCCAAGGCAGTCTGTAAACTCTTCCAAAAGTTAGATGTGAACCTAGGGTCACGGTCCGAAGTGACAGTCACTGGTACTCCATGCAGTCGCACGATCTGACGCACATACAACTCCGCCAACCTATCCAAATCGAGATCCTTTCGCACTGCAATGAAGTGAGCAGACTTCGTCAATCTATCGATGATCACCCAAACCGAATCATGACCTCTCTGGCTCCTAGGCAAACTTGTCACGAAGTCCATCGTGATATGTTCCCATTTCCACTCGGGAATTTTCAACGGTTGAAGCAATCCACCAGGTTTACAGTGTTGTGCCTTCACTTGTTGGCACGTCAAACACTTAGCTACATGCTTGGCCACGTCAACTTTCATTCCATTCCACCAATAATGCAGACGCAAATTTTGATACATCTTTGTACTGCCCGGATGAATACTGTAGTTGCTACGATGAGCTTTTGACAAAATCTCCTGCTTTAGTTCCTCGTCGTTGGGCACATACAGACGTCCACGTAACTTCAAGATCCCGTCGTCGGATACTTGATAGTCAGGTTTCCTCTTAGCTGCATCCATACTCAGGATCTTCTGAATATCAGGGTCTGTAGAGTGCGATACCTTAATTTTCAACTAAATCTCCGGTTCAATTCTCAAGGTAGCCAGCAGACCTGAGAGGTGACCTACCTCTAACTTAAACTCCGAATCTCTTATTCCTTCAAGCAGGGTCCATTCCTTGACCAACATATGCGCGATGCTCGACTTCCGGCTAAGTGCATCCGCAACCTTATTAGCCTTTCCAAGGTGATACAAGATGTCATAGTCGTAGTCCTTAAGCAATTCCATCCAACGGTGTTGTCTCATGTTTAGCTCCCTTTGGGAAAACAAGTACTTTAAACTCTGATGGTCCGTGTAAACCTGAAACCTTTCTCCAACCAAGTAGTGTCTCCAGATCTTCAATGCAAAGATGATCGTTGCAAGTTCCAAGTCGTGCGTTGGGTAGTTCGATTCATGAGGCCTCAACTGTCGCGATGCGTATGCAACAACTCTACCATGCTGCATTAGAACGCATCCTAATCCCTTTAGCGACGCATCACTATGATCTCAAATCCTCCGGGACCAGATGGTATAGTCAACACTGGTGCGGTCGTTAGCTTATGCTTAAGCTCTTGAAAACTCCTTTCGCACCTATCTGTCCATTCAAACCTCGTTTCCTTCTTCAATAACCGCGTCATCGGAGTAGCTATCGACGAGAACCCTTCCACAGACCGTCTGTAATACCTCGCCAGACCTACAAAACTACAAACCTCTGTGATCGATGTCAATCTTGGCTAGTTCTCAATTGCTTCAATCTTCGTCGGATCCACTGAGATTCCATCTCCAGAGATTATATGACCAAGAAACGCTACCCGATTGAGCCAGCACTCACACTTGCTAAACTTGGCGTAGAGTGTGTGTTCTCTTAGGGTCCGTAGAACCATACTTACGTGTTTCTCATGTTCCTCAGGGCTCTTCGAGTACACCAGGATGTCATCAATGAACACTATGACAAACTGATCTAAGAACTCCTTGAATATCCGATTCATCATGTCCATGAAGGCAGCTGGGGCATTGGTCAATCCAAAAGGCATGACGGTGAACTCGTAATGTCCATATCTAGTACGGAACGCCATCTTTGGTATGTCCTCCTTCTTGATCCTTAGCTGATGATAGCCCGTCCTCAGGTCTATCTTGGAGAACATTGCTGTCCCTTGCAGTTGATCGAACAAGTCGTCGATCCTTGGCAGTGGGTACTTGTTCTTGACGGTCACTTGGTTCAACTGTCGATAGTCAATGCATAACCGCAATGACCCATCTTTCTTCCTCACAAACAGCACTGGTGCTCCCACGGCGACGCACTAGGATGAATGAATCTCTTATCCAGCAGTTCTTGCATTTGAACCTTCAGCTCCTTCAACTCCGACAAGGCCATTCTGTAGGGCGCTCTAGAGATTGGCTCCGTCCTAGGGGCCAACTCGATTACAAACTCCATTTCTCGCTTAGATGGCAATCCCTGCAATTCTTGAGGAAAGACATCGGGAAAATTGCGCACCACGGCTATATCTTCTAGCCTTGATTCCTTGATCGAAGAATCCACAACAGACGCTAGGAATCCTTGACACCATTCATCTAGCAACTTAGTCACCTCAAGTGACGAGATCCAAGGGATCGAGGTTCCTCCTCGGCTTCCCACAAACTCGAATCTAGGATGACCAATCGGATTAAATTGGATCACCCTACCACCACAGTCCATAACAGCTCTTTGTTTCATTAACCAGTCCATTCCAATTATCACGTCGAAGTCGTACATAGCCAGCACTGCTAAGTCTATCAACTCCTCCCTACCACCAACAACTATCTCACAGTCCAGACATCCTAGAGAGACTAGTACTTTATCCTTTAAAGGTGTGGTAACATGCAATACTACTTCTAACGGTTTCGATTTCATGCCAATTAAAATCACAAACTGAGCAGAGACAAAGGAGTGCAACGCTCCCTGATCAAATAAAGCATAGGTAGCATGATCACACAGAGAGACGGTACCTACAATCACGCCCGGAGCATTCTCTGCGTCCCTTCGCTCCACAGCATACACTCTTCCTTGAGCCTGCGGTCTGTTATGGTTATTCTGCAGCATGACTCTAGCTGGAGGTCCGATCCGAGGTTGCAGTTGTTGAAACCGTGGTCCTGCAGCCTGATTCTGACAATTCCTCAAGTGATGACCTTGCTAGCCACACCTAAAGCATGCCCTCATCCTACGAGGGCAAGGACCATTTCCATGCCTCCTTCCACACGATCGGCGCATCATGCCAGATTGGTATGCCGGCTTCCCGAAATTCTTCTTAATAAGAGGGATGAAATGCCTATTTCCTTTTATCGGCCTCTTCCCAAAGTGGTGGTTGTCCCTTGTAGGCGCATATCGCGATCCAGATGCGACAGCCCTCTCATTCATGTCTCGCTCCACCATCCGAGCCCTCTCATATAGTTCATTGTAATCCCTCAAATTTAGAAGTATCAGCTGACTGCGAAGCTCCGGCTTCAGTCCATCCCGGAACCTCCTTGCTTTGTCCAACAGGTTCTCAACCATCCTCGGTGCGAACTTGACAGTCTGGCAAACTCTACCTCATACTGATCAATTGTCAACTGGTTCTGACGAAGCCTCAGAAACTCTATCAACTTTCGCTCCTGTGCCGTCTCAGAGAAGTACTTTCTATAGAAGGTCTCCACAAAAGCAGTCCAATTCCGAACCGTATCTACAAGGAAGGTACTTCCTTTGGTAGCCTCCCACCAATCGTTGGTACTATCTTGGAGTTGGTACACTTCCAGTGTAACCTTTTCTTCCTCCGTGCACCCTAGAAGTGCAAACACATTTCCCCGTTCCTCAATCCAACGAGTGGTAGCCTCGGGGTCACCCTTCCCGTCAAACTTAGATGGTTTCAGTTTCAAAAACTGTTCTACCAGCTGATGCATCTAGCGATTTCCCTGACCGTTTCCCTGATTCCTATTCGCTCCATTAGCAGCGGCAACAGCAGCCTCAGTTGCTTGGGCAACCGTGGTAGCTCGTTCATGAGCCTGCCTCCCCAACAGATTTCCTATTTCCTCTAAGGCTCTCATGACCCCTTCCATTCTAGGGTCCTCCACTGCTGCTCTTGCCTGCGAGCTAGACGCTCCACTAGATCCTCTACCTCGTCTTCTCATCCTCACAAGATTCTCACATACCTAAGCCTGTTATAATTCCGCCAAGGAATTAGAAACCTAAGCCAACTACTCAAGCCTAGCAGATCTAAGCAACAGTTCTCAACAGCCAACACAGGCAAACAGTCATGGGGCAAACAACCACAAGTACTCAAACAGTACAGATCGCCACAACGATCACCAGGCAAGCAGCCACAAAATAAGCCACAATGGTACACAAGCTAACAAGGTCTAGCTCTTACCTCAACTCCTGCCGCACCTGCAACTTAGCATGATCACCACACGCTACTCAACAAGCTCAACAGATACTACTATAACAACACAAAGCACTCAGCGTGATGTACACAAGCCTACCAATAACAAGCATAGACTCACACCGCATGCGTAATTCGTCAAACTCTAGCGAGTCACTAAGGTCTCTCTACCTACTATCCTCAAAACTAATACTCCTTATCACTCCAAGACTCAACCATATTGGACCGAGCTGACATTGCTCAGATACCAATTCAACGGGGGATGTCACGCCCCGCGTCCTACGAGAGCGCGACGCTCCTCTGCTACGGTCGATAAGAATACGACAACCTAGGACTAGTCACCGACCCAGATTAAAACTAAAGATCTTAAAGCGAAAGCTAGCGGAAACGAAACTCAACACAACACCCAAACAACAACAAGAGAGAGGGATAGAGAAGAGAGAGACAGCAAGCCACAACCAACCATTTCATAAAACATAATATTCACTTACACAAGAGAATAGATACACCCAAAAGCGACCATGCGCTACAAAAAGGGACCGGTGGCCTCCTAACCTACATCCTCTACAGGGGATATACCAAAAAGGGAAAGAGGAACCTAGCTATGACTTCAGTGCCCACCGTCAGACGACAACTCAGAATCAGGGTCCGACTCTATCGGTTCCTCCTCCGGTGCTCTTCCGGATCCGACTCCATTGACTCTTCCTCGGGATTAAACTCCATGGGCTCCTCCTCAGGCTTGGACTCCTCCGGATCAAACACCTCCCCGTCAAGCGACAAACACTGGATGGGGTCTAACTCCATGGGATCCCCCACTACGCCATCGGTGTTCGGCACCTCAAAGCTCCACAGAGGACCAAACAACCTTGTGGTTTTAGTCCACGTCACATAGGTGTCGGACCTCCACTGCGCTTCACCCACGTCTACCCGTACAGTACAGAAATGTCTAAAGTACAAACTACCATCTATCCAAGTGAACCTCCTTATCTCATGGTTAGTCTGCCTCAGGATTCCAAAACGTGGCGGTTGCGCTACCATCCTCAAGGTCGGGGGTCTAAAAAGGTGGTTGGATATAACAATGAGATAAATCTCAATAAGCTACACCCGAAGCCTCGCTTAGGATAACACGTACCCTAGGCCAACCTAACATGCAGTGCTAACCCAACCAGACTAGCAGTTCAACAATACCAAGAGTTTGATACCACCAGATCACACCTGCCCTCTCACAGCTCAAGCATGCATCAGTGTAAACAAGGTATAACGAGAGCCAACAATCCAACCTATCCAAACTATGCTCTCCACCACATAGCATTCAACAATGCACCTTAGATAAATATATGTATACCAGTCTGGATAAGACTCGACCCGCGTTTAACGCATCAGGTTCATGGGCGATATAATGCCTCGTCAGGCACCACATCCCGCGAAATAACGCCTCAGGATTGGTTCAACACCCCACATCATATAGGCGCCTCAGGGTTCCCCACGTAATAACGCCTCAAGGTATAATAATCACATTCCCCGCGTCATATAGGCGCCTCAGGGTTTAAGACTTTCACATTCCCTGCGTCATAGCGCCTTAGGGTTTAAGAAGACATTCACATATGCATAATATCAAACAACGAGCCCCGCGTTATAATGCCTCAGGGTCTCAAGCACGTGAATATCATAGGCATTAATTCCAAGCATACCTCGCGTAAACATGCATCAAGGCTAAGCTACACAGTCGAACCACCACGTCCACTCAATGGACCACATGACAACCAAGCTAAGGCATCAAGCCATACACATGCCACGTACTTCGATTCCTAAGCGTCGGATTACTCCCTGGACGCACACGAAGAATAAACAAGCAAATCAAGCCACTAATGGCGCACGAGGCCCTCATGGCCGAATCACACTACACACATGCACTACACAACTCAGCAATCAAGCCGCACAAACTAAGGTACGCATCAAAACAGCCCTTTCCTCATACGAGTATACGTGCACATAATCTCCAATTTAGGTATAAATCACATTTCCCAAGCACGGGGGTCAAAACTCACGATCTACTCACTATAGCACATCATATGCACTCATCAAGCCTCAAGATACCACATTCTAAGCATCCAAGGTCATTCTAAGCCTTTTCCTAAAAATTCGGATCTTCGATGAATAGTGCTCAACCTTCGATGAATAGTACCCAACAGCCCTTAAAACCTCTAAATCCACTCCTAAACAAGCCTAGTAGTAACCCATTAACCTACTCATGGTTTAGGATCTCGCTTACTTGACATCGAGCTTGAAAACCGACGAAACCAAACCCAAAACGGCCCCTCCAAGCACTCGGCGGTTCACGGCTGTCCATGGCGGCTAGTTGGTGGCGGAACTCGAGCTGAACGGCGGTAAGGCAAGGCTGGACAGCGACGAGGTAACGCGGTGGACGGTAGGGCGAGCGGCGGACAGGCGACGAGGCGGGCGACGGATGGCGACGGCGTGAGGGAGAGGGAGAGAGAGTGATGTTCGGTCAAGGGGGAGAGAGAAGGAGAGAGAGAAAGCAAGTGAGGGGAGAGAGAAGGAAGCTTGTTGGAGAAGCTTGGCACTATTCCTTGGTCGGACATAAAGCAAGGGTAAGGTGACATAAAGTGGAGATGTGACTCTTGGTAGGTGGGGGTGGTTGGGGGCATTTATGAGGAAGAGACAAAAGTATAAATATCCCACTAATGCTTTTGGATCTTGTAAATAAATATCTAGGGGTAGTTTTGGTAATCTGCCGACTTTGACTGATTTGGTAACACTAAAACCTCTATAGTCTGGCAGATCGATGAACACTGATCCAACTGAGGCGACGTCCAAAATATTAGTCATATTATTCTTGAATATTCGATGCCCAAATTCGGCGTCCGATTTACGGCCAAACTCGATCGACTATGACTTCAAAAAATCTCAAACTAACGGGTGACTTTTAGGAGTTACGCGTATCGACCCGTAATTTATTCAAATTTAGGTCCACGTACTTAAATTCTTAGTTAGCCTTTCCGTTACGGTTAGTCTCCTCAAGAGTGATCAGTTCTGAGTGAGATTACTCTAAAGTCCATCAACGAGACATCCATTCGATTCATAAATCCCGAAAGTGGGTCGAATTTCAGAATGTCACAGTTGGTGCCGCTGAATCTGAAGGACTACAACGAGCTGTACGAAGGAGCTCAGATGGTAGAGCAAGATGTAGCAAAAAGAGCAGCCGCATCTGGAACGCGGTTGGCTCCAACAATAAGGGATAACCACATTTTCGGCAAAGGATCGATGATGGGAAGTAGGTTCTCTGTCCCGCCCAACTGAAGGAATGCTGTCGGGAAGCCTGTGTATCGCCCCAATAGCGTGTGCCTGCTCTGTAAGTAGAGGCATGGTTCAGCTCCGTGTCTTGGAAGGACAGGTGCTTGTTTTGGATGTGGTCAGCATGGCCACTAGGTTAGAGACTGCCCGTAGAGACAGATGGGAAGGCCGATGCCGATCCAACAAGGAGGTCCGATGTGAGGGAATGCCCCGCCGAACTATCAGAATCGACCCCCGGCATAAGGAAGAGTGTTTGCTATCTCTCGGGAAGAGGTGAGGGATTCGCCGACCGTTTCAAGTACGGTCTTCTTGCATAACCAAGTAGCTTATGTATTGTTTGATTCTGGAGCTTCCCACTCCTTTGTTGCTAAGCAGTATGTTAAATTAGCTAGGTTGAATGTGAAATCGTTGGGATCAGTTTTTAGAATATCTACACCGTTTAAGAAAAGTGTAATGTCTACAGTAGGATGTCCTAGCTGTAAGCTGGTTAGAGATGGCCATAAGGGAAGGATAGACTTGATTATGTTGGCCATGTTTGATTTTGATATTATTGTTGGCATGGATTGGCTCTCTGAGCAGAGGGCAGTGATGGACTGTCATAGTAAGACAATTTTGTTTAACCCATTGAATGGGGTTAGTTTTGAGTTTATTGGAAGTCGAGGGGGAGCCTCGATTCCCTTAGTTTCGTCGCTGGAGGCGACTCGATTGTTGGGTTGTGGTTACTAAGGTTATTTGACGTCGGTTGTTGACATGTTGGCTGAGGAGACAAGGTTGGAGGATATCGCGGTAGTAAGCGAGTTTCCTGACGTCTTTTCTAAGGAGTTTCCTAGATTGCCGCCTGAGAGGGAAATAAAGTTCGTAGTTGAGCTAGCCCTTGGTACGGAGCCAATCTCAAAGGCACCGTATCGGATGGCGTTGTCAGAGCTCAAGGAACTGAAGGTGCAGATGCAGGAATTGCTAGATAAACGATTTATCAGCCCTAGTGCGTCACCATAGGGAGCGCCTGTACTGTTTGTAAGGAAGAAGGATGAATCGCTTCGTCTGTGTATCGATTATCGGCAGCTCAATCAGGTGACAATCAAGAACAGGTATCCATTGCCGAGGATGGACGATTTGTTTGACCAACTTCAAGGAACTTCGGTGTTCTCCAAGATCGACCTACGGACGGGATACCACCAATTGAGAATCAAGAAGGAGGATGTACCGAAGATAGCGTTTAGGACGCGCTATGGTCATTACGAATTCACGATGATGCCATTTGGTCTAACAAATGCTCCAGCTGCTTTCATGGATATAATGAACAGGGTGTTTAGGGAATATTTGGACAGATTCATCATTGTATTTATTGACGATATCTTAGTGTATTCGAAGAGCTTTGAGGAGCATGAGCAGCATTTGAGAAAAGTATTGGAGACTCTTCGCGAACATTAGCTATTTGCCAAGTTTAGCAAGTATGAGTTTTGGCTGACTCGAGTAGCTTTTCTAGGCCATGTGATCTCTGGAGAAGGAATATCAGTGGATCCAACCAAGATTGAAACGGTCATGGATTGGCCGAAACCGACGTCAGTGACAGAGATTCGAAGTTTCTTAGGATTGGCAGGCTACTATAGACACTTTATGGAAAGGTTCTCTGCCTTAGCCTTGCCTATGACAAGACTGTTGAAGAAGGACGAGAAATTTGTCTGGACAGATAAATGTGAGCATAGTTTTCAAGAGCTTAAGCATAAGCTAACTACGGCTCCCATATTGACAATACCGTCTGGTTCGGGAGGCTACGAGATTTATAGCGATGCATCTTTCAAAGGATTAGGCTGCGTGCTTATGCAACACGGAAGAGTGGTTGCATATGCGTCTTGTCAGTTGAGGCTGCATGAGTTGAACTATCCGACGCACTATTTGGAATTAGCAGCGATCGTGTTTGCTCTGAAGATTTGGAGGCATTACCTGATAGGAGAAAAGTTTCAAGTTTGCACTGATCACCAGAGTCTCAAGTACCTGTTCTCTCAAAAGAAGTTGAACATGAGACAGCGTCGATGGATGGAGCTTCTCAAGGATTATGATTGTGAGATCCTGTACCATCCGGGGAAAGCTAACAAGGTTGCTGATGCGCTAAGTCAGAAGTCAGCGATTGACCAGTTGGTGATCCGGGAGTAGCGTTTCCTGGAGGAAGCGCAAGATTCGGAGTTTAAGCTAGAGGTAGGCCATTTGTCAAGTTTAATGGCTACGTTAAGAGTTGAACCAGAAGTGCAGGTGAGAATTAAGGCCTTACAGCCATCAGACCCCGATATTCAAAAGCTCCTTCAAGAAGACTCAAAGAAGAGGAAAATTGACTTTCAGATAGCTGAGGATGGAATACTGAAGTTTAGAGGACGTTTATGCGTACCTGCAGATGGAGGCCTTAGAGAGGAAATCTTGTCTGAGGCATATCGTAGCAGTTACAGTGTTCATTTGGGTAGTACAAAGATGTACTAGAATCTAAGACGGTATTATTGGTGGAGTGGCATGAAGGTTGACATAGCCAAGCATGTGGCGAAATGTCTGACGTGTCAACAAGTCAAGGCGCAGCATTGTAAACCTAGAGGACTGTTACAACCTCTTGAGATTCCAGAGTGGAAGTGGGAGCATATCACGATGGATTTCGTGACTGGTTTGCCAAGGAGCCAGAGAGGGCATCATTCGATCTGGGTTGTGGTCGACAGATTGACGAAGTTGGCACATTTCATCCCAGTGAGAAAGGACTTCGCGTTGGAAATGTTAGCAGATTTTTATGTACGCCTGATAGTACGTTTTCATGGAGTACTAGTGACGATCACTTCGGATCGTGATCCTAGGTTCAACGCAACATTTTGGAAAAGTTTGCAGACTGCTTTGGGAACAAAGCTGCAATTCAGCACAGCTTATCATCTGTAGACGGATGGCCAGTCTGAAAGGACGATTCAGACACTTGAAGACATGTTGCGAGCATGTGTGTTGATTTTAAGGGTAACTGGGAGGAACAACTTCATTTGGTCGAGTTCGCCGACAACAATAGTTATCAACAGAGTATCAAGATGGCACCATTTGCAGCATTGTATGGGAAACCTTGCAGAACGCCAATTTGTTGGGACTGGTCCAGAGTTGGTGCAGCAATCATTGGACACTGTCAAGGCTATCAGAGAAAAACTCAGGACAGCCTAGAGCCGTCAAAAGAGTTATGCCGACAAGCGGCGTAGACCACTGAAATTTCAAGTAGGCGAGCATGTCCTTTTAAAGGTGTCGCCTATGAGAGGGACATCTCGTTTCGGCAAGAAGGGAAAGTTGAGCCTGAGATATGTTGGGCCGTTCGAGATCTTAGAGCGGATTGGAAATCTGGCTTATCGTCTCACGTTGCCATCGAGGCTTGCTCAGGTACATGACATATTCTATGTATCGATGTTGAGAAAGTACGAGCCGGATCCAGCTCATATCTTGAGCTTTGAAGAGATTGAAGTGGACGAACGTGTGTTGTACGTGGAACGTTCGGTGAGGATAGAGGATAGAAAAGAGCAAGTGTTGCGGACTAAGACAATCCCTTTAGTTAAGGTGGTTTGGCAACATCATGGAACAGAAAGTGCAACATGGGAAAGCGAAGAAACAATGAAGAGATTGTACCCTTTTTTGTTTCAAGTTGTATGATATGTAAATTTCGGGGACGAAATTTTCTAAGGGGGGAGAGTTGTGACGTCCTGAAATTTCAAGGCCTATTAAATGAATAATATTGAGACTCTTGGAATTGAGTGACATTTATCGGACACTGAATTGTTCGATCTGGAGGATTTTGATCAACGACTGAAGCGTAGATAATAATAGTTCGTCTAGTTTCGTCGCGTCGTAGAATATATCGTCATTTTTCCTTCGCCCTCGAGCTCGACCCTGAACCAAATATCCAGCCAGTCCTAAATTAGTAAATGACCAAAATACCCTCGGATATTATTCATATAAGCCAGATATCATTAATACTGACTTGATCGTGCGCCCCACCACATAAATGCATGGTAAATATCCTAAAGTTAGTATTCACCCTTTTTGGCATTTTGACTTTTTGGCAAAATTACCAAATTGCCCTTGACTCTCTCTCTCTCTCTCTCTCTCTCTCTCTCTCTCTCTCTCTCTCTCTCTCTCTCATCTTGGCCGGCCACAACCACCCTCCTCACTCTCTCATCTTCATCTTTTGGACACCATCTTCCTCCATTTTTCTCCAAAGCCACCGCCGTCCGAGCTCCGCTGCCACCGCCGTTCGCCTTGCCATGCCGTCCGACGCCCTCGAGCAACTTGCCCCGCTGTCGCTGACCCTGCGCCGCTGCTACCGCCGCTGTCCAGCCATTGCCCAGCCCTGTTCAGCCCCACCGTGACCTCATCGTGACCTCATCGAGTCGCCCAGCCATCGCCGTAGCATCGCTGAGCTGCTCTGCCACCTTGCCGCCATTCACTCGAGCCGCCGCGCGCCGTGACCAGCCTCGTCGTTGCCGCCGTTTGCCTTATATGGCCGTTGTCCAGTCGGCGTTCGTCGTTGTCCATGAGTCGTCGGAGACCGCCGTCTTCATATTCAAGTCTAGAGCGACGAGACGAGTCCGTTGACCCGTCGCAGAAATTTTCCGTCACCGCCGCCGTCGACCGCTGCTCACCACCGATCGCCGCTGATCGTCGCCGCCAGTTTATCAAGTGAGTTAACCCCTAATCCATGATTAAGCCATTAATTACACTTAGTAGTTAATTAGATAGTTACGTAGCTAATTAGCTAGTTACCGCAGTTAAATTAGATAGTTACCGTGGTTATATAGATAACTGTGGTTAGATTAAATAGTTACTGTGGTTAGGTTAATTAGTTACCGTGGTAGATTAAATAATTATAGTGGCTAGTTGAATTACCGTGGTTAGGTGGAATAGTTACCATGGGTAATTGCTTTGTTTACCGTAGTTCGGTTAAACCTGTTTGTTGATGGCTGATTGATTGACTAGCGTGTGAATTGCGCGTTTTCACTGAATGATCACACCTAGGTCAGAATGCTATGTTTAATCAAAATTGAATATTCGTGTGACTAATTGTGTATTTCGATCATGAAAATGGCCGTTGGTAGAGTTTTGAGCATACTCTTGAGTGTGACTACATTGGACTAATGTGAAGTAAGAACTGGTTTGTTTGCCTAATGTGTTTGTGTGGTCACACGACGGTTATTCGTTCCCTAACGTAATTGGGAGCATGGGGCGGTACTCCTGGTGGGTCCATCGCTTGATATATTCGTGCCGACGACGTACAGTCCGAAATCCCATGACTTATTGGTTGCACGACAGTTCGTGCCGGCGACGTACAGTACGGATAGACACGACTAGTCGGATGCCGGTCGCAGCTTGTGATGGGCCGAAGTTCCTTACGGAAATACCTGGTATGTCTGCCTTAGGGGTCTTGAGGAGCTATCGGATGCCGTCGCCGTGAACGTTGTGGGACGACGCCCAGTTCTGCCGAAAGAGTACTAGCAGTGAGGCTGTACTGTGGTGAGAGTGGTGTATCTCTTGCATTAATAACCGGAATCCGCATGTTGCTTAGTGCATGAATACCTGAGAGTTTGACGTGTATTGGCTATATGCCTTGTTCTGTTGCTCTTCGTTGCCATGAGATATCTGTCGTGTGGCTCAAGGCAATGTGAGTTGTGTATGGTTGTTTATTGGCCGCTAGGCCGTGCTTTTGTTTGGTAGATAGAGTGTGGCGTGCATTGCACGCTATTGATCTGCCATCGCATGTTTGGGCCACCTGAGTGAATCAACGTCCTAATCGGACTTAGGCATTGACTCATTAAGATTTATATCTCATTCGTTGTAGTAAACCGCTTTTACAGGTCCTTGAGTATGGTGGAGAGACATGTCAAGTTCGGTGTACCTGTCGACCAGTCCATGCATATCAATCGCCGTCAAGGTCCGGGTCCGGATCAGACATGGGAGCAATACGTGACTACGGTGTGGGTCGATGAGGGGTTGCACCACTATGTAGCGCATATCTTCAAGGCTTGGCACATGCGTCACGGGGACGCTCTACGGGCCAATTCGAGGGTTTGAGGGACCTTCGAATGAAACCCCGATTGTCCGATCTTGAGACCCTCTGGATTTTGATACGCCGGACGGGGAGGTAGAGAATCCTGACCCTGTGGAGCAGGATCCCGAGGAGGAGCCCGGAGTGACCCAGTGGTACACAGATTGGCTGAATCGAGGTGGCTAGTGATCGCGGACTTGGAGGTCCTTTTTGGAGTTAGTTTTGGTGGTAGTTAGCCTTAGACCCAACCCGGTATCTTTTTGTGGGTCTTAGGAAACGGCCTTGGAGATGAGCTTGTAGAACAGATGTTTTCCTTGGCTAACTGTTATGTAAATATAATGGTGTGGTTGTTGTTGTTATTGTATCTCCTGCTTTTCTATCCCTGTGTATATGTTTGTCTGGGGTTTGATATTGCTTCCGCTTGCTTATAATGGAAAGATAAAAAGAAATGAGTCGATGACATGTCTGATATGTTATCTTTTGACCTGACGAATGGAAAGGTTGTCGCGTGGCTGAGGGTTGGGGCATGACAGAGATCACAAAGACCATAGCTTTCTTTTTCTTATTCCCCTCGCTTAATTTCAAAGACATAATGAGACCGAACAAGTCATTAACTTTAGATGGCAAGGATTTGTTTCACGAAACAATTTATGACTTGGGTTCAAGCCTTTCGTTGGAAGCACTTCGAAAGTAACGTCCTCAATGCATCAGGTCAATGTGAGGAAAATGCATCCTTAAAATCATTCGGAGAAGAGGACTAACTGAAGTGTGCGGAAATTGACCATGACACCTATTTTGCTAAAAAATATTCGTCGACGAAAGATCTTTCACCAAGGCTTTGGTTCTTTGGTTTCTTAAAGTTGAACCGGATTCTATGGCGACTCTGACAGGAAGTCTATTGAAATGGCTGTACTACGAACTGAACTGAATAATAAGCGATAAAGAATTGTTGGTAAAGAATGAATAAGATAAATGGCTGAATATATTGATATGTGTTGTTGATTGTCGATCACATCGAATGAAGTTCTCTTGGCTATTTTATAGCTAAATACAAGAGGTAACCCATGATAGACGGTTATTATTTCGAATCCTAACTACTCCGAGATTCTAGGCCTTGATTATTTGATCTCAGGATGTGATCTGGTAACCGCTTCCTCTTATCCAATAATTGATTTGGCTTCTACGGTTCTAGTCACCCTTCATGCCAATTTCGCCGCATGCAACTTTTCTTTAATTGACTTTATTTCCATTGATTGGCCCCTATTGACAACGGCTACCTAATTCGGTTGCCGATCTCAGCTAAGGCTCATATTGACTTGTCGACTATACTCCTTGGGCCTCAATGGCTTATCGCGATCCGAGCTAATTTTTTTTTGGTCCTAAAACATATGCCCCTTTTAAAAGACTTAAATGGATTTAAATCTTTTAAATATATCAAACGTCAGACCTCATCTTTTCTATTTGAGCTGTTTGCCGTCGATTTATTTCACCACTTTGACACATGATTTCCCTTGGAAAATGTTTCCCTAATAGTATTTATTATCAGGGACTATACAATTTCAACCGTAGACCCACATACTATCACCGTTTGTTTTGCATAAAACATTCATTGATTGGGAGATCTTGTGGTAAAAAATAACCGATAGTAGTGTTAGACTGTCATGCTAGTAGCTTCCATTTTCCTTCCAGTTCTGAATAGCCATGTAGCCTAATCGGCGGAATTTTATCTTTACAGCCATCCTTCCAGCCTTTGATAATCATTTCTCGGGATTTTCTTTCTCCCTGGCGCATCATATTCAAGATCACATCTTTACCTCCGCGAAGCTTTCATCATCTTCAACCTGTCTCCTCCTCTTACAATGTCTTCTTCCAAGGTGAATCGTCCACTTATTCCCCATCCCCTTAGTTATCTCGTCTTGAGTTTGAGATTACGAAAACAACGATAACTTCCTTTTGTCATTATTGAATCTCCACGAATCGACTCCGGGGCAAGTTATTATGGGACCCTGTTTCCTTAAACCACATATCCCTAAACCCATTCATTGTTGTTGTTTCGATTGGAAGCTCAATACGGGTCTTACCGGTGGCTTTACCTGCTTCCGGTCTCCTTCGACTAACTATTTCTTCTTCAGTTCTGGGCCTATAACAGTTACCCTTCTTGACCTCTATGCCATCACTGGGTTTAGTCCTTGCGGAGCGGATGATAGCCATGCTAAATACACCAAATGCTCTTTCTTTCCACGCTCCGTCGATTTGTCTTATGGTGGCTTTCTAAACAAGTATGCCAGAAAACAGGGCGAACCGTCCCAGGAAGAACATACTGCTTTTCTTCTGTTCTGGCTGTCAAAGTACATTTTCTTCCATCCAGCATTGAGGATTTCAAAAGACCTGGCGAACCTAGCCTTGTGTCTCGCTGGGGAAGGCCTTCTTGGGTGTGCACCACCAGTGTTCCGATGAAAAACGTGGTGATTTCGATGGGAACGGAGCGTGGGGACGGGATCGAAGCATGGATCACCCTGGCCGAGCACGACATGATTGAGTTCGAGTGCGATGATGAGTTGCTACAGGTCATTGCTCCGAGCCCCTAATTATGAGACACACCGACGTGACGATGACATCGATCCTTTATTGTTTGTTTGTTCATTTGCCTGATTCAAGGTTTCATATGTTGGTATTCTTAGATGTCATAAAGTGGTTAAATGGTCCGGGTATTATAATAAATGTGTGATTCAAACCGCATGCGAAAGTATGTTCAAAGTTCCATAAGCTTTGATATTTCTTGTTCGATCTATGAACACTTCAGTTTTGGAAAACCTTGTTGCAATGGAGCAATACAATATGTAACATGCATCGCGGCATATTATGAAGAAAAATTCTTGTTAACAAAATGTCTTTATGGTATTTTTGTCAAGTCAAAAAATATTCAAAATGGGTAAATAATAAATTCAGATGCTATAAGAAAAATTAAATGTGAAATCAATATGTTCTTGTAATACCAAAGCACATTAATCCAAGCTTAAAATAACATCCGAAGGGTACTGTGGTCATAAAATCCATTATTTAGACAAGAAATGCCTAATTGCACTAAGAAATCTTGTTAAATTCTTTTACTAAATAATGTGGTAATTTTACATTGGGTATTTCAAGAAGCCAATGATTCGTGTGCCCATGTTTCAAGCAATTTACTAAATAGTGCAAACATGTATAGCAGATTCTGGGGGAGAAATCAAAAGAGGGCTGGCGGTCGCCTGGAGGCCATTAGATTTTTATTAGCGGAATACAAATATAAAAATCTCAACTAACATTTGTAATATCTTTCATCTTTGAGTCAACCACTAAGAAGTATTTCACCAACATACGTGTGAAAGTTCGCGTGACCATAGTCAGCTGTTCTAAAAAGTTAAGCTATTAGATGAAATCCCCGGTTAAGATTCAAATACTCTAACATTTCCGCTAAAGTGTAGGCTTTACTTTGCATTATTATGACTTTAACATGAAATATCTAATAGGAAAGGCAAATAGCAGTGGTATTACTAAAATTTCACATGGTATCAGAGTAATAAATCCTGAGTTCAAATATTTCTAGATTTCTATTGGCCTTGCCATTATATATCTTTACGTTTTAATCTTAGCAATATGCACCTCAGGGAGAGTGTTAGAGCATTCTAATATTAATGTACGTTTTCATCTAAAATAGCTTAAAATTTTAGAGCAACTAGTAATAGGGATGATCGGTTCCAAGAAGGGTGGTTCACACCCTAGAATCGAGAATCGCCTGCGAGGTACCGGTTCTGCAAAATGCGAACTGTGAACCACCTATTCGTTCTTTGGATCCAACCGAGAACTGAACTGTCGGTCCGGCCCGGTTCTCGGTTGGATCCATAGAACCGGTCCTACCGAGCATCAACATCAATTAAAAAATATACCAACGAAGATCATATGAAAGAGGGCAACAGCTTCCATCACTGCAATGCCAAGAAAGAAATAGAAGTGTTTGCGAATAATTGCATGTATCAACCTGAGCTTTCATCATAGTAATTGAAAGTCAATGAAACTAAGGCAATATCTTGGAACAAGATCCTCGCATTAAAAATGCAGTCCCAAAACCAGAATCATTCACTTTAACAAATGACTAACAAAGAAAAGAATTTCACAGACAAGCCAATTGTCACTCAGATCACCTCAAGAAGGGACTCCACTCCCGATTTTGCAGAGAACGGAGATCACAGTCTGGAAAGGGTCTAGGTGAGGTTAGCTTGGCCTGGGTCGGGTGACGTGATTGAAAATTTGAGGGTTTTAGCTTCAATTTAAAAAAATATATTTATATTATATCAATGGGTCTCGTTCGGTTGGATGGTTGGATAGTTCCCACCTGAAACCATGAACCGAACCGGTATCCCTCGGTTCCAGAAATTTGGAATCGGGAACCAAACTGGTACCCGCCGATTACCATCCAAAATCAGCCGGTTGGGTATGATCCGGTCCGGTTTGGGTGGATCCCGATTTTTTTGCTCACCCCTAACTGGTAATGATCCCATCAAAATTTTGCAATGTGATTTAGCAAATTTCAAGTATTGACTTGTCTTTATGTGGGGAAAACTACCAAAAAAGTTATAAACATATTGCATTAATATCAATTCAGTCTGAAAACCTTTTAATTGAATTAATTAGTCCTAAACCTTTTACATTTGTGCCAATTGAGTCAATTCGATCAATTTCAGTCGAAAATCGCTGACGTAGACGTCGGTCGTCCTACATGGCGAGGCCGGTACTGACTTTGATAATTTTTAATAATTTTTATTGAATTTTTATATTTTTAGGCCACCCTCAACGGCAAAATGAAAGTAAAAAAAGGAAAAAATAATTAAAACGATAATTTTTTAAAAATATATATAAAAATTATCTACATCAATGCCAGCCGCACCACGAAGGATGGTTGGCGTCTACATTAGCAAGTTTTGGCTAAAATTCGTCCAATGAATTCAATTGGCACAAATGCAAAATACTTATGACTAAATTGGTTCAATTGAAAGGTTTAGGACTAAATTGACACCAATATAATAGGTTTAAGACTTTTTTGGTACTTTTACGTTAATCTATCCATGCATCGGTCCCTTATGTGTCATGCATCTCGATCCATGATAATGTTGCTTGATTTGATCAAGCAAAGCAAGTGGGTTGACTAGGTTTATTTCTTCTCTATGTTAGATAGTTATCCATTCCATAATGTCAAAAGTCTAATCAATCTAGGGTGGCCGCGGTAAATTGGTTAACTTATAGACGGAGCATTTTGGTTAATCATGTCGACATGTCAACTAAGGTAAGATCAAAATGGATAAATAGGCAAACACCGAAGATTTTTTCATCAAAAGAGTAAGCGAGGAAGGTTCCTAACAATCTCCTGCGGAAAAGAAGGAAAATTGCACACCGACCATTTGCGAGCTCTAGCATACAATTTCTTAATAAGACAGCGTGGAAGCACCTTATTTCAGTCGGGTTCTTAACTTCTTATAGACCTGGTGCGTGTTAAGGTATTATAATTCCACATATTAGTTTAAGTTTTTGGATTTATTTAACTTAAAGCTTCAAATATGGCATAAAGGCCATAATCTGCCCTAATTTATTTTGCGCGAGTGGCCCCCCATTAGTTAATTTCACTACTTGACATTCCTAATTCAATTGGTATGTGGAAGGGAGCGTTAAAAAAGCCCATGCATCTTCTTAATCTTTTGGATTGGATTTTTTTGGCAATACGATTGAATATTTTAAAATATCATGTCATGATTGTGATTGTGATTTAGTGTCATTGGAAACGGGAAAAGTACCAAAAAAGTCATAAACATATTATATTGGCACCAATTCAATCCTAAATCTTTTTGTATTTGTATCAATTAAGTCCGTTTGACCAATTTAGGCCGGCAACCGCTGACGTAGATGCCGGTCGTCCTATGTGGCATCGCCGGTGCTGACGTGAATTATTTTTTATAATTTTTAATCAACCTTTTAAATGTTTTATTTTTTTCTTCCCTTTCTTATTGCCGGTGGCCGGCCGACCACTTGTACTGGCCATGGCTGGCTAGGGCGACCTCGCCATAGGCGGGGGTCAGTCTCGCCGGGCCAAGGGGGAGCGCCGGTGAGGCCTCCCTCACCAGATCTGGAATTTCTTTCTGAGGCCTTCGTCAATCCCGCCCGACTTCTCTCGCTTTTGCTTCTCGTTCGATTTTTTTACATTTTTTAGTTTTTTTTTCCATTATCTGCGACTTTCATAGGGGCAGTGATGATCCGAAAACATATACCATCAAACTCTGAAGCCTGATAAGGGTTTGTTGATGTGATCGATAATCGAGATTTTCTGAGCCTTTTCTTCTCCTTCAAATATTGGAGTTGACGAGAGATGGAAGGCAACAAATTAGAGTCACTGCTACGCTTTGTTTCCATGGCGTATTCAGCGCTGTACGCTGCCAAGATCGACGGGAGATGAGATTCTGGCATTTCGCCCCTCAACCAGGCAAGGTCCGGCGAGGCTACCCTTGCGGGGCCTCGCCGACGCTCCCCCTCGGCCTGGTGAGGCCGACCTCCGCCTGTGGCCGGGGAGGGCGATCTCGCCCAGGCGAGGCCAGCACATGCAGGCCATGGCCGGTGCCAGTGGCCGTTTGGCCACAAATACGGGAAGAAAAAAAAGCAAGGAAAAAAAATAAAAAAGTTAAAAAATTATTTAAGAATTATAAAAAAATTCCACGTCAGCGCAGGGGCTCTATGTAAGACAACTTGCGTCCACGTCAGCCATTTCTGGCCTAAATTAGACGAATGGACTGAATTGGTACCAATGCAAAACGATTTATGATTAAATTGATCCAATTGAAATGATTAGGACTGAATTGGTACCAATACAATAGGTTTATGACTTTTTTGGTACTTTTCCCGTTAGAAACTGTAGTTTTGCCCATCAGCAAAGATTTTTCACCAATTTGTACCGATCGAAAATATTTGTTGACGAAAGATTTTTCACCAAAGCTTTGGTTCTTTGGTTTCTTAAAGTTGAATCCGAATCTGTGGCGACTCCGTCAAGAAGTCTATTGTACCAGGAACTAAACTGAATAATAAATGATAATAGATTACAGGTAAAGAATGATTAAAATAAATGGCTGCTATGTGTTACATGAGAAGAATGCGCAAGACTAAATTTCAATATATTTCGATGAATAGAAAAGAGTACATGGAAAGCCTATTTATAGGTTTTATTAGAGGACTATCTAAGGAAATCAAATCAAAGCAAAATAGATATAGAAAATAAGAGGAAATATCCTAAATATTTCTAGAAGATATCTAAAATATCTCTAATATCCTCCCTCAAGTTCATGGTCACTAGTCACCTTGAGTTTGAATTAATGTCGAATAGTACTCCAACATGCTGCGTGGTATCAGGCTTGGTGGATCCGCAGCGGGGTGGTGTGTGAGATCGCGTCTACCAGATCTGATTTGGTTCGTTTGAGGGCATCGAGTCCGATGGTGGTTTAGGCTTCTTCAAATGAGAAGTGAAAAGTCGAGAATCGTAAGCCGAGCACCATGCGTCATTTGCGGTTGACTTTGTTGTCGGGACAGTAACTTAACAAACGCGGTTGATACGGCTAGTGTAGCTACAGCAAGAGGAATAACCTAGGCACTGCTGAGCAAAGGTTATTGTGCGAAGACGTCTTCCCAGCTTCAAAAAGTACCTTTGTGAAAAAAAAAAAGCTCGACTAGGGATGCGTCGCTCACGTCGTAACACGATCGTCATGGTGCTTACTCAATCATAATGAAGCACTATGAACACCGTTGAGTGAGGGGATGTATTTATTTTGCCACGGAATGCATTGGGTGCACCCAGTGCAGTTAGGATTTCCTTAGGAACGACGGCTCAAATACCAATTTGAGAAGAATGAGGAAGACTAAATTTCAGTATAATTTGATGTATAGAAAAGAGTACATGGAAAACCTATATTACATGAATATCTAAGGAAATCAAAGAAAATCAAAATATATATGCATAATCAAAATATATATAGAAAATTAGAGGAAATATCCTAAATATCTCTAAAAGATATCTAAAATATCTCTAACAGTGTTATTAATTGTGGATCACTTCAAATGAAGTTCTCTCGGCTATTTATAGCCAAATACAAGAGGTAATCGATGATGACAGTTATTATTTCGAGTCCTAACTACTCTGAAATTGTAGGCCTTCAGTCTTTGATCTTTAGGATGTGATCATAAGTTCGAGTCAGGTCGTGGAGCGAAACTCTGGCCCGCTCGCACCTCTAGCATTCGTTGCCTTGTATGTAGGGAACCCCTGACTTTTGGTGCGTCGGCCGGGCTGCAGAGATGGCTTCCACACCGCCTGGTGAACTCGGTAGGTACGGCTATGGAGGCCATGAGACATAAGAGGTTGTTGTGCCGGGTGCGCCTCCCCATCGTTTTCACTAAAAAAAATAAAGCGAATTGAAATTTATGGAAATGCTTTTTATTTTGTACGGTTGTCTATGAGATTAAAGATATTCAAATCTAAGAATTGAAATGGAGGAGAGATAATGTAGGAATAGTACTTTACGTATTTGGTATTGATAAATTATTTACAATTATCTAGTCGAGGATATTTTGGGTAAGGAAAAAAGAGATTGTGATCCCTTGAAAGTATGAGAACCTTTTTATTCTAATGTAATACTATAAATAAACACATCATGATTTTTTTGTAGAACGCTTTCTGTGCAGTTAACTTTGTCAATCATTTTATAGCTCTCATTAAAGAAGCCGACACATATCATCCAGGTACTATATATGAAAATAAAATACAAAAAGCAAGCGACAATTACTTTAATTGGTTTGAACTCCAACCACGGTTTGCAATCCTGGTCACGCGCAAAGCCTGTGATGTTGTGTCATCTGGTTAAGATTAACCGGTCTTTGTTGTTCGATGCGGTGCTCCGATTCTAGTCCAATATTTATTATGGTCCCTCAAAATTTTAAAAAAATTCATAAAGTCTAGAGACTACATCAAATATTCACCAATAATTCAATGATCGTATTAAATAAGTTATAAGTCTGGAGACGATATTTTGTTTTTTTTTCATGAGTTGAATTAGCAAAAGATCCACTGTGTTCTATTCATGGAGTAGGATACCGTAGGATCTCGTGCATTGTGACGGAAGAGCGAGCACGAGCTTGAAGCCTAATTTCTCTCTCTCTCTCTCTAGCCTGCTATGAACAATGGTTTGTGTCGAATATCTAAATTCGATCCTATCAACGATGCAAGAAAGTAATGGAAATTCGCACAACACAAGAATTTACGTGGTTCAGCAGGGGAGATGTTCCGCTTACCTACGTCCACGGGGAGATGAGATCTGTTTCACTAATAACGTAGAAAAGTGTACAGCCGCTCTTCTCACCCTCTCTCTCTACCATAGAGACCTGTTTCGCCCTAAATACATATAGCGAAACCCTACATGGCACAAATTACAAAATTGCCCACATAGCCTAAAATATTTAACTTTCCCATATAAATCATGCTATAACTGAACATAAAATGCTTATGGCGGCTCGGGGGCGCTGCCCCCGCGACCCCTGCCGGGGCGGCCCCCCTGGACCCCCGCTCGCTCACCGAGGAGCGGGACCCCCGTGCTGTCCAATCGTCAGGGGGCCTTTCGGAACTGCCTCATAATCTCTTGGATAACAGAATACAAGACATCAACCGTAACAGTTTGACCAAATAAAAGTATAATCCACGGACGGATCTCGTTCAGCTCGGTGTAGTCCGCGCGTAGCCGTGTGGATGGACGAGCCAAAGCGTGCACCCCATGCATGCGGTGGTGATGTGATGTGATGCACATCGAAATTGGAATTTATAGGCGACCCCTTTTTCTCACAGATTTCTAAGATGGGGTGAGATGATCAGATCACCACCACCTTGCCAATTAATTATCGAAGGATCGAGATTAAACATCCTCTCATTAATCTACTTCGTTGTTGAAAAAACCTAGATACCTTAATTCTAGACAAATACTGTGTTGGTAGCAAATTTGACCATCGCTTCTGCATTCCTACAATTAACAATTTGTTTTAAAAATCACATTATGACCTACAAGTACAGGTGTCACGCACTATTAGTGTGGAATTCAAAAACTTGTTTAAAATAATGTGGAATTAAAATAAACAAGTTCATAACCAAGTCAGAATCTAAACATGAACAACAATATATTCAGATTCATGTGTCTGCAATAAACTCTTAGATGCAGTAAGTAAAAGTTAAAGGATAGAGAGATTTGCACACGATGCTTATAGTAGTTTGGCTTTGATCAAGCCTATATCCACTGTCCACGCTAACAGCCTACTGACTGGATTTCACTAATTAATCAGTCAGAGGTTACACTAGCAAGTGTTGCTTATACCCAAGCACTTCTTCTCGAAATAGGTGCTGCTAATACTCAAGCAGATAAGACTCTCTATCTCACACCTAAACACAAGCTGAATACTGCAAACACCTCTCGAGGATATATAAATGAATGCTCACGGGAGACAAGTATATAGAATTGAAGCTCTCTTTAAACTTTGAAATTTTCGACTCTTGATCTCTCTCTGCTTTTCAATACCTTGGTCTTCTTTTATACTCATCCATCTCCAATCTAGCTGTTGGAAATTCAGAGGGTCACTCTATAATCAACCCGTTGGACGAGATTGTATAACAAGGAAATCGTAGTCGTTGAGAGGTGAAATCAAAATCTCCGTGGATTCAGTTGCACATACAATCTGAATCTAGGTTTCCATTAGTAGAGTTCTTCATTTATGGAAGACAACTTGTTTATCATAAGAAAGAAATCCAAGCTACATCACTAGCTATTGTGAAAATGATTTGCATCTATATCTGAACGTTGCTTCTAAGACTCTCATTAGAGTCTGAGCTCGTCAGCTTCTGAGCTCGTCAACGTCTAAGCTCACCAACATCTAAGCTTGTCATGCGTCAGCATATGAGCATATACAAACTTCAGATGCAATATCTTGAGGTTTCATCTTCTGGTCCCTTTAAGCATATTGGCAATCGCGGTTCTACTATGTTGTTCACTTATCCTAAGTCCTTCCAAGCCTTACCAAATTCTTGTTCAAGGCTTGTTCACCTTCTACTCGGGTACCTCCAGCTTGTAGACACCTCTACGCCAAATGCCTTATTAACCATTGATAGAGAACTCATAACCTTCAGATGTTCTGTTAAGACAACATCTGCGTAATGGCTTGTGCATCTTTCACCTGGTTCTACTCAACCAATTCAACGCATTAGTAGCCTTTGATTATTTTGTCATTTTTAAAACGTCATAAGGGATTTTCCCTAACAATCTCCCCCTTTTGATGATGACAAAATAATATCTGAATATGCAGATGTGCAAACACGTTTCAAAGATATTGTATATTAAAAGTAATACACTTATCTTGCCAAATATAAGAATTTTGATCAAGGCATAATAAGCACGTAATGTGATCTCCACCAAATAATGTAATTAGGAGATACTAGATAAATTGAGCATAATAATATGTTAATGTCAAATCAATCGCAGCTCAATATTATTAACACATATGCATATTTATATTCTCTCCCCCTTTTTATCATAATCAAAAAGCGCTAATGGCGTAGAGAATATACAATGCAGTTCATGTTCTTCTAAAAATTATAAGACATGAAATGCAATCTTCAAAGCAACATTTTCTACATGCCTAGTTTAACATAAAAGATATTTAATATAGCTCATGTTCTAAAATATCAAGCAACGTATACGTCAGTGATCATACATATCAAGGAGCCCGGATAAATTTCACTTCCTTTTTGTCATAATAAGACGATAATCTAGATTACAGATTAATGACAAAAAGTAAGGAAAATGAAGATATACTAACTGGATTTTGTAGAACTTAATAAATTCTAACACATGTTTGCCTTTTCTTCCATCTTGATAATAGTAATCAAGATTGGGTAGAAATTTACTCAACTTTATTAGGATTTTCCCATACTTGATTTATGCGCCCCCTCAATCTATTGCCTCTTTGAGATTATTGTCCCCTTCAGAATTTAACTTTCTCCCCTTGTCATCAAGACAGCTTTTGCGAATGCTTTTCTGGCGGCTTTTGCACATTGAGCAGAATAAATTTCTCTATTTTCTTTGTAGCAACAACATCTTCAACATTCATTAACTTATGAAATTCGAGAAAGAAATTTTTTTCTTCAACCAAGCTCATCTCAAATTTAATCTGCATAAACTCAACAAACTTTTTGCACAAATTTATATTAAAGATATAAATATGTCACAATATATAATTGTGGCATCCCAATTCGCCACCTGCTTACTAACTACACGCTCTGCTTTAATATTTTATTATATAGGTATAATGGCGCATGCAGAAGACTAACTAAAAACAAACGGGTAGCCATACAAGCACAAGTGCATGAAAAGAGGTTCTCTAAAATCCTGTAAATATATTGTGACGTCCTGAAATTTCAAGGGTTATTAAATGAATAATATTGGGATTCTTGGAATTGAGTGGCATTTATCGGACGCGAAATCGTTCGGTCTGGAGGACGTTGGTCGTCGACTGAAGCGTAGATAATTGTAGTTCGATTAGTTTAGTCGCGCCGTAGATAATTCTCGCCGATTTCCTTCACGTCCGCGCTGACCCTGAACCAGTCTTAAATTGTCAGATTATCGAAATACCCTCAGATATTATTCATATACGCCAGAAATAATTAATACCGATTTGACCCGTGGGACCCACCTCATAAATGCTAGTCAAATCTTACTTTTTGACTTTTGACCATGGCAAATTACCAAAATGCCCATAAGAGCATTTTCTCTCTCTTCTCTCTGTCTCTCTCTCCTCTTCCATGGCAACTCCCCCCCCTTTGCATCTCACGCACTCCTCCATCTTCATCATCTCATCTTCATCTTCTTCTTGGCTTGAACTTCGCCGCCATCGACTGTCCGCCGTGAGCCGCCGCCGAACCGTCGACCACCCCCGCCGCTCGCGCCCTAGCCCCGCCGCCGTGTGTCATGCCTCATCGAGCCCCGTGCCGCCTAAACCGCCTCTGTCCAGCTGATGTCCGAGCTCCGCCGTATATCACCGAACCCCATTCAGCCCCGCTGGAGCCACCACAACACCGCCGGGCCTCAACTGAAGCCTCGCCGAGCCCTCCACCCGCTCGCCGAGTCCGTCGTCATCGTTTGGCAGCGAGTCCAACCACTGTCCATCCCTGGTTTGCCGTCGTCTGTGTGTCGCCTTCGTAAACCGTCGCCGCGGTTGCGTCTGGATCGTCGAGACAAGTCCGTGGGATCGTCACCGGGAAATTTCACCGCCGCCCATTCGCCGGTTGCCGCCGACCGTCGCCGTCAGTTTTCGAAGTGAGTTAACCCCTAATACCTTATTAGGCAGTTAATTGCACTTAGTAGTTTAATTAGTTAGTTACCATAATTAATTAGATAGTTACCGTAGTTAATTAGATAGTTACCGTGGTTAGATAGTTAACTATGGTTAGATTAAATAGTTACTATGGTTAGTGGATAGTTACCGTAGTAGAGTAAATAATTACTGTGGCTAGTTGGATTAATCATGGTTAGGTGAAATAGTTACAATGGTTAATTGCCTGTTTTGCTGTGCCCGATAATTATTGGTGTCTAATCGTGGATCGGACTGAGTGTTGATTGCACTTAATTGTTGAATGATCACACTAGTGTCGATATGCCATGTTGAACTAGAATTGAATATTTGCGTGACCAATTATGATTTTGAACATGAAAATGGCCGTATGCCAGGTTTTGATCATGATGTGAGTTCGATTGCATTGAGAATGAGAATTGGCTTGAGTGCCAATGATGAATGTGGGGTCACGCGTTGGCTTGATTATGTCACCCTAACGTAACTAGGAACATGAACGATATCCTTATTTGCATGGGTCGCTGCCTAATAAGCCTATGTGCCGGCGATGTACCGTCTGGGATTCCACGGCTTATTGGTTACCTGTCAGTCCGTGCCGGCGACGGATAGTCCGGATTACCACAGTTGATTAGATGCCGGTCGCAACGTGTGTTGGTCCGTAGTCCCTCTTGAAATTATTCATGGTATGCTTGCCTTAGGAAATTTGAGGGAGCTATCGGATGCCGTTGCTGTAACGTAGTAGGATGACGTCCGGTTAATTCGGAAGAGTATTAGCAGTGAGGCTATACTGTGGCGAGAGTGGGGTATCTCTTGGCCGTGATGACCGGAACACGCTTGTTGCATTGTGCATGATCTTTGGCTGAGTGTTCTGGTTGAGTGACTGATTGTTGTTTATTCATTGCCATGATTTATCTATCATATGGCTCAAAACGAGGTACGTTGCATGTGGTTGTCTTTTGGATGTTGGGATTAGTTCGCTAGAATTGTTAGACTACTTGCGTGAATCGACGTCCTAATCAGACTTAGGCATTGACTCGCTAAGATTCATATCTCATGCGCTTTGGCTGGTCGCCTTTCAGGTCCTTGTGATGACCGAGCGCCACGTTAGGTTCGGCGTTCCTGTCGACCAATCCACGGTACTTCATTATCGTCATGTCGCCAATTCTGACGACGTTTGGGAATAGAATGTGACGACTGTGTGGGTCGATGAGAGGTTGCCACACTATGTGGCACACCTTTTCAAGGCCTGGTTCGTTCCTCAAGCTGGTGTTCTCATCGGACTGATTCAGGGGTTTGATGTACCCTCGGGTGCGGGGATAGTCGTTCAGATGTGGGACATGGTGGATTTTAATATGCCGGATGGGGAGGTCGAGGACCCGAGTCCGAGTTCTGGTGAGGAGGACCCTGATTCGCCGCCTGGATATCAAGGTTAACCCGGTATCGTTAGCCCGGGGTGTGGAGGAGTTCTGGAGGAGCTTTTTGGAGGCCGCCTTGTGGATAGTCGGTAGCGTAGCAGTAGTGTATCGGTAGTAGCGCCCTGACTCGACCTGGTATCTTTTTGTGGGTCTAAGGGATCGGTCCAAGACGGACTTATACAGTAATATTTTTCTTGTGGACTAATCATGTGTATAAATAAAAAGGGTTGTTGTTGTTGTTGTTGTTGCATCTCCTACTTTTCTATCCCTATTGATTTATTGTCTAGGGTTGTTGTTGTTTTCGCCTGTGCATAATTATAAGATAAAATGAAATGAATTGATGATGTGCCTGGGATATCATCCTTTGACCTGACGATCGGAAGGGATGTTCGCGCGCCTGGGGTTCGGGGTGTGACATCCCCGTTTTGGTATCAAAGCATGGTTTGTGGAGTAATAAGGTGCGCTGGGTTTGGGATAGGTAGTAGGACTGAAACCCTATGCATGTGTTTGTTGTTTGATCTATTCCTAGTTGTTGTCCTGAGTTCTAATTACGTGTTGCTTTGAGCGAGCAGGAGTCCTTACGGTCCTGTAGAATGAGTAGCCGTAGTCGGAGAGCACCCCGAGGTAGGGCAACTCAAGTGGATCCCGAATGGAAAGGGATCGTGTCCCGGGAGTACCTAGGGAAAGGGTAGCTGCAGTTGTTCCTGAGGTGGTTGAGAACAGCATTCCTGCAGCGTGCAGAGGAAGGGCCGCTCGAGCTTGACCCAGAGTGGGTGGGGTGGATGAATCGGAAATGCCCAGAGAAGGGGTAGTTCATGCAGATCCCCAAGTGGACGGGATCCTACGAGCCTTGGAAACCATGGGGAACCTGATGGGGCAGCAAATGAGGAACCCAGCTACAGCTGCCATTCCACAGGAGGGTCCGTTAGCTGAAGACGGGATCCGCAGACCGCAGACTCACAGATTGGTAGAGCAGCTTCTGAAACTCAAACCGCCAAGGTTTTCAAGAACTGGTGACCCGAAGGCTACAACCTCATGGATTGAGGATTTGGAGAAGGCCTTCGCCTTGTTAGGATGTTCCGAGGAAGAGAAAGTAATGCTGGCTGTCTACCAACTGCAGGGTAACGCTAGCTCGTGGTGGAAGGCCACGCGAGGAAGTGTGTTTCCTAAGGGTGTAGTCCCAGAGTGGGGCGCCTTCGCGGAAGCCTTCGACGGAAAGTATTTCTCAGATTATGCACGAGAGCAGAAGATGGATGAATTTCTGCATCTTTGCTAGAATCAGTCATCGGTGGATCAATATGAGGCAAAGTTTGCCGAACTGTCCAAGAATGCACCGAGGATGGTGGATAACCCTGAGGATAGGGCGAGGAGGTTCAGAGATGGGTTGAAGCACGAGATCAAGAGCGTGTTAGTGCCGTTCAACCTGAGAGACTACAATGAGCTGTATGAGAGAGCTCAGCTGGTGGAAAGGGATGTTGCTGAAAGGGCAACCGCATCAGGACCGCGGTTCGCTCCTGTTATGAGGGATAACAAAAGGTTCGGTAAAGGACCAATGATAAGTAATAGGTATCCCATCCTGCCTAATAGAAAGAATGCCGTTGGGAAGTCGACGTTCCGCCCTAACATCGTGTGCTCGATTTGTCGACAGAAGCATGGGTCCGCCCCGTGCCCAAGGAGGTCAGGTGCTTGTTTCGGTTGTAGCAGGCATGGCCACCAAGTTAGAGATTGTCCTCAGAGACAGATGGGAGGACAGTTGTAGCAAGGAGGTCAAATACGGGGAGGACGTTCCGCAGAACTTTCAGAACCGACCGCCAGTACAAGGAAGGGTGTATGCTGTCACCCGGGAAGAGGCGAGGGATTCGCCGACCGTTTCAGGTACGGTCTTCTTGCATAACCAAGTAGCTTCTGCATTGTTTGATTTTGGAGCTTCCCACTCCTTTGTTGCTGATCAGTTCGTTAAGCTAGCTGGCATAAGTACAGAACCATTGAGTTCAGTTTTTAGGATATCTACACCGCTTAAGGATAATGTTATGGCTGTAGTAGGATGTCCTGATTGTAGGCTAGTTGTAGATGATCATGAGGGAAGGATAAATCTGATTGTTCTAGCTATGTTTGATTTCGATATTATTGTTGGTATGGACTGGCTCACTGAACAAAGAGCTGTTTTGGATTGTCATAGGAAGACTATCCTGTTTAACCCATTGAATGGGGTTAGTTTCAAGTTTGTTGGGAACCAAGGGGGAACCTCAATCCCCTTAGTTTCGTCGCTGGAAGCGACTCGGTTGTTGGATGGTGGTTGCCAAGTTATTTGGCGTCTGCTATTAATGTGTTGGCTGAGGAGTTAAGACTGGAGGATATTGCTGTAGTAAGTGAGTTCCCTAATGTCTTTCCGAATGAGTTTCCTAGATTGTCGCCAGAAAGGGAAATAGAGTTCGTGGTTGAGTTAGCCCCTGGTACGGAGCCAATCTCAAAGGCACCGTATCGGATGGCGTTATCGGAGATCAAGGAACTGAAGGTACATATGCAAGAATTGTTGGATAAAGGATATATCTGTCCAAGGGTATCTCTGTGGAGAGCGCCTGTTTTGTTTGTGAGGAAAAAGGATGGATTACTTCGTCTGTTCATCGACTACCGTCAGCTCAACCAGGTGACTGTCAAGAACAAGTATCCGTTGCTAAGGATTGATGATCCGTTTGATCAACTTCAAGGAGCTTCGGTGTTCTCCAAGATTGACCTAAGGATGTAATACCACCAGTTAAGGATCAAAAGGGAGGATGTACCGAAGACGGCTTTTAGGTCGCACTATGGTCACTATGAGTTCACAGTGATGCCGTTTGGTCTAACAAATGCTCCAACTACTTTCATGGACTTGATGAACAGGGTATTTAGTGAGTATTTGGACAAATTTGTTTATTAACGATATCTTGGTGTACTGTAAGAGCCCTGATGAACATGAGCAATACTTGAGAACAATGTTAGAAACTCTTCGGAAACACCAGTTGTTTGCTAAGTTTAGCAAGTGCGAGTTCTGGCTAGCTCGCGTAGCCTTCCTTGGTCACATAATTTCTGGAGAAGGAATATCTGTAGACCCAACCAAGATTGAAGCGATCATGGATTGGCCGAGACCGACTTCAGTGACAGAAGTACGGAGTTTCTTGGGTTTAGCAGGCTACTATGGACGCTTCGTGGAAAGGTTCTTCGCAATAGCCTTGCCATTAACACGCCTATTAAAGAAGGACGAGAAATTTGAGTGGACAGATAAGTGCAAGCGTAGTTTCCAAGAGCTTAAGCAGAAGCTAACTCCGGCTCCTGTTTTGACAGTACCTTCTATTCCTGGAGGTTATGAGATTTACAGCGATGCATCCTTCAAGGGATTAGGCTGTGTGCTTATGCAACATGGGAGAGTAGTCGCATAAGCTTCTCGTCAGTTGAGACCGCACGAGTTGAATTACCCGACACACGATCTGGAGTTAGCAGCGATCGTGTTTGCCTTTAAGATTTGGAGACACTACCTGGTGGGAGAAAGGTTCCAAGTCTACACTGATCATCAAAGTCTAAAGTATCTGTTCTCTCAGAAGGAGCTGAACATGAGACAGCACCGTTGGATGGAACTTCTTAAGGATTATGACTGCGAGATCTTGTACCATCCGGGAAAGGCTAACAAAGTTGCCGATGCGCTGAGTCGGAAGTCGGCGATTGCCCAATTGATGGTCCGGGAGTGGCGTCTTCTGGAGGAGGTGCGAGACTCCGAGTTTAAGTTGGAAGTAGGCTGTCTGTCAGGTTTGATGGCTACGTTGAGAATCGAGCCGGAGGTGCAAGCAAGGATTAAGATATTGCAATTAACCGATCCTGCCATTCAGAAAGTCCTTCAAGAGGGCTCAAAGAAGAGGAAAGAGGATTTTCAGGTAGCTGAGGATGGAATATTGAAGTTTAGAGGACGTTTGTGTGTGTCGGCTGATGAGAGTCTTAGGGAAGAAATCTTGTTGGAGGCACATCGTAGCAGCTACAATGTTCATTTAGGTAGTACGAAGATGTATCAGAATCTGAGGCAGTATTATTGGTGGAGTGGCATGAAGGTTGACATAGCCAAGCATGTGGCGAAATGTCTAACGTGCTAGCAGGTCAAAGCGCAACATTGTAAGCCTAGAGGGTTTTTACAGCCGCTTGAGATTCTGGAATGGAAGTGGGAGCACATCACGATGGACTTCGTGACAAGTTTGCCTAGGAGCTAAAGGGGGAACGATTCAATTTGGGTCATAGTGGATAGATTGACGAAGTCTGCGCACTTCATTGCGGTGCGAAAGGAGTTTTCTCTAGACAGGTTAGCAGACTTGTATGTGCGCCTAATAGTACGTCTACATGGTGTGCCAGTGACGATCATGTTGGATCGTGATCCCAGATTCACGTCTACCTTTTAGAAAAGCTTGCAGACTGCGTTGGGAACAAAGCTACAATTTAGTACGGCTTATCATCCGTAGATTGATGGCCAGTCTAAAAGGACGATTCAGACTGTTGAGGACATGTTGCGGGCATGTGTATTGGATTTCAAAGGCCACTGGGAAGAGCAGCTTCATTTGGTCGAATTCGCCTACAACAACAGCTATCAGTAGAGTATTAAGATGGCACCTTTCGAAGCGTTGTGTGGCAGGCCTTGTAGAACACCAGTCTGTTGGGACGAAGTTGGTGAAAGAAAAATCACCGGTCCCGAGTTAGTACAACAGTCATTGGATACAGTTAAAATCATTAGAGAGAGGCTAAGGACAGCTCAGAGCCGTCAGAAGAGTTACGCGGACAAGTGACGCAGACCGTTGGAGTTTCAGGTCGGTGATCATGTCTTTTTAAAGGTGTCACCTATGAGAGGGACATCTCGTTTTGGCAAGAAGGGAAAGTTGAGCCCCAAATATGTTGGGCCGTTCGAGATCTTAGAGTGGATTAGAAATCTGGCTTATTGTCTCGCGTTGCCACCGAGACTTGCTCAGTTACATGACGTATTCCATGTATCTATGTTGAGAAAGTACGAACTGAATCCGGCTCACGTCTTGAGCTTTGAAGAGATTGAAGTGGATGAACGTGTATTGTACGTGGAACGTCCAGTGAGGATTGAAGACCGGAAGGAGCAGGTTCTGCGAAACAAGACAATCCCGTTGGTGAAGGTTGTTTGGCAACACCATGGGACCAAGGGAACGACGTGGGAAAGTGAAGAGTCAATGAAGAGCCGGTACCCTTTTCTTTTTGAGGTGATGTAATATTTTAATTTCGGGGACGAAATTTCTCAAGGGGGAAGAGTTGTGACGTCCTGAAATTTCAAGGCTTATTAAATGAATAATATTGAGATTCTTGGAATTGAGTGGCATTTATCGGATGCGGAATTGTTCGGTCTGGAGGACGTTGGTCATCAACTGAAGCGTAGACAATTGTAGTTCGATTAGTTTAGTCGCGCCGTAGATAATTCTCGTCGATTTCCTTCGCGCCCGCGCCGACCCTGAACCAAATATCCTGAACCAGTCCTGAATTGTCAAATTACCAAAAAACCCTCAAATATTATTCATATACGCCAGAAACAATTAATACCGATTGACCCATGGGACCCACCGCATAAATGCTAGTCAAATCTTGCTTTTTGACTTTTGACCATGGCAAATTACCAAAATGCCCATAAGAGCATTCTCTCTCTCTCTCTCTCTCTCTCTCTCCTCTTCCATGGCAACCTCCCTCTTTGCATCTCACGCACACCTCCATCTTCATCATCTCATCTTCATCTTCTTCTTGGCTTGAACTTCGCCGCCGTCGAATATCCGTCGTGAGCCGCCGCCGGACCGCCGACCACCCCAGCCGCCGTGTGCCGCGCCTCGCCGAGCCCCGTACCGCCCAAACCGCCTCTGTCCAGTTGCTGTCCGAGCTCCGCCGCACCTCACCGAGCCCCGTTCATTCCGCCGGAGCCACCGCAACGCCGCCGAGCCTCAACCGAAGCCTCGCCGAGCCCTCTACCTGCTTGCTGAGTCCGTCGTCGTTGTTTGCCGCGAGTTCAGCCGATGTACAGCCCTGGTTCGTCATCTTCCGTGTGTCGCCTTCGCAAACCGTCGTCGGGGTTGCGTCCGGATCGTCGAGACGAGTCCGTGGGATCGTCGCCGGGAAATTTCGCCGCCGCCCATAGCCGGTCTCCGCCAGTTATCGAAGTGAGTTAACCCCTAATCCCTGATTAGGCAGTTAATTGCACTAACTAGTTTAATTAGTTAGTTACCATAATTAATTACATAGTTACTGCAGTTAATTAGATAGTTTACTATGGTTAGATTAAATAGTTACTATGGTTAGTGGATAGTTACCGTGGTAGAGTAATTAATTAATGTGGCTAGTTGGATTAATCATGGTTAGGTGGAATTGTTACCATGGTTAATTGCCTGTTTTGCTATGCCCAATAATTATTGGTGTCTGATCGTGGATCGGACTGAGTGTTGATTGCGCTTAATTGCTGAATGATCACACTAGTGTCGATATGCCATGTTGAACTGGAATTGAATATTCGTGTGACTAATTGTGATTTTGAACATGAAAATAGTCGCAGGCCGGGTTTTAATCATGATGTGAGTGTGATTGCATTGAGAATGAGAATTGGCTTGAGTGCTTGTGATGAATGTAGGGTCACGCGTTGGCTTGATTGTGTCACCCTAACGTAACTGGGGACACGAGCGATACCCTTGTTAGCATGGGTCGCTGCCTAATAAGTCTATGTGCCGGCAACGTACCGTCCGAGATTCCACGGCTTATTGGTTGCCTATCAGTCCATGCCGACGACGGATAGTCCGGGTTACCACGGTTGATTAGATGCCGATCGCAACTTGTGTTGGTCCGTAGTCCCTCTTGGAATTATTCCTAGTATGCTCGCCTTAGGAAATTTGAGGGAGCTATCGGATGTCGTCGCTGTAACGTAGTAGGACGACGCCAGGTTAATCCGGAAGAGTATTAGCAATGAGGCTGTACTGTGGCGAGAGTGAGGTTTCTCTTGGCCGTGATGACCGGAACGTGCTTGTTGCATTGTGCATGATCTTTGGCTGAGTGTTCTGGTTGAATGACTGATTATTGTTTATTCATTGCCATGATTTATCTGTCGTATGGCTCAAGACGAGGTACGTTGCATGTGGTTGTCTTTTGGATGTTGGGATTATTTCGCTAGAATTGTTAGACTGCTTGCGTGAATCGACGTCCTAATCGGACTTAGGCGTTGACCCGCTAAGATTCATATCTCATGCGCTTTGGCTGATCGTCTTTCAGGTCCTTGTGATGGCCGTGCGCCACGTTAGGTTCAGCGTTCCTATGGACGAAACCACGGTACTTTATTATCGTCATGTCACTAATTTTGACGACGTTTGGGAACAGCACGTGACGACCGTTTGGGTCGATGAGGGGTTGCCATACTATGTGGCACACCATTTCAAGGCTTGGTTCGTTCGTCAGGCTGGTGTTCTCATCGGACCGATTCGGGGGTTTGATGTACCCTTGGGTGCGGGGCCAGTCGTTCAGACGTGGGACACGATGGATTTTAATATACCGGATGGGGAGGTCGAGGACTCGAGTCCGAGTTCTGGTGAGGAGGACCCTGATTCACCGCCTGGATATCAAGGTTGACCCGGTGTCGTTAGCCCGGGGTGTGGAGGAGTTCTGGAGGAGCTTTTTGGAGGCCGCCTTGTGGATAGTCGGTAGCGCAGCAGTAGTGTATCGGCAGTAGCGCCTTGACCCGACCCGGTATGTCTTTGTGGGTCTAAGGGATCGGTCCAAGACAGACTTGTACTGTAATGTTTTTCTTGCGGACTAATCATGTGTATAAATAAAAAGGGTTCTTGTTATTATTGTTGCATCTTCTGCTTTTCTATCCCTATTGATTTATTGTCTGGGGTTGTTGTTGCTTCCGCCTGTGCATAATTATAAGATAAAATGAAATGGGTCGATGATGTGCCTAGGATATCATCCTTTGACTGACGATCGGAAGGGATGTTCGCGCGCCCGGGGCTCGGGGTGTGACATATATTCATGCACACATAAATAAGATCCTCTCATGTCATATATCTATCAGTTAGTTACATTATTCAATTCAACAGACAACTGGGAGGCAATGCAAATATAACTACTTCCCCATCTATAATCATGAGTTCTCTATCCGACACCACCACCATAGCCCGGCAGCTATCCTCTACCACTAACCAAGGCCATATTCTGCCACTCTTCATTTCCATCTTCCCTAGCTAAGCTAATTTGAAAAACAGTTGATCCACGAGAGTGAGGTCAAGGCTCCGCAAGTAAATTCTAACACGATAGCTTATAGACATTGAATTCAGAACATAACATCAAGTTTCGCGAATCAACATCAAATGATACCATGAGATGAACATTCAACTCTACAGCTTTGATGCACATGTGTGATATGCATGCATGAGATTTCTCTCGATCTCACTATCTCACAATTTCATATTCATTTTCGGCTCACATAGTGCTGGTTTTCGTAAAACACTCAACGAGGCTTCTCGCGCTTGAGGCATCCCAAATTACACAGCAGGGGCATCTCCACTCGTTGTAGGCATCCCTATTTCCATACCGGCTCCTACGTGGCATCGTCGATAGAATTTTCGACAGCATCACTCTCTCTGAATTCTCAATGAAATGCCATGACATAAATATGCAATGCACTCTTACCTTCATCGGCATTTTCATCATTGACACTTTCAACACTCATTGACAGGCAAATGAATGGTTTATTTTTTTCTTTTTTTCTAGAATGAATAGATCCAGCATGAGTTCATAAAACTGAAAACATTTCAAATTTTGAAAAGACTTTAGATTTCGAAATCTGGTTAGAATTAGCACAACACCTATACCTACTTTTCAAAGCATAACTTGGTTCATTCCTGCCCCCAAAGCCATCTTAGAGCTTGCCAGGAACCACACCTTGCACCAGGCTCTCTCTAACCACTCTGATCACTCCTCGCCCTCATCAGGCTGGGTTGTTACAGGTCCACCAGCCTTCGCCTGGTTCGTCCCCAAGTCAGGCACTTACTAAGAGAGTCCCGTTCAACTCGTTCCATACCATGTCTCACCATGGTTTGTAGGTATCCCGTTCAGCTCGTCCCATACCAAGCTGATGGTTTATCAAGTCTGACATAAAATAAACGTTATGCTCATGCATGCACGTTTTCAAAACTCAATAGTTTTAATGCAATAAACCCGTGTAATGTATGATATCCTCAAGACCAGATCACATATTGTTCACTTTGCATAACATCGGTTCCTTAACTGAATAATCTAACACCATCAACGACCAACAACCTCAAAGATCAATAACTTAAAGTTTCTAGTTTTCTTTTTCGGTCGCTGTCAACATAAAGTCAAAACCATATAATCAAACTCGCTCGTCATCTAAGATGAACAACTAAACCTCAAGGCACCAACATGAGTTCATGCGAACTTGACATAGTCATCCAGGGCCTTTCGATAACACTCAATATCTAAAACCATCGATATACATTAGATTCAAGCCTAAAGGCAATTCATTGCCAATACAGCTTATCGTCCAATTTACCTGTTGATCACCATACTATAACCTAAAAACACAACGATCATCAATCTTAAGCAGTGATCAACAAACTTCATAACTTAATAAGTAGAATAAGCTACTGCCAATCCCGGACAATCACAAAACACATGCACTTGTAAGTTTTATTGCTCGTGCCTACCAAACACATCATCCACTAGCGCACCTTATCACTCCAATGACCTGCTCTGATACCATTAATGTGGCATCCCAATCTGCCACCTGTTTACTAACTACGCGCTCTATTGAGAAAACCTCGAATTGATTTTGAAGATGATAAAACAATCCATGATCTCCTATAATGCCATGAAATACTTATTTTGTAGATTATCCAAAGGTGTGGGTTACATAGGATTTAATTTGGCAGGAAAGGCTCAGACGGAGTTCTGAGGGACCCAGATGCTGTATGGAGCTTAGACGTTGGAATGAAACTCAAGCTCTGAGAGAGTATTCTCATGTGCAACGACCAGAATATCAAGAGATGTTTTAGAGATGATTTAATCGACATATTACATCATCACAATGGCCAAAAAATTGAGCTGGATCGTTCTTGAAGATTCTCAATCTTGACGATCAATCAAGGACGCGGATTAAGGGAGACATGCACAACTTACCAAATGAAAAACTCAATCTATGGAAACCCAAGATCATGATTATATGGGCGATTTGATCCAACGGGGGATTCTTTCCTTTGGCAACCTCAACGGCTACTAGATCTTTCTTTTTGATACAGTCTCGTTCAAACGGGAAGTTTGAAGAGCGATCCTTGAGCGCCTTGCAATGGGTAGTTGAAGGTGGAGGAGTATAAAAAGGAGGAGTCTCAAAGTCGAAGAAGTAGAGCAAGAGAGCATAATTCTAAATTCCAAGGTCAAGAGGGCTTCATACTCTATATACACCTTGATCCTTACACTATAATACTTAAAGGTGTACATTCTAGTGTGAATGTTAGACAGGAAGTCTTTCGACTCAAGAATTGTCATTGAGTTGTAACCTCTGAGCCATTTACTAGTGAAATCCAGCTGATTGGCTGCCAGCCTGAAGAAGTGGACGTAGACTTAAACCAAAGCCAAACCACTATAAATCATTATGCAGTTTCTCTATCCCTTTATCTCTCTATTTAAATTCTGTGATAGTAGAACTGTAGACGTTGTTCATCCTGAAAGTATCTCAAATCTTTCTTGTGTTAAATCATCTGTGAGATAAGCTCTGAGCTCATTCATTTATATTTCCGCATTGATCTTTAAAATCCTTTGAAATCACCTATTCACCCATCTCTAGGTGACACCGCTAGCTACAACAATTGGTATCAGAGCCTAGTGCTCGTATTTATTGAAGTATTTTTACTTCTGAGCTAATGATTTCTATGGCTAGCAACTTTGTTCCTACTTGGATTGAAGGAAGAAGCAACAACAGGCCACCATATTTTGATGGGAAGGATTACAGTGATTGGAAAAACAAATTCAAGGCATTCATTAGATGCCAAGATCCGCAGATCTGGGATGTTGTTCAAAAAGGGGTTGATCCCGTTGCAAATATAACGGCCGGTGCAAATTCAAATACAGGGGATAACAACACGAACAACAACAATACTGCTCCCACTGCAACACTATCTGGAACTGAACTAGCAAAGAGAGACACACTTGATGCCAAAGCTATTTACTCATTTTATAGTGCATTGTCTCCCACTGAATATAAACGCATCGCAGATTGTCCTTCTTCTAAAGCGATTTGGGACAAGCTTCACAAAACCTATGAAGGAATGGATAGAGTCAAGGAGACAAAGATCAACATTCTTCTCGACCAGTATGAGGCATTCAAAATGAAGCCCAACGAAACCGTGAAAGAAATGTTTGATAGATTCACTGAAATAGTGAATGGTCTCACTTACCATGGGCAACTAGTTTCAGGACAAATGAGGGTCAACAAACTTCTAAGAGGTCTTACAAAGGATTGGGACAACATTAAAACGTCCATCTGAGAGACTCAAAAGATCAAGCCACTAACCATGGATGAACTCATTGGAACACTCTAATCATATGAAGATGAAAGAATCAATGAAGAATCTCATACGAAAGGTAAGAAATCCATTGCTTTGAAGTCTAATGTTGATTCTGATGTTTTAGATTCTGAAGATGAAGACGATGGGGAACTAGCACTCATTGTCAAAAGATTTAGAAGAATGGCTAAAAAGGGCAGAAACTTCAAAGGAAAAGGGATCTCAGATGATATGATGAGAGGAGATCAACTGAGACCAAAGAAGATAATAGAGACATAGTTTATTTTGAATGCAAAAAGAAAGGGCACATTAAGCTTAACTGCCCTCTTCTAAAGAAGAAAGGAAGGGATGAAAAATCCAAGAAAGCTCTGAAGGTTGAAATCTGGAGCGACACAGAATGCGAAAGTGATGAGGAATACGCTAACTTCTATTTGATGGCTAACTCAAACTCAGAGGAAGAATCTGAGTTAACTCATTCTAAAATTCCTTCTGAGTTGTCTGAATATATTGAGGAATTGTGCTTAGATTATAAAAATGCTCTTAAAAGGATTTTCGAATTAAAAAAGGAAGTCTCTTGTTTAAAACAAAATAATGCTTTTCAAAAAGATAAAATAAATTCTCTTCAAAATGAGTCTTCGCAAATTAAGGAAAAATCCGATTCGGATTCAAAGAAACTTAAAACTTTGCAAAACGAGAACAACTCTTTGAAAAAGGAAAACGTTTCTCTGAAAAAGGAAATTTTAGATTTCAATAAGAAATTTCCCTCGTGCTCAAAAACCTTAGAGCATATTCTTTCCATACAAGTTCCATACTACAACAAGTTTGGGCTTGGTTTTAAAAAAGACAGTGATTTGAAAAATGATTTTCCCAAAGTGAAAGAAAGACGTAAGAAAAGACCTTCAAAAAGTGCTTATAAATCTCATTTCATAAACAGTTAATAAAATTTGAGGGATAGAGTTTTTATAAATGCTCGAATTGTGGTAATTCCAACCTCTCTATAAATTATTGTCCTAATGTCTGGAGGAATACAAAAGATATTTTTAGATACAAAAATTCCTCTAACCCGAAAGGACCCAAACAGATTTGGGTACCAAAGAAAGCTTGAATGCTTTTGACGTTTGCAGGTACCAAGAAGAAGAAGAAATAAATGGTACCTTGATAGTGGTTATTCGAGACACATGACTGGGGATTCAAAAGGATTTATAACCCTTTCAAAATTGATGGAGGATGCATTTCCTTTGGCGGGAACAATAAAGGAAAGATTGTAGGCAAAGGAACTATGAAAATTGGCAACCTCTTCATCAACGACGTGTCTCTAGAATCAACAAGGACAAAAACGAGTCCTTTATAGGACAAAGACATGGAAACATGTATCTTCTGGACACATCATCTGAGGATATCCAATGTCTAGTATCTATCAAGGATGACTCAAACCTTTGGCACATAAAGCTGGGACACATTAGCTACAAGCAGATCTCGAAGCTCTCAACCAAAAAGCTTGTAAGAGGACTCCCAGATGTTAGATACGAGAAAACTAACTTGTGTGATGCTTGCACACTTGGGAAATAGGTCAGAAATTCTTACAAATCTATACATCAAGTTTCCACTAATCGTGCTTTGCAGCTACTACACATGGATGTCTTTGGACCCACACAAACGCAAAGTATTGGTGTTAAAAAGTCTTGTCTGGTAATAGTAGATGACTATATTAGATTTACCAGGGTATTCTTTCTTGCTCACAAAAATGATGCATTCTCACATTTTGAAAGTTTTGCAAAGAAAGCACAAAATGAAAAAGGTTATTCTATTTTGTGCATCAAAACTGATCACGGGGGAGAATTTGATAATCAAATCTTTGCATATTTTTGTGATCAAAATGGTTTTCAGCATAATTTCTCTTCTCCTTACACTCCTCAACAAAATGGGGTAGTTGAAAGGAACAACCGCTCTTTACAAGAAACGGCTCAAACTCTTCTAATTGAAAGCAAGGCCCCTTCTCATTTTTTGGCAGAAGCCGTTTCAACTATGTGTTATATCATAAATCGTGTTTTCCTAAGACCATAGCTTGAGAAAACCCCCAATGAGCTTTACAAAGGCAGAAAACCAAATATTTCATACTTTAATGTATTTGGCTCCAAATGTTTTATACTAAAAAATTCAAATGATCGTCTGGGTAAGTTTGATGAAAGATTAGATGAGGGAATATTTCTTGGATATTCCACTTCAAGCAAAGCATATAGAGTCTTCCACAAGAATTCAGGGACAGTTGAAGAATCAATGAACGTGAGATTTGAAGATGGAAATGATGCTCAAACGTCAGGCGTTGAAATCACTATATCATCTGAGCAGACTCCAACATCTGAGGATAAAACATCATCTGAAGATACTCAGAATAATGAAGACACTCAGACATTTGAATCTTCTGAGGATGTAAACCAGAATGATCCTCCAGAGGATAAACAAGATGACAAAGTCAACAAAAACTAGAAGCAAAAGTCTGGTCATCCAATAGATCTTGTCATTGGAAATATAGAAGATGGGGTCAAGACCATATCAAAGCTCAAGAATGCAATAAATGCCTTTGCACTTGTATCTGAGATTGAACCAAAAGGAATTGAAGGGGCTCTTGTAGATGAAAGTTGGATAGAAGCTATGCAACAAGAGCTGCATCAATTCAAACTTAGTGAAGTTTGGGAATTAGTTCCCAGACTTATCCAATTATTGGAACCAAATGAGTGTTTAGAAACAAGATGGATGACAAAGCCAAGGTAACAAAGAACAAGGCAAGACTCGTAGCAAAGGGATACTCTCAAGAAGAGGGGATCCACTACGACGAAACATATGCTCCCGTGGAAAGGCTAGAATCAATAAGATTACTCCTAGCGTATGCTTGCTACAACGACTTCAAGCTTTATCAGATCGATGTCAAGAGTGCATTCTTGAATGGCTACATCAAAGAAGAAGTATACGTGCAACAACCTCTAGGATTTGAAGATCCAAAGAACTCAGAACATGTCTACAAACTCAAGAAAGCCCTATATGGACTTAAGCAAGTTCCACAAGCTTGGTACGAAAGGTTAAGTAATTTTCTTATCGAAAAAGGTTTCGAAAAAGGTAAGGTAGACACAACCATATTTATCAAAAGGGAAGGTAAAGATATCATATTTATTCAGATATATGTTGATGATATCATATTTGGTTCTTCTAATGAAATACTTTGCGAGAATTTTTCTCAGATCATGTAGAGTGAATTTGAAATGAGTATGATGGGAGAACTTACCTTGGACTTCAAGTGAATCAAACTGAACAAGGAATCTTTATACATCAAGAGAAGTATGTGAAGATCGCGAAGTAATTTGGTCAAGAAAACTGTATCATCAATGTCTTCTTCATCCACGCTAGACAAGGATGAACAAGGCTAATAGGTTGATTAGAAACTATATAGAAGCACAATTGGTTCATTATTATATCCCATTGCTTCTAGACCTGACATTATTTTCAGTGTATGCATGTGTGCAAGATTCCAATCAAATCCTAAGGAATCACACCTCTCAGCAGTAAAGAGGATTATTAAATATGTTGGAACCAATCCTAATTTAGGATTATGGTATCCAAAAACCTCAGATTTTACTTTATGTGGCTACTCAGATACTGATCTTGCAAGATGTAAGTTAGATAGGAAAAGTACCTCAGGAACATGTCAACTTCTAGGATCCATGTTAGTGTCTTGGCACTCAAAGAAACAAAACACAGTGGCACTATCAGCCGCAGAAGCTGAATATGTAGCCTTGGGAAGTTGCTATGCTCAAATCATATGGATGAAGCAACAACTGGGGGACTTTGGTGTTGAAAATTCAAACGTGGAAATTAAGTGTGACAACACCAGTGCAATCAACCTCACAAAGAATCCAATTCTGTACTCTCGAGCTAAGCATACTGAAATTAAGCATCACTTCATTCATGATCATGTGCATAATGGTGATGTTAATATTCAATTTGCTGACTCAAAGCATCAATTAGCTGATATATTCATGAAGCCATTATAAGAGAATTCTTTTGAATATATTAGACAAGAATGAGGTATTACTATTATGCCTGTTTGAGTTATCTTCAAGACAGGTTAAATCTGCTTCTAAGCAAAGTGTAACATCTAACAAAGTTCAAAGCAGAGTCTTAGAACTTACACAACATCTGAAGATGATATTTGCTTCAAAGAGCAAAAGCATCATCTAAGGGGGTACAAATGCTTAAATCAAACCTCTGAACTAAAGGATGATCTAAGGAGATTTTCATCATCTGAAGAACATCTATATCAGGTTTGATTGTTCAAACTTTTGATGCATAAGTAGTTATTTTTAGCAAGAAATAAGGTCCGCACAATCTCAATCTTTTCAAATATTCTTTGAAATATTGTGATTGTCGTGTTTGCTTTGATTAAATTGATTGAATAGTTCTTTTCCAAAAATGAATTATAATATCTTTTCAAATATTTTATTTTTAGAAATCAAATATCAAATCTCTTAACTGTCAATAGCGGTTTCCAATTTTGGTTAAAAAAAAAGACACAAATTGAACTGTCACACCTTTATAACTCCCTTTCTCGAAGCAAAAACTCTTTGTGCTTCGAAAACTCAGTCAATCTCTCTCTCTCTCTCTCTCTCTCTCTCTCTCTCTCTCTCTCTCTCTCTCTCTCTCTCTCTCTCTCTCTCTCTCTCTCTCTCAAATACTCGTCTGCAACTTATCCCCGAACCCTTCTTCCTTGAAAAATTTCCCAATCTCTTCTCTAAATCCTTCAATGGCACCCAAAAATCCTTCAATCGTAAAGAAATCAACGACTGGTACTCGTCACTCAGGAAGATTGGAACTTCAAGGTTCTAGGGCTCCAATTGACGATCTTACTTAGTTGAGTCTATCAAGTTCCTCAGAAGAAGGAGGAGAGGACTAGAGGACTAAGGAAACAAGCAACGTTCCTCAATCGACCCCTACTGAAGAAACCCCTGCCATGGTTAAGGTAAGGAAGATGAAGGAACTAAAGGATCGTCTCTCCGAAAGAACAGTAAGAACTCCTACTCAAAATGCTGTACTCCCTATAGATTCTAGAATCAGGACAACAAGACATACTATAAATCTAATTAAGGGACTAAGAATGAATGGCAGAAACGAAAAATATATCAGAGATTTAGTGCTTGAGAAACGATTATTTAATGAAGGAGCAATGCAAGGATTTAGTGTGATTCTAACTCAAAGGGAAATAAGACAGACTAGAGAATTAGCTGATCAGGTTAATGTGGGAGGATCATCTGAGCCCTCTAGGAGGGGAAAAGAGAAGATTGGTGAACCTTCTAAGACTGGTGAAAATGTCGAGACAAAGACTAGATCTGAGGGTGAGAAAACTGAGCATCTGAGGGATAATGATGATGAAGCGTTATACTCCCACTTTAGGAGTATGGAAATGAAGTTTGAAGCAAAGGAAGGATAAAAGGATGAGTTGTTCAGATCAGATGCTCATCTAGAACATTAAAACTGTTGCTTGGCAGAACTTCCATGAACAATAGGCCTGTGGATTTTAAATATTTTGAAAAGGTTGACTTGCAGATTCTACCATTGCTGTCTAATCTGCACTTACAAAATCTCTATTCCTTGAATACTCCATGCTTTCCTGAGCTAACTACCTATTTCAATTCTAACTTCTCCATGCCTTCACCAGACTTATTTCAATTCTCTTTGTATGATCAAAACATTCTTTTGAGTGTTTCAAAACTTGCAGAAATTTCGAGTTCTGAAATTTATGCTTTCACTCTTATCCCTATCTTAGATGATGATGCATACAAAGTTCTTTCTAGTAATCCAACCCGCTCCAGAACCAACAAACCGCACATCGAACACAATCATTTCCCTCTGAAATGCATTGTTCTGCATAAGGTAGTCATCAACTGCCTTAGACCCAAAGTTTCATCCAAAACAAATTTATCTAGATATGAAGCCAAGATCATCTGGGCCATTCTAACTGGCAAGCCCTTCTCTCTTCCTCATATCATTTTTCTGCACATACTTAGAATTGGAAGGAAGAATAAAGGACAGCTGCCATATGGATCATTGATCACTAGGATCTTTGAATATCTGAAGTTGGATATACCAGAGAGACTCAGATCCCTGTAACTACCTTAGGGTGTTACTGGTGAATCTTTGATGGTCAAGATGGGCTATAAGTTTGCAGATAGGCAATGGAGAGACAGGAAGAGAAATGTGGTACTAGTAGATCTCCCTTTGACAGAAACAGCAATGGCAACATAGTCTAAACAGTCACCTGTAGAACCCTCAATAGCAGAAGCATCACCAGGTCAATCTTCTGAGTCCACAAGGAAAAGAAGGATGAAGATGCTTGCTCATAAGTCCACAAACCTGGACAGAAAAAGAGGAAACTCGCTCAGAAGTTACTTGACAGGATCCTAAAGGAACAAGAAATAGAAACATCTGAAAGTTCCCTGGTAAGTGACAATGAGATAGAAGAAGTTATCCAGACTATTGTGAGAACTGTTGTAGAGGATGAAATTGCAACTCAAATGGAGCAGCAAGAGAAGGAGACTGAAGAGAAAGAAGGAGAGGAGCATGAGAAGGAAGAAGAAGAAATTCTACAGGGTGTGGAAAAAGAAAATGTGGAAGTTGAAACTGTCCCAGTTGAGGACATAGAAGTTGGCAAACAACCTGAGTTCCCAGAGCAAACTCAGATGGATCAAGTGGCAACTTAGCAAGATGTTGAGATGGAAGCAAAGACTAAGGGAGAGTATACTGAACAAGTCAGTATCCCAAAGGTTGACCTGCAGGAAAAAGCTAAATTTGAGAAGGAAGCACAGCCTGAGGGGGAATACACTACAAATGAAAGTCCAAAGAAAATGGATATTGATACTACTGAAATAGTAGATGTAACTCTAAGCAAGACTGCCTTGGATCTTCCACTGTAGGACACTCCAATTTCATCGCCTGAGAGACATGATAAGACTCTAGGGGTGTCACGCCCCGCGTCCTACGAGAGCGCGACACCCCTCCGCTCCGGTCGATAGAGATGCGACAACCTAGGACTAGTCGCCGACCCAGATCAAATGCTTAATAACTTAAAGCGAACGCTAGCAGAAACGAAACTCGACACCCAAACAACAATAAGAGAGAAGGATAGAGAAGAGAGAGAATGCAAGGCACAATAATCATTTCATAAAACATAACATTTATTTACACAAAAGGACAAATACACCCAACCAGCGACCACGCGCTACAGAAAGGGACCGGTGGTCTACTAACCTATATCCGCTATAGGGATATACCAAAAGAGAGAGGGAACCTAACTATGTCTTCAGTCCCCACCATCAGACGGCAACTCCGGTTCAGGGTTTGACTCCATCGGTTCCTCCTCCGGATCTGACTCAATCGGTTCCTCCTCAGGCTCGAACTCCTTAGGTCTGGTGTCCGGATCAGTGACCTCTCCGTCAGCTGGCATCGCCTCAACTGGGTCTAGCTTCATGGGGTCCCACACTCCGCCATCGGCATTAGGAACATCAAAACCTCGTAGAGGACCAACTACCTCATCCCCAACTCTCCGAGTCCACGCTACGTAAGTATGAGGCTTCCAGTGATCCTCGCCTACATCTATCCATACTATACTAGAGTGCCTAAAATAAACTTCACCATCGCTCTTGGTGAACTTCGTCACCGAGTGCTCTATATGCTTCGGTATCCCAAAACGTGGCGGCAGAACCATGCTTCCTCAGGGTCGGGGGTCTGAAAAGGTGGTTGGATACAACAATGAAATAAATCTCAATAAGCTATAACCCTAAGCCTCACTTAGGATAACACGTACCCCAGGCCAACCTAACATGCATTTCTAACCCAATCAGACTAGCAGTCCAATAATAACCAGAGTCTGAAATTATCAAATCACACCTGCCCTCTCACAGCTCAAGCACATAACAGTGCAAACAAGGTACAACGAGAGCCAACAATCCAACCTATGCAGACTACGCTCTCCACCACATAGTATTCAATAATGCACCTCAAATAGAAATATATAAGCATACCAGTCTGTATAAGAGTCGACCCGTGTTTAACGCATCAGGTCAGCGCCACCACCCACGTTTAACATATCCGGTTCATGGGCGAGACAATACCTCGTCAGGTGCCACATCCCGCGTTATAACGCCTCAGGGTTTCCCGCGTAATAACGCCTTAAGGTATAGTACTCACATTCCCCGCGTCATATAGGCACCTCAGGGTTTAAGACTTTCACATTCCCCGCGTCATAACGCCTGAGGGTTTAAGCAGACATTCATATATGCATAATATCAAACAACGAGCCCCGCATCATAACGCCTCAGGGTCTCAAGCACATGAACATCATAAACATTAATTCCAAGCATACCTCGCCTAAACACGCATCAAGGCTAAGCTACACAGTCGAACCACAACGCCCACTCAATGGACCACATGACAACCAAGCTAAGGCATCAAGCCCTACACATGCCACACACTTCGATCTAAAAGCGACGATTTACCCTACGGTCGGGCACGATGCACATTCAAGCAAATCAAGTCACACATGGCGCACCTGGCCCTCTTGGCCGAACACACCATCACACGCGCACATCAAGCATTCAACAAACACGCCACGCGAAACAAGGCACGATCAACTGAGCCTCTAACTTGCACACGCGCACATAATCTCATTTTTCCCAAACACGAGTGTCGTTCCCCCACAATCCACTCCATCTAACACTTCAATAACACTCATCAAGCCTCAAGATACCACATAGCAAGCTCCTATGATCATCCTAAGCCGTTTCTAAGTTCTGAATCTTCGATGAATAGCGATTTCCTACGATGAATAGTGAAATCCTTCGATGAACAGTACAATGGCAGCCCCTAAAATCCACTAAATCATCTCCTAATCAAGCCTAGTAGTTACCCATTAGCCTACTCAAGGTTTAGGATGTCGCTTATTTGAAATCGAGCTTTAAAACCGACGAAACCGAACCCAAAATGGCCCCTCCAAGCACTCGGCGGTCTGCGGCGGCTCGCGACTGAATGGAGGCGACTGGAAGGCTGGTCGGTGATGGCTAGTCAACAGCAAGGTGGCGGCACGGCGGCTGGTCTGAGCGGCGGCGGCGGACGGGCGACGAACGACTACGGCGTGAGAGAGAGAGGGTCGGCCGAGAGAGGGAAAGAGGGAAGGAGAGAGAGGGAGAGATGTTCTTGCTTTTCCAAAGGAAGAGAGAGAGAGAAAGCAAGTGAGGAGAGAGAGAAGGAAGCTTGTCCAAGAAGCTTGGCACTATTCCATGATGGGACATAAAGCAAGGATTTGACAAAAGGTGAAGGACGTGACTCTTGGTAGGTGGGGGTGGTTGGGAGCATTTGTGGAGATGGGACAAAAGCATAAATATCCCACTAATGCCTTTGGATCTTGCAAATAAATATCCGGGGGTAGTTCTGTAATCTGCCTACTCTGACTGATCTGCTAACACTGAAACCTCTATAGTTTGGCCAACCGATGAACACTAAACCAGCTGAGGCGACGTCCTAAATATTGGTCATGTTACTCTTGAATATTCGATGCCCAAATTCGGAGTCCGATTCGCGGCCAAACTCGATTAATCGTAACTATAGTGTATCTCAAACCAACGGGCGGCTTTTAGGAGTTACGCGTATCGACCCGCAACAGGTCCACGTACTTAATTCCTAGCTAGCCTTTCCCTAACGGTTAGTCATCTCTAGAGTGATCAGTTCTGAGTGAGATTTAACTAAAGTGCATCAACGAGATATCCATTCATTTCATAAATCTAGAAAGTGGGTCGAATTTCAGAATGTTACAAGGGGAGCCATCTGGAGTTGGTATCCAGATGAAAGATGAATTGGGTGATGAATCAAGCTCTGAGCTTCTCCGAGATATTCAATACAGATAAGGGGAATTGACAAACCTGATCAAGGATATGTAGACATCAGTCCATGTGGAAGTGGATGAAATGAAGGACTGAATGACCTTTGAACTTCAAAAGCTGAGGAGAGACATGTCCACCAACAACAGTCTGGCCTTCATTGAGATGGAACACATGGGAAGGAAGATGGACAATATGAGAGCAGCTATCGATATGATGCTGGAACAGCTTTCCAAAGTCGCTCTGGTTCAACTCCCTTCAGACTTTATGCCACCCTCATCCACAGCCACTCAAACTCCTTCAACATCAACTCCAGCCCCCAATTCTCCTAATTAAAACTCGTTTTCATTCGTTTAAATTTATCAGATTTTGGGTCAGTTTTTCAGTTGAATGATTTTGACTTTGGATTTGGGTATTGCTTTTAAGACTCTCTTATTGCTTTGACCTTGCACTGATTGAACTTGAATCGGTTATTGAATACATTATTACTAGTTTGATCGGTCCTTTTGTGCTGATAACAAAAAGGGGGAGAAATTATCCCTTCATTACTACAAAAGGAGAAATGATGATTTGCAGGAACAGGTATCAAAGTTCTATTCTAAAGTAAACAAGTGTTCTCAAAAGAACAAGATCTGAGAATAACACAAGAACAAGTTGTTCTGTGTATACAAGTTCTAAAAACGACATACTCATAGTTTTTGCTTTGAACCTATACATTGTCATACTCTGAATATACATTGATGATCTAAGCCTATGCCTGAGTATACATTGATGATCTGAGCCTATGCGTTATCATATACACAATGTCTAAACTGGTTTATTATAGGCTAAGCATTACTATGTTACAAACTATTAAAATTCTCAGATCGAAATAGAATCAAAAGTTTTACATCTAATTGTTCAAGCTCTGAGAGTTGAGTTAGACTTCATAAATTCCGGTACAGGTTTCAGAAGTTTTGAAGACAATACCAAGCCGTGTTTTGTGAACAAATTCTATCGCTGAATTCATATTTGCCAGAACTCAATTTTTTTGCTAAAGCTTTATATGATTTATCATTACTAGCAAAATCTCAGCGAGTAGCAAACCATCATGTTGCTCAAATTCAAACAATTGTTATATTTTGTGGATAGTTTTGTTATCATAAAAAAGGGAGAGATTGTTGACAAAAACCCTAATTGATTTTGAAGATGACAAAACGATCCATGATCTCTTATATCTGAGTTAATGCCATGAAATACTTGTTTTGCAGATTATCCAAAGGTGTGGGTTACACAGGATTTAATTTGGCAGAAAAGGCTCAGATGGAGTTTTGAGGGACTCAGACGCTGTACGGAGCTGAGACATTGGAATGAAGCTCAAGCTCTGAAAGAGTATTCTCATGTGCAACGACCAAAATATCAAGAAATGTTTTAGAGATGATTTAATCGACATATTACATCATCACAACGGCTAGAAAATCGAGCTGGATTTTTCTTGAAGATTCTCAATCTTGAAGATCAATCACGGACGTGGATTAAGGGAGACACACACAACTTACCAAATGAAGAACTCAATCATTGGAAACCCAGGATCATGATTATATGAGCGATTTGATCCAACGGGGGATTCTTTCCTTTGTCAACCTCAACGGCTATGAGATCTTTCTTTTTGATACATTCTCATTCCAATGGAAAGTTTGAAGAGCGATCCTCGTGTGCCTTGTAATGGGTAGTTGGAGGTGGAGGAGCATAAAAAGGAGGAGTCTCAAAGTCGAAGAAGTAAAGCAAAAGAGTAGAATTCTAAATTCCAAGATCAAGAGGGCTTCATACTCTATATACACCTTGATCCATACACTATAATACTTAAAGGTGTACATTCTAGTGTGAGTGTTAGACGGGAAGTCTTTCGACTCAAGAATTGTCATTGAGTTGTAACCTCTGAGCCATTTACAAGTGAAATCCAGCCGATTGGCTGCCAGCGTAAAGAAGTGGACGTAGGCTTAAACTAAAGTTGAACCACTATAAATCCTTATGCATTTCCTCTATCCCTTTATCTCTCTATTTAAATTCTGTGATAGTAGAACTGTAGACGTTGTTCATCCTGAAAGTATCTCAGATCTTACTTGTGTTAATCATCTGAGAGATAAGCTTTGAGCTCATTCGTTTATATTTCCGCATTGATCTTTAAAATCCTTTGAAATCACCTATTCACCCCCTCAAGGTGACACCGCTAGCTACAACACGCTCCACTTTAATCTTTTATTATATAGGTATAATGGCGCATGCGGAAGACTAACTGAAAACAAACGGGCGGCCATACAAGCACAAGTGCATGAAAAGACAAGCGGTAGGCACGCCTAAAGGGTGTGGCATCTCATGGGTTCTCAAACCTCCTGTAAATATATTCATGCACATACACACACACATACATATATATTTCATATATCTATCAATTAGTTACAATATTCAATTGAATAGACAACTGGGAGGCAATACAAATATAACTACTTCCCCGTCTATAATCACGAGTTCTCTATCCGACACCGCCACCATAGCCTGGTAGCTATCCTCTACCACCAACCAAGGCTATATTCTGCTACTCTTCATTTCCATCTTCCCTGGCTAAGTCAATCTGAAGGACAGTTGATCCACGAGAGTGAGCTCAAGGTTCCGCAAGTAAAAACCTAACACGATAGCTTGTAGACATTGAATTTAGAACATAACATCAAGTTTCACGAATCAACATCAAATGATACCATGAGATGAACATGTAACTCTACAGTTTTGATGTACATGGGTGAGATGTATGCATGAGATTTCTCTCGATCTCACCATCTCACAGTTTCATATTCATTTTCGGCTCACCCAATGCCAGTTTCAGCGAAACACCCAATGCGGCTTCTCCCGCCCGAGGCATCCCAGACCACACAGTAGGGGCTTCTCCACCCATTGGAGGCCCGGCTCCCACAGGGCATCATCGACAGAATCCTCGACGGCATCACTCTCTCTCAATTCTCATTGAAATGCAGTGATATAAATATGCAATGCACTCTTACCTTCATCGGCATTTTCGTCAATGACACGTTCAACACTCATTGGCAGGAAAACGAATGGTTTATTCTCTTTTTTTTTTTTTCTGCAATGAATAGATCAAGCATGATTTCTTAAATGCAAGCGTAAACTTTCAAACCATTCATTGACATATGATTCTAAAGCCAATCTCTAAAAGCTAGACGGGTTAGAAGTCCACTCGACTTTGTTTTCAACAAAAGCCTTGTTATCTGCTTGAAACACAACCACGAGTGGCGATGCATCGACAGCGATGGCGGCAGGCGTGCTTGGGGACTCAGTGAGGGCGTACGACGAGACAGAGGGCGTGCGTGACTAGCGACAATGGCGGGCGGTCGGAGGTGAGGGTCGGGAATGAGAGGTGGTTTGATTTGATGATCGAATGACGAAACGAACTGACAGCGAGGGCTATTTATAGGGGAAAGGGGGATAGGCGGTGGCGGTGAGGCGGTGCCAAGTGGCATGTCGCCTCGCCATGGGTCAGCCGTAGCTGACATGTGGTGCTACTTGGCGGCTGTCCGCCACGTGTTACTGTGGCGGTGACATGTGGCACCTTGTGGCGCCGCTAGGGGTCCTCTTGCCACTTGTCGTTGTCGCTCTAATTGGTCCCGTTTTCACACGTATTTAGCTCGATAGGACCCAAATATAGTGGTCCAAATATTATTGAGCTTGGGTAATCTACCGCGCCAACTATAACTCCTCAAAACTTGTGTAATTATTAATAATTTAAACCCGTTAAATACTAATCTGTTCAAGCTGGAGAAAAATCGGGTCATTACAATTCTCCCTACCTCAGGAGATTTCGTCCCCGAAATTTTGTCCTTACTCCCTCCATATCAAAATGCAAGACCCTTATTCATCTAACTTAACTATGCGGCTTTACTATGCTTTCGTTGCACACTCTAATCATTGCCTCATGTGCCACATCTCGCAATCTTAACCTATATTCGGGGTCATCATTGACCTTAATAGTCCATCGTCTATCTGGCAACATCACCGTGCCATTTACTCACATATCCTCAATTCACTTCTCAAATGTCATTCTCTTGACTCACCAATCCAAATGGCGGCGTCAATAATGGACTCACCAATGTCCAATATGTCCAGGCAGATCATTCATAATCACTAAGGACGTACATAATGTCTACTAACCACGATACCAAGTCTATATGCCATGCTTATGGTTCCGTTGGTTATAGTCTTTTGATATTCCATGCCCCACTCATTGGGTCACTTCCGATACGTTCCCCGGATCTCTAGGATCTCACGTCCCCATGCATTCTGTGATGCCCCTCAGACTTCTGCAGATCACACGATTGCAGGTATTACATCCCTCATATAGACAGGATCTTCTTTGAACGCAATGGAGGTATAAATGGCACTCTCCGAACACAATGAAGGTGTGCACATACTTTCACCAACTCCATTGAGGCAACTTAGGCATTTCTCATCCACGTCATTTCAATCTCATTGTCCATTCATCACATTTTCATTCTATAACACCCCCAAAACCTCCACCTGCTTAAGAAAGGATTAGTATTAAGTTAGTGTGAATTATAAAAGGATTATTCGAGCCTGATAATATTTTTAGGAACACTATATGTTCAAATTGGGTTAAATATGTGCGAAATCAGGACAACCGGGGACATAATTGGACCTATGGCTGTATATGGGGCCACGTGTCAATACGTGGCAGCTTACTTGGCTACGTGTCAACACATGGCAAGTGGTGGCACCACCGGTGACATGTGTGACACGTGGCACACATGCACAGCTTCGGGTGCCGACTCGCCCCAAACTGACTAGCAAATAGCTTGTTTTTCCCTATAAATAGAACTTGACGTCAGTTGTTTCGTCATTCGTTCATCATAACTTTTCCTTTCTTTCTATGCTCTATTCGGTCGACCTTATGCCGACCCATGTTTCACCTTGGTCAAGAGCAACTTGAAGAATCGAGGTACTGCCCAAGTAAGGGTTACATGTCTAAAAAGAAAAGCGAATCAAAGGACGTTCATTCGTTCGTCATGTCTACTGTCATTTCTTGGATTCAGAAACTAAGGCAACTCGTTCCCTAATCCTTATTACTAGCCCATCTATGTTTTGTTATTATGAGCACTGTGATCTTTCTAGGTGTTATTGAGATGATTTCGGTTGAGATGGTGTTATTGTGATGAAATCGTTGTAAAGACTCTAAACTTTTGTATATTAGCATCTGAAGATGGTTATTTTTGTTTACAATCTGATGATTCTATGGACGGATTGGTCGTTCGGCTTAGGAATCTTCTTGTTGCGTTTTATACTCACTCCGTTGTTGAAACCATTCTTCAATATACCAAGATGTCAGATCCTCCGATACCTGTGCGTCAACACATTTACGGTTGTCCCCTTCGGATTACTCGAAGGATAGAAGAATTCACTAAAATCTATCTGGATAAGTTAGTACATATACGCTATAGGGTTGTTCGTATTAGGTTAGTCATCTAATTAACCTAATAATCCATTAACTTAAAAAACCCATTTTTTTAGGTAGCGACAGGAGGATAGCTGCCAGGCTATGGTGGTGGTGTCGGATAGAGAACTCGTGATTATAGACGGGGAAGTAGTTATATTTGTATTGCCTCCCAGTTGTTTGTTGAATTGAATAATGTAACTAACTGATAGATATATGAAATATATATTTCATATATTCGAAGTAGTTATCGTACCTTTGGTTTATGTTAGTTAATGTTCAAATGATTTTATATTCGGAGCCACCACTAATCATTTTTGGCAGGTTGATTAGGAAGCTAAATAAAGTATATGGAGAGTACTTTATTTCTACGAACTAGAGATTATGATTTCAGAGACTTGATTACATTAATTAGTTCAAATTAATGCCCTTTCGGCACCTTAAACTTCATGAAATTATCCTAAGTTTGGCAACTCAACTTGAATTGAATTAAGGTTTGGGTGAAGCAATTATTTTTTGGATTTTCTTTTTAATGAGTGCAATGCATGAATGTATGACAAAGAATTCTATCTAAATGACATGATTGAATATGCAAAACATGCAAAAGTTATGACATATTATCCTATATGCAAAAATTAACTAGTCGATTAAAACATGCATAACATGGCGAGTAATTATGCAATTAACTTTTTCTATCATATGAAAACTATATGAGATGCAAATTACACATCTGGCCTAGATGACATGCAAATTAGACAAGTTCGAACGTGCAAATTAATCTAGGATGGATGAGCCTAAGCATGGTACTATATGACATGGCATAGCAAAATATGACGTGCAAAGTAATGACATGGAGAAGCAGAATATGACGTGCAAAATAATGACATGGCAAAGTATGACATGCATTCTAACCTATATGATAATGCAACAATGGGACATGCGAAAAATATGATATGCAAACATGTGATATGCGAATGATATGCAAGGTGAAAACATGAGATGTGAAACATGAGATGTAAACATGACATATGAACACATGAGATATGCGAAAATATGCAATGGAAACATGATATAGCCGAAAATATGATATGCAAACATGAGATGATTTGTGTGTGTGTGTGTGTGTTTTTCTTTGAATTTTCGAAAATTAAGACATCCATCAATGATTTAATTTTCTTGATTTCATTCCATGCCATTTATGAGATAGGATTCCTAAGAAATCCCATCTTCCAAAAGTTTAATTAGATAAGGTTTATAAGAAACCGTATCTTACTAAATTTTTAGGAATTTTATCAAATATGGAATTCAATCAAGAAGATATACATCAAAGGTCAAAAATTCCAACTAAGATAAGGAAAGCAATCAAACAAGATCATCCATGCAATATCCACTTTATCTTTTCGAAAAAATTGCATTCCTAATCCAAAATTGGCTTATTGAAATTTAGCGGACCGAATCTAAATGATCATAGATTGGGTCGACTAATTCCCCATTTTCCGCTAAGCCAGAGGATCGTATCCGAATAATCACGGGTAGGACTTGTCCGATTTAGGGAAAACGTTACCTTTTAGGAAAAGATTTCCTAATTTGAATTAGGGTTTTTATTCAGAAAAACATGCCAAAAACGTGAATCAATTCAAGTCAAGCAACACCTTTTCCAAATTCTTTTTCGATAAAAATCAGAACTTTAATGATGGATCTTGCAAATATTGCTTCTTTTGATAGAGAAACTTTGGTTGCTTGAATTCAATCAAGATTAATAAGCATGTGCAAAATTGGGACTTGATATTCACATCTTGAACTATGGACAGAAAAAAAAGACTCAGAAAATTGCACCAAAAAACAATTATATTGCACTCAAAACAAGTAAGAAGTTTACCTTTGTGAGCCGAGCAAAACTTGCGCCAAATAGTCGATGTAAACCGCCCAAAACAGAATTGTTCTTGACCCCGAACCGCAGCGAAACAGCCCAGACGGTTCGGCTTTGGTGATGGGGGGCTCTCAGTGGTCTTTGCGGATTCACTGGATAACAGCTGGGCAGGCGATTCTAAACAATTGCAAGACTTAAGTGAGGCGTGTTAGCAAGAGGAAGAGTCCTGTTGTCCATCTTCTAAAAGGCAAGCACGTTGCCACAGCTTCAAGCCCACTATTTCCTTGCCAAAGTATCGTTTTGAGGGCAAAAAATTAAATCAAGAATCCACAATGTGATGGCTAAACCTGGATAAAAATCCAAAAGTGGACCACTCCACCGCTTGGGCTTTTGATCTTGAATTCCACGTGGGTTGGCTTGAACAGCGCACAAACCCCAAAAATTTGACCTGCAAAAATTAGAGGAAAACGCAGGAAAATAGATTGATCACTTCGAACCATGAGAAGGAGCAACGACGTTAACCAGTGACTATGATCGAGCAGGGCTTGGCGTTCGTCGTGATGGCTGGTGAGTGTGTCAGACGCTCGTAGGGACACCGAATGGAGCTGTGACGGGACTGATCTATCTCGGGACTTCAAGGACAGTAACTGTGAGTGATCGTCAAAGCACAGGGAAGGTGCAAGTCACTCGTGTGGCTGGTTCGACTCGTGGTGGTCAGCAAAGACATGACTTTGCTGTGGATGGTGGTTGACGAGAAGAGATATCCATGACCTTCTTTGAGCTTTCATCGAAGGATCTACTCCAGAAGAAGACGACTTCCACCGCTTGGAATTTTCATCCTTCTTGCTCTCAATATGATTTTTTCTTTTGGTGTTTCAATCTTTCCGAACCCTTCTCCCTCTGCCGTGTAAACGATCAGTGGCCTTCCATTTCAGATATGTGAGCAAAGTTCTGCTTATATAGGCTTAGATTTAGGGTTTTCTTTTCAGAGCAAAATCTTTTATTTTCCAAATCTAGACCCTAAGAGATATATTCAAATCAAATTGCTCAATTATCCAACATTTTCCAACTTGACATTTATTTATTGCAATTTTCGGCTATTTAATATGTGCAATGGGCGTGGCCGAATTTGTGCTCTTGTGGGCTTAGTCTAGATAATTCAATTAAGCTTAGAACCATAAATTGAGTCCATCCACCGCCGGTTCGGTTTAAAATATGCAAATGCAATGAATGAATAAGAAAATTATATATGCTATGCATGAAAACTAATTAATCATTATTTGCGAGAACTAAAGCTAATTCTCATTTTCTTTTATGAATGATTTAAGGAAAAATCAAAATTTATGTGTCAACATCTCTACCACCAACTAAGGCCTTATTCTGCAACTCTTCATTTCCATCTTCCCTAGCTAAGCTACTCTGAAAGATAGTTGATCCATGAGAGTGAGCTCAACGCCCCGCAAGTAAAAATCTAACACGATAGCTTATAGACATTGAATTCAGAACATAACATCAAGTTTCACAAATCAACATCAAATGATACCATGAGATGAACATGCAACTCTGCAGCTTTGATGTACATGTGTGAGATGTATGCATGAGATTTCTCTCGATCTCACCATCTCACCATCTCACAGTTTCATATTCATTTCCGGCTCACGCAGCGTCGGTTTCCGCGGAACACTCAACGCGGCTTCTCGCGCCCGAGGCATCCCAGATGACATAGCAGGGGCATCTCCACTCATTGGAGGCATCCCGATTTCCATACCGGCTCCCACGGTGCATCGTCGAAAGAATCCCCAATGGCATCACTCTCTCTCAACTCTCAATGAAATGCCGTGACATAAATATGCAATGCACTCTTACCTTCGTCGACATTTTCGTCAATGACACATTCAACAATCATTGACAGGCAAACGAATGGTCTATTCTTCTTCTGTTTTTTTTTTTTCTGGAATGAATAGATCAAGCATGATTTCATAAATGCAAGCGTAAACTTTCAAACCATTCATTGACATATGATTCTAAAGCCAATCTCTAAAAGCTATATCGGTTAGAAGTCCACTCGCCTTTGTTTTCAACAAAAGCCTTGTTATCCACTTGAAAGACAACCACGAGCGGCGATATGGCGATGGTGGCAGACGTGCTTGGGGGACTCAGTGAGGGCGCACGGCGAGACAGAGGGCGTGTGTGACTAGCTACGATGGCGGGCGGTCGGAGGTGAGGTCGGGAATGAGAGGTGGTTTGATCTGACTATCTAATGATGAAACGAACTGACGTGAGGGGTATTTATAGGGGAAAGGGGGATAGGCGGTGGCGGTGAGGTGGTGCCATGTGGCACGTCGCCCCGCCACGTGATGCCACGTCGCTTGCCACGTGATGCCACTTGGTGGTCGTCCGCCACGTGTTACTGTGGCGGTGACATGTGGTACCTAATGACGCCGCTTGGTGTCCTCTTACCACATGTCGTCGTCGTCTCTAATTGATCCCGTTTTCACACGTATTTAGCTCGATAGGACCCAACTATAGTGTTCCAAATTGTGACTATGATGTCCCAGCACGCCACCTACTTATGATCTCCGTTTTAATCTATTATTACTTATAATACGAAGGGCACATGCAGAAGATTACAATTTAAACAATCATCGGCCATACAACAACTTACAAGTGCCCTCCAAAGACGTAGGTATGATGCCAAAAGGGGTATGACCTTACTCATAGGGTTTGCTAATCTGTATCTATCATAAAACCACAAATCTTCACACACAATAGGTGCATCTGAGTTAATATATATAGGTACCGTCTAATTACATTGTCTTTCCATTAAACGAAACCATAGATTACACTGGGAGGATTCGAAAGGGTAACATCTACTCCAGAGTACTATCCGTCATTGCCATAAGCGTGCTCCAACTCCACCATCCGTGTCCACTACTTCTCAAATGGCTAGCTTATCTAAAAAAGGGTTAATCAACGGGAGTGAACTGAAGCTCAGCGAGTAGGACTTTCTAAGCCAATCGACTAAACCACGTATTCATCATTTGATCAAGCAAAAACCCACATATACATGTCAAGGAACACTCAACACGCAAACCACACACATGACACCAATGGTAGGCAAATATGGGACCCGAAAGTGACTTCACACGTCATGAACTATGACCTCACATATGCATGAGCATGCAAAAGACCACATGTTTGCTTTTTAGTTTCCACTTCGTTACCAGTTTTCCATGGGACACATGCCATGGTTTCTTGAGGGACACAGGCCTCAATTTCTTCTCCGAGGGATACAGGCCTCGATTCTGAGGGATAAACACCTCAGCTTTTCGTCCATGGGACACTAGCCATGGGTAACATGAGGGACGTAGGCCTCAATCCTCCCTTACTCTAGGGCTTTCGAGGGACACAGGCCTCAAGTATTCCAATGGGACACAGGCCGTGGACTTCCCGATTTCCCTTCGGCTCCCACGGGGTATCATCCGGACATAGGCGGATATCAAACATTTTCGTCGGGACATAGGCCAACGGGATCCTCGATTCATTCATCTCATTTACTCAATTCATATGCAGACCAACCATCAAACAACTACAATCCACATACACACATCCAACCTTGGACTCATCAGGCGAGATAGTCAACCGCACATACTCGACCACTCACTTTTCAGACCAGAGACACAACTCATGCTTTGATACTTACATGCAATGCATTCCAACACAACAGCTTGATACTCCAAGACCACGAGACACCAACTCTTGGCCAATCTCAATAGACGAATTCCAAATACACAACACACATCCCATGGCTACATGCTTGAACACCTATACTCAAGACAACTCTGCATACAAACACCCAAGCTCACAGCCGAACCTCAGACCCAAAACCTACGGACACCAATTCAAGCAACGTATTCAACAAGAAAACTAAATTTCCCATACACACAAGCCAATCCTCCATTCAGTACATCCATGACCCAAACCTCATGTCGACATTCCCAAGAACAAATAGTATTGTGGTGCCAAATCAATGATCTAATAGACAATCTAGTGGAAAGGGTTAGAGGTTCTACATACCTTTTCTCCAAAACTCGAGAAGACGGAACTCCCAATCATCGTTAAAACAAACTCTGACCATTTCTTCCTCCCATGGTTCACGCCCAAACATCCATTCTCCATCTAACTCCAATTCACCTCAAATTGACGATAAACAAGATGATCAGCTCTCATATTCTAATTACCCATGACTCAAGGACACTAGATTCATCAATAGATCGGACATGCAAAGTCGATTTCCCCGACATGCAAGCCAAACTTCCATTCCTCATACCCATTTTCAAGATCAACCATTCGCACTCAATCAAACGGCAAAAGGACAAACCGGTCGTAAGATTAGGAGTCTACTTGCCTTAGGATCAAACTCAGAGAAAACATGATCGAATTTACCACCCAATTCAGCTCGTGCTCATTCCTTCTTGAGCGCGGCCGAGGGGGATGAGAATGGGCGGCTTGCGAGCGAGACAGCGAGCAGGTGAGCTAAGGTCGAGACTTGAGAGGATGGTGGACACCACTGTCGCCATCGAGGCAAGCTCGAGCGAGCGAGGGACGGGCGCGGTGTCGCGGGAAGAAAGAACGAGGGAGAGGGAGCTCGGTTGGGGGATGTTCGCATGAAGGGGGAGGGGAAAGTGAGAGAGGAGAGAGAGAGAGAGAGAGAGTTTATATATAGGGGTGTAGGTCGGTGGTGGGGCTAAGTCGGTCAAGGGTTCCATTTGTGCTCAATTTCCAAGACGAACTTCACCGGATTTAAAACCTCATCCCAACTTTCAAAATCCTTCTCCTGAAATATTATTCTTAGCACAATCTCAGTAGGAATGCCTATTTCATTGACCTTCTTAAAGGCGTCACCAGTGATCACACTACAAGAGGAAAAATCCCGAGCCTTTTCTGATAAATAATGTCCAATAATAATTACTTCACTCGTTAATTTAATCTTGGCAGAATTCAGGCCGTCATAGTAACGGCCTGATTTTTCGACAAACGGATTTTTGAACTGAATAGTAAGTCGACGTCGGGGTTAGATTATTAGAGATTACGAAATGGGAGTTTAATAATTTTGTGCAATGGATTAGATTGGTTTAATGCTATAGTTGAAGGCGCAACAATTTTATTGGACCGTTGGAAATTTTTTCAGCGGTAGTGTTGGTGAAAATGGTCTCGACGTAAAATTTATTCACGAATTGAGCGCGAACCTCGCCCAAGAACTCACTGGCCATATACACCCCTACTATATAAGGTCCCATGTCCCTCTCCCCCTCTCATTTTCCTCCTCATCTTCTTTGTGGACACCCTCCCCTAAGCACCGTCTCCTCCTCCTCCACTCCGCCCAACCCACGCCGCGCCTCTTCCCGCCATTTGAGCTAGCCTTGACGGCCACGGTGGCGGCCCTCTTCCCCTCAAGGCCACCCCGTTGACTTCTCCCTCTTCCCTAGCCAGGACGCAGCTTGAAGCCCCGCCACTTTCCCTCAGCCGCACGATGCCCAGGAAGAGTGAGGCAAAACGAGCTCATTTCTGACGTAGTTCCACCACCGTCTTCCCCGTACTCAAACCTAAGGCAAGTAGATTACTAACCTTTACCACTAGATTCTCTATTGTGACCGAATTGAGTAAGATGATGCCGTATGGGCTAATGCGATGGCAAAATAGTGATGTCCGTACATGGTTGAACTAATGGTGTTGCATGTAGAGTTTGTCTGGTAATTCGGAACCTTGTTGACATGGGAAGTCAGGATCCGAAGGCTGATCTTTTTGGATATCAACGAAATGAGGTGAATTGGACTTGGTTTTGTTTGAGGATGAGCGGCCGTGAGCCTTAAAGGCATGATGCGGTGAGATTGTGACTCGTTTGTTGAATTCACTGCTTGGTTTAGTGTCGATAAGGCATGGGTGGCTAGAAATTGTGAACCGCTCATCCCAAAGGTGAATGAGACGAGTTAATTTGGAAGTTGGGACTATATGTGTGTTCGGCTAAGGTTTTCGGGGTTATATGGGGTGTTTGTATTTGGATATTATATAAGCGCGAGTGGCTAGGTCGGGAAATGGCTTGAACTCATGAATGAATGATAACACTGTAATGATCTGATATGATGATGCGCCTGTTGTTATCTAGTCGTCCCTTGATTGTGTGAAAATAGACGGTTTATTTGTTTAGATTAGTAGTTTATTTGCTGAGTTTTAAGCTTACTCTTGTTGTTGGAGATCTTTTCAGATTTTAGCTATGCCTATCTCCTCTATGGCATCTTCTACTCATTACGGTACTCCTTTGAGTTATTCCATTTTCTGGGAGGAGCATGAACTGCCTGACTTCCCTTCTTTGCACTTCCTCAAGCGCGTAATGGTGATGTTGGTAGACATAGGACTGTATGATGAACTGATCCCCCTCTGCTTCGTATCTATTTATGTGATGCTATCAAGCCAGATCTTTGGTTCTCTGCCTTACTCATCTTTTGGAGCCGATGGGAGTAGCAGTAGCGACGGTGGCGAGGAGTAGATGTTGGAGAGCTGGATAGGGAACAAGTGTACAGGTAAGCTTTTGATATGAGGATGACACGGAAGCTACTTTTTGATGTAGCCGTGGGATGACGTTAGGGCGTCGATGGAGTACGCCAGTCATGGGTGGTGGAGATGGGAGTTGCTACTTTTTTATTGTCTCCCAGTAATTTGTCCGTCTTTTGGTTTGAATGATGTATTAAACGCTCAATCTACATATAAAAGTAAGTATTTCCTAACCTGTTATTGTAAGCCTGTTAGTGAACCCTAAGAGGCCGTACCCTTTAGGCGTGCCTACCCTAATGTATGCACTTGTGTGTTGGCCTCGCTTGTGTTGTTATAGTCTTCCGCATGTGCCCCTTATTATATACATAATATCATATTAAAGCAGAGCGCGTAGTAAGTAAGCAAGTGGCGAGCCTAGGTCGCCACACAAATATTATTGAGCTTGGATAATCTACCGCGCTAACTATAACTCCTCAAAACTTGTCTAATTATCAATAATTCAAACCTGCTAAATACTAATCTGTTCAAGCTGGTGAAAAATCGTGTCATTACAATTCTCCCCACCTAAGGAGATTTCGTCCCTGAAAGTTCGTCGTTACTCCCTCCATACCAAAGTAACTATGTGGCTTTACTATGCTTTCATTGCGAACTTTGATCATTGCCTCAATTGCCACATCTCGCAATCTTAACCCATATTCGATGTCATCATCAACCTTAATAGTCCATCGTCTATCTGACAACTTCATCGTGCCATTTACTCACATATCCTCAATTCACTTCTCAAATGTCATTCTCATGACTCGCCAATCCAAATGGCGGCTTCAATAATGGACTCACTAATGTCCAATATGTCCAGGCAGATCATCCATCATCATTCTGGACGTACATAATGTTTGCCAACCATCATGCTAAGTCTATATGCCATGCCCATGGTTCTGTTGGTTACAGTCTTTAGATATTCCACATCCCACTCATTGGGTCACTTCCGGTGCGTTCCCCGGATCTCTAGGATCTCACATCCCTAGGCATTCCATGACGCCCCCAGACTTCTGCCGATCACACAATTGCAGGTATTACACCCCTCATACAGAAAGGATCTTCTCCGAAGGCAATGGAGGTATAAACGGCACTCTCCAAACGCAATGGAGGTGTGCACAAACTTTCATCAACTTCACCGAGGCATCTTAGGCATTTCTCATCCACGGTATTTCATTCTACTCATTGTCCATTCATCACATTTTCATTCACTACTCCAATATTTGAGATACGATGCTATGTTTGTGCCGCTTCAAAACTACCCAAGTTTAAACTCAAAAACATTTCGAAAGTCGAAAACGATGCAACTCAGCTTTTGAAAACCATTTTGTTTCAAAAGCACAAAATACTTTAACTTTCGAAATCCATTTTTCTTCAAAATACAAATAACCCTGACTTTCGAAGACAATTTAGTTCGAAAGCACAAATCAACTCAAGTTTTGAAATCACTTCGATTCCAAACTGAAAACATTCCAAATTTTGAAAGCACTTTAGATTTCAAAATCTGGTCAGACTTAGCATAACACCTATACCCACTTTTCAATGCGTGACTTAGTTCATTCCTGCCCCCATCGCCATCTTAGAAGCCTGTTAGGAGCCGTACCTTGCACCAAGCTCTCTATAGCCTCGGCGATCACTCCCCGCCCTCATTAAACCGGTTTGTTACATGTCCACCAATGATGCGTGTGTGGGCTAGTGATTTCGTCGGAAAGTGTTTTCGCGCATAAAGTGTTGCAAACGGTTTTGATGGACTAAAGTGTATGGATGGTGTATGGGGGAATTTTGGGATTAAGTGTATGGATAGTGTAAGAGAACAGCGAAGAACCAATAGGAATCGAACTATATCGTGGCGTAAAGATATCACCAGCCAACAATACAGAACGAAGGATAGAATGATCACCACCAAGGCCTAAAGATAATACCAGCGGAGGATAAAGATCGGGATTGGACAGAAGCTCACCACCACGGTATAGAGGCTACGCCACCAACCGAGGATAAATGGCTTTTGGCTTACCACCAAGGAGTATCCACTCTCCAAGGACAAGGATGCCAAAGTGTTTACAATTCAACTCACAAAGAGGAATTCTCATTCATCAACAATGGTCTGATTACAATCAAGAACACTCCTCTATTAATGGAGGAACAAACGAAATAAGAAAAGGAAACAAGTAATCTCATCCAAAATAAACGAAATAGAAAAATGAAACAAATAATCTCGTCCACCAGCCTTGCTTAGCTAATAACAGCCCCTAAAGATCTACTAATAATAAAGAAAACAACTCCAATCAGCCTCCCATTGATATGTTTTTGATTAGGCAACAAATCGATAACAAATTAGGTAAGTCAGCTTGTGAGTTCTCCAACATCTGAGCTTGTCATCATCTGGGCTCACTATCATTGGAGTTTGTCATCGTCTGGCTCACTATCATCTGAGCTTGCCATCATCTAAGCTCACCATCGTCCGAACCCCCTAACATATGAGAATTAGCAATCAATCATATCTTGAACATGCCTTTGAATCATCAATCAATCTGGTCAGTAATCAATCTGGTGAATTGATTATCTTATTGGAAAGGAAAGAATCTAAACTTTATTATCGACTATCCTAGTCGATAGTCTTCACGTAGACACAATCCATTAAAGCAAGTTGTGACCAAAATCAGCCTTGGTCTGAATGAATAATGATTGTGCAGAACTTGTGGATGGAATCAAGGACCGCTTATTAAGGTCGGGTGTATCATCAGTGACATAATTGGATGCTCCAGCATCATCAATAGACTTAGAATCCATAATAAACTTGCAAATCAACATCTTAGTAGCATATGAACAACTTGTCCACTGAATCGATTCATCCTTTGCTGGATCGACACCTTCAAACCACCTTAGTAAGTGTTGACACCTAAATTCTGACTAACCTTTCTAGTTATTTTTCCATAAAAAATTAGAATTAATTTTAGTTCTTGCCAAAAATAATCATGTAATTTGTCATATTTATTCATGCATCGCATTCAGACTAACGGCGGAAGATTCGAGTTTTAAAATGACAGGTGATTGGACTAGGCATGAACTTCGGGGAAGGATTTATCTTTTGAAGGCTCAGACTTAATCAGAAGAAGAAATATTTCCTCAGGGACTGAATTGCAAATACGTAAAACCTCAAGGATTAAAGTGCAAGTATTCAAAACTTGAGGGACTACTTTGCAAATAACCAAAAGGTGAAGTTAGTGGAGAAATTAGAAGGGGAGATGGAGAAAGGAAGATGGAGAACGGGAGATAGAGAAAGGAAGATGGAGAAGGGGAGATAGAGAAAGGAAGATGGAGAAAGGGAGATGGAGAAAGGAAGATAGAATTAGTGGATAAATTAGAAAGGGAGATAGAGAAAGGAAGATGGAGAAAGGGGGAAGGAGAAAGGAAGATGGATTTAGTGGAGAAATTAGAAAGGTAGATAGAATGAGGGAGTTATAAAAGGAGAAGAGGAAGATAATTTTAAGAGGAGTTTTTGAGAGCTTTGGGAGAACAATTTTTGGAGAAAAGAATCTTTGGAGAAGAAGTTCTTGAGAGCTTAGAGAGAGAGATATATAAAAAAAATCATCAAAGTGAGGTGAGAAAACACTTGTGTGCGAAAGAAGAAAGAGTTCGGTTGAGAGATTTCCCGACCGAGTCCCCATTGCCAATCCCTTCATCAACACAAAGCCGCAAGTCCATTCCTGTCGTTCGAGCCGTGGTCCATGGTCCTGATCCACAAGACAATTCAAGGTTCGAACTCGGCAGTCGAATCCGCCAAATTAGGTAACGATTCTAATCTTTTAGAATATTCAAAAACTTTGTTACCTAATTGATTGGAATCCCAATTAAATCTTCTCGAACATATCATTCCAGGATGCTTAAAAATTGCATCTTCCAAAATTAACATCATGTAGATAATTGCACATGTAATCCATCTTGTAAATATTTCGATTAGATTGCATTTTTATTAAACTTTCACGGCATACATTGCATGTAGTTTAATTCTTACATTTTCATAAAAAAGAAAACCCGAAAATTGCACCTTTGGACTTCAAGTGAGAATTATCAAAATTGCCAAATTGAACTTTTTTCATGAAGTTGGTACCGAAAGGGCATTAATTAAAAAAAATTAATGTAATCAAGTTCCCGGACCCTTAATCTCTGGTTCGTAGAGGTAATTTAGTTCTCCCGCTAATTTACTTAGGTTTCTAATCGGCCTACCAAGAAACGATCAGTGGCGACTCCAAGATAAATCTTTGCATGAAATTGAACCTAAGTTGCGATTTGGTAGAGCTTGGGAGGGTTCGAGCTATGTTAATTAATCTAATTAATTAATTTGGCAATCCATTAACCTAAAATTGGAAAAGCCGATTCTTAGGTCGCGACAGCTTAGCAACTCCGCTGGGGACGTTTTTTTTTTTAAGGAGGACTTAGGCCAAAAAAATTTCGCGATAATTGTCCCTTGGCTTGGCAAATTTTATTTGAATTCTCATCCTTATGTGTTAAATGGTCTTGCAGAATGGGAGTTATAAGGGGAGGAGTGTTTGGCTAACCCCTTGTTTAGTAGATTGTGGTGTTTGGGAATTCATTATTTAATTTATGCACCTTTTGAAGCGGTGTTTGGATTTAACTATTGTGCATGATTAATTATTTTAGCACTACACACTACCCGTGGCCGGACCCGGGCCACTAGTTTTAAGATGGTATCGAGATTGGATCTTAACGTTCTCCGTGTGATCACGGTTGAAAGTTAGTCCGAATTCGATCCCGACTCTCTTTTCAAAAATGAGTTTCAAAAGTTAGCTTCGGCACGAGAAGCCGAAGCTAAAAGACCCGGCTAATCCTGGTTATGTCAAAGGATCACGACTAATTTTGATTATGTGCAAGAGATTGTCGCCTTGCCGCAAGTCTTTCACTTCAATTTGCGAGCCTTCAAGATAGTTAGAATAAGGATAACTCACGAATCATGTGCATGTCTATGTGATTGTTTACTTTCTTATTCTACGGCAAAGTATGACCCCCAACTTCATCTTGTCTTATATCAATTTTTTTTTTGAGTCGGTCCATGATAATTAGTTTTGTGGCACGCGATCTATAGACAATGGGACATAATGATATTCATTTCGTGTATATTCCGAAGGCCGAGTTGAAGCAAATGTGGTACCGTCTAAGCATCGATGCACAGAGCTATGTTCTTAGCCGTATGGGTCACATATTGCCACTCCTGGACATTCGATTACAGACTAGGGTTATGTAAGCACTCGCACATTTCTAGTGCCCGGATACCGCTACCTTCATTCTAGGTAAGCATGAGCTCACTCCGACTTTGAAAGAATACGGTGTTGCCATCGGAAAAAATTTGGACTTTGATTTAATTCACCCTTGTGGGGGAATCGATCCGGTTGCCATTTTTGCTGATTTTCTGGAAGTTAATAAAAATGAAATGAAGAAAATTTTGAGAGAAAACTGCCACATGTGTCCTTCCTCATTTCTCATTGAACGTTTCTATGAGAGCAATTCTTACCTGCAAGGCAGGATTTTCATCCTGGCTTTCTTCGGGCTTGTGATTTTTCCACTTCAAAAGAATTTTATCAATCCATCCATGGCCTGGATAGCTAGGTAGGTTTGTAGTGGAGCGAATTTCATTAATGCCATTCTTGCCGAAACTTTCATATCTTTGACTCGCTTTAAGCGAAATAAAGATAAGACATTCCACACTCCAATTGAACTTTTGCAACTGTGGTTTTTTCTCTTATTATGCTAAATTTGGTACTAAGATGACTATCCCACGCATAAGTCAAGAGGAAAACCCAATTACAAAATTTCAAAGGCTGTAAAGAGACATTGATTGATTGTCTTATTCCGAGTGGATTGATTTATTTAAAGATCCGAGTCCCAAGATTTTTCTATGGCAAGCTATATGGTTTCGAGTCTCTAAGGCCCATTTATACTATGGTGAGCGGGAGCCCATACCAAATTTGGGTCTTACCGGCGCGACAAGGTATCACCCTCTCCGTGTGGTGCGGCAATACGGAGTTTTGCAGGACATTCCTCCACCTCTGGGGCCGAACACTTTGCAAGTTGAACTCATTACGGCCGAGAATTATAGAACCGAACTCAAGCGTTGGGATCAAACTTGGCTCAAATCCAAGACCCGCCCGCTATCACTACCCAAGACGGAGCTTGAAGGGAGGCAAAAACTTTATTATACGAAGGCCCGATACATCCACCACCATTTCATACCGGCTCATATGCTTCCGAAATTCCCGTTGGTGATTGTGAAGCCCACTCGTTTAGCCGAGATAGAAGCCTACGAGAAGAAGGCTCAAAAGGCAACAAAGCAAATGAAGACTCTGGCCAAAGAAAATGCACGACTTCGAAAAGAGTTGGAGTCCCGTTCATCTATCGATCATGTTGCCTCTAAGAAGAGGAAAATGTCTTGATTGTCATGATATGATTCGTGTTTAGCTTCATGTCAGTTGCATGTCTATTTCGTGACTTTATGGATTTTTCTTGTAATAAAGGCTACTGTTCAGACTGACCTTCGGGTCTTTCGTATTTTCTTTTGAATTTTTTGATTCGAATTGGCTCACATAGTCTTCTTGAAAAACATTCGCAAGATCTCAGTCTATTATCTCAAAAATTTTCGAATCATTCCAGAGTGTTTTCCTTTTAATGTCAAACTTAAGATGAATGATTACCTGTTTGGATTTTCGGAATTTTCCCAACTTCAGTTTAATCTCACTGTGTACCACTAATACATGAACTTATTTGCAAGAAGTTAAAACATGAAAGTGGTAGAATGGGATTTGAACTAGTGATCTGCAAATTTTCGGGCATCAATTCTCATTTTTGGTGGCCCATTTATCCTCAAAGAAAAACTGGACAAGCCAATTTTCTGAGAAATATTTTTGGAAAGAAGCATTAAACTGTATTGATCCGTTTGGGATCTCCCTAAGCTTAAAACATGAAAGTTGTTCATCCATGTCTTGTCCTTTTGTTCGTAAAGTTTTACAGTGTTTCGACCACTTTACGAATTAATACGATTTTTCTCGTGGAAGCCGACGGAACTGGGAAATTGCCTATTTCGATCCTTTGGTCTTGCTTATTTCGGTTTCCGAGTCTAGGAGGGTGTTATGGACCGACTCACTTTGTTTTCTCATTGTGCTCATTTCCATCTCTACTTTTGTAGGTAATTTATCACGGAGTCCCCGCACCCTTATAACACCCGTTTGAAAGCAAGAAAGATGGCTGACAGAGCCGAGATCAATGCAGCAGTCCAGAAGGCTCTCAGGGAGCATATGGATGCAATGAATGAGCGATTTGAAGGAATCATGTCCCAGGCAATGGAAAGAATGGCAACTAGTTTTGCAGCCAAGCTGTTCCCGTCTAGCTCGGTTCCTCGACCCGTGGCACCCCCTCCACCTCTTCCAGCAGATAATCCTGATAGAGTCCCGGACCCTGTCCCTACTCATCCTTTACCACTGGAAGACGTTATTTTCGCTGGTGCTGGCTCTAGCACATCACCTATGATCCCAACACCCCAGGCCACCCCTGTGGCCGGGGGAAGGAGCGAGGAGGCCTTGAAGATCATAGTCCAGATGGAGCAAAGGTTAAGAGAAGTCGAGGGGACACATAGTATCGTTCCAGTAGACCTGTCTATTTATTCAAAGGTCCAGGTGCCTGACAAATTCAAGATGCCTGATTTTGAGAAGTATGATGGCACCTCCAATTCGGTTCAACATGTTCAGATGTACCAGGCCGGGATGAATAAGTACGTGGCTAACGGCCCCGTGATGGTCCAAACTTTCCAAGCCAGTCTGAAAGATGCAGCCATAAGATGGTATATGGATTATGAGATTTTCGTCATAGAATAATGGGAGAAGGTAGCCAATCTGTTTGTAAAGCACTTCAGCTTTAACTTGGATGTCGTCACCTCTAGAGAGGACTTGGAACAGCCGGAAATGAAGAAAGGCGAGACGATCAAGCAATATGGCACCAGGTGGAGGAATATCGCAGCTCAGTTGAAGCCAGTGCCACTCGAGCGTGAGCTCATGAGGTTATTCGTCTCTACCCTCCCCCAAGCTATACGATCACACATCCTCGGAACTGCGGCTACATCGTTCAGTCATCTCATTGCGATGGGCGAAGAGGTGGAGATCGATTTAAAGAAAGGGTGGTACGAAGATACCAGCTTTAGTGCTAAGAGATTCATGGCAAAAAAAACGAAGAGCCAGCTCCCCAAGTCAACATGACCTATGTCCAGAAGACTCTGGTCTAAGCACGTAAGGTATAAGTCCCTAATCAGCAACCGGCTAACTTCGGATCGCAGGGCCAAAGAGGGAACCGGCGCAATAATCGGCAGTTTACCCCACTTCCTGGGACTCCCTCTCAGGTCTTGGCTGTTTTGCGCAAGAATGAGCTATTGATGACAAAACCATTACGACAGAATTATGCATCCTTCGCAAGGTACGACCAGTCAAAGAAGTGCGATTATCATCATGGTGAACCTGGGCACGAGACGAACGACTATTATGTACTTAAGAATCGCATTCAGGATCTGCTCGAATTTGGAGCATTTTCATTTCAAAACAACAGTCAGCCGAATGTTCAGAATAATCCATTGTTTGATCATTCGGGCAAAGTTAATGCCGTTTTTTACTCGGAAATAAGTCAGACGGATGGTTTCAAGATTCAGGTTGTCGACATCTTTGATGCTCTAGTTCGAGCAGGATATTACCAGACTGGAGAGGTAGTACCGTTGAGCCAGCTGAAGGAGAAAGTTTTGAGTTTGATGAACGACGGAATGATAGTGTATGCAAGTCAGGCTGGGATGGTGGCCACTGCATCTCAGATCATCATCGACTGGGATCAAGAATTTGCCGCCTTAACCACGTCTCAGGTCGTGTCAGAATCGAAAATCGATCCAGTGGAAGTTGATGTGGCTAGCCTAGTTAAGTCTGACCCTGAGTTGGCCGATATGCCTCCTCTAGAAGATGCCTCTGATAACAAGTTAGGGATTGTCACACCTGATAGTTTTGTGATCATCTCACCTCAACCCTTTCCCTATGAAAATGACAAAGCAGTGCCATGGTCTTATGATCTAGAGCTGAATCTGGTGACGAGGTCTGGGCGTACCTATAATGATGATCAACCGGCCAAACAGACAACAGATAAGGAAGCTAAGGAGTTTTTGGCAATGATTAAGGCAAGTGAGTATAGTGTGGTTGATCAGTTGAGGAAGTTGCCAGTTCAGGTCTCGATATTGGAACTTCTCTTGACATCAGACAAACATCGAGAAGCTCTGATGAAAGTTTTGAGCAAGATTCATGTGCCCAAGACTATTGAAGAAGACAAGCTGGAAGACTTTGTCGGAGCAATCCTCCTCAAGGATCAGGTAGCATTTTCCGACGAGGAAATCCCGGTTGAGGGACGCGGCCACAACAAAGCGCTCCATATATCAGTAAAGTACAAAGAGACTCACATGGCTAGGGTGCTTGTTGACAACGGGTCGGCTCTGAATATATGCCCGCTGGCTACCTTGAAACGTCTCGAGATTGATCCGTCTAGTATGCAACCGGCCAAGACTTCCGTCCGAGCATTCGACGGAATGAAAAAGGATGTTATGGGCCAAATTAACCTGGAGCTGCAGATTGGACCATCTGTGTTCAATATTCTTTTTCAAGTGCTGGATATCCTTTCGGCGTTTAATTTCTTGTTGGGTCGTCCATGGATTCATAACGCTGGTGCGGTGCCCTGTAGCCTTCATGAAAAGATAAAGTTCGTAGTTGAAACTAAGCTGGTCACTGTTCATAGAGAAGAGGACCACCCGATTTATAATTTGACGGCTATCCCGTATATCAAGCCTGATCATGTCGAGGAGGCTAGCTATCATTCACTTGAGATAGTACATACTATCCAGGCTTCCCTTGATACGCCTTTACCTATTCCAGACGTTTCTAGAACGACACTTATGGTTGCGAAGGTGATGGTTGGCAATGGTTTCGAACCAGGCAAGGGTCTTAGGAAGGAAAGCCAAGGCATTCGCACCCCGATCGAGATAAAGACACAATCCCACACAGCTGGTTTGGGATACCATAGGTCGGGGAGCCGTGGAAGAGGCCGTGGTCATCGTGGAGGAAGAGTAAGTCGCAGTCCTTTGCCACCTCCCATTGATCGTACCTTTCGTTCAGCTGGAATAATAGGGGGGTATAAGCGTTTAGAACCAAGTTCGACTGAAAATGATCTTGGGCTCATTTTTCTTGAATGGCCCCAGGCCATGACTGGTCCACCTAAGAAGAAGGGTAAAGCGATTCTAGTCAGTTTGTCTGATGATTCTGAAGATGACCAGCCACCATGCGTTTCTGAGAAGCCCGAACCGAACGTCGTGGGAGTAGATTTCGATGGTGGTATATCCTATCTTACCGATTTGTTTGCTGGAACTTCCATCGGTGCAATCACCGAAGAATCACTGGAAGGGATGGGCGCTGGCCCTCAAGAGTAATTATTTCCAGTCTTTCGTACCTCCCTTGCATGGGAATCCTTATCGCTCTTCATGTTGTACTTTGACTCAATCCAGATGTAATTCACCAGTTTACCATCAACAAAATTACAGAGGTTTTTATCATTTTGAATCTTGTCAAAGCACCCCAAACCAACCCAATGACGATAACCAACGATCGAAATACATATATATATATATATATGTATGTATATATATGTGTGCCATCTATGGTAAGAACTGATGGTTGGGCATCTCAAGAATTCTCGTCCCGAGGTCTTCAAAAATAAAAATGAACTTCAAAAGCAAAGGTTTTCGAAAACTTGCATATGGTTTAACCATGTCTTGTCTTTTTGATTCCTTTACTTTATGTTTCAGGAACGACCTTGAGGAATGCGAAGGGACAGAAACAGCTACAGTGGATCCAAATGTATGTGATGCAGATGATTCGGATTCGAATGATGAGGAGATACGTCGGAACCTGGAAACTCATGAGGAGTCTAAACCTCTGACTATTGAGGAAACCGCGCTAATCAACCTTGGTGACGCGGAGAATCCTAGAGAGGTGAAGATTGGGGCAAGTCTTCCCGAAGATGTGGCCAAACGTTTGACCAAATTGTTGAGAGATTATCAAGACATCTTCGCCTGGTCTTATGCTGACATGCCAGGTCTTGATCGATCGATCGTCGAACATTGCTTACCAACTGATCCTTCGATGATACCTAAGAAATAGAAGCAGCGAAAATACAAGCCAGAGCTAGCAAAGAAAATTGAGGAAGAAGTTGTGAAACTCCTCGATGTCGGGTTCATTGAGGTTACCCAATATGTTGACTGGGTGGCTAATATAGTCCCAGTATTGAAGAAAGACAGCCGGGTGCGAGTTTGTGTGGATTATCGGGATTTGAACAAGGCTAGCCCGAAGGATGATTTTCCACTCCCTCACATTGACATGCTCGTAGATAGTACGGCAGGATTCGAGTTGTTCTCATTCATGGATGGTTTCTCTGGTTACAACCAAATTCTAATGAATGAGAATGACAAGATCAAGACGGCATTTACAACCCCGTGGGGCACATTCCATTACAGAGTGATGCCTTTCGGTCTAAAAAATGCCCGGGCAACGTACCAACGAGCGATGTTTACCCTCTTCCATGACATGATGCACAAAGAGATCGAGGTCTATGTTGATGACATGATCGTGAAGACCCGGCGTGGCCAAGATCATGTGGAGACCTTGACAAAGCTGTTTGATAGGCTTCGAAAATTCAAATTGCGCCTCAATCCGACAAAATGTGTGTTCGGGGCAGCATCTGGCAAACTACTCAGTTTCATTGTCAGTAATAAAGGAATTGAGATTGACCCGTCAAAAGTGAAGGCCATTTGTGAAATAAAATCTCCCACTTCGGTGAAGGAAGTTCGAAGCCTGATGGGCAGGCTGAACTATATAGCTCGATTTATCTTCCAGCTATCTGAGACAGCTAAGCCTTTCTTTAAACTTCTCAAGAAAAATGCGTTGATCAAATGGGATGAAGAGTGTGAACGGGCGTTCGACGAGCTTAAATAGTACTTGATGAATCCGCCCGTACTTGTTCCACCGGCGCCAGGGCAACCTCTAATCCTCTATCTTACGATCCACAGCGAGTCTCTAGGCTCCATGCTTGCTCAAAAAGTGAAGAGGATGGAAAGGAGCGGGCGATTTATTATTTGAGTAAGAAGTTCACCACTTCTGAGATGAACTATTCTGAAGCAGAAAGAACGTGCGCAGCGCTTGTCTGGGCGCTTCACAGGTTGAGGCAATACACGTTGCATTACCGGATACTACTTGTAATGGAATGTGATCCCATCAAGTACTTGCTTAACCAGCCCGCCTTGGTTCGAAAGCTTGCGAAATGGCAAATCCTTATATCTGAGTTTGATATTCAATTCTTGCCGCAGAAGTCCATCAAAGGACGTGTAATTGCTGACGTCCTAGCCAAAAATCCTAGGGCGAGTGAAGATTTGGACTCGCCAGAGGACCGAATTATGCCCGTCGATGAGTATGTGTGGGCTATATATTTCGAGGGAGCTGTGAACTTGTCGGGATTGGGTATTGGGGCAGTTTTAATATCCCCGGGCAGACAGCATTATCCTGTGGCCGCAAAATTGATATTTCCTTGCCCCAACAACATAACCGAGTATGAAGCGTGCATTCTCGGGTTGCAGGCTGCAATCGAGATGGGGGTAACTCGACTTAAAGTGTTTGGAGATTCGGCGTTGATCATCCTTCAGATAGTAGGGAAATGGCAAACCAGAGATGCCAAGCTACAGCCCTATCACGCTTATTTGAAGGAATTGGTGGAAAGGTTTGATGACATTTCGTTTGAATACTTATCTAGAACTCAGAATCAGTTTACTGATGCTTTGGCCACGTTGTCAGCAATGCTACAGGCCACAAGTGGACTAGAAGTTAAGCCTTTAAAAATAGAAGTATTGCAAAACCCAGTTTATTGTATGACCATGACAGAAGAGCCTGATGGCAAACCTTGGTATCATGACATCAAAGCATACCTTCAGACACAGGAGTTTCCAGAGAAGAGTACCGTGTCAGACCGGAAGTATATCAAGAAAATGGCATTGAGGTTTTTCTTGAATGGAGGGAGCCTGTACAAGCGGTCATTTGATTCGGTTTTATTGAGGTGTGTTGACTCAACTGAAGCTGTCCGCCTGATGCTTGAAGTGCATGAAGGGATATGCGGTCTCCACATGAATGGTCGTATGCTAGCAAGGAAAATAATGAGATTGGGCTACTATTGGCTCACGTTAGAAAGTGACTGCATCCAGCATGTCCGAAATTGTCACAAGTGCCAAATTCATGGTGATAAGATCAACGTTCCTCCGAACGAATTACATCAGATGACTGAGCCATGGCCATTTTGTATGTGGGGCATCGATGTGATTGGCCCTATTAACCCGAAAGCATCTAATGGGCATCGGTTCATCTTGGTCGCCATCGATTATTTTTCCAAATGGATTGAAGCCGCGTCATATGTTGCAGTCATGGCGAAGGACGTGGTGAAGTTCATTCATCAGAATATTATTGCTCGATATGGTTCGCCGGAGGCCATAATCACTGATAATGGATCGAACCTGAATAACAAGTTGGTTGATAAGTTGTTCAATGAATTCAAAATCAAGCATATCAATTCTTCCCCATACCATCCTCAGATGAATGGAGCAGTAGAAGCAGCCAATAAGAACATCAAGAAGATCTTGGCTAAGACGGCTGAGAACCACCGAGATTGGCACGAACGGTTACCTTTTGCACTCATGGCATATCGGACATCGATCCGAACATCGACTAGGGCAACCCCGTACTCTCTTATTTACGGCATGGAAGCAGTATTACCTGTTGAAGTAGAAATTCCTTCTTTGCGTATTCTATCTCAAGTCAAGTTGATTGAAGCTGATTGGATCCAACAGAGGATGGATCAATTGAACCTAATTGATGAAAAGCGACTCAGGGCTCTATGCCATGGCCAGTGTTATCAGCAAAGAGTTGCCAAGTCCTTCAACAAAAAAGTTAAGCCTCGACATTTTAAAGTGAATGACCTCGTCCTTCGAAAGTTGTTGCCAATAGTCTCTCTTTCGGAAGGAAAATTTGCCCCGAACTATGGCGGCCCATACGTTGTGAAGAAGGTCCTTCCAGGAGGTGCTTTGATCCTAGCTGAGATGGATGGTCGCATTTTCTCTAGCCCTGTCAATTTTGATTCTGTAAAGAAGTACTATACTTAATTTGTACTCATACTGTTATTTTCAGTTAGTCTGAATCTATCAATGGGAAATGCCTTAAGCCATATAAGGGATGAAATAAAATACAAATATACGAGAACCATCCTGTCATTCCATGCACCAAGCCTTACAATGAGTCATCGAGGGGGAAAAGTAAAACCAAACTGAGCCCTAATAAGCGTCACAAAGGACCTCAACTGACTCTCTATACAGTTAATACTCTACACACACTGAGCACTCCGGGAATCGAGGTCCGCAAGCTTGAGAAAGAGGCGATCGCATTTCTCCTTGAGCCTGGCCACGCTGGCTCCGTGATATTCAGAGGCGGACTCCAAATTCGGGATCAGGGCTCTCTCGAGGGCTATATCCACAGTCAGGCATTCAAGCCTCTCTTCTAGCCATTCACATTGGAACCTCATCACGATGTCACTCGAGTCATGCTCGTAGTAGGTCTGGGTCAAGGCTAAACGCTCCACCAGTCTCTCCCTCTCACGAACCAATAATGAGACTCGTTCATTGACGAGCTCGGCAGCCTTCTCGTGCTTATCGACCATGAAACGGGCCGACACCAAACACTCAGACTGATCCTGGTAACGAGCTCTCACGACACGAGCCAGGATAACCTCCTGATCAATGTGCCGATAAGCTTCTAGAAAGTTGATGAAAAGGGTCTGGAATGTCCTATACTCCCTCTCTAAGTTGGTGCTTTCAATGGAAGCTGTGTCCATGCCACTAAATAGATTGAGGATCTCAGCTTTAGTATCTGGATGACGGGCAATGTAAACGTAGCCTCGGCCAAGAAGATGATAAAGTCTATCCCATTTGGCTAAAGCTTCGGTTGAGAAGACGTGGTTAGAGGCCATTGTTATTGAAGACGGAAGAGAAAATATTGAAGGCAGAGGAATGATTAGATAATTGAAATTGAGGATGCAAAGGTGTTAATTTGCTCTGCGTCAAGTTCAGATTTTTATAGCAAGAAGAAAGTGAGGAAAGGTTACACTGACGATCCTCGTAAAATCAGGACTAGGTAAAAATATAGGCGTTTCGAAAGGAAGAAGCCATCATTTGCTCCCGCACCGAATAACGTTAATATCTGCCATTCCGTAGAAGAAGCATTCAAGGCCAACCCAGCAAGCTTACGGCTTCTACGAATTAGCTGCTTGTGCTACACCGTCTAAATTGTACGACAAAAGCCTATTCGTCCTTTTCATCGGTGCTATCCTCTGTTCGTCCTTTTCGTCAGTGCCTTTCCCTATTTCGTCCGTTGGTTCAATTTCCCTTTTCGTCCATTGGTCCAAGTTCCCTATTTCGCCCGTCAACCGTGGACCCACCGCTGGTCTGCAATCTCGAGCCCAACGAGTCCGAAAACTTCTTGAAAATATTTGGAGGTCCCACCACATTAAAAAGAAGAAGAAGAAGAGAAGAAGTGGAAGACAAACTGAGCGAGAAACACGGCAGATTTTTAGAAAGAGTGCGCTTTTCATGCAGAAGACGTGAAATCTTGAGAGAGACATCCTCTTGGTAGTTTTCATCCGTATTCAAAAGAAAGCTTCAGAGCATACAAGGCCACTCAGAAAAATACAGGAGAGAGTAGAGAGCCTTGAAGGAACAAAAATTAGTCAAAGATGTTTCAACCCGACATGTTTGAGAGCCACCATCGCTTGCCGGACATGACCAGCGAGTCGAACTTCATGAGCATGTTTGAGAGCCACCATCACTGGCAGCACATGACCAGCGAGTGGAGCTCCACGAACGAAGTGTTAAAGATGAGAGATTTTGAAGATTTTGGGACCAAATCTGGCACCGAAACCATAGAACACGATCCTTCCGGCAACGGCATTCAAGATCCCGACAACGACGACAACAACAACAATGGTCAACCTCGGAAAAAGAGGCGCTTCGCTCAACGTCAAGTTCAAAAGATGGAAGCTCTCTTCAAGGAGTGCCCTTACCCAGATGACATACAAAGAGAGGAACTAAGCCAAAAGCTTGGGTAGGTGCCTTCACAAGTCAAATTTTGGTTTCAAAATATGCGAACCCTAACGAAGGTTCGACATGAACGCCGCAATAATGTGATTCTGAAGGCTGAAATTGAAAAGCTCCAAGCAGAGCACACGAGGTATGGAGAAGCTCTCACCACTGCCACATGCCCTAACTGCAGTGACCCCACCGCCCTCGGTGAAATGTCCCTTGATGAGCGGCATTTGAGGATTGAAAATGCTCGTTTGAAAGAGGAGATAAATAGGATATCCGCCATTGCCTCAAAGTATGTTTGGAAGCTGTTGGTTTCTAACTGCCCTCATCTCCCTCCTCACTCGTCGTCCTGTTCCCCAAATCAATTCCCGGCACAATCAAGTTTCGTTAGAGAAAAGCATGGGGGAATCAATCTTACAAAGTCAGTATCAATGCCTTCCGAGGGAAGGAACATACATCCCCACGGGTCGAGTTGCCTTGGCGATGAGCTTGCTGTCATGGTCAACCAGTTCAGCGTTGATGACACCCCAAAGCTGTAACTTGTGATCCAAAGCCGGTGATTTTAGGTCCTCAAACACCACCCATTCGTACCTGACTAGCTGATCACCGGAGAATCCTTAGAAGAAGCGGGCATAGGCCCAAATTAGTAAAATTTCGTTTCATACTATCCCCTGCGTGGGATATTTTTCTGCTTTCTAGGAGTCTAAAATTAGGGGGTAATGGGGCAGTGTTCTCTTTTCTACGATTAAATGCGTGGTTTCTTTGTCAAACCAGACTTGGGGAAAATCAATTTACAGACGATACCCTTGAATGCTGTAAAGAAAAATATTGAACAACCTCAAGAAGGGAAATTGCGAGTGAAAAGCGCGAGCAAGCTCTAAAAAGGGTAACTCCATATCGTTTTCGATTTACCCTTAATCATTTCGATTCTAATGCGAGTTCATACCATTCTCGATAGGGGGTTGTCAACCGCCACGAGATTAGTGAAAAACGGAGCCCTCTGGTATGACATGGAACGACATGCTGTTTCCAGGCCAACACTTAACTAAAAAGTGCGATACCCCATGAACGCCAACTACGCCGCAGTTTGGTGGCATGAGGGAGTGACAATGGTCCGAAACAACTCGGGTTCGATCCCCGAGGTTGGTGAATGATGTAAATATTGCAAATCAATAATAAAAAGCTTTTTGCACTTTCTTTTTTGCAGAAGAAGACGAGAATACCCGACCGAACGAGACCAAAGGCCTTAGGCAAATCTAAAACCTTGATGGCGACAAATTCATTCACTCGTTTGCCGCCAAGCGGCGAAGCTGGTAAGAGGAAATTGCGAAGCACTCATGTAGTGAGCTCAAAGTGAAGAGAGGTGTTTCCACAAAAAGAATTTGAACATGCTTAACATGCTTGATAGGAGCTCACATTTCGCGAAATTTCATACATGATGTTGAGATAGAATTTTTGATCAGGCAATCTGTTGAATGAGAAATGTCAGAACGACGAAAGGCGAGCCATTTCCATACACATCCTGAATACTAATCCTCAGTGCGAGCTAAGTTGGAAATTCCGTGCTAACAAGGTAAAGGATTATCTCGCGAAAAGTATGACGACCAAAATGATGGGAGGCATTCATTTCCTCTATCTACACACTACAGGTTATCCTTTGCTTAACCCCTTTGAGTGGAGCTTCATTTCTAACCCCTGTCAGGAACAACCCCGCATTGGGGCAATTTTCTAAAAAAAAAAAGGATAAAAAATGGTTAGAATTCTCTCTACTTCACTTGCATCAATCTTCAAGTATATTTATTGCATTAGAATTCTTGTGTTAGCTCAAGTGCCTTAGACATGACGAAGAGCGTTTCTTTCTACATCCCCACATAATATACCCTTTGCTTATCCAATTTGGGCGGTGGATTAATTTCAACCCGATTGGTGATTATTCCCGTGGTGAATTAAGGAGACCGTCTCAAAGTATTCTGATATGGCTTGGGACAAACAGCTTTTGAAAAATCCATGAGGGTCTAGCAAATGGGATTTCTCTCTATCAATCTCTAAAAAAGGAGAAGAGAAAAGCTCTCTCTCTCTCTCTCTCTCTCTCTCTCAAATAAAAAAAAGGAGAAGAAGAGGGAGGAAGAGGGAGATCTCAGCACAGATGATTTGCAGAGTTGTTTCCTCAAAAGAATTCCCTTAAAAGGCTCCTTAGAAGAAAATAAATCCAGAGAATAACAATGAAAATGATTAGAGCAAGAATCTGTGGTGGAAATGTGAAGTTTGGATGATCACCAGTTCCCAATTTCCTCTGATGATACCTCTTTGATAAAATATGCCATTCATTTCTAGCCTACCCACACCTACGTTACAACCCTTATCGAAGTCTCTTCAGACTATGGCACTTGAGTTAACCTAGGATTTCAAATGTTTATAAGTGTCGCTCGAAGAAGTGCGAGCAAGTTTATTCTTATCATTTTCCTGACTTGTAAACCCGATGCAGCTAATGATATCTTTTCAAAGCCAAATAACTCATGCGAGTCCCTTTTGGTAAAGCCTTTGACCAAGCCTAAATTACAGTCCTTGTAAAGACCTCTCAGATTGGCCTGGTTATACTGATTGCGAGAATACCCAGACCCTTGTCAAGCATAACGGTGGCAGTTCTGAGTGATTCTCATACCCGCATCAATGGTCGGGTTTCAAAAGCCTTTTCATGAAAGTGAGTGAAAGTCTTTTATGACTAAAGGTTCCTCATTCAATGTTGATTGGTTTTATCAAAAGGATCAAACAGATTTCCTTATTGATGAAATTCCCTAGTGAAGCCTTATAATGCAAGCAAGCAAACAAGTTTTACTGGCATACGATGTTGCATTTACTTTGATTTTATGCACACGATCATTTCAATTTCTACTTCAAGTGAAAAGACAGGTATGACACAGTCAGCTCGTCCATTCCTTGACCGTTTGCCCAGAAAATCCAGTTCAGGATCGACCTGCTCTTGTGATCTGGATATTTACCCAACTCATGATTGATATCATGAGGAATTTATCAACCCATGACCGACCTACTCTCGTGGTCTCGATATATGTTATCAAAGTCATGATCGACCTGCTCTTGTGACTTCAACATCTTTCGGTTCATGATCGACCTGCTCTTGTAATCTCGGAAGAACACTTTCAATATATCTTGCGCTGTCTTGCGTCAGAAAGAAATCTCTGATAACAGATAAGGCCCCAGTACCTTAAGATCCTTGTATCCCCAAGAACGAGCTTGGAAATTAAGGGAATCATCAGCATCACGAAGTGTCTGGTAAAACAGGTATTTTATATGCGATCGATGTGTAGGTTTTCCTATTCTATTCCATGAAAGAGAGAGACCTGGGCATGTATTAATTACAGTCTTGCATTTCATGCATCATCTTTATCTGCATAAAAAAACGGGATTAAAACCCCACCCAAAAAAATAATCATTCATCAAGTGCATTGTCAAAATTTAGGTTCAATCTCGTCTTCGAGCGAAACCTCTGCGAGCCTCCACTCAAAGAGGGGCAACTATTGACACCTAAATTCTGACTAACCTTTCTAGTCATTTTTCCATAAAAAATTAGAATTAATTTTAGTTCTTGCAAAAAATAATCATGTAATTTTTCATATTTATTCATGCATCGCATTCAGACTAACTGCGGAAGATTCGAGTTTTAAAATGACAAGGAATTGGACTAGGCATGAACTTCGGCGAAGGATTTATCTTTTGAAGGCTCGGACTTAATCAGAAGAAGAAATATTTTCTCAGGGACTGAATTGCAAATACGTAAAACCTCAAGGATTAAAGTGCAAGTATTCAAAACTTGAGGGACTACTTTGCAAATAACCAAAAGATGAAGTTAGTGGAGAAATTAGAAGGGGAGATGGAGAAAGGAAGATGGAGAACGGGAGATAGAGAAAGAAAGATGGAGAAGGGGAGATAGAGAAAGGAAGACGGAGAAAGGGAGATGGAGAAAGGAAGATGGAATTAGTGGACAAATTAGAAAGGGAGATAGAGAAAGGAAGATGACGAAAGGGGGAAGGAGAAAGGAAGATGGATTTAGTAGAGAAATTAGAAATGTAGATAGAATGAGGGAGTTATAAAAGGAGAAGAGGAAGATAATTTTAAGAGGAGTTTTTGAGAGCTTTGGGAGAAGAATTTTTGGAGAAAAGAATCTTTGGAGAAGAAGTTCTTGAGAGCTTGGAGAGAGATATATAAAAAAAAATCATCAAAGTGAGGTGAGAAAACACTTGTGTGCGAAAGAAGAAAGAGTTCGGTTGAGAGATTTCCCGACCGAGTCTCCATTGCCAATCCCTTCATCAACACAAAGCCGCAAGTCCATTCCCGTCGTTCGAGCCGTGGTCCAAGGTCCTGATCCACAAGACAATTCAAGGTTCGAACTCGGCAGTCGAATTCGCCAAATTAGGTAACGATTCTAATCTTTTAGAATATTAAAAAACTTTGTTACCTAATTGATTGGAATCCCAATTAAATCTTCTCGGACATATCATTCCACCATGCTTAAAAATTGCATCTTCCAAAATTAGCATCATGTAGATAATTGCACGTGTAATCCATCTTGTAAATATTTCGATTAGATTGCATTTTTATTAAACTTTCACGGCATACATTGCATGTACTTTAATTCTTACATTTTCATAAAAAAGAAAACCCAAAAATTGCACCTTTGGACTTCAAGTGAGAATGTATCAAAATTGCCAAATTGAACTTTTTTCATGAAGTTGGTACCGAAAGGGCATTAATTAAAAAAAATTAATGTAATCAAGTTCTCGGACCCTTAATCTCTGGTTCATAGAGGTAATTTAGTTCTCCCGCTAATTTACTTAGGTTTCTAATCGGCCTACCAAGAAACGATTAGTGGCGACTCCAAGATAAATCTTTGCATGAAATTGAACCTAAGTTGCGATTTGATAGAGCTTGGGAGGGTTCGAGCTATGTTAATTAATCTAATTAATTAATTTGGCAATCCATTAACCTAAAATTGGAAAAGCCGATTCTTAGGTCGCAATAGTAAGTCAAAGTCAGCATAGGCTTGAATACACATCGACACTGATGGATATGTCGATAGAACCATAATGGAACTCAAGGAATGTTCTGATGATTCGGATGCTCCAGCATCACGAACCAACTGACACAAGATATGTCTTGAACCTGTTTTAGCATGAATAGAAACCAATATGGCTTGAATGCCGACGGGATCATGTCGAAACTTGTCAATTGAGCCTTAGATCAGCCATTTCTGCATCATTAGTAGGATTAACCGACGAGGACAAAGTTGAGCTTGCGAGTTGATTGATTGAGCCCGATGCTCCCGCATCAACCAGCCTTTACCTGGTTCATCCCCAAGTCAGGCACTTACTAAGAAAGTCCCGTTCAAAATGTCCCATACCATGTCTCACCATGGTTTGTAGGTATCCCATTTAGTTCGTCCCATACAAAGCTATCAGTTGATCAAGTCTGACATAAAATAAATGTTATGTTCATGCATGCACGTTTTCAAAATTCAACAGTTTTAATGCAATAAACTCATGTAAAGCATGATATCCTCAAGATCAAATCACATATTGTTCAGTTTCCATAACATCAGTTCCTTAACCGAACAATCTAACACCATCAACGACCAATAACCTCTAAGATCAATAACTTAAAGTCTCTAGTACTTTTTTTCGGTCGTTGTCAACACAAAGTCAAAACCATATAATCAAACTGGCTCGTCGTCTATGATGAACAACTAAACCTCAAGGCGCTAATACGAGTTGGTGCTTACACTTTGCAATCCCTATTCGCTTCCTTGCGAATTTGACATAGTCATCCAGGGCCTTTTGATAACAATCAATGTCTAGAACCATAGATATACATCAGATTCAAGCCTAAACGCAATTCATTACCAATACAGCTTACCGTCCAATTTACCTATTGATCACCATACTATAACCTGAAAACACAACGATCATCCATCTTAAGCAGTGATCAACAAACTTCATAACGTAATAAGTAGCATAAGCTACTGCCAATCCCGGAAAATCACCAAACACATGCACTTGTAAGTTTTATTGCGCGCGTGCCTACCAAACACTTCATTCACTAGCGCACCTTATCAATCCAATGACCTGCTTTGATACAATTAATGTGGCATCCCAGTCTGCCACCTGCTTACTACCTACGCGCTCTACCTTAATCTTTTATTATATAGGTATAATGGCGCATGCGGAAGACTAACTAAAAATAAACGGGCAGCCATACAAGCACGAGTGCATGAAAAGACAAGCGGCAGGTACGCCTAAGGGGTATGGCCTCTCATGGGTTCTCTAACCTCTTGTAAATATAATCATGCACACATAAACAAGATCCATATATATATATATATATATATATCAGTTAGTTACATTGTTCAATTCAACAGACAACTAGGAGGCAATACAAATATTACTACTTCCCCGTCTATAATCATGAGTTCTCTATTCGACACCACCACCATATCCTAGCAGCTATCCTCTACCACCAACCAAGGCCCTATTCTGCCACTCTTCATCTCCATCTTCCCTGGCTAAGCTAATCTGAAAGACAGTTGATCCACGAGAGTGAGCTCAAGGCTCCACAAGTAAAAATCTAACATGATAGCTTATAGACATTGAATTTAGAACATAACATCAAGTTTCACGAATCAGCATCAAATGATACCATGAGATGAACATGTAACTCCACAGCTTTGATGCACATGTGTGAGATGTATGCATGAGATTTCTCTTGATCTCAGCATCTCACAATTTCATATTCATTTCAGGCTCACACAGTGCCAATTTCCACGGAACACTCAACGCGGCTTCTCGCACCCAAGGAATCCCAAATCACACAGCAAGGGCATCTCCACTCTTTGGAGGCATCCTGATATTCATACCAGCTCCCATGGAGCATCGTCAATAGAATCCCCGACGGCATCGCTCTCTCTCGACTCTCAATGAAATGCCGTGACATAAATATGCAATGCACTCTTACCTGCGCCGGCATTTTCATTAATGACATGTTCAACACTCATTGACCGGCAAAAGAATGGTTTATTCTCTCTCTTTTTCTGGAATGAATAGATCAAGCATGATTTCATAAATGCAACCGAAAACTTTCAAACCATTCATTGACATATGATTCTAAAGCTAATCTCTAAAAGCTATACGGGTTAGAAGTCCACTCGCCTTTGTTTCCAACGAAAGCCTTGTTATTCGCTTGAAACACAACCACCAGCAGCAATGCGGCGACGACGGCGAGCGTGCTAGGGGACTCAGTGAGTACGCACGGCGAGGCAGAGGGCGTGCATGACTAGTGACGATGGCGGGCGATCGGAGGTGAGGGTCAGAAATGAGAGGTGGTTTGATCTGACGATCGAATGGCGAAATGAACTAGCGGCGAGGGGTATTTATAGGGGAAAGGGGGATAGGAGGTAGCGATGATGCGGTGCCACGTGGCACATCGCATCGCCATGTGATGCCATGTGGCTAACACGTGGTGCCAGTTGGCGACCGTCCGCCACATGTCACCGTGGTGGTGACATGTGGCGCCTAAGGGTATCGCTCGTACTCGTGCCACGTGTCGTCGTAGGTCTCTAATTGGTCCCGATTTCACACGTATTTAGCTTGATAGGACCCAAATATAGTGTTCCAAATATTATTGAGCTTGGATAATCTCCCGCGCCAACTATAACTCCTCAAAACTTGTCCAATTATCAATAATTCAAACCCGCTAAATACTAATCTGTTCAAGCTGGTGAAAAATCGGGTCATTACAATAACGCCCTTTCTTTCAGATAAATTGAATAGTAGTTATAAGAATATTCAATAATTGAGTCCGAAGCAACTTAACCTTTATGCGACGGATTAAAGACTTTCTCAATATATATGCCTTTAATAATTTGTGAGAATTTTGTGCAAAGAGAAGGACTTTAAATCCTTCGAAAGTAGTGTAGAATCTTCACAACTTTTGGATCAAAATTTCTGAACTTCATATGGAAAGATTCTTTTACAACCTGCAAATTCTTGTAGAATAGATAATAATTTTTGCAAAAATAAGGAGAATATCACGTGCATACCTTCCTTCGATTCGCAGATTAAACTTGCCAATTATAAGATATACTTTTTTAAGATAATAGCAGGAGTATCCATAAATGTATTGTAATGATATCTTTCAAAATCAAAGGGATTTTTCTCAAAAATAAATCTCAAATGCACATAATATAACATTAACGATGATTGCAATAGAAACGTAGATGTTCCCACAATTAAATCTATGGAATATCTCACACTTATGGTAGCAAATATATCATATAAATCTAACGTAATCTCAGCAATTGACGATTATCAAATATTTGGTCATTATAATAAATTCATTTAAAAACTTGTAAGCCAAAATAGATGATAGACACGAAATTTTTTATTCTCTTACTCAAGGTATATGTTTGAAATATACCATTGACGTAAAATATAATCCTTGTCAATCTTCGCTTGAGAGATTCCTTTGATTGCGTCATGATTGTGTAGATTCGTAATCTATCTTCGTTTGTAGAATTTCCTACAATAAGCTCATTTCTTTTTTGCCTATCCGCATACGTGAATCCTTTCTCTACGTTAGAGAAAAATAGGAAATCTTCATAAATGCCAAAAGATTCTTTCTATAAATTATGGCATATAAAGAAAGCTTATCAGGATAACAATATGCATAATCAAATAATGTCTTGTGAAAAGTTTTGCAGCACATGACAAAATTATAGAGCATAAAATCAGTCCAGTAATCTAAATTGTTTCTTCCCTAAATAAGATATCAACCATTCTCTTTTCATCTCAAGATCCCCGAAAATGAATTTAGACTTTTATTCCAAAAAGGCATTTTTAGCGTAGCAACAATGTAAATGATAAAACATGTCATTTAACGTCTAAATCAAATTGAGATCGCTAAAGATTATTTCTCAAATCATCTTGACAAACCATTTAAGGAAAGAGTATCATGCATAATAATATCGTTTAAAAAGATTCACACAATGCAATGCATGACAAGATCAAAGAGTATCAATTAATTCAAATTATCTCTAAGCAGAATGTCATTCAATAAATTGATACCATCTCACGAACCACCAAAATGCATCACAGGATTTTAAAAGACATTTCTCGTACAACTAATTTGAAATTATATAACATGTCAAGAAAGATCGAATACCATGGGAATCTGTAGATACATAAAGTCTATACTCAAAGAAAATTTATAATATAGCTACATATCATTTCTTACCATTTTTTTATTCTCTCCAAGGAGAACAAACCCAACTTTTCTTACATACCCAAACGAATTTGGGTCCTTTCACGTTAGATCATTTCTCGAAATTCCAGAGAATTCGTTTTGATTGTCTCCAACCGTTTGGGAATTCTTGCTTGAGATGATTTTTTTGGGGTCCAATGCTTGAGATGATTTGAATGCCCACAATTCAAACACTAATAGGAGTTTCGGCTGACAAGTTTTGTAAAATGCTTTTGAAAGTAATTTTTGTAATTTTTGTTTGAAGGCTTCCACTTTAGTCTTTCGTTGACATTTGAAAAATCATTTTTGATCAAACTCTTCTTTTCGAAACCAAGTCCAGATTCATTAAGATATGGAACTTGCATAGAAAGAATGTGTTCTGAAATTTTTGGATCAAAAGAAAACTTTTTGGAAACGTTTGAAATTAGTTCTTTGAAAGAAGCATTTTCCTTTGCAAGCAAATCTTGATTTTCTTTGATTTGCGAAAATTCCTTATGCAAAACCTCAATCTTTTCATTGTTGGGAAATTCCATTTCCCTCAACTTTGAGTTTTCCTTCTTCAGCTCCGAGATCTTCTTGAGAGCAGCTTTGTAATCCGAGCATAATTCATCAATGTAATTAGATACCTCATCAATGTCACTACCCTCTCGAGAGATTTCGATTTCAAGGGTTAATGGATTACCAAGATCTCATCCACTCGATAGGATGGTGAGATCGAGGCGTGGGCCCTCCCAAGCCCATACCAAATCGCGTCAGGGAGGAATTTCATTAAAACGTGGTCGACCTTTAGTGCGGTCGGGTGACATGTGATAAGTGTACATGCCATCGGAGTCGCCACCAATCTTTTTTCGAGGGTATGATCGGAAACCCTATCGAGCGGTTGGGAGTATTCATTCGATTCCGCGAAACCAGAGAAGAGGGTTTGGGGACTTAGTGACGTCGAGATTGTCATCGACGCCTTTTTGGTACCTAAGTGGATCGATTTGCTAACCTAAGATTTCATGTAGATGTCTCGAGAGGTAATCTAAGCCCTAATATCTAGAGAATCATGCAGATGGAAATTTTTAGCCTATCAATCACAATTAGTAATTGAAGGTGCGCAAATCAAGGCAATCAGAGACGTGTAGATAAAATGTATCAAATCATTAACCAAATCACCACATGGCAAGCCTAGTGAAGCCCTAACAGCTTAGAGAATCAATCTTTGAAGTTTATGGGTAGTTTGGGAAAGTTTGGGTCAAATTGATTAGAGGGAAAAAAACAATTATTTTTGAATATTTGGGAACCCAAAATCAATGAAAATGGGTCAAACTAGTTGAATGTGTTCATTTCATATTTTTCCTGATTTTTCTAACTTTTTTAGAATTTTTTTAATGAGATTTTCTAATCTTTTATGAATTTTCAGGATTTTCTAATTTTTTAATTTATTTTTCTAGAATGTTTTTAAATTTTTCAGACTAGGTCAACCTGGCCTGCAAACCCGAAGACCCGACCCAGACCCACGCGAGTCCGAACCGAGACTAAAACGACATAGTTTTGATTTTTTTAGAATTTTTTTGATTTTGTTTTGTATTTTCTGCGAATTTTTATTCCAAGTACTAATCCTACAGCCTAGGAGAGGCCACGTGGCTAATCCATGGCCTTCGGATCAGACTACTAAAATGAACGGCCAAGATTAGAGGACGCGGCCAATTCGCGCCGTTCGATCTGTATATCGAGATCGACGGCTCAGATCAAACGGCACGACTCATTCGTGATCATCAGATCTGCATACCACGATCAACGGCTCAGATTGTACGACGAGAGTGAATCTTATCCGTCCGATCGAAAATCAATTTTTTTTTTCAAAAAATCAGTTTTATAAATTGAAAAATGATTTTTAATTTTTTAGAAAAACCAGATCTGGACACGTGGCACCAGCCCCACCGCCCGATCTGTCTTTTTATTTTGTTATTATCAGAAACAGAAATAATCGCCTCCGCTGACGTGGCAGCCACATGGCACTCCACGTGGCAGCCACGTCAGTGCTAGGTAGATGTTGACCGAGTCAACAGAGGTTGACCAATCTTCGTCTTCCTCGCGACGTCCATAGGAATGAACGGTCGAAGTTTCTCCGACACTGATCGACGGTCAAACCTCGGCCGATCGGCCTGAAACCGGTGCCGATCGACTCCTAATCTAGTCCAAATCAACATATCTCAATTCTAACCAGATCTATCGGCTAAAACAAGAAAAATTGAGCTAACACATAGCATATCAATGGCGGTTCAATCGAACAAAGTAGAACATAACTATTCAATCACCACTCAGAATAAGTTTATATGGAGTTCAGAAGTCAAACTTCAGGTCCAAATTGCACTCTAAATCGACAGATTTCGCTGGCCAAGTCGCGATAGATTCGTGAGGTGTGGAGGTTTCGACTCGAAAGATTATGCAAAATTAAGACAAAACGAGTTGCGATCGTGCTCAGTGAAGTTCAAAGAGTGAAACACCTAAAAAATATGCGAGAATGGGCAGAGATGAGCTCGAAGATGCGACTCATCATTCTGGCGATCTATAGGTCCGGTAAGCTGGTGCGATCGACTCTTCGGAGCTCCATGAAGCTTCCTGAAGTGGTCTCGCACTTGGATATGCTCTGGATTGCTTCGACTAAACTTCCACAGTCGGAGCTCAAAGCTTCAACAATGGCGATGGATGAGAGCTTCTCTCTCCTCTCTCTACTTCTCTCTCTATTTCTGGTTTCTTCACGAGCAAGAATGAGCCTCTCCCTTGATCAAAACGTGTCGAATTGGTTATATATCGATTCGAAAAAGATTACGCGCGAGAGTGTGATCACCGACTCGAATCTCTATGTGACCACACGTGATTTTAGGTGGCCGGAGGTCAGACAGAGGTGGGTAATTCCGCTCAATTCCGCTCAGTTCGTGATTTTAGGTGGACGTGAATTGGTTTGGTTTGCACAAGGTTGACTTTTATGGCTCCGCGGTCTTGACCGAGCTCATCATTCCAGCTTCGGCCACCGCAGACCTCGAGACTCAGCTTGATCGGAGTGGAAGCTTTAAGGCTTCAATGCCCACCCCAAGGCGTTTCTGATTAAACTCGGGAAGGTCGTCAATTTGGCCGTCAAAGTTCACTCTTCCTCGAACCTTTGAACCAGCATGCGATGTTGAGAAAAATCCCTAATTGATTTTGAAGTTGACAAAACAATTCACGATATCTTATCTCTGAATTAATGCGATGAAATACTTGATTTACAGATTATCCATAGGTGTGGGATACACAGGATTGAATCTAGAAAGATATGCTTAGACGATGTTCTGAGGGACTCAGATGCTATATCGAGCTCAGACGTTGTGAGGAGCTTAGATGTTGGAATAAGGCTCAAGCTTTGAGAGAAGTATTTCATGTGCAATAATCAGAATATCAAGAGATATAATTGACAGATTACATCATCACAACGACTAGTCATCGAGCTGGATTATTCTTGAAGATTCTCAATCTTGAAGATCAATCAAGGATGCGGATCAAGAGAGACGAGCGTCACTTTCCTAATGAAGAACTCCATCTATGGAACCCAGAATCATGATTGTATGGGTGATTTGATCAGATGGGGTACACTTTCCTTTGTCGACCTCAACGGCTACAAGATCTTCTTGAGATATAGTCTCGTCCAAACGGGAAGTTTGGAGAGCGATCCTCTAGAGGCCTTGCAACGGGTAGTTGGAGGTGGAGGAGGAGTATAAAAGGACATCTCAGGGCCGAAGAGAAAAGGAGTTGGGGTAAGAGAGAATAGAGTTTAAAATTCCAAGATCGTGAGAGCTTAAAAGCTTCATATTCACCCTGATCTATATGCTGTAATACTTAGAGGTGTACATTCGAGTGTTGAGTGTTAGGCCGGAAGTCTTTCGACTCAAGAGAGATCATTGATTTGTAACCTCTGAGCTATCATCTAGTGGAATTTAGCCGATTCGTTGCCAGTGTGAAGAAGTGGACATAGGCTTAAACAAGCCGAAGCACTATAAATCCTCCGTGCACAGTCTCTTTCCCTTAATCTCTTTATTTACATATCTGTGAAAATTGTTGTGTGCACGGCGCTGCATCTGGGAGTCTCTTAAATCATCCTAATAGCATCGTTTGAACGAAGTTCTACTTCTGAGGAGATCTCAGATCTTACTAGCTAACATCATCTAAACGAAGATCTAAGAAGTTTAGTTATATTCCGCATTGATTTCATAAAGTCCTTTAAAATCACCTATTCACCCCCCTTTAGGTGATAACGCTAGCCTCAACAATTGGTATCAGAGCCTGGTGCTCATGTTTTTTGAAGTGTTATTATTTCTAAGCTAACGATCTTTATGGCTAGCAATTTTTCTCCTACATGGATTGAAGGCGAAAGCAACAATAGACCACCTTACTTTGAAGGAAAAGAGTATAGTGATTGGCAGAATAAATTCAAGGCATATCTCAGATGCCAAGATTCGCAGATCTGGGATGTTGTTCAAAGAGGCGTTGACCCATCTGCAAGTACTTCAGGAGGATCAAATGCAGTGGACAATACCAACACCATTCCCATGGCTGCTCTAACTGCTGCTGAATTAGCAAAGAGAAATGCTCTAGATGCTAAGGCTATTTATTCTTTTTATAGTGCACTATCTCCTACTGAATACAATCGTATTGCAGATTGTTCCTCATCAAAGACGATTTGGGACAAGCTCTATGTAACCTACGAAGGGACAGACAGAGTCAAGGAGACTAAAGTCAACATACTCATCGGCCAGTACGAAGCTTTCAAGATGAAGCCTAATGAAATGGTGAAAGAAAAGTTCGACAGATTCACTGAAATAGTGAATGGTTTCACATATCACGGGCAACCTGTGTCTGGACCGATGCGAGTGAATAAACTCCTAAGGGCACTCACAAAAGAATAGGACAATATCAAAACTTCCATTCGAGAGACTCAGAGGTTCTCACCTCTATCCATGGATGAACTCATTGAAACTCTTTAGTCCTATGAGGATGAAAGAATCAATGAGGAAACTCAATCGAGAGGTAAGAAATTCATTGCTTTGAAATCTAATGCTGATTTTGATGTCTCAGACTCTGAAGATGAAGACGATGAGGAACTAGCACTCATGGTCAAGAGATTCAGAAGAATGGCAAAGAAAAGCAGAAATTTCAAAGGCAAAAGAGATTTCAAGGAACATGATCTGAGACGATCATATGGTGATAGAGAAGAAAGCAAAGATGTGATTTGCTATGAATGCAAAAAGAGAGGACACATCAAGCTAAACTGTCATCTTCTAAAAAAGAAAGGAAAAGATGAGAAATCCAAGAAAGCCCTCAAAGCTGAAACCTGGAGCGATACAGAATATGAAAGTGATGAAGAATATGCCAACGTCTACTTAATAGCCAACTCAGACTCTGAGAAAGAATCTGAGGTAACTCATTCTGGCATTCCTTTTGAGGTATCTGATTTTATGGATGAAATGTTCTCAGAATATAAAAATGCTCTTAAAAGGATTTCAGAATTGAAAAAGAAAATCTCGTATTCAAAGTAAACTGAAATTTCTTAAAAGGATAAATAAACTTTCTTGAAAACGAGTTTTCACAAATCAAAGATAGATGAGATTTGATTTCTAAGAAAAATGAAGATTTGCAAATCGAAAACAAATCTTTGAAAAAGGAAAATGATTGTTTGAAAAATGAAATTTCATATATCAATAAAAAGTTTTCCTCTGGTTCAAAAACTTTACAACATATTCTTTCTATATAAGTTCCTTACTACAACAAGTTTGGACTTGGTTTTCAAAAGGAAAGTGAATTGAAAAACGATTTTCCAAAAGTAAAAGAAAGACTCAGAAGAAGACCTTCGAAACAAGCGTATAAAAATTACTTTCATAAACAATTTATAAGATCTGAGGGATAGAATGTCTCAAAATGCACAAACTACAATGATCCAAAGCACTCCAGAAGTTATTGTCCTAAGATCTGGAGACCAACACGAGATATTTTAGGATTTACAAACTCTACTAACCCAAAAGGACCCAAACAGATTTGGGTACCAAAGAAAACTTGAATTCCTTTGATGTCTGTAGGTACCAATGAAAAGAAGAAACAAATGGTACCTTAATAGTGGGTGTTCTAGACACATGACTGGAGATTCCAAGTTATTCATCAATCTTACTAAATATGATGGCGGAAGTGTGTCATTTGGAAGCAACAACAAAGGAACAATTATTGTCAAAGGAACCGTAAAGATTGGCAACCTCTCTATTAATGACGTCTTATTGGTTAAGGGTTTGAATTTCAATCTTATTAGTATAAGCCAATTGTGTGATATTGGATATAAAATCTCTTTTGTGGAGAATACATGTTCAGGTGTTGGCTGGGACAACAAGTGCTCATTCACCGGACACAGACATGGTAATATGTATCTTCTCGATTCATCATCTGAGGATGTGAAATGTCTAGTATCAGTCAAAGACGACTCAAAACTCTGGCACAAGAAGTTAGGATACATAAGTTTCAAACAAATCTCAAAGCTTTCCTCAAAAAAGCTTGTGAGAGGACTTTCAGATGCTAAATTTGAGCAAGCAAAACTCTGTGATGATTGCACTCTTGGAAAACAAGTAAGAAATTCTTACAAGTCAATAAATCAAGTTACCACTAACCGTGCTCTGCAGCTTTTACACATGGATGTCTTTGGACCAACAAAAACACGGAGCATTGGAGGTAAAAGTATTATTTGGTAATAGTAAATAACTATACTAGATTTACTTGGGTTTTCTTTCTTGCACATAAGAATAATGCATTTTCATATTTTGAAAGTTTTTCAATGAAAGTTCAAAACGAAAAAGGTTATTCAATATCCAGCATCAAAACTGATCATGGAGGAGAATTTGAAAATCAAATGTTTGCAGACTTTTGTGATCAAAATGGTTTTCAACATAATTTTTTGTCATCTTATACTCCTCAACAAAATGGAGTAGTTGAAAGGAAAAATCGATCTTTACAAGAAATGGCTCGAACACTCTTGATTGAAAGCAAAGCTCCTTCTCATTTTTTGGGCAGAAGCTGTTTCTACTGCATGCTATATCATAAATCGAGTTTTTCTAAGACCATTGCTTGAGAAAACCACTTATGAGCTTTACAAAGGCAAGAAACCAAGCATAGCATACTTTCATGTATTTGGCTGTAAATGTTTTATCCTCAAGAATTCGAATGATCGGTCGGGTAAGTTTGATGAAAGATCAGACAAAGGCGTATTTCTTGGATACTCTACTTCAAGCAAAGCATACAGAATCTTCAATAATAACTCAAGAACAGTTGAAGAATCAAGGAACGCGGGGTTTGAAGATGGAAATGACACTTAAAAGATAGGCGCTGAAATCACCACATCATTTGAGAGGAATTCATCGTCTGAGCAAACTTCCGATATGATATTATCTGAAGCTACTCAGAACATCGATGATACTCAGACTGCTACATCATCTGAGAATGACAACCAAGATCCTTCTCCAGAAGATGATCAAGATAGAAGAATTAACAAGAGCTGAAAATACAAATCTAGTCATCCTACAAATCTTGTCTTCGGAGATATAGAAGATGGAATTAAGACCATATCCAAATTCAAGAATGCCATAAATGCTTTTGCACTTCTATCTGAAGTAGAACCCAAAGAAATTAAAGAGGCTCTTGCAGACGAAAGCTGGATTGAAGCAATGCAACAAGAGCTACATCAATTCAAACTCAGTGAAGTTTAGGAACTTGTGCCCAGACCCAAGGATCATCCAATCATAGGAACTAAATGGGTATTTAGAAACAAGTTAAATGATAAGGGCAAAGTTACTAGAAATAAGGCAAGATTCGTAGCCAAAGGATACTCTCAAGAGGAGGGGATTGACTACGATGAAACGTATGCTCCCATAGCAAGACTGGAATCTATTAAATTACTCCCAGCCTATGCTTGCTACAACGACTTCAAGCTATATCAGATGGCTGTTAAGAGCGCATTTCTGAATGGCTACATCAAGGAAGATGTATACATGGAACAACCACCAGGGTTTGAAGATCCAAAGAGCTCAGATCATGTCTATAAACTCAAGAAAGCTCTGTATGGACTCAAACAAGCACCGCGAGCCTGGTATGAGAGGTTAAGTAACTTCCTTGTTGATAAAAGTTTTGAAAAAGGTAAAGTAGATACAACTCTATTTATCATAAAGGAAGGTAAAGATATCTTGCTTATTCAAATATATGTTGATGATATCATATTTGGTTCTTCTAATGAAAAACTCTATAAGAATTTCTCTCAGATCATGCAGAACGAGTTTGAAATGAGCATGATGGGAGAACTCACTTTTTCCCTTGGACTTCAAGTGAGTCAAACAGAACATGGAACCTTCATACATCAAGAGAAGTATGGGAAGGAAATTGTGAAGAAATTTGGACAGGAAAACTGTAAGAAAACTGAGTCACCAATGTCTTCTTCATCCAAGCTAGATAAGGATGAACATGGCAAACAGGTTGATTAGAAGCTATATAGAAGCATGATCAGTTGTCTATTATATCTTACTGCTTCTAGACCTGACATCATCTTTAGTGTGTGCATGTGCGCTAGATTTCAATCAGATCCTAAGGAATCTCATCTGTCTGCAGTAAAAAGGATCATAAAATATATTGGAACCAATCCTAATTTCAAATTGTGGTATCCAAAGAGCTCAGAACTGACTTTATAGGGCTACTCAGATGCTGATCTTATAGGTTATAAATTAGATAGGAAAAGCACCTCAGGAACATGTCAATTCTAGGATCCATGCTGGTGTCTTGGCATTCAAAGAAACAAAACATTGTGGCACTATCAACCGCAAAAGCTGAATATGTCGCCATGGGGAGTTGCTGTGCTCAAATCTTGTGGATGAAGCAACAACTGAGGGACTTTGGTGTTGAAACCTCAAACGTGGAAATCAAGTGTGATAACACCAGTGCAATCAATCTCACAAAGAATCCAATTCTGCACTCTCGAGCTAAGTATATTAAAATTAAGCATCATTTCATTCGTGATCACGTGCATAATGGTGATGTTAATATTCAATTTATTGATTCGAAGCATCAATTAGCTGATATATTGACAAAACTCCTCGATAGGAATTCTTTTGAATATATTAGACAAGAATTGGGTATTACTATTATGTCTATTTAAGTTGTCCTCAAGACAGGTTGAAATCTACTTTTGAGCAAAACACAACATTTGAGGAATTTCAACATCTGAAGCAAAGCTTCAGAATTTGCTCAACATCTAAGAATAATCAAAAGCATCATCTGAGGAGATACGGATGCTTGAATGAAAAACAATCACTGATCGAACGCATCATCTGAGGAGGTCATAATCTGAACAACAATCACATTAGGTTTGATCATTCAAACTTTTGGCTCGTAAGTAATTATTTTTGGCAATAAATAAGGTACGCGTAATCTCAATCTTTTTAAATATTCTGTCAAATATTATTATTGAAGTGATTAAATTGATTGAATATTTCGTTTCCAAAAATTAATTTACCAAATCTTTTCAAAATATCTTATTTTTGGGAAACAAATTTCAAATCTCTTAATTGTCAAAGGCGGTTTCCTATTTTGTTGAAAACAAAAACTTGCCTCGAACCGTCATCCCTTTTTTAAAACCTCTTACAAAGATTCAATTTTTACTCTCCACTCAAAAACCATCTCTCGAAAAAAATTTCTCTCGAAATCCTCTCTGTGATTTCACTCCCAAACCCTTAATCTCTCAAATCCTTCAACCTAACTCCAAGAATCCTTCAATGGCACCTAAGAATCCTTCAACAGCGAAGAAATTTGCCTCTGGTACTCGTCGATCCGGTTGATTGGAGATGCGAGGACCTAGGGCTCCAATAGGCTCTCCAACCTAGTACGACCTATCCAGTTCCTCAGAGGATGAAGGCGAGAAACAAAGGGCAAAAGAAACTAGTGTTGCTCCTCAATCAGAACCTGTTACTATAACCCCAATTGTCGTGGCTCCAGAAGTTGCAACAAGAAGGAGAAAGAGGATTCAGGATCGCATCACGAACATTATAGTAAGAACTCCTAAACAAATCCCTAATCTTCCTGTCAATAAGAGAACAAAGTTAGCAAGAGGATTAACAAATGTGATTTGGGGGATGAGAATGTATGGAATGGCTGATCATGATATTCAAGAGTTTCTGCGTGACAATGGATTTTTTGATAAAGGACAACTACAAAAGTTTAGAAACGACACAATTTTGATTTTTTTAGAATTTTTCTAATTTTTTTTTATGTATTTTCTGCGATTTTTATTCTAATTACTAATCCTATGGCCTAGGAGAGGCCACGTGGCTAATTTACAGCCTTCGGATCAAACTACTAAAATGAACGGCTAGGATTGGACGACGCGACCAATCCGCGCCATTCAATCTGAATACCGAGATCGATGGTTTAGATCAAACGGCACGACTCATTCGTGACCGTCAGATCTGCATACCACGATCAACGGCTCAGATCGCATGACGAGACTGAATATCATCCGTACGATCCAAAATCTATTTTTTATTTTCAAAAAATCAGTTTTATAAATCGAAAAATTATTTTTAATTTTTCAGAAACACCAAATCTGGACATGTGGCACCACCTCCACCGTCTGATCTGTCTTTTTATTTTGGCTACCATGTGGCACTCCATGAGGCACTACGTCAGCGCCAAGTAGACGTTGACCGAGCCAACAGAGGTTGATCGGTCTTCGTCTTCCTCGCGACGTCCACAGGAATGAATGGCCAAGGTTTCTCCAACGCCGATCGATGGCGAAACCGCGGCCGATTGGCCTGAAACCGGTACCGATCGACTCCTAATCTAGTCCTGATCAAGATATCTCAATTCTAACCAGATCTATCGGCTAAAACAGGAACAATCGAGCTAACACAGAGCATATCAATGGCGGTTCAATCGAACAAGCTACAGCATAACTATTCAATCACCACTCAAAATAAGTTCATATGGAGTTCAGAAGTCAAACCTGAGGTCCTGATCGCACTCTAAATTGCCATATTTCGCTGGCCAAGTCGCAATAGATTCGCGAGGTTTGAAGGTTTCAACTCGGAAGATTATGCAAGATCAAGACAAAAACGAGTTGCAATCGTGCTCAGTGAAGTTCAAAGAGTGAAACGCCTCAAAAATATGGGTGAATGAAGGTCGGATCAAGGATCCACCATGGATGTGCAGAGATGAGCTCGAAGATGTGACTCACTGTTCTGGCGATCTACAGGTCCGGCGAGCTGGTGCGATCGACTCTCTGGAGCTCCACAAAGCTTCCTGAAGTGGTCTCGCGCTTGGATATGCTTTGGATTGCTTCGAACGAACTTACACAGTCGGAGCTTGATGCTCTAACAATGGCGGTGGATGAGAGCTTCTCTCTCCTCTCTCTACTTCTCTCTCTATTTCTGGTTGCTTCGCGAGCAAGAATGAGCCTCTCCCTTGATCAAAACGCGTCGAATTGGTTATATACCGATTCGAAAATTTTTGCGCGCGAGAGTGTGATCACCAACTCGAATCCACACGTGACCACATGTGATTTTGGGTCACCTAAGGTCGGACGGAGGTGGGTATTTCCTTTCAGTCCGTTAAGTTCTCCGTTTGGCGCAATTTGGACGTGAATTGGTTCGGTTTGCACAAGGTTGACTTTTGTGGCTCCGATGCCTTGACCGAGCTCGTCATTCCAGCTCTAGCCATCGCAGACCTCGAAACTTGGCCTGATCGGAGCGAAAGCTTCAGAGCTTCAATGCCCACACCCAAGGCGTTTCTGATTAAACTCGAGAAGGTCGTCAATTTGACCGTCAAAGTTCGCTCTTCCTCGGACCTTTGAACCTGCGTGTGAAAGGGAAAATGGGGAAGACGATGGTCGATCGGGTCCGTGGGTCGAATCCAGTCTGACCCGACAGATCTGGTCGATCGAATTTTCTTAAATTGACCCTAAAAATTTCAAAATGTTTCAAATTAAACCACAAAATTTGAATCAGGGGCATGAAATCTATCAGAAAATGTGTTTTTCCCCAAAAATATGCAAGGAATTATATGAAAGCCCCAAATTCACATTTCGACTCGAAACCTAATTTCACAAAATACAAATCCTAAACGGCCAAATTGAACCAAACCACCACCACCAATCTATTCAGAAGGTCAAAAACTAGGGGGTGACGGGCTCATATTTTCAATTTGGTCCCTGGAAAAAGTTTAATTTCATTTTAATTATTTCTCAGGGACTAAATTGAAAAATTTCAGTTCAATTTGGTTCAATTCGCCTAAATTGAGCAATTCCTTGAATAATTGGACTAAATTGTAATTTTCGATAATATAGTGGGATGTTACGACTCCAAAAATGTGAAAATGGGAAATTAAAATTTGAAATGCAATTTTTTGAATTAATTCGGGATTATGTTCAAAGAAGGAACATATAATCCCAAATTAAATTATCAAAATTTCAAAGGGAAAAATTAAAAAATAAATAAAAATAAAAATATTGACTATTTTTGTGTATTTTTGCGGCCTCAAATGCTATTTTACTTGATTTTCTAAGCATTTTCCTATTTTTCGAAAATATTTAAAAAAATGCGAAAAATATGAAAAATTATTTTTTGTTCAAAAATGGTTCCTTAGGCTTGGCCAAGGCTTCCAAAGTTGATTTTGTAATTTTATGAATTTTTATGGATTTGTGTGAATTTTCTAAAAATAAAACTGACCGAAAATCAGGTGTCAACAATCAGGAATTTTAAAATGATTTACCTCATCCTTATCTTCAAAATCTAAGTGATCCATTAGACATATGTGTGCACACTCTTCATCATCGCTAAATTCGCACTCTGTGTCACTCCACGGCTCAACCTTCAAAGCTTCTTCTTCTTTTCAAATTTCCCTTTTCTTTTCTTGGATAAGGGACAGTTGGGTTTTATGTGACCCCTTTTTCTACACTCAAAACATATTATATTCTTACCTTCAATATCGTCTCTCTTCTTGTAAGATCTCGTTTCTTCGGATTTCTTTGTTGGCTTCTTCCTTTTGGAGTATCTCCTTTTTATCACAAGATATTTTGGTTAACAACTCCATCTCCTCATCGTCGTCTTCGTCTGTTGACGTTGAATCATCTGCATAATTAATGTTAGTTTTTCAAAGAAAAATATATTTCTTACCTTTGGGATCTTCTTCAATGACATGTTCATCTTCATATGATTGAAGAGTTCTAATGAGTTCATCAATGGATAATGGACTGATCTTTTGAGTTTCTCAAATGGATGTTTTGACATGATTCCATTCCTTTGAGAGACCTTTCAGAATCTTATTAACTTTCATTGGTCCAGACACTAATTGTCCTTGATAAGTAAGTCCATTCAATATTTCAGTGAATCAATCGAACATCTCGGTTACTGTTTGTTGACAACTAAATTTTAATTTTTTCCTTAATTATTTATTTTGCATAAAAATTAGGAGTTAAATTTTAATTCCTATAAAAAATAATTCATCATTCATATTTCAATTTTTAATCGTGCATTGCATTCTGCTTTTGTTTTTTTTTTGGACCTATGGCGGGATTTGAGATTAAATTGGCAAACGGTGGACCTGAGCCCATATAAAATTTCGGCTAAGGCATGCCAATGGGGGAAGAAGTTGAAATTTTAAGGCCATTAGGGCCTATTTTTCAAGCTTAATTCAGCCAGGTCTAGTTTAATTAAAAGAAAAGGCTTTTGATTTAATGATTAATCCATCAATTAAAGCCCAATTTGAGCCCCAAGTTGCACAAATTAAGCCAACAAGATGATCAAATTTTGGCTAGCCCAATAATCCCATAGATGGCCGAAAATCTTGAGGAGTTTTAAGGGATTAGGACTCCTCAAGATCATAATTTTTGATCCTATGGTCGTTATTGAAGCCTACTTCAACTAGGACTTCTAATCTAACGGCAAAAAATAAACCCTACACAGACTAGGATTAGGAAACTCTTATTCTATGAATAATAAGCTAATCCTAGAGTTAAAGGGTCGGCGATTCCATAATTTCACGATTCAGAAATTCAGAGCACACTTAGAGAAGTCTAAGGAGTTGAGAGTCTCCCCCGAGGTCGAGACAATCCTCCTCCATTTGGCTGAGCTTCCCCCGTCCGCGCCACCCGTGCCGTTGCACCGCCGGAGTTGCAGCTCCCCCCGACTGCATCTCGAGCTCCTCCCGACGCCATCCCGAGCCACCGTCCACTGTCCAGCTTGCCGCCTCAGCCCTGCCGAGCACAAGGCTCCACCGAACAGCCCCCTTAGCCATCTCAGTCTGCTCTTCCCGAGGCACCGCTGGTCTAGCCCCAGCCGAGCTGCTGATCAGCCTGGTTCAACGGCTGATCAACCTTGTTCCTAATTGGTATTTGGCGTCTAACTTGATTGTTATTTTGTGCTAGAATCTCAGCTGTCTGGGACTTTTTTTCTAGTGTCAATCAAGTCCAAAAGGCGACTATCCAAGGCGTTTTACTTCTTTGCGCAAGTGCAGAATTTTGCTTTGAAAAGGTAAAATCTTTCAACTTTTGATTGCAATATCATGCTTGTTTGATTGGTAACTTGCATCTATATTCATGAATCTTGCGGAATAGATATGATTTGCAATTAAAATTGAAAAAGTAAAAACTTTTTCTCCATCATGAAATGGAAGAACCTTTGTTAATTATCAATGCTCAAACTTTTGAGATGTTGCTTTGTTGTATTACCTTCAATCGACCATGAATGCTGCGTTCATGCCGCAACCTAGAGTTGCTTGAAACGTGTTACGACTCAGTATATCAAAAAATCGTTTGTTCTTTGATAAATGGCTCGGTTCGCCATATTGGCTAAACCGAAAAAATCCAAACTTTTGCATATTTTTGATAAAGTCCGAATTTTTTGGCATATGGATTAAATTGGATCTATGGATTTTCGGCACTTTCTCTCTGTATTGCCAAATTTTTTCCATACCGTGGAGTGATTTTTGCTTCTTTTTGCTTATCTTGATTGATTTTCGAATAAGTTTCCATATCCTAAAAGTTGATCAGATAATTGTGAATGCAAGATAAAGAAGAGTAACATTCGATAGGATACATCCTTTTGAGATTTGGTGGATTGGATCGATTTGTGCGTATCCATGTGATTTTCTGGCATATCTTGATGTTTTGCAAATAAATATTCGCTTTAATGGAGCATATCTTTTCAAAATTCGGTAATTATCTAAAGATATTCAAAAGATCTAAAAGATAATTTCTATTTTTTTTAAGATATGGATCTTTGGTGGATAAACATCGTTCTGAATAAAAAAATATCTTTCTAATTTGGAAATTATCTAAATATGTCTTCAAAATCTCATGAGATAGTTTCCTAAGTTTGAAATAATGTGAGCTTTGGCGGATAGGGCAAGTGGACCCTTCATAAATTTTAGCCACCCTATGATTTTTTCGAAATTTATGTGCCATTGGTGTTCATTTTTTTGTTTAGCATGTCTATCCCTTCGCATATTGTTTGATTAATTGTTTGCTTTTATTATAAAGTTTGCACATTAATAAATAAATATGCCCATAATATATGCTCCACTTGTGCCTTAACCCTTCGGAGTATGAAATTACATACCCTAGCCTCGATCTCGATGGAATGGGTCGGTAATTTCGTATAGAATTTCCTAGTCTTCCCTCCTTAGAATGGGACAATGATATTCTATACTTATATCCGCTTACTGACTCGAATCTAAGAGTACGTTACGGATCAAAATCGGATTTTTAAGAAAATAAAAGGTATATTATGGGCATATTTGTTTACTTTTGTTCATTCTTTGTTTATTTTCTTTTTTGTTTAATAAATTTCAAAAAATACAAAAATTGTCATTTGAATATCTTATAGTTTAGAGCATATCTTGCCATGTCATTAATTCATGCATATTTCCATGTCATGTAGTTTAGTTGCATAGCATTTTTTTTAAAAGAAAACTAAAAAAAATCATTTAATTCACATCATCAAGCTCAAGAAATTTTTCATGAAAATCTGGTACCGAAAGGGCATTAAATGAAAATTTAACGTAACTAAGTCTCCGGATTCATTATCTCTAATTCGTAGAAATAAGTTAGTTCTTCCGCTAATTTATTGAGGTATCTAATCGGCCTACCAAGAAAACGATTAGTGGCGGCTCCAAATTGAATAGATTTTGCATGAATTGAACCTAAGTTGCGATTTGGTAGGGCTTCGGAGAGTTCGAATTAGGTTAGCTAATTTAATTAACCTGATACTCCGTTAGCCTAAATTCTCCCAATTTTAGGTCGCGACAGCTTGGCGACTCCGCTGGGGACTAAAATATTTTATTTTCTCGTGAAAATAAAGGGTTAACCGAATTTAATTTTTCAAAAAATAAAAGGCCAAAATGGGACTTTAATTTTTTGGTAAAAGAAAAACAAGTCAAACCTTAATTTTTTGGAAAAAATAAAAATATTTTTTGTGGACTTGAGCCTTTGATTTTCATTGAATTCACTCCTTAATTGATGATTGTGAATTTCCTTTGATTTGTTTCTAATTACTTATTTGTCTCGCAGGTCAATGCGATTTTGCTTTATTTTTTAGCTTTATTTTTTTATTTAATGCAAGATTGCCATGTTGAATGCTTATAATTGTTGTGCATGTTTTGCATTTCATGACATTGCATCAGACCTAAAATGCTAGATGAGCTTAGGATGGTGTCTAGGCAGGACTCTTCCTGGCCTCAGTATGAGGAGTGGATGACTTTGCCTTCGACCCCAACTATGTTAAGAATCCCCCCCGCTCTAGCCAGAACCTGTTGGCACGAGGCGGGTTCTTAACATCCCCCAAGTTTTAAAGGAGCTAAATAAGACCAAAATATCTTTGTATGATTTGTCCCTTTTAAAACTCTAATATTCGGCCATAATAATGCATGCATCAACTTCATTCGCATGTCTCTGAGTCCATGATTTTCGATTTTTCACATATACTTGACATGAGCCTATTTTGAGTCGGTCCATGGCTATTAGGTGTGTCATTTTATTGGTTCATCACTTTATGGGACACGACAACATCCGTACCGTTATGATGCCCAAAGCCAATCTGGCTGAATGGTTCACCCAACTCGATCAAGTGGCGCATTCATATGTGGAGCACAGATTGGGACGTTTGCTATTATTGCTCAACATCAAGGTCCGCACCGGTATAGTTCAAGCATTAGCTTATTTCTGGGTCCCTAATACGGCTATGTTCCTATTTGGTAAGCATGAGCTCACCCCCTACCTTGGAAGAGTATAGTGTCCTCATTGGTAAGTCGCTGGACTCAGAGCTCATTAGTCCGTATTTGGGGTCCGATTCTTGTCTAGTGTTAGCTGAATTTTTGAAAGTTGAAGTTTCTACCATTCGAAAGGTTTTAAAGGCCAATTATGGGAATTGTCCATTCTCATTTCTGAATGATTGTTTTAACAAGGCCACGTCTTTGCAAAAAGGAAAAATTTTCTTGCTTGCCTTTTTCGGATTAATAGTGTTCCCACATTTCAAGAACTCAGTCAACCAGAACATGGCTCACTTTGCCCAACAAGTTTGTGAAGAGAAAAAATTTGTTAATGCCGTGCTAGCGAAAATCTTTATTTCTCTTAACAAGTACAAGCGTTGCAAAGCAAATGTTTTATGAGCACCGGCCAAGCTTTTACAAGTTTGGTTCATTTCTCACCTCAAAGAGTGTCAAAAACTTGTGTCGGTTGATAAACTTAGAAACTATGCTCCCCCAATGATCATTTACAAAAATAAGCAAGATGAAACCCCGGATTATCATTTTACTGAGTGGCTAACACTTATGAGAGAGCCGGCCACTGGAGCTTTCCAATGGCACGCTAGCTGGTTTCAAGTTAAGGTGGCTCGTCTTACATCTGGGTAAGCCAGACCTGTCCATTTGTTTGAGCCTACCGAAACGGTGGAGTACTATCCGCCTCGAGTCATACAACAGTATGGATGTGTTCAGAAGATGCCGCCGCCTCTCCCGACCAAGCAGGTTCATTTGAATTTCAAGAACTCCATTCTCGAGCATGAGCAGATGGTTGTTTCTACACTCTATCTATGGGCTGCTGTCATCCAATGAAGCTCAGCTTTCCGAGGAAGCCGTTGGAGCCCACAGATGAGACGTATCGTTCCACAAAGGAGTATCGACTCAAGTATATTATTCCTCCTGCTATTCATCCGAAAGTTCCTGACTTGACCCCCTCGCAATTCCTGAATAACGAGCTCAAGCGGATGTTAGCTAAGGCTTATGAAGAAGCAACAATGGCAAAGAGGGCACTCAAGCGACTGAAGGCTGAAGTCGGTCCTTGGAAGTGATAGGCTTTTATTGGTCTTGTCGAGTCATGTTTTTTCATTTATGTCTTTATATGCCAAGTTCATTTGTTTAGGATATTTTCCGTTGGATTCATAGGTTGTAGTACTTTCATTACAATTTTAGCTTAATAGATGAATCTGTTTTTGATACCGCCTTGCCGCTTTGTACGAATTTTTGGTCCATTTTAGAATCAATTCTAGCTCCCCATTATTGAATGAAAAAGTTCAGGAGATCTCGAATTATCATGTCAAAAAAATTTGGATCGATCCGGGCTGTTTTCTATTGTCTATGGAATTAATGGTCAAGACTAAACAGTCTGAAATTTCACAGTTTTCCGACCTCAGTCTCATCTCACCATTTTCCACTAGTAAAAGTGATTTTTTGTATGAAGTCAAAACAAGAAAGTGGTAGAATGGGATTTGAACTAGCAATATGCAAATTTTCGGGCATTAATTCTTATTTTTAATTAACCATTTATGCTATAAACAAAAACCGGACAAACTAGTTTTTTGGACGAAATTTTCTGAGAAATGCATTAAACTGTACCAATCTGGGTATTTTCTGTAAGAACTCAAAACATGAAAGTTGTTCATCATTCTCTCGTCCATCTCTCCGTTGATTGTTTAGTATAGTTGATTGCATGATCGCTTGCCTTCGTTTATAATCGTTGCATGTAGTTTAAATAGATTGTCTTGCGTTATACTTTGCTTCCATGTCATTCTTGCATGTTTTAATTAATTAGCTAATTTTTCATAGGGTAAGATGACCTTAATGTTGCTTTGTCTTGCATTGCATCCCTTTTTTGTTCAAGTCATTGCATTCGTTTTATCCGCTCATGCATCCCATGCCATTCATTCATTCACTAAAAAGCGAAAACATTAAAAAACACCCTCACTTGAGCTTAAAAGTAAATTCAATGAAGCTTGAGTTGCCAATCCTAGGATTTTCATGATTTAAGGTACCGAAAGGGCATTAGCTTTAATTAGTTAATGTAATCAAGTCCCCAAATCCTTAGTCTCTAGTTTGTAGTAATGAAATAGTTCTCCCGCTATTTTATTTAGGTTTCTAACTAACCTACCAAAAATGGTTAGTGGCAAATCCAAATTCATAATCATTCTAATTAACCAAAGTTACGAAATGGTAGGGCTTGAGAGAGTCCGTATTAGGTTAGTCATTTAATTAACCTAATAATCCATTAGCCTGATTTTTTAGGCCGCAACACTTATCTTACATGTTCTTTATTCCTGCTTATCAGTTTTTATTTAGTTTATTTGTTTTGCTCCTAACATTGCCATTATCTACCACTTCATGTCCGAATCTCCACAGAACCCAATTTACTCTAAAAGCTGAAGACCACTACCATTGGTGAAAGATCTTTCGTCGTGGGCCATTTCCAGCGAAACACATCCCAATTTTCCAGTTTCTCTTAAAGATGAAATCATTCTCAGAGCATTAACTCTCCATATAAAAACATATAATTACAAAATAGGTGATGAAACTATTCATTTAACACTTGTTTACAAAATCCATGACAAAGCAGTGCTCTCTGCTTTTGCCAGCAAAGCTTAGGGGTGAGCGGTTTCAGATTCCACACAAGTTCCACCTAGAACTTGAAACATATCTGTTGGAACAGGTTTCTCAATTTTTAAAACCTAGAACCTACCCTGCATACCCTGGAACCTGGAACTTCCAGGTTCCAAAGTCTACCTAGATTTCGCATGTATCCTCAATTCAAAGATTCAAGTGAATCAACACATTTAATGACTACCACTTGCTGCCACAATCCACTGACCACAACTCATGTTTAGACATACAAATAAATATGAAACATTTACAAGTAAAGATCTAAGTCATAAATATCGTTGGAAATGGAAGCTCAGACAAGTGGCTCCAGATTACACACTAATCATTGGACGCCATGGTATACAACAGGATCGTGCGAAGACATATAAAAAAAAACACAAAAACTTATTCCATGTTCCACCTACTTGGAACCTATCCATCGGAATCGTTCCCCAATTTTTGGAACATGGAATCTACCTTACATATCCTGAAACCTAAAACCGGACCGATTTCCCATAGGTCAGATTTCAGATTCCAAGTTCCAGGTTCTACCTTGGAATCATGTTCACTCCTAGCAAATCTTTTAAACATAGTCCAAAAGGAGAAACTCTTCTCCCGCAAACAGATATTTCTAGAACCAACACAGTTATTCCTAGATTCACAAATTGGAATTAGAAACTGCTGTTCCCCAATAAATTGTTCAAAATAAAGATCCTGCAAATAGTAGTAGCTCATCCAATTCAGAAACTACTTCAAATATTCAAACTAATTCTACTAGCAACCCCGATGTTATTGCTAATATTCAAACCAACTCAGTATTTGTGGTCTTGATGACCTATCTGAAACATTAGAATCTACAAATTATTCGCCCACATATTCATCCATGCTCGAAAACTCAAATACCAATCCTGAGCTTCTTATTCTAGAAATAGAGCTTGAACCAAATAGAACGTTCTTAAACCATGAAGTCAATTCAAAAGAAAATACGGAAATCAGACAATGATTTTTTAACAGTTTTCCGAATCATGCGTGAGAAATCAAACAAAAATACTACAGTTACATGTATAAACATGAAACCCAGATATCTTTCTTTAATTGCTTTGAAGAACATTTTCTTTTGATGGGTAAGTGGAATACGTATGTGGGTTGAGTGAGAATCATCGCCTGAGAGGGCTACGTATGAAGCAAGTGAATGTCTACATCATTTAGTTACCATACCAGTCGATAGTAGCCTCCAACAACCTTCAAATTCAGAGGATGTACTTTATGTAAAAGATGAAGTCGATAGTGGGAAAGAAAAGAGGGCAGTTGGTATTGCGTGTTCGCTTTGCATGAGTATATTAAGTTCGGTCTCTTTGCTTTATAAACAATTAATTCGATTTGATGTTTCCTTATTTGTTTTCATCGAGAGGGGAACAAAATTTGGCCGTTGAGAGGGCCTTTTCATCAGTCTGAATTGTAGTGCTAATCATTCAATTTAGTTAGAATTGCTGTAGAGATATCCGTGCTTCGGGATTTTTTCATCCATAGGCTAATTAAAACGAATTAAGAAAGACCTAAATATTAGCAACAACGTTATAGCACAAAGAATAAATTCGAAATCATGAAATGACCCATTATATTCCGTATTCTCTGCACTAGTAGTTCAATGTGACTGATCAGCGCGGCGATAAGTGAATCGAGGGCCGCTTCACCTTTTGGCTAAGGAAAGGATGAGGGTTCGGCGAGGGTCATTTAGATTATATGTATAAAATCCAGATGGTTATTCTACAAACGCATGAAATGGGAGGAGGAAATTAACATTCTCAGTGACATTGAAGAAGTACATGTCCAACTGCAAGGCAAAGGGTATGGTTAGAGATCAGAGGAGTAGAGAAAAGACCGTGAAGATGTAATTAAGCTGATGAATCGAGCCCTTTGGGCAAGGACAAAATTTCACGTCCCCTTTGTTGGGATTCGGAATCCCGGAACGCATGTATGGGCAAAAACAAAACAAAAATGTAACAAAAAGACAAGCGCAGAGGAAAGAGAACCCGTACACGTATCTCCAGAGGTGTCATTCGCGTGTTTCAATCGAAATTCACATTCAACAGAGAGGGTTAACGGATTACTTCTCGTAGCGTGCCTAACGCAACTTGGTTCAAACGTTCTTCCGTTCCAGTCCCACAAGCGTCGGACCTCTAGTTCAGACACACCACCAATCGATGGACGAAAGATGAAGCTTTCAAAAACACCACATTGATTGTGCTAGCAATCTTCCAGTGATATCAGTCAAAACGAGGGCGTAACGGCAGTAGGACGAGGGTAAGGATTCTAGAGAAGCTTTTTGATCTAATGATTCGTCATCGTACGAATGACCTGACGTCAGTTATTTATAGCGAAAGCAGAAGCTGACTTGTCAGCATAGGTAGGGACACGTGTCAGACACGTGTCCCCTACGCATGACACGTGTCCCTTCAGATTTGTGTTGTTCTGCCCGTTTTCTTCATCCTTTTCCTCGCCCGGACCCAATTTCTCAAGCACATGGCTCAATTGGGACCTTGTTCAAATGGATTGCAAACATATTTGCAATACTGACTTCCTCGTTTAACATCGTCATGTATTGGTTATGGTGTATGACATCCTTAGATTCATCACTGAGCTGGCAGTAAGACATGCACTAACAAATTAGTGCTTCCAAGAGAACTGATTGTCCCTATCAGCTTCTAGGTCTCACAAGCCATGAGTGACATCTAGCAATATGTCACGGCTACCCAGACAGAGTGAATGCTTCAAGAACATAATGAACCTGTCAGCTTTGGCTATAATGTAATTCAATCCTTCTGTCTTACCATGCTCTCGATCGAACAAATGCCATGGAATATTGGTCAAGCCACCAATTCGATCATATGTACAAATCTAATTGACATTCATTTATATGAGACATTCTCGATTACAACCCCGGCCAAGGATTTCAATGCATTGTCATGATTAGATCGGATGGGACATCAACCTTGTATGTAACAAGGAGACAAATTCCATTTTGCGCACACGTGTGACTTCATATGTGAACTAACTACGACCATCAAGTATAGAGACGGATCAACGAACCGGCAATATGCGCACTTGTGAACCATAGCCATCCAACACACAAGTCAACATGTGCCTCAGGTCTAAGGACTATTTACACAAGACCAAAGTATGAACGATTTAGATATTGACCACGCTCGAAGCTTCCATGTTTGCTAATCGTTCAATGTGTGTCACATTCAGTGCACTTGTCCGGTACAAGCACCTGTGTTCTAACTCGGGTATCGGAATACCCAATGACTTGTGACTCGTCATTCCCTTAAGTATTTAATACTTAATGGCGAAGCTACGAATACACCAGTCTCAGCAGGATTATTGATATCCACTTAGTGATCCATTGACCGGGGAACATTTTAAAGATTCAGTCTAACTGTGAACCTGTCACACATATTCTTAACGTCTTAAGAAAAGGTTTAGTCACAACTGATCTAATGGAATCATTCATCTAAATAATGGGACCAATGAATGAACATGTCTTTGCCATTAATATATAATTGAAAGTACAACTAAAATCCCTAATATGTAACCATTACATGCTTGCTTTAGGGCATACAGCTAACAGCCTTTGGTGTGCATGAATTGTGAAACAAGTAAATCCTTTTGCTCCATGAAACTGAGAGTTGCTAGACTTCGTTTTTTGATATGATAGGCTTTGTATATTCTAAGTTGTTCTTTATTATAACGGAAGCTTTACTCACATGATTCTCTGGTTTTATCTTTTTAGTTATAGTTACAAGAAGATTGGATGCTAAGGAGTATAAAAGGAGATCAAGACGTTGAAAAGATAGATTGATCAAGCGTTCAAGAACCCAAATTTAAAGAGCTTTACATCTTACATTGTTTTTTGAGAGTTTTGAATTTGTAATCTTTCGAGAAACGATGGCGGCGTTATATTTTGTCCTTAGGTGTATGATAGTGTGATCTATCTGCTTGGATATAAGCAGCACCAATTTCGAGGGGAAGTGCTTGAGTATAAGTGGCACCATTCTACCATAACTACTCAAAGATTGCTAGTTGAATCTAGCAGGTATGTTGTTAGTCTGGGAGAGTAGATGTAGGCTTACACCAAGCTGAACCACTATAAAGCTCTGAGTACATTGTTCTCTGTCTCTCTGCTTATATCCATATACTGTTTCACAGAAATGTCCTTGATATAACCAGATCCTGCTTATATCAACACTCTATTTTACTCGGTTACGCTTATATCAAACTTGACGCTTTTGATTCTGCTTTATTTTTGTCAAGTTTCTTGAAATCACCTATTCACGCCCTCTAGGTGATATTATTAGCCATCATAGATTGGTATCAGAACTTGGTACTCATAATTTTGAAGTGTTTACTTCTAAGTTAATGACATATTATGGCTAGCATGCTTGGACTAGGTATTGTGGAAGGACAGAACAATACTAGACCTCTATACTTTGATGGTAAAGATTACGACATATGGAAGAATAAAATGAAAGCGTTCATCAGATCCACAGATCCCTAAACGTGGGATGTAGCGAAAAATGGAGGGAATGCTGCACCAATGTAACTGCTACACCAACACCCTTAAATACAGGAGAAACAAATGAAAATTCAACAACAAAAGCCACAATCACTCCACAGGAGTTGGTTAAAAGAGAAGGTTTAGATGCTAAAACTCGTCTCTTTACTGTGCATTATCTCTTGTTGAATATAATCATGTTTTTTCTTGTGAAACAACAATAGAGATATGGGACAGACTTCAAGTGACCTTTGAGAGAACCGATAAAGTCAAGGAGACCAACACAAACATTCTCATGGGCAGATATGAATCCTTCAAGATGAAACCAGATGAATCAGTTACTGAGATGTTCAATAGATTCATTGATATCATCAATGGATTTGCATATGAAGGGAAGCCAATCTCGTCTAAAGAGAAAGTAAATAAGCATCTGTGAGGACTCTCCAAGGAATGAAACAACATTAAAACATTCATTCGAGAAACACAAAGGATCATGCCTCACTGTTGATGAACTTTTGGGATTCTCATGTCATTCGAAGTTGCACGCATAAATGATGAAGAAGAAGATCCCAAAGGAAAAAAATTCAGGAAAATTGCCAAATAGGGAAAAGACTTCAAAGGAATAAGCAGTTTAATCAATCGGAAGAGAAAAAATGCTTTAGGAATCAAGAAGAAGGCAAGGCCATAATATGCTTTGACTGCGGGAAACAAGGGCACATTAAATCAAAATATCCACTTCTGAAGAAGAAGAAAAGAAAGTTTGACAAGAAGAAGAAAGTTTTAAAGGCAAAGACCTGGAGCGACACTGAGTGTGAAGAAAGCGACGAAGATGAGTATGCAAATATATGTATAAGGGTAGACTTGGACTACGAAGAAGAAATCGAGGCAAATCATTCTTTATAAGAAATGGAAAGAACTCTTTTTATTAAAAGCAAAATCCCTTCGCACTTTTGGGCATAGGTTATTTCAACTACTTGTTATAATATCAATCGTGTATTTCTTAGATCATTGCTCGAGAAAACCCTCTATGAGCTTTACAAAGGCAGAAAGCAAAACATTTCTTTGTTGTAATTAATGGGTTAATGGCTCAACTTATGTCAGTGTAACCGACATGCATTTATGTCTGCTTAACCGACATGATTTAATGGGAGTGTAACCGACGTGCACTTATGTCGGCATAACCGACGTGGATTAATGTCGGCGTAACCGACATTTTCCCGGTCTATAAATAGACATGTTTTCGTAGTTCAAAATAACAACTCAAAGAACATTCCTCTAGTTCTCTCATAGTCGTCCTCCAAGTGTGCCGGTTTCGAGAAATGTTCAACAGAGTCCTGTTCGTGTAGTGCTAATACAAATAGGTTCGAGGTGTTGTATCTTGAGAGGCATAGTTCGTGAAGCTGCTTTAACATCGTTGGTAGGAACTAATCGCCTTAAGGAGATTCGGTTAACCGTACCTCACCTCTTGTTCAATTTCTTTTTCCAAGTTTACAGAATTCAGCAAGTTTATGTGTTTGTAATCTTTATTTGTAAAGATTGTACATTGGCTTGATCGGTATTAAATATTGTTATTGCCTTCTCTGTGTTATTATTTTTCTGATTATATGCGAATAGTGTTATGTATTTCCCCCGATACGTTAACGTGTGCGCAATATTTTTCCAACATTCTTATCTTCATGTATTTGGTTGCAAGTGCTTTGTTCGTAAGGATGCTAATGATCATCCTAAGGGGCTGCGCTATTTTTGGCAAGATCATAAATTCGAGTCACGTCGCGGAGCGAAACTCTGGGCCGCTTGCGCCTCGAGCATTCCCTGCCTTATATGTAGGGAATCCCCAACTTTTGGTCGGCCTGGCCGCAGCGATGGCTCCACACCTGCTGGTGAGCTCTGTAGCTACGGCTATGGAGGCCGTGAGACCATAAGAGGTTGATGTGCCAGTCGCCCCTCCCCATCGTTTTCACTAATAAAAATAAGGGAATCGAAGTTTATCGAGTTGCTTTTTATTTTGTACGGTTGTCTATGAGATTAAAAAGATTCAAATCTAATAATTGAAATGGACGAGAGATACCGTAGAAATAGTAATTTACGTATTTGTCATTGATAAATTATTCACAATTATCTAATTAAGGATATTTTGGGTAAGGAAAAGAGATTGTGATCCCTTAAAAGTATGAGACCCTTTTTATTCTAATATTATACTATAAATAAACACATTATGATTTTTTTGTAAAACACTTTTTGAGCAACTTTGTCAATCATTTTATTACAGGAGATAAGACTTAATCTTGGAGGCGAAAGTTATACATATATTTAGCTTAGTCTAATAAAAACAAAAAAGGAAAATGCTTCCCTGACAGTACTCAGAGATGGTACAATTTCAATGTAGATCCAAACATCATCGTCGCAATGTTTTGCATAAAATACTAATTAATTGAAAGATCGTATGATTACAAATAACTGAACTGTGCTGTCAGACTCAGGCCAGCAGCTTCCATTCAAAAATATGGAATCAATATGTTTTGTGCACTGTGCAGTTAACTTCGTCAATCATTTTGTTTAGCCGCGATGCTATGAGCCTATCACCCAGAAATTGCAAATTTCTCCTCTCTCGTCTCTATAAATAAACTACAAGATCTTGCAACTGAAAAGCACCAAAGCAGCACAATTTTTCTCCAGAAAGAAACTCAAAAGGACAAACTTCCAAATCCCTCAATTCCCAACAGAACATGGCCATGAAAGTCGAGGTTGTCTCCACAGAGACCATCAAGCCTTCCTCTCCAACTCCATCTCACCTCAGGAACTTCAAGCTCTGTCTCCTTGACCAACTGGCTCCTCCGTTTTACGTTCCGGTCATCCTGTTCTACTCCTCTCCCGATGACAAGGTGGGGCCAAACTCTGCCTCGGTCACAGGAAACTTGAAAACTTCGCTCTCCCAGGCGCTTTCCCTCTTCTACCCTCTAGGCGGAAGGGTGAAAAGCAACGCCGCCATCGATTGCAACGACGAGGGGGCACTCTATTTGGAGGCGAAAGCCCACTTCGAGTTGTCCGAAGTCCTGTCAAACCCAGACATCAATCAGCTGCAGCAATTCTTCCCGTTCTCTCCTCACGGAATCGCTCCTAACATTGAGGAACAGGTCATTGTAGGGGTCCAAGCCAACTTCTTCAACTGTGGCGGTATTGGAATCGGCATCTGCATCTCTCACAAGATCGCTGACGGCGCATCGGTCTCTGCTTTCCTCACCGCATGGTCGGAAATTGCCCTCAATGGCATTGACGGCGAAGCCAGCCTCATCACTCCCTTCTTGAAATCATCTGATCTCTTCCAACCAAAGGACGTAAACTTCCAAATGCCATGCGGGTCCATCAGCACAGAGAAGCTTTCGACAAAGAGGTTTCGTTTCGACGGTGAGAGCTTGGCACGCCTCAGGGCCAGGTTTGGCAGTGCCACTCCTACCTGTGTCGAGGCAGTCACCGCCCTCATTTGGAAATCCGGCGTGGAGGTGGCGAGGAACAGGCCAGAGTGGAACGAGAAGTATCCCCCATCATCAGCAGCGACACACGTGGTGAACATCAGAAGCAGGATGAGGCCACAACCATTGCCTGAGAATGCCTTGGGCAATTTGTGGCAGACCATTGTTGCACCACTCATGGACTCAAACAAGGGAGTTGAATTGCAGGACTTTGCAGACATTCTCAGGAAATCAATAAGGGCAATTGATGGCGAATATTTGAGCGTGCTTCAAGGCGAGAGGGGATTGGCCAAGGCCTACGAGAGCCTCATGGCGGCACGGAAGCTGGCGGCGTCGTCTGCGGGAAAGATCGAGCTCTACGGGTTCAGCAGCTGGGCAAGGTTTCCTTTCTACGAGGTGGATTTCAGCTTGGGAAGGCCCGCTTGGGTGTGCACCCCCGGTTTTCCGATTCAAAATATGGTGTTTTTAATGGGAACGAGGTGCGGGGATGGGATCGAAGCTTGGATCACAATGACCGAGCACGACATGATCGAGTTCGAGCGCAACGATGAGTTGCTACAGTTCGTTTCGCCGAGCCCTTGATCATGAGAAGTGCAACCGATGAAGATAGTTATCCCTTATGGTTTGTTTGTTGATTTGCTCGATAAAAAGATACATATGTTCGTGTGCTTTGTTAGATGTGATCAACTGGTTAAATGGTTTGCGTATCATGGATTCCTTATCTATGTGTGACTGTGATTCAAACTTCAAATAAAAGTATGTTTAAAGTTCCATATGACTTGAAGGTATTTTCTTGTTCCATCTATGGACATTTTTGTCTGGAAAACCTTGGTAGAATGGAGAAATACAATATGTAGTATGTGTAATTTTGTTAACAAATGTGTTGAAGGTATTTTTGTCAAGTCATAAAATATTCAAATTAAATATGAAATCGATATCTTCCTGTAATATCAAAGCGCATTACTCAAATAATAAAAATTATTCGAAGGGTATTGCGGTCATGAAATCCATTATCAAAACAAGCAATGTTACTAAATTTATTAATAATTAATGTGGCAATTTCATATTGGGTATTTCATAAAAGCCAATGATTCAATGCTTGTTTCTTTTATGTCAATACCCAATTGAAACTAGTTACATCACTTAGTAATTATAGTTTAGTACGATTTCTCGATACATCGAGTATTTTCTTATAGAAACTTGCTTACCAATTCTTTTACCACATAAGTATTTACTAACAAACATTCATTGATGGTCAAAACACCTAAAATGAATATTGACAGATTTCAAAATTGTGTTGGTTTATAAGTTAGACAAAGCCAACAACAAAAATGTCAGCCCCATGTTTCAAGCTATTAATTACATAGTGCAACATATATAGCAAATCTTGGGGAGAATTCAACAGCGGGCTAGTGGTGGTCACCATCCCATTGGCTAAGATTATGACCCATCCCATTGGCTAGTGGTGGTCCACTGCGAGTCAATTTTGCTCTAATTTTCGCTGCCGGTCCAATGCAAATGAATGAATACAGGAAAATTAATTTAGGCAGGGACTAAGGTTAGTCCCTAAATTTTTTTTATGCAATTAAAAAAGGGGAGCCAAAATTTAAGTGTCAACAAGGCATATTTGCTCTGGTGAAATGAGGATTACTTGGCAAAGCTTTGTAGGCATATTCATCTGAGATAGGGATAGGAGTGCAAGTGTACTTGTCACACCCCGAACCCCGGGCGAGCGACCATCCCTTCCTAACGTCAGGTCAAAGGATGATGTCCCAGGCAGATCATCGACCCATTTCATTTTATCTTATAATTAAGCACATGCGGAAGCGAACACAACCCCGGACAAGAAACAACAGGGATAGAAAGAATCGGAACCACAACAAACAACAACAAACCCTTTTCATTATTTGTTTGATTAGTTCACAATACACACATAATTTACACAAGTCCTTCTTGGACCGATCCCCTTAGACCCACAAAAAGATACCGGGTCGGGTCAGGGCGCACTATAGCCGATACACTACTGCTACACTACCAGCTATAAACAAACGACTTCCAAAGCTCCTCCGCAGCCTCTCCAAAAACCCCCGGGCCAACAACACCGGGTCAACCTTGGTAACCATGCGGCGAATTTGGATCCTCCTCCTCCGAACTCATATCTGGGTCCACGATCTCCCCATCCGGCATTTCAGCCTCCTTTGCGTCCCAAGGCTGGACTATTGGACCCGCACCCAGGGGTACATCAAACCCCCGAATCGGTCCTATGGGAACACCAGCCTAACGCATGAACCAGGCCTTAAAGAGGTGTGCCACGTAGTGTGGCAACCCCTCATCAACCCAGACTGTCGTGACATGCTGTTCCCATATGTCCTCAGAATTAGCGACGTGACGACGATGAAGTACCGTCGTTAATTCGATCGGGACGCCAAACCTAACGTGGCGTGCGGCCATCTCGAGGATCTGAAAGGCGATCAGCCAAGCGCATGAGATATGAATCTCAGCGGGTCAACGCCTAAGTCCTATTAGGACGTTGATCACGACCTAACCATTCTAGCGAACTGATCTCAACCTCAAAACAGCAATCACATGCAACGTACCTCGCTTGGAGCCATACGACAGGTACAACATGATAAGGAATAAACAATACATCAACCAATCAGCCAGAACACTCAGCAATACTCATGCACTATGCAACAAACGCGTTCCGATCAGCCGGCCAAGAGATACCCCACTCTCGCCAAAGCACAGCCTCGCTGCTAGTACTCTTCCGGATTAACCGGGCGTCGTGCCACAACGTTAACGGCGACGGCATCCGATAGCCCCCTAAAGACCCCTAAGGCGAGCATACCAGGAATAATTCCAGGAGGGACTACGGACCAACACAAGTTGCGACCGGCATCTCATCAGCCGTGTTATTCGGACGGTCCGTCGCCGGGCACGGACTGACAGGCAACCAATAAGCCGTGGAATCCCGGACGGTACGTCGCCGGCACACAGACTTATTAGGCAGCGACCCATGCCAACAAGGGTATCGCTCGTGCCCCTAGTTACGTTAGGGTGACACGGTGAAATTACTGCGTGACCTCGCGCTTAAAACCGGCTCTCAAGCCAAATCTCATTTTGATGCTCAAACTTGGCCCGCGGCCAATTTCATGCTCAAACTTGGCCCACGGCCATTTTCATGCTCAAACCTGGCCCACGGCCATTTTCACACTCAAAATCACAATTGGTCACGCGAATATTCAATTTCCATTTAACATGGCATTTCGATCCTAGTGTGATCATTCAGCAATTTAATGCGCAATCAACACTCAGTCCGATCCACGATCAGACGCCACAAACTAGGCACAACAACATGCAATTAACCATGGTAACTATTCCACCTGACCACGGTTAATTCAACTAATCACAGCAGTTAATTAATCTACCACAGTAACTATTTAATTTAACTATGGTAACTAATTAATCTAACCACAGTTAACTATCTAACCACGGTAACTATCTATTAACTGCGATAACTATTTAATTTAATTACGGTAACTAATTAATTAATCTAATAAGTGCAATTAACGGCCTAATCAGGGATTAGGGGTTAATTCACTAATTAACGGGCGGCGACGGTCGGCGGCGATCGGCGATGAGCGGCGGCGGCGGCGGTGAAATTTCCGGCGACGCTCCTACGGACTCTCCTCGTCGATCCGGACGCAACCACGGTGTCGGATTTCCAAAACGACAACCGGACGACGACGAACGGAGGCTGGACATCGGCTGGAAAACGGCCAAACGACGACAACGGAGCTCAACGAGCGGGCGGCAAGCTTGGCGGAGCTTCGGCCAAGGTCCGGCGGGTCCTCGGTGGCTCCGGTGAAGCTTGGCGAACGACGGCGAGGCTCGGCGGTCGACGGACAGCGGCTGAATAGGGGCGGCAGGGGGCTCGGCTAGGGTTGGCGAGCGGCGGGAAGGGTGGCCGGCGGCTTGGCGGGCGCGGGGGACGGCGGCGGCGCGAGCGGCGGGCTGCGGCGGTCCACGGCGACGACGATGAAGATGATGGAACGTGAAGATGGAGGGGGTGGGCAGCCGTGCGTGGAAATGGAGGGGAAGAAGAGAGAGAAAGGGAAGAGAGAGAGAGGAGAGAGAAATGGTCTTGAAGGGCAAAAGGGTAATTTAATGGGTCAAATGGCATTTTTGTAATATCTCAAAGGTCAAAAAGGTGATTTGACTTTGGCATTTATGAGGTGGGGTCCGCGGTCATTCGGTATTAATTGTTTCTGGAGTATATGAATAATATCTGAGGGTGTTTCGGTAATCTGACGATTTAGGACTGGTTCAGAATATTTGGTTCAGGGTTGGCTCGGGCGCGAAGGAATACGGCGAAGACTAATTACGGCGCGACTAATCTAATCGAACTACAATTAACTACACTTCAAACGACGACTAACAACCTTCAGATTGAACGATTCCTGCGTCCGATAAATGTCACTAAATCCAATAGTCCAATATTATTCACATAATAGGCCTTGAAATTCCGGGACGTCACAACTCTTCCCCCCTTGGGAAATTTCGTCCCCGAAATTAAAATATTACACCACCTCAAAAAGAAAAGGATACCTACTCTTCATCGACTCTTCACTTTCCCACGTCGTTCCCTCGATTCCATGGTGTTGCCAAACAACCTTCACCAACGGAATTGTCTTGTTTCTCAGAACCTGCTCCTTCCGGTCTTCGATCCTCACCGGACGTTCCACGTACGAAACTCTTTCATCCACTTCAATCTCTTCAAAACTCAAGACGTGAGCTGGATCCAGTTCGTACTTCCTTAACATAGATACATGGAATACGTCATGTACCTGAGCAAGTCTCGGTGGCAACGTGAGACGATAAGCCAGATTTCCAATCCGCTCCAAGATCTCAAACGGCCCAACATACGTCGGGCTCAACTTTCCCTTCTTGCCAAAACAGGATGTCCCTCTCATAGGCGACACCTTCAGAAAGACATGATTACCGACTTGAAACTCCAATGGTCTACATCGCTTGTCGGCATAACTCTTCTGACGGCTCTGAGCAGTCCTAAGCCTCTCTCTGATGATTTTCACTGTATCCAACGACTGCTGTACTAACTCGGGGCCAGTGATTTTCCTCTCACTTACTTCGTCCCAACAGACTGGTGTCCTACAAGGCCTGCCATACAATGCTTCGAAAGGCGCCATCTTAATACTTTGCTGATAGCTATTGTTGTAGGCGAATTCGACTAAATGAAGCTGTCCTTCCCAGTTGCCTTTGAAATCCAATACACATGCCCGCAACATATCCTCAAGCGTCTGAATTGTCCTTTCAGACTAGCCATCCGTCTACGGATGATAAGCCGTACTGAATTGCAACTTCGTTCCCAACGCAGTCTGCAAGCTTTTCCAAAAGGTAGACGTGAACCTGGGATCACGGTCCGACGTGATTGTCACAGGTACACCATGCAGACGTACGATCAGACGTACATACAAATCTGCCAACCTGTCCAAAGTGAAGTCCTTTCTCACTGAGATGAAATGTACTGACTTCGTCAATCTGTCCACTATGACCCAAATTGAATCATTGCCCCTTTGGCTCCTCGGCAAACTTGTCATGAAGTCCATCGTGATGTGTTCCCACTTCCATTCTAGAATCTCAAGCGGTTGTAACAACCCTCCAGGCTTACAATGCTGCGCTTTGACCTGCTGGCACGTCAGACATTTCACCACATGTTTGGCTATGTCTGTCTTCATGCCACTCCACCAATAATACTGCCTCAGATTCTGGTACATCTTCGTACTACCCGGATGGACACTGTAGCTGCTGCGATGTGCCTCAGACAAGATGTCTTCCCTAAGGCTCTCATCAGCCGGCACACACAAACGTCCTCTGAACCTCAATATTCCATCCTCAGCTACCTGAAAATCTTCTTTCCTCTTCTCTGAGCCCTCTTGAAGGACTTTCTGAATGGCAGGATCCGTCGATTGCAACATCTTAATCATCGCTTGCACTTCCGGCTCGATCCTTAATGTAGCCATCAAACTCGACAGACGGCCTACCTCCAACTTAAACTCTGAATCTCGCACCTCCTCCAGAAGACGCCACTCCCGGACCGTCAACTGGGCAATCGCTGACTTTCGACTCAGCGCGTCAGCAACTTTGTTAGCCTTTCCCGGGTGGTACAAGATCTCGCAGTCGTAATCCTTAAGAAGTTCCATCTAACGGCGCTGCCTCATGTTCAACTCCTTCTGAGAGAACAGATACTTCAAACTTTGATGGTCGGTGTAGACTTGGAACCTTTCTCCTACCAGGTAGTGTCTCCAGATCTTAAGGGCAAACACGATCGCTGCTAACTCCAGATCTTGCGTCGAGTAATTCAACTCGTGCGGTCTCAACTGACGAGAAGCATACGCAACTACTTTCCCATGTTGCATAAGCACACAGCCTAGTCCCTTGAAGGAAGCATCGCTGTAAATCTCATATCCTCCAGGACCAGACGGTATTGTCAAAACAGGAGCCGTAGTTAGCTTCTGCTTAAGCTCTTGGAAACTACGCTCGCACTTGTCTGTCCACTCAAATCTCTCGTCCTTCTTCAACAGGCGTGTCAACGGCAAAGCTATCGCGGAGAACCTTTCCACGAAGCGTCTATAGTAGCCTGCTAAACCCAAGAAGCTCCGAACTTCTGTCACTGACGTCGGCCTCGGCCAATCCATGACCGCTTCGATCTTGGTTGGGTCTACTGATATTCCTTCTCCAGAAATTATGTGACCAAGGAAGGCTAAGCGAGCTAGCCAAAACTCGCATTTGCTAAACTTAGCAAACAACTGGTGTTTCCGAAGAGTCTCTAACACTGTCCTCAGGTGTTGCTCATGTTCCTCAAGGCTCTTAGAGTACACCAAGATGTCGTCAATGAACACTATGACGAATTTGTCCAAATACTCACTGAATACCTTATTCATCAAGTCCATGAAAGCAGCTGGAGCATTTGTTAGACCAAACGGCATCACTGTGAATTCATAGTGACCATAGCGTGTCCTAAACGCTATTTTCGGTACATCCTCCCTTTTGATCCTTAGCTGGTGGTATCCCGTCCGTAGGTCGATCTTGGAGAACACCAAAGCTCCTTGAAGTTGGTAAAACAAATCATCAATCCTTGGCAACGGATACTTGTTCTTGACTGTCACCTGGTTGAGCTGACGGTAGTCGATGCACAGACGAAGTGATCCATCCTTCTTCCTCACAAACAAAACGGGCGCTCCCCATGGAGATGCACTTGGACGGATATATCCTTTATCCAACAACTCCTGCATCTGCACCTTCAGTTCCTTGAGTTCCGACAACGCCATCCGATACGGTGCTTTTGAGATTGGCTCCGTACCAGGGGTTAACTCAACCACGAACTCTATTTCCCTTTCTGGCGGCAATCCAGGTAACTCCTTCGGAAAAACATCAGGGAATTCCCTTACTACAGCAATATCCTCCAGCCTTAGCTCCTCAGCCAACACATCAACAACAGACGCCAAATAACCTTGGCAACCCCCATCCAACAACCGAGTTGCTTCCAGCGACGAAACTAAGGGGATCGAGGTTCCCCCTCGATTTCCAACAAACTTGAAACTAACCCCATTCAATGGGTTAAACAGGATAGTCTTACTATGACAATCCAAAACAGCTCTTTGCTCCATGAGCCAATCCATACCAACAATCAAATCGAAATCAAACAAAGCTAGCACAATCAGATTTATCCTTCCCTCATGTCCATCTACAACCAGCCTACAATCAGGACATCCTACTGCAGCCATAACATTATCCTTAAGAGGTGTAGATATCCTAACAGTTGATCTCAACAACTCTGTACTCATGCCAGCTAGCTTACCAAACTGAGCAGCAACAAAGGAGTGGGAAGCTCCTGAATCAAACAATGCATAAGCTACTTGGTTATGCAATAAGACCGTACCTGAAACGGTCGGCGAGTCTTTCGCCTCTTCCCGGGTGACAGCAAACACCCTTCCTTGCACTGGTGGTCGGTTCTGATAGTTCTGCGGAGCATTCCCTCACATCTGACCTCCCTGCTGCAGCTGTCCTCCCATTTGTCTCTGAGGACAATCTTTCATCTGGTGGCCATACTTGCCACAACCCAAACAAGCACCTGACCTCTTCGGGCACGGGCCAAACCCATGCTTCTGACGGCAAAACGAGCACACGACGTCGGGATGGAACGTCGACTTCCCAACAAAGTTCCTCCTATTAGGCGGGATGGAATTCCTATTACCCATCATCGGTCCTTTACCGAACCTTCGGTTATCCTTCACAACAGGAGCGAACCGCAGTCCAGATGCGGTTGCCCTTTCGGCAATGTCCCTTTCCACCAGCTGAGCTTTCTCATATAGCTCATTGTAGTTCCTCAGGTTGAATGGCACCAACACACTCTTGATCTCCGTCTTTAACCCGTCTCTGAACCTCCTTACCCTATCCTCAGGGTTCTCCACCATCCTTGGTGCATACTTGGACAGCTCGGCAAACTTTGCCTCATATTGGTCCACCGATGACTGCTACTGACGAAGATGTAGAAACTCATCCATCTTTTGCTCTCGCGCGCAATCCGAGAAGTACTTGCTATAGAAGGCTTCCGCGAAGGCACCCCACTCCGGGATCGCACCTCCGGGAAACACACTCCCTTGCGTGACCTTCCACCACGAGCTAGCGTTACCCTACAGTTGGTAGACAGCCAGCGTTACCTTCTCTTCCTCGGAACATCCTAATAATGTAAAAGCCTTCTCAAAATCTTCCATCCATGAGGTGGTAGCTTCTGGGTCACCGGTTCCAGAAAACCTCGGCGGCTTAAGCTTCATAAACTGCTCCATCAATCTGTGAGTCTGCGGTCTGTGGGTCCTGTCTTCACCTAACAAACCCTCCTGTGGAATGGCAGCTGCAGCTTGGTTCCTCATCTGCTGCCCCATCAGGTTACCCATGGTTTCCAACGCTTGCAGGATCCCGTCCACTCTAGGATCTGCATGCACTGCCCCTTCTCTAGGCATTTCCGGTTCATCCACTCTACCCACTCTGGGTCTTGCTCGGGCGGCCCTTCCTCTGCCTCTGCGAGCTACAGGAACGCGGTTCTCAACCGCTTCCAGAACAACTGGAGCTACCCTTTCCGTGGGTACTCCCGGAACACGATCCCTCTCCATTTCGGGATCCACCTGAGTTGCCCTACCTCGGGGCACTCTCCGACTACGGTTGTTCATCCTGCAGGACCGTAAGGACTCATGCTCGCCCAAAGCAACACGTAATGAGAACTCAGGTTTACTACTAAAACAACAATCAAACCGCAAACACAAGCATAAGGTTTCAATCCTATTGACTATCCCAAACCCAGCGCACCTTGTAACTCCACAAACCATGCTCTGATACCAAAACGGAGATGTCACACCCCGAACCCCGGGCGAGCGACCATCCCTTCCTAACGTCAGGTCAAAGGATGATGTCCTAGGCAGATCAACGACCCATTTCATTTTATGTTATAATTAAGCACATGCGGAAGCGAACACAACCCCGGACAAAAAACAACGGGGATAGAAAGAATAGGAACCACAACAAACCCTTTTCATTATTTGTTTGATTAGTTCACAATACACACATAATTTACACAAGTCCTTCTTGGACCGATTCCCTTAGACCCACAAAAAGATACCGGGTGGGGTCAGGGCACACTATAGCCGATACACTACTGCTACACTACCAGCTATAAACAAACGACTTCCAAAGCTCGTCTGCAGCCTCTCCAAAAACCCCCGGGCCAACAATACCGGGTCAACCTTGGTAACCAGGCGGCGAATCTGGATCCTCCTCCTCCGAACTCATATCTGGGTCCACGATCTCCCCATCCGGCATTTCAGCCTCCGTTGCGTCCCAAGTCTGGACTATTGGATCCGCACCCAAGGGTACATCAAACCCCCGAATCGGTCCTATGGGAACACCAGCCTGACGCATGAACCAGGCCTTAAAGAGGTGTGCCACGTAGTGTGGCAACCCCTCATCAACCCAGACTGTCGTGACATGCTATTCCCATATGTCCTCAAAATTAGCGACGTGACGGCGATGAAGTACCGTCGTTAGTTCGATCGGGACGCCAAACCTAACGTGGCGTGCGGCCATCTCGAGGACCTGAAAGGCGATCAGCCAAGCGCATGAGATATGAATCTCAGCGGGTCAACGCCTAAGTCCTATTAGGACGTTGATCACGACCTAACCATTCTAGCGAACTGATCTCAACCTCAGAACAGCAATCACATGCAATGTACCTCGCCTGGAGCCATACGACAGGTACAACATGATAAGGAATAAACAATACATCAACCAATCAGCCAGAACACTCAGCAATACTCATGCACTATGCAACAAACGCGTTCCGATCAGCCGGCCAAGAGATACCCCACTCTCGCCAAAGCACAGCCTCGCTGCTAGTACTCTTCCGGATTAACCGGGCGTCGTCCCACAACGTTAACGGCGACGGCATCCGATAGCCCCCTCAAGACCCCTAAGGCGAGCATACCAGGAATAATTCCAGGAGGGACTACGGACCAACACAAGTTGCGACCGGCATCTCATCAGCCGTGTTATCCGGACGGTCCGTCACCGGGCACGGACTGACAGGCAACCAATAAGCTGTGGAATCCTGGACGGTACGTCGCCGGCACACAGACTTATTAGGCAGCGACCCATGCCAATAAGGGTATCGCTCGTGTCCCTAGTTACGTTAGGGTGACACGGTGAAACTACTGCCTGACCTCGCACTTAAAACCGGCTCTCAAGCCAAATCTCATTTTGATGTTCAAACTTGGCCCGCTGCCAATTTCATGCTCAAACTTGGCCCACGGCCATTTTCATGCTCAAACTTGGCCCACGGCCATTTTCATGCTCAAAATCACAATTGGTCACGCGAATATTCAATTTCCATTTAACATGGCATTTCGATCCTAGTGTGATCATTCAGCAATTTAATGCGCAATCAACACTCAGTCCGATCCACGATCAGACGCCACAAACTAGGCACAACAACATGCAATTAACCATGGTAACTATTCCAACTAACCACAGCAGTTAATTAATCTACCACAGTAACTATTTAATTTAACTATGGTAACTAATTAATCTAACCACAGTTAACTATTTAACCACTGTAACTATCTATTAATTGCGGTAACTATTTAATCTAATTACGGTAACTAATTAATTAATCTAATAAGTGCAATTAACGGCCTAATCAGGGATTAAGGGTTAACTCACTAATTAACGGGCAGCGACGGTCGGCGGCGACCGGTGATGAGCAGCGGCGACGGCGGTGAAATTTCCGGGGACGCTCCTACGGACTCTCCTCGTCGATCCGGACGCAACCACGGTGTCGGATTTCCAAAACGACAACCGGACGACGACGAACGGTGGCTGGACAGCGGCTGGAAAACGGCCAAACAACGATAACGGAGCTCAACGAGCGGGCGGCAAGCTTGGCGGAGCTTCGGCCAAGGTCCGGCGGGTCCTCGGTGGCTCCGGTGAAGCTTGGCGGATGACGGCGAGGCTCGGCGGTCGACGGACAGCGGCTGAACAGGGGCTGGAGGGGGCTCGGCTGGGGTTGGCGAGCGACGAGAAGGGTGGCCGGCGGCTCGGCGGGCGCGGGGGACAGCGGCGGAGTGAGCGGCGGGCGGCAGCGGTCCACGGCGACGACGATGAAGATGATGGAACGGTGAAGAAGATGGTGGAACGTGAAGATGGAGGGGGTGGGCAGCCGTGCGTGGAAATGGAGGGGAAGAAGAGAGAGAAAGGGAAGAGAGAGAGAGAGGAGAGAGAAATGGTCTTGAAGGGCAAAAGGGTAATTTCATGGGTCAAATGGCATTTTTGTAATATCTCAAAGGTCAAAAAGGTGATTTGACTTTGGCATTTATGAGGTGGGGTCCGCGGTCATTCGGTATTAATTGTTTCTAGCGTATATGAATAATATCTGAGGGTATTTAGGTAATCTGACGATTTAGGACTGGTTCAGAATATTTGGTTCAGGATTGGCTCGGGCGCGAAGGAATACGGCGAAGACTAATTACGGCGCGACTAATCTAATCGAACTACAATTAACTACGCTTCAAACGACGACTAACAACCTTCAGATTGAACGATTCCTGCGTCCGATAAATGTCACTAAATCCAATAGTCCAATATTATTCACATAATAGGCCTTGAAATTCCGGGACGTCACAGTACTTCTCAGAACTTAGAATTTCAGCAAGTTCTGAAACACTTAAAATGTAGTTTTGATCAAAGAGAGAGAACTGAATAGCATTTGGACTCAGCATAGATAAGTTTGAATAGAAATATGTAGTCAGTTCAGGATAACAAGGAGAGTTTAAAGTGCAAAGTTCTTGCAAATGCAGACTAGAGAGAAGGGGTAGGATCTGAAAGCTAGCCTTCTCAAAGTACTCAAAATCAACTGGTCTGTTCTTCATGATAGTTCTACCAAGCGGAGATTTATAATACTCATGATGAGCCTTAGATCTGAACAACTTGTCCTTCTGACCCTGTTCAGCCAAAAACTTCATGTTCATTTCCTTAAACAAAAGGAAAATCTTCTCGTCATCATCTTCTCTCACATTATCCACGTGAGAATCCACCTTTTCAAATTCAGATCTTTCCTCTGTTTCAACTTCTTGAACCTCCTCAGCCATGGAGGGTTCCCCTATTTTCTCTTTTCCTTTCCTAGAGGCCACAGATTTAGGAATCTCAGCGCCAATTCTTTAGCAGTTCTAGTTTTCCTCTCAGTTAGCATAGTATCAAATTTTTGCAAGTCTCCTTCATTCTTAAAACCATTTTGTTTCATCCAAAAACCGATAGTCTCTTCACTTCCACTTTGCATTCTCATACTCTGAATCGTTTTTGTGATTTTCCTAGCCAACCGAATTCTTTTTTCTAAAGGAAGAGCAGCATGTTCAGTAGGTGTAGGTATCTTACTTGCGAGTCAATCAATCAGCTATTGTATCTTACTAGCCTTAGTCTGAGTAGAGGATGGAGTTGCAGTAGCAGACTCTGTTTGAGGAGCGTTGCTTGAATCCTCAGGCCTTTGTTCTTCTTGACCTTCGTCTGACAATCCAGTAAGATCGTAGTGAGTAAGAACGCCGATTAGAGCCGTAGGTCCTTGGAATTCCAGGCGACCTAAGCGACGAGTACCAGTTGCAGGTTTCTTCGTGGTTGAATAGTTCTTGGGTGCCACTATAGATTTTGGACAGAAAAACTTGAGTGATTTTCAAAGATGAAGAGATTCAGAAGTTTGAGAGAGTCTGAGATGTTGCAGAGAAAGATTCAAACTTGCTCGAGGGTTTGAGAATGAGAAGAGACGGTTCAGTTTTTTAATTTTATCTTAAGTAAGTTTTGGAAACCACCCATGACAGTTGGAAAGATTTGAAATCTACTTTCTAAAAATTAATGATTTGATTGATATGTTATAGTAAAACACTTTTGGAAAGAGTATATTCAATCAAATAAATCAATGTAATCAGATCAATCAAAATATATCCCAGTAAATAAAAGGATAGAGATCATGCGTACCTTATTTCTTGACAAAAGTAACTACTTACACGCCAAAAAATTGAATAACCAACTCTAGTGTACTTAGCCCTTCAGAAGCAGATGACCTCTTTAGATGTTGCATTAGTTCAGAGGTTCCACTTCAGTGATTAGAGCTCCTCAGACGTTCCCTTTTTCCCAAAAGCAGTTTATTTTGTCTTGTTAACAACTTAAACAGACATAATAGTAATACCCAATTCTTGTCTAATATATTGAAAAGAGTTCTTTTCCAAAGGTTTTGTGAATATATCAGTTAATTGATGCTTGAAATCAACAAACTGAATATTAACATCTCCATTATGCACATGGTCACGAATAAAATGATGTTTAATTTCAATGTGCTTAGCTCGAGAATGGAGGATTGGATTCTTGGTGAGATTGATTGCACTGGTGTTATCACACTTGATTTCAACATTTGAATCTTCAACACCAAAGTCCCTCAGCTGTTGCTTCATCCATAGGATCTGAGCATGACAGCTTCCCAACACCACATATTCAGCTTCTGCAGTTGATAGTGTCACAGTGTTTTGTTTCTTTAAGTACCGGGACACTAGCATAGAACCCAGAAGTTGACATGTTTCTGAGGTGTTTTTCCTATCTATCTTACAACCTGCAAGATCAGCATTTGAATATCCACATAATATAGAGTATGAGGTCTTAAGATACTATAATCCTAGGTTAGGATTGGTTCCAACATATTTGATTATCCTTTTCATAGCTGAGAGATGTGATTCCTTAGGATCTGATTGGAATCTTGCACACAAACAAACACTGAAAATAATGTCAAGCCTAGAAGCAGTAAAATATAATAAAGAACCAATCATGCTTCTATATAACTTTTAATCAAACTATTTGGCCTGAAAATAATGTCAGGCTTATCACTGTCGCACCAATCATGGACGCAAACAAGGGAGTTGAATTGCAGGACTTTGCAGGCATTCTCAGGAAATCAATAAGGGCAATTGATGGCGAATATTTGAGCGTGCTTCAAGGCGAGAGGGGATTGGCCAAGGCCTATGAGAGCCTCATGGCAGCACGGAAGCTGGTGGCGGCGTCTACGGGAAAGATCGAGCACTACAGGTTCAGCAGCTGGGCAAGGTTTCCTTTCTACGAGGTGGATTTTGGCTTGGGACGGCCAGCTTGGGTGTGCACCCTCGGTTTTTCGATTCAAAATATGGTGTTTTTAATGGGAATGAGGAGCGAGGATGGGATTGAAGCTTGGATCACATTGACCGAGCACGACATGATCGAGTTCGAGCGCAACGATGAGTTGCAATAGTTCGTTTGGAAGGGATATACCTTAGTGGTAGAGTGTCACCTTGACATGGTGGAAGTCATCAGTTCAGCCTTGATCATGAGAAGTGCAACCGATGAAAATAGTCACCCTTATGGTTTGTTTGTTGGTTTGCTCGATAAAAGGTTACATATGTTCATTTGCTTTGTTAGATGTCATCAACTGGTTAAATGGTTTGTGTATCATGGATTGCTTATTTCTATGTGACTGTGATTCAAACTGCAAATAAAAGTATGTTTAAAGTTCCATATGCCTTAAAGGTATTTTCTTGTTCCATCTATGGACATTTTTGTCTGGAAAACCTTGGTGGAATGGAGAAGTACGATATGTGATATGTGTAATTTTGTTATCAAATGTCTTTGTTGGAATTAATTGATTAGAATTAATTAATTCGCCATAATGGGCTAAAGCCGAATGACGGTTACCAGAGAGCAGTTACCGAAAGGCGGTTACCAGAGGGAGGTTACTGAAGGTGGTTATCGGAAGTTTCTAAAGAGTGGGTTATCTCTTTTGAATGATAGATAACATAAAAGAAAAAAAAACGTACGTCAGTTTTTCTGTACGTCAGTTTCTCCCTCTCCAAGAACTCTTTCAATAACAACGCTCCTAAGACTCTTTCGCACTCATTTCAGACGACTAATTCTCGCAAGGCCGTTCGTCGGAGGCACTTAATCTGTGGACAGAGAGTACTTTCCCTCGTGTGATTATACTCCGATCGGTGATACAAGTTAGTGAATCTTGGGCATATTACAGTATGATTTTTCGTACGTTTATCATTTAGAACAGGAATTCGTTTCCCTCATTGGTATCAAAGCCATGAATTGCTTGTTTCCTGATTGTATGTACATTGTTTGAGTCGTTTTTCGCCATGATTTATACTGTTCTATGCCCATTTCGTACTGCCCCGTTTCACGTTTAATGACAGTACGTTTTTTGGGCATTTACGGAAAATTGGTTAGGTAAAAACACTATTTGATAACATATTCGGAATGTACTCGTTGATACGAGTCCGAAGAGTGGTCGAACGCCTCCAGAGGCCGCCGGTGGAGGCTGCACGCACCACACGCGCCGAGGGACGGCGGTGTGAGTGGGCCTCACTTGCCCACGTGCGCAGCACGTGCGACGATTAGTCGTGACGTGCGTGCTGACGTGGCGACACCTGGCACAGACGTGGACGATGACGTGGCGACCAGACCCAAGACTCGACTCGAACCGACCCATGACCCAACTCGAATCCGACCCGATCAACGGTCTACGGTCAACGCTGACCGTTGGCCAGCACGTGCGGCGCGTGAAGTCCATGCGCAAAGGCTTCAATTGGCGTGTGAGGGCGCGTGGAGTGTCCAAATGAGGCGATTTTGATACCGATGTGTTCGTATTGAAATTTCCTACAAGTTGGTATTTTTTTTAACCAATTTATGCATCATGGATTATGTGTAATCCCTTTTTCATTATTCTGCATTCGTTGTAGGAACTATGGAACATATGGTGTGAACCCCAATACTCCCAAGGAGTCAAGAGGAAAAATTGACGCTTACAAGGCTGATTGGTGAATTAGATGTTTACCAATGGGATGGTGGTGTCGACATAATGAAACACATCATGAGGGTTAATGAAATGATACAAGAAATCATTTGGAGGGGTCATGTCATGCTTGACTTTGAGAAAGTTAAAGCCCTAAGAAGTACTCTACCTATGGAATGGCATGAGGTCTATGATCACTTATGGAAAAACGGCCCATATTCCTATAAGGAACTTGGAATTAGTTTTCTGTTAGAGTTCATGAGGGTCGAGGTAAGGAAAACATCAACCCTTGCTATGAATGGGTCCTGGCGCAGATAGAATGCCCTCTGGCGCAGACAGAATTCTCTCTGGCGTAAACCCGAGGGTTTCGCAAGAGCCACTATAGGGATACCTTCTAGGGTCAAGAAGTTTCCTAACGAGTTTATTGAGTCTTTCCCTATTTATGAGAAGCATTATTATATCTGATGTTGTTGATTTCTTATTAGTTTGTCACTTGTAAATATTTCCCTTTTATTTTATTACCATTCATATTGTATATAAATATTTTATGAAATATTTAGTTGTGAATGGATTGAGGGATTTGTTATGTAATGCCTTGGTGGTGTTGTGTGGTTGAGTGGGGAGTTCTATAAAGTTTAAGTAACTTTAATGAACTCAATTTTACATAAATGATTATGTTAATGATAATTTCAAGCGAGGATTCTTAGACGATGATTGGAAACATAGTGAACTTTCGAATCTAAGACATTATGTGAAATTATTCATTAATAGAATTAGTTAGTGTAAAATATATGCATAAATGTAAGGCATTGATAATTCATGAATACACGTCTATAGAACTTCGTGTTCAAATACAATGGCTTTAGCTTCTTAGAATATTGTAGCTGAGCTTGACAAAGGAGAGAATTTTGAACGGCAAGAATTATGAAATCTGGAATATGAAAATCTAGTGTGTGCTAGAAAAGCAAGAAACATTAGAAGCTCTAAGCCTAGTTATGGAAGAACCTAAAGGTGGAATTACTACATGAAATAAAAAGAATAAAGAGACGTTTGCTACATGGAAAATGATGAACTCTATCGCTCGAATTATGTTACTGAGTAGCATGAAAAATGGCTTTATGCGAGAGTTCAGGCATTTATGAAAATGCCAAAGTCAAGTGGGAGGCATTAAAAAAAAAGGCTAAGTTTAGTTAGACAATGATTACCAAACCGAGATAGATCGCTATGAGGTTTAACATTCATATGATGCCTCATGGGCAGAATATAAAACAACATTTGAAGCGTATGTCAAAAATGATAAGTGAACTGTAAGTTGCTGGCCACTGTTTGACTGATAAGCAGCAAATGCAAGCAGTAATCCGTTCTTTGCCTTGTAGCTGGGTGCATATGACAATCCACTGGATCCACAATAAAGTAAAGACTTTTCAGGATGCTATATGCCGTCTTGAGTAAGAGGTGGATCGCCTTCTGGCGGCTAAACAAGAAACCAACATTTGTTATGTTGGTTCTAGCTAACATAGGGCTTCGAGCTCCAAACATAAGCGTCAAGTGGGTTCAAGAATTGGAAAGGGCAAAAGAAAAAATTCTTCATGAAAGAAACCGAAGTTTAACTGACATGGGAAGGGAAAATGTCCTTTTAAGAAAAACATCTCTAGGGTGAAATGTTTTTAACTATGGTAATAAAGGGTCACTTTGCTCGCAATTGTGGTGAGTCAAAGAAATTAGAAACCCTTTGCACACTTGAGAGTGTTACATGTCTCCTGTTCAGTTTCATAACTGAAACTCATCTTTTGTGGATTATAGACTTAATGGCCACAGACTATGTAGTGAAAGGACAGAAATGCCTTCGTGGAATTTCAACGACTTCCACATGGAGCAAACTAGATAAATGTGGGAAACAATTCTTGAGTGGAAGTTAAAGGAATTGGTGTGACGTCCTGAAATTTCAAGGCTTACTAAATGAATAATATTGAACCTTTGGAAATTAAGTGACATTTATCGGACGCAGAATTGTTCGATCTGGAAGACTTTGATCAACGACTAAAGCGTAGATAATTGTAGTTCGTTTAGTTTCGTCGCGTCGTAGATTCTACCGTCATATTTCTTCGCGCTCGAGCCTAACCCTGAACGAAATATCTTCAGTCGACTAAGCAAAATCCTCAACCAGTCCTAAATTAGTAAATGACCAAAACTCCCTTAGATATTATACATATAAGCCGAATGCCATAAATACGGATTTGACCGCGGGACTCGCGCCACAAATGCATAGTAAATATCTCAAATTACTATTCACCTTTGCCTTTTTGGAAATTTACCAAAATGCCCCTTGACTCTCTCTCTCTCTCCTCTCTCCCTTACCTTGGCCGGTCGGTCACCCTCTCCCCTCCTTCACTCTCTCCTTTTCATCTTTTGAGAACACCATCTTCATCTTCAAGCTCCAAAAATCCCCATAGCCATCGCCGCCCGAGCTCCGTCGCTGGGCCGTACCGCCCGACCGCCCGCGAAGACTCTTGCCGCGCCGTTGCCGGCCTTGCGCCGCTGCTGCCGCAACTAACCAGCAACCCTGCCGTGCTCAGCCACCACCATTCAGCCATTGCCCAACCCCGTCCAACCCTGCCGTGGACCGCCAAAGCCGCCGGAGCAGCAGTACCGCCTCCGCCCGTTCGCCAAGCCGCCGGGCCGCGCCGTTCAGTCGTTTCGCCGTTGAATCGCCGCTGTCCATCGTTGGTTCTTCATAGTCCGCGTGTCGTCGTATTCGAGTCCAGAGCGTCGAGACGAGTCCGTAGACCCGTCGTCGGAGTTTTCCGCCGTCGCCGCCACCGCCGATCGTCGCCACCATTTTATCGAGTGAGTTAACCCATAATCCCTAATTAGGCTGTTAATTGCACTTAGGATTGGTTTAATTAGTTACCGTAGTTAATTCGATAGTTACCGCAGTAAATTAGATAATTACCATGGTTAGAATAGTTACTGTGGTTAGGTTAATTATTTACTATGGTTAGTAGATAGTTACCATGATAGAATAAAATAGTTACTATGGTTAAATGGAATTACCGTGGTTAGGTGGAATAGTTACCATGGGTAATTGCCTACTTTATGATAAATTGATGTGATTGATTTATATCTGTTGTGGCGATAAATAGTCCAGGTACGGATATTTATTGACTGTTGAATAGTGAATGTTTGATCACTGATTGATTGACTGGTTGTTGGCTTGAGTGTGGACTGCGCATTTTGCTGAATGGTCCCACTTATTTTAAAATGCCATGTTTAAATGAATTTTTAAACGTCCGTGTGACCAACTATGGCTTTAAGTACGAAAATGGCCGAGGGCCGAGTTGAACATGAAAATGGACGTGGGCCGAGTTTTGAGCATGATTGAGTTTGCATTTGCTAAATACGAAGATATGAATTGGCCTGGTTGCCTGTCTTGTTGTGTGGTCACACGATGGATAAACGTCACCCTAAGGTAATTGGGGACGTAGACGGTACCCAGGGTAACTAAGATCCGCTGCCTGATAAGTTCGTGCCGGCGGGAGTTCGAAATCCCACGACTTATCGGAAGCTTGGCAGTTCGTACCGGCGGGAGTTCGGCATAATACAACTATTTCAGAAGCCGATTGCAGCTAGTGACGAGCCGAAGTCCAAATTGGAATCCTAATATGCTTCCCTTTGGGGTCTTGAGGGGGCTATTAGTTGCCGTCGCTGTGAATGTTGTGGGACGACGCTCGGTACAATCGAAAGAGTACTAGCAGTGAGGCTATACTATGATGAGAGTGGGGCGACTCTTGTGTTAATAACCGAAACATGCATGTTGCATAGGGCCTAAGTACCTGAGTGCCAGAATGACTGACGTGTGTTCTAGTTGTATTGCGTGAACTGTTGTGATTTATTGACATGAGATATTTTTTGTGTGGCTCAAGGCAAAGCAAGTTGTATGTGGTTGTTTATTGGCCGCTGGGCCGTGTCCTGTGTTGTTATGTGCTGCTTGAGTAGGCCGCTTGGGTGAATCAACGTCCTAATCGGACTTAGGCGTTAGCTCATTGAGATTTATATCTCATTCGTTGTAGTTAACCATCTTTCGCAGGTCTTTAGTTATGGTTGAATGTCACGTCAGGTTCGGAGTACCTATCGACTAGTCTAAGCATATCAATCGCCGCCAGGGTCTGGGTCTGGATCAGACATGGGGCAATACGTGACTACTGTGTGGGTCGATGAAGGGTTGCACCACTATGTGGCGCATATCTTCAAGGCCTGGCACATGCGTCATGGGGACGCTCTCTATGGGCCAATTCAAGGGTTTGAGAGACCTTCGAATGAACCCCCGATCGTCCGATCTTGGGACCCTCTGGACTTTGATACGCCGGACGGGGAGGTAGAGAATCCTGACCTTGTAGAGGAGGATCTTGAGGAGGAGCCCGAGGTGGCCTAGTGGTATACGGATTGGCTGAATCGTGGAGGCTAGTGAGAGCGTGAGGACGCAGAGGTCCTTTGTGGTAGCTTTTGTGTAGTAATGGTAGTAGACCCTTAGCCCTGCCTAGTATCTTTTTGTGAGGCATAGGAAACGGCCCTGGAGATGGGTTTGTAGATCTGTACATTTTCCCGTTAGGCTAAATGAAGATAAATAAAAATGGGTGTGTATATTTTATGTATCTCTTGCTGTCTATCCCTGTTTGTTTACTTGTTTGGGGTTTTATATCGCTTCCGCATGTGCTTAATGGAAAGATAAAAAGAAATGGGTCAATGATGTGCTTGGGATATCATCCTTTAACCTGACGATTGGAAGGGTTGTCGCGTGCCTGAGGGTCGAGGCGTGACAATTGGAACCTGCCAATTGAATATGCACGGTGGTCGCACCCTGTTCCTACATGATGTGTTATATGCTCCAAAAACTCGACGGAATTTAGTTTGTGTTAAGATTGGTTAAACTTGGTTTTAGTTTGAACTTTCATAATGATGGTGTTGACTTGTCACTGGGAACAAGTTATTATAGTTCTGGATGGTTTTATTGTGCTAATTATTGAGTACAATAATGTGAATGTTTGTTATTCTCTTATTCACGTCTTCTGAACTTTATGATAATGATGTGAATGTATGGCATGCTAAACTGGGTCTTATTGACCAATAGCTAATGTTTTAGATAAGCCAAAAATGGCTTATTGGGCAATATTGAAAAAGTCGATTTGCCTATTTGTGAGTATTGCCTAGCGAGAAAAACAACGAGAAAACCATTTGGAAATATAACAAGAACTGAGTTTCCTTTGCAGTTGATCCATTCGAACATATGTGGTTCAATAAATGTGAGAGCAAGGCATAGGGCTGTTTATTACATCACATTTATAGATGATTACACTCGATTCGGACGTGTTGTTTTGATTTCTCATAAATTTGAGGCATGAGTTGCTTTGAGAAATTTATGAGCCTAGTAGGAAATCAATTTTTAAAAAAATTATTAAGATCCGATCGAGGTCGAGAAAATCTATCTAATCAGTTCAGATGATTATGTGACGAAAAAGGAATAGAAAGATAGTTGACTATTTCAGCAACTCCTCAACAAAATAGAGTTGCAAAAAGAGAAAAAAAAGAACCCTAATGGAAATGGTTAGGTTGATGATGGCACTGGCTAATTTGCTAGTCACCTCTTTGGGGTGATACTTTGTTGACTGCTGTCTATATACTTAACCGTGTGCCTTCTAAATCAGTTACTTCCACTCCATATAAGTTGTGGACATGTCGAAAATAAGATTTGAGTTTTCTTAGACCTTGGGGAAGTGCTTCCTATATACACGAGTTCTCCCACAGGTATGGGAAATTGGACCCTAGAGACAAAAAGAGTATATTCATGAGATATTGAGAGCACTCAAAAGGGCATGTGTTTATAGGTAAGTAAGAAAGTGGCAGTGTAACTGAATTTGAATCTTGAGATGTCACATTCGTAGAGAATGAATTTTCAAAAAAGGGCGAGATAGGTGAAGACTATTCTCTGTTTGAAACCATGGAAAGTGATAATGATTTTATTGGGGTATATCATCCAAGTGGGAGCAATGTGAGAAGTGGGAATTTTTTTTCAAACTAGTCTCAATTGCAACCACTTGATAAGACGATGCCGTCATTATCTAATCCGAGTGGGAGTGTAATGGAGCATGTTGTACTAAGTGTATAATCTCCAATTTTAGCGAACAAGTCGCAAAGTCACAAAAGCGTTCTCCGTCGACTCGTTGACATTTGGACAATGAAGGTAAAGTTTTAATGATCGCTCCATATGAAGAGGATGAGCCAAGGAATGTAAATGAGGCTCCGACTTGCCCTGATAAGGAAACATGGATGAAAGTAATGGAAGAAGAGATTGAGTCAAAGAGATCAAACCAAGTTTGGAAACTGGTTGATCTTTAGAAAGGTCACAGAGTCATTGGGAACAAGTGGGTTGTCAAAATAAAGCGTAAGGCTGATGGCTCGATTGAGAGATATAAGGCTCGCCTTGTGGCGAAGGGGTATAACCAACAGGAACGAATTGATTAGGAAGATACTTTTTCTCCTGTAGTGAGTTTTACCTCAATTCGCCTTATTCTGGCAATAGTAATTAGTATGGATCTTGAATCATATCAAATGAATGTAAAGACTGCAATTCTCAATAGAGAATTAAAAGAAGAAATTTATATGAAACAATCCTTTGGGTTTGTTACAGAAGGCCAAGAACAAAAGTATGTCGACTTTTGAGATGGATATATAGCCTTAAGCAGCCTTCGAGACAATGGTATATACTTTTTTGTAATGCCATAGTGGCATATGATTTTATAATGATTGATGAAGATTATTGTGTATATATCAAAAGATCCAAAGATCAATTTGCGATCTTATCATTATATGTTGATGATATACTAATTGCTAGGAGCAATATGGAGTTTATTAATACAGTCAAGAATTGGTTATGTTCCAACTTTGAGATAAAAGACATGGGTGAGTCAGCATATATTCTTGGAATTAAGATTTCAAGAGTCCGTTCAAAGAGATCTTGGTCTCTTTCACAAGAGACTTATATCGAAAAAGTCCTTGAATGTTTTTGTATGCAATATTGTAAACCCAAAGATGCTCCTATTGCAAGAGGTGAAGGTTTGAGCCGCAAAATGTGTCCTAAGACTCCACAAGAGCAAGAACGAATGAAAAGTGTTCCATATGTTAGTGTCGTTGGAAGCTTAATGTACGCTATGATGTGTACAAGACCTAATATTTGTTATGCAGTTGGAATGGTGAGTAGATACCAATCCAATCCAAGTTAAGCACATTGGGCTTCAGTCAAGAGAATCCTGAGGTATCTGAAAGCTACTACTGATTATTCGCTGAGTTATCAAGGTAATGATCTGTGCCTTGAAGGCTATGTTGATGTTGACTGAGGAAGAGGTTTAGATGAGAGAAATTTTATCTCTGATTTTGCGTTCTTACTTAATAATGGCGCTATATCATGGAATAGTAAGAAGCAAACGAGTATAGCCTTATCCACGATGGAAATTGATCTCGTGGTGTAATTAGCAGTAGTACAAGAGGGTGTTTGGCTTAAGAGATGAGATGTTTGGGTCAGTGATGTGTTGCTAAGGATGCTGCAAGTTCAATTATTGGTTAATTGTGATAGCCAAGCAGCAATAGCTTACACTAAGGATCCATTGCAAGACCAAACAAATAGACATGAAGTATGATTTTGTGAAAGACATGGTTGTACGAAAAGATGTGAACGTACAGTACATATCTACGCATAGAATGATAGTAGATCTTCTGACAAAGTGAATTCCTAGAGATATTTTTTTCCTTGGTCATGTGTTGACGTAGGGATCAGTTCCCTATATTGAAATCTCTAGGAGTGCGTAGAAGTTGGAATACTAGATATCTAAATTTCTCAAAGTTCATAGTTAATGGTATTTATTATCATTATTGATGCCTATGAGTTTGTATGACATTTATGCATATAAATGGTTAGTGCATTATGTTGAGAAGGTATGTCAGACACATAAGAGATTAGGCCACTTACATGGGTAATCGCCTCTATTTACTGTGTGATAAATAGAGATGATACAATTTTAAGCTCATTATCTAAGTGATAATTGAGAGCTCGAGCTTAAAGTATAAATGTCGCCTTAACAGAGTGTTAAGATGAGGTTATAATGTTTATTATGTCCGAAAGTGAAATAACCCACATGTTTTACTTTATCTGTCTTTATTGCCATATGTGAGTTCTGATGGATACTTTTGAGTAGAGTAGTTACATGAACTCAAGTTAGACATTGATTGTGTCTAAACTATCATCTGTACGGTATTAAATGGATAGACATGCGCTCCATGGAGAAGGAGAAAAATACCGTAATATGTATTTCATACTATGTATGCATGAGACGACCAATAAGAGCTGGCGGAAGTTTTGATCTCAACTTTTAAGTCGTGTGAGACTCTTGAGGATAAAAGTTCCTCAAATTTGTCCCCTCACGACTTTGACTTATTCTCAAGGTTTCTATTCAGTGTTTGCTATCTTAGGATGTTGCCAATGGTCATGAGATTGATTCGATCTAATGGGGCATTTCTAGAAAAGTGAGCTGAACTGAGATTGAGAGGTTTAAGGGAAGAGGAAGATCGATTTAGAGTTTTGAGTCACATTACAGATTTGTATTCACAGACCGGTCAGTTATGATTATTTTGTGTGATCATAATTGTGAATATAACATATCATACTTAAAAGAGATCAAGAGAGAGATATAAATGTGACTGATCGATCTATGGTACAGCATACGAAAATCTACTATTAGTCATGCCTCTTTTGAGCTGCTATATACTCTTAACATATGTATAGCAATGAGCTCTCAGTGTATGCTGGTCGCACGGATTATTTGCCGATATGAAACTTGCAGAGAAAAGGGTATTGTGTATAGCCCATAATGTGCGAGTGGGAGATGTTGGAATTAATGATTAGAATTAATTAATTCGCCCATAATAGGCTAAAATCGAATGACGGTTACCGGAGAGCAGTTACCAGATGGAGGTTACTAAAGGCGGTTATCTGAAGTTTCTAAAGAGTGGGTTATCTCTTTTGAATGATAGATAACATAAAAGAAGAAAAACGTACGTCAGTTTTTCTGTACGTCAGTTTCTCCCTCCCCAAGAACTCTCTCAATAACAACGCTCCTGAGACTCTCTCGCACTCGTTTCGGATGACTAATTCTCGCAAGGCCATTCGTCGAAGGCACTTAATCTGTGGACAGCGGGTACTTTCTCTCGTGTGATCGTACTCCGATCGGTGATACAAGTTAGTGAATCTTGGGCATATTACGGTATGATTTTCCGCACGTTTATCGTTTAGAATAGGAATGCGTTTCCCTCAATCTTGAAGGTATTTTTGTCAAGTCATAGAATATTCAAAAAATGAGTAAATAACAAACTCAGACACCATGATAAAAATTAAATATGAAATCGATATCTTCTTGTAATATCAAAGCGCATTACTCAAAGCATAAAAATTATTCGAAGGGTACTGCGGTCATGAAATCCATTATAAAAAAACCCAATGTTACTAACTTTTTTAATAATTAATGGTCCCACGATTATGACCCATCTTATAATGCTTTGTATTGAGAGGAAGATCCACTCCATCGTGACAGAACCTTCCGAAAATGTCAGCCCCATGCTTTAGTATTGAGATTATTCCCATGCTCCTATAACTTTCGACTCCCACATCCTTTCTTTTCTTTTCTTTTTAACCCACTTCTTTTAAGATCGATTATCTTTATAAGGTTTCTTTCGTCAATAAAGACGAGATGACCCCTAGTATTCATCTCCCTCTTGTAAAATTCGTATGCCGTCTTTGCTAAACCTGATTCTCTATCGTTGTGAAAAACCCCTAATAGAATTTGAAGTTGACAAAACAATCCATAATCTCTAATATGAGTTAATGCATTGAAATACTTGTTTTGCAGATTGTCGTTATGTACATTCAATTGTTAAAGGAATAGTTACACAGGATTTAATCTGGTAGACGAGACTTAGATGCTGTCTTAAGGAGCTCAGACGCTGTCGTAAAGCACAGATTCTAAGGGAGTATTCTCAGATGCAACGATAAGAATATTATGAGATATTATATTATCACAACGACTAGCAAATCAAGCTGAATTCGTTCTTGAAGATTATCAATCACGAAGACTATTGAATATATATCAAGGACGTGGATTGAGGAAGAAGAGGATGACTTACCAAGTGGAATACTCTATCTTTGGAAACCCTTATCGCGATTGTATGGACGACCTTCTTTTTCCAAATGTTTTTATGAATACGTTTTTTTGATATAGAAGTACGCTTTTTTGGAACTGCCATCTAATCAAATGGGAGATTCTAATTTTAGTAATCTTAACGGCTACGAAATTCTTTGTATACAATCTCGTCCAAATGGGAAGTTTGGAGAGTGATCCTCTGAAGACCTTGCAACGGCTAGTTTGAAGGTGGAGGAGTATAAAAGGAGACCTTAAGGCTGAAGAGACAACGAGAGTCCAGAATCTATAATTCCAAAGTTCAAGAGAGCTTCAACGTCCTTCACATATTCTTGATCCAAACACTGTAATACTTAGAGGTTCTTATTCAAAGTGATTGAGTGTTAGAAGGGGAGTCTAGTGACTCGAGAATCATCACTAAGTTGTAACCTCTGAGATATTTACTAGTGGAATCCCGTCAATTGGCTATCAATGTGAACAAGTGGACATAGGCTTAAACAAAGCCAAACCACTATAAACTCTCTATGCAAATTCTCTATCCCTTAAGCTCTTTGTTTTTATGCTTGATAGTTGAATTGTGCGCAAACAGACTCTGAAGGCATTTCAGACCTTGTTCTTGATCAGACTCTGAGCTAGTTTATATTAATTCCGCAATATTTCCTAAATAATTTTTCAAAATACCTACTCACCTCCCTCTAGGTGATATCGCTAGCCTAAACAATTGGTATCAGAGCCTTGTGCTCTTTATTTTTGTAGTGTCATTACTTTTGAGCTAACGATCTTCATGGCTAGCAATTTTGTTCCAACATTTATTGAAGGAGGAAGCAACACCAGGCCTCTTTACTTTCATGGAAAGGAGTACAGTGACTTGCAAAACAAATTCAAGGCATTCCTTAGATGTCAAGATCCACAGATATGGGATGTTGTACAAAGAGGAGTTGATCCAACTGCAAATACATCAAGCGGTGCAAATTCAAATGCAGAGAACAACAACGACAATGCTCCCATTGCTGCTCTCTCCTCTACAACTGAATTAGCAAAAAGAGATGCTCTAGATGCTAAAGTTATTTATTCTTTTTATTGTGCATTATCTTCCACTAAATATAAATGTGCTGCAAATCGTCCTACATCAAAGGCAATATGGGACAAGCTACAAGTGACCTATGAGGGAACACACAGAGTCAAGGAAACCAAAATAAATATTTTTCTTGGCTAGTACGAATCATTCAAGATGAAGCCCGATGAAACGGTGAAAGAAATGTTTGACAAATTCACTGAAATAGTGAATGGTCTCACGTATCAAGGCCAACCAGTGTCTGGACCAATGAAGGTTAACAAGCTTCTGAGATGTCTTTGAATGGAATGGAATCACATCAAAACATCCATTCATGAGACTCAGAGAATATTGTCATTATAAGTAGACGAGCATATTAGAACTCTGCAATCATACGAAGATGAAAGAGTCAATGAAGAATCAAACTCAAAAGGTAAGAAATCCATTATCTTGAAATCTAATGCTGACTCTGATGTCTTAGACTCTGAGGATGAAGACGATGAGAAACTTGCACTCATGATCAAGAAGTTCAGAAAAATGGCCAAAAGAGGCAAAAATTTCAAAGGTAAAAGGGATTTCAAGCAGTATGATCAGAGCAGATCATACAATAACAAAGAAGAAAGCAAAGACGTGATTTGCTTCGAGTGCAAAAAGAAAGGGCACATCAATCCAAATTGCCCTCTTCTGAAGAAAAAATGAAGGGATGAAAAATCCAAAAAAGCTCTGCAGGCAGAAACTTGGAGTGATACAGAATGTGAAGAAAGCGATGAGGAGTATGCAAGCATTTGCTTAATGGCAGGCTCAGATTTAGATGAAGAAACTGGGGTAACTCACTATGATATTCCTTTTGAAGTGTTTGAGAATATTAAGGAATTATGTTCTGATTATAAAATTTCTCTCAAGAAAATTTCAGAGTTGAAAAAGAAGAATGCTCGAATAAATCATCTAAATGTTTCTCAAAAAGATAAAATCAATTTCTTGCAAAATGAAATTGTTCAAATCAAAGATAAATCATATTTGATCTCAAAGGAAAATAGTTCTCTGAAGATAGAAAATGAAATGTTGAAAGAAAAACGTATCCTTGAAAAAATAGGTTTTAGATATTAACAGAAAAAAATTTCAAGTTCAAAAACTCTAGAACATATTCTTTTTATATAGGTTCCATACTATAAGAAATCTGGACTTGGTCTTGAAAAAGGGTTTGAAAAATGATATTCCAAAAGCAAAAGAAAGACTTTAGTATAGACCTTCAAAACGTGCATATAGGAACCACTTCAAAAACAGTTCTGAGATCTGAGGGGCAGATTTTTACTAAGTGCTCAAACTGTGGAGAACATAATCATTCCAGAAACTATTGTCCTAAGGTTTGGAGACCTATTCGAGATATTCTGAGATTGACGGAATCCTATAACCCAGAAGGACCCAAACAGATTTAGGTACCAAAGAAAACTTGAATGTGTTTGACATCTGCAGGTACTAAAAGAAGAAGAAACAAATGCTTGATAGTGGCTGTTCGAGGCACATGACTAGGGACTCAAAAATTTTCATCAATTTGACAAAATTTAATGGTGGATGTGTATCCTTTGGGGGCAACAACAAAGGAAAATTCACTGGCAAAGGAATCGTAAAGATTGGCAATCTTACAATCAACGACGTGTCTTTGGTTAAGGGATTGAATTACAATCTTATTAGCATAAGTCAATTATGTGATATTGGATTTAAGATCTTCTTTTTAGAAGATAAATGTTCAGGATCCAGCCAGGACAACAAGCAATCTTTCATAGGACAAAGACATGGGAACATGTACCTTATGGACATAACATCTAAGGACCTTCAATGCCTATTATCTATCAAAGATGAATATGAGCTTTGGCATAAGAAACTAGGCATATAAATTTCAAGCAAATCTCCAAGCTATCCTCTAAAAAGCTAGTGAAGGACTCCCTCGGAAGTTAAATTCGAGAAAACATAACTATGTTCTATTTGCACTCTTGGAAAATAGGTGAGAAATTCCTTCAAATCTATAAATCAAGTTACCGCTAATCGTGCTTTGCAGCTCGTACGCATGGATATCTTTGGACCAGCTTGAAGCCAAAGTATTGGAGGTAAAAGTTATTGCTTGGTAATAATGGATGACAATAGTAGAGTCCCTTTGGTTTTCTTTCTAGCTCGTAAAAATGATGTTTTTTTCTATTTTGAGATCTTTACAAAGAAAGTTCAAAATAAAAAAGGCTATTCCATTTCAAGCATAAAAACATACCATAGGGGAGAATTTGAAAATCAAAACTTTGCTGACTTTTGTGATAAAAATGGTTTTCAACACAACTTCTCTTCTCCTTATACACCTAAGCAAAATGGAGTTGTTGAAAGAAAGAGTCGCTCCTTGCAAGAGATGGCTCAAACCCTCTTGATTGAAAATAAAATTTCCTCTCATTTTTGGGCAGAAGCTATTTTAACTGCATGTTATTTTATAAATCAAGTATTCTTATGACCATTGATTAAAAAAACCCTCTATGAGCTTTACAAAGATCGCAAACCAAGTATTTCATATTTTCGTATGTTTGGTTTTAAATATCTCATTCTTAAGAACTCAAATGACCGTCCAGGTAAGTTTGATGAAAGATCAGATGAAGGAATATTTCTTGGATACTCTACTTCAAGCAAAGCCTATAGAGTCTACAACAAGAACTCAAGAACAATTGAAGAATCAATGAATGTGAACTTTGAAGGAGTACCGGAAACTTAGAAGGGTGGCTCTGAAGTCATCATAAATGGAGGATCATCTGTGCAGAATCTAACATCTGAAGTCAATACAGCTTTAGAGGCTACTCAGAACCTTGACGATACTCAGAAAAACATATCCTATGAGGACATGAAGCAAGATACCTCACCAGAAGAAAAGCAAGATGAAAGATTCAACAAGAGTTGGCAGCACAAATCCAGCCATCGAAAAGATCTTATCATTGGAAGTATAGAAGAAGGGATCAAAACCAGATCCATGCTTAAAGACACCATAAGTGCTTTAGCGCTTGTATTTGAGATTAAGCCAAAAGGAATCAATGAAGCTCTAACAGATGAAAGTTGGATTGAAGCATTACAACTTGAGCTATAACAATTCAAAATAAGTGAAGTATGAGAGTTCGTACATAGACCCAAGAACCATCCAATCATTGGCACAAAATAGGTGTTTAGGAATAAGCTAGATGATAAAGGCAAAGTAACCAGAGACAAAGCAAGACTTGTAGCAAAGGGACTCTCAAGAAAAGGGAATTGACTATGATGAAACCTATGCTCCTGTAGCAAAGGTTAGAATCTATTCGACAACTTCTAGCTTATGCCTTCTACAACGACTTCAAACTATTTCAGATGGATGTCAAGAGAGCCTTTTTGAATGGCCACATCAAAGAAAAGGTATATGTAGAACAACCCCCTGGATTTGAAGATTCAAGGAAATTAGAACATGTCTACAAGCCAAACAAAGCTTTATATGGGCTTAAGCAAGCACCACGAGCATGGTATGAAAGACCAAGCAACTTCCTCGTGAAAAATGGGTTCGAAAAAGGTAAGGTTGATACTACACTATTCATCAAAAAGGAAGGTAAAGATATACTGCTCATTCAAATATATGTTAACGATATTATATTTGGGTAATCTAACGAAAAAATTTGCAAGCATTTTTCTAAGATTATGCAGAGTGAATTCGAAATGAGCATGATGGGGGAACTCACCTTCTTCCTTGGACTTCAAGTGAAACAAACCAAAAGAGGAAGCTTCATACATCAAGAGAAGTATGCCAAGGAAGTAGAGAAGAAGTTTGGACTGGAAAATTGCAAGAAAATTGAGACTCCAATGTCCTATTCATCATAATTGGACAAGGACGAAGAGGGTAAAAAGGTTTATCAGAACTTATATCGAAGCATGATTGGTTCATTATTATACTTCTAGACCTGACATTATATTTAGTGTTTGCATGTGTGCAAGATTTCAATCAGATCCTAAGGAATCACATCTCTCAGCTGTGAAAAAGATAATTAAATCGATGTTGTAAAACACAAGTGATATGTATAATGCAGGATGTTTCTAATGCGGTCCACCGAATTTTTTTTAATTATGCTTCCACATGCGATACAATTAAAGAAAAATTTATAACTGTGTAGCGCGTGACATGCCTGGGGCATCACAATAGCACACTGAGATTTATAGTGATTCGGCTTTATCCCCAAGCCTACATCCACTCTCAAGACTAACAGCCACAATGAGGCTGGAATCCACTAGTAATCAGCATTGTATGTTACAACTGGCTAGTGTTGTTCCCTTCACACTATAGATCACACTATCGGGACACAACCACTTGCACTCACACTTGTATAATTCACTCAACTATGATTACAACTCAGTTGCACCAAACAGAGATACGTCAGCATGGCAGATGCTAATAATGGAAACTGAACAAAGAACAAGACTCAAGCGCTAAGACTTGGTTTGTTCATTTACACCCAGCCTAACTACTTCTCTTGAATTGAGTATATATGGCATCCAATCCATAGATGACCATTTGCAACTCATCTCCATGAAGTAGCAGTTGGTTCTGCCATCACTAGCGTCAGAACGGCTCTCTATCGCTAACTGGTGATAGAATGGATACCTTTGATAGTGACAGTTTCCCAAACCAGTTTCGCTGCTCTTTATCAGAGTCTATCTTCTGTCAGAATTTCCATCATTGCTCTGATACATCTCCAATGCTCCTAATGCGAACTCTAAGCCTTTGTAACGGCTAGTTTCATCTCGATCCATGTTCCCATTAGATGAACATATGGCCAGCACCTTTCAGGACACGATATCTGCACTGCCACTCACCCATATAATCTAGAGTGTAGATGGTCAGTAGTATGTTGATGTTTTCCATTGACGAAGCTATGTAGAATGACTTTTGATCAATATTTCAATGATCCTCTTCACTCCATTAGCTTCCAAAGACTTCCAAGGACATCAACACACCCGCTGACTCCTTGTCTTCACTTAATGGCCGAGTCAATATCCAAAGACCTCCAAGGACATCAGCATCATAGCTGATTCCTCTTCTTCGCTGAACTTGCTGGATCACCAGTATTGCCACTGTCTTCCACCTCATTTGAAGAGAACTACTCTAACCAACAATCTGTTGTCCTGATGGCGATTCGCTCTTCTATCTTCTGGTCCTTCCAAACTTATTGGCGATCACGATTCTACCAAGTTATTCATCTTCACAATTGTAGTTCTTCTAAGCTTCAATGAACATTACCGTCCTAGGCTTGTTCACCATCACCAAGGTCCATCCAACCGTTCACCTTATCTTGGTCCTTCCAAGCCATCAAGAACATCCCCATTCTTCTCGGCTTGTTCTCCCTCGATCATGGTCCTTCTAGCTTGTTCACCTTTGTAGAGATCCTTCTAGCTTGTAGACATCTCCACATCAGATACCTTGTTCACCTTAAATATCTACAGTAATAGTTCCATATCGGTAGAGCATTCCCGATTGTGATAGAGCACTCAGCATCACATCAGTTGCTGATCAAGACACCATATGCATTGAGGCTTGTGTATAGTAGCCTTTAATTATCTTTGTCATCTTCAGAACAACACAGGGGATTTTCCCAACAATACCAAGACATTTGTTTTCCTCAAAATTGATCTTAAATCCTTTGTCACATAACTGCTTATGCTTATCAAGTGATAATTGAGGCCATTAACTAGTGAAACATCTTCAACGGTTAAGTCTCTTAGTTTGATGGTTCCTTTCCAATGATCTTTTCTTTTCCATTTCCACTACATGAGGTGTTTCCTTTATTGAATCTTGTAAGTTGAACAAAATTAGTTGGGCTACCTGTCATATGTCTCGAATATATACTGCCTAGATACCACTTATTCCTTTTTCTATTTCTCTTCATCAAAGAAAAATATTATAATTTCTTAGGCACCCAAACAAGCTTAATCCCTATCATATTAGAGGATGAATCAAGTTTCCAGTTGATTGTTTTTATTTCTTTTAATCAATTGGACATTCTTGCTTATAGTGACTAGGATCACCACAATTTGAAAATTTTAATATTGAGATCCAATAGCCTTAACAAACTGCTTACCAAAGTGACTTCTATAATGCTAATTTGAAGGTTTGTGTCTTGGTCTCTCTTTGACCTTCGGGAAATCAATTTATTATTGCACTTACCTTTTTTAAGCCAAGGCCGGATTTGTTGTAATATGGGATCAAGAGAGAATTTCTTGCATTTTCTTGCAATTTCTTCCTTATAGGAATGATTTTCCTTTTGCAGAATATCCTTCTCTTGCATGACAGGATATTTCCTTTTCCAACTCAAGGATCCTTTCCACATTCGTAACATTTTGTTGTTCAATCTAGAAACTTCCATTTTCAAATCAGAAATCTTCTTTAAAACACTTTCGTGTTTAGCACATTTTCATTAAAAGCATCTTCATCATCAATATTAGGATTTGAGTAAAATACCTCATCATTCTCTGATTGACTATCTGCCATTAAGCAGATATTTGCTTGTTCGTCTATCTCGTCATCGCCGGATTCACACTAAGTGTCGCTCAATGTTTCAGCTTCATATGCCTTTCCCATGAGTTCATCCCATGAGAGAGGCATGATTCTTAGCATTTCTCAAATTGAAATCTTCACGTGATTCCATTCCTTGGGTAATGCTCTTAGGATTTTGTTCATGTTTTCAGCATTTGTAAATGTCTTTCCTTGGTAGGCAAGACCATTTATTATCTCTGTCGACCTAGTATTCATTTGAGTGACTGTTTCATCCTACTTCATCTTGAAGGTTTCATATTTTCCAATAATATGTTCATCTTGGTTTCGACTCTGTCGGTTCCTTCAAAAGTGACTTGTAACTTGTCCCGAATTTCTTTGGTTGAAACACAAGTAGAAACACAGTTAAATTTAGCAGGTGATAAAGCACAGTCTAGAGAATATAAAACATTGACATCATATGCTTCTCTTTTGGCCAGTTCTTGTCCTGTAGTTGCTGCTTGTGGAGCCTTTGTGTTGTCTGCGGTATCTCTGGATTGTATGAACACCATTTTCACAAACTGTAATTTTTTTATCTACGGTCTCATATTGTTGGATCCATCGATCTGATAAATGCCTTCGTCTCGCATTTCTAGAAACTGTAATGTTTTCTATCAAAGTAAGGAGGCCTCGAATTTGATTGTCCTTCACAAACTCCTGCACCAATATGACTAGTAATGACAAATCTTTATGCTCTTGAAATAAAATATGTCAAAATAGATGAGAAATCAGCTTTGATACCAATTGTATTTGTATTCAAGTCGTTTCGGGTATCAGCGGGACCCCAAATTTAACTGGCCCATTGCTCCTAGTGGTCCTACTAAAATTTCACATGTTGTCAAAAGTAGGAAATCCTAAATTCAAAATATTCATAGGCTCCTATTTATATAATTTGTATTCAAGTCGATTCAGGTATCAATGGGAGCTCAAATTTAACTGGCCCGTTGATGCTCCTAATGGTCCTACCAAAATTTCACATCATTTCAAAGGAAGAAATCTTGAGTTCAAAATATTTCTAGGCTCCTATTTATTTCTCTTAATATATATTTTCACATTTTCATTTTATGTCAAAGTCTAATTTGCATGCGAGGGGGAGTATTAGAGTATCCAAATATTGTATTATGCCTTCAGCAAATATGTAACGTCCCAGGTCCTTTACCCAGTTATTCTACCTCTATTTAATTTATTTATTATTTTTTGCCAACCTTTTATCCTTAAGGACTATGGTAGGCTCACTAATTTAGCAGACATAGTAGCTTCCAAGACATTTATAAACCTACTTAGATTTTATATATGCATCAGATATATCTTACAATATATCCACTAACCTCCCTTTCAACTGTACACAATCAAAATTGGGGAGGTTACCCTGACTAACGATACTCCGACTTCTCCTTATTCTTACAAGACTGCTAGGACTTTTCCCTCCTCATAACTCGGGTACTCTTTTAAGGCATTGCTCCTCACTAGAATCCGAGGGACCATCAAAGTTGCGCAAAGGACCCATGAGCATACCTCCACCTAGTATCTAGTGCCACGAGATAAACCTGAGGGGAAGGTGGGCTGGAAACACTATGTCTATCCAGACAGTAGCTTTAATTCTAACATACTCAATGCCAAACTCTACATCAACGACCTCCTGCTGGGTATAATCCATGTGGGTCGGGTGTCCGAATAACGGGTTTTGTTGCAAAATAAAGGGATGAGCAAGCAACCCAGTAAATGAAATCACTAGGTCTAAAACAGGAATATCCGTCTAGTTACTCATTGCGGTAGTGTAGGTGCTATTAAACAAAGCTATCTTGTGATCCACTATAAAGAAATGTCATGTATTTCACACATCAAGTATGCACGTGCAATGATTCCTTCATGTTACTCATGTGGCTCGTATTGCTTGTAAGGGCCGTGAGCTCGTCAGCTCGTTCTCGTAATCTCGTAATCTCGTAATCTCGTAATCTCGTAGTCGTTACCTGGGAACGCTTTCTCATAGACCCAATGTCGTTTGGGAAAAGATGACTTGTCGTTCGCATTGTCACCTTCACGGGAGACGACGACTCTTACTCGTTCTCCTAATAAGGCCAACTTTGGCCTCCCCTCGACGGTCTCCTAATTTCCCATATAATAGCCAACTCAGGCTTTCGTTGCTCCTTGGGTAACAATGAGCAAGCAATCATTTCACGTTTTAGTATGCATAACACTTCCACACACCCATGAGTCCATTTATCATCTCTTATAATTATGCAGGATTGCGTCGATGGAAGAGAGATGGGACGAGGGACCTTTTGAGTTGGCTTCGGCCCGGCTAAGTCAGCCCGGCAAGACTCGGGACTGACCCGCCCGGCGCTGGTGGGTCTGGACCGAACCAGACTCGGATCAGGCCCCAAGGCCAAACTCAGTTCTGGTTGGTTCTGTGACAACCCCAGGACCCTTGCCCCGTTTCTGATTATCCTATATTTATTTTTATTTATTCTATTTTATTTATTGCTCCTGTGAGTCTTTCTATCTATAGACTTCTAAAGACTCTCATGATTAGACTAATTATTTCTACTCAAATTTTTTCCTTATTTTCTGCCAACCTTTATTCTTAAATTGCGGAAACGTTAATAGCTAAACTAATCTAACAGACATAGTAACTTCCAGGACAATTTGAAACATACAATATGTTATTTAATGGTAGTCATCCATTCTACTACAACAATCTTCCGATTTCCCTATTCTCTAATACATCCAAAATGCAAGGAAGCTAAGCACACTACATTTTCTCTCGCAATCTTACTACCCACGCTACCTCCCAACCTATCTTACAAACAAAAATGATTGGAGGCTATCCGATCACACGTCATAGCCGCTACCCCGTCAGATAGGACCTACTCCTCCAACCGGTGCGTCCTAAGGCGCAGCTCCGCCCTGGAATCCCGGTGGTCCATTGAAGTTGCGCAGAGGACCACACATCATTCCCCCCTTAATCTGTTCATGCCAAGAGACGAACTGGACTGTGATATGATCAGCCAACCCTACATCGATCCATATGGTCAAAGTGATGTGAACATATGTTGTGCCAAACTCTACATTAATAACGGTCCATTTCAAGCGAGTCATACGAGTAGGAAATCCGAACAACGGCCCTTGCGGGAACTCCATTTTGCACCTGAAAGATGATGGGGTGAGCGAACAGCACAGTAAATGAATATTTCTTGGCCTAAGGCAAGAGTATCAGCCCGATGCCCAACTTAGTGGTGTAAATACATTTTAAACAAAGCTATCTTGTAATCCATTAATAAAGGATGTTAGGCATTATCGATCATTGATCAAATCAGTTTCATAAAAACATATAAATGCAATTGACGGATTTTTCTTTCACTTTCAATTTCAAATGAAATGTAAATGCAATCGATATAATTTCTTTTCAAATAAACATTTAAATGCAATCGACGCAATTTCTTTTCAATTAAACATGTAAATGCAATTGATACGATTTCCTTTTCTTTTCTTTTCACTTTTGGGTATCCTCTCCCCGAGTTTCATCTGGAACTTCCGGTACCGGGCAACGTCGTCACTGCACATGTACGATGGCACATTCAATTCTTATCATTAAGTAAATGATGTCTACGTCATCGCCTCAAGTAGAACTTTTAGCGAATGATGGCACATGAAATCCGTTGTCGCGAGCAACGGCCGAGAAAATACATCGTTTACCCCCGAGCCCCTACGCCGTTGCTTTTCTCTCTAACGGTGGCGCGTCGATGTCTTTTAATGGCAATCACATACTTGTAAGCGCATGATCCATTTATTATCTTTCATCATTAGCCAACATGTAAAACTTTGAAAATGACGGGATGACGAGAATGGGACGAGGGATCAATCGGGTGGCGTACGACCCAACAAATTGAACCGATGGAACTTGGGATCACACTAGCTATTCGGACCATCCAAACTGGTCCCAAACAGAGCCGATTTAGGCCCAATTAGGCTGGGCTGGTTCGAATCTAGTCTGGAACCGGTCCAAACTAGTCCGACTCAGGCCTAGTAGGGCCATTCTGTACTCTGTTGGGTCGGGCTTGGCTGGATTCAGGCCCGACCAGATCTGGGTTGGGCTGGTCTCGGCCTGTCTTGCCTCTGCGAGTCCCGTTTTTCCTTCAATCAGTCCCCGCTCGGCGTCCTCAATTTTTCTCTCGCAATTTTAAACCAAAAACTTGTCGTTAATACCATGAAATACATGAACGCACACACAATCATACGTCAATGCAACACTAAATCAAGTAACAAACGGACATTACCGTGTTAGATCTAGAAAACCCATTTACCTCTTTACCGGATTACCGTATTCTACTATGATGAATAGAACCCGAACTAAGATTACGAAGGATGGCAGGACGACGGTGGCACAGCATGAGGTGGCACAGCAGCGGTGTGAAGCGATATGGTGGTGCCATGGGAGAGAGAGTAGCGTGAGGGAGGGGAGGGAGAGGCGTGAGAGAGAGGGAGAGAGAGAACATGAGGGAGAGGGAAAAGAAGGTGGTTATGGGAATGGAAGAACCCCACCACTATTTATAGTAGTTTTCCAACTTCTTCCCTAAGTTTCTTCATTAATGAACTTGGTCGTTAAGTTTTCTACAATGTGAATGCATTTATTAATGACCTTCCTCGACAAGTTTTCTACAAATGTGAATGCATTTATTAATAACCTTCCTCGACAAGTTTTCTACAATGTGAATGCATTTATATCATAAGTCTTAGTCAATTCTAAGTCATAGTCAATTCATCCTTATCTATTTATGATTGGTCCACCTAGCTTCCTTCTAGAATCTATTTACTTGTCTCTTCCTCATTGATCCACCTCAAACTCTAGATATCTTAGGCTTTTAGATTAGCCACTTATCGGCATTCTATTGATCCACTTGTATGGTGGATATGCATCCTTATCTTATGCATTAAATTTTATAATGACTTGATGCTTATCCCTTATCATTAATTCTTGAAAGCGACATTAATCTTATCATAGCATTAAATACTTGAAAGCGACATTGATTTTATCTTTTTAATTAATGCTTGAAAATGACATTCTTCTTATCCTTATCCAATTGACTTACTATTACCATTGACCTGTGCATTCTTATCCATTAGAAAATTGACTTACTATTATCTATTGACTTTCCATTGACTTGAGCATTCCTATCCATTAGAAAATTGACTTACTATTACCTATTGACTTTCCATTAACTTGTGCATTCTTATCCATTAGAAAATTGACTTACCATTCACTTCATTTTTATCTTTTAGAAAATTGACTTATAGTAGACTTCGCATTGACTTCGTTCTTATCTTTTAGAAATTTGACTTATAATTGACTTTGTATTGACTTCGTTCTTATCTCTTAGAACATTGACTTATAATTGACTTAATTGACTTAATATTGATCTTCCTACTTTGTTTGATCTATAAATATCAAGTTTAGCAATTTTCTAATGCAATTTTCCAATGCAATTTATATTTTCTAATGCAATTTTTCAAGAAACCTCTTCAATAGGTTAAATAATAACTTTCCTGAAAACCTACTAATTAGCCTGTTCTAAAATTCCTTAAAGATCATGTCCAAAAGATTTATTTTACCCTCTAATTATTTCTAATGTGAGGAAATTGGGGATGTCACAGGTTAGGTCTAGTCGGTTCTAGACCCGACCAGATCAGGGTCGGGCCGGGTTACGGCCCGGTTGGCCTTGGTAACTCCCATTCTGTCTTGATTGAACCTCATTCGACGTCCTCAACTCCTACCTCACAATTTAACCAACATAACTTGATGTTAATGCAATAACACACGTAACCGCATACATAACCACACATAAATGCAGCACAAGATTAAGCAATTAACAGACATTACCACCTTAGAACTAGTAATCCCATTTACCTGGTACCCGAACTACGATGTCCGATCGATATCGTGCAACAAAGAAAACAACAAGAGAGGCGGCATGACGGTGGCGGCGTGTCAGCGGTGGGACGGCTTGAGGGAAGTCGACGGGGAGAGAGAGAGAGAGAGAGAGAGAGAGAGAGAGAGAGAGAGAGAGAGAGAGATTGAGTTGGTGTGGTCCCAAATGGGGAACCACTTCGCTTTTTATAGTCACAGGAGCCTTTCCCAAGTCTTGGTCAATTCTATTTTATCATAAATCTTAGTCAATTCTAAGTCTTAGTCATTGGTGCATTTGTACCCTATATATTATCCTATCATAGAGTAGCTACTTAGCACGATCCTACTAGTCCACTTAGCTTTCTTCTAGAATCTAATTACTTGTCTCTTCTTCATTGGTCCACCTACCTTCCATCTAGAACCTAACTAGTTAAGTCTTCATCTGCATAATTAAATTATCTATTAAGCTTCTAAGTTAAACTTTCTAGAATTAACGGATGATTGTTCGTATACGATTGGAACGGAACGAAGTGGAGGTTGAGGCCGACAGTGGTGGAAGACGGCGGCACCACCTCCAAGCAGCGGCGCGACCTAGGCGTGCCAGCCTCGTACCACGCTGGCCTGCGGGTGTACCTTGGCCCCTGCTGCGAGCTGGCCGGGCGCAAGCCGACCAAGTGCTGTCCGTGCCGGTCTCAGGTCAGGCGTACCTCGCTCCCGATCTGTCGTTTTTCATAGTTCATCCTTCATCGTTATCTGGTCCGTTCTAAAATTTATTGTCATTTGTCTTCAGTATTTTCCTTCGTTTTATTCAAGAAGACTTCTAAGTCAATGAGACCTTATCTATAGAATTCAAAAGCGACATTGATGGTTATCCAAATGGTTTGAAAACGACATTGTTCTTATCTCTATGATTTGAAAACGACGTTCATCCTTATCCGTTAGTAAGTTCACTTACCATTGACTTATATATTAATTCAAGAAATATTATTTTATGTGATATTTTTTACTATGGAAATTTCGGGTCGTCACAACTCTTCCCCTCTTAAAAGTTTCGTCCCCTAAATTTAAACATACCCAGGTCCTCAAATAAGTGTGAGTGGTTGCGCTTCATGGTTTTTTCATTCTCCCAAGTTGCCTCTTCCACGCCATGTCCCTGCCACAAGACCTTAATTAGAGGAATAGTCTTATGTTTTAATACTCGTTCCTTCCGATCCAAGACTTGTACTGGTTCCTCGACATAAGTCATTCTTTCATCCAGGTCGATTATTTTGAAATTCAGTACATGAGTTGGATCGGGCTCGTACTTCCTTAACATAGACATATGGAAGACGTCATGGATGTTAGAAAGCCTAGGGGGTAAGGCTAGTTGGTAGGCCAGGTCTCCTACTCTTTCATCAACCACAAGACTCTCTAAGTTGGTATCTTACCAACATATGTAGCCGCACTACGCTTCTGCTACGCCACTCTGGTAAATCGTATTTGCATCCCCAACAGTCACTACAACGACAACTTCCCTCCTGAGTCCTTGAAGACCTTTTTCACATATTTTTCTCATCATCATTGTTCATGACAACCATCGAACTAGTAGATAACAGTACAATTGACAACTCTCCAATGCCATCACGTCATGTAGACGACTATCAATAAATTAATCCACCATCGATAACTCAAATTCATTCCTATGGTTTGCCAAATCCAAATGGCATCACAATGGACTCACCATGTTAATTAAATCATCCGGCATCACTCAATATGTACTAAACATCTTCCATTCACAATGCCAAATCTATATACCATGCCTGTGATTCTATTGGTTTCTATTTTAAAAATCCACACCCATCTATTGACACTACCGATTTGCTGACCAGCTGGCTCATGTGGATGGCTTTCGGTTGGTTGTTCGGACTCTGCAGATCGTCATGTCCGCAAGAACACATCCCTCGCACATAGCCAGGGTCCTCTCCGAATACACAGTGGAGGCATTAGAAATTCTATCACCAACTTCCACAAGGCATCCTAGGCATTACTCACTAATGGCATCATCTTTCACCATTTTAAATGCAATGTGATGATATGCATATGTTGTGACAAAAATCGATTCAGTTCAAATTTTGAAAACATCTCAGCCGTTGAAAATGCTTAGCTTGAAGTTTAAAATGTTTCAAACTTTAAAAGTATGCAATTCGAGCTTTGAAAATGACTCAGATTTTGAAAACAGTTTAGACTTAGAAAATAGTTTGGACTTAGCCTGACACCTATACCCACCTTTTTTAATGTATGACTTGGTTCATTCCTGCCCCCATCACGATCCAATAAGCCTACCGAGCTGCTTCGCCTGGTTCGTCCCCAAGCCACACACCTACGAAGGGATTCCCGTTCGACAAGTCTCATACCAAGTCTTACGGTTGTTAGGTATACCGTTTAGCTCGTCTCATACCAAGCTTCACGGTTTATCAAGTCCAATGTAAATATATGATAATGACATGTGTAATGGATGCACGTCCTCAAAACTCAAACCATTTTAAAGCAATAAATACGTGCAATGAATGTATAACCTCATAGCTCAAACTATGTGTGAATCGACCTCCAAAACATCAGTTCTTGATTTAAATTGAACCTCATACAACCATTAGTCGACCATAAATTCCAACTTGTAAGGGTCGATCATTACCAATCGACACCGATCTTTCTTGATCATCGCCTAAACTGTCCAAAACTATTCAAGTCCATCAACAAATATTAACATCTAATACTCCATACACCACTACGAGTTCATACCGATAGTTCGCGACTACCACTCGCTTCCTTATAAACATCACAACGTCATTCAGAGCATATTGATGAAGGTTAACATCTAGACCTCAACATGCCAGCACGAATTCATCCCTATAATCCTCGATCGTCACTCGCTTCATCGCAAGTCCAACATCCACCGTCCATGGTATTTGATTAACCACCAACCAATTCAAGTACCAATTAATTTTCGAATCGTCGGTCCTTCTCTTAAACTTAACATTATAAAACCATTAGGCGACCATCAAATCCCAAGATCAATTGCCTAGAATCTACATTACTCTTTCTTGGTTGTTGTTCACTTAGGTTTCAAGATCATCCAATATCCATTCTCATCATATCATTTATATCACATAGTCTTTCCGGCCTATCGTCCATGATCAATATCTAGACCTCAATGCACAGCCATAAATTCAAGCCTATGACTTATATCCATCACTCACTTCATTGAAATCATCTCCTATGTATTCAGGGCCTATCAATGAAATTCAATATCTAGACTTCAACATGCCAACATGAATTCAGTCCTATCATCCTCAATTACCCTCAACGATGGGGTCGGCCACAATCAACTGTACTAAAGTAACCACCGATCTCCAACTATTCAAGCCTAAAGTAAATCTTCACCACGATTCACATACCTAATATTTCCTCTGGATTTCTATCTTCAGTAAACACAGGTGGTTCAATCTTCAGAATTCATCCAATTTGTCCTTATATACGACGCTCGTCACATAAGCTCAACATCTTGAGTTACTGAATCTTCCATACCTTGGTCACCACACTATGCCTCTATAATCACCAATGATTAGCATAAACATTCATCTTAATTTCAAGCAATTTTTTTATTATTATTATAGTTACAATAGCATCCCCAGGGATTAAACCCCGGTCCTTTTCAGACCCCTTCATTCCCCATACCACCAAGCTATAGTGCTGGCGGTGTCAGAAAGTGCATACTTTAAAGTTGTATTCTTTAGGATCCATACTGGTGAGAGAAAACAAAATCAATCAATAGTATGCAATTCACACAACTTGATACAAACCTCATATTGATGGCTTCTCCCGCTTGGCATACGTTCTCCACATGGATTCTCCCAAGACTTCCTCTAGACTCTAACACATCACCCCAAGAATCTAGCCTAGACCTCCTTATCACTCCAACCTAAAACCTAGGCTCTGATACCACTCAAATGGGGATGTAACGTCCTAGGTCCTTTACCCCATTGTTCTACCTCTGTTTAATTTATTTATTATTTTCTGCCAACCTTTTATCCTTAAGGACTATGGTAGGCTCACTAATTTAGCAAACATAGTAGCTTCCAAGGTATTTATAAACCTACTTAGATTTTATATATGCAGTAGATATATCTCACAATATATCCACTAACCTCCCTTTCAACTGTACATAATCAAAATAGGGGAGGTTACCCTGACTAACGATACTCCGACTTCTCCTTATTCTTACAAGACTACTAGGACTTTTCCCTCCTCATAACTCGGGTACTCTTCTAAGGCGTTGCTCCTCCCTGGAATCCGGGGGACCATCAAAGTTGCGCAAAGGGCCCATGAGCATACCTCCACCTAGTATCTGGTGCCACGAGATAAACCTAAGGGGAAGCTGGGCTGGTAACCCAATGTCTATCCTGACAGTAGCTTTAATTCTAACATACTCGATACCAGACTCTACATCAATAACCTCTTGCTGGGTATAATCCATGTGGATCGGGTATCCAAACAGCGGGTTTTGCTGCAAAGCCATCTCTATTTCCTGAAAAATAAAGGGATTAGCAAGCAGCCCAGTAAATGAAATCACTAGGTCAAAAACAGGAATATTTGTCCAATTACTCGATGCAGTGGTGTAGGTGCTATTAAACAAAGCTATCCTATGATCCGCTATAAACAAATGTCATGTATTTCACACATCAAGTATGCACCTGCAATGATCATGTTACTCATGTGGCTCGTATTGCTTGTAAGGCCCGTGAGCTCGTCAGCTCAATCTCGTAATCTCGTAGTCGTTACCCGGGAACGCTTTCTCATAGGTCCAACGTCGTTTGGGAAAAGACGACGTCTCATTCGCATTGTCACCTTCACGGGAAACGACGACTCGTACTCGTTCTCGTAATAAGGCCAACTCTGGCCCCCCATTAACGATCTCATAATTAATAGCCAACTCTGGCTTTCGTCGCTCCTTGGGTGACAATGAGCAAGCAATCATTTTTCATTTTAATATGCATACACACTTTCGCACACCCATGTGTCCATTTATCATTTCTTATAATTATGTAGGATTGCGTCGATGGAAGGGAGACGGGACGAGGGATCGTTTGAGTTGCCTTTGGCCCGGCTAAGTCAGCCCAGCGAGACCCGGGATTGACCCGCCCAGCACTGGTGGGTCTAGACCAAACCAGACCAGACCAGATCGGGGTTGGGCGGGGTTCCAGCCCGATTAGCCTTAGTGACTCCCATTCGGTCTTGATTGATCCTCGCTCAGCGTCCTCGACTCCTCCCTCACAATTTAACCAACATAACTTGATGTTAATGCAATAACACATGTAACCGCATACATAATCACACATAAATGCAGCACAACATCAAGCAATAAATAGACATTATTACATTAGAACTAGTAATCCCATTTACTTGGTACCCGAACTACGATGTCTTATGTCGTGAAACAAAGAAAACAAAAAGGGAGGCGGCGTGACGGCAGCGACGGCGTATCGGTAGTGGGGCGACGTGAGGGAAGTCGGCGGGGGGCGGGGGTAGAGAGAGAGAGAGAGAGAGAGAGAGAGAGTTGGTGGGGGCGTGGGGGAGGAGAGAGAGGGATTGAGTTGGTGTGGTCCCAAATGGGGAACCACTTCCCTTTTTATAGTCATAGGAGCCTTCCCCAAAGTCTTGGTCAATTCTATTTTATCATAAATCTTAGTCAATTCATCCTTATCTCTTTATGATTGGTCCATTTGTACCTTATATGTTATCCTATCATAGAGTAGCTACTTAGTATGATCCTATTGGTCCACCTAGCTTTCTTCTAGAATCTAATTACTTGTCTCTTCCTCATTGGTCCACCTACTCTCCATCTAGAACCTAACTTGTTAAGTCTTCAGTAGCGTAATTAAATTATCTCTTAAGCTTCAAAGTTAAACTTTCTAGAATTAACGGATGATTGTTCGTAGACGATTGGAATGGAACGAAGTGGAGGTCGAGGCCGACGGTGGTGGCCGACGGTGGCACCGCCTCCAAGTGACAGCGCGACCCGGGCACGGCGGCCCCGCGCTACGTGCGCTAGCGGGTGTGCCTCGACCCCGACTACGAGCTGGCCAGGCGCGAGCCGACCGAGCGTCATCCGTTCGGGTCTCAGGTCAGGCGTGCCTCGCTCCCGGTCTGTCGATGTTCATAGTTCATCCTTCGTCGTTATCTGGCCCGTTCTATAATTTCTTGTTATTTGTCTTCAGCATTTTCCTTCACTTTATTCAAGAAGACTTCTAAGTCAATGAAACCTTATCTATAGAATTCAGAAGCGACATTGATGCTTATCCAAAAGGTTTGAAAATGACATTGTTCTTATCTCTATGATTTGAAAACGACGTTCATCCTTATCCGTTAGTAAGTTGACTTGTCGTTGACTTGTCATTGACTTTATCAAGTTGACTTATCATTGACTTATATATTAATTCAAGAAATATTACTTTATGTCATATTTTCTGCTATGGAAATTTCGAGTCGTCACATAATAGTTAAAAAAGTACCCAAATATTATACTTCGTCTTCAGCTAATAGTTTAAAGTTTTAAAATAATTCGCAGTGCTGCCACCAAATTTGCACGATACGATTTAGCGAACTTCGATCTTTTCTAGTGCTTATAATTATTCAAATCAATTACTATAACCTTTTCCCGAAATAACAGAAAAATAGCTATGTCTTTTTGTGAGTTTGCCTATGTATGTATCGTTCCCTTATGTGTCATGCATGTCGATCCATTCCATCATATCAAAAGCCTAGTTAAACTAGCGTGGCCGCAATAAATTGGTTGAGTTACATTTCGGTCAATTATGTCCACATGTCAACTTAAATTAACGTCCAAAATGGATACATATTCCACCATAAAGATCAGATTACTCATGTAATAGGACAATTTCGAAGCTTTTTCATCAAACCAGTACACGATAAATGCCAAAGCCACAATCTCTTACTGAAAGAAAAAAGGCTGCAAAAGGACATCAGAAGTGTCAAAATTTGTGCACGTCGCTCACTTTAATGCGAAAATTTCTCGACGGCTCACTTAAGTGCCAAATGGGACAAAAAACGATCACTTAAATGTCAAGTCGGAGAAATTTCAGCCAAACTAATTACATGGCATTTATTATTAAACTTTTAATATTACGTGACAAATTTAAAAAAAATCAGTCCTCGTGAAAATTTTTGTTAAAAATTCAGTGCACATGGATTTCTAAACTTAAAAATAAGCTACATTTTTAAAAAAAATTGATTTAAAATAAGCTGAAAATTAAAAAAAATTAAAATTTTAAAAAAAGAAAAAAGTTTAGAAAAAAGAAAAAGAAAATAATTAGGGCTTGCAAGCCCTCACCACTGCAACCCCTTTCATTTTCTCTTTTTTTTTAGTTTTTTAGCTTATTTTAAATTTTTTTAATATATTTTTTTAACTTTGAAATATTTTTATTGCTAACTGGATCCTCCGGTGAGCCAAGTACACTTAATTTATTAATAAAAAAAATTCCACGTAGGATTTTCAGCCAAGTAGACCAGAGTTGCCACTCAAATAATCGTTCTTCAAAAAATTTGGCATTTAAATGATTTGAAAAAAAAAAATTGGCACTAAAGTGATCGTCGTACATAAAATTTGGCACTTCTAGCGTCCTTTTGCAGAAAAAATGCACACGAGCATTCCCCTCTATTTCAGTCACACTCTTTCTCAATAAGACGGTATAGATGCACATAATTTCAGTCGGACTCTAATTGAGTTTGAGCGTGTTAAAGTATTGTCCCTTCATCTATCAGCTTAAATTTTTGGAGTGATATTTGAGTTAAACTTTTGAGCAGGATATCTTATTCAGGTTCCGTCCCAATTTATTTCGCATATGCGCGCTCCCCTCTGATATGTATATGAGAAAGAATGTTAAAGCATCGTACATCACTTGTTTATAAGATTTTAGCATGCCTTATATTTAAGTCACCCCTCTAAATTGGTTGCCTTAAATTCTAGAAAAATTACCAAAAAAAAAGGTCTTAAACCTATTGCACTTTTGCCAATTTAGTCTTAAACCGTTTATTTGTGTCAACTGAGTCCATCCGATTAATTTTGTTCGGAAATTGCTGACATGGATGCCGGTAGTCCTACGTGTCACATCTGGTGTGACGTCCCGGAATTTCAAGGCCTATTATGTGAATAATATTGGACTGTTGGAATTGAGTGACGTTTGTCGGACGCAGGAATCGTTCAATCTGAAGGTCATTAGCCGTCGGTCGAAGCATAGTTAATTGTAGTTCGATTAGATTAGTCGCGCCGTAATTAGTCTTCGTCGTATTCCTTCGCGCCCGAGCCAACCCTGAACCAAATATTCTGAACCAGTCCTAAATCGTCAGATTACCGAAATACCCTAAGATATTATTCATATACGCCAGAAACAATTAATACCGAATGACCGTGGGCCCCGCCTCATAAATGCCAAAATCAAATCACCTTTTTGACCTTTGAGAATTTACATGAATGCCATTTGACCCTTGAAAAGACCAAATTGCCCCCAAAGACCATTTCTCTCTCCTCTCTCTCTCTCTTCCCTTTCTCTCTCTTCCTTCCCCTCCATTTTTCACGCACGGCAGCCCACCCCCTCCATCTTCACGCACGTTCATCTTCGTCTCGCGTTCGTCACCGCCGTGGACCACCGCCGCCGCCCGCCGCTCGCGCCGCCGCCGTCCACCGCGCCCCCGCCAAGCCGCGCCGTCGCCGTGCCGAGCCTCCCGCCGTCCCTACCGCTGCTGCCCAGCCCCTGTGCTGCCGCCGACCAGCTACTGTCGCCCCCCCAGCCAAGCCGCCGGAGCCACCACAGCCCCACCGGACCTTGGCCGGAGCTCCACCGAGCTTGCCGCCCGTCCGCCGTGTCCGTTTGTCATCGTTTGGCCATTTTCCAGCCGTCGTTCGTCATCGTCCGGTTGTCGTTTTAGAAATCCGACACCGTGGTTGGGTCCCGATCGACGAGGAGAGTTCGTAGGGACTGCCGCCGGAATTTTTGTCGTCGTCGTCTCTGCCGCTGCCGCCGCCGCCCTCCGCCGATCGCCGCCAGTATTGCAGTGAGTTAACCCCTAATCCCTGATTAGGAAGTTAATTGCACTTAGTAGGTTAATTAATTAGTTCTCGTAATTAGATTAAATAGTTACCGCAGTTAATAGATAGTTACCGTGGTTAGATAGTTGACTGTGGTTAGATTAATTAGTTACCATAGTTAAATTAAATAGTTACTATGGTAGATTAATTAACTCTTGTTGTTAGTTGAATTAACCGTGGTTAGGTGGAATAGTTACCATGGTTAATTGCATGTTGTTGTGTCTAGTTTGTGGCGTTCGATCGTAGATTGGACTGAGTGTTGATTGCGCATTAAATTGCTGAATGATCACACTAGGATCGAAATGCCATGTTAAATGGAAATTGAATATTCGCGTGACCAATTGTGATTTTGAGTGTGAAAATGGCCGTGGGCCAGGTTTGAGTGTGAAAATGGCCGTGGGCCAGGTTTGAGCATGAAAATGGCCGTGGGCCAAGTTTGAGCATGAAATTGGCCGTGGGCCAGGTTTGAGCATCAAAATGAGATTTGGCTTGAGAGCCGGTTTTAAGCGCGAGGTCATGCAGAAGTTTCACCGTGTCACCCTAACGTAACTGGGGGCACATGCGATACCCTTGTTGGCATGGGTCGCCGCCTAATGAGTCTGTGTGCTGGCGACGTACCGTCCGGGATTCCACGGCTTATTGGTTGCCTGTCAGTCCGTGCCGGTGACGGACCGTCCGGATAACACGGCTGATGAGATGCCGGTCGCAACTCGTGTTGGTCCGTAATCCCTCCTGGAATTATTCCTAGTGTGCTCGCCTTAGGGAATTTGAGAGAGCCATCGGATGCCGTCGCCGTTAACGTTGTGGGACGACGCCCGGTTAATCCGGAAGAGTACTAGCAGCGAGGCTGTGCTTTGGCGAGAGTGGGGTATCTCTTGGCCGGCTGACCGGAACGCGTTTATTGCATAGTGCATGAGTATTGCTGAGTGTTCTGGCTGATTGGTTGATGCATTGTTTATTCCTTATCATGTCATATCTGTCGCATGGCTCCAGACGAGGTACGTTGCATGTGATTGTTGTTTTGGATGTTGGGTTTATTTCGCTAGAATGGTTAGGCTGTGAATCAACGTCCTAATCGGACTTAGGCGTTGACTCGCTGAGATTCATATCTCATGCGCTTGGCTGATCGCCTTTCAGGTCCTTGAGATGGCCGCACGCCACGTTAGGTTTGGTGTCCCGATCGAACTAACGACGGTACTTCATAGCCGTCACGTCGCTAATTCTGAGGACGTGTAGGAACAACATGTCACAACAGTCTGGGTTGACGAGGGGTTGCCATACTATGTGGCACACCTCTTTAAGGCCTGGTTCATGTGTCAAACTGGTGTTCCCATAGGACCGATTCGGGGGTTTGATGTACCCCTGGGTGCGGGTCCAATCGTCCAGACTTGGGACGCAACGGAGGCTGAAATGCCGGACGGGGAGATCATGGACCCAGATCTGAGTTCGGAGGAGGAGGATCCAGATTCGCCACCTGGTTATCATGGTTGACCCGGTGTTGTTGGCCCGGGGGTTTTGTGCAGCTGTGGAAGAGTTTTGTTGGCCGTCCTGTATATAGCTGGTAGTGTAGTAGTAGTGTATCGGCTGTAGTGCGCCCCGACCCGGCCCGGTATCTTTTTGTGGGTCTAAGGGGATCAGTCTGAGGAGGACTTGTGTAAATTATGTGTGTATTGTGAACTAATCAAGCAAATAAATAAAAAGGGTTTGTTGTTGGTTGTTGTTTGTTGTAGTTCCTATTCTTTCTATCCCTGTTGTTGTTGTTCGGGGTTGTTATTCCCTTCCGCATGTGCTTAATTATAAGATAAAAGAAATGGGTCGATGATCTGCCTAGGACACCATCCTTTGACCTGACGTTTGGAAGGGATGGTCGCGCGCCCGGAGTTCGGGGCGTGATATCTAGCGCTGACGTGGACATTTTCAAGTAATATTTTATTAATTTTTCTTTAATTTTTTATAGTTTAATTCTTTTTTAAAAAATTTCTTTCTTTTCCTTTACTTTTTATTGTTTTTTGGAGTAAGGGTCGGCAAGGGATCGCAGTCCTCGCTGAGGCCAACGAGCACTTGGTGGCCCTTGCCCAATGCCTTCACTGGCCACAAGGAGGGTGTTGTGGTCCTCGCCCCGATCTAGCAAGGGCCCCAATGCACTCATTGTGGCTACCGCTAGTCAACGCGAGGGCCTCGATGCCCTCGCCAGCCGAAGCCCTCTACGGCCAAAGCGAGGACGCGCGAGCCCTCACCTGCCATTGCAAGGGCCAGCGACCCTTGCCGGCACTCCAAAAACATTTTAAAAAAAAGTAAAAAAGGGGGAAAAAACCATAAAAAAAAAATTCAAAAAATTATTAGAGTATTATAGAAATGCCCACGTCAGCGTCGGCCGTACTGCCGGCGTCTATGTAAGCAATTTCTGACCAAAGTTGGCCAGATACACTCAATTGGCAAAAAGTGAAAACATATTTAGTTCTCAATTGGCACAATCAAAAGGTTTAGGATTGAATATATAAAAAGTTAATAGGTTTATGACTGTTTTGGTAATTTTTCGAAAAAATTTCCATACAGTAGACTGACGTGGAGAGGTGCATTCTTCAAATCGTTCAAAAAGGAGGACTAATTGAGGTGCACCCAAGTGGACTTAAACATCAATAGCGTTAAACCACGACAAAATAAAGATACGATGAGAAAGGAATGCAATGATTTTGCACAAAAGAGCACGACTCTAGTAGACAGTCGGGAGAGAAATTTTAGGGTGTACGTTGTTACGAGGATATTTGGTCACCTCAATGAGAAAAATTGTGTATGGAGCCAATTAGGATGTGAAAATAGTCATACCGTATCAAAAGATGGTTGATTCGAAAAGAACGTAAACCAATCGGAGTTAATCTGTCATCATGCTTGATGTGTGCATTTTTAAATTCTTAAATTTGCAGAATTAATGTAGATTATTGAAAAGGACAACGTTCTTTAATAGAGTTTCCTTAGCAACTTAGCTATGAATTTGTTTTTTTATTTTTATTTTTTGCAAAGTCTAAGAACGGATCTTGTATTTAAGTAGGATAATGGCTCTTGACATGTTGGGATTACTAGCAAAATTACATTATAGTTCTTGACTCAATATAAAGAAATTGTACACATTTATATGCAGAAATAAAGACATTATAATTATTTTGACTTTCTCGAGTCCCTGTTTAGGGCTTTTTTCCAGCTCCAGTCCGACAAAATATTAGGTGCTTCAGTAGTGCCGTGACACAGCGTTCGAGCACAGTTGAGAATGCAACATGCGTCAAGTGGGACCGATGTCGAATTGAAAATATTGAACCCATACTAGAGCTTACATTAAAAATTTGTCCAAAAAGTCGTACATTTATTGTATGAAAGCCAATTTAGCCACAAACCTTTCAATTATGCCAATTTAGTCTTAAAATTTTTGACGATTTGTCAATTTAATCTTAAACCTTTTGACATTTTATCAATATAGTTCTTTCGCCTAATTATCCAAATAATAGGTTCATGACTGAATTGGCAAAACTTTAAGATGTTAAGGATTAAATTTATACCAATAAATGTTTATGACTAAATTGATACGATTGAAAGGTATATGACTAAATTGACACAATTAAAAAGTTCATAACTGAATTGATCGTCGTACAATAGATCTAGAACTTGGGACGATTATCTCCGGCTAACGTGAGAGCTTTTTTCTAATGGATCCTGAGCTGCACGAAAGAGGTTTACCAAAATCTCTTGCGTGAAATTTGCTAAAAGAGTGTTGACCGGGGAGTGATAGCTGAGACTTTGCTTTCAATTACATGACCGTCGAAACTAACTCTCTGCCTTTGAGTCTTGTTCAAGTTTTCATCTAGCTGCTAGCCGAAGCAATTGACAATGTTCCATTGACATGGAACTCTAAAGCATCTTTCACGCATATCACATCTACCAAAGAAGGACCATAATTTCATATCCCTATCCAAAAAAAAAAAGAGAAAAAGAAAATCTCTGAAATCATTTCCAGAAATTCGTCTCCCAAGAGAAAGATTTGCAGCAGAATATGGTGTTGAGAGGAAAGGTTTTGGAAATGATTTAGAAAATAATTTGGAAATCGGGGATTTCGACTCGACACGGAACCTGCTTTACACGTGTTGCATTCTCCATGGGCAAAGTACGATCCAAATGCTGGCTTTTTCTCTTCACCATAAAAAAGTCAACTCCCAAGTCCCATTTTCTCACACAGGCAGAGAGAGACATTTTGATCCTACATTTTGATCTTGGAAGGAATAATAAAAAAAGTGCATATCTTTCCTAGAGAGTCATATTTCCGAAAACTTCATATTTCAACATTTGTATGTTCTAAAAGTTTCATGAGTTTTGCCAAATATGAAATTGTGAATATTATTGGTAGGTTTTAGGCTTTTAACAGTGTAATAGACAAGATTTTATCTCCTATCTTTTATACCAGAACTAGTTATAATCGTCAAACGTGCTTAATTTTATTAACTGTTGAATAAATTATTTTTAAGCACTTGTTATAGTTGTCAAATAGGTTCCAAGTTAAGCTTTCTTTTCATCGAGGAATAAGATATCTCAGTTTGGATCTCTGTCCTATCTTTAACTCTCATCTCTCTAACTTTTGCTCTGTCTCTTTGCAGAGCGTGAAAGTTGAACCCTACACCTATGATACTAGCATATCCACTCCCCAATCCCTTACCAGTAGGGCCGCATGCCTATTGGCATATCTAAATTCTTCTTCGAAAAGTCTTTTTATCTTTATTTTTAAGATAAGAGACTAAGCCAAAGAAAGGTAAATTTTAAGTAATGAGCATTGCTATGATTGGCTACGACAAAGAGCTTCCTAAACTTCCAAACCAACTTCTAAATTCACGTCATGTTAGAAACTTTTCGCTATAATATGTTCAATTTTGATGCCAATGCCATCACTCGTGATTCTTTCTAAGGCTTCCAAACCAACTTCTAAGGCTTCTTTCTTCCTAGTTCCGTTTGTGCCAGGAATTGGCCTGGCTCCCGTGTGCCGAAGATCAACTAGTAGCAAGGAATCAATGAGTTGCGACAATTAAAAGAAAAAATAATGAAGGATAAAGGAAACTTTTGCGCAATTGATGGCAAATTACTACTATTAAAAGTTTTTGATATTGAGGTAACACATGTGAAAGTACTAGGTAAAAGAGTCTCACATAGATGAATTTACAACACACGGTCTTAAGGTGAAGGTAGGTTCAATTGATTTTTAAGGCACGTTAATCCACAAATTATGCTCCCTTTTCTTCTTTGATCTTGTGGTTCATGAAATTCGATTTTGGATTGACGTTGAAGACCTATAACCTTTTAAAATGTCAACATCAACGCATCGGTTCATTTAGATAATTTTCATAAATACTTCAAGTTTACATTGTTTGGGCCCAAACCATTTTGGGCCTAGAGGGCCACAATGGGCCCAGGGACTTCAAAGGCCACTTCCACCAGTGTCCTAGGCCTTTGCGGCCATGAACGGTCATTGGAACAGTGACCGTTTTCCCTCTCTCCAGTTCCCCCTTCCTTTTTCTTTTTGTGGTCTTGAATACAGTGAGCCGCCAACCTAATGAGCACGAGCAGACCAATTGGGACTGCGAACGCCGGATGAAACCCTTACCCGACGAACCCAAGCCGGATTGGCTAAGAAAAATGTCAGCTGTGGGAGGGACATTCGAACGCAAACTTGTCAATGGCAAAATGAGGGCCTTCCCCACAGCGAGTGGCAACAATTTCCCTTGCAAGTCATTGAGTAGGACGGTCCTTCGGACACGACCATGCGACGAATCAAAGAGTACGTCATTTCTTGCCGCCAAGCAACTCTATAGCTTCCCGGAGCATTCAAGGTTTGCCGAGTGCGTGACAACCGTGTTGGGACCTCAATTTTAAGGCCACTCCAGGTACGACTTTTACAAGTCACATGAGGAGGTTGTTCAAAGAGAAAAGATCTGCCTAGCTGCTTGTACTTTTAACAAGTAACTTTCGAATTTCCTTAACTTCTGATCTATGAACCGGCACTGACGGTTTAACATATTGTTGCGTCATCGGCCATTGGATCGGTCCAAATTAGGTCTTGGAAAAGAGGACTCTTGACTCTTAAAATGCTAGAATATTCGTACATTGGTGAAAATACTGTTGCAGAAATCATGAGAATTGTGCAAGAGTTTGGTATTACGGATAACGTTTTCTCCCTTACCTAAGATAACGCTAGTGCTAACAACTCCATGGTTGGGAATCTTGATGCAATTGCGAGGGCGGGTTTTTCACCGAAATTCGTTCTTCGGCTTTTAAATGTGATAAAGGGTCCTGTGATGATCTTGGACAAGAGAGCTCTTGAGAGTTAGAATATCAACACGTGAAATTTGCAAAGATTCCAATATAATTACACAAATGTTGCCTCGTCCAGAGTTTAACTCGATGGAGAGACTTCGCAAGTACAACTCAAAGGGAATCGATACAAATGAAAATGAAAGAAACTACACAAACGTAGACCAAACCAGAGTTTGACTCAATGGGTTAGCTTAGCAAGCACTTCTCTCAAGAAATGACGAACCAACGCACCCAAACCAGTGTCAGAGTTTGACTCGATGACACTGCCTTGAATACGCTTCGATAATACACTAGAGTTTGACTCGATGGCACGGTATCTGGGATAAAGATAAACGCCGGAGTTTGACTCGATGACGAGAATCTGAAATCTACAGCTAAGAAAAGTAAATGCAGTGCGATAAATAAAGATAAGATAAATTTGTTGATTTGATCAGGGGGCGGGCTTCCTTTGTTGTTGCCTGGTGGTCATTATAATGGTTGGAGTGGTAATTGCTCTTCAGCGGTTCTAGCTCTTACGCGCCAAAAGTTGCCGCGTTCTTTATCTTCTTCAAACCCTTTTGACTTCGAGCAGTTATTCGACTTCAAATAACTGATGATGTTGGCTCCCTTGTCTAACCCTTCTATTAAGGTCAGTCGTGTCCACATTCTCCGCTTTGGAATCCGAAATCCCAGTAACTATCAATAGGACATGCGTCGGCTTTCTTTCGATCGTGAGGGGTAAGCCCATGACTTCCGCATTCCACGGACTCCTTGACTTGTTTTCAGGGACTTATTTTGACTCTATTTGCTTCAAAACTGTTCTCCCGCCATAAAATCTAAGAGGATACTTTTGATATTCTCTAGCACTCTTTTAAAAGACCTTGAACTTGGCGGGATTGTTCCTCGTTGGCGCCCAAGTCACTAGCTAGTTTGATGACCTCACCAATCGATGCCAATCGGCACTATCTCCTGCTCTGCATAAGCCTTCTTCATTCTCTATCGAGACGCATATTTCTCTTGTCTATCACGTGTGTTGACTCTTCACGTGTACTGCTCAGGTGTCAACTCCTCACGTGCTTTGCACGTACGTTGGTTCCTCACGTGATCCGCATATGTATCGATCTCTCACATGTGCAGCACGTGTTTCAGCGGGCGATTTATTTTGAGTGCAAACATATGCCCCTTTTTAAAAGGATTAAAATAACTTTAATTCTTTTAAATATTACCTTAGCCTTTCGCGACTTCCTTGGTTAAGCATCGTTTCGATTCAAACGCTTCGTATTCCGCATTCTGACAATTAGGCTATAATCCCATTATGCCTCGCCACGTTATCTGATCTCTTGCGATTTTTGAGTCTTTGTAATCATGATCTTCTCGGATCAACGTCTTTTGGGTTTCGATTTCAAGGGGAATAAAAATCCAACCTTTTGCTTCTTCTTTCTTGAACTCTTAAACCTTAAACCCTTCTGTCGCTTCCTTGAGTCTTCAGGTTTCGATGGCACGACGTTCTTCCAAAACCCTTTCCCAGACTTCTTCCAAGACACTTTCCGAAGATCTCATAACTAGCATTGACAAATTAAAGCACGGCGAATACTCCAACAACTATTATCTTGATCTTCTGACTTGTCCGAAAGCCTATCCATACCGGTTAATTCTTGGCCCATGTTTCTTTCATCATCTGGAAATTCCGTCTTCCCTTTAAAGTTATTTTCCAGTGAAACGTGGGGAACTACTCCCTTTTCGGAGGACTACCCTATTTGACATATGGCCTACTCAACCTTCCAAGTTTCGAGGGCTCCCCTCGCTCGACCGGGATTTTCACTAGTGGTACCTTCGCATGAAGGGTGATCGCACAATAACAACTATTTGGGAATCGAATGGCTTAGGTACCGCCTTAGAGTTTAGTATGTTGTCGTACGACCTTAATCCCGGACTGTTAGGTGCTGCCATCAGCTTTTAGTCTCCCTCTACGAATTGCTTCTTTTTCCCATGGGGAACCATATCGGTCACTCTTTTAGACATCTACACAATTGCCAGACTTTCTCCACTTGGTAAATCTACTGATGATCTAAAAGATGATGATGCCCTTTATGTTTCTTATTCTAATCTGGCTTATGGGAAATTTGTGAAATAATTTCGTTCGCTTTCTGGCCTAATCAGTAGCCATGAACATGTGGCCTTCTTGCTCTACTGGCTTTCTAAATATGTCTTCTTCAATCCGTCTCTAAAAATATTCAAAGAACTGTTGCAGATTGCTTCTAACCTCGGGTGGGTCATCAAATTGCTCTGGGTCCCTTAGTGCTAGCTGCTTTGTATAGAGGTTTCACTCATGCTACTTGGGCAATGAAGACCTCATTTTCCAAGCCAAACTCTAAAGGGAGTGGAACTCTATTTGGACCCTTCTGGATTATACAATGCTGGTTGAATCTTCATTTTACTTCGTTCTCTATTGCCAGCACTCGAGACTTTCCACATTGGGTTTCTTCCAAATTCAGACCAAATTTCCCCTTGTCTTTTGGATGTCGTCTGTTGAGTCGTTCTTACATTCCCATTCCTCACAATATCTCTTCATTCTCCATTTACCTCCAACTGCTTGATAATCTGGATGAAGCCAGCATTAACTTCTTTGGGTATATTGGTGAGGAATTTAACTTTCTCTTCGACTTCTCCTTCGATCAGAGTCAGCCCCTGTTTTGACTATGTGTCCTTACTCCAATTGACTTACCAATCAGAACATGTATTAAGGGAAAATTATTCCCGGGTTTTGAAGTCTACTCTCCCCAATGTTGTGCTAGATAGTTTGGATTGACTCAGTCTGTTCCAATGCCTATCCCTTACTCTCTTGAATTCTCTCATACGTCAAGAAAGCAACATAGTCTTCAAGGCTCACTAGCTTTTGCTCATTGTTCAGAAATCACTAGGGTAATGCGGGCACGATTGTTTCCTCAGCTTCATGAATTTCCTTGCATACCGAATCAAACTCAAGAATGGACCAGTTGGTGGCTCTCTTTCACCCTTGAGAGTCCTTATGAAACTGCTCAAAGTAGGTATGCTATCCCACACCAGAAGGCTACCTCGGGCCATAACTAGGGACTGCATTTTAACTTTCGAGCATCATGAAACTATGCTATAAAACTCAAAAGGCTTCAGGATTTATGTTCCACAGGATCCACAAAGTGGCAAGTAGAGAACATACTTATAACCAGAGCATCATTTCAAGCTAACAATATCATTCTAACCAGATGACAACACCATTCTCGAGAGGAGGAGAAAGATTTAAAAGGCCATGGGAGTGTTGAAACACACTTTTATTTCGAGGAGGGCTAGTCTGCCCCAAACCATTACAACACATTGCCTTATATAGGCAAAAACACAAGGGAGTTCTCAAAACTCGTGAATTACAATAGGACAATAGACACGATAGTGAATAGTGACATTACATAGTGAATAGTAAAAGTGAATAATGATAGTGAACAGTATCCTATTCGCCATTATTTACTACAGTGTCACTATCAGTCACCTTTTCAAACAGTAGAAATACTATTTGCTATAGTGAAAACACTATGCGTCGCGCACGCTTGTCTAGTCTACAAATCTTCAAGATCACTTTATGAGATTTCACTGTTTGATGAGGTGAGATCTTCAGCATTGTGCTCATGGGCAAACTGTTCCTTCAACACTCTTTTGATTTCTTGGGCAGCCAAAACTTTTTCAAAGTTATCTTCAGTCACTCTAACCTTTCTTTTCCTTCTTCTTGGACTAGAGGCATCGGATTCTCTTCTTGGTATTTACAAAGCATTGGATTCTCTTCTTGGCATCTGGGGTTGAGGCCAGCTGGAAAAATCTGTGTTCTCTGGAACATCACATGGTGGCACATCATACGGAGGCACATCAATTACCATGTCTATCGGAGGAAAACCAAAATCCCATGGATCTTGAGAAAGAGGGCCACCCCAAGGGTCTGGTTGCTCTAATTGTTGTGGATGATTTGCATTACACTCTGCAAGAGCTTGTTGGATACCATCTCTTGTAGGTTCATGGGCCTGGGAGTTTTCCCATGGTACTTCTTCATCATACGCACTTGGCCAGATTTCTTTTGGAATTACCTAGTTCTTTTCATAGAGTATCTCTGTATAGTTCTATATTCTACATCAAGGTTTGCAATACTACACCCATAAGACTTGTAGATCGTAGCGAAAGAGACTGAAGGACCAAGGTATTCCAACTCATGGGTTTGAGGAGGATGGAACCTGTGAGTAGGGCAGTTATATCTCCATGTCCTGTGAAAAATCACTGTGGTTTGGATGATATCTTCAGAATAACAATACTTTAACCGTAAGTGATTAATCTGCATTTCAAACTAGACTCGCCAATAGCATATGGGCCAGAACTACTAGAGTATTTCTTCCAGATGCTTGAAGTAAGAATCTTCATGCCCTTCTTGATATCGCTTGATATACCGCAAAATTCTTGCAATAGGGAATTCAATTGCAACAGTGAAATTATGGAATACATACTAGAAAAACCATTTGAGTTCTTTAGGGAATGCAACTGGGCTGATGGTGAACACATGAATAAATGGATAATCATGTCTCATACCAAATGGTCTGAGATTAAGCCCACCATACTGTTTGAAGACCTTGACCTGATATTCCCACATCATTTCTCTACATCCAGTGTAGAATCTTTCCTGTTAGTGGAGATATGGGATTTCTAGAGGCATACTCATATCCCATCCTGAGGAACTGGAAGAAGATTCATGGAACATGAAGATGGAAGTTATGGCCAACTCTTCTTTAGGCCTGGAGAGAAGATCAGCAAGAACATTTTTCTCTCCTTTGACATGCTTAGTCTCAAAGGAATACTTTGAGAACCATTCCACCCATTGCAATAAGTACGGATGTGGAACCATCTTCTGCTTAAACTTCATCATTTAAGGGAAGGATGCCATATCTATTTCTACAAGAAAATGATGACCGATAAGATGGAATTCAAACTTTTTTATCCCATACTTAACAGCCAAGATTTCTTTGAATGTCGAATGGTAATGCATCTCAACTTAGGAGAATCTTCCACTTTTGTGCCCACAAATTCTCCTCTTTCCATCTTCTTCTTCTTCTAAACGAATTGCTACCCAATATTTATCACTGACATCAGTTTGAAGAATTCTTTTCCTATCAGAAGGAATTTGCAAAGGAGGCAAATCCTATAGCTTTTCTTTCGAGGACTTGATGGCTTCTGTTTGGGTCTTCCCCCACGGTGGAGGGTCCTTTTTTAACATCTTTTGTAATGGGTGCAAAAGCTTAAAAATCTTTAGGACAAAGTCCCTAAGATAATTTACTATGCTAAGGAATTGTTGGATTTGCTTACGAGAAAGATCTTCATCTGGGAACTTGAAGAGTTCCTTAGCAACATGATCGCCTGGTTGGAATGCTCTGTCTCTCAGGTGCATCCCCAAGAATTCTACTTCTTTATGGGCTATCATCATCTTTTTTTTTGCAAAAGCATGATGCCATACTGTGACGTCCCAAGTACTCCACCTACTAATGAGCTCTATTTTAATCTGATATTAAACATATAACAGAAGATGCATGCGAGAAATGTTATGGAAATCCTTCACCAAACAATAATAAGAGCAAATAAGATCAGGCACACACGTCTCATGGGTACGGCCTTTATAGGTTTCACTACCTATACCTGTCAAGTAGTAACATCCACCACTCACATCAGAGACACTTGATTTCCCGTTTAAACATATATAATTATATATATATAGCCAATTATATGTACATCAGAGTTTTCAGCAGATAACTAGGAAAACAGCAAAAGATAACCACCACCCGACTACACTTACGTCACGTCACGTCCTCCATCGCTACCACCCCATCCAAGATATATCCACACTATGGCACTGTCCAAAAAGTGCCAGCCGTAATGCCACCACCAAAAGTCTGCATGTACAAACTAGTCGTCAGTTAACCACGAACACCACTACTACTCCACACCATTGTTGTCGTCAGGGTGCATATAAGGCAACAGACCTGTCAGATGGCCAGACAAGTTCCTCACAAACAGTGACACAAAATGTAGCGGAATCATCACCTCTAGCATTCCTACATCTACCCATATAACTGAAACCAACAAGCGAAACTGCTCCGAAGAAAACTCAAGATCATAATAGTTCTACCACGGGTGAAAAAAATCAAATGGTGCACCATAGCGTAGGGTGAGGATGGCAGGAGGAATCAACATACCTAGCTAGTCTAAAAATAGTTCAACAACAAGAGTGAGCTAATAGCTCATCTAGTGAAACGATTAACTCAACAACTAACTATCAATTCATCACTCAATCTAGCAGGACTCAACATCACAGACATGTAGGTATGAGACCCAATAATGACTTCATGTTTCAGGCAATATGACCCTTACTCATATCATGAACAACACATGAACATGCATTTGACTCAATGTTTGGCCTTTCAGTTTCTATTTCATGGGACATGGGCCATGGTTACTAGAGGGACACTTGCCTCAATTTTCCTGAGGCACACAGGCCTTGATTCTGAGGGATAAACACCTCAGCTTTTTGTCCATGGGACACCGGCCATGGTTTGCCCTTACTCCAGGGCTTCCGAGGGACACAGGCCTCAGGCTTCCAACGGGACACATGCCGTAGACTTCTCGATTTCCCTTCGGCTCCCACGGGGTATCATCCGGACACAAGCGGAATTCAATCGTCCTCGTCAGGACACAGGCTAACAGGATATTCAATTCATTACATTTTCTCAATCTCTGATGCAAACAAGTCACCAAACATACGACTTTTAATACCACATGCATCAAACAAGACAAGACAATTCAACCACCCACTTTCTCAATCCAAACGTAGGACTTATGCTAGGATACTTACATGCAATGCAATCCGACACCACAATAGGACCTTTCAAGACCACTAGATACCATTTACTCCTTCAATTTCAACAGACAAGACTAGAGCACACCACACTTCATATGCCCACTCAAGGCCAAATACCCACAAACAAGGTGACTTCCATTCAAGCTATTTCAATGATAATTAACACGATCAGCCCCTAGAGTTGACCTACCCAAGACCACAAAACCTCAATCCAAGCTATAGATTCGATATGCAACCAAGTTTACTCCCAAATGCAAGGCAATCCGCGATTCTAAATACCTATATCTGAAACATTGCGTCACACTAGATCAGGCGACGAATCACAGTCAAGCAGAAGAGTTAGAGGTTTCACTTGCCTTCGAGTCGACGTATGAAGAGAATGGAAATCGAATCACGTCGAAATGAGCTCGGATCACCACTTCCTCATTTGGGTATCGCACGACCGAGGGGGAACGGCGAGGCTTCGAGCGGCGTTGCAGGCGAAGAGGATGGAGGGGTCGACGGAGTGAGCTCGAGGGGACAAGAGCCACTGCCGTTGCCATCGAGGCAAGCTCGAGTGAGAGGTGGGTACGCGGCATCGCGAGCGTGGCTTGGGCGGAGTGAATGAGGAGGGGGGTGGGGGTTCCACAAAAGAGAGGGGGAAATAAGGGGGAGGAGAGAGAGAGAGAGAGAGAGAGAGAGAGAGAGAGAGGGGGGTTTATATGGGGGGTCGGTCATGGTTTATGGGTGTCCGTTCGAGCTCAAATTCCGGGACTAACTCAACTGGATCAAAACCTCACACCGACGTCAATAGTTCAAACCATTGTACTAAGCATCAAAACCATACTTCACTTAGCATCAAATAATCTCATATTCCCAACATAAACTTCATTACATATCCCGTTTTACTCGATAAATAGACAGACAAAAATCAGGCTATCACACATACTGCTTGACAAGACTATCAAACTAGGCTAGTAACTTACAATGAGATTCCTCATCAGGGCTGAATAAAAGGATATCATCAATGTAAATTTGGCAACTAGCACTGATTGGTTAAAAAATCTTGCACATCACCTTTTGGAAGAGAGAAGGTGCTGTCTTTAACCCAAAAGGGAATACCTTCCACTGATAATGTTGATTAGGAATCCAAAACCCTATCTTGTGGTGATCTTCTGGTTGAATACCAAGATGCCAAAATCTTGCCTTAAGATCGAATTTGGAATAAATCCTTGCATGGGATAAGAATGCAAACAAAGCCTTTCGGTGGGGCAGAGGAAATTTATCATCTTGCAGAAAATAATTTAGAGGCTGATAGTTTATCACCAATCTCTTTTTTCCTCTATTTTACTCAGACCTTTTGTTGACATAAAAGGATTCGCATGCCCATTGGAAGTGAGATGGCTCAATTAGTCCTTGCTGGACTAATTGCTGGCATTTCTGAAGGGCTAGGGTTGCATGTTGTGGTTTCATTCCTGAATGAGTTACCTTTGTTGGGTTGATATCTTCATTTTTCTTGAAAGGAAATTGGACAAAGAACTCAGAATTCAGCCACAAATGATTGGAGCATTTCTCCATAAACTCTGAGTGGGTTTCTGCACATAAATTGAGCAACTGCTGCAAAATTGGTTCAATTTGGGTTGTTTGCAAGGAATACAACCTCTCGATGCTAACAAACTCCTTGAACTGATCCTTAGACCGTAGTCCATTTGGAAGTATCCGAAGAGTAGGGAGTCGGTTGAGAATATCTCATCCAGCTATAAGGTCTCTATTTGGGTCTGAGGATCCTAGGATTCTTGTAGTGATGGAGCATTTAGGAAAGAACTGGATCTTTATGGGTTTGCTTCTCACTTTTGTAGAGAATCCTATTCCGGATGCAGACTGGAAATGTCTGATACGTGGTTCCCAAAACTCATCAGGAAGAATTTTAGAATCAAGGATAGATGTATTGGCTCTGGTATCAATAAGTGCGATAACGTGGATATGAGTATCATACTTAGTTGGTATGATGTGTATGGATAGATACGGATCATGGAAAGAAGTACTGTCGAAGCTCTCAAAGGGTTTAAGAACGTCAGGATTTGGATTATCTGGGGTGGTTTTAGCTAGTGGTTAAATAGGTTCTGGGGAAGGTATTGGGCTGAGAAAATACAGGTTATCAGTGTCACTAGATATTACATCCTCACTGTCAAAGGTTTCAATAGCACAAATGGTATTCTCTGATTGTTCTTCCTCAAGAGAGAAGAATAACTCAATGTCATCATTGTCAAGAGAAATACTTGCTGTTTTTTCAAGCTTCTGGATCATCTTGATGTGCTTATCTTTCTTTGCCACTTTGGGACAGCTTTTAGCAAAATGTCCTTTTTGCCTGCAAATATAACACCTATTCCCTTTCTTTTTTCTTTTCGGGAACTTTGATTTATGAAGAAACTTGTACCTCTTCTTTGTCACGACCTAAAAATCGGGAAGAATTCTTAGGTTAATGGATTATTAGGCTAATTAGATGACTAACCTAATACGTACTCTCTCAAGCCCTACCAAATCGCAACATTGATTTATTGTTCAAATGATTTAAAATTTGGAATCGCCACTAATCATTTTTGGTAGGTTGATTAGGAACCTAAATAAAGTACCGGGAGATGTACTTTATTTCTATGAACCAAAGATTTTGAGTTCGGGAACTTGGTTACATTAATTAATTAAAATTAATTCCCTTTTGGTACCTTAAATTTCATGAAAAATCCTAAGTTTGGCAACTCAACTTGAATTGATTTCACTTCATGTTCAAAAGAGTGATTTTTGGGTTTTCTCTTGTTTAAATGAATGCGATGCATGAATGACATGAAACACATGGATTCTATCTAAATGATGAGATGATATGCTCATGCGAAGATGTGATGCAAAACATGCAAAATTATGTCATGTTACCCTATATGCAAAATTTAACAAACCAATTAAGACATGCAAAAAGACACAAGACAACCTATGCTACTGACGTGCAAAAATCAATGCAATTGGCTATCCTATCATGCCGACTATATTAGACACGAAAATTATATTTAGCCTAAGTGACATGCAACTTTAGGTTAAATGATTTAAACATATGAATTAATTTTAACTAGCCTAAGATGCATGGTCCTAAACATGATACTACATGACATGTGAATGATGTGGTAAACCTATATGACATGACATGGCAAAATATGACGTGGTAATGACATGGCATATTATGACATAGCAAAAATATGGCATGCAAAGGTGTGATATTCCAAAAATATGGTGATACTCGAAAATATGGCATGCAAAATATAATATGCAAGATAACATGAAATAATACAAGACAACATGAGATGACGAAAGTTTTTGTATTTTTTTTGTATTTTTTTTTATGGATTTTCAGAAATTTGAGATATCCATCAAACAATTTGAATGTCTGGATTTTATTCCAAATAATTCAATGAGATAAGGCTTCTAAGATACCTTATCTTCCTAAAATCTTAATTAGATAAGGCTTCTAAAAAACCATATCTTACTAATTTTGTAGGAGTTTTAAATTATAAGGAAACCAATCAAAGAGATATACATGAAAGATCGATATTCCAGATAAAGCAAGAAAGCAATCAATCAAGATCAAACCATGGATATCCACTTTAGTTTTTGAAAAAATTGCATTCCTAATCCAAGTTGGCTTATTGAAATTAGTAGATTGAATTTAAATAATCATAGATTGGGTCGACTAATTTTCTGTTTAGCACTAAACCAGAGGATCGTATCCGAATAATCATGGATAAGACTTGTCCAATTTAGGAAATACGTTGCCTTTTAGGACAAGATTTCCTAATTTGGATTAGAGCTTTAATTCAGAAAATATGCCAAGATGACAATCAACTCAAGCTCATGCAACACCTTTTCCGAATTATTTTCAATAAAAATTATATTTTTATGATTGATCTTGCAAAAATCACTTTCTTACTTCGATTCTTGACAAAATTCCAAGAACCAATGTTCGTTGATAAAAAATTTACGCTTTTAAACTTGGATAGCAAAAGCATGTCAATTTGAGGAGATCTACGAACATATGCAAATTCCAATCAATCGACTACATGTTTGCAACCAATCAAAGCAATCACATGTTTGCAATCGAAGAGCCAAGTAATTACTTATTAATGCCAAGCAAAACTTTGCACCGAATGTCCAATGAAATTCGCCAAAACCAGCACCTTTTTTACTTGATTTGCAGCGAAAGAACTATCCCTGAACAATTGATTTTCTAACGCAAGATAGTAGTTAGGTTAGACTTTAATTTGTGATAAAAATGGGGCTGATCGAACCCAAGACAATAGCTGAACAACGGATTGATTTGGCGCTGCAACAGGCGGACAAACCGGCGTCGGGTCAATGGTGCTTCTGCGACTGACCAGGTGCTTCGGCGACTGACCATGGGCGTCGGTTGGCTAGGCAGTGGCGTCAAGCTGCTATAGTGAATGGCGGTGCAGGCGTCAGGACGGTGGTGCTCCGGAGATAGCGTCGGACAGTGGCTAGTGAGGTGGAGCAGAGGCGGTGGAGGCACACGTAGGGGGTGTCTCAGCCGAAGTCTCCCTGCTCTCTCTCTCTCTCTCTCTATTCACTCTAAAAAATTATGAATAGCCTCTCTAATAACCAGGGTTAGTGTTCTATTTATAGGCTTGAAAGGCTCCTAATCTTAGTTGAAGTAGGATTCCTAATGACCATAGGATTCCTAATTTTGGAAATTCAGAATTTAATTTAAATCTTGAAGAGTCCAAATTTGCCAAAACTCCTTTGAAATTTTCGGCCATAGATGGGTACAATGGGATGGCCGAATTTCTCAATCTCTTGCGGGCCATCTCGAGCGATTTCGGCCCCCAATCGAGCTTCAATTAAAAATTAATTAAATAAAGGCCTTTAACATTTAAATGAGCAAAGCGAGCTGAATTAAGTCTAATAAGTAGGTCCAAACCCTCTCATATTTCTGGCACACACCCCCCATCATGCCTTAGCTGAATTTTCATTTAATTATGGGTTCACCGCACATTTTTTTTTGGCACCCCAAGCAGCTTATCATGAATATTCTGAGATAATAACGAGATGACGGGGTTATATAGGTTCCGATTGGGCCAAGTACGTGAGAATTGGACAAGACGAGGACGACGGGTGCGCGTCGACACATAGAGGGCCACGTGTCAAGCACGCAAGGGGGACACGTGTCACTCAAGGACACGTGTCGGCAGAAGAAAGATACGTGGCGCACGTATCATGCATCGTGACACTTGGCCTACCACGTGTCATGACATAGCAAGGCGGTGCCACGTGGCCGCTAGCAGGCGGGCCACGTGGTAGCACGCATGCATGCCACGTGGCAACTGTGTGGCCGGCGGTGACACGTGTCACGCCATGGCTCGCTCGTCCGTCAGCTGCTTCCTCCTATAAATAGAAACCTGACGTCAGTTCATTTCGTCATTTGATCGTCAGAACCTCTCTGGAACACGCCCTTGCCTTGCCTCTCACACGCCTAAGCTTTTGCCGCTCGCACCCCGATCCGTTGTCGGTCGTTGGATTCGCCCAGTTGTTGGAATTGCCCTTCATCGTCATCGTCGTGTCGCCGTCAAAGAGACTAAGGCGAGTGGATTTCTAACTTTTATAGTCTGCATAGATTGGTGTTAGAATTATACATCGATGGATGGTTAATAATACATTCGTTTTCATGAAAACCTATTGATTCTCGAAATCTCATTGATTTGGATTGACGATAGAACGATACGTCAATGATTGTTAATACGTTTATTTTTATGGAAACCTGTTGAATTCATATTCTTGAAATCTCGCCTATTATGCATGATTATTGAATAATTGAGATTTCTATTCGAAGAGGTGCCGAGAAAGGTAAACTGCATGATGTGTGCATATCATGGCATCTCATGGTGTTATTATATACCCCGTGGAACCCTTAGGAGGCGGGATGCTTTCGATTCGTTCAGAAATTGCCCCTGCGCTTCATGCGAACTGGGATGATACCTCGAGGTGTTATAGAGGTCGAGATGCTTTCGACATGGGTCAGAAATTGCCCTTGCACTTCGTGCGAACTGGGATAATACCTCGTGGAGCCGGACGGGAACGGGATGCTTTCGATTGGTTCGGAAATTGCTCTTGCGCTTCGTGCGATTTGGAATGGCTCTTGGGGAAAGAGATATCGCATGAAAAGTTATAAGCGAGGACGGCTCTCGGTGAGCCGGCTGTTGCATTGCATATGGAATCATAATGAATAGGAAGAAATATATCATCTCGTTTGCATTTAAATTCTGAACTGTTGATGATATGTATTCGGATTTCAATGCTTCCATGCTATTGAGTTAGACTTACATTCGCAGAGCGTAAGCTCACCCTTGTTGATTTATGGTTTTCATATAGCAATAATGCCACGAGTTAACTCTGCTGTTCCTACCCTCTGCTATGGTGTCCCCCAAGAGTGCATTGCCTCTTGGGAGGAACACATTGATATGAACCACCTTGAGATCCGTTTTAAGAAGTTGATAAGTACGTTATCCGTCAAGGTAGGCTTGGCTTTTGCCTTGGTCCTGTACTGTTTCATGGCTCTATATATCGTTGGGGACAACCACGAGCTCTTGGGTCCCCTTCCCCTAAGTTTGGACGCCAGCAGTAGCAGTGCAGGGGACGGACAGGCTTAATTTGGAAGTGGTACAATGGGGATGAGGTTTTCGATATACATGGGTGAAGTTTTCCAAAGACTGACTCAAAGTTGTGAATGTAAATAGCTGCATTACGGTCTATAGTAGTGGTTGTTTTATATTCCGCATCCCCAGAAAAAGTAAACCGTACTGGTATATAAATATATGGTGTGAAATGAAAGGAAGAATGTTGGAATCTGTATATTGTCCACGTTTTATGATTGCATAATCTGATTGTGGAACCCTATAAGGCTATGATCCTTAATAAGCTTGTCTACCAAATTGAATGGTGATTGTTATTATACACTTGTATGCTGTATGGCTGCTTAATCTATTCTATTTATACATACGCTTTCGCATGCGCCATCAGCATAAGAAGAAGAGATTAAAGAAGAGAATGTGGTTAAGGAAAGCCTCCCCAAGGCTATGGCGAAACTGGGTCGCCACAGCGCTTAGTATTAGAGCGAGTTCATGGAGTGATAAGGTGCGCTAGAGGATGAAGTGCTTCGTAGGCACATATACGATTGAAAATTATAAGTGTATGTGATTTGTGATTATGACTGATTGGCAGTAGCAAGGGCTACTTATTTTGACTAACAATGACTGAAACTACCTTTGATTTTTGCTAACCATTGTACAAAAAATTTAGGAAGATGGTGAGATCAAGTGGATCTCATAGGACAAATGATGAGGCCATAGGAAATGATCCTCGAGTGGATGGAATCCTGCAGGAGCTCGCTACAGTAGGGAACTTGATGCAAGAGCAAGTTAAGCAACAAGCCACTACAAATGCTGAGAACTGTGGATGCCGTATTCAGGAACTACTAGAACGATTCCTGAGGCTGAAACCAAGTAAGTCCTTTGGATCTGGAAGGCCAAATGAGGCCGAAAAGTGGGTTAAGGGTATGGAATGGATTTTTAAGGTATTAAAATGTAGTGAGGTTGAGAAAGTTGCTCTTGCTGAATACCAATTAGAAGGGAATGCTAAACACTGAGGGGGAGCAATGAAGCCCACTGTGTTTCCCACTGGTATAGACATAACTTGGAATAAGTTGATTGAGGCATTTAATGGAAAATACTTCTCAGACTGTGCTCGAAAATAGAAAATGGAAGAATTTATAAAGTTAACTCAAGGGAGTATGTCTATAGATGAGTACGAAGCTAAGTTTTCAGAGCTATCTAGGTATGCACCTAGATTAGTAGAAAATGGGGAAGATAAGGCAAGATGATTCATAGATGGATTGAGAAACGATATCAAGAGGCCATTAGTACCTCTTGATATAAGGGATTACACTACCTTGTATGGACGAGCTCAATTAGTTGAGCAAGCCATGGCAAAGGATAGGAGGGAAACAAAGCCACACGGTAAGTCAAGTCGCTATACTCCCCTGAACAGTTTTAACAAAAGACCTAACTTATTTAGGAGACGTTCGTACGTTCCCAGTAAGAGGAGTCCTGGTAGAGATCCAAGGGAAGTAAACCCTGGACCGTCCGGAGTTGGAAGGCAAAACCCGAATCAAATCTGCCGTAACTGTGGCAAGGCACATGGAAATGTGCCTTGTCTGAGGTGCTACAAGTGTGGACAGATAGGTTACATGGTACTAAACTGCCCACAGAATGCCCAACTGCAAAGGAGTAGCCAACCTCAGACAGTGACTAACATGATGTCTTCTCAAGGAAGCAATCAACGATCGTTAGTACAGGCAAGGGTCTAAGCAGTCACTCAGGAGGAGGCGAAAAAATCTGAAGCTGTGATAATAGGTATGATCTCTGTAAATATTTGCAAAGCCTATGCATTATTTGATACGGGTGCAACGCATTCGTTTATTTCATTGTGATTAGTACAGACAAATAATTTAAGTACTAAAGTCATGGACGTACCACTTAGTGTTGTTACGCCTTTGAAAGATGCTATCTTATCCACAGTAGTGTGTAAAGACGTCAAGAAAGAGATAGCTAAGCAAGAACTAATAGCAGACCTAGTAGTATTGGTTATGTATGACTTTGATGTCATCTTAGGGATGGATTGGCTTCATAAACAAAGAGCCAAGGTGGATTGTTACCAGAAAGTAATACAGTTTAATCCACCAAATACTTATATCAGCTCTAGACGCACATCAGTTACTTGAGGATGGATGGACGAGTTATTTGGCAATTGTAAAAGATGAAAGTACCAAGTTTGAGGAAATACCCATAATGAGAGAATTTCCTAATATATTTCCAGAAGAACTATTGGGTTTACCACCCGACCATGAGATTGAGTTTGTAATTGAACTAGTCCCTAGAACAGAACCAATCTCAAGAGCTCCGTATCGGATGGTACTAACGGAGCTGAAGGAACTAAAAGTACAACTACAAGAGTTGTTAGATAGAAGATTCATTCAACCAAGTGCGTCACCATGGGGTTCGCTAGTACTATTCGTAAGGAAGAAGGATAGATCTTTACGAATGTGTGTAGACTATAGACAACTCAACAAGGCAACCATTAAGAATAAGTATCCGCTCCCTAGGATCGACGACTTGTTCGATCAATTACAAGGAGCGTCTGTATTCTCAAAGATTGATTTGAGATCCGGATACCATCAGTTGAAAATTAAGAATGAAGATATATATAAAACGGCATTCCGAACACGTTATGGACATTATGAGTTTTTAGTCATGCCATTTAGATTGACTAATGCACCCGCAGCGTTCATGGACTTAATGAATAGGGTGTTCAAGCTGTTCTTAGATCAGTTCGTAATAGTGTTCATTGACGACATATTGGTCTACTCGAAGAACCCCGTAGAGCATGAAGAACACTTAAGGATAGTCTTACAGACTTTAAGAGAATGCCAACTGTATGCCAAATTCAGTAAGTGTGAGTTTTGGCTAAACGAAGTTCTGTTCTTAGGTCACGTTGTGTCTAGCCAAGGAATATCTATGGGTCCAGCTAAAATCAAGGCTGTGATCGAGTGGTCAAGACCTACTATCCAAAGTTTCCAAGGATTGCAAGTTACTATAGGAGATTCGTGGATGGATTCTCCAGTATCGCAGGTCCCTTGACTAAGTTAACTAGAAAGAACGCCAAGTTCATATGGAACTAAGAATGTGAGAAAAGTTTTCAAGAACTCAAGGAAAGGTTAACAACTGTGCCAGTGTTAACTATACCCTCAAGACCTGGAGGATATGAAGTATATAGTGACGCTTCCCTAAAGGGATTGGGTTGTGTCCTAATGCAACATGGAAGGGTGGTTGCATATGCCTCTAGACAATTAAAGCCATATGAGTTAAATTATTTGACTCATGACTTGGAATTGGCTACAATTATTTTTGCGTTAAAGATATGGAGGCATTACCTTTATGGAGAGAAATTTGATATATACATGGATCATAAGAGTCTTAGATATTTATTCTCGCAAAAGGAATTGAATATGAGACAAAGAAGATGGATGGAACTATTGAAAGATTATGATTGCGAGATATTATATCATCTTGGAAAAGCAAACAAAGTTACAGATGCCCTTAGTCAGAATTCTGCACAAGTGGCAGCTATGATGATCCGAGAGTGGAACTTATTGAAATGGGCATCATGCTCGGAGTTCGAGATGGAGGTAGGAAACCTCACAAGTATTTTAGCCACTTTAAGGTTAGAACCTGATATTGTTCAAAGGATCAAAGTGTTACAACAAAAAGATCCTAAAATTTTAGAAACTCGGGAAGAAATGCCAAAAGGGAAAAGACCTGGCTTCCATATAATTGACAAAGGAACTATGAGATTTCAAGGACGGTTGTGCGTACCAGACGATAAGGAATTGAGGGAAAAAATTATGTCCGATGCATATCGAAGTCAGTATAGTATTCATCTTGGTAATACAAAAATGTATCGTAACCTCCGCCAACACTATCGGTGGAATGGGATGAAAAAGGATATCGCTAAACACGTCAAAAAATGTTTGACGTGTCAGCAAATAAAAGAAAAGCATCATAAGCCAGCAGGGATGCTTAAACTACTAGAAATCCCTAAATGAAAATGGGAGCATATCACAATGGACTTTGTGCAAGGACTCCCAAGAACACTACGAGGTCACGATTCCATTTGGGCAATAGTGGATCGATTGACCAAAAGTGCTCACTTCTTAGCTGTGAGAAGGGATCACATTTTAGATCACCTTGCGAATCTATACATTAAGGAAATAGTACGGTTACATGGCGTACCGGTTACTATAACGTCAAATCGAAATCTAAGGTTTACTTCGAACTTTTGGAAAAGTTTACAAGGTGCCTTAGGAATAAGGCTACAATATAGCACTGCCTTTCACCCGCAAACTGACGGGCAATCTGAAAGAGTAATTCAGATATTAGAGGACATGTTGCGAGCATGTGTGTTTGACTTCGAAGGCAGTTGGGAAGAAAATCTGCATTTAGTAGAATTTGCCTATAACAATAGTTTTCAACAAAGTATAGGCATTGCACCATTTGAGGCACTATACGGAAGAGCCGTAGAACTTCCACTTGTTGGAACGAAGTGGGAGAATGAAGTTTAATGGGGCCAGAATTGGTTCGAATTGATTCATATGGTCAAAGTTATACGAGAAAGACTTAAGGTCGCTCAGAGTCGACAGAAAAACTATGCCGATAGACGACAAAGACCGTTAGAATTTGAGGTAGGTAATCATGTATTCTTGAAGGTATCACCTACAAGGGGAATCTCAAGATTTGGGGTAAAAGGAAAACTGAGCTCGAGATTCGTAGGACCCTTCGAGATACTTGAGAAAGTTGGTGACCTAGCTTATCGGTTGGCATTACCGCCAAAATTATCTCAAATACATGATGTGTTTCATGTATCGATACTAAGAAAATATCACCCTGACCCTAGTCACATATTAGACTTTGAGGAATTAGACATTGACGAAAGGGTCAGATACGTTGAGGAACCCATATAAATACGATACGTTGAGGAACCCATACAAATACTAGATCGGAAGGAACAAGTCCTCCGAAATAAAACTTTCCCTTTTGTTAAAGTATTATGGAAATACCACGATGTCGAGGAAGCGACATGGGAAAGTGAGGAAACTAAGAAACAAAAGTACCCCTAATTATTTGAAGGAGGGGGATAGGGGATAAATTTCGAGGATGAAATTTCCTAAGGTGGGGAGGGTTCTAATGACCCAAAACCCCAAATAGCTTATCATGAATATTCTGAGATAATAACGAGATGACGGGCTACACATGATAGGTTCCGATTGGGCCAAGTACGTGAGAATTGGACAAGACGAGGGCGACGGGAGAGCGCCGACACGCAGAGGGCCGCGTGTCAAGTACGCAAGGGGGACACGTGTCACTCAAGGACACGTGTCGAGAGGAGAAGGACACATGGCCTGCTACGTGTCACGACGTGGCAAGGCGATGCCACGTAGCCGCTAGTATACGTGCCACGTGGCCAGGCTGTGCCACGTAGCCGCCAGCATGCGTGCTATGTGGCAGCACACATGCTTTCCACGTAGCAAGCATGCATCGAAGCGGTGCCACGTGTCACGTTGCATGCATGATACGTGGCAACTATGTGGCCGGCGGTGACACGTGGATGACACATGTCACGCCATGGCTCGCCCGTTCAGTTCATTTTGTCTTTCAATCGTCAAAACCTCTCTAGAACGCACCCTTGCCCTGCCTTTTACACGCATAAGCTTCTGCCACTTGCGCCCCGATCCATCATCGGTCGTTCGATTCGCCTAGTCGTTGGAATTTCCCTTCATCGTCATCGTCGTTTCGTAGTCAAACAAGGGGGACACGTGTCACTCAAGGACACGTGTGACATTCTGAATTCCGACCCCATTTCGAAGTTTATGAATGAATAAAATGAGTATCGATGTATTTCAGTAATCTCGCTCAAAATTGATCTCTCTAGAGTCGACTGACCAAAAGGGAATGGCTAAATGGCATCTAAGTACGTGGACTAAAGAACTCGACCGTAGAGTGGTACCCTGACCATAAGTATTGTCGAGGGTATATTTTGGACCATCACTAGCTGATCTAAGATTAGTGTATGCAATTGGTTCGCGGGTGATTCCGCTTGACCATAGCATAATTTGCGAATAACCTTGAACTGATTTCTGACGATCGTGTCCTTTTGGGACTAGCAAGTACCCTCACAATTACATGACAACCAAGGTCGTCGTGATTCGAATAATTCTTAAACGTGACAATAATCACGGGTCAATACGCGTAACTCCTAAGAGCCGCCCGTTAGTCTGAGATGTACCGAAATTGCGATCGGTCGATTTTGAGCGCGAAGTGGACTTCGAAATTAGAGGCTGGACGTTTAAGGATTCCAATATCAATAAATTGGACGTCATCTCATCGAGGGCAATATGGATTGTGTAGTTCTCCACATGAATTAGAAAAGTGAAAATTGGACTGCAGAGTGGAAATTACCATTTTACCCCTGAGTTGTTGTTCAGACCTTTGGAATTAGATGAGGGCATTTTGGTCTTTTGACCCTCACCCTCTTGGCCGAAAATATCTAGGGGTATAAGTGTCCAAGATGGTCTTGCAAGACTCAATTAACATGTGCTCTTTAGAAACCCCAAAAATCCCATTACCAACTTGCACTATTCAAGCAACTATTCCTAATGTCACCTCATGGAACCCCAAGAACCACTCCACTCACAATTGCTCTTCTTGAAAATTGATAACCTCACACTCTCATTTTTCTCACTCCCTCAAGCTCTCACTCTCTCAATTTTCTCTCTCTCGGCGAGCTTGGTAGGCCGACGCCACCTCCACCTCTCTTTCCTCCTTGCTGCTCAGCCGTGAACCACCATAGCTCCACGCCGCCGCCGGACCACCACCTTCTTCCTCCTCACAAAAATGCCGATACAGCAGCAGATTAGAGGGGTTATCTCGCCGGTTTTGTTCAGCCATTTTCGGAGTCTTCCCTGAGCAGTTCTGGTCGCGTGAAGTTGCTGCTCATCCGCCGGTCCTTTGCTAGCTAAATCAAGTGTAAGTGGCTTCTAATCTTACCTTAGGACTATAGGATACTAAGGAGCATGATTGGATAGTGATTATGTGGAATTTATGGGCTGTTTTGGGCGTGAAAATGGGGCACCGATTCTGAGTTATAGGAGTCGAATGATGCTTGATGAGTATTGAAGGGAAATAAGCCTGTATCATGGCTGAGTAGGAATGGTAGGTTTGATATAATATGATTGCTAGAGGCCGGGTGAATAATTTTCGGCAATGAGCATGTTTTATGTCAATTTGATGCAATAGTGGTCTTGAATGACTTGATGCCGTGTATGCTTGTAAAGCTATCAAAAGTTGCTGAGTTGGGACCATGGTGTATTCGGCCATGTGTGGAGGAATGTGAAATTGGATTATGAAAAATTATGCCGGAAAACCATATAATCTCGGTTCGAATTAATGAGTGCATTATGTGGTTTTGATGTGTGAATTAAATTCTTAATGTAATCCGGACATGGCATGATGATTGGAAATTGATAGGTGAGCTTTTGAAATGCTATAGTGATTTTCGGCTATGGGTGAATAGCGCGAGCCAATTATTGAGAATTTGGCTTAATTTCCTTATACTCGATCATGAGGTATTAAAATGTGAGTTGACTGAGTTGTGGGCATGGAATGCAATTTGTATGCTCTAATTGTGGAATTATGCATATGTATACCCTAAGGCGTATTAACGCGGGGCCTATAGTTGACTGAATTATATGATGAGTATATGTATGCACATCGTACCCTGATGCGTACTAACGCGGGGTTTGTGCCTGTCCTGATACGTACTAACGCAGGATCGACCTGAGGCATACTAACGCGGGTCTATGAATCGAGATGGTGACCTGAGGCGTACTAACGCGGGTGCCATGTATATATATATGTTATTAAGCCTGAGGCGATAATCGCGGGCCAGATTATTGAACTATATGCTACTATGCCTGAAGCGTTAATCGCGGGCCTGATTGCTGGAATTGAACCACATTAAGTTTAGCAGTACTCTGTGATTGATGTGATGTTAAGTGCCTAAGAATGAAGCACAGTCTTAGTGGAATAATTGAATATTGATTGAAAGCATGCGTATTGCCAGTTTATTTATAAATCTGATTGAGATGTCGATCGTCTTTTGAAATTCCTTTATTTGATTCTGTGCTTTATAAAATGGCTCGGAGGTAGTGTAGACCTAGAGTAGGCTTAGGACCATCTTATTGGGATTATATCTCACCCCGTCGTGGGACCCACTTTTCAAACCCGAGACCTTGAAGCATGCCGACACATTTTGGACTACCGAAGTATTTTGAGCCCGTGATCACCCTGTTTCAGGTGGGTCCGAACCAAGTGTATTATAGGAGGGCTAGTACCTTTTGGATAGATGAGGGAGGAGATAGTTGGACGCTACATACCTATCTATCTTGGGCCTATAGGGATGGAGACACTCTTTTTGGACCACTTAGGGATTGCGTCATACCGGATGAGGTGCTAAGAGCCGCAGGTCACATGGAGACTGTAGTTCCCGAGGATGGACCTGCCGAGTGGGAGCCCGTGGTCGAGCCCGAGCCTGAGCCAGAGCTTCCGGAGCCTGAGGACCCTGGTGAGAACGGAGAGATCGTGGAGCCAAGGGATGCTGAGGATGACCCCATGGACACTTCTGAGTCCGAGCCAGAGATGTCAGACGTGTGCGAGACGAGTGTTTCCACCGAGCATGCTCCACCTACCGCCGAGTCCACTGATGGCGAGTCCGACCTTTAGGCTTAGTATTGCCGCCTGACCTTTTTGGACACCTCCTAGGATAGGTGTAGTATTTAGCTGGGATCCTTTTGTTTAGTTGACCACCTCTCCCTATTTTCCTTATATGTACTGTTGTTTTTATCATGTTGTAAGAATGATCGCATTTTATGCTTAATGAGTTCTCTAACTTCTGAAGTCATCTTGTCGATATTGTTGTATGGAGTTTGTCGTTGCTTCCGCATATGTATTTCATTTTCGCATTCGCGTATTAGCTGTTGGATCTTGGGATTATTATTAAGTAATGGTATGAGAGGGATGTTGGCGCGCTCGAAGGACACGGGGCGTGACAACACGTGTCGAGCGAAAAAGGACACGTAGCTTACCACGTGTCACGACGTGGCAAGGCGGTGCTACGTGGCCGATAGTATGCGTGCCACGTAGCTAGGCCGTGCCACGTAGCCGCTAGAATGCGTGCTATGTGGTGGCATGCATGCTTGCCCCGTGGCAAGCATGCATCGAGGCAGTGTCACGTGTCACATCGTATGCATGACACATGGCAACTGTATGGCTGGCGATGACATGTGGATGACATGTGTCACGCCATGGCTCGCCTGTTCAGTTCATTTCTTCTTTCAATCGTCAGAACCTCTCTGGAACGCGCCCTTGCCTTGCCTCTCACACGCCTAAGCTTCTGCCGCTTGCGCCCCGGTCCGTCGTCGATCGTTGGATTTGCCTAGTCATTGGAATTGCCCTTCATCGTCATCGTTGTTTCGCAGTCAAAGAGACTAAGGCGAGTGGATTTCTAACTTTTATCATCTGCATAGATTAGCGTTAGAATTATACGTCGATGGATGGTTAATAATACATTCGTTTTCATGAAAACCTATTGATTCTCGAAATCTCGTTGATTTGGATTGACGATAGAACAATACGTCAATGATTGTTAATATGTTTGTTTTCATGGAAACCTGTCGGATTCATATTCTTGAAATCTCGCCACTTATGCATGATTATTGAATGCTTGAGATTTCTACTGGAAGAGGTGCCGAGAAAGGTAAATTGCATGCTGTATGCATATCATAGTGTTACTATATACCCCATGGAGCCTATAGGAGGAGGGATGCTTTCGATTCGTTCGGAAATTGACCCTTCGCTTTGTACGAACTGGGATGATACCTCGAGGTGTTATGGAGGTCGAGATGCTTTCGACGTGGGTTGGAAATTGCCCTTGCGCTTCGTGCGAACTGGGATGATACCTCGTGGAGCCAGATGGGAACGAGATGCTTTCGATTGGTTTGGAAATTGCTCTTGCGCTTCGTGCGATCTGGAATGCCTCTTGGGGAAAGAGATGCCGCATGAAAAGTTATAAGTGAGGACGGCACTCGGTAAGCCGGCGCTTGCATTGCATATGGAATCATAATGAATTGAAAGAAATATATCATCTCGTCTGCATTTAAATTCTGAACTGTTGATGATATGTATTCGGATTTCAATGCTTGCATGCTATTGGGTTAGACTTACATTCGCAGAGCTTAAGCTCACCCTTGTTGATTTGTGGTTTTCAGATAGAAATAATGCCACTGGTTAACTTTGCTATTCCTACCCTCTGCTATGGTGTCCCCCGGGAGTGCATTGCCTCTTGGGAGGAACACTTAGATACGGACCACCCTGAGATCCGTTTTAAGAAGTTGATAACTACGTTATCTGTTGAGATAGGCCTAGCTTCTGCCCTGGTCCTGTACCGTGTCATGGCTCTGTATATCGTTGGAGATGACCACGAGCTGTCCTTTACCGTTTCATGGCTCTGTATACCCCTTCCCCTGAGTTCAGACGCCGGCAGTAGCAGTGCAGGGGACGGACAGGCTTAGTTTGGAAGTGGTACGGTGGGGATGAGGTTTTCGGTGTACACGGGTGAAGTTTTCCAAGGACCGACGCAAAGTTTTGAATGTACATAGCTGCGTTACGGTCTGTAGTAGTGGTTGTTTTGTATTCCGCATCCCTAGAAAAAGTAAACCATACTAGTATGTAAATATATGGTGTGAAATGAAAGGAAGAATGTTGGAATCCGTATATTGTCCATGTTTTATGATTGCATAATCTGATTAGTGGAACCCTATAAGGCCACGACCCTTGTCACGACCTATCCTTTCCCCTCCCAAGGATCGTTTAGGTTTAGAAGGTATTACCTATAAGTTTAGGCGCAAATTCTCCCAAATCTTACCTCGCGTGACATTGGAATTCCCTATCTTTTTTTTTTTGGGTCCGATTTAACATTTAAACCATTAGGAGTTGCCACTAACCTTTGGGGTCAGCTAGAAACCAATCGAGATACGGGAGTATTATCTCAATTTCTGGGTAACCAGAGCATCTAGGTTGGGGGACTTATTTACTCTAATTATCTAATTAGCGCCCTTTCGGTACCTAACCAATTGATATTTCTAAAGTGACCAAGCATTTTGCTCAGTACTCGAAACTCAAAGATATCTAACCTGAGATAGGTGATCAGGCATGATATTTTTTTTTTGTCATTTTCATGTTATTATCTATTTAGTTCTCGGGCTAACATTCAGGAAAGAAAAGAAAAGGAAAAAAAAGGTTTAACGGAAAGGAATCCTCAAGCAATTTTAACGAGACACAAAGCGATAACCAAGCAGTCAAATATTTAAAACGGCTATTTACTTACAAAAAATAATGAATAAATAAATAAACATGCGCCAATCAAAATGGATTACCAACTCAGATAATCGAACATGAACCATGGTAGGATACATAACGAAATAGACCAGAATGGACGTCGGTCACCCTCCTGCGCGGAATAACGACTAAAAAAAAGTATTAAAACACGAATGATTGCTTGGTTTTTCCGAAATCTTTGCTTTTTTTTTTGTTTCTTTCATTTTTTTTAAATAAGAAAAACATGTTTCTAACTCTACGTTATTATTCCTAAAAATATAGAGCTTCTTTATTAAAAGAGTGCGAAACAGGAATGTCAAAACTAAGGCCAGGTATGAATCATTATAAAGCAGCGTTAGATTATATACAAAAGAGGTTCCCTTTTTTGAAGTCTTTTCTCAAACACTTGCACTTACCGGAAATTATTTAAAACTGTCTTGCGGAGTGTTTTTATGATCGCATATCTCGAACCTCGGCCAACGCAAGCAGCAAACTCAAATACAGATACAAACTACTATGCGCACAGAATGGTTTGAACTAAATAACAGCAGTTGGATCAAGCAAAATCGTGATGAAAACTCACCCCAAAGAAGCGGTTTTAACATGTTTCATGAAAACTAGGTTCGGATCCAGGGAGGTGAATAGGCTCAATAGCTAGATTCAAGCCCAAAAATCTTTCGCGTGTGTGTCACGAGGGGAGAAGTGCTCGGTCCAAACGAAACTAGATAACTCGTTGTTTCCAATGCATTGATCGGTTCGAGAAATGATTACATACACACGTAGAAAGGGTATCGCGAAGCAGGCAATATGGGAGACTCCTACTAAAAGACCACACAACTTACAGTGGACACAATTGCAGTAGCTAAGCCATAAGTAACAACCAAAAGCAAACCATCACCAAGAGGAACACCACAATACACGATTTTAACATGGTATGAATGGATTCCACATTACTTGAACTACATTGTCGACTTGATTACGAGTTCGCCGGATCGAGGAAACCAAGGGTCTCGGCTTGGCGAATCCGAGTAATTGAACACGCTGGAAAAAAAAAAATTCTATGAGGGATAACTCACCTATTGAGGGTTGGAACTACAGTAAACAGTGATGAACTTGATGCCAAAACGTGGGAGTCTTTCCTATCCACTGGTACGTTCAGACCTCACTCATTCTCTCCCCTATTTTTTTTTCTGTTCTTTCTTTCCTGCCTTTTTGTTGCCGACCCCCCCACTTCCCTGCCTCTTCCTCCTTTTATCTTCTCCTAGTTAACAGCTAAATATATTTTTCTTTTGGAAATCAACCTCTCTTGCACCGCAAGAACCAACGCCCCTCCAAATCCTTTGCTCCTATGTCTTTTCGGCCAAAATCCCTTGCTGCAACTTCTCTGCAGATTTCATCTGAATAGCCGCCCAAAATTAACCTCTAAGAGTCGCCCACATCAGCTCCACATCAGCTCCAGCTTGCTACTTGCGTTTAGTTATCATTCTCCTCTGCTGCAACCGAAACTCTCTGCTAGATATTATGCTCTACACAATCGAAATTCTCTATTGTTCCCACTTGTACAGCCGTTCAAATCAGCCTCTAAGAACTGCACACATTAGCTTGCAGCTTCAACTTGCTTCTGTGTTTAATCATCATTCTTCTGCCTCAGATGTTCTGCTCTATACAGCTGCAATTCTCGGGCAAATTTCCAAATCAGGCTAAAAAAAAAAAATTTACCAAAACAGGTTGAATTTTTTTTTTTTACCAAATCAGGTGCCGCTTGGCAGTCTTAGTGCCGAGCGGCACCCGCTCGGCAGTTAGAGTGCCCAGCGGCACCCCGCTTGGCAGTCTAACTTCCGAGCGGGCTGCTGGGCCTAGCTCCGGCGGCCTGCTCGGCAGTCTAACTGCCGAGCGGGCCGCCGGAGCTAGCGCAGCTGCCCGCTCGGCAGTCTGACTGCCGAGCTGGCGGCCGGAGCTAGGCCCAGCAGCCTGCTCGGCACTCTGACTGCCGAGCGGGCTGGTCGGCCAGCTCCGGCGGCCCGCTCGGCAGCCACACTGCCGAGCCGGGCCCAGGGGCCCCAACTAATTTTTTTTATTGAAAATTTCATTAGAAAAATCATTTTTTTATAATATTTATTTTATTTATAATTTTATTCTTTTTAAGCTTATTTTTATAATATAATTATCAATATTTAATTATTTAAGATATATAATTATAACATTACAATAAATTCACATATGTAATGTCGACATCGAATAGAAGAACTGAATAAATATCGCGCAATTGGGATATTGTAATATTACAAAAAATTCACACATCTAATATAAAAACCACGAAAAAATGAACTTAATAAATATGTTTCTTGAACGATATTATAACATTACAAAAATTTCATCAAACTAATTTACATAATTGACACAACTGTGATCTATTCCTAGGCCGATCTGCGTGCGCACGTTTGAATGTTGTGCCCTGATTCCCCACAGATGGTGCAATGGTTACGCGAATCGCTACCTCTCGGCGTTCTCCAGTCCATCTCATTACGTATCCGGGATGCACTCGGTCTTCCTTTCTTCCTAATACGGCTCGGGTCGGGCATTAATGGCAGCTCATTAGGTTCATCCCAATAACCATGATGCCCTAACGGATGAAACATGTACCGATATGACTGAAGGGTTTTGTCCAATGTATAGCATTCATCTACGAGCGCACCGTAATCAACTGCATGTACTTGGCATGCTGCAATTACGTGGGAACAAGGAATTTTTAGCTGTTCAAATTTTCCACATGTGCACGTTCGCAAGTGTAGTTGCACTTTTTATCTGTTGCCCCCAGATCCTCTGGTTCTATCACATCCAGTTGTCACTTCGTAAACCCCTCTTTCAGAGTCAAAACATCTTACGTGATGCTTATTTGCAGTTTCACTATTTTTCCGGAGCGTTTCACCCGCAAGTTGCGTATATATCCATCCGTTGTTTTTCTGCTTCCTGTACATCGTTTTCCTCGTGTCGAAATAATTGACCAGCTAGAAGAATATCTTCTCGACCATTGTTGTTATTGGTAGACCACGAATGGGTTTCAGCATCCCGTTGACTGATTCAACTAAATTTGTCGTCATCGATCCATATCTCCTCCCTCCATCATAAGCCTTTGTCCATTTCTCCCTTGAAATCTGATCACACCAGCTAGCCGTGGGTGTATCGACCTCCCTAATTCGGCTCATGATTAAATTGAACTTCCGTTGTTGATTTGCGTAAGCTGTATATTACAATAATAATTAGTACTTTGCACTAAAATTTATGAACACGTATTTTCCTCAAATTTACGAATTTCAATATTTACCTGCCATCTCAAGATGCCTTTTGCCATCGTCATTTTTGAAATGTTTTTTGTAGTTGCTGACAATGTGACGAATGCAATATCTATGGTGGGCATGTGGAGGACGCCACTCTTCTGTCTCCATTGCTTGCTGAATCCCGATATGTCTGTCTGATATTACACAAATATCATCCCTGCTGGTGACATATGTCTGCAACATATTCATAAACCACCGCCAATTGTCAACATTGTCCCGATCAACCACAGCAAATGCCAACGGGAAATTATGATTGTTGCCATCAAGTGAAGCCACACAACGGAGAGTTCCTCGGTATTTTCCGTACAAGAAAGTACCATCGATAAATATCACGGGACGACAACTTTTGAAGCCTTCAACCGTCTGCTTGAAAGTCCAAAACATTCGGTCGAAAATCGTGCAGCTCTGATCTGGGCTCATGCGATCCTCGATCACGAAATGAGAACCTAGATTCATTTGCTCCATTTCGTTCATGTACCTCCTCAACCTACAGTATGACTCATCCCATCCTCCAAATGCTTTGGCAATCGCCATTTGTTTGGCCTTCCAGGTTTTACGATAAGTATGTTGGAATTGCAGCTTGTCTTGAATCTCCGCCATCAGTGTCTTGATTTGGACATCCGGTTGGGTGGCGACCATTTCTTGTATAAAGCGACAGATAGTACTTTGATCAAGGTGCGGATGATCCCGTGACGTTTGTATATTAATGCATGTATGTGGCCCATTGTACTTACTTATTTTCCAAGAAATGCCATCCACTTTAGTCATCGCACGGAGCCTCCAACTGTACGGTTCATTTGGATTACCACACTTGATCACATATTCTCTCTTCTTTGTCACATCATAGCGAAACTGATGATTTCTTCTCATAGAATACTCTTTCGCAGCCAACTGCATAGCGTCCCGTGATGGAAATACCATGCCAATTGCAAATTCTTTTGATGGATCAAATACCATACCGTACGGTTTGCCCCTTGTATCATCTTGCATCATATCAAAATCGATATCCGAATAGGGCGGTGGATGTACCAATGGCACTATGGGATTACTGCAATGGGTGTTGTAGTAATCTCCCATATCGTCACCTCCCACATCTTCTTCATCACTCTCACCGGTGTCCATCCAACTGCTTGGTGCTCGCCCAAATCAATTGCGTGGCACACAGATTGGTTTAAAATGGTTGAGTGACCACTTTGAAAATCTTCCAGCATATGCCGATGATGTCACCGTTATTCAGCATGCTAGGGCATTCATTCTCCGCCTGCTTGGAGGATCTATTTTCTCGGACAAATCAGGTGCCCGGGTTAGTTTGTTGTTTCTTCCACTACTGGCGAACATCGATGCCCCTACGCTGTATAGTTGGGGTTCAGCAGCACTAGCGTAGTTGTATCGAGAGCTATGCAGTGCAACCGACCCGGATGCGAAGCAATTTGGTGGTGCCCTCCATGTACTGCAAATTTAGGCGTGGGAGCGCTTCAAATGTGTCTCCCCTACTTTGACTTACGGTGCTCCTTTCCCAGATGCTCCTTTCGGTAGTCGGTACGTGATATATTGCCTTTTCAGTTCGTCTGTCATTAATTCTTTGCAGTGCGTATAATACAAGAAAATCTAAAGTTCTCTGTTCATGCAGCTAGAGTGGAGGCCGAACTACAACTGACGTCCCCACACATACTGTGTCACATTTGCGCTACCAACTTGATCGAATGGGGTCCGAAGATGTAAGTAATGATATCAACGAGCCGGTTTAATATCGTGTCACTTTGTAAATAAATTTTTCGTTTAATTTGATGTGTTTCATTATGATGACAGATTCTTTGGCAGCCCTACGTCCGCATTGAAAATGAGGTACCGGATTATTGCCTGCAGGGAGAAGACTGTTGGAGGGCGAAGGTCCCACTCATCTGTCATTGGATAGTTGAGTGGCACTATCCAAACCGAGTACTTCGGCAGTTTGGTTTGCAGCAGCCAATACTTACACGTCCCCACGATCATACTGCCTTGCATGATATTGATAACACGCCACCCAAGACGAATTGGGAGGATAAGCATGGACGGTTGATCGGTTTGTGGGACAGACGTGCCGAACGTATAGTCTAGGGTAGAATTACAACGGAAGCACTCCACTTTCATTCAGGATATATGGAGTGGTACCGTCGACATACACGAAAATGGATTTCTGTTACGGGAGCCGCAATGGGTTCAACGGTTCGTGCAAGCACTTTCAATTTAATTCATTACTTATTTTTAAGTACCATAAATTATTGGTGTTTGATAACTTTTGTTAATTTTGATATCATAACCAGGGTGACGGCGTCGAACAGATCGTGCATATAATGGATTCGATCGATCTATCTCCTCAGGCTTGGGTAGAAGTGAGGACGATAGCTAGAGCAATGCTATATGCCCAGAACGAGGAGAGGCGACTAACAATGATGCCAGCACCCCAACCAGCAACTACAGCAGCACCCGTTGGGTCGGACGAGGGGGATGACCCCCCTGAGATTATTTAGTCGACCCAAATGACTCCTCGAGCTCATCCACATGATGATGTCGTCCCTTATTCCATGGAATATCATACGACGGATTTTGCTCCCGAGTTCACTCCGGGGTTCAGTCAGCATTTCGATGTAGGGTTCACCCAGTTTGCCGGAACAATTGACGATCCACATCCGCAGACTCAAGCTAGTTCTTCTTCAGAATATGGATCCGATTTTCCTCATTTTTATCTAGTTCCTCCTACAGTAGGATATGGCATATCTTCACAAGATATGCCTTCGTCATCGACATATCCTACTTAGCCAGATCTTCATTCTCGTCGGTACAACACTAGATCTTTTGATCAACGTAGACAACCTCATTACAGAACAGGAGGTCATTTAGGAAGACGGCGTCATTAGTACATGTAACTACAGTTAATTTGTTATCTATTATGAAAATCCCATGTAATATTACAATATCCCAATTGCGCGATATTTATTCAGTTCTTCTGTTCGATATCGACATTACATATGTGAATTTATTATAATGTTATAATTATATATCTTAAATAATTAAATATTGATAATTATATTATAAAAATAAGCTTAAAAAGAATAAAATTATAAATAAAATAAATATTATAAAAAAAATATTTTTCTAATGAAATTTTCAATAAAAAAAAATTAGTTGGGGCCCCCGGGCCAGGCTCGGCAGTGTGACTGCCGAGCGGGCCGCCGGAGTTGACCGACCAGCCCGCTCGGTAGTCAGACTGCCGAGCGGGCTGCTGGGCCTGGCTCCGGGGGCCAGCTCGGCACTCAGACTGCCGAGCAGCACCTGATTTGGTAAAAAAAAAATTTCAACCTGTTTTGGTAAAAAAAAAAATTTTAGCCTGATTTGGAAATTTGCCCGCAATTCTCTGCTGATTTGCCCTGAATAGCTGCCCGAAATAGCCTCTAAGAGCCGCTCGCATCAGCCCCACATCAACCCCAACTTGCTTGCTTGATCTTGTTCATCATTCCTTTTTGTTGCAGCCAAAATTCTCTTGCTGCAAGTCCCATCCACCTCTCCTGGTAGCCAATCTGTTGGCTTACAGCTTCTTGGGAACAAGCTGAACTCCTCTGCCGTAGCCGAAATTCTCTGATGTAGATGATATTCTCAGATATTCTCCGTTGTAGATATTCTGAGATATTCTCTTGTGCTAATTCCTTTTGCAGCTGTCCTCTTCCTCTCTCTAACGGTGGCAGTGTCTTCTTCTGCCTTTGTCTCACTCGGTGCAGGTAAGCAGAAGAAGAAAAAGCAGCCGATCTGGGCCAAGGAAAAGAAAACAAAACGAGGGGGGAGGGGAAGTACAAAGCCACAAAATTAAAACAAAAGAAAAGCAGGCCTGCACTTATGTGCGGGTCTGGGTTGATCCGGTTCGATTCGACATTTCTTATTTTTTTTCTTTTTCTCCCCTTTTTTTTCTTTTTCTTTTTCCTTTTTTTGTAAGCACCATGAGCATATTTACATGATTTGGTCTATTCTATTTTATGGAGAAAAATAAAGTACGAGACCGATAAAATTAGGTGTCAATAGCTGCCCCTCTTGGGAGGGGAGTTCAAAGAAGTTCCATTCCAAGACGAACGAACACCTAATTTTGTTTCGTAAAAGACAGGCTTGGTCTTTAGGAAATGAAACGGTACGATCGTGTAAGAACGGGCTTGGCCTTCTTGAGAAAATGGGAAAAACGGCAAGACCGTATAAAAGCGGGCTTGGTCTTCTGGCAAAAAGAAAAAAAAGGCACGACTGTGTAAGAACGGGCTTGGTCTTTTGGAAAAAAAGGAAAAGCGGCACGACCATGTAAGAACGGGCTTGGCCTTCTAGCAAAAAGGGAAAAGCGGCACGACCGTGTAAGAATGGGCTTGGCCTTCTAGCAAAAAAGGAAAAGCGGCACGACCGTGTAAGAATGGGCTTGGCCTTCTGGCAAAAAAGGAAAAGAGGCACAACCGTGTAAGAACGAACTTGGCCTTCTGGCAAAAAGGAAAAGCGGCACGACCATGTAAGAACAAGCTTGGCCTTCGGGAAATGGTTATGGGCTTACACAAAGGGTTTTCCTGCTCTAAGGCCACATTGGGGAAGCATTCGACTTTTTACCTTCGCCGATTTACAAGTCAATAACCTGGAAGGTAAGACCAGAAATGATTGGCTCCACTCCTTTATGCGGTACCTTCTTCGTAAAGTCCTCATGTCGACTCGAAACATCACAATCGAAAGAGTCTTCGGATGGGTTGTAGCATCAGTTCGGGAATGCTTACATTTTCTTCTGACTCCGGGAAACGCACATGTCTCATGAGTCCATTGGCTATTCATACTTTTTGCAACTCAATAGGTCTTTCACTTTTCTGCAATTTTTCTGTTTGAGGTAAGCTTTATGTTTTCTTTCGCATCTGGCTTTCTCTTCTTTTTTTGGGCGTTGGCCTTGCCTTTACCAGGCATGGTGCTTTTCCAGCCATTTGCTTTTATCTCCCTTTTTTTCCTTCTTTGCTTCTAACATTTGAGCTCTCTCTAGACTCTCGAGACATTTCGCATTAATGCACAATTACCAATCTTCTTGGTAATACATATGCCTTGCCCTAGTGTGGGAGAGATGATCATCACTCGGGTTTCAGAAATGAATGATCCAGGCTCAACTTGGCTAAGCAAAGGATATCGGTGTTTGAGTAGAAGAAATAAATGCTCTTCTTCATCTTGGGATGCTTCGAGCCTCCATGAGAATTCACCTGAAGTTACCACAAAAAGGTTAACACAAGTGAAGGCAATTAAATCTTTCTTACCTTTTTTCCAACTAATTTTCAACCACAATCTTCTGCACTTGCCCCGATGTGGGGTGATTCTTGACAGGGGTTTTTTGAACATCTTCCTTACTCAAGCTCAAAGTGGCTAGCAAAGGATATACTATGTATGGGGGAAAAAAGAAAGAAAAGCCTTTCCTCACTTCGACCCGTGTATACGTTGCGAATGAGCCTTCTGTCCTAAGGCACGAATTTTCTTTTTCGTTCCACTTAACTCTCAAAGTGTATCAGGGACATGTTCAGATATGGCTTGCCTTTTCGTCATCGTAAACACTCTTGTTTGGCATATTCGGTACTTCCTTTTCATTTAGCAAGATCACTTGTTCAAATCGACCTTCGCGGGATTTTGACGCAAGATACGTGTATGCCATGCAAAATATCGAAGAATGTCATTCAAATCTCTAGACGAAATGTTTCTGAGCTTCTTTCATGATAATTTGAATGATGGATTTGAAATCCCCTTTCATTCAAAATGTCATTCCAAACAATGTGTTTAAGATTGCTCATCTGGGACTTGAGATGCCTAAGTTCCTCACAAATGACTTGACGATTAATGGGTGCCACTCAAAACATTTGAAGATAACGATTTCAAATCTATTTTCATGAAAAGACATTCAAACAACCTTCTTTTCTCGCAGAGTTTCAGGGAGAAGGATACTTACCTAGACTACGCTAGTCAGTAGGTCCTTTTGCTTTTTCTTGTGTGAGATTGGACCCTAGCCCATTATTGATAACCCTACCGATGCATGAAAGGCGTCGCTAGACGATATTTCTGATGTCTCAAGTGAATTTCGTGAAATTTGGCAAAGTTTCTTGGTCTTGTTTGGGCCAGGCGTTTGCCTCCTTTCCCTGCAAAAGGAGATGCAAAAATTTTTTTTATTAATACTTACAACGGAGCTCCCCTTCCCTATTTACAATGGTGCCCCATTCATACCGTTCCCGGGGATCGAACCCCGGGCGCATCTGGACCTGTTCATCCCCTTGACCACCAGGCCACGGCGCTGTTGGTGTCCAAAGGGCGCCTTGCTTTTTACTTAAGTAAAGCCATCCAGGCGCAGTACGTTCTTTTGCAGTATTTCAAACGTTGATTATCTATAAGTCTTTCACGTTGTGCACTCCATTAGGTCAGCCTTATAACTGTTGAAGCTTGCATTATCATCTAGAGGGGGTGATTAGGTGAATTTAAGGAATTTTAAGAAATTAATACGGAATATAACTAATCTGCTTAGAACTTCGTTCAGATGATATTAGCTAGTAAGATCTGAGATTCCCTCAGAAGCAGAACTTCGTTCAAACGATGCTATTAGAATGATCTAAGAAGCTCTCAGATGTAGCGCCGTGCACACAAGTACTTTCATATATATGTAAACGGAGAGATTAAGGGAAAGAGAATGTGCACAGAGGATTTATAGTGGTTCGGCTTTGTTTAAGCCTACGTCCTCTGCTTCAAGTTGGCAACCAATCGGTTGGATTCCACTAGATAATTGCTCAAAGGTTATAGCTCAGTGATCTCTCTTGAGTCGAAAGACTTCCTGCCTAATACTCAACACTCGAATGTACACCTCTAAGTATTATAGTGTATAGATCAGGCTGAATATAAAACGTTGAAGCTCTCACGATCTTGGAATTTTGAACTCTATTCCCTCTTACGCCAACTCTTTTCTCTTCTGCTTTGAGATGTCCTTTTATACTCCTCCACCTCCAACTACCTGTTGCAAGGCCTCTAGAGGATCGCTCTCCAAACTTCCCGTTTGGACGAGACTGTATCTCAAGAATATCTCGTAGCCATTGAGGTCAACAAAGGAAAGTGTTCCCCGTTGGATCAAATCGCCCATACAATCGTAATCCTGGGTTTCCATAGATGAAGTTCTTCATTAGGAAAGTACGCTCGTCTCCCTTGATCCGCATCCTTGATTGATCTTCAAGATTGAGAATCTTCAAGGATGATCCAGCTCGATTACTAGCCGTTGTGATGATCTAATCTGTCAATTTAATCATCTTCAATTATCTCTCTTGATATTCTAATTGTTGCGCATGAAATACTCTCTCAGAGCTTAAGCCTCATCCCAACCTTCTGAGCTCCCCCGCTCAACGTCTGAGCTCTTCACAACGTCTGAGCTCGATATAGCGTCTAAGTCCCTCAGAACATCGTCTAAGCATATCTTTCCAGATTCAATCCTGTATATCCCACACCTACAGATAATCTGCAAATAAACAATTTCATCGCATTAATTTATAGACAAGAGTCATGGATTGTTTTGTCAACTTCAAAATCAATTAGGGGTTTTTCTCAATAATCTCCCCATTTTTTATGATGACAAAACTATCCTTATAAATATATCAAATGTTGTATAAGAAGGTGAGTAACATAATATTTTGTCAATCAAATAAATTTTTGCTAGTCAATGATATATCATGAAATGCATTAGCAAAAAGATAAGTTCTGGGATAAAAACATTCCAGAGTAAGTTTTTGTTTGGTCTTCAGAACTTCTAAAGCCTGTCTCAGAGCTTATGAAGTCTAGCTCATTTCTCAGAGTTATAGATTTCAATTCATTTTCAATCTGAGAATTTTAAGAGAATGTGTCAGAGCATTAAAAGGATATAGATTTCATTTGAAGGCTCAGTCCTTGAAGTCTCATATCCTGTATCAGAGCTTATAAGATCTCATCCATTTCTCAGATTTTCAAGTCATTCATTTAATTTCGATCTGAGAAACTTAATAGCCTATATCAGAGCATCATGAAAAGTTGATTCAGACCATAGATACAGATTTAGAGCATGGGTTCAAAGTAAATTCACATAAGTATATCGTTACTCAGAACTTGTATGCAGAACCTGTTCCTGTGATATTCTCAGAACCTGTAAGAATCTATATGATTGTCAGAACTTGTATGCATAGAGTGACTTATGTCATTCTCAGAACCTGTTCTCTTTAGATTATAACTCTGATACTCGTACAGAACCTGTTCCTACAAATCATTATGTTCTCCTTTTGTAGTAAATAATCGGGGATATTTATATCTCTCCCCCTTTTTGTCATCAGCACAAAAGGCATAGATCGAACTAGTAAAAAGTATTCAATAAAGGCTCAATCAAGTTTAATCATCAAACAGTGCATATTAAATATCCAGAATAAAAACTTGCCCAAGCCAAAATATTCAAACCCAACCAATTTCATACTTAGAACTCAAACATTTTGAATTTTAAAACAAAACCAAAATTGATGAAATAAGAGAGTGAAAAATGAGTTCTATTTTGGAGAGTTTGGGGCTAGAGTAGAGCTTGAAGGGGCTTGAGTAGATGGTGGGACAAATTCTAAAGGGAGTTGGACCAAGGCAATTTTTGATAGCTGTTCCATCTTCAGATCAAATACAGTTTTGAGGTTGTATAGCTTCCTATCCATGTGCTCTAATTGTAGAGCATCAAAGTTTGCATCTGAGGTCCTTTCTCTCCTCAGTTTCTGAAGTTCAAAATCCATTTTGTCCTTCACTTCATCGACTTCCACATGAAGAGATGCGCACATATCCTTGATTAATTGTTCAATTCCTTTCTATTTGTGCAGGATTTCTCTAAGCAACTCTGAGTTTGTGGCTTCACCCATTTCTTCCTCTGTCTGAATACCAGCATTAGAAGACTCCACCTGAGTTCCAACTTGTCTCCTAGATGAAGAAATTGGAGTGTCCTGCAATGGAAGATCTGAGGCAGTCTTGCTTGGAAAATCTGCTGTTCCAGCAGCGTTGATGTCCATTTTCAGATTCCTCCCCCTCAGATATAGCTTCCTTCTAAGCTTCTTCAGCTGTATTCTGCAGAATAAACTCAGAGATGTTTACTTGCTCAATCTTCTCTTTTTCAAACTGTGCTTCTGTTACAGCATCAATTTGAGCTTCCTTCTCAAATTCCATCGGAATTTCCATCTTATTAGAAGTTTGATCCTCAATTGGTTCGCCAATCTCTTTTTCCTCTCCCAGGACATTATCATCTTTTTCTATCTCTTCCACCTCTTCTCTTTTCTCTTCCTTCTCTTCTTCTTCCTTTTCCTCCTCGTCATTTTTCTTCTGTTGCTGCTCCATCTGAGCTGCAATCTCATCCTCAAAAGTTGTCCTCACAATGGCCTGAATAATTTCTTCAATTTCACTATCACTTACTAATGAGCTCTCAGATGTTTCCTCTTTAGAATCGTTGAGAATTCTGTCAAGCAGCTTCTTAGCAAGTTTCCTTTTCTTCTTTCCAGGCATAGTGGACTTGTGAGCCAGCATATTCATCCTCCTCTTTCGAGTGGACTCAGAGGATGGTCCAGCAGGTGAAGGATCTGCAGTCTATTCAGCAGGTAAACGTTCAATCTAAATAGTCTCTGCTATTTCAATTGCTACCAAACGAAGATCTACCAGCACCACATTCTTTTTCCTATCCCTCCATTGAATATCTACAAACTTATAGCCCATCTTGGCAAACATTGATTCACCGATACTTCCTTGTGGAATATGCAAAGATTTGAGTTTTTGAGGAATTTCTATCTTTAGATACTCAAAGATCCTGGTGATCAATGAGCCATATGGCAGCTGTCCCTTGTTCTTCTTGATAGTTCTACGCATATACAGGAAGATCATGTGTAGAAGAGAGAAAGCTTTTCCATTGAGAATGGCCCAAATGATTTTGGCCTCATAGCGAGAAACATCAGTTTTGGAGGAACCTTTGGGCCTAAGGTAGTCGATGACTACCTTATGCAGAATGATTGCTATGAGAGGAAAGTGGTGTTCAACATGAGCTTTGTTTGCTCTGGAGAGATTTGAATTGCCAAAAAGTTCTTTGTAAACAGCATCTTCTGAGATAGGAATGGGAGTGAATGTAGACAGCTTAGAACTTAGAATTTCTGCAAGCTCTGCAGCACTCAGAATGATGTTCTGACTCAAGAAAGAAAATTGAATGGAATTTCGAGAGATCATAGAAAAGTTTGAATAGAAATAGGCAGTCAACTCAGGATAACAAGTAGTATTTAGAGAGCAGAGAGTTTGCAAATGCAAATTGGAAAGCAAATAAAGGATCTGCAAACCATTCTTCTCAAAATACTCGAATTCAACAGCCTATTAGCCATAGAGGTAATGGCGATCAAAGAATTATAGTATGCACGATGTTCTTTTGATCTGAACATCCTGTCTGCCTTTCCTTCCTTGGCTAAGAACTTCATTACCATTCCCTTAAAGTGAGAATAGATCATCTCATCATCATCCTCTTTCAGATGATCACTGACCAGCACAATTCGGGTCTTACTTCACTCTCATGTCTTACACCTTCTAATCTTGCTTCAGTCACAGTAATTTGTATTTCCTCTACTCTTGAAGGTTCACCAACCTTCTCTTTTCCATTCCTGGATGTCTCAGATGATTTAGGCCTATCTTCCTTTTAAAATTCTGCTCCTATCTTCGTAGCTTGCCTAATCTCATCCTGCGTTAACATCTCACTAAACTTTTGTAATTGTCCTTCATAAAAAAATCCATTGTCACGCAGAAACTCTTGAATGTCATAATCAGCCCTTCCATACATTCTCATCCCCCAAATCACATTCCTTAATCCTCTTGCTAACTTTATTCTCTTATCAACATGAAGATTAGAGATTTGTTCAGAAGTTCTTACTGTAATGTTCGTGATGCGATCCTGAATCCTCTTTTTCCTTCTTGCTGCAACTTCTGGGGCCACGGCAATTGGGGTTACAGCAACAGGTTCTGATTGAGGAACAACACTAGTTTCTTCTGCCCTTTGTTCCTCGCCTCTATTTTCTGGGGAACTAGAGAGATCATACTAGGTTGGAGAGCCTATTGAACCCTTAGGTCCTCGCATCTCCAATCTACCGGATCGATGAGTACCAATGGCGGATTTCTTCATAGTTGAACGATTCTTAGGTGCCATTGAAGGATTCTTGGAGTTAAGTTGAAGGATTTGAGAGATTAAGGGTTTAGGAGTGAAATCGGAAAGAGAATTTGGGGAGAAGTGCTTTCAAGAGAGAATTTCTGAGTAAGTAGTAAAACTTAAGTCTTTAAAAGAGTGGTTTTAAAATAGGGGTGACGTTTTAGTGTTAATATTTTGTTTTAACCAAAATAAGAAACTGCTCTTGACAATTAAGAGATTTGAGATGTGATTTCCAAAAATAAAATATTTTGAGAAGATATGAAAAATTATTTTTGGAAACATAATATTCAATCAACTCAATCAGGATAAACACGACAATAATATTTCGCAGAATATTTAAAAAGATTTAAATTGCGCGTACCTTATTTGTTGCTAAAAATAACTACTTGCGCGCCAAAAGTTTGAACGATCAAACCTGATGTGAGTATTGTTAAGATGATGACCTCCTCAGATGATGCTTTTAGTTTAGAGGTTCCAATCAAGCATTTGTATATCCTCAGATGATGCTTTGGCTTTTAGAAGAGAATGTCATCCTCATATGTTGAGCAAGTTCTGATGCTTTGTTTTTGAGTTTCCTCGGATGTTGCGTTTTGCTCAGAAGCAGATCTTAACTTGTCTTGAAGGCAACTTAAACAAGCATAATAGTAATACCCAATTCTTGTCTAATATATCCGAAAGAAGTCTTTTTCTAATGGCTTCGTGAATATATCAGCTAATTGATGCTTAGAGTCAACAAATTGAATATTAACATCACCATTATGCACGTGATCACGAATGAAATGATGCTTAATTTCAATATACTTAGCTCGAGAGTGCAGAATTGGATTCTTTGTGAGGTTGATTGCACTGGTGTTGTCACACTTGATTTCAACGTTTGAGGTTTCAACACCAAAGTCCCTCAGTTGTTGCTTCATCCACAAGATCTAAGCACAGCAACCCCCTAAGGTGACATATTCAGCTTCTACGGTTGATAGTGCCATAGTGTTTTATTTCTTTGAATGCCAAGACACTACTAGCATGGATCCCATAAGTTGACATGTTCTTGAGGTGCTTTTCCTGTCTAATTTACAACCTGTAAGATCAGCATCTAAGTAGCCATGTAAAGTAAGGTCTAAGGTCTTTGGATACCACAATTGTCACGCCCCAATCTTCGAGCTCGCGACATCCCTACCAATCGCCTTAGGTCATAAAGGTTAACGTCCCAAGCACACTAACGACCTACCGAAATATACTACGATGCGGAAACATGCAACACCCCTAGACGAAAGCATAAGCAGGAATAACAAAGCAGGAAACTCAACAACAGTCATTCAGTCAAAGACAATTCCATTACAACACCAAAAGCAGATGATCGATAACCCTACAGAGCTATACAAAATAATTACAGCCTCATTCTTCGGGCTGACTCCCTAAGACCAATCAAAAAGGTAGGTGGGTCGGGAAGGGTTAACTTCTCATCTACTCCAAAAGAGGGGCTACACCACCCTCGACCTCAACATCAACAGAGCTCTCAAAAAGGGATAGCTACGCATCTACTATTAGGGAGGCGTGGGGACATAAACATATGCAATAAACGGCTCGGACTCAGAGTCATGTTTGGGGTCCACTACTTCTCCGTCGGGCGTATCAAGATCCATCAGATCCCAGGCAGGGACGTAAGGGGTCGAGTTAGGCGGCCCCTCACATCCACGGAGCAAACCACAGATAACATCACCTTCACTCACGAGCCAAGCTTTAAAGAGATGGGCCACTAGGTGGCTAAATCCCTTATCCACCCAGATCGTGGTGATGTGTTGTTTCTAGACCCGGTCCGTACCTAGAACGGGATGACGCACGATATAGAACAACTGATCAGTAGGAACGCCGAACCTGACGTGCCTCTCTTTTACCTTGAACTTGAAAAAGGGGTTAAATAGGACGGGGTGAGAAATAAATCTTAGTGAGCTAACGCCTAAGCCCGGCTAGGACGTTGACTTGCTCAGGCGACCTACACGCACAGTATATCGCGATAGTATAACGCTAATCACATGCAAGCTTACCACGCCTTGGATCACACATATGCAAGACTCGACTTGACATAACAGCCAACCAACCAAGGCATCAACCAGAATATCACAATAGCTTGCAAGAACAATGCTCCACACATATTTCGATTATTAACGGCCACAAGGCACGGCGCACACGACTGGTGTGGCTCAACACTACGATTGGCAATGTCTACTGGCATGACCAGGCATTGTTCCTTACTTTCGATGACGGCATCCGATAGTCCGTAAGATGCGTACGACTAGCACGACACGGAACTATCAGGAATCCCCGTAGGGGGCTTCGGTCCATCACAAGCTGCGATTGATATCCGATAAATCGTGTGGCTCTGTACGACTAGCACGGCAGGAATTTATCAGGAAAACCGTACGACTGGCACGGACCATACGACTGGCACGAATTTATCTCCTCATATGACCACACAAGTAGATCATCCAACCAATCGGTTCTTATCGTGGCATTTAGTCGAATGCTCACACGATCATGCTTAAAGACTCGGTCACTGGCCATTTTTATGCTCAGATATGCAATTTGATCCCACACATGGTCATGTGATGCACGAACTATCCACCAGACTTTGCATCTAAATATGGGTGATCAATCCTCATATAGTCAATCACAAACCATTCAGAGCATTCAGCAGTCAAGCATTGATCACCACATCAAACAGTCAACAACAAAATCAACATATCGTACTTGAATACTTAAATTGACCACAGGCTACTAATCCGCTTACCAACCAACCAGTCAATCAATTCATCTCCCTCTCAGCTCTAACCAGACGCTCGCTCGCGATCAAACACTTACAGTCAATCAAACAATCCAGTCTAATCACCAATTAGCCACAGACCATCTAGCTAACCAGTCTAACTTATTTAATTGTGGTCATTTAACCTAAACTCGGTCTCTAACTAAATCGACCACAATTAATCTACTTAAATGCCTCAATTAGCGACCTAATCGAGAGTTAGGGGTTAACCCACAACTACGGTCCGGTGACGACTACGGCGACATGAGACCAAGCGACGACAACGACAGTGGCGGTGATGACACGAGCACACAACGAAAACATGGAAACACGGCGATCCAGGGCTCGGCTCAGGCAAATGGCGGCTGGGGGTACTGGTCGGCGGGTGCACAGGCAATGGAGGGTCGGGTCGGCGGCGGCGACGACGCGGGGGAGGGCATGCAGGTGGCTCTACTGTTCGGGCAGAGGGGATGAGGGTCGCGGGTCCTCCAAGGCTGCTCGACCGACGCGACAAGGGACGGCGGGGCTGCGATGATCGGTGAGCTCGGCGAGGGGTGGACGAAGGTGGCATACGAGCTTGGACAGCAGAGCAGAGCTCGCGGGGTTGAGATCGTGGGTTCAATGGGTCTCTCGGGCGGTCGAATGGAGGGGTGGCACAGCGAGCTTGGGCGGGCGGTGAGGCGACGGGACAACGGCGAGGTGGCTAAGCTGGGGGCCGGTGATGACGAGGTGGTGCCGGCCGGTGGGTGTTGGGCGAGTGAGAGGAGGGAGGAGTAGAGGTCGCGGGTCGCGGGGGCTCTCGGGTCCATGGGCGACGAGGCTCGGCTTCGACGGACGGTGGGTGAGGGCGTGATGGCGAGGATGCGACGACAAGAGGAGGAAGAGGCGGTGAGGTGTGGTGGTGGTGGTGGTGGTGGTGGTGGTCGGAGGTGTTGTCGGGGTGAAGGGAGGAGAGGGTGCCGTCAGGTTTGGGGGGCGTGAGGGAGAGAGAGAGAAGAGAGAGAGAGAGAGAGAGAAGAGAGAGGGAAATGATGGTGGTGTGATGGGTGGGTGGTTGATGTGAAGGGGGGCCCACGAGTCAAGTCACATTTGAATTTTTCGTCTTGTAGTGCATAAAGTGGGGGTAGAGAGATAATTTCGCGAGGGGCTCAAGCGCGAAGGGGGTTCGGGCACAAAGGGTCTCTGATCGACATTTCAGGATTTACCAAATCCCTTTCCAGATTAATTAAAATCGTGTCCGATAATTATCCCTTAAACCGTAAAAACCCAATGTTATTTATTTTATAGACCTTAAAATTTCGGGACGTCACAACAATCCCATATTAGGATTGGTTCTAATATATTTTATGATCCTCTTTACTATAGAGAGATGTGATTCCTTAGGATCTAATTGAAATCTAGCACACATACACACGCTAAAAATGATGTCAGGTCTAGAAGCAGTAAGTATAATAGAGAATCGATCATGCTTCTATATAGCTTCTGATCAACCTTTTTTCCCTGTTCATCCTTGTCTAGTTTGGATGAAGAAGACATTGGTGATTTAGTTTTCTTACAGTTTTCTTGACCAAACTTCTTAACTATTTCCTTCGCGTACTTCTCTTGATGTATGAAGGTTCCTTGTTCTGTTTGATTCACTTGAAGTCCCAGGAAGAAAGTGAGTTCTCCCATCATGCTCATTTCAAACTCGCTTTGCATGATCTGAGAGAAATTCTTGTAGAATTTTTCGTTAGAAGAACCAAATATGATATCATCAACATATATTTGAATGAGCAAGATGTCTTTACCTTCCTTTTTGATAAATAGAGTTGTCTCTACTTTACCTTTTTCAAAACCTCTAGCAACAAGGAAATTACTTAACCTCTCATACCAGGCGTGTGGTGCTTGTTTGAGTCCATACATAGCTTTCTTGAGTTTATAGACATGTTCAGAGCTCTTTGGATCTTCAAACCTGGTGGTTGTTCCACGTACACCTCTTCCTTGATGTAGCCATTCAAAAATGTGCTCTTGACATCCATCTGATATAGCTTGAAGTTGTTGTAGCAAGCATAGGCTAGAAGCAATCTAATAGATTCCAGTCTTGCTACCGGCGCGTACGTTTCATCGTAGTCAATCCCCTCCTCTGAGAGTATCCTTTAGCTACGAGTCTTGCCTTATTTCTAGTAACTTTTCTCTTACCATCCAACTTGTTTCTGAATACCTACTTAGTTCCAATGATTGGATGATCCTTGGGTCTGGGCACAAGTTCCCAAACTTCACTGAGTTTGAATTGATGTAGCACTTGTTGCATTGCTTCAATCCAGCTTTTGTCTGCAAGAGCCTCTTCAATTCCTTTGGGTTCTACTTCAGATACAAGTGCAAAAGCATTTATGGCATTCTTGAATTTGGATCTGGTCTTGATTCTATCTTCTATATCTCCGATGACAAGATCTGTAGGATGACTAGATTTATATTTCCAGTTCTTGTTTCTATTGTATTGTTCATCTTCTGAATAAGGATCTTGGTTTTCGTTCTCAGATGATGTAGTAGCCTGAGTATCATTGATGTTCTGAGTGGCTTCAGATAATATCGTATCAGAAGTTTTCTCAGATGATGAATTCCTCTCAGATGATGTGGTGATTTCAGTGCCTATCTTCTGAGTGTCATTTCCATCTTCAAACCTCACGTTCATTGATTCTTCAACAGTTCTTGAGTTCTTGTTGAAGTCTCTATATGCCTTGCTTGAAGTGGAGTATCCAAGAAATACACCTTCGTCTGATCTTTCATCAAACTTATCCGGCCGATCATTCGAATTCTTGAGGATAAAACATTTACAGCCAAATACATGAAAGTATACTATGCTTGGTTTCTTGCCTTTGTAATGCTCGTAGGGGGTTTTCTCAAGCAATGGTCTCAGAAAAACTCGATTTATGATATAGCTTGCAGTAGAAACAGCTTTTGCCCAAAAATGAGAAGGAGCTTTGCTTTCAATCAAGAGCGTTCGAGCCATTTCTTGTAAAGATCAATTTTTCCTTTCAACTACTCCATTTTGTTGAGGAGTATAAGGAGATGAAAAATTATGTTGAAAACCATTTTGATCACAAAATTTTGCAAAGATTTGATTTTCAAATTCAGTTTTGATGTTGGCAATTGAGTAACCTTTTTCATTTTGAACTTTCTTTGAAAAACTTTCAAAGTATGAAAATGCATCATTCTTTTGCGCAAGGAAGAAAACCCGAGTAAATCTAGTATAGTCATCTACTATTCCCAGACAATACTTTTTATCTCCAATACTCTGGGTTCTTGTTGGTCCAAAGACATCCATGTGTAAAAGCTGTAAAGCACGGTTAGTGGAAACTTGATTTATTGATTTGAAAGAGTACAAGCATCTAGGAGTCCTCTCACAAGCATTATAGAGCTTTGCTTGCTCAAATCATCTAGGAGTCCTCTCACAAGCCTTTTTTAGGAAAGCTTCGAGATTTGTTTGAAACTTATGTGTCCTAGTTTCTTGTGCCAAAGTTCTGAGTTATCTTTGACTGATACTAGACATTTCACATCCTCAGATGATGTATCAAGAAGATACATATTACCATGTCTGTGTCCCGTGAATGAGCACTTGTTGTCCCGGCTAACACTTGAGCATTTATCCTCCACAAAAGAGATTTTATATCCAATATCACACAATTGGCTTATGCTAATAAGATTGAAATTCAAACCCTTAACCAATGAGACGTCATTGATGAAGAGGTTACCAATCTTTACGGTTCCTTTGCCAATAATTGTTCCATTGTTGTTGCCGCCAAAGGAGACACTTCCTCTATCAAATTTAGTAAGATTGATAAATATCTTGGAATCTCCAGTCATGTGTCTAGAACACCCACTATCAAGGTACCATTTGTTTCATCTTTTCATTGGTACCTGCAAACATCAAAGAAATTCTAGTTTTCTTTGGTACCCAAATCTGTTTCGGTCTTTTTGGGTTAGTGAAGTTCGCAAATCTCAAAATATCTCGAGTTGGTCTTCAAATCTTAGGACAGTAACTTCTGGAATGCCTTGGATCACTGTAGTTTGTACATTTTGAGACTTTCTGTCCCTCAGATTTTATGAATTGCTTATGGAAGTGATCTCTAAACGCTTGTTTCGAAGGTCTTCTTTTGAGTCTTTCTTTTACCTTTGAAAAATCGTTTTTCAATTCACTTACCTTTTAAAAACCAAGTCCAGACTTATTGTAGTAAGGAACTTGTATAGAAAGAATATGTTGTAAAGTTTTTGAACCAAAGGAAAACTTTTTACTAGTATCCAAAATTTCCTTTTTCAAAGAAATATTTTCATTTTTCAAAGATTCGTTTTCCCTCTTCAAAGAGTCTTTCTCGATTTGTAGAAGATCATTTTTCTTTGAAACCAATTCAGATCTATCCTTGATTTGTGAGAACTCATTTTCAAAAAAAATCATTTCATCCTTTCGAGAAGTTTCACTTTGCTTTAAACACGAGATTTCCTTTTTCAATTCTGAAATCCTTTTAAGAGCATTTTTATATTCTGAGCACATTTCATCCATAAAATCAGGTACCTCAGAAGGAATGTCAAAGTTAGTTACCTCAGATTCTTCCTCAGAGTCTGAGTTGGCCATTAAATAGATGTTGGCATATTCCTCATCACTTTCACATTCTGTGTCACTCCAGGTTTCAACTTCGAGGGCTTTCTTTGATTTCTCATCTTTTCCTTTCTTCTTTAGAAGAGGACAGTTTGGCTTGATGTGCCCTTTCTTTTTGCATTCATAGCAAATCACATCTTTGCTTTCGTCTTTGTCACTAGAAGATCGTCTTAGATTATGTTGCTTGAAATCTCTTTTCCCTTTGAAATTTCTGCTTTTCTTTGCCATTCGTCTGAATCTCTTGACCATGAGTGCTAGTTCCTCATCGTCTTCATCTTTAGAGTTTGAGGCATCATAATCAGCATTAGATTTCAAAGCGATAGATTTCTTACCTCTTGATTGAGTTTCCTCATTTATTGTTTCATCCTCATAGAATTGAAGAGTTCTAATGAGTTCATCCATGGACAAAGGTGAGATCCTCTAAATCTCTCGAATGGAGGTTTTGATATTGTCGCATTATTTTGTGAGTGCCTTTAGGAGTTTATTCACTCACATCGATCCAGACACAGGTTGCCCGTGATAGGTGAGACCATTCACTATTTCAGTGAATCTGTCGAATATCTCTTTCACCATTTCATTAGGCTTCATCTTGAAAGATTCGTACTGGCTGAGGAGTATGTTGACTTTAGTCTCCTTGACTCTGTTTGTCCCTTCGTAGGTTACATAGAGCTTGTCCCAAATCGCCTTTGATGAGGAACAATTTGCAATACGTTTATATTCAGTGGGAGATAGTTCACTATAAAAAGAATAAATAGCCTTAGCATTTAGAGAGTCTCTCTTTGCTAATTCAGTGGCAATTAAAGCAGCTATGGTAGTGGTGTTGGTGTTGTCCCCTGCATTTGATCCGCCTGAAGTACTTGTAGATGGATCAACCCCTCTTTGAATAATATCCTAGATCTGCGGGTCTTTGCATCTGAGATATGCCTTGAATTTATTCTGTCAATCACTATACTCTTTTCCTTCGAAGTAAGGTGGTCTATTATTACTTCCGCCTTCAATCCATGTGGGAGAAAAATTGCTAGCCATAAAGATCGTTAGCTCAGAAGTAATAACACTTCAATAAAAATATGAGCACCAGGCTCTGATACCAATTGTTGAAGCTATCGTTATCACCTAGAAGGTGGTGAATAGGTGAGTTTAAGGAATTTTAAGAAATTAATACGGAATATAACTAATCTGCTCAGAAATTCGTTCAAATGATATTAGTTAGTAAGATCTGAGATTCCCTCAGAAGCAGAACTTCATTCAGACGATGCTATTAAAATGATCTAAGAAGCTCTCAGATGTAGCGCCGTGTACACAAGTACTTTCACAGATATGTAAACAGAGAGATTAAGGGAAAGAGAATGTGCACAGAGGATTTATAGTGGTTCGGCTTTGTTTAAGCCTACGTTCACTTTTTCACGCTGACAACCAATCGGCTGGATTCCACTAGATAATTGCTCAGAAGTTACAGCTCAGTGATCTCTCTTGAGTCGAAATACTTCCTGCCTAACACTCAACACTCGAATGTACACCTCTAAGTATTACAGTGTATAGATCATGGTGAATATAAAACGTTGAAACTTTCACGATCTTGGCATTTTGAACTCTATTCCCTCTTATGCCAACTATTTTCTCTTTAGCTTTGAGATGTCCTTTTATACTCCTCCACCTCCAACTACCCATTGCAAGGCCTCCAGAGGATCGCTCTCCAAACTTCTCGGTTGGACGAGACTGTATCTCAAGAAGATCTCGTAGCCGTTGAGGTCGACAAAGGAAAGTTTTCCCTGTTGGATCAAATCGCCTATACAATCGTGATCCTGGATTTCCATAGATGGATTTCTTCATTAGGAAAGTGACAGTCATCTCCCTTGATCCGCATGCTTGATTGATCTTCAAGATTGAGAATTTTCAAGAATGATCCAGCTCGATTACTAGCCGTTGTGATGATCTAATCTGTTAATTTAATCATCTTCAATTATCTCTCTTGATATTCTAATTGTTGCGCATGAAATACTCTCTCAAAACTTGAGCCTCCTCACAACGTCTAAGCTCCCCCGCTCAACGTCGGAGCTCTTCACAACGTCTGAGCTCGATACAGCGTCTAAGTCCCTTAGAACATCGTCTGAGTATATCTTTCCAAATTCAATCCTGTGTATCCCATACCTACGGATAATTTGCAAATCAAGTATTTCATCGCATTAATTTATAGACAAGAGATCATTGATTGTTTTATCAACTTCAAAATCAATTAGGGGTTTTTCTCAACAATAACCGCCTCTTTAAATATCTCTCGCTACCTGCAAAATAAGTAAAATATGCATGTATGCATGACACGCATGATGTGAACCATAGACAAAATATGCATGAGAATTAAATTTAGTTCTCGCAAAAAATATTTTCTCATACATTGCATATTTTAATTTTTGTTTGTCATGTGTTATCATTTGCGTTCAGGCTAGAGGTGAGGCAATTGAGCTTTAATTTGACAGGCGACTGGACCAGAGCATGTCATCGGATTTTCGGCCAAAGCATGGAAGGATGTGCTGAATTTTCTATAATTTATTTTGAGCTTAATAAAGTCCATTTAAATGATTTATTTGGAAAAAGACTTGATTAAATGCACATTTTCATGAAAAAGCTTAATTTAAGCTCAGAAAATTGCACCGATAAGCTCGGAAAATAAAATGAAATTCGGCCAGGCTGTGGTGATTAGTGTGCCAAATTTTATGAGATCATTGGGCCTATGTTTGAGTTAAAATTAGCTCATTCAGGATCATTTAATTTACAAAGGCTTTTAATTAATTGTTCATTATTTGAAAAAAGCCTTAATTTGAGCTCGAGAATTTGTGACAGGCCCACAATTTGGGTTGAAAATTTCGGTCAAGGCCTAAGGGTGAGTGCCAAATTTTATATATGGGTTTTGGACTAAATTTCAAATTCAAATTAGCCCATTTTGATTATTTAATTAAGCGATGCCTTTAATTAATTGTCTATTTAATTAATTAGAGTCCGATTCGAGCCCAAGGTGACACGACAAGCCCGCGAGGGGGGCCATATTTGGCCATCATCCCCATCACCTATCTTGGCCGAAAATTCACATGGTGTTTTAGGTGATCTGGACTCTTCAAGTGATCAAATAAATTTGGATAATTATCTCGGGAAATTAGAGTCCTGAAGAAATAAACTCTATCTTTCCGGGATCAGAAAATTTGATCCAATGGCTGATATTCAATCCTACTTTGACTAGGATTAGCAATCCGATGGTCGAAAATGAGTCCTACGTCTACTAGGATTAGTGAGCTCTATTCTCTATAAACACTAAGCTATCCTAGAGAGTTAGAGGTTGGCGACACTCAGAAAATTCAGAGCACAAAAGAAGAGGCCACACAAATTCATATACGGCCACTTGAGAGGACGGCCACCGTGCTTACGATCAGAGCAAGAAAAGCATGAGAAGGAAGGAGCTTCATGGAATATCCGCACGGGCATTGGAGGTCTTCATCCATGTTGTCCACACAGCCACGTTCTCCGTGGAAGAGTTTCTGAAAAAGAACAGTACTTGTTCTTGAGGAAGTGGAAGCCAAAAGGGAAAAAGCACATCATGGCAGAGACCAAAATCGACAATATAGAGAGAGATCCATGCAGAAAAATTATCACCGAGAGGGAGTGTCCTTTTCTCTTATTTCTTTTTGTTTGGGTGAGCAGACTTTGATACTTATTGAGTCCCACTAACAGTTACGATTTTTTCTCCTTTTTTGCTCATCATCGTCGGCAATTCAGAAAATCAAGGTGAGCGCTCTCACAATTTTCGGCATTCATAATAGAGCAGAAAAATTGAGAGCTTTGGGAGTTGCTAAGGAGTTTGATTGTCTCCCCCGAGGTCGACACAATCCTCCCCGATCCAAGCTCAACCGAGATTCCATTCGGCCGAGCCTCCTCCGAAAACCATCCTGCTCCGCCTTGCACCACCATGGACCTCACCAGCCCGGCGTTCCAGCTCAGTCTTACGCCATCACAGCTCCGGTGTTCAGCTCCACTGTCACGCCCCGTGTCCTTCCAGCGCGCCAACATCCCTCTCATACCGTTACTTTCTAGTAATCCCAGGATCCGACGGCTAATGCGCGAATGCGAAAATGAAATACATATGCAGAAGCAACGACAAACTCCAGACAATTAAAAACGACAAGATGACTAAGGAAATGAAATCACATAACATAATACATAATGTCATACAACGCCCAAGACTAGACAACATACTAGAAGGTTCGACGAAGACAATACGAATCAAAAAGGGAACTACCCTATAAGCGCCCAACATACTACGCCTAAGGGTCAGACTTGCCGACAGAGGACTCTATCTCCGGCTCGGACTCAGAAGTGTCCATGGGGTCGTCCTCAGCATCCTCCGGCTTCACGATCTCTCCGGCCTCACCAGGGTCCTCAGGCTCCGGAAGCTCCGGCTCAGGCTCCATCACGGGCTCAAAATCCTTTGGCAATCCAAAAAGGGTCGGCATCGCAGACAGATCAAGGCGTAGGGTCTGAAAAGTGGGTCCCCCGACGGGGTGAGATATAATCCCAGTAAGATGGTCCTAAGCCTACCCTAGGTCTACAGTACCTCCGAGCAACTTTATAAAAACAGAGAAGTCAATCAAAGGAATCTCAAAGATTAACGACATCTCAATCAAATTTATAAGTAACTGGCACTACGCATGCTTTCAATAAATAATCAATTATTCCACTAAGACTGGGCTTCATACTTAGGCACTTGACATCACATCAAACACAGAGTACTGCTAAGCTTAATATGACTCAATTCTAGCAATCCGACCCGCGATTATCGCTTCAGGCATAGCAGCATATAGTTCAATAATCTGGCCCCGCGTCATATAGGCGCCTCAGGGTTTAACAATCACATTCCCCGCGTCATATAGGCGCCTCAGGGTTTAACAATCACATTCCCCGCGTCATATAGGCGCCTCAGGGTTTAATAACCGTACTCCCCGCGTCATATAGGCGCCTCAGGGTTTAATAATCTCATTCCCCGCGTCATATAGGCGCCTCAGGGTTTATATATACACATTATCACAACCAGAGCATACAAATGGCATTCCATGCCCACACTTCAGTCGTTCCACTTTTTAAGACTTCATGATTGAGTATAATGAAATTAAGCCAAATTCTCAATAATTGGCTCGCGCTATTCACCCATAGCCGAGGATCACTACAACATTTCAAAAGCTCACTTATCAATTTCCAATCATCATGCCATGTTCGGATTACACTAAAAAGTTAATCCACACATCAAGACTACATAATGCACTCATTAGTCCGAACCGAGATTATATGGTTTTCCGGCATAATTTCCACAATTCAATTCACATTCCCCACACATAGCCGAACACTTTAAGGTTTCCAATTGGCAACGCTTGATGATTTTTTTCCAAGCATATCACAGCAGCAAATTTATTGAAACGACCAACGTACCACGTTGACATAAATCGAGCTCATTTGCCAAAGATTTATCATTCGGCACCTAGCAATCACTTTAGGTCAAACCTATCATCCCAATTCCGTCATGCCATACACATATTACATTCTAACACCCATCAAGCATAATTTAACCCCCCATATCAGATCTCGTTTTTCCCTTATACATGCCCAAAACAGCCCCCAAAATCAAACTAAATCATTTCTAATCAAGCTCCTTAGTACCCCATAGTCCTAAGGTAAGATTAGAAGCCACTTACCACTCCTTTTGATGAAGAAAAGCCGACGGAAGGGCTGCAACTTCGCGCGACCAGCACTGCTCAGGGGGAAAACTGATTTGGTTCAAGCAAGAAAATATCAAGTTTGGTCCATGAAACCTTCATGAAATCCCTCTACAAACACTACCTAAAGTCCCCTATCAAACTAAGGCAAGAACTAGAGCATCTCACCTCTAAGACCTCCAATCAATCCAACTCCCTCAGGTGCGCAGGCAGTCAGAATCTGCCTCCAAGAAATCACCTCAAATCAGCCATGAAAACTCCTCAAATCAAATAAACTTGCAACCCTAACTCAGCCAACCCTAGTACCAGATGTCTAGAAGATCCCACATAAAATTTGAAGCCAATCGGAGTCTCTAAGAGGAAGAACAGAAGCTTTACCTCAGCTTGGACAGATTCTGTCCACTCTCGGGTTTGGGGCTGGTTCGGACAAATGGGACCTCCAATGGACGAGCTACCACTTGGAACTTGTAGAGGAGAGGCTGAGGGTGATTTAGGTGGTCGGAGACCGGCTCGGAGGTGGCCGGAGGCGGCGCTCGAGCAGGACGAAACAGACGGCAGAAACTGGTCGGGCAGGGTCGGTCAGCGACCTTTGCTCACTAAAACCGCTCTACAAAACGAACGGCTGCGACAAATTGAGCTCAAAATATATCATTAGAACGGGAAGAGAATAAGGTTTCTATTGATGGGTGGAACGTCTCCATCCGACGTCGGATGACAAAGTTATGGCCGAAACAGTGGAGGGCTTCGGAACTGGGCGGGTGAGCGAGCCGAGCGAGATAGTGCTCCGAGAGAGAGAGAGAGAGTGATTTCAAAAAAATTGCCAAGAGGAGGGAGAGAGGGAAGTCTTGAGTGGAGTGGTTCATGGGATTGGGGGATGTGACATTAGGAATAGTGGCTTGAATAGTGCAAGTTGGTGGTGGGGTTTTTGGGGAAAATAAGAGCACATGGGGAATTGGCTTCTTGCAAGAGTTCTTTGGACCATATTACCCTTGGATATTTTGGTCAAGAGGGTGAGGGTTGAAAGACCAAAATGCCCTCATCTAATTCCAAAGGTCTGAACAACAACTCAGGGGTAAAATAGTAACTTCCACTCTACAGTCCAAATTTTCTCTTTTCTAATTCATGTGGAGCGCTACACAACCTATACTATCCTCGATGAGACAACGTCCAATTTATTTGTATTGGAATCCTTAAATGTCCGGCCTCTAATTTCGAAGTCCACTTCGCGCTCAAAATCGACCGATCGAAATTTCAGTACATCTCAGACTGACGGGCGGCTCTTAGGACTTACGCGTATCGACCCGTGATTATTGTCATGTTTAAGAATTATTCGAATCACGGCGACCTTGGTTGTCATGTAATTGTGAGGGTAATTGCTAGTCCCAAAAGGACGCGATCGTTAGGAATCAGTTCAGAGTTATTCGCAAATTATGCTATGGTCAAGCGGAATCACCTGCGAACCAATTGCATAACACTAGCAAATCGTTCTGACACTAATCTTAGATCGGCCAGCGATGGTCCAAAATATACCCTCGACAATCCTTATGGTCAGGGTACCACTCCGCGGTCGAGTTCTTTAGTCCACGTACTTAGATTCCATTTAGCCATCCCCTTTTAGTCAGTCGACTCTAGAGAGATCAATTCTGAGCGAGATTACTGAAATACATCGATACTCATTTTATTCATTCATAAACTTCGAAATGGGGTCGGAATTCAGAATGTCACAATTCTTCCCTCCTTACAAAAATTTCGTCCTCGAAATTTACAAATCACTACTACTCAAACAGATAGGGGTATTGACGTCTCATCGCTTCCTCACTCTCCCAGGTAGCTCCTTCAGTTCCGTGATGCTCCCAGATCACCTTCACCAGCGGAATCGTCTTGTTCCTCAGGACTTGCTCCTTCTTGTCCTCGACCCTTACTGGTCTTTCCATATATGTCACTCGGTCGTCCACTTCTATAGCTTCGTGGTCCAATACATGAGTCGGGTCTAGTTCATACTTTCTCAGCATCGACACATGAAAGACGTTGTGGACTTGCGATAGGTTTGGCGGCAAGGCAAGTCTATAGGCTAAGGTTCCAATCCGCTCTAAAATCTCGAAGGGTCCCACGTACCTCGGGCTTAGCTTTCCTTTCTTCCCAAATCGAGATAATCCTCGCATTGGCGACACTTTGAGGAAGACGTGATCTCCCACTTGGAATTCCAAAGGTCTACGTCGCTTGTCAGCATAGCTCTTTTGGCGACTTTGAGCAGTCTTAAGCCTTTCTCTAATGACCTTCACTGCCTCAACCGACTGTTCTACTAACTCTGGACCCGTTATACTTCTCTCGCCAACTTCATCCCAACATACTGGAGTTCTGCATGCTCTGCCATACAGTGCCTCAAACGGTGCCATTCCGATGCTCTGCTGATAGCTGTTATTGTAGGCGAATTCCACCAGGTGCAACTGTTCTTCCCAACCTCCTTTAAAATCTATGACACATGCTCGCAACATATCCTCCAGCGTCTGAATTGTCCTCTCAGACTGCCCATCTGTCTGCGGGTGGTAAGCTGTACTGTACTGCAGTTTCGTCCCCATTGCCTCTTGTAGGCTTTTCCAGAATGAAGCAGTGAACTTAGGGTCTCTGTCTGACGTAATCGTCACTGGAACTCCATGTAGTCGGACTATCTGCCTCATGTACAGGTCGGCGTATCTATCTATAGCGAAATCCTTTCGCACTGCTAAGAAATGCGCAGACTTAGTCAACCTATCCACGATCACCCAAATAGAGTCATGACCTCTCTGACTCCTTGGCAAGGCCATAACAAAATCCATCGTAATGTGTTCCCACTTCCATTCGGGGATTTCCAAAGGTTGAAGCAAACCACCTGGTTTACAATGTTGTGCCTTCACTTGCTGGCACGTCAGACACTTCGCTACGTGTTTCGCGACATCCACTTTCATCCCATTCCACCAATAATGCTGTCGCAGGTTCTGATACATCTTCGTGCTACCTGGATGGATACTATAATTACTTCTATGGGCTTCCGATAGGATCCTTTCCCTTAGCTCCTCGTCTTTGGGTACGCACAACCGTCCGCGAAACTTCAAGGTTCCATCCTCAAACACTTGGAAGTCAGGTTTTCTTTTCTCCTCGTCCATCTCCAGAATTTTCTGAACATCAGGGTCCGTAGGTTGTAGTACCTTAATCTTTTCTCGAATTTCAGGTTCTACTCTCAATGTAGCCATCAGACTGGACAACCGACATACTTCAAGCTTAAATCCCGAATCCCTTATTCCCTCAAGTAAAGTCCACTCCTTGACCATCAAATGCGCGATGCTCGATTTCCGGCTAAGCGCATCCGCAACTTTATTCGCCTTCCCAGGGTGATATAAAATGTCGCAGTCGTAATCCTTAAGCAGCTCCATCCACCGACGCTGCCTCATGTTCAATTCTTTTTGGGAAAATAGATACTTCAAGCTCTGATGGTCGGTGTAAATCTGGAATCTTTCTCCGCACAAGTAATGCCTCCAGATTTTCAACGCAAATATAATCGCTGCCAGTTCCAAATCGTGCGTTGGGTAGTTTATTTCATGTGGCCTCAGCTGTCTCGATGCATAAGCAACCACTCTCCCATGCTGCATCAGAACACATCCTAATCCTTTTAGCGATGTGTCGCTATATATTTCATAACCTCCAGGACCAGAAGGAATAGTCAACACTGGTGTGGTCGTCAGCCTATGTTTAAGCTCTTGGAAGCTCCTTTCGCACTTGTCCGTCCATTCAAACCGCATATCCTTTCTTGTCAACTTTGTCAAAGGAGTAGCTATCGAGGAGAACTTTTCCACAAATCTCCTATAATAGCCAGCCAGTCCTAGGAAACTTCGAACCTCGGTAACTGACGTTGGTCTCGGCCAATTCGCAACTGCCTCAATCTTCGCAGGGTCCACTGAAATCCCATTTCCAGAAATCACATGTCCGAGGAATGCCACTTTGTTGAGCCAGAACTCGCACTTACTGAACTTGGCGTAAAGCGAGTGCTCTCTTAACGTCCGTAGAACTACGCTTAGATGCTGCTCGTGTTCCTCCGAGCTCCTCGAGTAGATCAGGATATCGTCGATAAACACGATGACGAACTGATCCAGAAACTCCTTAAATACTCGATGCATCAAGTCCATGAAAGCAGCTGGGGCATTAGTCAATCCAAATGGCACGACCGTGAACTCGTAATGCCCATATCTCGTCCGGAAGGCAGACTTCGGTATATCTTCCTTCTTGATCCTCAACTGATGATAACCCGTCCTCAGATCTATCTTGGAGAACACTGAAGCTCCCTGCAGCTGATCGAACAAGTCGTCTATTCTGGGCAACGGGTACTTGTTCTTGATAGTCACCTGGTTTAGTTGCCTATAGTCGATGCATAGACGCAAAGACCCATCCTTTTTCCTCACAAATAATACCGGCGCTCCCCACGGCGACGCGCTTGGACGAATGAAGCCTTTGTCCAATAATTCTTGCATCTGAACCTTCAATTCCTTCAACTCCGACAAGGACATTCGATAGGGTGCTTTCGAGATCGGCTCTGTCCCAGGGGCTAATTCGATCACGAATTCTATTTCCCTTTCTGGTGGCAATCCCGGCAATTCTTGAGGAAAGACATCGGGAAAATCGCACACCACTGCTATATCTTCTAGCTTGGGTTCCTCAATCGTCGAATCCACCACTACAGCCAGGTAGGCTTGGCACCCTTCGTCCAACAGCTTGGTCACTTCAAGCGACGAGATCAAAGGGATCGAGGTTCCTCCTCGACTCCCTATAAATTCGAATCTAGGGTGACCGATCGGACGGAATTGGATCACCCTGCTACCACAATCCATAACGGCCCTCTTCTTACCCAACCAATCCATCCCAATAATAATGTCAAAGTCATACATAGTCAATACAGCCAGATCTATCTTTTCCTCACTACCACCAATCACTATCTTACAATTTGAGCATCCTAACGAAATCAATACTTTATCCTTTAATGGGGTGGTAACATGCAGCACAACATCCAACGGTTTCAAATCCAATTCAGCCAATTCAGCAAACTGTGCAGATACGAATGAATGCGATGCTCCAGGATCAAACAATGCATAGGCAGCATGATCGCATAATGTAATCGTACCTGTGACCACGCCAGGCGCATTCTCCGCCTCCCTACGCACCACAGCATAAACTCGTCCTTGAGCTGGCGGCCTATTCAGGTTGTTCTGGGGAGCAGCTCCCGCTGGCGGTCCATACTGAGGTCGTTGCCCTTGAAACTGAGGTCCTGGAGCTTGACTCGGGCAGGTTCTCACCTGATGGCCCAGCTGGCCACACTTAAAGCATGCACCCGTCTTACTTGGGCAAAGTCCGTTTCCATGCTTCCTTCCGCACAGGCGGCAATTCCAGTTAGACTGATGGACAGGCTTCCCAATATTTTTCCTGATTGGAGGGACAAAACGTCTGTTATTTGTCATTGGCCTCTTGCCAAACTGACGGTTGTCTCTGATGGGAGCAAACCGCGACCCAGATGCGGCAGCCCTTTCTTTCATGTCCCGTTCGATCATCTGACCTCGTTCATACATATCACTATAGGTCCTCAAGTTTAGTGCTATCATCTGGCTACGAAGGTCTGACCTCAGCCCATCTCGGAATCTCCGTGCCTTATCTATCGGATTCTCAACCATTCTCGGTGCGTACTTCGACAACCTCGCAAACTCCGCTTCGTATTGATCTATTGTCATCTGGTTCTGGCGAAGCTGCTGAAACTCAATCAGTTTTCGCTCCTGAGCGGTTTTCGAGAAATACTTCCCGTTAAACGCCTCAGTAAAGGCAGTCCAATTAAGGGCAGTGCCCTCAGGGAAAACTCCTCCTCTGGTGGCCTTCCACCAATCGTCAGCGGTACCTTCCAGCTGGTAAACCGCCAGGGTTACTTTCTCCTCTTCCGTGCACCCTAAGACTTCAAAGGCTTTTTCTAGCTTCTCGATCCATCGAGGCGCGACCTCCGGATCTCCGGCACCATCAAACTGAGCCGGTTTCAGCTTCAGGAATTGCTCCACTAACTGGCTCATCTGGCGATTCCCATTTCCATTACCATTGTTCCCATTCGCCAGGTTGGCAGCAGCAATAGCAGCCTCAGCGGCTTGAGTAACAGTGGCACCCCTTTCATGAGCCTGCCTGCCCATTAGGTTTCCGATTTCCTCTAGGGCTCTAAGGACTCCATCAACCCTCGGGTCTTCTACTACTGGTGCCCTCGAGCTAGAAGCTCCTCTTGTTCCTTTACCCCTTCCGCTCATCCTTGCTAATCCTTACAACACCTGAAACTCCCTATAATTCCATCCAGGAATTAGAGACCTAAGCCAATTACTAAGTCTAACAGGCCTATGCCACACATCAAGGCGGCAGTCACAACCAGGCAAACACTTAGCAGGCAAACAACCAAGCAACCAAGAGAATCACATTCAAAGGTTCATGTTCATACCTCAAGTCCAGACGCATCTGCAACTCAGTAAATCACAATCAATCGCCCACTCGTTCATTAAATAGCACACCAAGCCACAACAATCAGTGCCAAGTACGAAGCCCTACAGTCTTATAATCACCAAGGGTGATGCCAATACAATATGCCAGTCACAAGCACCAAATCATATGACATGCATTTCGTGCTTAACTCTAGCGAATCCCTAAGGTCTCGCTACCCGGTCATTCCAAAGTCATCACTCCTTATTACTCCAATCCCCAATCAACTGGATCGAGCTGACCTTGCTCTGATACCACTTCAACGGTGATGTCACGCCCCGTGTCCTTCCAGCGCGCCAACATCCCTCTCATACCGTTACTTTCTAGTAATCCCAGGATCCGACGGCTAATGCGCGAATGCGAAAATGAAATACATATGCAGAAGCAACGACAAACTCCAGACAATTAAAAACGACAAGATGACTAAGGAAATGAAATCACATAACATAATACATAATGTCATACAACGCCCAAGACTAGACAACATACTAGAAGGTTCGACGAAGACAATACGAATCAAAAAGGGAACTACCCTATAAGCGCCCAACATACTACGCCTAAGGGTCAGACTTGCCGACAGAGGACTCTATCTCCGGCTCGGACTCAGAAGTGTCCATGGGGTCGTCCTCAGCATCCTCCGGCTTCACGATCTCTCCGGCCTCACCAGGGTCCTCAGGCTCCGGAAGCTCCGGCTCAGGCTCCATCACGGGCTCAAAATCCTTTGGCAATCCAAAAAGGGTTGGCATCGCAGACAGATCAAGGCGTAGGGTCTGAAAAGTGGGTCCCCCGACGGGGTGAGATATAATCCCAGTAAGATGGTCCTAAGCCTACCCTAGGTCTACAGTACCTCCGAGCAACTTTATAAAAACAGAGAAGTCAATCAAAGGAATCTCAAAGATTAACGACATCTCAATCAAATTTATAAGTAACTGGCACTACGCATGCTTTCAATAAATAATCAATTATTCCACTAAGACTGGGCTTCATACTTAGGCACTTGACATCACATCAAACACAGAGTACTGCTAAGCTTAATATGACTCAATTCTAGCAATCCGACCCGCGATTATCGCTTCAGGCATAGCAGCATATAGTTCAATAATCTGGCCCCGCGTCATATAGGCGCCTCAGGGTTTAACAATCACATTCCCCGCGTCATATAGGCGCCTCAGGGTTTAACAATCACATTCCCCGCGTCATATAGGCGCCTCAGGGTTTAATAACCGTACTCCCCGCGTCATATAGGCGCCTCAGGGTTTAATAATCTCATTCCCCGCGTCATATAGGCGCCTCAGGGTTTATATATACACATTATCACAACCAGAGCATACAAATGGCATTCCATGCCCACACTTCAGTCGTTCCACTTTTTAAGACTTCATGATTGAGTATAATGAAATTAAGCCAAATTCTCAATAATTGGCTCGCGCTATTCACCCATAGCCGAGGATCACTACAACATTTCAAAAGCTCACTTATCAATTTCCAATCATCATGCCATGTTCGGATTACACTAAAAAGTTAATCCACACATCAAGACTACATAATGCACTCATTAGTCCGAACCGAGATTATATGGTTTTCCGGCATAATTTCCACAATTCAATTCACATTCCCCACACATAGCCGAACACTTTAAGGTTTCCAATTGGCAACGCTTGATGATTTTTTTCCAAGCATATCACAGCAGCAAATTTATTGAAACGACCAACGTACCACGTTGACATAAATCGAGCTCATTTGCCAAAGATTTATCATTCGGCACCTAGCAATCACTTTAGGTCAAACCTATCATCCCAATTCCGTCATGCCATACACATATTACATTCTAACACCCATCAAGCATAATTTAACCCCCCATATCAGATCTCGTTTTTCCCTTATACATGCCCAAAACAGCCCCCAAAATCAAACTAAATCATTTCTAATCAAGCTCCTTAGTACCCCATAGTCCTAAGGTAAGATTAGAAGCCACTTACCACTCCTTTTGATGAAGAAAAGCCGACGGAAGGGCTGCAACTTCGCGCGACCAGCACTGCTCAGGGGGAAAACTGATTTGGTTCAAGCAAGAAAATATCAAGTTTGGTCCATGAAACCTTCATGAAATCCCTCTACAAACACTACCTAAAGTCCCCTATCAAACTAAGGCAAGAACTAGAGCATCTCACCTCTAAGACCTCCAATCAATCCAACTCCCTCAGGTGCGCAGGCAGTCAGAATCTGCCTCCAAGAAATCACCTCAAATCAGCCATGAAAACTCCTCAAATCAAATAAACTTGCAACCCTAACTCAGCCAACCCTAGTACCAGATGTCTAGAAGATCCCACATAAAATTTGAAGCCAATCGGAGTCTCTAAGAGGAAGAACAGAAGCTTTACCTCAGCTTGGACAGATTCTGTCCACTCTCGGGTTTGGGGCTGGTTCGGACAAATGGGACCTCCAATGGACGAGCTACCACTTGGAACTTGTAGAGGAGAGGCTGAGGGTGATTTAGGTGGTCGGAGACCGGCTCGGAGGTGGCCGGAGGCGGCGCTCGAGCAGGACGAAACAGACGGCAGAAACTGGTCGGGCAGGGTCGGTCAGCGACCTTTGCTCACTAAAACCGCTCTACAAAACGAACGGCTGCGACAAATTGAGCTCAAAATATATCATTAGAACGGGAAGAGAATAAGGTTTCTATTGATGGGTGGAACGTCTCCATCCGACGTCGGATGACAAAGTTATGGCCGAAACAGTGGAGGGCTTCGGAACTGGGCGGGTGAGCGAGCCGAGCGAGATAGTGCTCCGAGAGAGAGAGAGAGAGTGATTTCAAAAAAATTGCCAAGAGGAGGGAGAGAGGGAAGTCTTGAGTGGAGTGGTTCATGGGATTGGGGGATGTGACATTAGGAATAGTGGCTTGAATAGTGCAAGTTGGTGGTGGGGTTTTTGGGGAAAATAAGAGCACATGGGGAATTGGCTTCTTGCAAGAGTTCTTTGGACCATATTACCCTTGGATATTTTGGTCAAGAGGGTGAGGGTTGAAAGACCAAAATGCCCTCATCTAATTCCAAAGGTCTGAACAACAACTCAGGGGTAAAATAGTAACTTCCACTCTACAGTCCAAATTTTCTCTTTTCTAATTCATGTGGAGCGCTACACAACCTATACTATCCTCGATGAGACAACGTCCAATTTATTTGTATTGGAATCCTTAAATGTCCGGCCTCTAATTTCGAAGTCCACTTCGCGCTCAAAATCGACCGATCGAAATTTCAGTACATCTCAGACTGACGGGCGGCTCTTAGGACTTACGCGTATCGACCCGTGATTATTGTCATGTTTAAGAATTATTCGAATCACGGCGACCTTGGTTGTCATGTAATTGTGAGGGTAATTGCTAGTCCCAAAAGGACGCGATCGTTAGGAATCAGTTCAGAGTTATTCGCAAATTATGCTATGGTCAAGCGGAATCACCTGCGAACCAATTGCATAACACTAGCAAATCGTTCTGACACTAATCTTAGATCGGCCAGCGATGGTCCAAAATATACCCTCGACAATCCTTATGGTCAGGGTACCACTCCGCGGTCGAGTTCTTTAGTCCACGTACTTAGATTCCATTTAGCCATCCCCTTTTAGTCAGTCGACTCTAGAGAGATCAATTCTGAGCGAGATTACTGAAATACATCGATACTCATTTTATTCATTCATAAACTTCGAAATGGGGTCGGAATTCAGAATGTCACATCCACAGAGCTCGTCGCCAAACTACCTAGTAGCTGACCAAAACCACTGCTGTCCAGTCCTTTGGCACCACTGTTTAGTCCCGAGTCGAGGTCGATCAGCCCTTATTTTCTTACTATTTGAAGGTCTAACATTGTTGCTACATGTGTTAGATCTTTTGGTGGTAAATCGAGCTCAAAAGAGGCTATTTTTGGAGAGATTCGCAGCTTGCGCACCTGCTGGAAATTAGCTTAGAAAAGGTAATTTTTCCAACCCTTTGGTTGCAAATCCATGCTTGTTTGATTGAAAACATGCATATATGTTCATATACCTTGATGAATGTATGAGGATTTGTGACGAGAATTTGAGAAATTGAGCTTTTTCTATTGATTCTATTCAAGAGCTGAAAGTTGGAACTTGTTGCACATAAAATTTTGATTTTTCGAGAAAGTTCAATTTGATTGATGAATTTGGTCGAATCCTATGCTTATTCATGAGAATTGGTTAAATTTAATTGGAACAATATCTTTTCTCGGAATTGCAAATTGTTCGACATATTTTCAAGGTCAAATTGGATGAAGCTTCTAATTTTCGTTTGTGAAATTGTTTGATCAATTGTTCGAACTTTTTGATCCTTGTGGATCACCTCTCCATTGGCCGAATTTTGATATGTTGTGGATAATATTGCTGTTAATTATCTTTTGTATATCAATTGGTTGAATTGCATTATCCTGTGATTTTCATGGATAAAGATTGAGCTGAATTGGATAATATCAAATTCGTTGTGGATAATTTTTGTTCTGGATAAATGTCCCATAATCATCGAATTGGTTGAATTGTCTTATCTCTTATGGATATTTGACGATATGGATATGGGAGTTGGTTGGGTTGGTTATCTGGTGATTGAATTGCCTTATCTCATGTGGATGTTTGATGATACGGATGTGGTCTAGTGGACTGGATAATTATTTGATTTTTTTGAAAATTATCTGAATTATCTTGCAAACCTTAAGCGGTAATTTTCTTAAAAATCAAGATTGAACTTTGGATAAGCAAGGTGGTTCCCACATGATATCTTCGGCCACCCCTCTCTCACTTTCATTTTCGAAAAAATAATAAAAAGGTAAAACATAAAAAACTCAAGTCAAGCTCAATTGTCTTTATTTGGTCATGTTTGTTTGATTTTTGTTTTATTGTATGGTTTGCACATTTATAAACAAACATGCCCATAATATGTGCTCCCTTATGTGCCTTGTCCCTTCGGTGAAAATGAATTGATTGCCTTAGCCACGATCTTGTAATTCATATAGAATTTCGTGGTCCGCCCTTTGGAAATAAGGGATGATATTATTCTATACACTAATCCACATACCGACTTGAATCTAAGAGTATGTAGCGGATAAATTCCCTCCGATCCTAACCTTTGGGTACGAGCGAATTAATCAGAAAATTCGAAATTAAAGGTATATTATGGGCATTTTTGTTTATTTTTGTTCAATCCTTGTTTTGTCTAATTTTTTTGAAAAAAGAAAGAAAAACTAAAATATCAAAATAAAAACAAAATCATTTTTCGAGTATCATATGGTCCATCCCATTTTCTGAATTATTCAATTCACAATCATTCAATTAAAAGAGATTTTTCATGAAATCGGGTACCGAAATTTTTCTAAAATTAATGTAACCAAGTCTCCGGACTCATTTTCTCTAGATCGTGGAAATAAATTTGTTCTCCCGCTAATTTATTTAGGTTTCTAATCAACCTACCAAGAACGATTAGTGGCGGCTCCAAATTGAATTAATTTTGCATGAAATAAACCTAAGTTGCAATTCGGTAGGACTTGGGAGGGTCCGAATTAGGTAAGTTAATTAACCTGATAATCCGTTAGCCTAAAGTTTTTCTAAATTTTTAGGTCGTGACACTAGATACAAAAATATGCTCGCAAATGACGATCACCATCGGAGGTCGAGCTTAAGCTCAAGAATGGAACGGACCTGTTTAGAGGGAAATGAGCTGATCGGAGGGGTTCGTTGCGTTCCTTGGAAGTTCAGGAAGCTCCGACGGGCGATGGCTCGCCTTGATTTTTCCTCGGGAGGTCAGGAGAAGCTCGTAAGACCTCGGGTGGAGCTCTCGGCTATGGCGGATTGCGTGCCCTAGCAGAGCCTCTCTCTCCTCACTTTCTCTCTCTAGACGGTTGTGGAGCTTCGTGGATCGGAATGAGGCCCTCCTCGGATCCAAAAAAATACGTGAACTAATATAACCGAGTCTTGAGAAATTTTCGCGCAGGAGGGGGACATTCCACCGAATTTGGAGATGCACGTGCCCGACGCGAACCCACATACCATTTGGCACGTCGGCATCGGGCGACGTCCGACTGACTAGCCGGAGCTCCGATGCGCGCGAATTGAACGCGAATTTGGTTCAAATATGGCCTGCTCTTGCTTGGGTGTGGCCGGCGCACAAAACAACCTCGTCGTCACGGCTCCGATGATCTCAGGTCGTCAGATTTGGCTCAATCGAATTGGAACGATGAGGTCTTTAATGCCCATCCATTGGCAACTCAAATTGTGACTGAATTGGCAGTCGATTTTGGTGTTGAAATTCCACCTGTACGGCTGGTTTTCGCACAGGAAAAGGAACTGGGGAAGATGAAGATGATCGACCGGGTCGCTGGGTCGGATCCGGTCCGACCCGGCAGGCCCAGTTGATCAAAAATATCAAATTAACCCCAAAGAAATCAGAATTTTCGAAATTAAACCTCAAAATTGGATTTAGGGATATGGATTTCATTCAAAAAATGAAAAAATTGGGCAGAATTAGAGTTGAATTGAATAAAATCCCCAAATTTTGGGTTCGACCCGAAAATAAATTTTGAGAAATCCAAATCCTAAATGGCCGAGTTGAACCAAACCACCACCACCAATCGATCCGAGAGGTTGAAAACTAGGGGGTGACGGGCTTAGATTTTCAATTTGGTCCCTGGAGAAAGTTTAATTTCATTTTGATCAATTCCTAGGGACTAAATTAAAAAATTTCAGTTCAAATTGGTCCAATTCGCCTAAATTGAGCAATTTCTTGAACAATTGGACTGAATTGTAATTTTTTGTAATAGAATGGGATGTCACGACTCTAAAATGTGAAAATGGGAAATTAAAAATCTAAAATGCAAATTTTTGAATTAATTCGGGATTATGTTCAAAAAGGAAACATATAATCCCAAATAATTTTCAAAAATTTAAAGGGCCAAAATGAAAAGGGAATTAAAATAAAAATATTGGCTATTTTTCTGTATTTTTGTGGCCTCAAATGCTATTTTTTCTGATTTTACAAGTATTTTCCTATTTTTCGAAAATATTAAAAAAGCAAAAAATATGAAAAATTATTTTTTGTTCAAAAATGGATCCTTAGGCGTCAAGGCTTTCAAAGTTGATTTGCAATTTTATGAATTTTTATGGATTTTCTATGAATTTTCTAAAAATAAAACTAGCCAAAAAATTAGGTGTCAACAGCAATTTTTGAGATGTAATCATGCCTTTTGATCTCTCGCCGATTCGAATCCTGGGGCAGTTATTGTGTTTTTAATGGTCTTGCACTGTGCCAGCTGCCTTCAATCTCACCCGTTGATCTAGCTTCATCCAACGGTCCTTATATTCTAAGTTTCTCATATTTTAAAAGAAACGCCCCCGAGGGTTTTGGATCTGCTTCCTCCTTTGCTCGAGCATTTTCTTTTCCTCAAGCCATGGCCACTAGTTCTTCTTCTTCTCCTAACGTGTCTTCCCAAGATTCCAAATTCCGCAGTTCCTGGAAGACACTTACTAGCCGTCTTAAACTCCCATACTCCCATATTGCATATCGACCCGATATTTTGGAAGAAATCCGACTTCTTCCGCAAATCTGTGCGCCAGACCACCTTCCATTAACACATTCCTTCCGAGCGTTCTTTGAGGAGTTCCGTCTCTCCTTCGAGCATTACTTCCAGTCCTTTAGGGAAAAAAAAAGCAGGATCCACCAATTTCTTGCTCTTAACTCTAAATACGGCCTCGCAACGGATCGTTCCGAAGTGGCTCGAAAGGTTCTTCATGAGCGCTACCAAGTGCAGGGAACAATTCGTGGAGCACTTATTGGCCTACGGAAGTCGAGGGATGAGTTCAATGATCGGCTAGAAGACATAGACCTAAGTCTTCGTCAGGGACTAGCCTCTCTAGAAAAGTATGACTTTGAGGGTGAGAGAGTTGAAGTGATGAAGTCGGTGGCTGAGCTGGAAACCGCCATACAAGGAAACGAAGATTTGCTGCATTCAGTGAACACACTCATTGATGCCCACCAGGTTGTGTATCAAAATGCTGACAACGAATGCGACATCCTGCAGGAGGGCCAGAAAAATCCACAGGAGCTCCACGACCAAGCAGTCCAGGAAGTCACTTATCTAAAGAACCGTAAACTGCTCTTTTTTGCGCGATGTACTAAGTACTTTGGTGGTTTTATGTAACCCCTTCTATAACCTTCCATATATATATATAGCACCCCGAAAACCTCCACCTGCTTAAGAAATGATTAATATTAAGTTAGTATGAATTATCAAAGGATTATTCGAGCCCGGTAATATTTTTAAGGGACACTATATATTTAATTATGGTCCCATCGGGGTTAATTATGTGCGAAATTGGGACAACCGAGGACAGGATGGCTGCACGTGGACACGTGTCTACACGTGGCAGCATGCAAGGCCACGTGTCAACACGTGGCAAGAGATAGGGCCACGTGTCACGCGATGGCACCACCAGTGCCACGTGCCATGAGCACGTGACACTGTCCAACACGTGTCACACATGCATGCTTCAGGCTCTGACTCGCCCCAAGCTGCTGGTCTTCAGCTGCTTCCCCTATATAAAGTTCTGACGTCAGTTCATTTCGTCATTCGTTCGTCAGAAAAAAAAATTCCTCTTCTTTTTCTCTCTATATTCGACCGGCCATAGCTCTATCCTAACTAAACCTCTATCTCGCCGTTGTCGAGATTGATTTGAAGGTCGAGGTGCTGTCTAAGTAGCATCACACGCCTGAGCCAAGAAGAAAGGCGAATTCGAGCTCGTTCTAGCATCGTTTCTACGTTATCTTCTCGAGTAATCGAGGCAAGTGGATTTCTAGTCCTGATTACCTAGATTATCTATGGTTTTGCTATTGTGAGCATTGTTTTGCCGTTCTGTTTTGGCTGTAATGATTTGGAATTGAATGATTCTAAGGTTATGAGATTCTATCCTTCATATACCTTGAATTCTGGTTGGATTCTGAGATCCTACCCTTCGTTGGATTCTGATTGAATTCTATCCTTCACTAGATTCTGATGAGATTCTATCCTTGTATACGTTGGATTCTGTCTCGGTGACTCTGTTTACAATCTTGTGATTCTGTATCTGGTTTAGTCGTTCGGCCTAGGGATCTCCTTGCGGGGCTTTGACCCCTACTGATTAACCCTTTTTCAGATGAGCTAGCCCAAGATGGTTGGAGTACTGGAGGACGTGGATGATGATTCTGGAAATTGGGAGTAGATTACCTTCCTTTGTAAATCCTCCCAGTTGTTTGCATCTTTGAAAGAAATATTGTGTAAAAACTGGCTAAAGATGTATATGTAGAATGAAATCAGTTGATAAGAAGTTTTTGGTTGTTATGCTTGTATCTGGTTAGTGAAACCGATAAAGGCCATATCCTCTTTAGGCGTGCCTGCCGTTGGTTGTTCTATCATGCACTTGTGTCGTATGGCCACCCTTGAATGATTTTCTATAAGACTTCCGCATGTGCCATCGTATACTCTGAGTAATAAAAGATCAGAATGAAGAGAGAGCGAGTCTGAATAAGCCTTGAGGTAGCATACTGAGGCGCTATATATATATATGGTGCTTGTGCCTATAATTTCTGTCATGTCTTGGTGCTTCTTTAACAGGCCTTCGTAAACCTCCACCGTATGTTTTGTAGCATCACTTTACATGACCCATTAATGTCGGTTATCTACACGCCACAATCATCCCGAGCCTTATCGCGTTTACTTTGGCGATTCTTCTTCTGATGGCTATCATAATTACCACGTTGCACCAATTGGCTGTCAGTTTCTCGCACGTCGCGCACTTGCAGCACGCTGTTACAAAAAAAGAGGCACGTCGATCCATCTCCCGCCAAGTACACCTTTATAATCGAGTTTCTGTGCTTATATCAACTCATCCTTTCAAACTTCAAACTTGTTTCATTTTCTTCCAAATTCCCTGTTCTTTCCAAAATAGTGTCCACAACTGCTGTTTTGGCTAGCCATTCAGCAACGATTTCGTACTTCTATGGGAACATCTGCTCTCATTGCTTAACCTCACTTACGATATTTTCACCGATAATGCCAAAATTTTGGCAGGGATCCAAATCTTAATGCAAAAGGCCACACCTTCTGACTTGCCTGAAACTCATCCCTTTCGCCTACTATTCCTGGAATTCGCCTCCATCTTTGACGACAACGCTCACACCTTTCTTGCCAACAAAGAAAGAATCCAACATTCCAATCTTCTAGAGAACGAATACCTTCGTAAGATGGAAGCGCTTCTCCGGGCGGAAGAAGTCTATAGAGGGCAACTTGAGTTTCAAGAAAAGATGCATCAACTCTTCTCTCGATTCTCCTACTGGTTGGATGAGAAAGTCTTCACTTATACTGGTGTCAATGGCCACCTAAGAGAAGGAGATATTTTCCTTGTCCACCGAGCAAGGTATGAACTCAAAGGTCCTCGCTTGGCACAGTTTGTGTATCAGCGCTCGATTATGAGCTCGATATTTGTCAACAACTAGTCGAGTACGTTGATGGCCTGGTAGATGTCAAGTTGGCCAACTTCCAAGACTTGGACGAGCAGCACGACAAACACTATGATCTCTCTCGTCAAGCTCTCGCCGATGACACACAGCTAGAGACCAACCTGTCCAACTTTGTGGTGAAATTTATGGGCTTTATTGGCCTTGAATGACTGTTATCGCATCCTTGCTTGTAATCTGTCAGCACATTTCTTTTGTTAGCTCCATCATGGTTATCTCTGGGTCAGGGCCGTGTAGTCTCCTTTTGAATGAACATTTCTTCAATGGCTATTACGTGCATTGTTCTTCGTTTTCCTCCTGCATTTCCCACATAGTTGGGTAGAATTCCTTCAAATGTTTTCCATTGATTGATCGCTACATCTCATCACCGTCCATACGCATCAATTGATACGCATTTCCAGACATAATGTCCGTAACCAAGTAGGGACCTTCTCAATTGGAGGACCATTTGCCAAATTTCTCACTATCGACATTCATTGGCAGTATAGTCTTCCATACTAGATCGCCAATGTTGAAGTGTTTCGCCCTTACGTGCTTGTTGTACACTCGAGCAACTCTATGCTTCTGGGAAATCAACTTCTCCAACGTACAAACTCTCGATTCGCCCAATTCATCAATGCTTGTAAACATCAATTCGTCGTACTACTCCTTTCACATATCACCATGCAACTTTACCCTTAGTGATTGAACCGTAATCTCTACGGGAAGCACTGCTTCTTGTCCATACGTCAACATGTATGGGCTCACTCCGGTACTTGACCTCTTGGATGTTCTATACGCCCACAATACCTGTGACAATGAGTCCCATTCTCTAGGGTTTTCATTCAGGTGCTTCTTAATAAGATTAATTAACACCTTATTTGATGCCTCAGCTTGTCCATTAGCTTGGGCATAATATGGAGTTGAATGAATCATCTTGATTCCCCTTGATTTAGTAAAACTCATTATTTCTTGCCCAGTGAAGACAGTACCTTGATCAGCTGTTATTGTTTTCGGTAGTCCAAACCGATGTATGATTCACTCCTCAATGAATTCCTTCACAGTCTTTTGCGTAATGTTTTTATAAGAAGCTACTTCAACCCATTTTGTGAAGTAATGGTGGCAACCAAAATAAAGATGTGTTTCTTCAACGAAGGAGGATGTATCTTCCCAATTATATCCATTGCCCAACCTCTAAACAGCTAAGGTTTGACAATTGGATTAAGCACCGACGCGGGTATATGTTGAATTGGGCCATGCTTTTGACATGGTTCACATCCTTTAACACAATCGATGCAATCTTGGGTCATTTTTAACCAAAAATACCCATGACGTCGCAATAGCCATTTCATCTAATGCCCGCTTGATGGGCACCACATATCCCCTCGTGTACTTCAACCATTGCAACTATCAACTCATTTTTGTCCAAGCATCGAAGAAGAAGACCGTCCATAGTTTTCCTGTATAACTGGTCACCAATTAACAAATACTTTATCGCCTGTCTTTTGAAGTTTTTATCTTTGGCAACTGGGTTCGTCAAATAATCGATGAATGGCTTTCTCCAGTCTTGATTCGTATTCACGTCTTGGTTCTCAATTGAACCGGCATGTATCATCATTACCTGGTTATCTATTGATGGTAATATTTTAATTTGAGTCACTATGGACTTTGCCAATTCTTCTGATATTTTATATCCGGTTGCCATTTGAGCTAACTCATTGGCTTCTGAATTGTCATTTCTTTTGATATGACGAGTTCAACATCGGAGAATTCACAAAACATCTCTTTTGCAAAATGCGTAATGATGAACAATGTTCTCATTTAGACATTGGTATTCACCAGATAGTTGTTTAATCACAAGCTAAGAATCTCCTCTTATTATGAAGAACTTCACTTTCATATCAATCAAGATGTTTAACCCGACTATCAGTACTTCATACTCTGCCTGGTTATTTAAACAGTCGAAATCCAACTTGAACATGAATCAAGACCTTTGCCCTTGTGGAGAGACAATGAGGATCCCAATGCCTGATGATTTTGAGGTAACTGATCCATCGAAATACAAAGTCCAGGGCACGACTTGGATCAAGTCTAGCTCCTTTTCATCTTCCAAACAAAAGCAAGGATACTTCGTGATGAAATCTGCAACTGCTTGTCCCTTCACAGCCTTGAGGGGAACATACACCAAATCCATCTCCATCAAAGCAAGCGTCCATTTTGCCACTCTTCCTCTGATGATGGGTCTGGTCAACATATACTTAATTACGTTTGACTTGCAGATTATATGCACCATGATTGGTAACATGTAGTGTCGCAACTTGGTACATGCAAAATACAAGGATAGACATAATTTTTCTACGGGTGAGTATCTTGTCTCTGCGTCATCTAGCATCTGACTAAGGTAATACACTGCTTGTTCTTTTCCTTCGTCATTTTCTTGTGCCAGCATGCTCCCAATGGTAGTATCGAAAGCTAATAAATACAGTTTCAACGGCCTACCCTTTTTAGATGGCATCAAAATTGGTAGATTTGCCAAGTATTCTTTTATTTGATTGAAGACTTTCTGATGCTTCTCGTCCCGAATGAAATCCTCTTGGTTTTTGAACTTGAGGAGAGAGGAAAAAACTTCGATCTTTCTTGAAAGCTTAGCAATAAAACAACGCAAGAAATTGATCTTTCCTAGTATCATTTGTAGCTATTTCTTAGTCGTAGGTGGCAGCAATTCTATAATTGCCTTAGCTTTATCCCTGTCAATCTCTATTCCCCTTTGGGTTATAAGAAAACCAAGAAAGTTTCCGGCTTTAACTCCAAAGGCACGCTTTAAGGGATTCATTTTCAATTGATACTTTTGCATCTTGATAAATGCTTGTTCGAGATAAATCAGATGACTTACTTGGTCTGATTTCACGATGACGTCATCAATGTAAATTTCCATGAATTTCCCTATCATGTCATGGAATATGAAGTTCATGGCCCTTTGATAAGTAGCACCAGCGTTCTTCAAACCGAACGGCATCTCCAACCATTTGAAAGTTCCTATGGCTCCTGGACATCTGAACGTTGTTTTGTACACATCATCCTACACTATAAATATCTGGTTGTACCCGAAATGACCATCCATCAGGGACCTGATCTCACTACCTGACGCCGAATCAATTAGCATATCCGCCATTGGCATTTGATATTCATCTTTCGGGGTAGCAGCATTAAGATCTCTAAAATCGATACATACCCTGAGTTTTTCGTTCTTCTTCTTCATAGGGACCACATTCGAAAGCCATTCCACATACCAAGCAGTTTTGATAAACCCAGTAGCCAACAACCTCTCAATTTCCTCTTTGATTTTGAGGATCACATCAGGAGCAAATCTCCTCGGTGGCTATTTGTGCCATCGGAACCCCTTTTTGATTGGCAATCTGTGCTCTGCCACATTTCTGCCTAGCCCTGGCATTTCATTGTAATCCCAGGCGAAACAATCTTTATACTTCTTTAACAAGTCCACCAATTGTGCTTTGAAACCGCTCTCTAACAAAGCACTCACATATAAAGGTCGGTGGCATTGCTCGTCTCCCACATCAATCTCCTCCAAAGGATCTTGGACAAGTATAACTTTATCGTCTTCTTTGATGGGTGAATTCCTGAACTTCGCTATGCAGTCATCCATGTCTTTAAACTGTTCAGCGTAGTCGGCCCTATAGGCCACATACCTCTCATCGAGGTCTCTTAATATTGTAAAGTTTTCCATGGACAGCCTCACTCAACTGTCCCGCCAGTTCACTCTTAGGGATCCATTCGATACCTCCCTCATCGAAACGGCAGAACGCTACATTCTTGGGGTCAACCCTTGGTGGCTTAATAACATAGGTATTGCTGCGTGCTTGATCATCCTAGCTCTGATTAACCCCAAGGGTATGAGCCCAAGCAACTTGTGCTTTTGTGTTGGCTTTAACATACTCCACTCTATCACCATTCCAGAATGCCAACATCTGGTGTTGGGTGGACGTGCGCATTGATTTCCATGAATCCAATCCCTTCCAAGCAACAAACTATATGACCCATCAGTGTCCACTACACAGAACGAAGTTTTAAATCTTTTAGATCCAGCGGTCAAGTCTACTACAATATCCCCCTTGCTTCGTTGATCTCGCCTGTAAAATCCGTGAGTTGGATATTCGAAGGAATTATCTCGGCATCCTTCCTTCGTAACTTTTTAACCTACTTTTAGGTGTAACGGCTTGATTTTTCAACAAATGGATTAATAAGCAGAATGGTACGTATCGGGCCTAGATTATTAGACGTTATAGTTTTGAGGGATTATTATATATGGCGTAGTGGATTATGAAGTACGATATTACATTTTTGGGCGCGACGATTATTTTGGCCTCGAGAAAATGTTTAGCGCTGGAGTCGGTCCGCGAATTGGACTGCGAAGCCCTTGAGCCCCTTGACCTTTTCCACCACCTCTACTCCTCTATAAAAAGCCCTCACCTCTCTCTCTCTCTCTCTCTCTCTCTCTCTCTCTCTCTCTCTCTCTCTCTCTCTCTTCCATTTGAGATCCCCCCCCCCACAAGGAAACCATGAGCTCTCCCTCTCTCTTTCTCTCATTCTCTCATCTCTCTCACTCAGTGCTCTCCTCTCTGCCCGACACTACTCCTTGCCGTTCGAGCTCGAGTCTCCATCGTTTTGGCTCGATAACTTTGACCTTAGCTCGGGTTCTTCCTCATCTCGATCTCACTCCCGCCCATTGCTTCTCAGTGGACCCGCGCAACGCGCACCAAGGAGGAAGAAATCGTTTGTTTGAGCTCGTCCGGAAGGTGAATTGAGCTCCGTTTTTTCCTACGCGACCGTAAGATTATGGGCAACTCAGATCTAAAGGCTGATTGTCCAAAAAGTTGATAGAATTCCGTGAATTTGAGCTGCACCGAAGTGGTAGGAAGAGACCCGCGGTTCATTTGGCGTCAATTCAAGTCCCGTTTTCTTCGAGCGACGATCCCAGGCAAGTAGAAATCTATCCTTACTACTAGATTGTTCATTTTTCGTTGGTTTAAGTGCGAATCGTCGACTTTTGAAAATGGTATGTTCATGGATGGATGAGCTTGCATGGTAGGGAAATTGATGTTCCATGAACTATCCATTACTTGACCTAGTTTCCCTAGATCATGGGTAACTCGGATATATGAGTTGATCATTCTGATTTAGGGTCAGTTGTGAGGAATATAAGTTGTACCCATAATAGGGTAATTCGGCCATAAGGTTGAGGAGGGGCTCATGGACTTTGGTACTCGCACATTAGTTCTATGACTTGGAGTAATGTCGTGAGGGCATGGGTGGGCGGTAACCAAGTGTGACATCCTCAAATTCAACCCTATTCAGGATGTAATGAAATGATGATTTTAATCGATACACTGTTAGTAATTCTCGCTTTGAATTGATCACTCATGAGAGACTAACCGAAAGGGAAAGGCTATTAAGGAATTAAATACGTACGACTTGAGAACTCAACCACGGATTGATAATTCGACCATAAGGATTGACGAGGGATAATTTTGAGCCATTATAGACCGATTAAGGAACTGTTATAGAATGTTTTGTCAATAGTATACAATCAGATCGCGGGTGATTCCGCTTGACCATTGTATGGATTGCGAATGACCCTGAACCAATTCCTATTGATCGTGTACATCGGAGCTAGTGATTGACCCCTCGCAATTACATGACAACCGAAGTCAACCATGGCACGAGAAAGCTTAAATGTGGATTGATGTCGAATCAACCACGGGTCGAATACACGTAACTCCTAAAAGCCGCCCGTTAGTTTGAGATACACCAAAGTCGCAATCGAATGATTTTGACCATGAATTAGAATCCGAATTTGGGTATCGAACCTTCATGGATCTCAAGACTAAACTATTGGACGTTGCCTCATTGGACTACCTATTTATCGATTTGCTCGAGACCCTCAGAAAATGAGTTATCGGGCCAAGATTTGAAGTCCACGAGGAAGTGGGCCGGCGAAGGCACATTAGGCCTCAAGCCCAATGTGGTTCGGCCATCCTGGGCCTAAGATAGGCCCAATTAAACCCACTTAACCCAATTGAGCCTAATGAGTTTCTCTAGCTTAATCCTTATCCTTTTGAGCCCAAATTCGATTTATATGGACCCGTACAAAATTCTGGCCCACATACGCGTATAGTATTTTATACTTTGTGAAATTACCAAAATATCCTTCTTCCATTTTTTACCATAAGACAAAGGACTTAATGGATGAAGACTTTAAGGGAAAACCTCATGATGGATGGAGACTTTGGGGGCATGCATTGATGAGGGGAAACTTGGCTTGTGCAAGAAGCTTGTTGAGATAATATCTCTCATTCTTGGACTCTCTTTCTCTCTCTCTCTTCCCTCCGCCAAACCGGCGCCCACTCTCTCTCCCTCCCTCTCTCTTGGCCAGCCACCACCGGCGCCACCTTAGCACCCCTTGGCGGCTATTTTACGGGTTGGAACCACTACCAAGCACCAGCGTGACCTCCTGTCGCCGTGTGCCACCCGTTAGAGCCGTTTCCACTGCCGATCCGAGCCCCACCAAGCAAGACCAGCCTCACCGGTTCTGTTTGCTGCTGTCCAGCTATCCGTCATCATCCCGTGTCATCGAAATCATTACCGGGTGAGTTTTCACCCTAATCACTTGATTAGTATATTAAAATTGATTAGGATGAGATTAGATTAGGCTAAGTATGTGTAGTGCAAATTAATTAGGGATTAGTTGATAAGTGGACTTGATAAGTTATCAAGAAATGCGATAAGCTATCGGAGTTGTTAGTGATAAGCTATCGAGGTTTTGATGATAAGCTATCCAAGATTTGATGATAAGCTATCGGTTTTGAGTGATAGGCTATCACCATTTAGGTGATAAGCTATCACTGATTTGTGATAAGTTATTGCTATTTAGGCGATAAGCTATCGAATTATTTTATCTATATTTTTGTGTAGTTCTAATACTAATTTATGATTGTATTATACTTGAATTGTGATGCCTACGTTGGAAATTGCCGTATAAATTGGCTCGTATAGCTAACTAGATTGAACGGCTGTTTTCAAGGAAAGAATTGTGGACACCTAAATAGTGAACCCGAGGTGTCGGGTTTATATGTCAATTTTTATGATTTAATTATGTGTATGTGATCACGTGTGATTTATTTACTGCATTTATGATGGGAGAGTTACGTTAATTTAAGAAATACCCGGATAAGCCAGAAGACCCCCGTATGAAGATAGGCGTGCCCTCGATCGGCCGTAATTGATCAAATCGACAAATGCCCGAATGAGCCGGAAGACCCCCGTATGAAGACGGGCGTGCCCTCGATCGGCCGTAATGGATCGAATGGATAAATGCCTGGATGAGCCGAAAAACCCCGGTATGAAGACGGGTGTGCCCTCGATCGGCCGTAATGGATCGAATGGATAAATGCCCAGATAAGCCGGAAGACCCCCCATATGGAGATGGGCGTGCCCTCGATCGGCCGTAATTGATCGAATCGATAAATGCCCAATTGAGCCGGAGGACCCCCATGTGAGGACGGGCGTGCCTGAGTGGCCGTGATAATTAGAACGCGGTTGAGTGCACTGTGAATGAGAATGTCGACAGGTGTTCTGATTATGTTGTTGTTGTTTGCTTATTACATTATATTCCTTATGGTGGTTTATAACGCGCAGGGCGTATGCCAAGGCAAGGTAGGGTTGCCTATGGTTGTGTGATGGCATGTTTGTACGTACCGTACTATATTGCATGTATTAGGTGCATCCGAGCTGAGTTGACCTGCTAATCGAGGCTTAGGTCGATAACTCGCTAAGATTTATCTCATTATTTTTGTTGTTTAAATATTTTCAGACCCTCGAGTATGAATTGACCACCTATGCATTTTGATGTGCCCATGGATATAGGTACAGTAGTGGTAGATTATCCTGTGGGACTAGATAGTACATATCAGAAGCATTCCACAACCGTCTCGATTGACGAGGGGTTAACGATGTGGCAACCGCACGAGTTCGTAGCTTGGTTCCATAACGTGGGGGAGGGGCTATTTTGTCCGATTAGAGGTTTCGACGGACCCCCTAGTGGTCCTGGAGATGAGGCTTAGGATCCTATGAATCTCGACCCTCCAGACAGAGATGTTTCTGATCCGGAGATCGATCCGTATGGCATAGAATCCGATGCAGAAGAAGAGGAGTCTGACCTGGAGCCTCCTCCCGGTTATGGTCAGCTATGGTGATAGGCACTGTATGCTTATCTTTTTGGGCTGCCCTTTTTTATAGTGAAGTTAGGTAAATCTGATCACCCTACCCCTTTTTGTATGTGTGGTCTGCTAGGAAGTGGTCTTGCGATAGGCATGTATATATTGTAATCTTTCTAGGGTTAACAGTAAATAAATAAAACGAGCTTTGCTATTGATGTTAGTTGTTTTCCTTTCTGACTATCCCTGCCATTATATTTGTCTAGGGAAGTGAGTTGTTTCCGCATGCGCTTAATTGACAGATAAAAAAAATAAAGGGGTCGGTGACGCGTCCTGAGACGTCACAACTTAACGACCGTGAAGGGATGTGGCGTACCCGATGGGTGCGGGGCGTGACATCTTCGTTTAAGTGGTATCAGAGCAAGGTCAGCTCGATCCAAGTCTGGTCGAGACCTAGAGTGATAAGGAGAGTTGAGTTATGGGATAGTTCGTTAGGAAACAAACTATGCTTGTGATGGGATTACATCTTATTCTATATAAGGTGTTCGTCTGTGATTCACTGCTTAAGGTTATTCAGCTTGAGTTGGCAATATAGGTCTCTAATTCCTCGATGGAATTATTTAACAGGTTTCGTGAGAATCCTGTGAGATGGGTCACCGAGGAAGAGGAACTCAAAGTCGGCCTAATGCACAAGCGAGAGCAGCAGGGGACCCCGACATGGCGGGAGTCCTGCAGGCCTTGGAGAATATTAGGAATATGATTGGGCAGTAGGCCCAGAATCAGGCAACCGCTGCTGCTGTTGCCGCTGCTACCGTCCCACCTTTTGAAGTCTCGTTGGTTGGGAACGAGAATGGGGATAGACCAATGCACAAGCTGGTCGAATAGTTTCTAAAGCTGAATCCGCCAAAGTTCACTGGCGCAGGCTATCCAGAGGCAGTAACCCTCTGGGTCAGAGAACTAGAGAAGAGTTTTGCATTATTAAGGTGTTCTAAGGAAGAAAAGGTAATGTTAGCGGTGTACCAGCTGCAGGGTAACGCTAGCACCTGGTGGGAAGCCACTTGGAGAAGAATCTTTCTCGAAGGTACGGTTCTAGTGTGGAATGCCTTCGTGGAAGCTTTTAACGGAAAATACTTCTCAGACTGCGTAGGGGAGCAGAAAATAGCTGAGTTTCAACGGCTTCGTCAAAATCATCTGTCGATTGATCAGTATGAGGCAAAGTTCGCTGAATTGTCTAAGTATGCATCGAGATGGGTTGAAGATCCGGTCGACAGAGCAATGAGATTCCGGGATGGACTAAAACCGAAAATCAAGGACAAGCTAGTGCCCTTGAATCTAAAGGATTTTGATGAGCTATATGAGAGGGTTCAGCTAATTGAGAGGAATATAGCCGAGCATGCAGCCGCATCTAGATCGCGGTTTGCGCCTAACCGAGATAATCGTCGGTTCGAGAAAGGACCGATGACTGGAGGAAGGTACTCCATCCCTCCCAACATGAAGAATGGCGTTGGGAAATCGACATATAACTCCAATGCCGCATGCCGACTCTGTGGAAGAAGGCATGGGAATGGCCCTTGCCCAGGCAAGACTGGAGCATGCTTTAATTGCGGCCAACAAGGCCACCTTTCGAGAAACTGTCCCTGTTGTGGAATGCCACCTCAATAATCCCAAGTGGGACAACAAGCTGGGAGCGCTCCGCAGAACAATCTGAATTGGCCGTAGGCGCAAGGAAGGGTATATGCTGTGGCAAGGAAGGAAGCGGAGGATGCGCCGGGCATGATCACAGGTAATGTCTCTTTATGTGATCATGCTACTGACATATTGTTTAATCCGAGGGCTTTGCATTCATTTATAGCTGAACAGTTCGTTAAGTTAGTGGGACTTATACCGAAACCTTTGGAAGTGATTCTTTGTGTTACCGCCCCACTAAAGGTTGAAGTGTTGGTTAAGGTAGGGTGTCCAGGCTGTAAAATAATTATTGGCGGTAGAGAGGAAGTGATAAACTTAGCTGTGTTAGCGATGTATGACTTTGACGTCATCATTGGGATGGATTGGCTCACCAAGCAACGAGCCATAATGGATTATTATCGTAAGGTAATCTAGTTGAATCTATTGAATCATACTAGTTACGAGTTTATGGGAAATAGAGGAGGAACCTCGATCCCTTTGATTTCATCGCTTGAGGTAACCAGGTTGTTGGATGATGGATGCCAAGGTTATCTAGCGATTGTGGTTAATTCGTTGGCAGAGGAACCAAGGCTAGAGGACATAGCTGTGGTACGTAATTTTCCCGATGTCATTCCGAATGAATTGCCGGGATTGCCACTTGAAAGAGAGATTGAGTTTGTGATTGAGTTAGCCCCTAGGACGGAGCCAATCTCTAGAGCACCTTATAGAATAGCGTTGTTAGAGTTAAAGGAATTAAAGGTGCAGATGCAAGAGTTGCTAGATAAAGGATTCATTCGCCCTAGTGCATCGCCATGGGGAGCGCCTGTGTTACTCGTGAGGAAGAAGGATGGTTCATTGCATTTGTGCATCGACTATCGGCAGTTGAATCAAGTGACCATCAAGAACAAGTATCCGTTGTCAAGGATAGATGACTTGTTCAATCAACTACAAGGGGCTTCGATATTTTCTAAGATAGACCTGAGGATGGGCTATCATCAGTTGAGGATTAAGGAGGATACACTGAAAATGGCGTTCCGTACGAGTTACTGTCACTACGAGTTTACAGTGATGCCGTTTGGTTTGACCAATGCCCCAGCTGCTTTCATGGATTTAATAAACCGAGTGTTCAAAGCATTCTTGGATCAGTTCGTCATAGTGTTCATCGACGACATGCTGGTGTACTAAAAAAGCCTTGAGGAGCATGAACAACGTTTGAGAATAGTTTTACTAACCTTAAGAGAACACGCACATTACGCCAAGTTTAGTAAGTGCGAGTTCTAGCTCAATCGAGTAGCTTTTCTTGGTCATGTGATCTATGAGGAAGGAATCTCAATGGACCCAGCCAAGATTGAAGCGATCATGAACTGGACAAGACCGACAATAGTCACTAAGGTTTGGAGCTTTCTAGGTTTGGCAGGCTATTAAAGGCACAATTCGTGGAAAGGTTCTCTGCTATCGCTACTCCTTTGACGCGTCTACTGAAGAAAGAAGTGAATTTTGTATGGACGGATAAGTGTGAGAGGAGTTTTCAAGAACTCAAGCACAAGCTGACCACCACTCCAGTGTTAACGATACCGTCGAGTCTTAGAGGGTATGAAATATATAGTGATGTGCCGTTTAAAGGATTAGGATGCGTTCTCATGCAACATGGAAGAGTGGTTGCTTACGCGTCTCGACAGCTAAAGCCTCATGAGTTAAACTACCCGGCTCATGACTTGGAATTAGCGGTGATCATCTTTGCCCTGAAGATTTGGAGGCACTACTTGTGTGGGGAAAAGTTTCAAATTTTCACGGATCACCAAAGTCTGAAATACTTGTTTTCTCAGAAAGAATTGAACATAAGACAGCGTCGATGGATGAAACTTGTCAAGGACTACGACTGCGACATCCTGTATCACCCTAGAAAGGCTAACAAGGTAGCGGATGCACTCAGTCAAAAGTCTGCCATCGCGCACATGATGATTAAGGAATGGACTCTACTCGAGGGAGTACGAGATTCAGAGTTCAAGTTTGAGGTAGGTCACCTCTCGAGTCTTTTAGCTACCCTAAGGATTCAACCAGAAGTATAGGCTAAGATTAAGGCGTTGCAATCAACGGATCCTACGATTCAGAAGATTCTACAAGGAGATGCAGATAAAAGAAAGCTGGACTTTCAAGTGGCTGAAGATGGAATGTTGAGGTTTCGTGGGCGACTGTGCGTACCTGACAATATGGAACTCAAGGACGAGATTCTGTCAGAAGCACATCGCAGCAATTAAGTATCCACCCCGATAGTACAAAGATGTATCAGAATCTGCATCAGTATTACTGGTGGAATGGAATGAAAGTTGATGTAGCCAAGCACGTAGCCAAGTGCTTGACGTGCTAACAAGTGAAAGTACAGCATTGCAAGCTAGGTGGATTGCTACGACCACTCGAGATCCCAGAATGGAAATGTGAACATATCACAATGGATTTCGTGATGGGTCTACCAAGGAGTCAAAGAGGTAATGACTCTATTTGGGTCGTAGTTGATAAACTGACTAAGTCTGCACATTTCATTGCTGTACGAAAAGATTTCGCCATGGATAGATATGCTAAGTTGTACGTGCGACAGATAGTTCACCTTCATGGAGTACAGATAGTTCGCCTTCATGGAGTACCGGTGACGATTACTTCGGATCGAGATTCCAAGTTCACCGCTACATTTTGGAAAAGTCTTCAAGGTGCCATGGGAACAAAGCTGCAATATAGCACAGCTTATCATCCACAGATAGATAGACAATCCGAGAGAACGATTCAAACTCTTGAGGATATGCTACGAGCTTGCATTTTGGATTTCAAGGGAAGTTGGGAGGAACAACTGCATCTCGTTGAGTTCGCTTATAACGATAGCTATCAACAGAGCATTATAATGGCACCATTTGAAGCTTTGTATGGTAGAGCTTGCAGAACTCCAATATGTTGGGACGAGGTTGGAGAATTAATGATTACTGGGCCGAAGCTGGTACAGCAATCAGTTGAGGCAGTTAAAGTCATCAGAGAAAGGCTTAAGACACCTAGAGCCGTCAGAAAAGCTATTCGGATAAGCGACGAAGGCCATTGGAATTTCAAGTGGGTGATCACATCTTCCTCAAAGTGTTACCTATGCGAGGAACATCGCGGTTGGCAAGAAAAAAAGTTAAGCCTGAGATATGTTTGACCGTTCGAAATTTTAGAGAGAATTGGGATTTTGGCATACCGTCTAGCTTTGCTGCCGAAACTGGCTCAAGTACACGACGTCATCCACGTGTCCATGCTAAGAAAGTATGAGATTGATCCAACCCACGTGCTGAATTATGAAGAAATAGACGTGGACGACAAGGTGTCGTACGTGGAAAGACCAGTGCGAATTGAAGACAAGATAGATCAAGTGCTGCGGAATAAGATGATACCTTTGGTTAAGGTGATCTGACAACATCATGGAACGGAAGGAGCTACTTGGGAAAGCGAAGAGATAATGAGACGACAGCATCCCCATCTTTTTTAGTAGTATGGTTATTGTAAATTTCAAGGATGAAATTTCATTAAGGGGGAAGACTTTTGACATCCTCAAAGTCGACCCTATTCATGATGTAATGAAATGATGATTTTAATCGATGCACTGTTAGTAATTCTTGCTCTGAATTGATCGCTCATGAGAGACTAACCGAAAGGGAAAAGCTATTAAAGAATTAAGTACGCACGACCTGAGAACTCAACCATGGATTGATAATTCGACCATAAAGATTGACGAGAAACAATTTTGAACCATTATAGACCAATCAACGAACGGTTATAGAATGTTTCGTTAATAGTATACAATCAGATCGCGGGTAATTCCGCTTGACCATTGTATGGATTACGAACGACCCTAAACCAAATCCTATTGATCGTGTACATCGGAGCTAGTGATTGACCCCTCGCAATTACATGACAACCGAGGTCATCCATGGCTCGAGAAAGCTTAAACGTGGATTGATGTTGAATCAACCACGGATCGAATACGCGTAACTCCTAAAAGCCGCCCGTTAGTTTGATATATACCAAAGTAGCAATCGAATGATTTTGACCATGAATTAGAATCCGAATTTGGGTATCGAACCTTCGAGGATCTCAAGACTAAACTATTGGACATCACCTCATTGAACTACCTATTTATCGGATTGCTCGAGACCCTCGAAAAATGAGTTATCGGGCCGAGATTTGGAGTCCACGAGGAAGTGGACCGGCGAAAGGCACATTGGACCTCAAGCCCAATGTGGTTCGGCCATCTTGAGCCCAAGATAGGCCCAAGTGGGCCCAATTAAATCTACTTAAACCAATTGAGCCCAATAAGCTTTTCTAGCTCAATCCTTATCCTTTTGAGCCCAAATTCGATTTATAAGAACTCGTACAAAATTCTGGCTCATATACGCGTATAGTATTTGGGCCCTTCTTGCATTTATGACCATGAGACAAAGGACTAAATGGATGAAGACTTTAAGGAAAAATCTCATGATGGATGGAGACTTTAGGGGCATGCATTGCTGAGGGAAAACTTGGCTTGTGCAAGAAGCTTATTGAGATAATATCTCTCATTCTTGGGCTCTCTTTCTCTCTCTCTTCCCTCCCCCAAAATGGCGCCCACTCTCTCTCCATCCCCTTCTCTCTCTAGGTTAGCCACCACCGGCGCCACCTCAGTCCCCCTTGGAGGCTTATTGCCGGTTGGAACCACTATTGAGCAACTCCGTGACCTCCTGTCACCGTGCGCCAACCGTTCGAGCCGTTTCCAACCGTCGGTCCGAGCCCCGTCGAGCAAGACCAGCCTCATCGGTTCTGTTTGCTGCTGTCCAGTCGTCCGTCGTCGTCTCGTGTCGTTTCCAGACCGAGCCACGTGTAGCCCTCGCCGCCGCCGTCGTGCCTGTGTCATCGGAATCGTTACCGGGTGAGTTTTCGCCATAATACCTTGATTAGTATTTTAAACTTGATTAGGATGAGATTAGATTATGCTAAGTATGCTTAGTGCCAATTAATTAGGGATTAGTTGATAAGTGGACTTGATAAGTTATCAACAAAATGCAATAAGCTATTGGCAATTTATGCGAGAAGCTATCGGAGTTGTTAGTGATAAGCTATCAAGGATTTGATGATAAGCTATCGATTTTTGAGTGATAGGCTATCACCATTTCGGTGATAAGCTATCACTGATTTGTGATAAGTTATCGCTATTTAGGCGATAAGCTATCGGATTATTTTATCTATATTTTTGTGTAGTTCTAATACTAATTTATGATTGTATTATACTTGAATCGTGATGCCTACATTGAGAATTGCCGTATAAATTAGCTTGTATAGCTAAATAGATTGAACGGCTATTTTCAAGGAAAGAATTTTTTACACCTAAATAGTGAACCCCTAGATGTCGGGTTTATATGTCAATTTTTATGATTTAATTATGTGTATGTGATCACGTGTGATTTATTTACTACATTTATGGCGGGAGAGTTGCGTTAATTTAAGAAATGCCCAGATAAGCCGAAAGACCCCAGAATGAAGACAGGCGTTTCCTCGATAGGCCGTAATTGATCGAATGGACAAATGCCCGGATGAGCAGGAAGACCCCCGTATAAAGACGGGCGTGCCCTCGATCGGCCGTAATGGATCGAATGGGCAAATGCCCGGATGAGCCGAAAGACCCCCGTATGAAGACGGACGTGCCCTCGATCGGCCGTAATGGATCGAATGGATAAATGCCCAGATAAACCAAACGACCCCCGTATGGAGACGGGCGTGCCTTCGATCGACCGTAATTGATTGAATCGATAAATGCCCGGTTGAGCCGGAGGACCCCCGTGTGAGGACGGGCGTGCCTGAGTGGCCGTGATAATTAGAACGCTCTTGAGTGCACTGTGAATGAGAATGTCGACAGGTGTTCTGATTATGTTTTTGTTTGCTTATTGCATTATATTGCTTATAGTGATTTATAACGCGCAGGGCTTGTGCCAAGGAAAGGTAGGGTTGCCTATGGTTGTGTGATGGCATGTTTGTATGTACCATACTGTATTACATGTATTATGTGCATCCGAGCTGAGTTGACCTGCTAATCGAGGCTTAGGTCGATAACTCGCTGAGATTTATCTCATTATTGTTGTTGTTTAAATATTTTTAGACCCTCGAGTATGAATTGACCACCTATGCATTTTTGTGTGCCCATGGATATAAGTATAGTAGTGGTAGATTATCCAGTGGGACTAGATAGGACATATCGGAAGCATTCGACAACCGTCTAGGTTGATAAGGGGTTAACGATGTGGCAACCGCACGAGTTTGTAGCTTGGTTCCTTAAGGTGGGGGAGGGGCTGTTTAGTTCTATTAGAGGTTTCGACGGACCCCCCGCTAGTGGTTCTAGAGATGAGGTTTGGGATCCTATGAATCTCGACCCTCTGGACGGAGCTGTTTTTTATCCGGAGATCGATCCGTATGGCATGGAATCCGATGCAGAAGAAGAGGAGTCCGACCCGCAGCCTCCTCCCAATTGTGGTTAGCTATGGTGATAAGCATTATATGCTTATCTTTTTGGGCTGCCCTTTTTTGTAGTGAAGTTAGGTTAACCTAACCACCCCATCCCTTTTTGTATGTGTGGTCTGCTAGGACGTGGCCTTATGATGGGCATGTATATATTGTAATCTTCCCAGGGTCAATAGTAAATAAATAAAACGAGCTTTGCAGTTGATGTTGGTTGTTTTCCTTTCTGACTATCCCTGCCGTTATGTTTATCTGGAGAAGTGAGTTGTTTCCGCATGCGCTTAATTCAAAGATAAAAAAAAATAAAGGGGTCGGTGACACATCTTGAGACGTCGCAACTTAACGATCGAGAAGGGATGTGGCGTGCCCAATGGGTGCGGAGCGTGACACTAGGAGCTGATGATCTCGATTGTTGATGGATTGTGATGAGTTGAAGTGGGGGTACAAAGAAGGAAGTTTGGCTAAGGGGTTTGGGAAAGGAATTTGGGAGGTTCAGAATGCGAGCCAAGTGAGTTCGGTGGATATAAGGTTACTGTCTGACTTGGAAAGATTGGAATATTTTACGAGACGCCTAGTAAGCCGTCAGCTTGGCGTAAATGGATGGCAAGGTTATATAAACTGTGGCCCTAAGATCATCATGCTCCCTATTGTGTTTTTGTGTACTTTCCATGCTTGTATTTTGAGTTGCCTTCTGGCTAGTATGCTGTTGCTTTGTGTTCTGCCAAGAATCGCCTAACTAAATGGATGAATGGACTGTTTAGTCATTCGGCTAGATGTTCTTTCTTGCTGAGCTTCGGATCACTCCTTGTTGTTGCCACTTTTTTTGATCCACGGGTTCCTGCCATTTCGATGATAGCTTGCCGACGGATATGAAGCTAACTTAATACTCGGAGTAGAGTTTACTTTTGTATTCCTCCCAGCGTATTTGCATTTTATTTGATGGAATAAAGAACAGATGTAATTAAACATGCTATCATTTATATAAAATCGGATTTTTTTGGCCCTGCGTCCTTTGTGTGCTATTTCTTGCAGGGTATACAGGTTAGGGAACCCTAATAAAGCCATACCTTTAGGCAGCATGCCTGCCTTTCCTTTTGTTGCATGCACTTGTCTTTCTTTCTAGGTGGTCCACTGCCTATTTTTAGTTTGATTAGCTTCCGCATGCGCCCTCTAATATCTATAATATCATATTAAATCAGAAAGCGTAGAAGGTATAGGTAACGGGACTAGGCCGTCACAGTAGGGGATGAGGTTCAAAGTTTACCCCCCATCAACTAGTACTTTGGATACAGGCCGACCATTGACTTTTGCATTAATGTTGAGAGCTCAGAGATGTTTGGAGTCTTGGACAGATGACTTTTCAAACTCCACCATTTCTTCCTCACCAAACTGGAACTCTGCTCTATTTTCTTCATCAGCGCTTATATCTACTCCTTATTCGACTCTCATTGAAGACGCTTTGAACTTTAAGGGCAACTTAACCTGAACCATGCATGATGTAGCAGGAAGTTCTGATCATGAGGAAACTGCCGGTTTAAACTTCGACTTGCGGTCAGCAGCAACTTTTATCTTCTCTTGTTCCTTTTCAATATCGACACTCTCTTCCTTTTTCCTCTTCCACACCAAGTTCTAAGTCCTAACCCTCTTGGGTTTGTGGGAAGCAACCAAAGCTGGCTGAACCTAGGTAATCTATACCTGATCCGCCAGTCGTTGAAGTTCTAGCATCTTTTTCTTTCTAAGGATCCTTCTCTTCTGGGTCCTTGGCAAGGTACCCCCTGGTTTCGAAACTTTCTCCACTTCGAACCGTTGATTCTCTGGTGGGTCGTGAGGCACCTTCAAGGTTCTCTTTCAATTAGTGGTCTTTAGGAGATAAGCCCCTTCATGAAGTAACTCAATTATACTCCTGCCTCAATTCTGATGCCCACGTATATCGTTGACAACGTTGTCCCTCTGGGGTTGCCCCCTAGGGTAAGCTATCCTACTGAATACACTCGGCCAGTCCTTTGATCTTGGAGCATAGAAGCTTTCATCTGTATAATAGTTCTCATGCATCTTAAACTATTGTCTTGGTAGCCTCTCTCGAAATGAGAACTAATGAATCCTGTTGAGCTCTTGCTTACAACGGGAGCACAAATTTTGATCTGTTTCCCAAAACTCTCCTTGGTTGAGTCTCATTACAAGTTCTCCTAGAGCTGCTTTTGACCTTCTAGGCCTATGCGTTTGATAGGACCTTTTCCCGCCCCCCTTCCCCCCACCCCCGGCGCTGGCCTGGGATGAGACCACCTTCTCCGACTGTTATTCATATGTCGTTCTCATGCTCTCCTATGAGAACTGCTCTACGGTTTCAAACGATCTCCCGTTTACAACGAGCACAAAAGTTTGGTTGTCTAATCTGTGTTTTTCTAGGCCTGATCGACACCATCCCTGTCATCACTTGAAATGGCTCAGCGTTGATTCCCATGGGCTCTTTTTCTTTTTTCCTCAGCAAATTTGATCTTGTTTTGCTTAATTGCTTCTTGTATATTTTTCCTAAAAACGATGCAATCAACTGTATTATGGCTCCACGAATGATACCACTTACAATACTTCCTTCCAACCTGATCTTCTTTGCTGGGAATAACTTAGTTCTCTATCAACTTTATCAAACAATCCGCTAGTAGAAGATCGAAAACTTCGTCTGCCTTGCTTATGTCGAAAGAATAGATCTAAGATCCTTTGCCTTGAACATGATACTCTCCTTGATCCTTTCTTTCCCTTTTACAAGCTTCAAAGCCTGGTAGGTATAAGGCATGTCGATCACCATTTTAGCTACGGCCACCTCAGCATAATTAGGCTGGTCGAGTTCATCTCGGTACTCATAACCATCGAAGAAGTTCACATCGTGTTTAGTGTATTTCTTCTCTTTCTCCTTCAGGATAGCCTTGTGTTTCGATGCGGTCGACACCAATTAAAAAAGGTCATTGAAATTCTGAACAACCTTTCTGTCTCGAAGGTTGAATTTAAGACCACTCAAAGCAAGATCTACAAATGTCTTTCGGGTACCGACACTAGACATTTGTTTCTGGTTTGCTTGAATCGAGCGACAAAGTGATCTATCGATTCATTGTTCTAGTGTTTCATAGCCGCCAAATCTGCCACTGACACTTCAGGTTGAACCCTTTGGAACTGGCCGTGAAACATCATTTCCATTTGGAACCAAGTGTTTACTGAGTTTGGAGCCAAGGAAGTGTACCAAGTAAAGGCTGTCTTCGATAATGATAATGGAAATAACCTTAACTTTCGATGGTCAGCATGTCCAGCATCTGCGCACATAGAAACGAACCTGTTCACTTGCTCCTGTGTCAATTGGTCATCCTCCCCTGTGAACAGAGTGAACTCTGGGATCTTACAGCTTCTTGGATAAGCAATGTCATCCATCCACGATGGATACGGCTTACGATACTCCCTAATTCCATCTGCTTCGACTCCATACTGCCTAGGCGCCTGAGCGTACATGGCTTGGTTCTAATCAAGAGCATGCACAATAGGCTATGGTGCAAGTTGGACTCCATAAATCGGCTGAGGCACAGCAGGTTGTGATACAACCTTGGGGGTTGTGATTGTTGCACAAGATTTTGTTACAGATTATGTAGATATGGCTGTGGAATAGGTTGCTAGATGGGTTATGGAATAGGTTGTTGGATGGGTTGAGGAACAGGTTACTGGATGGGTTGTGGAATCGGTTGCTGGATGTGTTGTTGAATATTTTGTGGAATTGGCTCGGCAATTGGCGGTGTCACGTTCTGAAAAATGTTCTGACGTGCTTGATTGATTTCGCCATTACTGTTCACACCAACTTGAACTCCACCAACCTAAGTTTCTCTGTCTGCTAGTAGTTCGCCAATAGTCTCACCCCTTTGAAGAATTCGTTGGAGGTACTGAGGGCACCACCTGAACAGGATTTCCTGTAATGGGTATGACATTATCAAATTGAGGAACATATCCGGAGGTCGTCAGTACGTTGGTGCGTTGACCAAGCGTTAGACCAGGACTTGATGACTCTCGCCTCTGATCACATTCCATAATCGTGTTGATTATCAAGGGTTTAAGGATTTTCGCCATTTTCTTGGTCACAAGATTGGTCCACTCGTTCTGTCTCTCTTCGAATATCCTTCGTATCATAGCAAAAGGAGCTGGATTTATCTCCATTTACACCCTCTAATCATTCGTAAGTTGCCTCGGGATATCAGTTTCAACAACTTGCACTCAGTCTGCAACTGGTTGAGCATCTGATGACTCTGACACACATACTCGATCACTAAGCGGTGGTGGAGAGGCATCACAACTAATGTTGTCTAGATTGCGTTGGTTTCTGTCCTCATCGACATACTCCTCGGATCAATCACGATAGCCCCACCGGGCATGCTAAAAAGATGTTTCGCCGAATTTCTCCGCGACAAAATATCTTTCACCGAAATTCATTCTTCGGCTTTTAAAAGTGAAAAAGGCTCCAGTGATGATCTTGGACAAGACTGCTCTTGAGAGTCAAAATATCAACACGTGAAATTTGCAAAGATTCCAATAGAATTACACAAATGTTGCCTCGTCCAGAGTTTAACTCGATGGAGAGACTTCGCAAGTATAACTCGAAAGGAATCGATACAGATGAAAATAAAAGAAACTACACAAACGTAGTGTGACCTCCCGAAATTTCAAGGTCTGCAAGATAAATGAATTCGATGATTTTTAATCACGAGTTTCAGTCTAGGAAATAATATTGGATTTTTTATATTTAAGGGACAATTATTGGACGTAATTTTATTTGATCTGGAAAGGGGTTTGGTTTATCCTGAAGTGTCAAGACAATTAGCGCCCGAGCCTAGTCCTAGCCGAACCTTAGAAGTAAATTTACCGTTTTGCCATAAAGGTAAATTTACGATTTTGCCCTTTTACCTTGAAATGACAATTTTACCACTTTGCAAAATTACCATTTCACCCTTGATGCTAAATTACCAAAATGCCCTCAGTCATTAGTGCCAAATGACTAATCTACCCCCTCCTAGCAAATTACATTTTTGCCCTTGCATTATCCATAAGAGACAAAATTAATTAATGGGGATTTGACCATTGGTCTCACCCCCATTAATTGCCCCTCAAATCACCTCACATCATCTCTCTCTCTCTCTCTCCTCTGTTCCTCTCCCCTTGGCCGGCCGAGACCCCCTCCCCTCTCCTCCCTTCCTCTTCCATTTTTATGGAAACTACCCACCACCGCCATCCCATCCACCATTTTCCTCCATAGCCGTCGCCACCCTCGAGCTCCGCCGACCGCCGCCGCGCCACCCCAACGTCGCCACGTGGAGCCACCACAGGCCGAGCCGTCAAGCGCCTCCACCACCAGCGACCCCGTCTACCCAAGCTACGCCGTCCTCCGTCATCGTGCAACCAAGCCCGAGCTGCCGTTCTTCGTCGTTGTCGTGTGCTAGCCGAGACCACCGCACCACTCGTGACCCTGAGCCGACTCGAACTCCCTCGCCACCACCACCCGCAGTCGCGCGCTCGTCGTCGCCGGTCATTTGTTTGTGAGTTAACTCCTAATATCTGATTAGGTCGTTAATTGCCCTTAGTATTAGATTAGTTATGTTAATTATGGGTTAGTTTAGTTTAATTGTGGTTGAGTTAGTTTAATTGTGGTTAGGTTAATTAGTTGACTATGGTTAGGTTAGATTAACCATAGTTAGGTTAGAGTAACCATAGTTACTTTAGTTTAATCATGGTTACTTTAAATTAATCATGGTTAGACTAGATTAACCATAGTTACTTTAATTTAACTATAGTTACTTTAATTAACTGTAGTTACTTTAATTAACTGTAGTTACTCTAGTTAATCGTAATCGGGTTAATTAATTGAGGTTGACTTAATAAATTATTGTTGGGCTAATTAACTGGTGTGGAGTTAATTAATTAAGGCCTGGTTAATTAGTCAAGATGGACTTAATTAATTATAATTAGGTTAATTAATTATAGTTAGGTTAATTAACCTTGATCTGGATAATTAAATTTTATTAATTAATTTTTATTGGGTGCCGATTTAGTGATTACTGAGTGCCTTGATTGTATATATATGAATCTGATAAGTAATCGCCAACATTGGAGTACCACGTTTAATGAAAAACGAATGTTCGTGTGATCACATGTGACTTTTCGACTGCATCTTTTAAGCATGAAAAATAGCTTAAAGTCGAGTTTTGAGCATGACCATGGTTGCATCGGACTATATATGAAGATAAGAATTGACTTGGTTGTCTGGTGTGCTTGTGTGGTCACATGATGAAAAACGTCGCCCTTGAGTACTTGGGGACATTGACGATACCCTTGATGGCTTGGGTTCGTAGCATGATATGTCCGTGCCGACGGGAGTCCGGAACCACGCGGCTTATGGTTGCCGGACAATCTATGTCGCCAGGCTGGTCGGATGTCGGTCGCAGCTTGTGACGGACCGAAGTTCCTTACCGGAAAAGCCTGGTATGTCCATCTTAGGGAGGCTTGAAAGGCTACCAGTTACCGTCGCCGACGGAGCGAGACGACGCCCGGTAATGCGGGAAGAGCACCAACTACCTAGTGTGCTGTGATCGAGAGTGGTGTATCTCTCGTTAATAATTGAAACACGCGTGATGCATTATGCATGAGAGATTATGATGAGTATTCTGGTTGTGTGCCTTTGTTTTATGTGTGGTTGGAATGCCATGTTGATTACTATACTGTGTGGGCCAAGGCGAGGTAAGCTTGCATGAGAATGATGGTTGACTGGTGGAGTCAAGTGCATGATCACATAGTAACTAGAGCGTTGCGGAGGTCGCGCACTATTGGTCTACAATCGACATCAACCTGCATGTTTAGGCTACCCTGAGCGAATCAATGCCCTGCTCGGACTTAGGCGTTGACTCACTGAGATTTTATATCTCACCCGTTGTTGTTAACCGTTTTTTCAAGACCCTAACGTTAGAGAGCAGTCTGAGGTGGACGTCGGAGTCGACCTCCTTTTGAGTTGCATGGAGTAGCGTTAACCCCAACCCTTACCCGACACCTTTTTGGCGGTCATAGGAAGCAGCCATGAGGTTGGGCTTGTAGATGTTTCGCTTCCCAAGGTTAACGATATATATAAATAAAATGATCTTTTGCTGTTATTGGTTGTTGCTTGCCTACTGTTTATCCCTGTCATTTATATTATTGTCTAGGGATGTCGAGCGTTCCGCATGCGCTTAATTGCAAGATAAAATGGATGGGTCGATGACGTGCCTGGGACGTCATCCTTAAATGACCTAAGGCGTTTGGTAGGGTTGATGCGTGCCCGTGGATCAAGGCATGACATCTCCACCCAAGAGTAGTATCAGAGCAAGGTCAGCCTGATCCACTTGGTCATAGCTTGAAGTGATAAGGTGCGCTGGGTTTTGGGATAGTTAGTAGGATTAAAATCCCGTACAAGTGATTGTTGTTTGACTTTTAGGTTGTGGTCCTGAGTTTTCATTACGTGTGGCCTTTGGGCTAGCAGGAGCCCGTAAAGTACTATAGGATGAGCAACCGTAATCCAAGAATGCCTAGAGGAAGGGTAGCTTAGGAGGATCCAAGATTGGATGGGATTCTGCAGGCGTTGGAAGCCCTTGGGGACATCGTAGGGAAGCAAGTAAGGAATCAAGCTGCTGCTGCCGCCCCGCATGAAGACCCGTTGGCTGGAAATGGGATTGGTGGTCAACAGATGCATAAGTTGGTGGAGCAGTTTCTAAGCCTTAAGCCGCCAAAGTTTACGAGAGTAGGTGATCCAGAGGCTGCAACCTCTTGTATCAAGGAGTTAGAGAAGGCTTTTGCCTTACTGAGGTGCTTCGAAGAGGATAAAGTGACGCTGGCCGTTTACCAACTGCAAGGTAACGCTAGCCCGTGGTGGGAAACCACGCGAGGAAGGACCTTTCCCGAAGGTATGGTCACGGTGTAGGATGCCTTCGTCGAAGCCTTCAATGGAAAGTACTTTTCGGATTATGCGCGAGAGCAGAAGATGGCTGAATTTCTGCATCTTCGACAGAATCAGATGTCGATGGATCAGTATGAGGCGAAGTTCGCCGAGCGATCAAAGTATGCACCAAGGATAATCAAGGATCCTGTGGAGGGCAAAGAGATTTCGGGATGGACTAAAACCCGAGATCAAGGATCTATTAGTGCAGCTGAACCTCAAGGACTATAATGAGCTGTATGATAGAGCCCAGCTTGTGGAGAGAAATATGGCCAAAAGGGCAACCCCATCTAGATAGCTGTTTGCACCTCCTGCCAGGGATAATCGTAGGTTTGGAAAAGGGCCGATGATAGGAGGAAAGCATCCCATTCCGTCCAACCGGGAGAACGCTGTAGGTAAGCTGGTGTACTGCCCCAATGATGTGTATTGAATTTGTAGGCAAAAGCATGGATTAGCCCCGTGCCCTGTTAGGACAGGAGCTTCCTTTAGATGTGGTCAGTACGATCGCCAGGTGAGAGATTGCCAGCAAAGATAAATGGAAAGGCAAGTGCCGCTGCCACAAGGAGGACAACTGCGAGGAAATGCTCCGCAGAATCACCTGAACCGACCCCTAGTGCAAGGAAGGGTGTATGTTGTCACCCGAGAAGAGGCGAAGAACTTACCGACCATTACAGGTACTGTCTTCTTGCATGATCATGTAGCTTATGCGTTATTTGATCCGGGAGCTACGCATTCATTTGTTGCTGAATAGTTCGTTAAGTTAGTTAGGTTGAGTCCGAAATCGTTGGGAACGGTCTTTAAGATTTTCACGCCGCTAAAGGATAGTGTAGTATTTGCAGTAGGTTGTCCTGGTTGTAAGTTGATTGTAAGTGGCCGCAAGGAAAGGATAGATTTAATTGTGCTGGCGATGTTTGATTTTGATGTTATTGTTGGTATGGATTGGCTCACGGAGCAAAGAGCTATGATGGATTGCTATCGCAAGGCAATTTAGTTTAACTCGTTGGATGGGGTTGATTTTGAGTTTGTTGAAAATCGAAGAGGAACCTCGACCCCCTTAGTTTCGTCGCTAGAAGTGACTCGTTTGTTGGATAGTGGCTGTCAAGGATATTTGGCGACTATGGTTAACACGTCGGTTGAGGAGCCAAGGATGGAGGACATTGCTATGGTATGTGAGTTTTTCGATGTCTTTCTGCAAGAGTTGCTTGACAAAGAATTTATCCGCACTAGCGCGTCGCCATGGGGAGCACCTGTGTTGTTTGTAAGGAAGAAGGATGGATCGTTGCGTCTGTGCATTGATTACCGGCAACTCAATCAAGTGACGGTCAAGAACAAGTATCCGTTGCCAAGGATCGACAATTTGTTTGACCAACATCAAGAAGCTTCGGTATTTTCCAAGATCGACCTATGGACGGGATATCATCAGTTGAGAATTAATAAAGAGGATATACCGAAGACGGCATTTCGAACGCGTTATGGTCACTACGAGTTCACCGTAATGCCATTTGGTCTAACAAACGCCCCTGCTACTTTCATGGATTTGATGAACCTTCAAGGAGTATTTGGATTGATTCATCATTGTATTCATCGACGACATCCTAGTATACTCGAAGAGTTATGAGGAACATGAGCAACATCTGATGACGATACCGCGAATCATACTGGAACATAAGCTGTATGCCAAGTTTAGTAAATGTGAGTTTTGGCTAACTCGTGTAGCTTTCCTTGGTCATGTGATCTTTGTGCTTCAAGGATATTGTGTAGTGATCGACATGTGGATTGGATGATAAGTCGAATTGGTAGCGACTTACCGATAGGCTTGAACTGTGAAGTTTGATGGTTAGCCCTGTATGGTTGATTGTGGATATGGAATTGTGGTAGATTGATATTGTGGATCTTAGGCTTGAACATGTACTGTATCTTGATGGTTTTAGTTATCGATCATATCGAAAGGCCTTGAATGATTATTGAGATTCGCAAGGAAGTGAATAGTGACTTTGGACAAAAGGCCTGTTTGGTTCTATGATATTGATTCTGAATGAATAGCGACTAGACTTGAGATTTACAGAGTGACCTAGGCTGTCGATCCTTACTAATGAATTGGTCACTTGTGGTGATAGGTTAGTTAGTTAAGATGAGGATGGGTGTGAAAATGAGTGATATGTGAAGAGTAGTGAGATGATCATGCATTGCACGAGATTCTTACATTAAAACTACTGAGTTTTGAAACGTGCATGCATGAGCATATCATCATTTTTTTGGACTTGATAAACCGTTAGCTTGGTATGGGATAAGATTAACGGGATACCTATAAACTGTAGTGAAGCATGGTATGCGCCGTGTGGAATAGGACTCTCTTCGTAGGTGTATAACTTAGGACAATTGTAACGACCAGGTCTGATGAGGGCGAAGAGTGATCGCCGGAGCAGAGAGGCTCAGACAAGGAGCGGCTCTCGCAGGCTTTTAAGATGGTGATGGGGGTAGGAATGACCCAAGCTATACATTGAAAGGGACGAGTCTAGGTATCGTACTAAGTTTGACTTGTTTATGAAATCTAAAGATGTTTTCCGAGTTTTCTAGTTTCCAAGTGAAAGGGTCGAACTAAACTATTTTCGACATCCGAAATGCTTTCTTGAGTTTGAATGGAATGAGTTTTGTGGTGACATAAATAGCATTACGTTTCGGACGATGGATGGTGACGAACGGATGACATGCCATGGTATGAGAAATGCCTGAATGCCTTGTGGATGTTGGTGAAAGTCGAGCGTTTGCATTGTGCCTCCGAAGTGAGTCAGAGAGGGCCCTTGCTGTGTGATCAAGGTAGCCTTGAAATGTGATGAGACCCACACGAGCTTGTCAGCCAGAGACCCGACAGCGTCGTGGTGGGGTGTGAATTGTGTGTTGTGTTTTAAAGATCGTAACCAATAGGATCCCGGGCATGGCATGTGGAATTGGCATCGCGAGTGGCAGAGAGTGTGATATGTCCTGAGTGAGAATGGACATTCTGCCAGGTTATGTATTATGGACATTGTGGTCTTGGATGACTCCATGTGGAGTGGCGAGTGTGAGAAACGAGTCTGGAATATTCGTGGTGTAACTGTGAGTGAACAGCATGCCGTTATGGCTAGATAGATCTGTGACTATTAGGGTTGATGAGGACCCCTTTGAATGGTTAAGATTGCGGGATGTGGTGATTCCCAAGCAATAGACGATCAAGAATAAGTACCCGTTGCCGAGGAGTCAGCGAGGCAATGATTCGATTTGGGTTGTAGTTGATAGACTGACGAAGTCTACGTATTTCATCGCTGTGCGAAAGGACTTCACATTGGATAGATATGCCGATCTGTATGTGCGACAAATAGTGCGTCTTCATGGAGTGTCAGTGACGATCACATCGGATCGTGATCCTAATTTCACTACCACCTTTTGGAAAAGCTTGCAGACTACGTTGAGAACGAAGCTACAATTTAGTACGGCTTATCATCCGCAGACGGATGGCCAATCTGAAAGGACAATTCAGACGCTAGAGGATATGTTGTGAGCCTGCGTCTTGGATTTCAAAGGAAGTTGGGAGGAATAACTTCATTTGGTTGTATTTACAACAATAATTACCAGCAGAGTATCAAGATGGCACCATTCGAAGCGTTCTATGGTAGGGCCTGCAGGACACCAGTTTGTTGGAACGAAGTTGGTGAAAGAAAGATCACTGGCCCTGAGTTGGTGTAACAGTCGTTGGATGCTGTCAAGGTCATTAGAGAAAGACTCAAGACAGCCCAAAGCTGCCAGAAAAGTTACGCCGACAAGCGGCATAGGCCATTGGAATACCAAGTAGGCAACCATGTTTTTCTTAAGGTGTCACCTATGCGAGGGACATCTCGTTCTGGCAAGAAAGGGAAGTTAAACCCGAGGTATGTTGGACCGTTTGAGATTTTAGAACGAATAGGAAATTTGGCTTATCATGTCGCGTTGCCACCGAGACTCGCTCAAGTGTATGACGTTTTCCATGTATCGATGATGAGGAAGTTATGAAAAGTCAGTACCCTTTTCTTTTTGAGAATGTGTAATGGTTTAATTTCGGGGACGAAATTCCCCAAGGAGGGGAGAGTTGTGTCGTCCCGAAATTTAAAGGTCTGCAAGATAAATGAATTCGATGATTTTTAATCACGAGTTTTAGTTTGGGAAATAATATTGGATTTTTTAGGTTTAAGGGACAATTATTGGACGTGATTTTATTTGATCTAGAAAGGGGTTTGGTTTATCCTGAAGCGTCGAGACCATTAGCGCCCGAGCCTAGTCCTGGCCGAACCTTACAAGTAAATTTACCATTTTGCCCTAAAGGTAAATTTACGATTTTGCCCTTTTGCCTTGAAATGACAATTTTACCACTTTGCAAAATTACCATTTCACCCTTGATGCTAAATTACCAAAATGCCCTCAGTCATTAGTCCCAAATGATTAACCTACCCCTCCCTATCAAATTACCTTTTTGCCCTTGCATTATCATAAGAGACAAAATTAATTAATGGGGATTTGACCATGGGTCCCACCCCTATTAATTGCCCCTCAAATCACCTCACATCATCTCTCTCTCTCCTCTCTTCCTCTCCCCATGGCCGGCCGAGACCCCCTCCCCTCTCCTCCCTTCCTCTTTCATTTTTATGGAAACCACCCACCGCCGCGTCTCCCCTTCCTCGCTGAGTGGAGCCGCCACTAGCCGAGTCGTCGAGCACCTACGCCACTCGCGACCCCGTCCGCCTGAGCCGCGCCGCCCTCCATCGCAGTGCAACCGAGCTTGAGCCGTTGTTAGCCGCCGTTCTTCGTCGTGGTCGTGTGCTAGCCGAGACCGCCGCACCACCAGTGACCCCGAGCCGACCCGAGCGCCGTTGCCACCGCCACCCGTAGTCAAGCGCCCGTCGCCGCCGTCGTCGTCGCCGGTCATTTGTTTGTGAGTTAACCCGTAATCTCTGATTAAGTCATTAATTGCACTTAGGATTAGATTATTTACGTTAATTATTGGTTAGTTTAGTTTAATTGTGGTTGAGTTAGTTTAATTGTGGTTAGGTTAATTAGTTGACTATGGTTAGGTTAGATTAACCTTAGTTGAGTTAGAGTAACCATAGTTACTTTAGTTTAATCGTGGTTACTTTAAATTAATCATGGTTAGACTAGATTAACCATAGTTACTTTAATTTAACTATAGTCACTTTAATTAACTGTAGTTACTCTAGTTAATCGTAATCGGGTTAATTAATTGAGGTTGACTTAATAAATTATTGTTGGGCTAATTAACTGGTGTGGAGTTAATTAATTAAGGCCCGATTAATTAATTAAGATGGACTTAATTAATTATAATTAGATTAATTAATTACAGTTAGGTTAATTAACCTTGATCTGGATAATTAACTTTTATTAATTAATTTTTATTGGGTGCCGATTTAGTGATTGCTGAGTACCTTGATTGTATATATATGAATCCGATAAGTAATCGCCCACATTAGAGTACCATGTTTAACGGAAAACGAATGTTCATGTGATCACATGTGACTTTTCGACTGCGTCTTTTGAGCATGAAAAACGGCTTAAGGTCGAGTTTTGAGTATGACCATGGTTGCATCGGACTATATGTGAAGATAAGAACTAGCTTGATTGTCCGGTGTGCTTATGTGGTCTCATGATGAAAAACGTCGCCCTTGAGTACTTGGGGACGTTGACGATACCCTTGATGGCTTGGGTTCGTCGCCTGATATGTCTGTGCCGATGGGAGTCCGAAACCACACGGGCTTATCGGTTACCTGACAGTCTGTGTCGCCAGGCTGGTCGGATGCTGATCGCAGCTTGTGACGAACCGAAGTTCCTTACCGAAAAAGCTTGGTATGTCCATCTTGGGGAGGCTTGAGAGGCTACTAGTTGCCGTCGCCGACGAAGCGGGACGACGCCCGGTCATGCCGGAAGAGCATCAACTGCCTAGTGTGCTGTGATCGAGAGTGGTGTATCTCTCATTAATAACTAGAATGCGCGTGATACATTGTGCATGAGAGATTGTGATGAGTGTTTTGGTTGTGTGCCTTGGTATTGTGTGTGGTTGGAATGCCTTGTTGATTACTATATTGTGTGGACCAAGGCGAGGTAAGCTTGCATGAAAATGATGGTTGACTGGTGGAGTCAAGTGCATGATCACATAGTAACTAAAGCGTTGCGGAGGTCGCACGCTATTGGTCTGCAATCGACATCAACTTGCATGTTTAGGCCACCCCGAGCGAATCAATGCCCAGCTCAGACTTAGGCGTTGACTCATAGAGATTTTATTACTCACCCGTTGTTGTTAACCTTTTTTTCAGGACCCTAATGTTGGAGAGTACTCTGAGGTGGACGTGGGAGTCAACCTCCTTTTGAGTTGCTTGGAGTAGCGTTAACCCCAACCCTAACCCGGTACCTTTTTGGCGGTCATAGGAAGCAGCGTTGAGGTTGGGTTTATAGATATTTCGCTTCCTAGGGTTAACGATATATATAAATAAAATGATCTTTTGCTGTTATTGGTTGTTGCTTGCCTACTGTCTATCCCTGCCGTTTATATTATTGTCTAGCAAAGTAGAGCATTCCGCATACACTTAATTGCAAGATAAAATGGATGGGTCGATGACGTGCCTGGGACGTCGTCCTTAAATGACCTGAGGCATTTGGTATGGTTGCTGCGTGCCCGTGGATCGGGGCGTGACACGTAGACCAAACCAGAGTTTGAATCGATGTGATTGCTTAGCAAGCACAATTTCTCTTAAGAAATGACGAACCAACGCACCTAAAACAGTGTCAAAGTTTGACTCGATAACACTGCCTTGAATACGCTTCAATAATGCATCAGAGTTTGACTCGATGGCACAGTATCTGGGATAAAGATAAACGCCGGAGTTTGACTCGACGACGAGAATCTGAAAGCTACAGCTAAGAAAAGTAAATGCAGTGCGATAAATAAAGATAAGATAAATTTGTTGATTTGTTCGGGGAGTTTCTTTTGTGGTTGCCTGGTGGTATTTATAATGGTTAGAGTGGTAACTGCTCTTCAGTGGTTGTAGCTCTTACGCGCCAAAAGTTGCCGCGTTCTTTATCTTCTTCAAACCCTTTTGACTTGGTCTTCAAGCAGTTGTTCAACTTCAAATAACTGATGATGTTGGCTCCCTTGTCTAACCCTTCTATTAAGGTCGGTTGTGCCCACATTCTCCACTTCTTGGGGCTTTGGAGTCCGAAATCCCAGTAATTGTCGAAGTAACTGTTAATAGGATGTGTATCGGCTTTCTTTCGATCATGAGGGTATGCCCATGACTTCCGCATTCTACGGACTCCTTGACTTGTTTTCAGGGATTTATTTTGACCCTATTTGCTTCAAAACTGTTCTCCCACCATAGAATCTAAGAGGATAATTTTGATATCCTCTGGTGCTCTCTAAAAAGACCTTGAACTTGGCGGGATTGTTCCTCATTGGCACCCAAGTCATTAGCTAGTTTGATGACCTCACCAATCGATGCCTCGGCACTATCACGTGCTCTGCACAAGCCTTCTTCATTCTCTATCGAGACGCCTATTCCTTGCGTGTCTATCACGTGTGTCGACTCTTCACTTGTCCTGCTCAAGTGTCGACTCCTCACATGCTTTGCACTTATGTTGGTTCCTCACGTGATCCGTGCATGCATCGATCTCTCACGTGTTTCAACAGGCGATTTATTTTGAGTGCCAACAGCTGGCGAGTGATATTTTGAGTGATTGTCGAAGAAAGTACGGATAGATCAGAGTATATGGAAATGGGTGTTGATGAATGAATGCAAATGCATGATAGAATACGATCACCACCAAGGCATATAGGATGTGCCACCAACCATGGATAAAGTTCGGGATTGACAAAATTCACTACCAAGGCTTAAAGGACAAACCACCCACCAAAGATTTTTTTTTTAAAAAAAAAAACTTCGGGACAGAAAAACTCACCACCAAGGCCTAAAGGACAATCATCAGCTAAGGATCTGGCTTTTTGGCTCACAGCCAAGGAAGAATCCACCTTTTAGGGATAAAGAAACAGATCATAGATATTTGCTCACATAGAGGGAAATCTTGTATATTCTCAATATTCAAGTCGACTGCCTTACATTTGAGATTTCTCCTCTTTATATAGAGGAACTATTACATAGGAAATAGACTAAGCATTAAAGACACGAGAAATACTCAACTAATAGGAACTATAAAAAAAAAACATTAAAGTCCTAGGAACTATAAAATGCATTTCGAACACATAGAGACTAGAACTTTGACTCTTGAAACCCACAACACTTTTAAGACTCATAAAAAAAATTAGGACTAAATACAGTTGACCATATGCAAAGTAATTAAACTTAGACTCTAAACTGAGCAGCCTAGTAGACACCTTGAAAGATCAACAAATAGCAAAAGAAATCATCCAGAATAGCCTCTGGTTGCCAGGTAGTCGATTAGTAGTCTTGGAATCAACATCAAACTTGTGAATCAACAACTAGGTAGTCGATTGACAACTTATCCACTAAATCGATAATATCTTGGCATAATCGGCATCTTCAACTTGAACCCATCGAGTCAAAGTGTAGCCTAAATTGGTCTTTGCTTATTGGAATGAGGATCAATCGACGAAGTCTCAGTTGAGCTTGCGAGTTGATCGATAGAGCCTGATGCTCCCGCATCAAATCTGATCCCACAACTTATACCTATTTACAATGACGAACTCTTTCATGTATCCTGCATGCACAGCATGATTAAATTGTGCATGTAAGATGGGCGGAACTTCCGGCTCTGCCCTACGACCAGAGTTGTCTTCCTCATCAAGTGCACTTCCCTCGAGCTATCTAGTTTAGTACATAAAAACCAAGATTGCAAGCGCAAGCTCCTCTGGTTCATCCTATGTAGCACGGACACTTCCCCGAGGGTGTTTTTCGCGTGTCGATGTCCGACACGCGCCCGACAAGCTGGGACACGGTCGGACAAGCGGTCAACGGAAGGGATACGCTTTGACTTGGGTGTGCCGGGGGTAATTTGCGAAAATTTCAATCTTTTAGGGGCAAAAACTTACTGTGTCGTAGAGTTTCTTGGTGATCGTCTTGGCCTCCTCGCGCTGAATCGAGGTAAGGAGCATGGACTTGAGGGAGGACTGGGTCTGCGGGGTGAGGCGGGGGTAGATGTAGGAGTCGTTGCTGGTGAGGAGCTTGCGGAGAAGGATGGCGGACATGTCGCGGAGCTCGACGTGGGGGCAATTGTGGAGGAGGTGGGCGAGCTTGAGGTAGAGGGAGTTGGGACCGGTCTGCTTGGCCCCGGCCTGGGATCGGAGCTCATTGGAGGAGGACATGAGGGGGAGGAGGAGGACGATGAGGAGAGTGGACGGTTTTGATTTTTTAGTGATATTTGAGATGGAGGCTCACGGTTGCGAAAAGGGTTTGGAGGAGAGAGAGGGTTTTGATTTTGTAGTGATATTTTTTCTGAATTTAGTTTATTTTAATTAGGCTTTGGTTTCTATATTAACGATTTTTTCTAATTTTCATTGTATTCTTTTTTTGGGGATTAAAAAAAAGAAAAGTAGAGGGGTGGGGGCTAATTAGGGCAAATAATTGGGGTCTTTGGCTTCTTTTTGTGTATTTATCATTTTGTTATTAATTTCTATTTTGGAGGGAAATGGAATTTGTCATTGTCATAGAAGTGGTAGATCATTGTTTTTAGTGTAAATTCTTTCTAGGCTTTTTTTTATTATTTATTTATTTGTGAAATCTTAAAAATGATCATTTATTATGTATATATAAAAATATATATTTAATATACACCGTGTCCCAACGTGTCGAAATTCTCTATTTTTTGAGAAATCACATATCGGCGTGTTGTGTAATGTCGTGTCGTGTTGCGTGCCATGTCAATTCTACACAGGGTTCATCTGCTCGTGAGGTGAACAAGTACTTACGCGGGGGAAATTCCCAGAATTTGTACGACAAGTTGGACACTTTGAAGTGGTGGAGAGGGAAATCCAAGCTTTATCTGATTCTTCCCGTCACGGTGCGTGGCCAACTGACCCGACCAGCATCTACCTGAGCTTCAGAGTTGGCTTCTACGAATGGTGGTTGCATTTTGGGCGACCGTACGTGCAGCTGCCTAGAGTCTTGAAATGTCCATCGGCAACGAAGATTGGGAAGTCCAAGAAAGGTCACCATCACAAAATCCTCTGCATCACATAGAAAGCCACCGGCGAACCGAGCATCATCAGAGTCATGCATGATGAAGGAAATTAATGCCCCATTCGTTTCGCGAAAAATAAATAATTTGAAAAATATTTTTTTAAAAAATAATTACTTGTATCGCTTGAAATGACTAGTCCCTGAGAAATGTTTTCATTATCGACGACAATTTAGGTCTAAATATTTCCGTACACAGTGAAGATATTATGCCTCCATTCATTTTCTCGTAAGCGATACAGGCAATTGTCTTTTGGAAAAATATTTTTTACAATCCTTCATTTTTCGCGAAACAAAAGAAGCCTAAGGTCAAACCACCGACGGCCACCGTCCCCTCACTGATGATTTTCCATGTGACCTTTGGAATGATTATTTCCTTGTAATATTTAATTGAACCGAGTTAGCGAGATCTTCGGATTATTGTACTTTTAGTTCATTCAACTCCATAATGATGAACTGATTCATGTTGATTCACCATGCTTGGGCGGTGCCTAGCCCAACGCATAAAGAAGCTAGGATCAGCGTGATCGGGCCATGCTAGGCGCCCATGCCATCAATTTCCGGTCAAAATTGACCGAATGAATTACATTGTCAAATTGTCATAAGATTTATAACTAAATTGACCAAATTATGTTGAGAACTAAATTGGTAAAAATGCAATAGATTCAGTACTTTTTTTTTTTTAAATTTTCCCCTTCGTACTTACCCAATATTATCATAAATTTCCTCAAAAGGCGGTCAGTCATAATTCTTTAGTATCTTCTTTAACAATGGTGATTTCTATGAAGTCCTCGTAATATCGGCTGAACTGATAGTTACTACCTCTTTTCGGAGATAGGAATTCTTTTCAAGTTTGTAGGTTTTGGATTACGAACTTGACCCCCCAAAAAAAAAAAAAAAAAAAAAATTGGTAGAGAGATTTGCATATAACATGACATTCTCTTAAATTCTTCTTTTGAGAAGACTTATCTCAATGAATGTAACTTTACTTTGGAATTCGCAACTTCAATTAATGAGTAATTATCATCGTATGTCATGATTTTCCTTAATGGAGATTAATTTGGATACTCCTATAGTCGGTAAATTTCCATAAGCACTAGTGATTTACTACACCTCGTTAAACAACTAATTGGTTGAACTATTTTAGGACGATCGACGACGGATCACATTTCCCCCCTTTTTATATTTACCGACAGTGCCATGGTAACCATACATTTTCTCCCTGAGTAAACTTGTTTTACGAAACCTTCACCATTTCGAAGGATAAAATATAAAATTGATGTGTAGTTTACAAATAAGAAGTACGAAAATTTAAAAAAAAAATGTACGTTTTAGAGGATATAATATTTTATTTGGTACAACGAAAGGGATTTAAATAGTGATTCCAATTTCTTTTCTTAGTAAATTGCGCAAACGAGATTAATGAAGATTCTAATAGCTTTTACATAAATTGCAATATACTTAGTGTTGCTAATACGATATTTTATTGAAGAAGAATATGGTTATTATTATAACATAAATGCGAAAAACTATTTCAAACCATATTAATAAATAAGTACAAATAAAAATCGAATAGTTTAAAAAGTTACTATTATGTGCTAGAATTATTATTACAAAAATTAATGTAATTCCTACATAAGTAAGTATTAGTATCATGATTACAGATATAGTTAACTTGATATACATGATTATCCTGATATAATATCGTTTCCTAATTAACTCAATATTCGTTAAATAAATTTCTATACCTTTTGCACTTTTTTTTTCTGTTAACAAATCTACTTGAAATGGGACAAATATATCGCACAATATTGTAAAGCAAAAGTACAATGGCATGAATAAGTTCCTCTCCTTTTTGAAATCATTAACTAAACGACGCCGGACGCTGAGCTCGCGTTTATCGGACAAAGAAAGCTAACATCGTCCATCGGATGCATCTGGAGAGGGAGAGAGAGAAAGGGTTAAGGGTCAGGAGACGCCATGAAGATTTTCGGGAAGCACGTATTCCCGCGGCAAATTGTGCTCTTCAGTTCTGGGTATGCACGCATTTTTCCTTCTTCTTCTTCTTCTTCTTCATTTATTATCTGCTCGTGAATAGTGTCGTTCCGATTGCATGAACACGTGTGTGGTTGCCTGGTTGGAGCAGGCTTCTCTTCCTGGCTGCGACCACCTACGATGTCCACAGATCCATCAAGAACAACCAGTCCCCGCCTTCGAAGGAACAGCTCCAGGCCCTCGAAGACTACCTCAAATCCGTCCGCCGACCCCCTTGAACAAGTCCATCAGTTCAGACCCCACTTTCGATATTTGTTTGCCAGAGGGTTTTCCGCAGTGGAGGCGAGATTCGTTTGGCTTTGTTTTGTTCCGGTTCGTCGATGCAGGTGTCGCGGCTAAACCCCTTTTCAGCCACATGAAGAAGGGATAATAAGTGATTCGATTCACCTCGTGTGTTTTATATCCTTTGGCTCAAAATAAAAGAAGGGATAATAAGTAAAGATGATGGAAATTACGCCAGATTGAGGAGGACCAACGCTCAATTTCTCCTTTTTTTTCTTTTGTTTTATTGTATCTATAAAATGAATTAAACATATATAATGCCCTTTTATGTAAATGAGGTTTGGATATAATTGAAGATGGTTTTCGGAGTCACTTTCAGATTGATTCAATTAGGACGAGTTGGTGGCATTCTAAGATTTGGTGAATGTCATGTGTTCGTCCCCAATCTGTTATCGTTCATCTGGTTTTCATTTATCGTAGTGTTTGAAAGTATATGTAGAAGGGTTTTAGCCAAACCCAAGATAGGAGGGGCATCTCGCTGTGCAACCTGCAATATGCGGAGTAGTTTGTGCATGGTCTATTAAGTTAAAGATGGAATCCTTTTCCCCGGTTCACCTCCTCAGCTGCAAAATGTAGGCGCAGGACGGCAAGAAATGGCCGGCATCGTTTTCTGGTTTTGACAATGTTCCACAGAACGGTTTTTGACAGAATCGGGTGGCAACTATCTGACTACAGAACAATAGCGACCATCGCAAAAATAATGTTTATCTTGACGTCTATCGGAGGGAATATGAATACAAAGCCGCATAATTTGATTGGAACTCTCGAGATCGCCCTTGGTTGTGAAGCTGATACGGCATTTACAAGCGGGGGCATCTAGTTACAGAAGAAGGACGATTACACCAGATACCTGAGCTAGATCAGATACAAGCTAAGGTTACAATCTCCAAATGTTCCCAAGATCATGAGTCTATTAACAGAAGGCATCAATAGGAGCGCACAGAACATTTATGTTTTTGAGCTCGCCCTAACCCGAGAGGTCAGTCGCCATACAAATTCATCATCAAATGAACAGTCAAGCTCCTTTATCTTGGACAAGTACTCCATGGCTTCTTTATGTTTCCCCATTTTGCAAAAGCCATCGACAACAATTCTGTAGGTCAGTTCATTAGGCTGGCAATGATGCTGAATCATATAGCTGATAACATCATCAACTTCGGAAAACATTCCCCTCCCCATATAGCCCGCTACGAAAGTGTTGTACGTAAAAATACATGGCCTAATACCTCTCGTGGTCATTTCAGAGAGAATCCTGATGGCGTCCTGCATTAACCCTTTCCGGCAAAATCCCTTGATGACAGTGTTATAAGAAACGAGGTCAGGTCGCCCACCAGAATTTTGTAGTCGTTCCAGGATTTCTTCTGCTCTCCAGCATTCTCCGCGTCGAGCATACATATCCATCAAGCTATTGTAGGTCACAAGATCCGGTTCCAACCCACTCTCCCATATCAAGTGCAGCATCTCATTCGCACGTTCATGCATGCTTTTTTTGGCATACATTGAAAGCATTGAGTTGAACACAACCAAGTCAGGCTTGTATCCACCATTTTGCAACTTCTCAAAAGCTCTCTCCATGCCGGCTAGTGCTCTACATTTGAAGTTTGAGAGGACAAGGGTTCTCAAAAGCACCCAGCTGGGAAAAATACGGCCTGCATATATTTCTTTTTCTATTTCCTCTATGCCCTTCACTTGTCCACTTTTCGCATAACAGTGGAGCATTAACGAGTAAGACGTTTCATTGGGCCTGAAAGCCTTTTTCTTCATGTCTAAAATGACCGACTCTGCTGCACGCCATTCCCCTCTTCGAGCTAGAGCATTCAGAAGAGAGTTGTAAGTTGTAACACACGGGGTATACCCTGCTTTAATCATCTCCTCATGCATCTTTGTTGCATCAATTTCTGATCCACACCGGCCGTATGCACTAATTAAAGTGTTAAATGTGTCTCTGTCAGGTTCAAATCCACAACTTTTCATTTCACGGAAGACACGGTTCACATACTTATGCATACCCTTGTAGCCACACATGGCAAGCATAGTATTCCATGTTATATGGTTAGGAGAACACCCATTTGTCTTCATGTCGCATAGTAACTTTATCATCTCTTCCGATCGAGACCTTTTGCCCAGCATCGCAAGGATGGCATTATATGTACACACATTAGGAACACAACCCATTTCCTTCATCCTGTTAAACAAACTCAAAGCCTTATCCTCCTTTCCCGCTTTCCCATAGGCATTTATGACTGTAGTATAGGTAATAGCATTTGGCATTACACCTTTACCAATCATACTGTCTATAACAGCAGCTCCTTCCTCGCAGAAACCTGCCCTCACATATGCTGCCACAAGCTCATTGTAAGTGACAGAGTCCGGTGGGCAATCGCAATCCTCCATTTCTTTCAAAATGCTCAAGGCCTCAGAGTACATTCCAGCTTTTCCGAAAACTTGCAGCAACGCATTATAAGTAACCGTTCCCGGTACATATCCCTGTAACTTCAGTCCAGTGAAGAAGCTTTTGGCTTGCTCCAACAAACCCTCTCTGCCACAAGCTGATATCACTGTGCTGCACGTGAACTCATCAAACTCAAGTCCCTTGCCTCTCATCTCATCCAGGAGGTCCAAAATTTTCGACCACGAGCGGCCCATCTTCCCATGCACATCAAGCATCACATTGTAAGTCACCAAAGTAGGAGAAAGTCCCAAGCCCTTCATATTCTCAAACAACGCAATGGCCCGTTCATACTTGCCGTTCCTAGAATATGCGTGAAGGATAGTCGTGTAGGCTCTAACATCAAGCGAGTATTCCTCAATGGGAATTAAATCAAACAGCTTGGACGCAACAGAATGCTGGGACTCTCTCCCCAGAATCCTAGCCATAAGTTCAATAATCTGATTATCAAGCTGCACATTTTCATCATTCAAGTTGCAAACAACCCATTCAAACAGTGAAACCGCTCTCGCCCAATTTCCCGACAAATCTAGTGCTTTCAACAAACTTATCAGATCAACATCGGGCAAGTCAAACTTGGCAGAATCGAGGAAACCATTCAAACCATGCAGGGGCTGATCCACAATCAGACCGAACAACAACTTACACTTCCCGGACAAGAATTCAACCGACCCACCATCTGATTGGTCCTTTTCTCTGGAGTCATCCAAATGCAGGGGCAAAACTGAAGTGGGTTTCCTCGGAGGAGCTTCTTGGAGCTGTTCTTGAGCCGCATCGAGGGCGACATGAAGAGAAGACGCGAGGGCAGAGTTAGATTGAGGAGGGGTGATAGGTGAGGGCATGATCGGGGGTGTGGAGAGGTGGTGGAGGTGCTGGATGAGAGTGTCAAATGGGAACGCGGGAGGAGATGGTGATTGAGGAGGGAGTGGAAGTGTTGTGGAGTTGAACTTCAAGGGCGAATTCCGGACCGTTGGCCTGCTCGCTGGGACTGGATACACTGGCCGGTTTGGAAAGAGAGTTCCTTCCATTGACACCCAAAAAGAGAGCCAAAAGCGAGTGTTATGAACTGGAAGATTTTGGAGATGAGAGCAAGAATTCGAGGACCACAGTAACGGAGGATAAAGAGGAGATGCAAGATTCAATTTGAGCGGGGGAGACACAGTGAAGAGAGCATTCGCGCTTCCGTTCTGCTTCTGCGCAAACAGAGAGAGAGAGAGAGAGAGAGAGAGAGAGGTAATCTAGGATGATTGGTGGTTATTCAAAAGGTAATTGGAGTGGATGGGCTGGGAGGACTTGCGATTACATGAGTTGTGACTCGTGAGCGAGAGGACCAGGACTGAGCTGAGCTGAGCCGAAGCGAGGAGAGAGAACAGAGCGAGAAACGGACCGGGTTTACCGAACACCATTATAAAAGGGAATTTTCTATTTTATCGCTAGATGAGTGCGGAGGATTTTTTTTTTTTTTTCTCTTTTGAGAATATGTTAAAAATGAATCTAGTAAAAGGCATACACCTTTTGACACAAAAAAAAAACCGCATACACCTAAAAGCCTCATACATCAAATATGAAAATCTAGAACAAATATTTCTAAAACGATGAAAGAACATATCGCATTTGACCTTACATCCTGGGAATAATCAAATCCTTGCAATACGACGACACATGTTAGAGACATCTTTATTTTTTGTTCCGCCATCATAATTATTAAAATGATATCTTGTGGTTACATGTGTTAGGATTCGGCGCACAATCAAGTCGAAGTAAAACGTAAAGCGAGAAAGAGAAATCGAAACACGAGATTTTATCATGGTTCACCCTTAAACTAGAGCTACGTCTAGCAGAGGATTTCACTATAATTAGCACCTCGTACCTCTCGTTACATCACTCAATTACAAGCAAAAAAGAGTATATATACCAGTAGCTATTCATGAGCCCAAGCCCAAACTACTAACGAAAATTTACGGGCTTAAATCTTAAAAGCCCTCTGGTGTCCAGAGGGCGCTGCCCCCTTGAGACCCTCGCCAGGGCGGCTCCCCCGGACCCTCGCCTACTCAACGTGGAGTGGGGTCCACGTACTTTCCTGTCGTAGGGGAGTATGAACCACACCCCCAACAACATGGTGGCATGGCGTATAACCGCAGTGATATATATTCCGCATGCTACTTCTTACTTAAATCTATAAGTTGATAAAAAGACATACTTTTATTTTCATTTGTATCTGTGATCTTTTTCATGAAAATTGGATAGGAAATTTCATATTTTTGAAAATAGTGTTTAGAAGATACTATAATGAGGTTGCGCTGCATGTCGAAGGCAAATGCATTGTCTTCTACGTCAAAACAGCCATTATGACAAACATCTTTTAAAGGAAATTGAAATCTATAGTTAAAAGCGAAAAAAAAAAAAACCCCCCTAATTCAAAATGCTTAACCACAATATATTAATCGTAAATCTATAAGCCATCTTTGATTATATGACCGAAATCTATAATTATAACATAAGTAATTTTTTTTGGCCGATTAGTGATGATATTTTTTTATACGATTTGCTTCTTTTTTAGCAAGATACGATTTGAATTTGAATGGTCAACTTTCATATGTGAATGTACTGTTTCCTTTTAATTTCATCAGTATTATCAGTTTTTTTTAGTGTGTATGTATGTATATGCGTAAATCCCGACTGTGTGGTCTTCCAAAAAGAGATGCGTATGGTAACAGTTCTGCTCTAGAAATCAACTTATGGGCAAAAGTTGATTTTTCTACTTCTGCTTCTAAGCATAAGTTATTTTAATTTCTGGAGAGAAGTAATAAAAATGAAGTTGCGTAACCAAACGGATTTTTGCTCCAGAAGTTACATTACTAAACGGATTTTTGCTCCAGAAGTGTTGTCATGCGCCCCCTCAGTGAATATTATATTTGGTAAGTTTCTCCTACGGTTAGATTAATCCAATTATAAAATACTTTATATTTAAATTAACGAATATTTATAGTGAGTATCGTCATAGAATATTCTTATTCTAAACAAATTGGCAAAAATTGTATGATTTAATCCAAATCCATCCACTAATTAGATTAGGTGACTTTGTCTTATGTGTTTATTCAATATATTTATCGTCCACGAAAATATTTAGATATAAATTGTTATTGATAATAAATTTATTTTTTATTAACTAATTATTTCAAGAGAGACAAACGATCATTTTTTAGGAAATATTTTTCAAATCATTCATTTATCACGAAATAAACGGAGCCTAAAGATGAGTAAATGCTTAGGCAATTGACCGAATCGGTGTGTCCATATTGTTCGATTACCAAATTCTCCTCTACAATATAATTTAAATTTCATCCGTCCCGAGATCTTCATCATAGTGATTATTCGCTTCTCATCTTCACTTCAAACAAGCTCGACAAAAACCTCAATTTCCCTCACCGTTACCTTACAAATGGAGCACAACTAAAGCAAAATTGACCACCTTGGCTCAATTTGTTTCGCAAAAAAGTTGACATTTCTAAAAAGTATTTTTCAAGAAGTCATTTCCCACGAAGATATCAATATTTTTCATTGTTCGGCTAAAATTAGAAAATGAATGTCGTTTGAAAAGAAAAACATGCTTTTATTTATGCTTAGGACCTCTAATTCCAAGTTGTAGATCATTAAGAATTGTTTGATTTCCGAATTCTCAATTGCAAATATCACAAGGAGAGTTGTTATATTGAAAACTACAATATCTTTTTACTCGATTGGTTAACAGGAAATTTAACTACACCATTCAGTAGAATTACAAACAATATTAAGAGATATCATTCGTAATTACAAACATATCAGGACATAACATTAGTCTCAATCCCCTCCTGTTCTTCTCAGTTGCTTCAAATTCAGACCCAACTTGTAAAAAAATTCCAAGATAGCTTTGTACAAATAAAAGGTTTAGAAAGGATAATAGCCAATTAGCTACCCCAGAATCAGAGGGTAATCTTCCCTTAATCGCGCAAGCCGGGTGGTTCACCACCAATTGTTGTTCAACACAACACGTCCAATCCCCGCTTATCAGCAATGATTTTCCTCAGTGACCGCTTACTTATACCTTTCTTAGAATTATGCTGGGAACAGTATCCATCTGTTGTGAAGAGAAATGCAATATCAAGGAACAAGAAACAGTTTCCAAGGCAGCAAGGAAGGGAAGGAGAGTTTCAGGAGTCAAACTTTGCTGTCAATTTTCTTTGTATCAAGCATGGGTTTCTGAGATCTCAAAGCAGATCCAGAGAAGGAAAGATGTGTTGAGAGAGGCAAAAGTCCAGAGCAATCTCAAAGAAACCTGAGGACCCAGTTCCCAGGTTGTGACTAGTGACTACTGCTACTTGGATAGGAAGAACTGGAAAGATGTGTGGCCAGGAACTCATGATTTCCGCGACCAACAAGTTTGGAATCCAGTTCGTGTCTCGTCCTTTCGCCCAATGCCAATCTTTGAGTATGGATCAGCTTGTGGGAGGCACTCAGGTTACTCGATAATCGAGTCCAGGAGGATCGCCGGGCATGCCACGGAATTTTTAGCAACTTGTAGTACGTCAATAAGTTTTTAGGTGAGACGAAGTCCGAGATTATAATACTAGAAGTGCGAACAGATTTTGGTCATCAGGACCCGCCTGAGTTTGATCAGTACTTGGTGGCTCAATCTGGGGGTACCTGATCGGTCAGGACGAAAATGTTTTTGGTAAGACGAGTGGTGGATTTGTTGCCGAAGAGAGTGATTTGTGTGTGGAACCCTAGCAACTTGCCCAAACCACAGGCAGGAGGCCCATTGCGGAGTGCAGGCAATCTGAAGGTTGATTCGATCGACACACCGATTTACCATCAACCAAGTTTGTTAGCAATATGAAACATTTGGGTGAGTAGCCGCCAGCTTCCGCATAGAAATGCTTTTCCAGGGTCAAGAACACGGTAAACGCCGCAAGCGGACCATCCAGTCGTGTGTGTCAAGCCGATCGATGATGGCATCCGGATATGCTAGGCTATTCGTATCTCAGCGCTTCTCTAAAGGGCTAGCTGATAAATGCTTGTATTGGCCCTATATGTGGAAGGATTGAAGGGAAAGCCTAAAAAGTGCCATCTCCCTTTCCTAATTCAGACCGAGCAAGTTTCGTAGATGCTTGTGTTGGAAGAACTAAGAAGCTAGGGAGTTTCACACTTTCCTAATTCAGACCAAATGAGTATATCTCCTTCTCATCCTAGGATGTATGCTCTTAATTCTCTCATTTGACCGAAATATCAAGAGAAGATGGGCATTCTTGCCCTCCAAATTCAGTGGGCTTAATCTTAAAAGTCCAAATAAAGCTTAGGGCCTAGATGCAATATCATTTATCATATTTGGCCAATTTAAATGGAAATCACGACGGGGCCAATTTTAAATGAAAAAAAAAATTACGAATGGACATGTTATCGCTAAAAAAAATGAATGCCTCTATTATCTAAATGTAGAGAAATGTAGTAAAGAATGCAAATACTTTTGTTTAGGGGTCCAATTCAATCGCTGGTTTTATAATAGGATGAATGACAAGTCTGTGAGTAAAAGTTTAGGTGTCAACATCCATCATGCACCATTGACCGACCATCTTATAAAAGAGTATACCCTTTTGAAGAGCAAATCCTCTCTTCTTTTGGAAGAAGGGGACTAGTGTTCGTTCATCAGCTTTCACATGTCGACACCTCAAATTTTGATCTAATTTGAAGGAATCCTAAAGTTTCACTTAAGTCGATCAAGAGGGATTGATGAATATTCTGAAAAGCATGAAACACATTTGTCCATCTCAAAAGTGGTTTCTGCTTGTCAGGATGCGTCAATGTTTATCCCTTCGAGAATTTGCGATTTTCAGACATCATAAAACTGGGGATCGCAAACATTTGGCCCAGTAGATGTTAGATGAGGAAGTAATAATTGCCTGTCAAACCTTCCAATAACCATTCGGAGCCCAAAACCATACTAAGATTTCTAGACCTGGAGTTATAATGATTTTTGAAATTGTCAAGTCACTGAAACGAAGTTCGGTTCACAGACCTGAATACTTAGCCCCGACATGGGTCAAAACTTCGGGTCCTTGATTTCGTGAATTTTTATTTTTATTTTTATTTTGCCTAGCAATATTGTGTTCTTTCGAAAGCTCCTGACACTAGCATTCCAACGCGGTCAAAATCACGCGAATTGAATGTCGAATGGAGAAGTTATGAGCTCGAGAAATAGCACACCTCGAGACAAGGCGCACCTGCCTGGACTCGAGGCGGCCTTGCATCCAGCCAAGGAGTGTGCCCCCGGAATGAAGCGTTCAAGCCTCGACTTGAGGCGGCCGCCTTGGCCCGTGGATGCCCTCCGTTTTTCACATTTCAACCATGGCAAGTCCTTTTCGACCCAAAAAAAAAAAAAAAACCATGGCAAGTCGTTCCTTTGCTCATTTTTTCAAGAAATTCTCTCCATTCGATCACGGTTCTTACGTTCTTTTCGCCTATTTTCCTCTCTTTCTGTGGGTATACCTAGGTTCTCTCGATTTGATCACTATTGCTCTCCCTCGAAACCCAAGGTTGATCAGCTCTCTTGGATTTTTCAAGTTTGTTCTTAATTGTTGTCATAATTTTGTTGATTCTCGACGATTTAGACGTTCATATCACCATAACTTGTATATTAAATAAGAGGTCGACTTGAAGATGATGTGGTTAGTTAAATCATATCGACCTACGAAACGCAAACACGGCCTGGCAATTTGCAAGTTGAGGTAACGCGGATGGTGTAACGTGATTATGTGGCTCGCCATGACATGAAATCAACTTGTTGATGCGAGATCAACTCGCCACGGCGCCGGCGACCCCGCAGGCCTTCTCCGACGCCCCACCAGCGGTTGTGGGCGGCCAGCCCTCCTCTGTGTGTGTGTGTTTTTTTTTTAAACAAAACAGAAAAAGGAAAAGATAAAGAAAAAATAAAAAAGAAAAAAAGAAAAATGACGAAAATATCCTTGAGATCAAGCCCTTTTTTTTTTTGAAATAAGATTAGGTCCTTATTTGAAAAATGAAGACACTTCAGACCCATCTTTGAAATAAAGTTCACTCCATACTCTTATTTAAAAAATTAAAAGCACTTCGAACCCTTATTCAGAATTTCCCCTCGATTTTCTCACTTCTTCTCCTAAAATATCAGAATTTCGCTTTCCCTCCTCGGCGGAGAAATCAATAGAAATAAAGATATTTTTTGGTTTTCGTGGTAGAGAAATGACGTACGGCCAGAAAAACAAGAAGACGAAGTGACGTCCTGGTTCTGAACGATTCGTACCTGGAGACTGGACCCCATGCGAAGACAAATGAGTTCCGTGACCCAAGAACCAGAAACCTGCACGGGACTCTGCAACTCCTCTTTCTCCTTGGTTTTCCAAAAGCTAAAAGCGAAAGGCGCTCCTAGTTTCCACTGATCAGTACCTCCACACGCCCCACGCCCCAGAGCGAAAGAAAACGTGGGTAACCCAGAAAAGACCAAAGAGGAAAGATGCCAAGAATTTCAAGCTCTGTAATCCGGCTTTAGCGACTGGATTTTTCTTGGAATCTCTTGTTTTGCTTACTGTGATAGTGAGGAACAAGCCCTTCGGTCCGCTTCTTGCTCTGCATTTGCTGTCGCGCGAGAGTTTCACGCTTTCTTTGAGGAAAGCAGAGTAAAAATGGAGTCTTTACTTCCGCGTCCGTTTCCTACGCCTTCTCTGATCTCCACGGGTTTGTGCTTTCAGTTCGATCTTGCCGGCGTATTATGATTTTGATTGTTTCTGCTGATTGTGCTTTGGGTTTTAACTGGCAAAGTTCGCAGCTTTTTTCTGATTATGGGTCGCTTTTCCTGTGTTAAGACCAACAATCTTGGGTTTCTGGCAACTATTTTCAAGAGTACTAAGTGGGACTCTTCTTTTGAGTCTATTAGCACTTGTGGAGTTGTTCTTCTGCTGATTAGGAGTTACTGGAGAGTACTTTGTCTGATTTGATTTGTTGATTAATGTAGGCAGGAAAAATTGGAGAGGCCACGACATCTCGAAGTTCTGCTTTCCAAGTATGACTTAACTGGTTTCATTATCTAGTTTGTTGATTTGTTGCTCCTCTACAATTGTTTTTTGCACATGTGTAGCAGGCAGTCTCAATTTCTTTGTTTATTACCTAGGTAACTTCAAATTGGTTGATGTTCTTGGTAAAAAGATGCAAAAGAATTGTGATTTTATCTGCTTGATATCTTACTGTAGCAACACCTTAAGGCAGTCTTGGTCAACACCAGTGTTAGTTGTTTTGACCCCTAGTGTGTGTTAGTAGTTACTTGGTCAAATAAAAAATGTTCTTGATAAATTTATTGGCTGAAAAGTAAAAAAACAGAAGAACATATTCTTGGTGCTTTTGACCGAAAGATAAAATTTCATTAGGTGCTTGGGTTAGGATCTCAAGCAAGCATATTTATAGGTCTTATGGCAATCTAACCATGCTGTACACTCTCATTTCCCTGAGCATGTCATTTTTCAGATTGTGCATGGCACTGGTCATGCAAATGGTACCCGCTTCAGTTTTTCAGGACTTCATGAAATTTTCTTTCAGTTTTAGACCGTATGTCCCTAATGGTCACTTTGCTTCTGACTTCATGTACTTTATGAAACTGCAATTTCTCGTGTAGCACAAGTTTCAGGGAGCAGAGAAAGGGACATCCTCAGAGTATACCATGTTAGATGTAATGTCACGAATATAAAGGAAAAACTTGCCCTTTCCCGGAGAAGGAATAGGGAGTGGATTGTGAATGCAGCCTCCGGACAACCACTTGAGTCTGGGCCTGGAGCGTTCAATTCCGGTCATATCGGGGATTCTGTAAAAAATGCTGTTGACGCTTTTTATCGGTTCTCTCGTCCTCACACAGTCATTGGCACAGTTAAGTGCTTGTTTAGTAAAATGTCCAACTATGGACATTTAGCTCTGTTGAACTGAAGCTGTGAATTTCTGTGACTCAGTTTGGATCTTCTTTAATTGTCTTCTTACGCTTTCTCCTCAGTTTTGTATGCTTGACTAACATCACTTGTTTTGAGCAGGCATTGAGCATAATATCAGTTTCTCTGCTTGCAGTAGAGAAGTTATCAGATATTTCTCCCTTATTTTTCGCTGGGGTCCTGGAGGTGAAGATTAAACATCATAATGACTCTGCATAGTACATCATCTCCTGAGAATTAATCACCTTACAACTTTGATGTCTGCCCATTTTCAGGCCGTTGTTGCTGCCCTCTTCATGAATATATACATTGTGGGTTTGAACCAGCTTTCTGACATTGACATAGACAAGGTGTGTTACCATATGCTGCTTATTATCATCTTGCAGTCTCTGGAATTCAGTGAAGTGCTTCAATTGGAATAGTATTATTAGTCTTGGGGGTTTTTTTTTTTTGACCATTGGACAGTTTGAATTACTTGCACTGAAATTTCCCTGAAAAATCATAAATTGAGCTAGTTTTTGGATCCTGCTGGCTTTTTAGTCTGTTTAAGTTGCTGGATGCTGACCCTTACTTCTATCCAGCAATGAACACATGATTTCGGAGAATAAGTGAAAAGTACATGATGGATCCACCTGTAATACAATTCCAATTGAAGCACTTAGATGGTCACCCATCCAGCCATGAACACATGACTCCAATGAGGAGAAATCAAAAGTACATTATTTGTCCTGTTTAGTGGAGACATTCTGTTGTGATCAAATGTACATAGATTGAGCACCTACTATAATTCTCTCGATGAAATTCTTATACTGAACTTCATAGGAGATATAAGTTAATGTTTTTGTAGCTGGCTTAAATGGTAATTGTCTTGCCTGTTGTCTTACTTGTCTCTTGCAGGTCAACAAGCCCTATCTTCCCCTTGCATCAGGAGAGTACACAGTTGGGACTGGTGTCATGATTGTTACATCTTTTTCCATTATGGTATCAGTGTTGTACTTGACCCTTTGCCTTCTTTACTCTGGCAAACACATAGCTGTGCTTCTCATGAAGTTGTGTGCATGGGCAGAAATTTCTGCTTGTGGCAGAAATTTCTGCTTGTATGACCATAAATATCAGCCATTGATTGTTGGGAGAAAATACAACTGTTTGTACTGTGCACAGTTTTGCCTTGTTATTCCTTTTAACCTTTTCACATTTTATCCCTGCTGGAAATTTTATAAAGTAAAACAAAAAAAAAAAGGCTGCGCTAGTTTCCTTTAGAGTATCATACAAGATAGTAGTTTTATCTCCGAGTGATATCTAAGGATAGCAAGCTATTTGCTTCTCAAGTACACTAATTGGAAAGTATGAAAGGATTAGTGCTGCTTCTAACGTATGATCCTGAAGAATTTGAGGAGGCAATCCTGCTTCGAAGTTTTTCGTCATATCTTCTTCCAGTGCACTGTCTCTGCTTCTTGATGTTTATTTGCTTAAGGAGTTCGTTCTTGATAATCTGTGGTGCGTCTGAACGGTCAAAGCTAGAGAATGCGCTCCTTTGTTCTCTTCAATCACCTAATTTTTAGCTTTCCTGGAATTCTAGACTTATGAAGATTTCTCTTGGTATTTCAATGGACTAATTCTGCGATTATCATTCTTGTGTTGTCAGAGTTTTTGGCTTGGATGGATTGTTGGTTCATGGCCATTGTTTTGGGCTCTATTTGTCAGTTTTTTGCTTGGGACTGCTTATTCTATCAATGTGAGTACTCGTTTGTCACTTTAATTCTTGACTAGCGCTGGATGAAGTGTGTTCTTTCTTCATCCCCTTCTTCAGGAGTACGTTTATTTGAATTGTTTTGTAAGTTTTTTTACACGTCTTTATGAGGGAACTGTTTTGTGAAATTGACAGTTAGAAACATCAACATGCTCTTATATTAGTGGTGTTCGTTGATCTTGCATGTCATATTTGTTAATAGACTGTGCAAGCCATTTAATATGCTTCAAAGTTCTTTCTGCATTTATCTTACTTCTAAGAAGCGTTGTTATCTTTGCTATGATGCTTCATTCGAAGAAGTTAGTGCACGAGTACCAACTTACTGGCAAAAAGAAAAGTCATGACAATAAGAATGTTGGAGAGACATTTTCCTTAGAGACCTATTTTTATGTGAAGGTTAGTGAAACCTAAATTGTTCAGGCTATCTGATAGAGGGAATTTTTTTTTTTTAATGATTTTCTTTTTCAGTATGAAATGAAAGAAAAAGAGTCTAAATCTTCCTTTACATCAACTTTTTTTTTATCCCCTCCACGAAAAAAAGAAATAAATTTCTTTTTCTATCTATATTTTTTTAACCACTGAGGTTTAGGTTTAATTCAAAGACGGATTATTTATGATCATAATATCCTTAGAGTAGTAGGCATCGTCCTCATCCAATTTGGATGCACCATTCTTTACTATTGCTGCTACTTGCTAGACATTCTCATCAGGAACCTTAACCAATACAAAACAGTTTGCGTTAGTAAGATAGTAAAACCTTAGTCCTTTTTTTTGCTCTTTGTCATGTCACTTTATTGGCTGATTACATCAAAGATTTCACCTCAAAAGCTTTCCTGCTCATGATCCTTTAATAGGGTAATTAATTCTCACAGGATGCAGTTCATACTTCTGTTGTAGCAGATAGACATTCAGAATGTGAATGATTGTTTCACTAACAATATAAGCATAAGCAGTCATCATGATTTTGATTGTAGGAATGTGAATCTACCGGAGGTATGGAGATTTGTAGATGAATGTTCAATTAGAAATACTAGACAAATTGGATAGATTTTCCCCGTAGACATCTGTGGATCCTTCTGAGATGGACTTATATCCCAAACCCTTCGAGGGTTAGCTTATAATGCACAGTTTTGGTGAAGTTTATTGGAATAGCACCTGTACTCAGAACACCCTAATCTTATAGTTCTAAAGCATCTCCAATTTAATGGTGAAAGGATTACCAGCTTAGTTCAATGAACAGCATTTAGATACAAACAACCTGTTTCCACTGAGCATGTTACAAGATGAAACAATTGCCATCTGAAGTCAGAAAAAGGTTTGCTGTTATCTTGCATATATATTTTTGTTTAATGCTAGCAAAAAAAATGTTATCGTATTGATTTCTAATATGGTGTCTAAGATCCTATTTCCTTTATATCCTCTTTGTAGAAATTTTGTCACTTTTGTTTGTCTTAGCCAATTAAGTCATTTGTTACAACGTAGCTGCATGATTTAATCCATGGTTGATTTGCTTACAAGTTGTAAATTGTAATGTTCCAGTTACCCATGTTGAGATGGAAGAGATCTGCTGTTGTTGCAGCAATGTGTATCCTAGCTGTCCGGGCGGTGATTGTTCAGCTTGCATTTTTTCTGCACATGCAGGTTTCTCTGGATTCTGGACGAATGAACTTGTTAAGGAATTCTCATGTTTGGAACTTTGTCATTTCTATGTTCATTTTTCTTTGTGCACATAAATACCTCATCCAAATAGACAGCGGACAAAGAAAGATAGATAACTTTTGGTGCCAGATATATATTGCAGAGTCTTAGTTTGTGCGCGGTTGGGGGGGGGGGGGGGGGGTGTGGTTGTGCGAAATTAAGTGACTTACCATATTATTTCATAGATTATGGCAGATAATGAGTAACAAATTGCGCCGACCACCTAACGGCACAGAATGGAGAAGGGCCTCCTAGTTTCTATTATATTCTTTGAAACTTCAGAAGATGACAAGGAATGAATAACTTTGTTAAGTTTTTTACCTTGCTCTTGTTTGCTATACCTGTTTTTGCATACGATACATAGTTTAAATCATCCTTCTGAGAGATGGCTCCCTTTCTTATTTTTTTAATATTATTAGTAGCAGTACTTTCATGATGTTTGGAAGTGTCATGAATGCAAGTTATCTGCAGTTGCTATTTAACTATGCTATAAATGTGAGTTCCAATTCTTATGACCTGTCACACTTTTTTGGGTATTGATACTGATGACGTGTTATTTTTAGACCCATGTGTACAAAAGACCACCGGTCTTCTCGAGGCCACTAATTTTCGCAACTGCATTTATGAGCTTCTTCTCTGTGGTTATTGCATTATTTAAGGTAACAGTAACATCCTTCGCAAACAATTTGGTAAAGACCAGTCGGCTTGACACTTGAAGATGTACCTTTTTGTTTCACCCTTCAGTTTGTGTTCGTGTAGGATATACCTGATATTGACGGAGACAAGATATTTGGTATCCGATCATTCACTGTCCGTTTGGGTCAAGAGCGGGTTGGTAGTTTCTTATACAAAGTGCGACCATTCTGCAGCAGCTCTTTTTCGAGCTCTTTCTTTAATTTTCTGTTTCAATCTTGGGCAGGTATTCTGGATTTGCATATCACTGCTTGAAATGGCTTACGGTGTGGCCATTCTTGTTGGATCAGTCTCTTCGTGTCTTTGGAGTAAAGTCCTTACGGTAATATGTTCAGTCTGTTCTAACTGTAGATGGAATATGAACGTGTAAAAATACCAGGACAGTTCAACTTTCAGCTACCTTCTCTTAAATGGCCTCCTAAGTTCGTTTCCCATGCTATATTTTGTTAAGGGCTGAGCAGTATTGACATCTTTCAGAAGTCCCACCACTCCTGATCCCACTCCTGATCTAATGAACTTTTGGATCTTGAAAATCAGCTACGCTGTTGAGGGACCTAGTTCTTACTTTAATGTTAAGATTTGCCTACTTTCCAATGGATACTGTGAGATTTTGTGGGACCACTTCCAAATTATGGCCTGGCAAGATTTGAACTCATGACCTCCTGCATTGATATCATGTGAGGTTTTGCGGGACCACCGCCAACTGTTCTAAAAGCTTAAGCTGTTAGATGAAGGCGTGTTTTATTATTTTAATATTCGATTAGATACAAAGCTAATTTGACTGCCATGAATTTTGGATCAGGTCGTTGGTCATGCTCTGTTGGGCTATCTGTTATGGAGCCGCGCCAAGTCTATTGATCTGAGGAGCAAAGCGGCAATAACATCATTCTACATGTTCATTTGGAAGGTAATCATCTAATCTCATTCAATGGCTAAGCCTTATGAGGTGCGTGAAGTGGTGATAGGTGACTGAGAAGCTCATTTTTGCTGATGGTTCGGGTTATATGGGTCATATTCGAGCACCTCCTTGGTCATAGCAAATTCATTTTTCCCAATCATATCCATAATGTGATTGTCGCTATCTTTTCTGGGCGTTCTCTTATCCTCTATACAAGCTTCACATGTTTTCTCCGATATTGCACTTGCTGCACTGGCATTCTCTCGATATTTTCTACTTCCTAACTGCTCCAATCTCTGATGTTCTTCTGGTGGTGCAGCTATTCTATGCCGAGTACTTGCTTGTCCCGCTAGTGAGGTGAGTGACTTCCGCCGCGATGAATTTCTAAACGATGTATTCCTTGGCCTGCTGCAGGGAAATCAATTGCCTGCCTAATTTTTGGCACACTATCCACATTCTATGTATAATGTAATAGGACACTTGGAAAGGTTGTTGCACTAGTTTCGAGTTTCGGGACCTACCTTTAAAAAGGTTGATGGAAAGATGAGACAGACGTTTCTGAAGATTTGCCATCTCAAACTCAATGCAATATCACAAATAACGAGAGAAACATTTTAATAGCATGGTTCTTTTTATTTTCGAGAAAGATCTTGTTTTTCATGAGATTCCTCTCGGAAAACAAATTTGGCCGAGACAAAACAAATTTCGCCATAAAAAGTTATGGAAAAGATGAGATAAAGCACTTTGAAAAATTTGTCATCTTAAACTCAATGCAATATGACAAATAATTGAAGAAACGCTCTAATGGTATGGTTCCTCTTATTTTTTAAGAACTCCGTGTTTTCCACGAGATTTCTCTCGAAAAATTACATAGAATAAAAAAAACATTGCCAAATAAAGTTGTCGAAAAGATGAGATACGCATTTAAGGAGATTTGCCACCTCAAACTCAATGCAACATGACAAATAACTAGAGAAACGTTCTAATAGCATGGTTCCTTTTATTTTCGAAACTACTTCTGATCCATAGTATGGGAACAGTATTTGGTCAATCTTGAGAAAAAGATAATAGCATGGTTCCTTTTATTATGGACATTATCCCGTTTAATCCTTCGTACCTGGCCAAAAGCTCCCATTCCTTTGCATGATAAGATGTCTTTTCCTTTGGAAAGCTAGACATCGAAGCGCACAGGATACCCACTAACCTTATAACTCAGTCTCATGAGCAGTCGAATATGCGACGTGCGCTCAATCCATACAAGCAAGTCTGAACCTCCGCCACCGACCAACGCTTAAGTTGACAATGTCAATTTATTTTGTCAATAATCAGCAGAAGAAATTGGCCACAGTTGACAGGTCTTGACAACCATCAACTAGAAAATATTTTCCGCCATTTGCTAAGGAAAATCAATTTTCACCATACACGCCTTTTCATAAATTTTTTTATTTTTTAAAATAATAAATTTTAAATTATTTTCTTTTATCGTTTATCTTTTTTCTCTTTTATTTTTATCTTCTTCTGCTGGCAACCGGCCAGCAAGGCTCGAGCTCACCAAATTTCGACGACAGAGCCTCACTAGCCTCGGGCTGGTCTTCAGCTGTCGTCGTGACAGGCGATCGGCAGAGGAAGAAAAAAATAAAAAAAAATTACAAGAATAAAAAAATAAAAATAAAAGAAACTTAAAAAAAAAAAAAGGAAAATGTATGTGGAAGAATGGAGAGAGAAAAGATGAAGAGGAAAACATTTTCTTCACTTTTGAAGGTGTTTTTTTTCATGGGTGAGAAATGTTTTCCTTGATTAGCTTATTTTTTGCGAATCAAACTCCGGAAAATTCTGAAATATTTTCTTAGAAGTTATTTTTCGCGAAACAAACGGAGCTTAAAGTGGGTGGCTGGCCTATGCCGAAGAAAGATTCTTGTTTACGTCCGCTCAAATCGTATTTTGGTGCGCGATGAGCTAAGGCGGGCGTAGTGGACGGCTAAATCCATGATCAAGTCTAGCAAAGAAGGGAAGGAAAAAGATGAGGTTTCCTCTTATTGGATTCACAGAGATCCATAAGAGCCCTTCCATGAATGAGATCCTAATTGTTTCAAAGAAGTCCATCTAGACACTTCCTCAATCAATCCACTTAGGGATTCAGACACTCCAAATTCAGAATTTATCTCTGAGGATCATCTCAAATCACTTTGAAAAGAGCCATAAGAGACTCGGAAACCTATAGTGTTACATTGTATTAGATTTCAAATTCATTGACCATGCCACACAAAGACCCGAATTTTTTTTTTTTCTGTTTCTAAAGTTTTTTTTTTATAGGAAAAAGACAATCGAATGACTATAGGTAAAATCAATTACTTTAGAAATTAAAGCTAGCATAATAATCAATTGCTTTGGAAAAAAAGGAAAAAAAATATTTTCGACAGTTTGTCAGTAATTCCATACTATTGGAGGAACATTTGGGGGTAAATGAATGAATCTCTCCTCTATTTAATTTTGTAGTCCTTTTTTAAATAATCAAATTTTGCGTAATCTTAACAGAAAAAAAATTATTGGCATTGTCGTATATGTTAGAGAATACATGTAGTTTCTCGTTGAGATGTTATCTAGAGACGACCGTATTAGTTTTATTTTTCTTGTAAGGAAAAATATGTACTGATTTTTTCGGTTTTAACGAGTTAATTTTCAGTTGGCTAATTGAAAGGACTGCGTAACGCAATAAACAAATATCATTAGCACTTACTTAGTCATGTCTAACATTCTTTGTAATAGTGATTTTTACAAATATTAATATTTCTTGAAGTAGCCAGACGTTTCTTTTGCTTAGGAATCATTTGAATAAAATAAACATAACGAAAAGAAAAGGTTTTTCCGAACATGGACTATCAACTAATGCATGAGATTAAGAATGATCAATTTGGAAAATATTTTTTCCTAAAATCAATTGCTTGTGTCGTTTACAAAAAATAAAAATATTTTTATCATCCATGAAAATTGATTTTCCTAAAATCAATTGCTTGGATGAAAAATATTTTCATCTTCGATAATGAAAAAAATTTCCATTGACTAATTATTTCAAGCGATAAACACAATCATTTATAGGAAAATGATTTCCAAATCGATCATTTTCAGCGAAATAATGAAAAATGATCTCAATTAGGTTCCTCTAATTGGCTTCATAGAGATACATAAGAGCCCTTCTATATGAATTATTGGACTCAAATAAGTTCCATAACCAGACATTGCTTTTGCTTAATAACTATTTATATACAATGAATAAAACAAAGAAAAAAAGGTTTTGTTTTTTTAACACGGACTATCAACTAATGCATGGGACTAAAAGCCATGAAGGTGATGATCTCCATTATACATTGAGCAATTTGATCTTGTCACACGAACGTTGTGGACTGGAGCTTTCCCCGTCAAACTTCTTGCTGGTGTTCACGAAAATGTAAGCACCAGTTAACTGGATCAGGAGTCGGAGGGACTTAATTGAAAAAATGGCGTAAGTAAAAGGACTTAATTAGATAGACTAAATATTTAAGGACTTGATGCATGTGCAAATGGAGCTCTCTCTTAACCCACATATATGTTAAACTAAGGCTCCATTCGTTTCGCGAAAAAATGAGGTGTTTCTGAAAAATGTTTTCTAGAAAGTATGATAATATTTCTCTGTATTCGGCTGAAACTTAAAAGTGAATTGGAAATATTTTTCCGCCGTTCGGTGTGGAAAATTGGATTTGATTTTCCTTCGTGCGCTCATTTTAATAATTTTCTATTTTATTTTCTATTTTTTTAAAATTCCAATTTTATTTTATTTATTTATTATTTTTTACTCTTTTCTTTTTCTTTTATTTATTTTTTATTTTTTCCTTTTCCTTCTTCTTTGGTCCGTCACCAGCCACGACTTGTCGCAGGCGAGCTCAAGCCTCGCCGGCCACGGGCAAGTTCGTGCCTTGTCTGTGGTCAATCACCGGCCGCCGCCGCCGTAGCCAGAGACCATCAGAGGAAGAAACAAAAGAAAAGAAAATCGAAAAATGAAAAGAAGGGAAAGAAAAAAAATAATTAAAAAATAAAAATGTGTAGGAGTGGAGGGAGGAAAGAAGAGGGAAAATGTTTCCTCTTCTAAAAAAAAAGGAAATCATTTTTCCCACTTTTAAAGGTGTTTTTCCTATAAGTAGAAAATGTTTTCCTTAACTCGTTTATTTTTTGTGAACTGAACGCCGCAAAATCTGAAAAATATTTTCCTGAAAGTTTTTTTGGCGAAATGATCGGGGTCTAAGTTCCAAAAGTCGTGGAGAAAATAGAACGGCTCTGGTACTTTAGCAATTCAAAGTCAAAACATTCGTTATTTTACTTTACAATGTAAAATAAAAGAAAAAGAAATCTCTTTGTCCATCAAAAAGGAAATACTCAATTCTCTGGTTTCAAATGATCTCATTAGAATTAAGTACCTTTATTTGATAAAAATTGCGGAAATTTTATGTGAAATTTCTCTAACACCATACTTTTATATGAATGCAACTTTGATGATTTCATATCGTCAATTGGTAAATATGAGAAGATAAAGAATAATATTAGGGCACTAAAGATAACCATTCTATCCCTGGAAACAATTTCTGATCATTCCTAGATGAATTTCCGAGCAGAGAAACACGTTTGATAACGACACAAAATTTATATTCTCGGAACAGAAATTCGTTTGATAGTAACATAAAATTTTTATGATTGTGATCGAGGCTAGAGTTGGATGGAGCTAGGGTTGTGACGAGAGGCGGAGCTACGATTGTAGCGAAAGACTTTCGACAATGGTGGCGAGTAAAAGTGTCAAATGGGTGGGTCGGATTGGAAATGGTTCAACCCATATTGATCCATTTTCATGCAATACAAATCTAACGGCCGATGTTCGACCCGGCCCATATTGCTAAAATAATTCTATACTTAATCTAATTTAAGAAAAATTATATCTTATGTCGTTTTTATTTTTTATTTTGTTTTGTTTTGTTTTCTTTAGTTATGGTCGCCGGATTTCCTTCTTCTTCCGTGGGCCGTCGAGCCCTTTTTTTTATTTTTATTTGTTTAAATTCCTTTTATATGGTCGTCGGATTTCCTTCTTCCTCCGTCGGCCGGGGACTGACAACCAGTGACTGGCAGTCGGCAATAGGGATGCAAAAAAGAGGGAGAACGCACGCAAGAGAGAGGGAGTGAGCGATAAGAAGAATTATTATTTATGTTTCTGTTCTAGAGATAGAGACGTAGAAAATTTCTACTTCTCATTTTTATTCCATACCTATTTCTGGGTTAAATATTTATCCCGAAAATAGAAAAATGAAATTGCGTTACCAAACGAATTTTTGTTTCAAATCTGTTCCTAGGAAAAGAAAAATAAAAAATAGAGAAACAGAATGATTATTATGCAGCCCTTAATGTCCCTAAAGAAGGTATCGTATGCATGTGCTTATAAAGCCCTAGACACCCAAAATGAAGGTATCATATCCTATCCAGTTTAATACACTATAACTTAAAATGCTTAATTTATCAAGTTATGGTGTGTAAAAGAATTGTTTTTGTCTATTACTTTTTCATTCTTCAGGTGAAGATATGTTTATATTTCAAAGTTATAACAAAATTCGAGCATTTTCACCAGTCTTTCTCATTAAATAAAACAATGAGGCTATTTCTGTAGATCTATCCGGTCCAAAATATTTTGTAAATCAAGCTTTTTAATTTATTAAAATTGATATTATCTCGCGAAATTTTCTTCAAATTAATTTTCCTTAGTGTACAGTGGGCCCTTTTCCCTTGGATCCATTCCTGTCTACACTTGTTTAAAGGTGTAGCGGGTAGGATTGGATTTTGAGAAAATTATCCAAAAAGTCTTAAACATGTTGTACATCAGCCAATTCAGTCATAAAAGTTTTAAATTAATCAATTTAATCCTAATCCTAATGCTTTTCCTATGTAGTCATTTCGGTCAATTTTGGTCGGAAATCATTGACGTGGCTGCCGGCTGTTTTAGTGGCATCGCCAACGCCGATGTATTAATTTTTGCAAAATTTCTAAAATTTCTATATATTTTTTTTCTACCGTTCATCTTCCCGGAAGAGTAGGCAGGGTTTGCCAAAAGAAAAGAAAATAAAATAAAGAATAAAAGCTAAAAAAATTCAGAAAAATTAAAACAATGCAAAAATCTTCTACGTCAGCGTCGGTTTTTCCACGTGTAACGGTCGGCAGACAGGTCAACCATTTCCCACCAAAATTGGTCGGAAGAACTATATTGAATATTTACCAAAAAATTTAGATATAAATTGACTAAATTAAAAAGTTTAGCACTGAATTTACCGCCATACAATGGTTCAGACTTTTTGGACAAGTATCCCGCCGGGTTTCTTGTGAATGTTGGAGTGCCATTCAGTTGAAAGGAAATGCACGACAAATGTTTGTAGGCGGTTCACAAATGGAAAAGTCAGCAAATTTGTGGAAGCTTTTGAGCAATTATTGCTGTCATCATATGCCCATTTTTCGTCATTTGACTTCGATCTTCTCTTGATCAAGAAGCAACAAATGCAATGGTCGAAAAAGTTATGTGAGAAGGAAAGAGAAGAGGGAACATTGCATTTTTCTTACATCAGGTTGATTCGACCACGGAAGTGCATCCCGTCGTGGTGTGGAGGCAATTTTCAATTGGAGAACGAAAAAATATAGGAAGAATTTCGAAACTTGATACAATTGGACGCAAACAAACACGTGTCTGCTCTATCTGTTCTTCACTACACACGATCAAATCCCAATTCTGGCCAACATAAATATCTAGGGGTGAGCGGTTCCAGGTTCCGTACAGGTTCCGTCTGGAACTTGGAACCTACCCGTCTATACACGTTCCTCATTTTTTGGAACCTGCTACCTACCCTGCATACTTTAGAACCTAGAGCCTACCCTGTTACAGGTTTCAGGGTCGGTTCCAAGTTCCACATGTATTCTTAGTTGAACGATTGCAGTAAAAGAATTGTTTTTGTCTATCACTTTTTCATTCTTCAGGTGAAAATATGTTTATATTTCAAAGTTATAACAAAATTCGAGCATTTTGAAAAGTCTTTCCCATTAAATAAAACAATAAGGCTATTTCTGTAGATCTATCCGGTCTAAATATTTCGTAAATCAAGCTTTTTAATTTATTAAAATTGATATTATCTCGCGAAATTTTCTTCAAATTAATTTTCCGTGGTGTACAGTGGGCCCTTTTTCCTTGGATCCATTCATGTCTACACTTGTTTAAAGGTGTAACGGGTAGGATCGGATTTTGGGAAAATTATCCAAAAAGTCTTAAACATATTGTACATCGGCCAATTCAGTCATAAACGTTTTAAATTAACCAATTCAATCCTAACCCTAATGCTTTTCCTATGTAGTCATTCCAGCTAATTTTGGTCGGAAATCACTGACGTGTCTGTCGGCTGTCTTAGTGGCACAGCCAGCGCCGATGTATTAATTTTTGCAAAATTTCTAAAATTTCTAATTTTTATTTTATTTATTTTATCTTTTTTCTACCGTTCATCTTCTCAGAAGAGCAGGCAGGGTTTGCCAAAAGAAAAGAAAAGAAAATAAAGAATAAAAGCTAAAAAAAATTCAGAAAAATTACAAAAATGCAAAAATCTTCTACGTAAGTGTCGGCTTTGCCATGTATGACGGCCGGCAGACAGGTCAACCATTTCCCACCAAAATTGGTCGGAAGAACTATATTGAATATTTACCAAAAAATTTAGATATAAATTGACTAAATTAAAAAGTTTAGTACTGAATTTACCACCATACAATGGTTCAGACTTTTTGAACAAGTATCCCACCGGGTTTCTTGTGAATGTTGGAGTGCCATTCAGTTGAAAGGAAAATGCACGACAAATGTTTGTAGGCGGTTCACAAATGGAAAAGTCAGCAAATTCGTGGAAGCTTTTGAGCAATTATTGCTGTCATCATATGCCCATTTTTCGTCATTTGACTTCGATCTTCTCTTGATCAAGAAGCAACAAATGCAATGGTCGAAAAAGTTATGTGAGAAGGAAAGAGAAGAGGGAACATTGCATTTTTCTTACATCAGGTTGATTCGACCACCGAAGTGCATCCCGCCGTGGTGTGGAGGCAATTTTCAATTGGAGAACGAAAAAATAAAGGAAGAATTTCGAAACTTGATACAATTGGACGCAAACAAACACGTGTCTACTCTATCTGTTCTTCACTACACACGATCAAATCCCAATTCTGGCCAACATAAATATCTAGGGGTGAGCGGTTCCAGGTTCCGTACAGGTTCCGTCTGGAACTTGGAACCTACCCGTCTATACATGTTCCTCATTTTTTGGAACCTGCTACCCACCTTGCATACCTTAGGACCTAGAGCCTACCCTGTTACAGGTTTCAGGGTCGGTTCCAAGTTCCACATGTATTCTTAGTTGAACGATTGCAATAAAAGAATTGTTTTTGTCTATTACTTTTTCATTCTTCAGGTGAAAATATGTTTATATTTCAAAGTTATAACAAAATTCGAGCATTTTGAAAAGTCTTTCCCATTAAATAAAACAATAAGGCTATTTCTGTAGATCTATCCGGTCTAAATATTTCGTAAATCAAGCTTTTTAATTTATTAAAATTGATATTATCTCGCGAAATTTTCTTCAAATTAATTTTCCGTAGTGTACAGTGGGCCCTTTTTCCTTGGATCCATTCATGTCTACACTTGTTTAAAGGTGTAACGGGTAGGATCGGATTTTGGGAAAATTATCCAAAAAGTCTTAAATATATTGTACATCGGCCAATTCAGTCATAAACGTTTTAAATTAACCAATTCAATCCTAACCCTAATGCTTTTCCTATGTAGTCATTCCGGCTAATTTTGGTCGGAAATCACTGACGTGTCTGTCGGCTGTCTTAATGGCACAGCCAGCGCCGATGTATTAATTTTTGCAAAATTTCTAAAATTTCTAATTTTTATTTTATTTTATTTTTTTCTACCGTTCATCTTCTCAGAAGAGCAGGCAGGGTTTGCCAAAAGAAAAGAAAAGAAAATAAAGAATAAAAGCTAAAAAAAAATTCAGAAAAATTAAAAAAATGCAAAAATCTTCTACGTAAGTGTCGGTTTTGCCACGTATGACGGCCGGCAAACAGGTCAACCATTTCCCACCAAAATTGGTCGAAAGAACTATATTGAATATTTACCAAAAAATTTAGATATAAATTGACTAAATTAAAAAGTTTAGCACTAAATTTACCGCCATACAATGGTTCAGACTTTTTGAACAAGTATCCCACCGGGTTTCTTGTGAATGTCGGAGTGCCATTCAGTTGAAAGGCAATGCACGACAAATGTTTGTAGGCGGTTCACAAATGGAAAGTCAGCAAATTCGTGGAAGCTTTTGAGCAATTATTGCTGTCATCATATGCCCATTTTTCGTCATTTGACTTCGATCTTCTCTTGATCAAGAAGCAACAAATGCAATGGTCGCAAAAGTTACGTGAGAAGGAAAGAGAAGAGGGAACATTGCATTTTTCTTACATCAGGTTGACTCGACTACGGAAGGGCATCCCGCCGTGGTGTGAAGAGGCAATTTTCAATTGGAGAACGAAAAAATAAAGGAAGAATTTCGAAAATTGATACAATTGGATGCAAACAAACACGTGTCTACTCTATCTGTTCTTCACTACACACGATCAAATCCCAATTCTGACCAACATAAATATCTAGGGGTGAGCGGTTCCAGGTTCCGTCTGGAACTTGGAACCTACCCGTCTATACATGTTCTTCATTTTTTGGAACCTGAAACCTATCTTGCATATCGTAGAACCTAGAGCCTACCCTGTCATAGGTTTCAGAGTTGATTTCAGGTTCCACATGTATTCTTAGTTGAACGATTGTAGTGAATAATCACATTTAATGACCCACATCTACTGTTAAAATCTACTGACCACAACTCATATTTAGACACATGAAAAATATGAAACATTAACAAAGTAAAAGCCTCAATGATAAAGTGGCTCCGGATTACCTGCTCATCATCGGACACCATGAAATACCACAGAACGACGCGAAGACATATACCAAGAAAAAAAATATAAAAACTTACTTCAGATTCCAAGATCCACCTACCTGTAACTTGGAACCTACCCGTTAGAATAGGTTCCCTAATTTTTGAAACTTGAAACCTACCCGCCATACCCTGGAACCTAGAACCGATCGGTTCCCACCGGTCCGGTTCTTCAGGTTCCAGATTCTACCCTGGAACCATGTTCACCCCTATAAATATCTCTCTCTCCTAGCACCATCATCGACCTCTGTCGAGCCCATACGGTTCGTCATCTCTCGCTACATTGGCCTCTGTGGACCTGGCCCTGATGCCGAGGATTAGAGCATAGGCTGAGATTACCGTGCCCAAGCGTCGAAGTCTCTAATCCAAGTGCCAATGTCAAGTCGCATTTTGAAAAATGATTTCCGATTTCTATAAAAGGAAATCATTTTTCTGAGTTTAAGCATAGGTTTCCCATTTACTATGAAATAATTTTCTGTTGACTCATTTAAAAAAGCGATTCATATACCAAAAAATGAGAAAATGTCATTTGACACGAAACAATCAGGGTTGAATTATTAAGTAATGGAAAAAATTATCCAAAATGACCTAAATTTATTATACGATAGCCAATTCAATCGTAAATATTTTTTATTGAAACATTTTAATTGTGTCAATTTGGTCATAAACAATCAGTCGCGGCTCCTGCCAGCCGTTGCCAAGGCTCGACGATTGACGGAAGGAAACAAGGAAAAAGAAAAAAGTGAAAGGAAAGAAAAAGAAAATAAAAATATCGAAAAATTAAGGAAAAATACCACCAAAAACCCTAAATTATGCTTACTGCGACACATTTACCATGAACTTTTTTTTGTAACGTCAAAAATCCCAAACTATACACTTTGTGACACATCTACCAGAAACTTTTTATCGTGACACTAAAAATCATGAACTTGTACCATTGTGGCACATTTACATTCTAGTTAGAAGTATCAGGTAAAAATGTAATGTGAATCCAAGGTGACACTGATATGGCGCCACGCAAGCGCCACATCAGAAAAACATTAAAAAAAAGAAGAAGGAAAATTTGAAGTCACTATTCATCGTCTTCAACCTCCTGAGTTCCGCCGCATCGCCGGGATTGTGCTGATGACGAGGAAGCTGAAGCGCGTCGTCCGAGAAGACTTTGGCGCCTTCGTCCACAAGCTCCAGCTCCTCCCTCCTCCGCAGCCCGCTCCTCCCAAAGCTCCTCACCCTCTCACCGGCCTCACCTTCGCCGTCTCCGACGTGTATAAACACCTTCCCTTCTCTCTCTCTCTGTACTCATCTTCTTTTGTTCTCGTTTCCGAGCAATTATGGAGGGATTCGGCTTCGTTGATTGCCGATGATGGTTCTAATTTTGTTCCCTGAGCGTTTTTGTTGGAGCAAACTTACAAGCCAGTTTTTTTTAGTTGCTGCGGAACGAATCGCATAGTGATGTTACGGACGTTTCATGTTTTGGGAGCAAGAATTGCGAGCTTATTTGGATGGTTTCAATAACCAGTCGGTCTTTTTCCTAATTTTTGTCTTCATTATGAGTTTCGAGTAGAGTTACTCACTGAACTTGTTTGCCTAGTACTACTGATGGGCTCTTGGGAGGGGGTTTGAGGATCATTGCTCTGTCTAGTAACTTTTTTTCCTCTTCCCCATAGGGATGGGAAACATCAAGTAATACCTACTGGCAATTCATCATTTTTCTCTCTGCAAATATTCGTCTGCAACACGGGGAAATTGACTCGACTGTTTTTTTTATAAACTTTTGAATCCTACAGTTTTGATATTGAGGGATATGTAATGGGGTTCGGTCATCCCCACTGGGAGAAGAAGAGGAGGAACAACATCAACGGAAGTGGGTAGCGGACGGATGAGAGCCCGAGGAACTCGGAGGTTGAAGACGATGAATAGTGACTTCAGATTTTCTTTTTTAATGTTTTTCTGATGTGGTGCTTGCGTGGCGCCATATCAGCGCCACCTTACATTCACGTGATATTTTTAACTGATACTTTCAACTAGAAGGTAAATGTGTCACAGTGGTACAAGTTCATGGTTTTTAGTGTCACAATAAAAAGTTTATGGTAAATGTGTCACAATGAATATAGTTTAGGATTTTTGACGTCACAAAAAAAGTTCAGGGTAGATATGGCACAGCGGGCATAGTTTAGGGTTTTTGGTGGTATTTACCCAAAAATTAAAATAATTGTAAAAATTGTTAATGTCAGTGCTAACTATGCCACGTAGGATGATCGGCACTACCTAAACTGCCACATCATCAATTTCTGGCCCAAATTAGCCGGAAAAAAATATATTGGCAAATCATTAAAATATTTAGGACTACATTGACAAGTCGTCAAAAGATTTAGGACTAAATTGACACAATTAAAATGTTTAGGATTAAATTGGCCACTATACATTAAGTTTAAGTCTTTTTGGATAATTAGCTCCTAAATAATGCTTTCAGCTAACAGTCTAAATTTTTAAAACAATCACAAAGGTCTCAAAAGCTTTCGAAAAAGGAAATTAATTTTTATGTTTACAAGCTGTTTTTTTTGTTTCCTTCCACATTCATCAATTTATGTGATGTGACGATTGCATGATATATATCACTTGCATCATAAGGCCAATATATGTTTATCCTGAATTTATTTGTCTACTTTTTTAGTGAATCCTATGCTTGGAAGAAATTACCAAAGTCTAGTTTGAGTTGCACACTTCAAACGTGAGACCTTTCTCCGACGTACGCGCACTACCCAAGAAGTCGTAGTTATCCAAATCAAAAGCCAAATTGGGGTGCGCACGTTGACGAAATGGACCGATTGCGTTAACAAAGAAAAATAAACTCCACGTGAGGAGTTGCCACTCTCAGTTACATTTTATGAGCAGGGAGTCACATTCTTTCAAAATATTTACATCCTCCGTAAAAAAAATGTGAGAGTAAATAATATTAAATGATACATTCATCTACACGATCATGATTATAAAAAATTTGGCAGTGATACCACAAAATTTTATGCGGTATCAGAGCAAGAAGCCACGAACGTGAATTTTTCCGACCCCTCATTTGCCTCCATGATTATGTATTTCATGCTTTGGTCTTTGCCAAAATCGAGCTTACTAGTGACAAGAAGTGTCGGAATGATCAAACATTAAACGAAATAATCGGCAGCGGTCCCATAAAATTTCCTAAAAGAAAAATGATTTTTACGGTTACAGATTTAACTTATTTTCTCATTTATCAATGTCATGTGATGCAACAAAATTTCCCCAAAATGATGAAGTACCTTTCAAGAATGTGGATGGATCAATATGACTCGACAAAGGTTGTGAATGGTCCTTTGTTGATTTTGGACAGGAAATGTAAATGACAAGAAATTTTAATGGTATTAGACCGGAGGCAATCGTGGCCAACCATGTAAATTGCGAAAAAGTAAAGATAAAGATAAATTTGTGAGAATATTGAGTTTTCTGATTGATTGAGAGACCTCTTACAAAGAGTACGCTTGGAGCATTTATATCCCTCTATCGATGGTTGACTTCATAATCCTATTGGCGGTTATGAGAGTTACACTATCCACAATCTCCTATTATCTTAGAACATTTATCCACAAGAAGTTACATATCCGAACAGTTATATGCTGGTATTGATGACTTTATTCCCGTTGAAAGCTCTCGTCGGTAATTAATAGACATTATCGATAACTTTACCGGAGAGTTGATGATTCTCTTCAAGCTGTTGATTGTTCTTACCAAACTGTCTTTATCAACAAACTTTATTACTTGTCGATAATAACAAAAAATTAGTCATTTTTTGGTGTCAACATCATGTTTGGAGATAAGGTGAAAAATGCTCTTCTCCAACCACAAACCATTACGTGGTTGTATTTGTTTCGAGAAATATGAAGAACGAAAACAAAAAGAAAAAGAGAGAAAGAAGAGAAGCAAAATAGAAAAAAGCCCTTGGACGAAAATTTCCCTACCTATGGCTTGAAAAGTGTCGAGTAAGTCACACGTGCTCGCCGGCGGGCGAAAATTTGGCCATATGATGAGCTTAGATATATATTTGAGACTAAGTTGAACACTTTAAAGGCTTACTTGAAACAAGGCCAACTCTACATCTTCTTTTGAAAAAACTTTCGCATTTCATACCCTTATTTGAAAATTTCACAAAAAAACTTGCACAAGCAGAACCACCCAGCACTAATTTGAAGGTTGGTGAGATAGTGGATGGTTAAATCCCTCAAACCAAGGGTTAATAGTATATGCCAGAATTACCGGCCATGTATCACTTGCATCAAAAGTCCAATATCTATTTAGAGCGAATTGATGTGTCTCCTTCTATAATGAATTGTATGCTTGTAAGAAATTAGCAAAGTCTGGTTTTAGCATTTTGCATCAAAAGTCCAATATCTGTTTATGGTGAATCAATTTGTCTACTTTTTCTAAAGAATTTCTATGCTTGGAAGAAGTCTTTTCAAAGTCTGGTTTGAGTTGCACACTTCAAACATAAGACCTCTTTCCTTGACGCACGTGCACTACCCCAAGAAGGTCGTATTTGGACGGTCTGATCATTACCCAATTCAAAAAGCCAAATTGGGCTATAGCACGTTGACAAAATGAACCCCATTGTGGCAACAAAGGAAAACATACTTTATGTAAATACCAGCCGTTCTCAAATTTTTTATTTTATTTTTGGTCATGGCCATTCTCAATTACATGATATAACAATTGGAAATATTCTTACAATATATTTACATCATCCGTAAATATAAGTTGAGATTAATTTATGGAAAATTAGACAGTGCACCATCGATATAAAGAAAACTTACACAAGCGGTCTCATCCACCGTTGATTTGAGAGTTGACGAGGAAATGAAAGGTTAAAACCCTGGAATCGAGAATTAATAACACCGCTCCTATAGGTTACTTTTGCGGGATTGGTACATGCTAGAAATATTGGCCATGTGTCATTTGCATCAAAAGTCCAATATCTATTAAGTGTAAGTAAAAAAAAAAAGAGAGTCATAAACGTATTGTATTGGTATCAATTCAGTTATAAAACCTTTCAATTGGATCAATTTAGACCTAAATTTTTTTGCATTTGTGCCAATTCAGTCAATTCGACCAATTTTGGCTGGAAATCGCTGACATGAACGCCGGCCATCTTACGTGGCACAGCCGGCGTTGACGTTGACATTTTAATAATTATAATTTTTTGAATTTATTTATAAATTTTTTTTGTCTTTTTTGTCCCTTATTTTGGCCGGCGAGGATTGCGGGCCGCTAGGCAAGGGTCAACAAGCCCTCGGCGGCCGCTGGCGAGGGCCCTAGATCTGGCAAGAGCCTTCGTGCCCTAGCCCTTGGCCGGCGAGGGCCACTACCCTCGCCACCAGTCGGCGAGGCCTTGTTGGCTCTCACGGGCCAAAATGAAAGGGAAAAAAGAAAAGAAAAGAAAAGATAAAATTTTCAATCCTTTTAAATTGTAAAAGATGTCTACGTTAGTGTCGGTCATGCCAAATAGGATGACCCGCATATATGTCAATGATTTCCAATCAATATTGGCCGAACGGACTGAATCGGCACAAGTGCTAAAGGGTTTATGACTAAATTGGTTCAATCGAAATGTGTAGAATTGAATTGGTACCATTACAATATGTTTATGATTTTTTTGGATATTTTTCCCGTGAATTGACGTGTTTGTCTTTTTTATTGACTTCTACTCTTGGAAGATATTATCAAAGTCTGGTTTTAGCATCACTTGGATCAAAAGTCCAAATCTGTGTGTGGTGAAGACATTGGATCACGAAGGTCGTATTTGGACATTCTGGTCGTTATCCAATTGAAAAGCCAAATTGGGCTACCCACATTGAAAAACTGGACCGATTGTGGCAACAACGAAAGTATCATATAGCTTACGTGAAGAAGGCTTTCCATTTCCAGTTACATGATAGAACAAAAACGATCACATCCTTACAAATTATTCACATCCTCCGTAAAAAAAAAAAAAAAAGTGTCAGGTAAATAGTTAAATTAGGCATTCATCCAAACCGTTAAGATTTAGAAAAACTGTTAGTGATTTCATAAGAATTTACGTAATATCAAAGTAAGAAGTTCTAAACTTAAATTTTTCCCGGACTCTCATAAGCCTCCTTCATCATATATTTTCGTGCTTCAGTTTTGGACTATAATCCAGCTTGTGGTAAAAGTTTTACCGAATAGAAATATAAATACTCTTATAGAATGTACACAATTTTTTTTTTCTTATGGAACCCGGGCTCGAGTGTCGGGATCTGGACCCAACAAACGAGGGACCTAGGCTCAGCCATCAGGGCTCCGGGGACTTGGGACCCAGGCAAGAGCCCCAAGTCTTGGTTTCGGCCTCAAGGGACTAGGCGCGGCTACCACGATCCTAGACCCAAGTATCGAGGACCCCGACTTGAGTGTAGGTGACTAGGTCCCGGCCTTGGGGGACTTGAGCCCCTAGAGTCCCCAAGCCCAAGTGCTAGGGTGTGACATCCTAGATTAATTCATTCGAAATATTGTCCACTTTGGCCCTTCTCATACCGAGCCTTATGGTTTTGTCTTTTCGCATACATAGAGGCACTTTCCCAGGATGTTGCTTATCCTGGTAGTGCTCTAGCTTGAGTACACTTAACTTTGGAGTTCCAAAGCATTGTGAGTTAATTTCAGTTTTCACACACACACACAGACACATGCCCTAGGCATGCTCTCCCCCTATTTAGTGTGCAATTCGGTCATTCTTGCCCCCTTCGTCATTCTAGTAGCCTGTCAAGAGTCGCTTATTGTTCGAGCTCTTTAGCCCTAGCGACCACTCTCCGCCCTCATCAGACCATGTTATTATAGGCCTGCCAGCTTCTACGTGGTTCATACACAAATCACACACCTACTGGAGGTGGTCCCGCTCTAATACCATATTGCAACATCCCTAGAGTAACTCACTCTTTGGCCCGTCCCATATTGAGCCTCACGATTTTGTCCTTTGGCGTATAGGCAGGCACTTTCTCAAGATGTCACCCATCCTGGTAGCACTCTAACCTGAGCATTCTTAACTTTAGAGTTCCAAAGCAAAGCCTGCCGTTACGTCAAAAGGCGCATCCGTGAGTTAATAATTTTTTTTACATATATGTCCCAAACACGCTCTCCCCTTGTTCGGTGTGCAATTCGATTTATTTCTACCTCCTTCGCCATCCTAAAAGCCTGCCAGGAGCCTTTCATTGTCCGAGCCCTCTAGCCTCGGTAACTACTCCCCGCCCTCGTCGGACTGGGTCATTACATACGGTCTTGATTTCAGGAGCCGTGGTTTCTCGGGCTCAGCTACTGGGTGCCCAAGCACAACGCTAGGAACTCGAGCTTGACCTCAATGGATTAGGGATCAAGTGCTGGTGACTTGGGCGTAGGAGTCGAGTCCCTAGCACAAGCATTGGGGTCTTGGTCTAGGCCTCGATGGACTTGTGCCTAAATGCTAAGGACTTGGGAGCGGGAGCCAGGTTGGGGACTTGAACATGAGCCCCGAGATTCCAAGCTCGATTTTTTCAGACCTAGGCTCATCGTTGAGGATCCAAGCACATGTAATCGGCTAGGAAGTATCGACACTCTCTAGGGGCCTTCGTGTCATGTCGTGTCTGACACTCTAACACTCTCCGACATGCGATCGATATGTGGTCAATGCTGCAGGCACGCCAATGATACGCAAGTCCAGCATCCCGACACGTCATTTCGAAAAGCATGGGGTCAATTTTAAGCATTTTCAATAAATGAGGAGTCAAAATGTAGATTTATCAAAAATATATATGCTTAAGTCATATATCTAGTCACCCCAAAATTAATATTCCTAGTCAGCCAAAAAAAAAAAAAACCTAATTGTGACTGATATATATATATATATATATGATAATTTATCACGTGTATATAAAAATATATATTTAATATACAACGTGTTCCAACGTGTCGGAGTTCTCTATTTTTTGAGAAATGACTTGCCGACGTGTCGTGTCGTGTCACGTGTCGGTGTCGGTGCTACTTAGATAATCGAGATTCTTGTGCCCAAGCGCCGAAGCTTTTAGTCCATGCATCGATGTCTAGTCGTATTTTGAAAATGATTTCTGATTTTTAAAAGAAGAAATCATTTTCTTGAAATAAAGCTAAGCTTTTCCATTGATTATGAAAAGATTTTTGTTGACTCATTTACCTAAATGATCCAGATATCAGCAAATGAAGAAATTGTTTTTCAGCAAAAGAATTATCTACGAAACAAACGAAGTCTAACTATTAAATCATGCATTCAGACAATAGTCTAAACTTTTACAATGGTCCCACGATTTTAGAAAAGTAAATCAATTCGTTTTACAACCTTAATGTTTTTCCTCAATTATCAATGTCATGTGATGTGATGTAGCAATTGCATAATATCACTTGCATCAAAAGTCCCATGTTTGTTTATGGTGAATTTATTTGTCTCGTTGACCAAAAAAAAAATTAAATTATTTGTCTCCTTTTTTTTTAATGAATTCTATGCTTGGGAGAGATTACCAAAGTCTTGTTTCAGTTGCCCACTTCAAACGTAAGACCTTTTTCCGACGCACGCGCGCTACCCGAAGAAGGTCGTATTTGGACAGTCCGCTCGTTATCCAATTCATTGGTCAAATTGGGTTGCGCCCGTTGACAAATGGACCGATTGGGTCCACAAAGAAAATATACTTTGTGGAAGGACTTGCATTACATCATAAAACAAGTGAATCACGTTCTTACAAAATATTTACATCCTTGCTTACGAATGATGTCGAAAAAAATAATATTAAATCACGTCTTCTTTTACACATCATGATTATAACAGAGTTAATAGTAATTCCACAAAACTCTAAGTGGTGTCAGAGCAAGAAGTCCCGAATTTGAATTTTTCTCGGCCCCTCATTTGCCTCCCTGATTATGTATTTCCATGCTTCGACTTTGCCAAAATCCATCTTACTAGCGGCAGGAAGTGCTAGAATGATTAAATCTCGAATGATGCATTCAGCTAACAACTTAAATTTTTAGGAAAAATTGTCCAAAAAGCCGTAAACCTATTGTACGGTCGGCAGCCAATTCAGTCCTAGACATTCCAATCTAACCAATATAGTTCCAAGCCTTTTGACGATTTTTCAATGTAGTCCATCCAGTCAGTTTAGGACGAAAAAAAGCTGACGTAGGCACTGGTCATGCCACGTAAGACGGCACACGAAATTTCAAGAAAACTTATACGAGCAGCCTTATCCACCACTGATTTGAGGGTAGGTATGATAATGGACGGTTAAAACCGTCAAAATCAATGTTAATAAGACTGCTCGTGTAAAAAATAAATTCCTACATCGCCGGTGTATGCTAGAATTACTCGCCATGCATCACTTGCATCAAAAGCCCAATATCTATCTAGAGTGAATTGATGTGTTCCCTTTATTAAGGAATTCTATGCTTGGAAGAGTTTAGCAAAGTCTGGTTTTAGCATCACTTGCATCAAAAGTCCAATATCTCTTTATGGCGAATCTAATTGTCTCCTTTTTTCTAATGAATTTCTATGCTTGGAAGAAATTTTTTCCAAAGTCTATTTTTTTTTTTTTTGGTCGATAAAGTCTCCTTTTTTTTGGGTCCATTGACGCAATTCGCAAAAGGCCAAATTGGGCTATCGCACGTTGAAAAAAATGGATCCCATTGTGGCAACATAGAAAAATATAGTTTATGTAAATACTTGCCACTCTCAATCACATGATATAACAATTGAAATATTTTAAAAATACTTCCATCCTCCGTTAAAAAAAAAAAAAAAGGTGCGGGAGTATATAATATTGAATTACGCCTTCACCTAAACCCTTAAGATTTTGAAGAAAAAAAATTCACAGTGATTTCACGACATTTTTTCGGCATCTCATTTGCCTCTTTAATTATATATTTCCATATTTCGACGTGTTAGAACAATTAAATATTCAAGCGTACCTTCAGTTAACAGTTTAAACTTTTACGGTAGTCGATAGTATTACCACAAATTTTCGCAAAAGGAAATCAATTTTTGTGCTTACAAGTTCAATTTTTTTTTTCTCAATTATCAATGTCAAGTGATGTAACAATTGGACAATACATACATATATTGACTACGAGTGCCATATTTGGAATTATTTGTGTACATAACGTCAACTAATGTGGCTGCCTAGACTCCCATGACCCGTGTAAGAAAAGGATATCTGTTTTGTTGTACATTGGCAACTTTGGAAATTATGTATGGCGCGAAGTATCTTTACCTCTCGCGACTAAATTGACGATGAGCCAAAAAGTACATGTAAATATGATAACATATAGTGAATTGTTTTGACGAAATTATAGCTTATACATAGAGTTTGTAAGTAATTGACTGAACTTTCCCCTTGACCTTGAGATAGATATACACATACTTGAAAAGTTGAATATATTACTTCCGAATTTACTATATTTAAGCTGACAAAACGAGATACATCTCGTGGATAATATGCCTTCTTTTCTAGTATTGGGAATCCAAATATACATCAATATGTGTGTCAGGAGATGCTTTCATCTAACAGTTTAAGTTTCTAGAGTGGTTGAGCCCACAAAATCTGTCAATGGGCACAAGATTTTGAGAGGCTGATGGAATAGTTTTTGTTCATTAAGATATTAGGTTATTGACCATGGCAACACAAAAATTCAACATGGTATTAGAATCGATTGTGTGTGTAAAATCTTTCTGGCTATTGAACTACTCCTGAGATTGAGTATTAAATTATCTAAACATTAAAATGCACCTAAATTGATTTGCTTATTTGCTTTGAACGATCAATCTTACAAAAACCGTAAGGATTTCACAAGTGAGAATTAATTCATTCGATCAAAAGTCATATATCTGTATCTATAGATATAGGGGATTTCGGTTAAATTTGGGAAATTTGGAGAAAAATAGGAAATTGAGTTCGGAACATTGGGGACAAAAATGCCCCTAGCATTGACGCAGAAAGTGACATGGGAAGGAGTGTGTTTGAAAAACAAATCTGTCTGAAAATGTTGTCACTCCCTTAGTATATATATATATTGTATTTCCCTATGTGGGAAAACGAATTCCTAAATCTACACGTACGAAACGCGGAATTAACATGCCCAGAATATCTTGAATCACCGATTGAAAATAATGTGCGTTTGGTTCAACTTTGAGAAAATGCAAAGTCATTTTCCAAAGAGCTTTGGCTCAAGGCGCATTTGGTCAAGGCAAATACCGTTTGGTTGGCCATTTTTTGTGTTGTTTTTTGTGAACTAACTTTGGAGTTAAAAAAAATAAAAAGCTATTGTTCCTCTTCTCTCCATTCCCTCTCCTTCAAAACCCTCGGCCAGCCGCCTCGCCGCCGAAATTCCCTTCCCTCAGATCGAGGACAGTGTTGGCAAGCTCATCAAGACCCTCATCGAGTGAAGCAAGATTGCAGCCTCCCTGGATTCAGCTCAAACACCTGGGGCTACCCACGGCAATTCAAAGAAGATCCAAGTCCAGCTCTCTCAGCTCGCTGAAATAGTCACCAAGTTGAAGCTTCATATACCCCCTTCCCACAAGATTTTGTCCTCGACCTCCGATGCTCACAGGGGCGCGCAAGCGGCCGATGAGTTCGGCAGCTATAAAGAGAGTCTTGAGGTCGCACGACCCAGGCGGCCTTCACCGGCCCTCGCCGGCCCCATTGAAGAAGAAGATGAACAACAAGAAGTAACTAGGGTTTCACTTTTAAAAGAGCTGTAAAAATGGATTTTCAGTATGGTTTTGAGGGCAAAATAGGTAGCTGACTCACTTTTATTAATGAGGTCTTTAGCATTCCGAAAATGCTAAATGCCCAATACTAGTCCTTATCAGCATTGGGCTTTCAGCCTTCCCAAGGCTGGCATTTGGCCCAATGCACCTTGAAAAGGCTTGCCAAACACTCTAGCATTGTCTCAATGGTTTTAGAGGCTCAAAGCCCCTTAGGAAAGCTGAACCAAATGCAGAACGTACCTCAATTTCCACATATTAAATGTTCAAACGTGATGATAAGAACGTGTGATTTTATCACGTTCAAAAAATGATAACTGCCTTTGACAGTTTATCCAATTAGATAATGAGCTGGGTTAGCCGACATGGACGGCCTACGGTAAATCAATAAAACCCAAAACCCTGGATTAAAGTGCATCATAAAATTAAAAAAGTACATCATGTTATGGTTGAAATTCAGGAGGGTAAGAAAATAGCAGAATTTAATTGCAACCTCGATAACTTTTAAAACTTCCAAAATTTGACTGCATTCATATAATGCCAAAGGCTGCATATTAAAAGGAAAATAAAAAAAGGAAAGAAGAGAAAAACATTAAGCCTGACAACGTCAGATTGTTTGGCTGCCAAAAGTGAACTCACTGTTTCAACCGCTGAAACATATTTTTGTGGTACCTGAAAATATTTGGACATAAATTATTCATAATAGTGATTTTTTTTTCTATTGAATAATTATTTTAAACGATACAAGTTATCATTTTTGAGAAATTATTTTTAAATTATTTATTTTTTGCGAAATAAATGGGCATGTATATTTCTCCAAAATTTATGTGATTACGTGTCCTTTTAGTTTAAGTCCGAATCGGATTGGATATTCTATTTCACAAACATCTCCATGCACGCATCATGACGTTTTTATATAGGATCACGTGAGACGTTGGATTAGAATTCTCTTAATTAAGTTAAGCTTAATTTACTTGTTAACATCATGATACGTCAATGCTAGTTTCTATGCGATCTCCGGAGGAGAAATCGAGTTAGTTTTTGTCCGTTCTAAATGGGAAGAATCTATCTGTAACGCTCGTGCCACACCAGACACATTGATACGACGTTTCATATAAAATCAAATATCCTCATTCCGTCCGATCTTAAAGCACGTAACTCAAATTGGAAACCCTTGATGGATGAATGACATCATATTGGATCGCTATGTACTTTGGAATATTGGCTAGAGGACATAAAGTGGGAAGATCAACATCTATGATATTAATCTTAAACAATGATCTCGTGTCGAATTCGACACACTGTCTCTCGCCTCAATGGAACAGAGTCCGTTGAACCGTAAGCACTGCCGCCGGAGTGTATGCTTGGCTTCTCCGAGCCATCAGAGTTAGTGGGTCCCACGTAATACTCCACGAAATTTTCGGGTATTTTCACTTACCATTCTGAGTGTTATAAAGATTGGCTAAGTCATGTTTTGGGTCGGGTATAAACCAGCAAAATTTAGAAAAAATTGATTCGGCAAATGGAAAGCTTAAAATACACTAAATTTTTTTATTAAAAGAATATTGATGTAAGATTAAGCACAAATTGGCAAATTTAGAAAATTTATACATGTTGATAACCGCGTTATGTGCATCTAATTATATCTAACTACATACGACTTAATTGGTTGTTTTTTCCGACCAATTTTTTGTTGTTGTTGTTGTTTTTAATCAGCAAGGAATGACTTACTTAATTGGTTAGCTGCTAAAACATTCAATGAGAAATTAAAATCTAACCAATTATATTGTTAAAACGATACAACAACACTCAGTGTTCCGTGCTTAATAATTCCTTGTTTTCATTCCCATATTAAAAAATCGCAGCACTTTAATTTTCAACACTTATTTTTCAGTTTATTAGGCGAGCAGCTAGTTTAATTATCCTTATATGCCATCCAACAACTAAATTCATATGACATTTTCCATCTTATTTGTGTGCTAGAAGATATTTTGCATATAGTTAGTAAAAAATGAAACCCAAAACCCGACCCGCACCGATTGACCCGACCCAACCGCTTTTGGGTTTTATTTTATACTGTTTCGGGTCGGATCGAGAATATTGTTATATATTGATTGGGTATCATGGCAACACGATCCGACCCGACCTATTGATACCCCTAACGCCGGATACATGTGAGTTGGGATCACATGATTAGGGTGCAGCTAAAGATTCTTTTCCAATGCAAGTATTGGTTTTTTCGGAATAGACTCCTCTTTATTATGGATTAAGCAGCAGCTCAAGAAAGACGGCCAAGGTTTCAGGCTGCTGAGGGCCACGGGACCCATCTCTCCCATAATTCTCCTTCGTTACGTATCTTTATTTTACTTTTTTGAGAAAATAATTCCAAGCATGTGCGTCTTGATGAGTTATTCAATTATGGACCGTCGCCCAATAATTCATATTATTAATTCCGACGATTTGTAATTTTGTATGCAATCCCTGCTTGACTGCCCTTTCGTCCCCGGCTCTCTTGTTTGGAATCCCGACCGCATCCGTAGATGTCAAATTAGTGATCCGATTCTGTCCCTAAGTCACTAGTTTCTTTCCATTTCATTAGCAAGTTTTGTTTAGCCTAAGAAATTTTCCCCACACTTTTTGCAAAAGAGATTTGAGAAGAAGGGTGTTCCAAAAGTTAGATCGATCGAATTCGAACAGAAAGGACCAATGTTTAACTCCCAAACATATCGTGTAGCGAGCTCGGTGATCACATAGGGTTACAAAGAGATGCGGCATGTGGTGTTGTTAGTAAAAGTTTCTAGCATCAAAGTTAGGAAATATAGATATTCCAGTTAACATGGAGAAAGTAAAACTTTCTTTCGCTTTGTAACGCGAATCTTATGTAAATTCAGGAATCTTGTCAATCTATGAGGATGGCTCGAGCATATGAAGTGGCTTGTTTGAAATAATTTCTCAATTGAAGGGTAGATGATGACTTTCGATCTGTCCTCCTCGAGATGATGCCTAGAATAGTCCTTCCATTTAGACTTTGCGATAGAAAACTCTGAACGGGACACCCCTTGATTGACGTGTAAATTCGAATCACAGAGTTATTTCATGTGTCTCTCAATTTGCCAAGGGAAGATATCATCACCAAATGCAACAAGTAGTGATTTAGTCAATTGGAAACACCCTAAACGTGCCAAAAGCAAAACCTAACACGAACGGTCAATATAGCTCAAATGTACAGTGGCGTTCAAAGGGAGGGAGGGCGTATGCCGACTGCTGAACCCAAAGTCTGACCCAAGAAGTTTGATCACTGTTAGGAAGGTACGTGACCGGGGGAGGAGGGTAAAAAGCTTGGAAGCCCAGACCCAAAAGCCATTCAACGATGTCATCATCGTCCCCATCATCTTCAATAAATACACCAGCAGGCAGCAAGTCACTGGTCAAGAGAGAGAGAGAGAGAGTGGGGGCCAGCACGGGCAGGGGGCTTCTGGGAGTATAAAACGAGGGTCTTGGAGGCCTTTTGGAGGAGCCACACACAACGCATAACCTCGTCACTTCTCGTGTCTCTGTGTTTGTTCTTGCCTTTTAGAGAGAGAGAGAGAGAGAGAGAGTCATTGGGATTGGATGATCTCATCTCGACTCACTCTCTCCAGGCCTGTTCTATTCTCTTGAATTGAAGCCATCGACGACCCTGCCTGCCATCCTCAACCTTAAGAATCGCGCACGAACATCAAAAGAATTCGACATACACACAGGGGACTGGGCTTGTAGTTGTATTCCTCTCTGTTTCGCGACTTTCTGGCCTCCTGGGTCGATCCAAGATGGCCGCCACCACCGACAAAGGCATAAGCTTGGAGGAAATCAAGAACGAGACTGTTGATCTGGTACATCATCTTCTTCCTCTTCTCGCTCTCTTTCCTTCTACGGATTTCCATTTACTCCACCGATGGTGTACGTCATAGCAAATCTTTAATATGTAGGAACAAATCACCAATGAATCTCTAGGAACTGCTTCTTTTCTCTTTGTCAATCGTCTCATTTCTTTTCTTTTCTTTTCTTTTGGCTCTTTTAGTATGCTTGATCATGTTCGACCAAAACAAAAACAATATGCTTGATCGAATTGAAATAGTACACGAATTGGGAAATGGGCGAGTCAGTGATCAGAAATGAGAAAAACCCAGTTGGCCCCTTCTATGCCCAAGCGTAGGCCATCTTCACATGGCTGATAGAAGCAGTCCCATAGTATGGAGGAGGAAGAAGAAGAAGCAGAAGAAGAAGAGGAGAGAGAGAAAGATTGATTTTGCAGTTTCTGGTTCGACGATGAAAAAGCTAATCATCACGAGCCTGTGCATCACCTAGATTTCACGGGCGTATATATAGTAAATAGTTTCACGTGTAAAGAAATGGACGTTAATTGTGCTTTTTTCCTTCTTTTAATCCCTTCGGAAAGATCTTCACAAAAAAAAAAAAAATCCCTTCGGAACAGAGCGCGTGGAGTCACGGGCCAATCACGTGGGAGGTAGGGGCCTGGGCCCACCTGACACGAGCACTCTCTTTGACATGCACGGGTCGGGCCAGTCAACGCTTTTTGCTGACGTGGCCCACACGCCTAGCCTGGCCTGGCCTAGCCCCGCCCCGTATTTCTCCGGCCGCCGAACAACAACGGTTCTAGGCTTCTAGCTGGGGTCGGGGATTCTTGTTAAAAACTGAACGAACAAATAAGCAAAGATTGACTTTCAAAAAAACCATCTCAGCACAATAAGAACTCCAACTTTCTCTGACTGTATTATGCGAAGGACAACCTTGTATACGTATTTCCAACGTATAGCATACTCTATAGTTAATTTAAGAGGGTCGAGCTATGACACGAAAATGAATGACTAGTACTTCGGAGTGTTCAACTGTGTAATGATGGTTACAGGAAAAGATTCCGATCGAAGAAGTGTTCGAGCAGCTACAATGCACGACGAACGGTCTGACCACCCAGGAAGGGGAGAGCCGGCTTCAGATCTTCGGACCCAACAAGTTGGAGGAGAAGAAGGTATTCGATTTCCCCTTCATTTCATTGCTCGCTTGATTCACGAGGTGCTTCGGCATCAGGAAGTATAACAATGTTGTCTTGGCGTTGCGAAACGAACAGGAAAGCAAGCTACTCAAGTTTCTGGGGTTCATGTGGAATCCGCTGTCGTGGGTCATGGAAGCCGCCGCTCTGATGGCCATCGTGCTCGCTAACGGCGAAGGAATGCCTCCGGATTGGCAGGACTTTGTGGGCATTGTTTGCTTGCTGGTGATCAACTCCACAATCAGTTTCATTGAAGAGAACAATGCTGGTAATGCCGCGGCTGCTCTCATGGCTGGTCTCGCCCCGAAAACTAAGGTAATAGATAGGCGCCAAGTCGCACTCGGCGGATCCTTTGTGGTGCTTGTAGGAATTATACCTGAAACAGCACCTGTGCATGTCGGATCATACCATTCGGAGTTATTTGACTGTTTATGATGTACTGTGGTGATTGTTTATAGGTACTCCGGGACGGCAAATGGGCCGAGCAAGACGCTGCTATGTTGGTTCCGGGAGACATCATTAGCATCAAACTGGGAGACATTATCCCCGCAGATGCCCGTCTTCTTGAGGGTGACCCCTTGAAGGTTGACCAATCTGCCCTCACCGGAGAATCTCTTCCGGTGACCAAAAATCCATCGGATGAAGTTTTCTCCGGCTCAACCTGCAAGCAAGGAGAAATTGAGGCTGTCGTGATTGCCACTGGCGTCCACACGTTCTTCGGCAAAGCGGCACATCTCGTCGACAGCACGAACAATGTCGGGCACTTCCAGAAAGTGCTGACGGCGATCGGGAACTTCTGCATCTGTTCTATCGCGGTTGGCATGTTGATCGAGGTTATCGTGATGTACCCGATTCAGAACCGCAAGTACAGGGACGGGATCAACAACCTCTTGGTCCTTTTGATCGGTGGAATCCCCATTGCCATGCCGACCGTTCTCTCCGTCACGATGGCCATTGGGTCGCATCGTCTGTCTCAGCAGGGCGCGATCACGAAGAGGATGACTGCCATTGAAGAAATGGCGGGAATGGACGTCCTCTGCAGTGACAAGACCGGGACGCTGACTCTCAACAAGCTGAGCGTAGATAAGAATTTGGTCGAGGTTTTCGCGAAAGGAGTGGAGAAGGAACACGTGCTCTTGCTGGCCGCCAGGGCTTCTAGGACAGAAAATCAAGATGCGATTGATGCAGCCATCGTCGGCATGCTCGGTGATCCGAAGGAGGTAAGACAAGACAGTGAATCCTCCGGTTATGTATGCCTGTTGAAGATACTGTGTTACATATGCAAGAGCTGAAACCTGACAGATTGTTTGCTATAATATTTGTTCTTGAAGGCAAGAGCTGACATTAGAGAGGTTCACTTCTTCCCTTTCAATCCGGTGGATAAGAGAACTGCTTTGACTTATGTGGATTCTGCCGGAAATTGGCACCGGGCAAGCAAAGGAGCTCCCGAGCAGGTAATATTGTTAGCCCTATACTTTCAGTAAGTTAAAATTGTCTCAAACTTCAATTGTCCAATGTAATCTGTATCCGTTTTCGGCTTCTGGTGCAGATTTTGAGTCTTTGCAATGCAAGGGATGATCTTAGGAAGAAAGTTCATGCTATAATTGATAAATTCGCCGAACGCGGGCTTCGGTCACTGGCCGTTGCCAGACAGGTACTTTGATACAATATTTTTTTATCTCCTTGAATAGTTTTTGCTATCGAAACGGGAAAATCTCACCGTTACATCGTGCAGGAAGTGCCTGAGAAAACGAAAGAAAGTCCTGGTGGCCCTTGGCAGTTTGTTGGCTTACTGCCTCTTTTTGACCCACCAAGGCATGACAGTGCCGAAACCATTCGTAGAGCTCTTAATCTCGGTGTTAATGTCAAGATGATCACAGGTGCTTAACCTACTCATACTTTGGCTCTGATGCGTTCGGTCGGTACAATTTGCCTTGCTAATGGCTCTAATGTCTATTTTTCTGTCTCATCGACTAGGTGATCAACTTGCCATTGCCAAGGAGACCGGACGGAGACTTGGAATGGGAACAAATATGTACCCGTCTGCTTCTTTACTTGGCCAAGACAAGGATGCAAGCATAGCAGCTCTTCCCGTGGAAGAATTGATCGAGAAGGCTGATGGATTTGCCGGTGTCTTTCCTGGTTCGTGCCTTTTCTGCCTTTTGGTCACTTGAAAATTCACTTGTCCTCTCTGCCTTGTATATAGGTACTTCCTTCAGTTAAAACTTGCTGCTGACAATTGCCTTTCCTTTATCTTCTCTGGACAGAGCACAAATACGAAATTGTGAAGAAGTTGCAAGAGAGCAAGCACATTTGTGGAATGACTGGTGATGGTGTCAACGACGCCCCTGCTTTGAAGAAGGCAGATATAGGAATCGCCGTTGCTGATGCCACAGATGCTGCACGAGGCGCTTCTGATATTGTCCTCACTGAACCTGGCTTGAGCGTTATCATCAGCGCTGTGCTCACCAGCAGAGCTATATTCCAAAGGATGAAGAACTACACAGTTAGTCCCGAACCTTTACTCTAGCATATCCACCACGATGCGCAGCTATATCTTTGAGAGGAGATTTTCTAATTTCAATGTTCTTTCTGTCTTGCAGATATATGCAGTGTCGATTACCATCCGTATTGTGGTTAGTAGAAATGTCACTTCCGAGGCTTTCATGATTTGTTTTCTATATATCGATAGATGATCGTGACTTACCCGATTGTTTGCAGTTCGGTTTCATGCTTATTGCTTTGATATGGAAGTTCGACTTCTCTCCATTCATGGTTTTGATCATTGCAATCCTAAACGACGGTGAGTTCCTATGCCGTTTCTCTTGCAAGAATTCGGAAGCTACTCGAACCCAAATAAACATTTATGACCTTGTCCCAATGCTGGTCTCTTATCTTCGCGGAATGATAAACACCGGTTCTGATTTCGTGCTGTACTTTCAAATTTCTTAAGGAACAATCATGACAATCTCGAAGGACCGTGTGAAGCCGTCTCCTGTGCCCGATAGTTGGAAGCTGAAAGAGATATTTGCAACCGGCATCGTTCTCGGAGGTTACTTGGGACTGATGACTGTCGTGTTCTTCTGGACAATGAAGGAAACCGACTTTTTCCCTGTAAGAGCTCGATTCCTTGTTGCTAAGAGTCTGTCCTAACTCAAGCTCCTGCTATGCTTGAGTAACTTATCAAATGCTCATTCTATTTTGCCCAATGCAGGATAAATTCAAGGTGAGACCAATAAGGGACAGTCCCAAAGAAATGATGGCTGCTTTATACCTACAAGTGAGCATTGTGAGCCAGGCTTTGATTTTCGTGACTCGGTCTCGAAGCTGGTCATATGCCGAACGCCCTGGACTGCTGCTAGTTAGCGCATTCATAATCGCGCAACTGGTATGGATACTTCGAGCGCTTCTTCTCACCTTCTTTTTCTGAGAAATACGTGATATTCACGCTTCTGAATCAGAGCATTGCAAACGTTTCAGTTCATAAACATAATTTCATACTTGTTTACATATGTTTCAGGTGGCTACTTTGATAGCTGTATATGCCGACTGGGGCTTTGCCGATATCAAAGGATGCGGTTGGGGATGGGCCGGGGCTATATGGGTGTACAGCGTCGTCTTTTACGTGCCATTGGACATCCTCAAGTTTGCGATTCGCTACATCTTGAGTGGAAAGGCATGGCTCAACTTGCTGGAGAACAAGGTACAATCTTTCTTATTTCTCAGGAACGTTAGGTGATACATACATGTTCTCATTTGCTCATTTCGAGTCAATTGGATCGATCACACCGGCCTTAACCTTTTCTCTTTGCGAAAACAGACGGCCTTCACCACCAAGAAGGATTACGGTAAGGAGGAAAGAGAAGCTCAATGGGCGCTCGCTCAGAGGACTCTCCACGGCCTCCAGCCGCCGGAGACTTCCACCATCTTCTCGGACAAGAGCAGCTACAGAGAGCTGTCCGAGATCGCAGAGCAGGCCAAGAGACGAGCTGAGGTCGCAAGGTATGCAAATGTACCCTTCCTTGTGATGCAATGCACATGTTTTCCACAGGCCTATCAGCACTATGAGCTAAACGCGATAATCGACGGACGGAAAAGTGCTCACAACCTTTCGTTTCGCTTGCTTCTTTATATCCGATTCTAGGTTGCGGGAGATCCAGACGCTCAAGGGCCACATGGAATCGGTGGTGAAGCTTAAGGGCTTGGACATCGACACGATTCAGCAGCATTATACAGTGTGATTTTCACAAGATGTTGCACGCAGTCAGTGCCTGAGAGGCGGCAAAGTCCATGCCAAGATGATCCTAAGAAGAAAGCCCCAACTAGTTCAACCTCGGTGCATAGGGAGAGGATATCTATAGTTACTTGGAATTTCACTTGCTCATGTAAATCTCAAGCAGCATAAGAAGAAGAGCTGATGTTTGATCTGTTCTTGTTCTTTATTTGTTCTTACTCTTTCCTTTTGGGGTCTCTGATCTCCTAGAAGCAATGTAACTTGGTTATCTATAATCCTTACCTTCAATTTTCATCCCTCGAGTCTTACCTGATTTGCTTTAGTCTTGGTTCTTTTCTGGGGGTAATTTCTTCCTTGCTCAACTCTTGAGACTCGCAGCCTTAGGACAGGCGATGGCCGAACAAATTCCAACCTTATGCAATACGAAAAAGCCAAAACGGACCCTGTTTAAATTGAAGGGTTAATACCACGAAAAATCACAAACTGGTACACCCGTGACAAATCTATCTCAAACTAATTTTTTGACCACCAAAAACTTCAAACTGGTTCACCAGTGACAAATTTATCCTCCCTTAGTTTTCGTTACATTTTACTGTCAAATTACTGAGTTAGATGACACGTGGCAGTTGATGAGTGTATCAATTTGGGATTTTTACCCTCCGTTTGTCATAGGTGTACCAAATATGAATTTTGTGTGTGGTATCAACCCAGTTTTTAACAGAAACTAACGGATGGTAAATTTATCTCAAGTGTAGCAGTTTAGGCTTTTTGGTGGTCAAATAATTAGTTTGAGGTAAATTTGTCATAAGTGTACAGTTTGGGGTTTTTGTGGTAAAAAAAAATTAGTTTGAAATAAATTTGTTACAAGTGTATAATTTTGGGGTTTTTCCTTATGTTAACCCTAAATTGAATCAAATGCAAGATATGATTAATTTGATTTCGCATGAGTCAAATGTGAACGTTGAGGGACACTTGTTGGCACTTAAAATTGCCAAAATAGAAACTGATAATGTGAGATAGACATTGATTTTGTGAGGAAAGATCAAATCAAACAAGATGTCGACTCTATGATTGTAAGATGTCTTGTTGGAGGCTATACCAACCAGGTTGTGATTGGTAGGGTTGCACAACCGAACTAGTTCTATCTGAGAATCGGATTGGACCGCTCTAAAAACCGGTCCGACTCCTTGTTCCGAGTGAAGAATCACTCAGGAACCACACAGAATATGGAACTGGTTTCATAAAGTCTAGAAATGGCAATTTTTCTCTTGGCATCCTTTTCTCTGTTCTCTCTAACCTCTCTCTCTCTCTCTCTCTCTCTCTCTCTCTCTCCCGCGACTCACCCTCCTTGCTCATTCGAGCCTCGCAACCCTCTCTCATTCCTACCTTGCCTTTGCTTGCTTGCTTGCCCTCGATCATCCTTTACTTTGAACAAAAGAAGCTGAAAACCAAAAAAGGAACAAAAGAAATACAGGTTTCATATAGATACTACAATCGGACTGAAAAAATATGGTAGGTTCTGGATAGGTTTCAAATTCCAAAAAATAAAAATCCGTTTTAATAGAATAGATTCTAGATTACAGGTCTGGAACCTATTCATTTCGGAACTGATTGCCCCAAGTGATTGGCACGAGTTTGACCAACGGGAGGCTTAGCATGCGCGAGCTTGGCATTGACCACGTGTTATTGTGCAGACATAAGAGAGAAAGCAGAGGAGTTAATATAAGTTAGAGGAAACATGTAGGAACGGTCATTTCTCAGTCAAACGTCAACCCTAAAACATAGGAATGTTGGGAATCAAAATGTAATATGCTCTTTTTTTTATGCATTTTTTTTGTCATCATTTGAATATCAATATAAGGACCGAGGCGATTTCTTAAAGTTGCCGGCAAAAGCTGGCACTATATCGTTCACGGTTTACCATCCCCAATGATTGTTGATGGAACACATTCCTACGAGTAGTGGTGGCCACGGGCTGGTTTGGGCTCGGAACTGGCCCGGGTCAAAACCCGAACCGGCCCGTAGCATACGGGCCCAGTTCCGATTCTCCCAAATCATGAAACGGCCTGGAACCGTCGGTTCCGTATCGGCGAACCATGAAAAAAAAAAGGGCATAAAAACATATATATATATACGAACTGGAACCGGAACCTGAACCGCCAGTTACGATTTCAGTTCTGGCTCCTGGTTTTCATGAACCAGAACCGGCGGTTCCGGAACCTTGGCCACCACTACCTACGAGAGATAGTAGCATAAGTTGTATCTGAACCTTATCAAATATGTGATGTCATATCTAAATTTTTAGATTGTACAATGCGGTCTCTGAACTTTGACTCGATCTATAATATTATCTATAGACTTTTAATTTACTCAATGCAGTCCTTGAACTATCGATAAATGTTCAATATAGTATCTAAACTATATGAAAATATTTAAAAGTTCAAGGATTACATTGAACAAATTATAAGTACGACATTGCACACGAATGGACCACATTGCATAGATTAAAAGTACTTATATTGAAACAAAGTTCAGAGACCGTTCGTGTCATTTTCCCTTCTTACGATCTCTAATTTTTCTCGATAGTGAGGCCCAATGGGCTTGGGCCGGGCTAGGGCCCAGGCACGAGCTTAGGACCCAAGGAGGCCATGTTAGGAGCGGGCCGGAGCACGGAACAGCAGGTCGCGCCGTGTTCGGGCCGGCACGGCCTTGTTGGCCAGTCTCTAGGAGTTTTGCTTCCCAACCTGAAAAAAAATGTAATTGACTTTTATGTCCTCCAAATTTTTCGACAGGGAAAAGGAAGGGAAAATATCACGAGAAAACTCCGACACAACCACTAACACGACACCACGTGGTCGTCTCAGGATCATGCAAAGGCATGAGAAAATGGAGAAGGAAAAAACAAGATGGAAGAAATAAAGAAAAATTTAAAGGCTCGTTTCAGTTCTCACTTTGAAGTTCGAACTCGTGAGCAGCTTGGCGAATCGAGTGATTTAGCCAAAGGAACGAAGAAGAAGAAGAAGAATGTCGGTAGCCTCGTCTCACCAAGCCTTCCTCGCCAACGCCCTCCTCACTCGGTCGACCCTCGAGCCCCAGAAGAAGTTCCTCGGCTCTGTCAGCACAATCTCTTGCAGACGCGGACACCCATCTTCGTCGTCATCCGATCAGGATGACTCCAATGATTCTTCGAGGTGAATTTCCACTATCTTCGGCGAAATTTTTCTTTTTTGGCTGAATTCTTGTAATGGGATTTTTACTGAATTGATGGGTGTTCCTGGTTTTTCTTTTTTCCTTGTTTTTGGGAAGGAGGAACGACAATCAGCTTGCGAAATTGGCTATAGTGACGCTCGCAGCTGGAGTTTTGACACTTGCGTCAGTGCAAGACGCTTCGGCCGCCAAGACTGGCGGTAGAGTCGGTGGCCAGGCGTTCAGGTCGCCGGCGCCGAGGCCATCTGCTCCAAGAGGCAATAATTCAAGGTAATAATCAAATGATGCGCTGGTTGTTCTGTCCCTGTGTGTTTTTGGGTTTGTTTGAATTTGCACCTGATAATTCATCGTAATCAACCATTTGAGAATGAACTCCGTGTCTGGTTCCTCCTTCCCCTGGTTTAAGTCTTGTAGATTAACTTCACCTTTCTCTTTGATGGATGAAATGATGAGGTCAGTGGAAGTTAGTCTGTCAACCAAAAAAAAAATAATCCCCTTTCCAGGAGTGCTGGTTGAGTGGACCTGAAGTTCAACTGTTCGGTTCCCGTCGGACCGTTTTTTCTCCAACCTGAGGAATCCTGAACCAACCAGTTGTGGGTTTTTGTTCTTAGCTTAGATTGGTGAGTGAAGATGTGAGCTCCATTGGTGCAAAATGGGATGGTGATGTCGAGTTTGTTGGCTACAGGCACAGGATGAGAGCTATGAGAAAGGCACATCGTTTGAATCATGCTAATAAAGGATCTGAGTTACTTTTTCTTTCCCATAGCTGGATCATATCCGTTCTATAGTTCATGTTTATCCTTATGCACTGTGGAGAGGTTTAGTGTTTCGACAGATGAGCCAAATAGGCGCGAACACATACCAAAGGAACTAGGGCAATGGCAAAGTTATATGGGAGAGTGCCACCTAAACTTGCATACCATTTTCTTCTTGGTTGGTAGAAATTGAAGAAGTACATCCACGAGGCCGTAAGGAGAGGCATCACCACCTTGAAGTGTATGAAAATATTAATCGTAGATGAACCAACAAGAAGAGGGTAGCCCATGTAATTTCGAAAGGTGTTAGCACACAATCGTAGACTCAATTACGCAGAATCATCCGCCCTGGAGAGACTGCTCAAAATTTCCATCCTAAGTCCTACTTAAGAAACCCTGAATCTCAATGTATCATCACGTGTACCCGCAGAAAGCAGCGCAAACTCTTTAAGTGAAGCTATGTTTTCCAGCATGGAAGGGATCTTCAGGCTTTCCCTAGCATCGTACATTAACCACAAACTGGCCTTTGAAACTCCATTCACCTAGGCCATAACCATAAATCTGAGGGCTTGCTCCCTCCCTACCCATCTGTGTTCTCGAGATATGGACACAGAGCATAGTATTACTTTACATGGAAGTAATATCATCTGTTCCTTTTGCAGGACAAATATTTACATCAATCCACCTGTTGCTCCACCTTTAGTTGGTGGATACGGGTACGGTTATGGCGTGCCATTCTATGGAGGCTGGGGTTGGTCACCGTTTTCATTCTATGCTCCGGGTCCTAGTGTTGCCGTCGGTGTTGGCGGCGGGTTTGACGTCCTTGCTTTCTTTCTGATTCTTGGTGCTGTTGCTGCTGTGGTGAGGAGATTCACGGGACCTCGGGATGATGAAGATGATTACTAGTTACTCTGAAAATTTTGTAGTGGCAACAAGGACGTGTATGGTTGGCCTTATTGTGTATACTAAAACAAGCCACAAGAAGCGTACCGGACAATGGTTCTGAGAAACATTTGGTGCGAAAAGATCTTATGATGTAAATCGTTATATCGAGGAAGTAACTCTTATAGTTTGAGCTTATTATAGAAAAGCAACTTTTGCTGTCTGATCCATACGTGATTTGAAGGGGAAAATTGTCAAAAAAACTCCTAAATTTATTGCATTTTTGTCAATTCAGTCCTAAACTTTTTAATTTTGCCGATTTAGTCCTAAACCTTTTGCATTTGTGCCAATTTAGTCCTAAACCTTTTTTTGTGCCAATTCAGTTCCAAAACCTTTTTTCGACCAAAAAAAAAAAAATCTAAACTTTTTGCATTTTTTGCCGATTCAGTCCATTCGGCGAACTTTGGCCGGTCGGCAGTGATGTGACACTACCGGAGTAATTTTTAATAATATTTTAATATTTTTTTTTCTCTTTTCTTGTTTTTTTTTTTTTTGGTTCTCTTCTTCCTTCGTCCAACCAATAGGTCTTCGCTGGTTGGAGGAGAGGGTTGGCGGCCATTGGGGTCGGCGCTGTTGGGCGAGGTGGGCATCGACGCCGGTGGGTGTGGCCGAGTCAAGCCATGGCTGGACGAGACTCGGCCTGGCCAGATCTGGGCAAGGCTGACCTCGCCTAGCCATGACGTCGCCGTTGCAGGCTAAGCTTGCCCACGCCATGGCTGGGCGAGCTCGGCCTCGCCCAGATCTGGCCAGGCCAATCCTCACCGCCATGGCGTCGCCGTTTGTCGATTTCGTCCCTTGCCCCTTCGAATATCTCATGCCCTTCCAGTCACCGAACGCTCTCCCTCTCTCGCACGGTCCATCGTTTTCTGTAACGTCTCGTTGGAGAAGGAATCGACAACGGTGATGCCATGGCTGGCGAGGTTCGGCCTGGCCAGATCCGGGCGAGGCCGAGCTTGCTCAGCCATGGCGTCGCGTCGCCGTTGTCGTCGTTGGGCGAGACCGGCAACAGCAAGGCCATGGCTGGGCGAGGCCGAGCTCACCCAGATCTGGCCAAGTCGAGCCTCGCCCAGCCATGGCGTGGCTCTGCCATGGCCAGCGGCGCCGACGCTCGCCTCGCTTAGCGGCACCGATGTCGGCCTCGCTCCACGGCACCGACCCAGTGACCCCATTGGCCCTCTCCTCCAGTCACCGGTGATCTGTTTATTGGTTGAAGGAGGAAGAGAACAAAAATAAAAAAAATAACAAAAAGAAAGAAAAGAGAACAACAAAAACAAAAAATATTTAAAAAATATTAAAATACTATTGAAAATTGTTCCAGTAGCACCACGTCATCGCCGACCGGCCAAAGTTTGCCGGATGGATTGAATTTGTAAAAATGCAAAAGATTTAGGATTGAATTGGCACAAAAAAAAGGTTTATGACTGAATTGGCTCAAATTCAAAAGGTTTAGGATTGAATCAGCAAAATTAAAAGATTTAGGACTGAATTAGCAAAAGTACAATAGGTTTAGGACTTTTTTTGACAATTTTCCCTGATTTGAAGTGAGGATGAATAATGTCACACCACATATTTTGTGAGAATTAGTTCTCTAAGTTTCCCTAGATCAGTTGAATTTGGCGAACACGATTTTTCACGGACGGTCTTCTCAGATGACGCCTCTTTTGCTCTCATGTTCAAGTAGTGACTCTGTTGGGCATCAACAGGACAGAAAGACATTGAAGAAGCAGTTAAAAAACTTATTGAAACCGTCTTATAGTTGAAGAGTGCCTGGCAAGAGTTTCCACAACTTTCGCATGAATACACCAGCACGCTATGAAAATCGTATTTCGAGCGATATCTCTACGTCCTTCAAAGCAGATGAGAATAACCTTTCTCTGCTGAGCAAGTAGAAACTGCATTATAGAGAGTGCAACACTGAAAATCACATTTCGAGCGATATCTCTTCATCCTTTCATAGCCTCACTTTTGACCTGCCTCTTACAGTTTTAAGTAGGAACATCTATGCCTTCCAATTGAACTCATGCAATGATCATGGCTTTCTTGCTCAAACAAGAGCTAGAGGTCACGATTAGTGCAGATTTCAATAGAAAATCTGCAGAGTTCACTCTGTGACCACAGAACAACCCTACCACCGGTATCAACGGTAACACGGAAAAGGCTATTCCTTCGCTTTTCCCTGTCTATTTCTTAATGCTTCCCCAGTATATGAGAACACGAAAAGAATAAGATCCTAGAAAAGCACTTTGCATATACTTTGTTGGCTCTCCAACTTCTGCTCAACATAGCAAACATATTCCAGTTGCAGTCTATCATTCTATGAGCTGTACAGCTGCAATAGCCGGAATCTTTTCCCTCAACTTTTGCGTCAAAGCAACACGGACAGTCATAACCCCTGCTGCAGGTCCGCTCAGCCGAACTTTGACGACGTATCCATCAATCTGAACAAGCTCAAGTACACCGCCGCCTGTTCCCGCCAGGTATGGTCTTATCTCCGCCAGCACCTGAACACAGGTCACTCGAACTCTTACTAACCGATTCTCAAGATAAAACAGAACTTATGCTACAACATATTTTGGGAAAAAAGGAAAGAATAAGAAGACTAATACGCGAGATTCCAAAAACCGAATAATTTGTACTGTATTTAGCTCAAGCATGAGACGGATCTTATGATTGGCACAAGGCCTAAAAGTGTAAAGAAGGACCGGGCAATTAGTACTGGTGATAACGAACTTCAATTATGATTAACCTTTTACTCCGCATGATGTTGTGATAACGATTTAAAGAACACACAGACGAGAATGAATGCAGGGCACGTTTCTTCATTTTACCTTTTCGATATTTTCTTCATTCAACTCGAGGCCAGTTTCAGTGTCCATGATCTGCTCGACGGCCATAATTTCAGGTATCTTATCGCGCAAGCGAGTTTCGATGCCCATCTTCAGAGTCATCGTCGAGCTCGGGCACGACCCACATGCTCCTTGGAGTTTCAGCACCACGACAAGCCCATCTATCTCATGCAAGGCTACATTGCCTCCGTCGGCCATCAAACCAGGCCTCACCTCAACCAAAACCTTCTCCACATTCTCCTCGGTCAATGGGAGAACGCACCTAGGCAAAACGACAGGTCCTACAACATTAGAATTTTGCGACCAGAATCAGGAGATCGGCGTACCAGCCAAAACCAGAAAGCAAATATTGTTGTACCGACACATGCTTGCCATAAATCAAATGACCATATCCAATCAAATTTGGATTGGATGTTCTTAATCATTCGGAGCCGCCTTAGTTACCAAATAACAAATGCACTTGCTACTGCTCTAGTGCCCCTTTAGCGTCCACCAACATCTCTTTCTACAAAATTGAAATCAAGCAGTCTGAAAATCTCGCGCTTCGAACCCAGTTCATCCATGTACTAAAACCTGTTCCTGCTTTACACTCTGAGCAACCTAACAGGACATGCTATGATGTTGATACAGAAGAGCAATATCTGTGAAAACTCACTTAACATGTGCAGAATCCATTCTAATTCTGATCAATTCGAACAAGAACAATACTGGGCACAAATCAAATTTCTTCTTTTTTGTTTTATTACCTCTTGTTTTTCCCCGGAAATGCTTCGACTTGCATCGGAACAACCTCGTGGTGTCAAAATGACCTTTAAGAAAGGAGCATTTTCTTGAAGAGAAACCTCCACAATCTGCACTAAAATTCTGGAACCAGAAAGACCAAAAAAAAAACCAAAGAGAAGTAAACCAATGTTCATCAAGTGCATTATCATCACCAAGACAGCATGAAAGTACCAACATGGGACCAAATTAAAGTACTAAAAAAGGGAAAAAGAAGAAGAAGAAAAGAGTACCTTGTAGAGGGATGGAGAGTAATTGCAGGGTGAGGCCATCTTAGAACATGAAAGAGGCGCCTCAAGTACCCGCATTTTCTTGATTTCGCTTCTTTCCTCGGATGATTTATTGCTTGAACGTGATGCCCATCAAAGCGAAGAAGCTGAAACTGATCGAAACAGGCGAAGGATGCACCAGCAATGGCCGACCCAATTCAATTCGTCAATTTCCTTCCTCAGTTCCTGGTGTCCGCTCGGTCGCTTCTATCGTTGCTGCCATTTTTTTCTGGTTGAAAATGGCGATAAAGGGCAAAAAAAAGAAAAAAAAAGATTTCTTTGATCTATATATGGAGTGGGTGAGGATGAAGGAGAAAATTGAAACTGCCAACTGATTTTTGCGCCATGATCTTGTGGATAGAAATAGAATAAGAACGCCAACAACAACGCCCACAAGTGAGAGAGGGGAGGAATGAAGCCACGTCGGAGCATTTCCAAAGTGGGCCTCTTGGGCCTTGAAGCCCATTTCAACTACCCCACACGTTTTTCCCACGTCGGAGCATTTCCAAAGTGGGCCTATTGGGCCTTGAAGGCCCTTTCAACTACCCATGTCGGTGCAATACCCCTTCAGCTGGAGAGTCAAACATGTTATAACCTTTGTGCCCATGGGAAATCTTGGGTTGCTTTGCTTTTGTACAATCCATATATAAATAGCATTAACTGATAAAAAAAATAATGCTATTTATGTATAGAAAACCTTGATGGGGTCCTTTGTCATCACTTTGAATCATCAATACTTCAGATCTCTTGTTGATGGTCGGGAATATTGTCAAAAAGGTTCTAAACCTTTTGCACTTTTTCCAATTAAGTCATAAATCTTTTAAGTTTGCCGATTCAGTTTTAAACTTCAATCCTATTGGCCGAAAATCGCTGACGTGGATGCCGGTCGTCTTACATAGCACCACCGGCTCTGCTCTCTTTAGCACCGCAGAGGCCATGCCCCACCCCTTCGTTGCGCACCGCCACCATCGCCAGCGGTTGCACAACATTGTTGTCGCCTGTGTTGTCATGCTGCTTCCTTCCTCTACGTTGACACCCTTCGTGTGCCTCATATTTGGTTCGGCTCGACTTGACAGACGCACAAGTTCCCCCCTCTCTCCACTTCGCCCTCCACCATCTTCGTCCCTTCAGCCCTCGGTCTCCCTCCTTCGCATTGCTGCCACCATCGATCAAGACGAGATGGAGGCGGAGGTGCCGAGGCGCGGCGGTGATGCGGTGTAAGGAAGAGGGAAGAGAGGAAGGAGATGGAGAGAATAGTGAGTGCTGTTAGTGTACTTTATTTATTTAGTTTAGTTAGTATGAACCGCCATCTATCATTTAAGTTCCTTTCAATGGGATGCTTCATCGATTCGAGACGTCTCCTTTTTGTCTTTCCCATGAACTTTCAAACAGCCCATGATTGTATTTTTTCTAAGGGCCAAAATGATGTACTTTGGCGGCGTCTTGTGTTTAGATTACACTAGAAAAACTTGGCAGCTTGAGGAAGTAACAAGCCCGTGAACTCTCACGTTTCTGTCACAGTTTTGTCTACTTACACGTCATAAACTTATCTTTTTGTCCAACAAAACAAGATACAACCATCTATTCCATGAATTAGACCTAAGGAATCACACATAGACGATTCTACTGCGCATTTTACTAGTAATAAGTCATTATGACACATACCCTATTCACGATTATATTACTAGCCGGAAAGTTTCGCTACATCCGCTCCTCTCAAATAGAAATTGCTCACTTCGTACATTCATCGCGACCATGTATCATCGGCATGTGTCGTTGCAAACCAACGATAAATTCCAATACGAAGAAAGTTCCCTTTCAATAACACAGCGATTACTTTCTTGAAAAGTCACCCGTTCCCTTTTCCATGTCAACCATGCAATTGATGTATGAAATAAGATCTCATTTTATGCATATATCATTATAGAGAGGGTGCTTTTTTTTTTTGAAAGGAGAATTCAACTCATCCATGGCATCTCAAATTCAATTGGCTAGGATGAATGAACAATTTAAATTAGAGGTATTTATCTGCATTGATTTAAAGTTTGACTTTTGCTGTTGATTATTATTCTATTATAATCAAATAAGCCTTGTTGGCACATGCTACGAACAAAGAAATGCATTCATAAACATGAATTTCCTGGAATTCCTTATTCGTCAGGGGATTTGATTTATCATACAAAGTCATCGCCATTGATCAAATCTCGCTATTTTCGCCAACAACCTTGTTATTCTGCTCTCTCACGAAGTCCTGACCACTACAATAGAACTCGGCTTAAATCATAGACCAAAGATATAGTTCTAGTTGGGGCGAGTGCAATCGATCCTAATCTCGCCCTGGTTCCCAGTCTTGACCCCGATCCGACCCATCTTCGTGATCGCGGCGACGAAGGCCTGTTGGAACGCCGCGTTGTTCGACGCGAACAGGTTGACCGTGGCCCTCGACCTCGGATCGGAGAACAACGTCTGGTCGGAGGTGAAGAGGCCCTTTCCTTGTTGGAGGTTCTTGTAGTAGGCGTTGTCGAAACTCCGAGGTGTCGCGGGGTCCATGTTGATGGCGATCCGGGGGTCCACGTTGATCGGGCACATCTGCCTCAGCTGCAGTGCATAGCCAAAGTTCAAGGTCGGGTCGATCCGCCTTGCCGGGCTGAAGTTGTAGATCCGCCTGGAGAATTTGCCGCAGTGAGAGAATCCAATCGTGTGCGCACCTAATGTTATCCGGGAAAAACTCAACTTTAGCGTTTGAAATTGAATAATTTTGTTCACTTGTCAATGACAATATTCTATAATGAAAGAGAGTGTGATTATTTCAGGACCACGATAAACATTAGACTACAACCGTCTGAGCTATGATATGTTATTGTTATGTACATGAATCTATAGCTAATTAAGTGGACTATAATGCTTGCCTAGTTGTCTAGCACATTGCTCCAATAAGAGGCAATTGGGTATCTATCAACACTTCTCTTCCACTTCCTATGATTATATTTAGATATTAGACAAGGATGTGTTGCATAAAAGTGGAAGTTGTCAATTGTCATGCATCTTGACTTGACGGCTTACCTAATTTCCGCAAAGCCATTTTACTCTTTCATGTCGATTTTGCAAATTACATTAAAACAATTAGAGCTTCTGCTGTAATAATTCTGTAACTTAGAATTCTGTGTCACTCCTAGGCTCCGTTTATTTCGTGAAAAATAAATAATTTGAAAAATATTTTCCTAAAAATAAGCCACTGTAATGTTTGAGATAATTAGTTAATGGAGAAGGGTTTCATTGTAGACAACAATTATGTCTAAATATTTTAATGGACAACGAAAGTAATTTTTTATTCGCTTATTTTTGTAAGTGATATAAGCTATTAATTTAAGAAAAATATTTTTCAAAACATTCATTTTCTGCGAAACAAACGAAGCGTTAGTAACAATTCATCGGAAAGAACTCGTTAGTATTTGTTTATACAAATAACAACAAAAACACTAATACTTTTAATTAATATACTTATGCAGGAAAAGGTACTTGGCTTTGAGGGTGCAAAATACTTAAGTGAAAAAAAAGGATTAGCATGTAATTACATGGTCTATTGATCTCTTTTCTTAGTGATCCACTAAATCTCTTATTAAGGTGAAATTAATTACCTGATAAGGCGATCATGTCAGTTTGGGAGAGACCGTGCGAAGTGAACATGGAGTTGAGCTGGTCCAAATTGAAACCAGGCTGCGGAAGATTATGTTGAACACCAAGTTTAGTTGATACTCTTCCATCACGTCTCCCCAATTCAACACTATAGAATGGCCCACCTGCCTGCACAAAATTTCCAAAATTTTGCTAAGAGTAGCAAGTGATTATAACATGATCGCGCGACATTATCGAATTGCCGAAACCAAAAGAGAATGAAAATGAAGAAAATCAATTCTATACATACTATTGTTTCGTCATGTTGTGGAATAGAGTAGCATATTGGCATATTCCATAGTAGAGCACCCCATAAGAGTTCGAAAATTGTGTGCCTTTTAAAGTAATTTTTCTATAAATCCTCGAGTTTTATATATATGGTCTGCTATTCACAGGAGTGAAAAAGTTAGATCAATAATTGATCTCGTGAAATGAAAAAGTTTTGGAAAACGAATTTAGTGGAGGGCCCTTGTCGTACCAACGAAACGACATCTCTAGTGGCAAGAGCCAAGATATCGGCACAGGAGACTTTGTTCCTGCACTGAGGAACACTATCCACTGCCGCCTTAGCTTTGTTCACCGTGTCGAACCCGTCGCCGGCGAGCGACAGATCATCGGGATGGTCTTTTTCGGCATTGCTGGTGGCCGACGCTATGAGCACCGACGCGTCGCATCCCTAATCAAATCCCCGAAAGGAAAAAATAGACACAAAATCAACAATCACAACGTTATGTATAGAAGCTAACAAATTCATGACCCGATGTATAGAATACTGTTTTTCGAAAACCGACCCTGACGAAGCAATCGTGGAAGAAGAGGCGGAGAGTCGCGGGGGCGGTGATGAATGTCTGCTGGAACTTCTTGGTCACGGCCGACCGGACCAGGGACTCGACGTTCGGGCACGTGTTCTTGTAGAAACCGGTCCTGAGCTGCGCCGAAACCGCGCTCAACAGAAGAGCGAAGCTCAGAGACGACACCAGAAACCTACGACCATCCATTGTCTGAAGATGATGCCTGTTTCTGGTTGTTGCGTCACATGCATCCGATGGGGTTGGCCATTACCCTAAGCCACCTATTTATACACAAAATCTCCAGAGAAATGAATTTTCTTGGCAGGTCACAGTCTGGACTGTAGATGAACATGCTGGTTCTTTTCGGATTGAGGTGGGAATGTGGCGAGAAGAGAGAGCATTAGAAAATATGATTATGGGCATGTCGTGTTCATGCAAGTAAACAACATTAAAAGATGGGATAATGACACAAATGGTCCTTCAACTTGCCAAATGTGCATTGTGATCCATAAGCTTTAGCCTAATGTTCAATGTGGTCTCTGAACTTTTGGTACATGTCCAATATAGTCCTTGAATTATATGAAAATGTTCAATGCAGTCCTTCCATTAATTTAAGATCAGAGACAACACTGAACATCTTCATATAGTCTAGGGACTAAATTGAACGTATACCAAAAGTCCAAGGACCACATTGAACAAATTAAAAGCTCAAGGACCACATTACATATTAGACTAAAGTCCATGGATCACATTGAACAAATTAAAAGTTCATGGACCATTTATGCCATTTTCCCCGAAAGACAACGAGGCTTGCACATGATTACGAGTGGGCCTGTGGGACGAGTTCGTCTGATTCCTTCTGTTCTCATCTTGAGCTTGGTAGGATCACGACGAAGCATATAAGCCTACAGACATACAATTAAAGCAAGAAATAGAAAATTAAATTTGGTTCCAATTATTTACACACTGACAAACAATTGCAGAAGATTCTCCTACACGGCCTTTTTAAAACTAAGTCGAGTCTTCATGAGCACCCCGAATCACGAGAGGGCAAGACCTAAACCAGGTCCCTCCAAATTTATATGGCTGTTGAGCATGTGACTTGCAGGGCGTAACTTATGTCATTGCGTAAATTGGGGGAACTCCTACTAGGGGGAACTCCTAATATTATGGTTAAACTTATCTGCCATATATAGTATAAGAGTGGGGATACAAAAAGGGTATAAACATATTAAAGGAAACAAAACATAGTAGATGTACAGATACAAAAATTTTCCATTTTACATTTTATATCTGTAGTTGGCAACCGTAGAGAATAGGAAATGAATCTTTATGCGAGTTCTCCACCTCAAGTTGTAAGACGGCCGGCGATGACTGGATTGCCACGTCAGATTAGTTAGGCCAGATTTAGTCTAAAGAACATGATTGCACTTCCCCTCAAATATTTGGGGACTAAATTGGTTTTGTTAAAATGTTATGGACTCGATTGATTTTCGTATAATAGTTTTATGACTGATTGTGCAAACTTTCCCTCAAAATGTGATCAACAGTTTAGGAAATCTTAATTTTAACTTTTCTCAAAGAAAAATGAATGAATGAATGATGTCCACCGCCGGCCGACATTCACCGTTGGCCGGCCGGCATGTGTTAGTTGCAACATGTGGACCGGCTTGTAAGAATGCCGGTTCAGCGAGGAACTAGCACCGGTCCGTGCCACTGGGCCCAATTCGCTGGGGGACACGCAAGCCCAACGAGAGCTTGGGCGCGGCCCTCGAGGCGCCGCGAAAATGTCCCTGAATGCGTGAGATTGGGCTTTGTAAGCCTGGATCGGTGTTTCGTAGCCCTTATGCATCATTCTTCTTTAGGGGTAAAAGTTTTGCTTATAAGATAAAATACAAATGTCTCATTTAAGCTATGTTTGGTCTAAGCTTTCTCTCTTGTGATTTTGGCTCTTTTTGAACAGAATTTGATGCTTTCTTATTCTTGTGGTAATTTTGTTACAGGTGTTAAAGCTCCGTTAGGCAAAGGGACTGGTCTTTAAGAAAAAATCAGAAATTTTGCATGTATAGGTCGTCGCAATGTTGAAATGAATTTTTGAAATCATGAAACCCCTGTCGTATGCTGCTAGATGTAGAAATAAAACTTGATATAAAATAGGCCGTCGTTCTATTGAAATTAATTTATGAAATACCCATATTTTGTAACATAATGAGCCTTTCTGTTGTTGAAATCAATACAGATATGATTTTGGATAATTGAAGTGTGATTGTTTTACTACTTAAAAAATAGGACGTCCTACGTGGCACAGCCAACTCCAGTGGCCGACGAGGGTGGCTGGCCCTCACCGGTCTTGATAGAAAATAAAAGAAAGAAAAAAAAGAAAAAAGAAAAATTTGTAAGATATTCAATTCATAAAAAAATTACAAAATAAAAATTGTTCATGTCAGCCGGCCATCCTATGTGGCACTACCAACGTCCAAGTCATTGAGTTTCGGTTAAAATTGGCCAGATGGGCTGTCAAAACGTGAAAATGTTTAGAACTGAATTGGCAATATTGAAAAATTTAGGACCGAATTGGCCAAAGTGTAATAGGTTTAGGACTTTTTAGATAGTTTTCTTGTAATATTGAAAATGCATGCTTTTAAAAATATCAAACGCTGCCTTGAAATTACATGTTCCTGGGAAATCATAGGCTGCCTTGATTCTGCGCACTGACTTCGAATTATCAGTAATCGTGTCCGTTTGATTGAATGTTGTTTCAATGGGGGATGGAAATTCTTGCCTTTCTTGGCTTGTTGCTCGTCATGGATCGGAAGCATCTATTAGTTTAAATTGCTTATACTTTTCCTATTATGTCAATGAATAAATTTAGTTTTGCCAGGCAAATAACTTGCAATTAATGAGCCACCCCTTATGATTACTAGCTAAATACATGGATTACTGGTTAAATAACTCCTGCTTTGCACAGGTTCAATCTACGATATGAAGGGAGACCACACGTCGAAATTTTGACGAACGGGTAGATGCATATGCAAAAGAAACTGTGGTAGAACCAAAAGCTTCAAGTTGATAGGTAAATGGAGACCACATGTATATAAATAACATATGAAACTCATTGTCAAGCGATGTGAGATATTTCAACATGATATAGGTGTAAGTTGCCATTATAAACTTTGGCAGCGCCCTAAGATCACCATAATTAGATACGCGAATCACAATAATCAAGTAGAGAGTTTTACGCACATTGTTTTGGATTCATCGTTCTTGATGTGGAATAGCGAAGATCCGATGCTCAAGAGTTTCTCTTGTAAAACCCCCTTTATACACTGGTTTCAATGAGACGGCCCCTCACGTATTGCTTCTGATGACTCTTTATGTGAGGTTATGTGGACATTCGGGTTTACAAGAGGGACTTAAGCTCTATTTATAGAATCTCCAACATATCCCCTCATTATGGATAAGGTTTGACTCGGCCCACACTATCCAGTCCCATATTAGACTAATTAGGAAATTGTATATCTTTTCTTTATCAGACCAATTAATAATTGCAATAATAATTAATAAAGCCCACATAATATATATTATTACATTCTCCCAGTTGGGCTATATTAAAATTGCAATGTATATGCACATATTTATATTGGTCTAGAGATAAGCCTTAATAGTCAATCTGATCCCATAAAGTCTCAAACACCGAATCATGCCAATAACTGCATCAAAAGACACAGAGCCATCCATGGTCACAAGTGTTCTTAACTTTACTGATATGGATTTAATATGGTAGTGTGGCAAATAGATAACACCTCAAATAATAGAGAAAAATTAATGTGTTACCCTCCATGTCAGTTACCATTCTCTTACTTTATGTGTTACGAAACCTGATGTGCCACAAGAGAATTTCCTTATGGTTCCAATGAACCCACATATGTCTTACCTTTATAGTTAACTATACTTTATGTGTAACAAGACATATGTTTTTGGCTAAAAATAAATGCCCCAGCCATCACTCAAGATTTACACAACCCTTGAAATTTTCACCTTATGTATGTACTCAATACTAACACATTCGTGAAAAATTTATTGAATGCATACGAGCCAATACATGACAAAATTGTTACTAAATATAACAGAACACATATGTGAACTTTATTAGAGCATTATCGAAAACAGCTCCCACTAAACAACAGCATCCCATGATGCTTCTAAGCCCAACAAATGACATGTTGTAACATCATCCCATGATGCTTTGAAGGATGCTTCGAAGCCCATGCTTATGACATGTCGTTCAAATATACAAGGGCGAGACCTTTAGTTAGTGGGTTTGCAACCATTATCATCTATGAAAATTTGCTCTACTTTAGTATCACCTTTCTCATTTGTTACCTTTATGGTCGAAGAACTTGACCGCTAGATCCTTAGACCCCTTGAGACCTCCGTCATTGTTAATAAACAACATTGCAGAGTTACTTGTCTCAATACAACCGTACGGGCCTTTCAACAAAGTCAAATATTACCAACTCCCTAATGAGGTTCCGGAGTCTAATAGCCTGAGTAGCAGTTGAAAATCATACTATAAACTCTGCTTACTTCATAAAAGATAATACTGTTTTTTGTTTCTCGCTTTTCCATAATACTGCACCTTCCTTTAACATACAAACATATATCTAATTATCATCTTCACGTCATCTAGATAGCTAGCAAAGTCTGAATCCTAATAGACTACTAACTGCAGGTTCTGAACATGTCTGTTAATCAGCATATAGTCTTTTGTCCTCTTTGAGTACCTCAAAATATTCTTAGCAGTAACCCAGTGATTGTGTCCTGGATCTGACCGATATCTACTTAGAAGTCTCATCGCAAAAGCAACATCTGGTCTGGTACAAACTTGAGCATACATTATGCTCTCATGTGCACCAGCATATGGTACATTCTTTATTTGGGTTTTCTTAATATCTGTATGAGGATACTATGACAGATTCAATTTATTGCCCTTAATGATAGGAGTAATTCCTGACTTGTAATACTGCATACTGAATCTTTGCACAATTACGATCAACATATATCCTATGAAATAAACCCAATACACGGCAAGAACGATCCATATGAATCTCAATGCCTAGGACAAAATACTCCTCACCAAAATCAATCATGTCAAAATGCTTTGACAACATCCACTTCACCTCATGCAGTAATTCAAGAAAACTGCTCTTAGGCAAGATATCGTCTACATAAAGCACTAGGAAGATAGATTCCTCCAACTGACCTTGCAGTATATACACTGGTCCACTTTATTCTTGACATAACCGAATGAAGTGACAACACTATGAAACTTCAAATACCATTTCTGGAAACTTGCTTGAGGCCATAAATAGACTTTTTTAGTCTACACACAAGCTCACCTGAATCATTAGTTGCAAAACCTTTGAGTTATATCATAAAGACTTCTTCATCAAGGTCTCTATTCAGAAAAAAAGTTTTAACATCCATATGGTAAAGCTCATTATCATAATGAGCTATTAATGCCATAATCACTATGAAAAAATCTTTAGGAGAGACTGAAGAAGAAAAAAAAATTATTTTAAGCTTACTCATTCTCTATGAGTGAAAAATTTGGCTATCGGACTACCTTTAAACTTCTCAATCTTTCATTTGGAGTCTCTTTTAGTTTTATACACCCAATTGAAGCCGATGGACTTGTGACCTTTAGGCATGTCAACAAACTTTCAAACACTTTATGTTTCATAGACTGCATCTCGTATATCAAAGCACCCAACCACAGTTTTGATTGAGGATAAGAAATAACATGTGTATAAGTTACTAGATAAATCATATAGCCGATATTGTAGTCATACTCTCCCAGATAGACTATACAGTGCGGTGGTATAGCGATCGTCTCTACTCGATAGATCTATTAAGTAGAACTACTTTAACCTTATCATGTGCTTGTGGGGTTTGATAAACTTCATCAGGAAATGTCACATTAACAAGATCCAGAACCCCGATAAGTTTAGTTTGTAGTTTAGGAGTCTTCACGATCCTATATAAGCAGAGAAAAATGGCACAATAATCCCCACCGTACTGTTATATTTAATAGTCTGTAAGCAGATACATTTTCCGGCCTCATCAAACTCCAACAATTTAGCTATCTGTGATTCCACAATTCTCGTTCCTCCATTGAGATCATAAAATCAATACCCCTTTGAATAATCTGGGTAAGGTACGAAGTAAAACTAAGTGGTTCTAGAGTCCAACTTCTCTAATGTTGGATTATGTAACTTTACTTCTGCAGGACAACCTCAAACCTTAATATGGCTTAAACTAGATTTACGTCCAATCCAAGACTCAAAGGAAGTCAATGGAACAGCTTTGGTAGAAACGTAATTCACAACGTAAAGGGCCGCTTTGAAAGTTTCACCCCACAGAAAATCATATAAGTTGGTTTTACAAATCATACTCCTCATAATATCCATATGGGTGTGATTTTACCTTTTGGCCACACCTTTTAATTCAAGACTCCCACGAATAGTAAACTGAATTACTATCCCAGAATCCTCTTAAGCATTTGGTAAATGGCTCTTTAAGCTATCCAGCATCGACATGCTTGCCAAAATACTCACTACCTCAATCAAATCAGATAACCTTTATGACTTTTCCCAATTGTTTCTTGAATTTAGTCTGAAATATCTTGAACTTGTCAAGAAAACCAAACTTTACTTTAATCAAGTATAGATAACCATATAGGGAATAATCGTCAATAAATGTGATGAAATAAAAATTTCTATTCAAGATTTCCGTATAGGGTCCACTGATATTAGTATGTATGACCTCCAACAGGTCAGACCTACAGACTGCAGTTTTATCTTTTTCTTAGTCATCTTACCTCTACAATAGTTTACGCATGTGTCTATGTCACTTTTAAGAGTGGGTAGAATGTTTGACTTTATCAGTCTTTCCACTCTTTCCTTAGAGATATGACCAAGACGTTCATACCATAACACGTAAAATTGTTCCTTAGGTAGAGGTCTTTTGAAAATAACTTTTTCAACCATATAAGCGACGAATGTATCATTGGGAGTTAAACATAATATGTATAACCCATTGGACATATAGCAGCACCTAACCTTATTTGAATCAAAGAACATAGAAATACTATTGTTCCTTATTTCAAAAGAGTAGTTACACAAGTCCGGACTTTATAAGGAAATAAAGTCCCATCTTTAAAGAAAGTACATAAAATATGTTTCTTAATGTCAAATTAAAACCAAAATCCAGAATGACATTCCCACGAACTCAACGTTCACTTTATAGTTGTTTCCTATAGTGAGCTATGATTCATCCTTATTTGGCTTCCTCCGATTTATGAATCCTTGTATGGTAAACGCAACATGATTTGTTGCACTGCTATCTAGCCACCACAAACAAGATGGAGCTTTTTACAGATTAGATTCACAAACCAATGCCAAAGAATCATTACATTTATGCTCACGTTTAGACAACCAAGTTTTTTATATATCGCATTCTTACTTTATGTGACCATTCTTCTTACAAAAGAAGTTGCGATCACCATCCTTCTTAGAGGATGCTTTCATGGATCCAAACTGTCAGAATGACCGGTGGTTTTATGAGTTTCTTTATGAGTATGATTTCTGAACCTTTTAATATGCAATTCTACCATCTTCAAGACGTAATCTCTGAACCTGCCAGAATCATCATACTTGATGTTAAAGAGTCATTACAGATGTGTCCCACTCTCAACATTAGACGAGACATGGTTCCAAGCCTCCAAGGCTTATTTCATTTATCTAACAGTGCAGTTAGCTGGCAAAATACTTTTCAAGTGTTCTTTAATGGATCACTTCATAGTAAGCAGATCCTATTGCTTTTGTTATTTAAAGCAACACATAGTGCTTTCCAGGGTTCCTCACCAATGTCAGTGAGTTCTGAGAGCTTATACTTAATAAGAGCAATATAAATATTCACCAGCTATATCGCAAACAGAAAATCCTCATTCAATTTCTTGAAAAATTGAACCTATATAAACCTCAATTATAATAGAGTTGCAATTTACTGATAAGGTGACTTGAAAATATCAATGTATACAATTAGCATAATGTGAAATTTTAGCTTGAGAGTTACATGCATCATCATGTAATCATATTTGGGCAGAATACATGATATGTAGTTGTATACTCTCTACATTACATCGGCCATGGGAATATATTTTAATCTTCGTTAATTCATCACCTTTGGGTGTATGAAAAGACTTAGATTAGTCAATCCTCAACTATATGATGTATATGTAACCCTCCATGAAACAATACGCAATTACCTCCTTTGGGAGTATAACCACGTATTAAAACAAGAGACATCCCAATACTTTATAAACCATTATTTATTAAATCCAACCAAGTGTGCCACTTTGGCTGTCATAACCCAATTGAATTTACGGAATTTGGGATATAAATTTTATATTTCACATTGTCTGTATATTTAAACGTAATTTTCAATTTAGTGACATGGGCAATTAGTCACAAAATTACGTACCATGCTAATAACATTGATCCAATCAACAATACATGTTAAAAATGTACATGTAGTTGATAAATTTTACTCTACACAATCCGTATGTGATACTTACATGTGAGCTTGCACCTGTATTTCATAAATCCAGAGAGAAATACATAGAAAAATACAAAAATACCCAAACAATTCACGTATTTAGGGTTCCGTAGTATTTTCATTCCATAAAAACATCAAACATGAAAGTCGCCGATCGGAGCTGTCACACCCCCTCACGCGCTGACACGTGCGAAGCACGTGTTCGATCCTCAGCCGGTCTTTAAAATTGGTCCGATCAGTTTAGCCGATCTAACCGCTACCCCCTTAATTGACCGGTGAACTAGGTCATGCGAGCCGGCCAGACCGGTCGTTATCGGAGGGCCCGAGTCAATAGTTAACTGGTCAGGTTGGGGTCACGAGTCGGATCGGGTCACCGAGTCGGGTCGTGTCTTATCTGGACTGAGATGATGTCAGATGACGTCAGCCCTGCACGTGTCGAGCACGTGCGGAGTCGGGTCTAGCAAGCGTGGGGATTCTTGCACGTGGCCGCCAAAACAATTTCCTCATCCAATTCTCCGTAATGTACCGTTCACTGACCCATTATCCAGTACGCAAGAGGAAATATCTTAAAAAACTTGCACTATCTTTTTAAGTTGAATTACGGGAATCAATCACGAGATAAGAAGCACCTTTTAGCGTTCCTGTAAAATACAAAAGCGCCTGCTCGCACAAATCTGTATCTCCATTCTCAGTATAATATTGGAGTTAGAGGACTTTCTACACAAACAAAAAGTAGGGAACCATGGGCAAAGTTGTTGCTTTGACACGTACGTGCAGGCGAGTTCGCATGAATGAAGTATCTGTTAGCGCGTGGCGGCGCGTTCGGCGATTGTCGACGATGATCTATTTATGGTTTTGCTCGTCTCGACGAGTACATTTCGAATATATGATTAAAATTAACTTTTGATGAAGATAAAATTTCGAAAATAGCCAAAAATGTGAATTTGTGACCTAAATTATGGTTGCTCTAATACCATATGTAAGCTGCGATTATAAACTTTAGCAGTGTCATAAGATTACCATAATTAGATACACGAATCACAATAATCAAGTAGAGATTTTTACGCACCTTGTTTCAGATCCATCATTCTTGATGCGAATAGCGAAGATCCGATGCTCAAGACCTTCTCTTGTAAAACCCCCTTTATACATTGGCTTCAATAAGATGATCCCTCACGTATCGCTTCTGACAACTCTTTCTGTGAGGTTATGTGGACATTTAAGTTTACAAGAGGGACTTAAGCTCTATTTATAGAGTCTCTAACATATCTCCTCTTTATGGATAAGGTTTGACTAAGCCCACAATATCCAGTCCCATATTAGACTAATTAGGAAACTGTATATCTTTTCTTTGTCAGACCAATTAATAATTGCAATAATAATTAATAAAGCTCACATAATATATATTATTACAATAGAAACAAAATGTCCTTAATTTAAATCTTCTAGTGTTGCGTCCTAACTCTCGGGCATGCGACAACCCTACCAAACGCCTCAGGTCAAGGGACGACATCCCAAGCATGTCATTGACCCATTCATTTTATCTTGCAATTAAGCGCACACGGAACAAACAGCAACCCAAATAGAAATAATAACAGGGACAGTTAGTAGGAAAAATAACAACCAACAACAGCAAAAAATATTTTTATTTATTTACTGTTAACCCAAGGGAAGCGAACACATCTACAAGCCTACTCTTCAGGGCTACTTCCTAAGACCATCAAAAAAAAGATACCGGGTCAGGGCTAAGGGCTAATTACGTCAACCAAAAACTACCACCAAAAAGGGGCCTCCGCTTCCATGCTCGTTCAAAGGCTGTGATGACTAGGCCAGTCGTGGTAACCAGGCGGAGTCTCAGGATCCTCCTCGTCCGAGTCGAGTTTAGGATCCACCACCTCCCCATCAGAGGTATCAAGATCCATCGGATCCCACGTTCGGATTGCAGGGGGCGCAATCGGGGGTCCATCGAACCCCGAATGGGCCTGAAGAGATCATCCCTATGACGGACGAACTAGGCCTTAAAGCGACGAGGCACCAAGTACCCCATCCCTTCTTTGATCCAGAGGGTCGTTACATGATGCTCCCACATGCAATCAGAATTTGGGATCGGATGGTATGAGATATCAAAAGATTAGTCGAGAGGCACCCCAAACCGGACTGGACGGGCTTCCATACTACGGACTTGAAAACAATTAACAACAACAAACGAGATATAAAATCTCCGTGAGTCAACGCCTAAGTCTGAGTAGGACGTCGATTCACCCAGGCGGCCTAAACATACAAAGCAAAACGATGGCAGATCAATAGTGTATAATGCACGCCACGCTCTAGCTACCAAACGGATAGATACCACTCGACAGCCAATAATCAAACACATGCAAACTTACCCTGCCTTGGCCTACACATTAGTGATCACGTGGCATTCAATCAAGTCCGGCAAAGCATACAACCAGAACACCAATCAATAGATCATGCATAATACAACACGCGTGTTCCAGTTATTAATGCAAGAGATACTCCACTCTCGTCACAGCACAGCCCGACCGCTAGTGCTCTTCCGGTAGGACCGAGCGTCGTTTCGTCCCATCTAGCGACAGCAACCGATAGCCCCTCGGACTCCCAAGGCGGACATACCAGGCTTTCCGGTAAGGAACTTCGGTCCATCACAAGCTACAACTGGCATCTGATTAGCCGTGTGATTTCGGCCCAGCCGGCACGAACTGTCGTGCATCCAATAAGCTGTGTGAATCCGACCCAACCGGCACGGGCATATCAGGCGACGAACCCAGTTCATCAAGGGTACCGCCACGTCCCCAGTTACGTTAGGGTGACCCTCAACCATCGTGTAACCACACAAACACACCAGGCAATCAAGCCAGTTCATATCTTCAAATTTAGTCAAATGCAGTCACATTCACAATCATGCTCAAAACTCGGCTGGCAGCCGTTTTCATGTTCGAAGGACTCAATTGATCACACGGACATTCGATTTCAATTAAACATGACGTTCTGACTTAGGTGATCACTCAATAGATCTACGCAATTAAACACTAAAGTCAATTAGCAATCATCCAATCAGCATCCCATAACTATTGATAAATAACAGATAAATAACTCAAATTAGACTATTTATCTCCACAATAGTTAATTAAACAGTGATAACTAATTAACCCGGCCTCAGTTAATTAACCGATCACGATCACCCAAGGCAACTACAATTAATCTGTTCTAACCACCGGTAACTAGTTAATCTAATCATGATAACTAATTAATCTAACCACGGTAACTAATTAATCTAGTCATAAGTGCAATTAACGACCTAATCAGAGATTAGGGGTTAACCCACAACGATGACCGGCGATGACGACGGCGGTGCGGCTTCGACTCAGCTCGGTTCGGGGTCGCGGACGCAGCTACGATGACGGCGGAAGACGGTGACTCGCAGACGGCTCGGAACGACGGTGGACAGCGGCGACGGCGCGAAGGGCGCAGGTCACCGCACTGCAGCGACGGCGAGCTCTACGGGGGCAACGGTAAGGCGGCTCACTGGGCGACGGGGCTCGAGAACGACGGGACGGCGAGGTTGAGGTGGGTCTAGGCGGCCAGGGCTCACAGACAACAGACGGCGACCAACAGCAACGAAGGGGGAGCCGCGGGCCTCGGTGAGCTCGGCGGAGCTCGGCGATGGCGACTGGTGATGACGAAAGGAGGAGGAGGGAATGGCGTCGAGGGTGGCCGAGGGGAAGAGAGGAGAGGGAGTTTGGGTTTGTGGGGGTTGGCGGCGAGTGGCGGAGGAACGCGGCGGCGGGGCCGCGGGGGTGACGGCGATGGACGGGGACGGCGGTGGAGGTGGCTGGCGCGCGCAAGGGAGGAGGAAGGGGAGAGGAAGTTCGGCCAAGGGGGGAGAGAGAGAGAGAGAGAGAGAGAGAGAGAGAGAGAGAGAGAGAGAAAAGAGGGAAAAAGGAGGAGAGAGAGGGTGATGGTGATGGGTGGTTGGGTGATTTGAGAGGTGGGCCCACCAAGGGTCAAGTCTCGTTAATGATTTTCGGCTTATATGAATAATATCTAAGGGTAAAACGGTCATTTGGTAATTCGAGACTGGTTGGTCATTTGGCACAAACGAATGAAGGTATTTCGGTCAGGGTTAGGCTTGGGCGCGAAGGAATTCAAAGCTAAAGTCTACGGCGTGACTAAATTAACTAAACCCTACTGGCCTACGCTTCAGGGTCTATCCAGATCTTTCCAAATCAAACAAATTTGCGTTCGATAATTGTCCCTTAAATCTCAAAAATCCAATATTATTTATTTTACAAGTCTCGAAATTTCAAGGCGTCACATCTAGATCCCCTACTTGCCTCCCTATTACATATTTCCACCCCTATGGCTTAGGTCAAAAGTTCAGGTTACGCGTAATGGAGCGCGCGCGCGTATATAAATACATGTATATATATAAACATGTATATTTGTACATATATAGGTGGAGGAAAAATCTATGTATATAAATAGTATATAAATTTCATTGTCAAGTGACGTGGACGATTTCAAGTCTTTGTAAATGCCAACTAATAAATACATCTCGTTTGACAGTAGTACCTCATTTTCATTTCATCTCCAATGGATTGTCGAGTTGACTATTTTCCCATCATCAATTCAATAGGAACGACACTTAAATGATGTTTATGCCAACACTAAGGCTCCATTCGATTCGTGAAAAACAACTTTCAGAAAAATATTTTTTGGATTTTCCAGAATGAGTCAAGGAAAACATTTTTCGTTAATAGAAAAACTATCTTCAAAAGTGAAAAAAATAATTTCCTCTTTCTGAAAAGATGAAATTAGTTTTCCTCATCTTTCCTCCATGGACTCCTTTACATCCCTTCCTTTTTATTTATTGTTTATTTTTATTTTTCCATTCTTTTTTTAATTTTCTTTTCTTTTCCTTCTCCTTCTTCCTTCGTCGGCCACCGAGGCTGGCAGCCTAGCGACCGGCCATGATGGGGACCGACGAGCACGAGGCGCAGTCGATCCCAGCGAACTCGGGGCTTGCTAGATCTAGCTCGAGCCTTGCCGCCCGCAAGGCTCGAGCTCGCCTATTGCCAGTCGTAGACCGGTGATCGGCCGAAGATGAAGGGAAAAGAACAAAGAAAAAAGAAAAAGAAAAACAATTAAAAGTTCATTTTTTTTATTATAAAAGGCCAATAAAAAGAAAAGAAAAGAAGAAAAATAAAAATTATTAAAAGAAGTACACATAAGAAAATCAACCATATCAAATGAAGGAAAATATTTTTTGGATCTTTTTCAGATTTTAGCCAAACAAGGAAAAATATTGTCATTTTCTTAAAAAAAAAATGACTTTATGGAAAACATTTTCCAGAAACATTACATTTTTTCGCGAAACGAACAGAGCCTGTTTTCTTGGACTTCATATCCTAAGTCATTACAATGAAATCCAGGCAGAGGAAAGGATAACCAAAAAAAAAAAACAGATTTTTATTGGTCGTTATGGAAAAATATAAGGTATAATATGACAGAACGTTAAGAGGCCCGCAAAAGGCCCTCCAATAACCTTTAGAGAATTGAGGAGTCAAGATATTTCAATTCACCCTCGGCTATATTTATTGAAAAAATCGTTCAATCAATCCTAAACTTATTATACGGATATCAATTCAATCCTAAACTTTTCAATTTTTTCGATTAATTCCTAAAACCATGGTGTAAAATTTCAATGTAATCCTTCTGGCCAATGCAATGTAAATTACCAACTGCTGTATATCTAATCAATGCATCAAAGGGAATGCTTTGGCAACTTGTTACCAGATCAATCTAGCAACAAAACAACATCAAGGTGATGATCGTTGCACTGACTCTCCGGGGGGGTCAACTCAATCAGGTTGTCAACTGTGAATTGATCACATGAGTCCTGATCATTTCCGCCCTTGCTTCGTTGCATATAATGCGGCAATTGATCATATCCGCCCTTGCTTCGTTGCCTATAATGCGGCAATGATTGTATGTTGGTTGACCAGTCGCTTTAAAAATCTTAATTCGGTTCGTGCACTGAACCTAGACTAATGGTGCATTTGTTTCTCACCAAAAAAAAAAAAAAATTCGAGATATGGAAAACATTTCTCAAGAAATAATCGTTTTGTATCGGTTACAAAAATAAATGAACGAAAAAAATTATTGATGATGAAAATATTTTTCGTTGACTAATTCTTATGAGCAAAATCAGTCCTGCATAAAACAAATTCTTCTAAACATACCCTTCGTTGCCCGAAGAATAGCACCACGGCATTGGACATTTTTGAAGAGTATATATATATACTCGCAGATCGCATGCCGCATCCATAGCGAAAGGGGATGCCAATAAGTTAAAAAAAACGAAATTTAAAGAAAAAAGAACATTTGAACGAGCAGACCAAGAAACGATAAAACATCTGCTGACTTGGCGGATATTTTTTAATTTGGCTGTTGGTCAAATACTTTACGGAGTTCAATGTCCGATTAGTACTCCGTTTTGCCTGATTGGCCGCCGATTTCTTTTGCACCGTCAGAGACGGGTCGACAGCCAAAAAAAGACGGCTTCAAATTAGGATTGCGGAATAGAAAGGTTTCTACTCTTTTTAGAAACTTTCACGGTTTTCGTAATCAAAATCTTTGTCGCAACCCTCCCAACACAGGCGTTTGGGAAATAACGGGTTTAGAGGTAAGCTGAATTAAGTCCAATGATTCTCGTTCGGCACGGATTCTCCCAAACCTATACCTCGCGCACGACGTCGGGATTAATTTTGAGTTAAAAACGATAATGGCAGGCTGCCTCTTTACGTCCTTTCTCTCTCTCTCTCTCTCCAAGTGTTTATGGGGTTTATCCTAGACTCCTTTGAAACCATATTTAGGGGGGCTTTGTTTGCGCAAAACGCACTTCGACTTGCATTTAAAATTTTATGTAATGCATATTTCGCCAGATCCATTAAATTTGAGTAAAAAACGAGTCATAGACCGATTCGTCACCTCTATTTGGCGAGCTCCGAAGCGAGAATCTCTCTCTCTTCATGCTCTTCATCTCGCTTTCCATCCACCGCTCACAGAAGCGACGTCCGCCGTTGCATGACAAGGATCGAGTGTCGCCACTCGCAATGATGGGCATTGTCGTTGTTCGGCAATTGATGCGGGAGCATCGGGGTCTATCCATCGGCTCGCAAGCTCAACTCATTCCTCGTCAGATAATCCAACTAAAGATGTGGGAGCAGCCGATTCGAAGGAACAATCCATAAGTTCCACATGGTTTCGACGGCTAGTCAAGCAACATCAATTTCTATTCATGCTAAAGCAGGTTCTGGTCATAACTTGTTTCGGTGAATTCAAGCTCAATATGAAGTTATCGGTGTGAAGACTAGCAACCGAGATGCCGACAACCAGGTTGCCAACATGAAGGCGCTTCCAAGATGCCGATTAAGGAGTTGCTAATTCTTCCTTGTTGGTTATGTTTTAAGCTATCGGTTCACCAAGTTAGTAGCCGATTTCGAAGATAACCAACAATATATCAATGGGGTGATGTTCTAAGTCATTTCCTTGATCATTTGTTGACATTCCAAGATAGTTCTTTACTGGTCTAGCTTGGTGGACGAAATTAGAGACAAGAACAGCAAGACTGAAGAGTCAAGACTTCAAGTTAATGTCTTTAATGCTTTCTAGTTCCTTGATCTTTTAATGCATTTCTAGTTACTAGGAGTTTAATTACCTTTTAGTTCCCAAGTCCTCTAGTCCATATGTTTTAATTGTCATCTAGTCCCCATGTCGGTGTTAGATGGGTGAGTCTCGAGTCTTTATTGCTTGTTTATTTTCTATGTCCAAGTCCCTCTATATAGAGAGGTGAAATCTCCATTGTAAGGCAGACGATGATTTAATGAATATGAAAACTTGTGAGATTTTCCTCATGTTTGAGTGATTATCTTTGGAGATTGGATAACTCCATGGTCTCTTTATCCTTGGAGAGTGGATTACTCTTTGGTGATGAGTCAAAAAGCCCTTTATCCTTGGCTGGTGATATCTTTAGGCCTTGGTGGTGAGCTTTGCTATCCCGAAGCCTTTTATCCTCGGTTGGTGGCGTAGCCTTTATGCCGTGGTGGTGAGCTTCGCCAATCTCGATCTGTATCGTCGGCTGGTGGTGCGTCCTATACGCCCTCGATGTAGATCGTACTCTATTTTTATCGATTTTATATCGGCGGCTGGTGGTTCTTCCTTTATGCCTCGATATGGATCGTACTATCCTACATTTGCATATTATTTCCTTCATTTCACCAACATCCATCCCCATACACTCTGTTCTGTCCTCGGTTCCTTCATCCATCACTCGAAATGAAATTCGCCCGCACACGCATCAAGTTGGTATCAAAGCTCTAGGTTGAACTCATTTTGAGTGATACCTTCAATTATCAATATCATTTTAAAAAAACAAAAGAAATGGCTGAGCAAGTTCGAAGATGCTTGACTTCGGAGCAAGCAAACAGTGAAAGGCAAGACTGTGCCATAAAGATTCTCCAGCGACAAATGGAAAGAGTCCTCAACCGCCTAGAGAATCAAGTGAGACGGGAGCGGAAAGCAAGACAACCTAATCGGCATCGATGTGACGATTCAGGTTCTCAACGAAGCTCTAGTGGTGATTCCGGTTACACTGGAGGAAATTCAAGTGATTCTGAATCTCAATCTCAGAGGAGAAGACAACATGAGGAGAATCATCATGAAGTTAAAGTAGAAGCATCAGAATTTGAGGGCAACCTCAATCCAGACGACTTCATCGAATGGCTACACGCGATCGAACGAGTTTTTGACTTCAAGTCATACTCGGACGAAAAGAGATGCAATGTTACTGTTTTGAAATTAACGAAGTATGCTTCTTTTTGGTGGGAAAATTTGAAGCATCAGCGATCTAGGGAAGGTAAAAGAAAAATAATGTCTTGGGAGAAACTCAAGAAGCTATTGAAGAAGAGGTTCTTTCCCGACAACTACAAGCAAGACCTATTCCTCAAAATGAATTCCCTTCGGCAAGCCGGAATGAATGTTGATGAATACATTAGGGAATTTGAACAACTCCTTATGAGGTGTGAAGTTCCAGAATTGCAAGAACAAACCGTTGCTCGTTTCCTTGGTGGTTTGAACAGGGAGGTTGCTGACTTGGTTGAACTTCAACCATATTGGTTCTTCGACGATGTTTGCAAGTTGGCCATAAAAGTTGAGAAGCAACTCAAGCATGGCAAGGGCTTTTTGGCCAAACCTCCAAATGAAGGTGCATATTCTTTTGAGGATTCTTATCCTAACCAAATTGATGATGATGCATCGAAACAGGAGAACGAAAGCGAGGAAACTGCGGAGTTTGTCTATGAACTCTCCAAACAGGCTGTCAGTAGTGTTGGAAAGTGTTTCAAATGCCATAGTTATGGGCACTTTCAAACCGATTGTCCTAACCGAAGAGTTTTGACTCTTCAAGAGATTGAAGAGATTGATTTGCAATTGCAAGAAGCCGAGCATGATCCCAACAAGAATGGTTCCGAACTTGAAGATCAAGAGGAGGTTCTGGAACAAGTTGATAATGGAGAGTTATTGTTCATTCAGAGGGCTCTACACACAATGGTTGTTCCAGAAGTGAACGAACAAAGTGAAATCGTGAAACAAATTGAAGAAGGAGATATGCTGATCATCCAGGTACCATCTTGCAACTATGATATTGTGGATGGTGAACCTCTAAATCAATTTGTTGAGGCAAAGGCTGAGGTTATAGAGAATGAGGGAATGATTATGGCGGCCAAAGACATTACGTGCCACTTTCATTTCGTATGTCTAGAAGCATTCTCTCTCAAAGCGCTCATCAATTTGCGAAATATGTTTGACATATTTTCAACTTCTCAACATGCCTTGAATATATTTGTTTGTATTAAGCTGATGCATTATTTAGTTCGGTGGAGAGGTTGTCCTGGATATTTTTCAGAATCAAGTTCCTTCGGTAAGAATGGTTGTGGCAAAATTTTGTAACTTCTAATCCTAGAGATGAAGCCACAACAAGATTTAAGGACAAATCTTTTTCAACCCTGGGAGTTTGATGCTGGAGCATCAGGTTCTATCCATCGGCTAGCAAGCTCAACTCAGTCCCCTAGTCTCTTTATCCTTGGAGAGTAGATTACTCCTTGGTGGTGAGCCAAAAAGCCATTTATCCTTGGCTAGTAACATCTTTAGGCCTTAGTGGTAAGCTTTTCTATCCCGAAGCCATTTATCCTCGGTTGGTGGCGTAGCTTTTATGCCGTGGTGGTGAGCTTCGTCAATCCCGATCTGTATCGTCGGCTGGTGATGCGTCCTTTATGCCCTCAGTGTAGATCGTACTCTATCTCTATCGGTTCTCTATCGTCGGCTGGTGGTTCGTCCTTTACCCCTCGGTATAGATCGCACTATCCTGCATTTGCATATTATTTCCTTCATTTCACCAACATCCATCCCCATACACTTTGTTATGTCCTCGGTTCCTTCATCCATCACTCGAAACGAAATTCGCCCGCCCCGCACACGCATCATCAATGGGTAGATCTAGTCATCTTCTCTCAAGGCCAAACTAGTCATGCACTCTGCTTTCATTCGTGTGGCATGAGTCTGATGTCAATTGCCGGGTAGATCGATACTAAGCTATCATATTAGCTGTAGAGGTGATCATCATGTAGGCCAGAGTGGGCCTAGCCTTGAAATCGGACCTAAAATTTTGCCTAAGTCCACCCATCATAAACTTATTATAGACAAGTCTTTCGGTGGGACAGACTTGGCTTGGCCCGATTAGGCTAGGCTGGGACTTCTCACTAAATGCCTTTATCCAAACCTACCCAAAATAGTCATCGAGGCCTGGCCCCGCCGTCAAGCTCGTGATCAGGTCCAATTAGTAGCAACAAGGCAAGGCCCCCTCTCTCTCTCTCTCTCTCTCTCTATGGCTATAGTTGTCAACGACCACCACCATCGCTACACCTCTTTGTTCTACACATGATACATTACGAGCTTTAGGCTTCGTTACTTGTGAGGCTTCGTGCCTCAGCTCCTCCACCTATAGCAAATCTCTTTGTCGTGAACATGATCTTCTTCAAGAGATATAGGGGTCGCTGCTCGTGAAGCTTCGCACATTTGAACTAGTTGTGCAGGTGCAGATGTATCTTGTGAGTTAGAGAGTTCGAATAGATTTGCATTTTATTGTGATTCTCCAATAATCCGGCGATGTATAGGGCATGTAACTCACCACTCAAGGGTATCCACCAAAGAGATACGAAATTAAGATAAAACTCAAATCCAAGAATTCTATTGTAAAATTCATTAATCAAAATACTCTGACCCTCAAGGAAACCTTAGAGAAATTTAAATTGATTCAACTTGAAACAACCCTCCAAGAGCATAGGCCTCCCAAGAGTCCTTCAATGCTTTGGAAAGTGACACTTGGAAAAAAGATTGCTTCCTTTTTCTTGAGTAGGCTTAGAATTTCCCATCATCTTACGAGGGCCCAACGTGATCTAGACACCACCTTTGACAAATGAATAGGTGTTTTTGAGGCCATCATTGATCCTCCTGTAATCATACGACCATGGTCGTCCAAAAAGTAGGTAGCATACATTCCATGAGAAAAATTACCAAAAACATTACAAACTTATTGTAATTGTGCCAATTCAGTTCTAAATCTTTTGCATTTGTGCCAATTCAGTCGTTCGGGCGATGACGTGGACACCAACCGACGATCACATGGCATTTTTTTTTAATTACTATAGATATTTTCGATTTTTATTTTATTATCTTTCTCTTTATTTTCTTCCTTCTTCATCCAGCACCGGCCCTCGCATCTAGTCGATAGCCGGGCTCGGCGACCAGCTGAAGGAAGAAGGAAGAAAAAATAGAAAAAAAGGAAAAGAAAATAAATAAAAAATAAAGAATCGAAAAAATAATAAATTACCATTAAAAACGCTAGCGCCGGCTACGCCACGTCAGCGATTTCCGATCGGAAAGACTGAATTGGCACAAATGCAAAAGGTTCAGGACTGAAAAGATTTAGGACTGAATTGGCATAATTGCAATTGGTTATGACTTTTTTGGTAATTTTCCCCACATTCAGGAGAACATCATCACACGTAACCTCATCTTGATAATTTTCTCTAATGGAGAATTAAACAAATCATCATCTATTTACTCTAGTCATTCTCTTTCCCAAGCCAAAAAAGCTTGTAAAGATGTGGACGGTTCTCCACCTTGAGATACAATTTGTCTAGCCTGGTGGTGCCACAACATTCTCACAACTTCCACCGTCGATGACGAAGTCACATACCTTGCCATGAGAAAGTGCACGGAGTGTGAAATACGTTGTTACGAAGCCAATTGCCACCCTCTTAAACGATAAGTTAATTTTCAGCGACAAGAGATTCTCCTTGATCTCCAAAAGTGATTTCCTCTTCGAAGGAAATATGAACAAGCCCATGACCCTCTTAAAGCATTGTCCTGAGTTAGTGTTAGAAGCATTAGGATGGTTAGTTTGAGATGCTACTTTAATTGATGGATTCAAGGAGGCCACCTTTGAGGTGGAGAAAAGACTCCGACATGAAAATTCCCTAGTTAATCTCCTCTTCATCTTCTTCCTGTCATAACGCCAATCGCCATGCCTCAACAATTAAGATTACTCTTGTTGGGGAGTTGTTGCACTTATCTTCTCAAATCGTCCAATTGGACATCATGGTAGTCATGCACATAGTCCGGGGGTGAACCGACGTTTAGTCCAAGACGACAACCTGCCACTAGGCTCCGATACCAACATATACTAGAGGGGTCGGAGATTTAGAGGGTAACACAAGTGTGAAAAAATAAAAGCGCGACACCTAAGTAATCCAGCACAAGATATAGGACATATAGTGGGGTAGATGCTCACTTCCTTAGGAATTCACCTTTCTTTGGTAAACTGAGCAACACTTAGTAAACTGAGGATTGTCTTGTAGACTCCAAATACCATGGAACTTGACCCATTAGAAACTAGACACCTAGAGCATTCCAACCATGTCTTGTGAGACCAGATTGAAATATGAACTCCTCATCAACATACCAAAGAAAGTGCTCTTAAATTTCTACCAATAGAGTTGAACTTATTATCCCCCAAGCAATTTTACTTATTTGTTTGATAGAAATTGAAGAATAGGGAGAATTTGAGAGAATAATGTATAATTGTATTCTTGTTTCTTGTTTTCTTTACATTGTACAAGCTCCTATTTATAATACAATGAAAGGAAACTAAGGAAACAATAAACGAAGATAAATGGGATCAACTCCAATCTTGGATTGATTTAATTTGATCAATTATAATCCTAGGAATCTCATATTGATCAAACATGATCCGTAATTGATCCTCGCATATCTCCAACGTTGTTGGATAAGCCTTAGTCCTCTTGATAATTCTTCGTCAATGGACCGACGCCAAGCCCACTAGAAAGAGTTGGAGGTAGGCTAAGCGTTCTAATGAGCTTTACTCCGAACCTACGAAGCTAAAACTCTCTAAAATATTCCAATCTAATAAAGATACCTCTGTTACTCAGTTATCCTGCATATAGTAATGCTCTGCGAAGCAAGCATTGACAAATTACATATGCTAATTATTAGGATCATATAGTCATATTTAGATACATTATAACAGGAACCTTTTTCATCCCCAGATTTAATAATGTGTCGACTAAAAGCATTATTAAACATTCACGAGTTCATGAATTAATCAACAATGTCCTCATAGAAGAATTTCTTGAAATCTTCCATGTGCGCGATTTGCAAGCACAGAGCCACCACCAAGCCACCTTCTTCCTCAAGACTGGGAAGAACCAGAGAATCGCCGTCGAAATCGTGGTTCCCGGGCCCCATGTGGACCTCTCTCCCCCACCCGAAGTCGAGGCCGTAGATCGGCAGCGTCAACCAGCTCACCACCCCGAGATTAGGGTTTCCATAGAAAGGCCCTCGTGTGCTTCCTAGGGCATGCACATCCTGAAACAAGGTCAGGTCCGGTTGTCTCCGGATGTGCTCGACGGCCGACCTCACGTGGTCATGGGTCACCCTCTCGATGGCCTCTCGAATCTTGCTCGAGGCGCACCCGAGTGGGCTCGACACCAGCTCGCTGGGCGTGCCAGCAGCGATCACGTCCAGGGTTGCGTTGCCGAAGTATCCGAGCTTCAGTGGTGGCTGCAGACGGCGGCGGGAGTCGACGCAGATGGCCAGTGCAGTTGGCTGCTCAGGCTTGTGTTTGCGCGCCTTGCACGCACACCGCCATATATGTGCAGCCATCGTCTCGTATCGGGTGTACGGGCGCATATGCTGGCCGGCTCGGTCCTTGTTCGCTGCGTTCTTCAGCGTTTCAACTTGGGTCTTCGTCAACTTCAGCATGGCCACGGTGGTCTCCTTCTTACGCTCTTCTAAGTTGTTAGTGCGGCCAATCAGCAGCGGTGGGGGGTCGAACTCGGAGTGCTCCAACCGTGGCGGCGGCGGCAGTGTGCCAGATGGATCATCGCCCACCCATAAAACCTTGTTGTAAAATTAGTCGAGAAATTAGTACTTTGAGCATCAATAATGCAAATCGACGACTATCATGGATGAAATGATGTTCCAAGTGTTGATGTAGAAATTGTCTGATTAACATTAAAAGAGAGTAAGAAAGATATCGAACGTCCATGACGAAGATCAACTTATCAATTGAATTACGGAATATGTTGCATAATCTACATAATTTAGAATCGACAAAAAAGTGAAAGTAAAAGTCAAACTTTTAAGGTTATCCAACATGGGTGTCTTAGTAACCATGTATGTAAGGGTATAATCGGTAATTTAACAGCAAAAGCAATAAAAAAAAATTCAATATAGAATATTAGTGGGGGAAGCTTGTAAAGAAATATGAAAATGCGAGTTGATGTAAGAACACATTCGACAATGGGTAAATTATATAAAATTACAATATGTGGAACGATGGAAATTGTAATGCACTTGTAGTAACACGTTGCCAATTGAATTTCGCACTTGTGGCGATCACTTATTTGCAAGCAAGGGTAATAATGGAAATTCAAAAGTGAGTGCCCCAAAAATCTTCGTTTTCCTGAATTTTTAAAGAAACTCCATATTGCTCGTGATAAAAGTTTTGGATACTCTTGCTTGGTGTTTCATGGATCTTCAAGTGGCCAGCCCAGACCCGTTTTGATATAATAAAGTTTGGATGTAACCGACCTTCCTATCGTAATACGGCTCGACGCTCAGTCGCTCGCCGCGAGCGAGCCTGGCCCACTCAGTCATGAAATGAAGAGCGCTCGGCCCATCGGCAACCGCATGAGATATGGAGATGCTCAGGGTGAGCCCGCCACACTTGAACTTGGTGACTTGAACCAACAACAGCGGCAGCTCGTGGATCGGCTTCGTGTAGTCCACGCTCGGCACGAGCTGTTCAAACTCCGGACGCGGAGAGAAATCGCCCAAGTCGTCGAGCTCGCCTCCGGATTCGGCCTCGATGAGACGGACGCCCACGGCGTTGCACTCGAGCCGGAGCCGTCCCCCTTCGAGCCACCTGAGCCTGCCCGCGAGCGGATAGAACGGGACCAGCGCGCGGCTCAGCGAGCCCCGGAGAGCGGCGAAGATGGCGTCGGCCGGGTGGAGCCATTCAGGGGGCGGCTTGTAGAAGTAAATGGTGGGCACATGAGTGATGGTGCCGATTTGGTCCAGCTCCGAGAGCGGTAGGTGGCCGCCCCACGTCGCCTTTTCGGGCTTTACGGTGTAAGTGCCTAGGTACCTCACAGTCATGGACATTTTGCTGGATTATGCTAGAGATGATTTCGGTTTACACAATGTTGTAATAGGAGGACAACTCTTGACGGGGGTGACAAGTGAGCCCTTGACTTTGCATTTAAATTGAGGATGACAATTTGAGAGAGAGACGCATCAACTTTCGGGAACAACACGATGCATGCTTTGAGTGAAGATCGCTGAGGATGTTTCCGAAGTTGTAGGGGAACAGATTTTGCATGAACTTTTGGTGGTGGCTTCGAATGCTCTGAAATTATGGAGATGGTTTTGCTCGTGAGTCGTGACATACTTTGTTGGATGTCACCAAAAAAGAAAAAAGAAAAAAACAAGAAAAAGAAAGGAGAAGAAAGAAGGAAGCTGCTAGCTTGACAGTGTTGTCATTTATTTCTGACCATATGATCTCTCAATTAATGATAGCTAGGAAACATTTGTTTCCTAATATGATTATTTAAAGTTGGGAAATGCTTACTGTCCGGAAGGTACAATCTTAATCGTAAAATCACACATCATCACCACGTGTTTTGCATAAAATACTCATTAATTGGGAGATCGTGTGGTCAGAAATAACTGACAGTACTGTCAGACTGTCAAGCTAGCAGCTTCCTTTAAAGTTTACACAAGTAAGAAGACTACCTTTGATAATACTGAGTTTAAAAAAAAAAATTGTTTTATAGGTTTTTGACAATTAATCAGGTGCCATGAATGATATACTATTAGACTGTAAATTGGTGGTCTTGTTCTAGGTTCTTTAAATTTATATCTAAATTCCAATTTTATCAAGATTATTATTGACATTGATAAGTCATCCTCTTATGTTTCTTCATTTTCTTCCCAAGGACTAACACTGCATTTGGTCTCTACCATAATTATTAATAGGTCGGTTTTTACAATACCCTTCCGAAGTCCTGGAGAGGAAGATGCCTCTGGAGTTGACGTATAGTGCTCTTCGGAGATTTCCCTTCAACTATTTGTCTAAATGCTTTTAGAAAATTGGAAAGTCATTGTAAGAATTTCATCACTTTTCTTCCAAGGCTAATATTGCATTTTGTTGGAAGCGTGCGGTGCAAGTCCGATGAATTTGCCTAGAAAGATCGCCAAAGGAGAGTCTAATGTGAATCCGAAGCCCAATATTGTGCGGCTTAACGAAGTTGGAGGACAAAACTCGCTTAACAGCTTTTGTTGACCGACCATTCACGGCCAAAGAAGAGACATCCACCGTGCGGCTCTTCTCAAGAAAATAGTGAGGGTTGTTGTTCTAGGGCTTAATAATGAGCCCATGTATATAATTAGCTTGATACTTGATTGGGGTTTACTTTATTGCACTTTACTTTCATTGCATTGATTGTGCTTATCTACTTTTCCTTAATTGCACACTCATGCATGGAAAACATTTAGTGGCATAGGATAATTAAATGGTCAAAGATTGCATGAATCATTAAGGTAACAAGCCAGTCAAGTTAGAGTACCAAAAGGACGCTAGTTAGACAATTAGTGTAATCAACTCCCGACCCTAGATCTCTGATTGCGTAGAAAGTGAGTTATATTCACAATACCTCAACTGGTTTCTAGTTGATCAATAAGCTATTGGCAACTCCTCACATATAATTCTCATAGGACTAATCGAATTAAAATGAAAATCCTAACGTCGGGCGAGATTAGAGTTTTGGAAAACCTACTTTGATTGAGGACCATCGGCCCTCAATTCGAAATTACCTCTAAACCCTTTTTCCCCCGACATCTCCTTTCGGGAGGGTCGCGACAATCATTTCTATTTTTTTGAAAACACATAGACATAAAATAGGAGGAATATCAACCGCGATATAACTCTTTTTTAGAGTTTCTCCTTTTGCTAATATAAAGATTATAAGCCAAAATCTACTTAAATGGAACTATCGTAACATTCATAAAGACCAAAAAGGTTAAAAAATATTTTAAAAAAAAAAACAGAAAGAAAAAGAAAAGACGTTTGACACCTCTACCCATAGCCACCAGGCCCACCACCAGGCCACCTTCCTCAAGACTTGGAAGAACCAGACAATTCAAATCGTGGTTCCCGGGCCCCATGTGAATCTCTCTCCAGTCTCCCCCACCCAAAGTCGAGGCCGTACACCGGCATCGTTAACCAGCTCACCACCCTGAGATTAGGGTTTCCATAGAAAAGCCCTCGTGCGCTTCCTAGGGCATGCAGATCCTGAAACCGCATGAGATATTAGCGGTGCTCACTGCGAGCCCCCCTCACTTGAACTTGGTGACTTGAACTAGCTATAGCGGCAACTCATGGATCGGCACCGTGTAGTAGTCCAGGGTTGGCACAATCTGTTCAAACTCCGGCCAGGGACAGAAATCGCCCAAGTCATCGAGCTCACCTTCGGATTCGGCCTAGATGAGCCAGGCGCCCATGGCGTTGCAATCAAGCCGGAGTCGTCCCTTGCCGAGCCTACCCGTGAGCGGATAGAAAGGGACCAGCACGCGGCTTAGTGAACCCCGGAGAGCGCCGAAGATGGCGTCGGCCGGGTGGAGCCATTCGGGGGACGGTCTGTATAGGTACATTGTGGGCACATGGGTGATGGTGCCGATTTGGTCCAGCTCTGATAGCGGTAGGCGGCCGACCCATGTCGCCGTCTCGGGCTTTATGGTGTAAGTGCCCCGGTACCTCACGGTCATGGACATTTCGTTAGATTGTGCTAGAGACGATTGTAAATGTTGCTAATAGAAGGACGACCGGGGGGGGGGGGGGGGAGAGGGGGGGTGAACCCTTGTCTTTGCATCTAAATTGAGGACAATTTGAGAGAGAGGCGAGCTTGGGGGATGCATCACGGCCGTTAAAAAAAGGCCAAAATACTGAAGTTAACATTTGATACAGTACCAGAATTAAGGATATACTGCCAGAAAAGAAGTCAAAGAAGAGGGTTGTTGGCAATAAATGAGGTACAATTAAGGATATACTGCCGGAGAAGAGGGTTGTTGACGTATAATGAGGTACAATCAACGATACAGTCCCAGAATATTCACTCTCTTTCTCCCTTTTTTCGTACTATCCTTATTTGAGTGCCATAACTTTAGCGCTCACTTGAGTGTTATAACTTTTTCCGACCACTTAAGTACCATAACTTCTAAAAAAAACGCTCCCTTTGATGTCATAACTTTCAATCGATAAATTAAGTGCCAAATATTTGTAAATTTGTTCGCCCAAGTGTTGAAAATCTGACATGGCGTAGCACTTGTGATGAATGTTTTTAAAAAATTATGGCACTCAAGTGATCCATTGGAAAGTTATAGAGCACTCGAGTGATTGGAAAAAAGGTTATGGCACTCAAGTGAGCGTCGTGCGAAAGTTGTGGTTTCGACCTTGCATTTTTACTTAATGAATTTAAGGTCTATTTTATACTTTCTTTGCGCCAATGTTATTCACTTTCCCCTTTCAGCTCTAATTTTTCCTATTTGCTTTATCAATAAATAGATCATCTCATTGACTGTGTTTCTCTAAAAAAGAAAAGGTTTTGTTGTTATCGCTCTACAAAAGAAAAAGTTCAATGCATTACTTTTTTTTCGCATTCTTTGTGTTTGCTCTCATCTAGGGCCATCAAATGAGTCGGATAAAAAATAACCATACCCAAATTGACTCATTCATACGCAATATAAATTTAGTAACTCGAGCCCGATCGGACCTATATTACTGAAGTACATCCATATTTAACTCAACCTATGAGAATTGAGGACAATTTGAGAGAGAGGTGAGCTTGGGGGACGCATCACAGCTGATAAAAAAAATGCCAAAATACTGCAATTAACGTTTGATACAGTACCAGAATTAAGGATATACTGCCAGAAAAGAAGTCAAAGAAGAGGGTTGTTGGCAATAAATGAGGTACAATTAAGGAAATACTGCCAGAGAAGAGGGTTGTTGACGTATAATGAAGTACAATCAATGATACAGTCCCAGAATTCACTCTCTTTCTCTCTCTTTTTCGTACGACCCTCACTTGAGTGCCATAACTTTAGCGCTCACTTGAGTGTTATAACTTTTTTCGACCACTTAAGTGCCATAACTTCTAAAAAAACGCTCACTTTGGTATCATAACTTTCAATCGATAAATTAAGTGCCAAATTTTTGTAAATTTGTTCGCCCAAGTGTTGAAAATCTGACGTGGCATAGCACTTATGATGAATATTTTTAAAAAATTATGGCACTCAAGTGATCTATTGAAAAGTTATAGAGCACTTGAGTAATCGGAAAAAAAGTTATGACACTCAAGTGAGCGTCGTACGAAAGTTTCGAACTTGCATTTTTACTTAATGAATTTAAGGTCTATTTTATACTTTCTTTTGTGCCAATGTTATTCACTTTCCCCTTTCAGCTCTAATTTTTCCTATTTGCTTTATCAATAAATAGATCATCTCATTGACTGTGTTTCTCTAAAAAAGAAAAGGTTTTTTTGTTATCGCTCTATAAAAGAAAAAGTTCAATGCATCACCTTTTTTCGCATTCTTTGTGTTTGCTCTCATCTAGGGCCATCAAATGAGTCGGATAAAAAAAAACCATACCCAAATTGACCCATTCATACGCAATACAAATTTAGTAACTCGAGCCCGATCGGACCTGTATTACTGAAGTACATCCATATTTAACTCAACCTATGAGAATTCGTATCCACTCATTTAAACCCTATTAAAACTGATATTTACAATGCATGTACGTACAAATATATAATTTTTCCCCATATCTATTCTACTCTTACTAACTTTCCATGCATTTCAATATTTTTCGATATTTATACTGGGCGAAGGATCCACCATCTTACTCGACAAGTAAAGCCATCAAAGAATGGGTTGGATCGAGTCGAAAACAATCAGACTCAAATTGACCTATTTATATGCAATACATATTTAATGACCTGGTCCGACCCATATTCGATCCATATCATTAAAACAAACTAATAAATGCGTTCATACGTTACTTATCTAGACCTTTGAAAAAAGAAACGTAAACATTTCAAGCGAGCTTGACACACTACTAACTACGTCATTATATTGCAAGGAATTTATTTTCGCAGAGTTCAAGTGTTAATGACAAAACACGACAACATGCTGGGTCTAACATATTATCATATACTATCCATTGCAACAGCAAAGTGCATAGTCTCTTTCAAGCTCTTGGTAAATCATCCGCCGGGAATAAACCAAGTTGTCCAATCCAATTATTGTTGGGTTTCATGGGGGTTACTGTGGTCCGCCCATGTAGGCAACCACACCCCCTACACATTATTGATAACTGCCTTGGCAGTTATTAGCAATTTAAACATGATATTATCACATCTATTTTCCTCACTTCTCAGTCAGTCTGTCAGTTTATGCATCGATAGAAAACACAAAGAAAAGAGAACGACATTTTGCTCTCCACTCCCAAAACGCGTAATCAAAGCGAGGAATCTCTCGAGATTGCAATGGCAACACTTAATCTGTGGCAATTACAATACGTCCCGAAGTGTGATGTACCCATTAACGATCGGTGATTCAAGTTTAATTACTTTGGGCATGTTTTCCTCACGTTCTTTGTTTAGAAATAGGAATTCGTTTCCTTCATTGGTATCACAGCACGTATAACTTATTTTCCTGATCGTACGTCCACTATATGAACCGATTATGCCATGATACAAACATGTTGTTTGAAGTTTATCACGGATTTGGCCTGTATGTTCATTGTCAGTATGATTTATGCCATTTCTCGAAAAAGGTGTTCGGTGAAAGTGAAATGTTATTGCACCGTTGGATTGTACTCATCAATACGAGTCTGTCGAGTGGTCGAACATCGCCGGATGAGGCCAGAGTAGAGCGTACGCGCAAAGACGGCAATGCCTATGGGCGTCAAGTGCCCACGTGCAAGGCACGCGCAACAGTTCGTCGTAACGCTGACGTGGCCAATGACGTGGGTGCTTACGTGGCAGACCAGACCCGAGACCCGACTCGATCCATGACCCGACCCGGTCAACGTTAACTGAAGCGTGTAGATCACGTGAAGCCCACGCGTGGAGGCTTCTTGGGGTGCGTGAGGGCCCATGTGGGGTCCAAATGGGGTGGTTTTGGTACCGATGTGTTCGGATCGAAATTTCCTATAAGATGGTATATTTGTTTTACAAATTTATGCATCATGAATTATGATTAACCTTGTTGTTCTGCATTAGTTGCAGGAATGATGGGCCATATGATGCGAACCCCTATAGGCCCAACGAGAAAGGAGCAAAGGAAAGACTCTTAAGGCTGAGGAATGAATTAGCCCTTTATCGATGGGATGGTCATGTTGATATGATTTCGCACATGGTAACAGTCAACAAAATGATTCAAGAAATCATTTGGAAGGGTCACCTTATGCAAGATGACATGAAGGTCATGACCCTGAGAACTACTCTTCCTGAGCAATGGCATGGGCTCGTGAATCGCTTATGGGAAGTCTGCCCCTATTCTTATAAGCAGTTTGGCATTAGTTTCCTGACAAAATTCATGATGGTTGGCGCAGTGAGGACGTCGATTCTTGCTTTGAATGGGTCCTGCTGCAGATAGAAGGCACCCTGGCGTAGACGCGAGAGTTTCCCGAGAGCATGTTTATGGGCACCTTATAATCTTGAGGAAATTCCTGATTACGACAAGTTTGATGAGTTATTCCCTATTTTTGTGAAGCATTATTACTTCTGATGTTATTGTTTTGTTTTTAGTTTATCAGTATGTGAATATTTCCCATTGATGTTGTATCAAATATTTATTTGAGAATGAATTATAGGATTTATTTTATATATGCCTGAGCGGTGTTATTTGGTTCAGTGGGGAGTTCTAGAAAGTTTTAGTGACTTTAATGAACTCAATTTTACATAAATGATTATATTAATGATAATTTTAAATACAGATTCTTAGACGATGATTGGGAACTTAGTGAACTTTCGAAGCTAAGACTTTATGTGAAATTATTCATTAGTGTAATTAGTTAGTGTAAAATAGACCCATAAATGTTAGGCTTTAATAATTCGTACGAAAATGTCTAATAACCCCGTATTCAGATACAATGGCATTGGCTTCCAAGAACATCGTGGCTGAACTCAACAAGGGCGAAAAGTTGAATGGTGAGAACTACGAAATCTGGAATATGAAAATCTAGTATGTGCTAGAAGAACAAGAGACACTTGAGGCTCTTAACCTAGTCATGATAGAACTTGAGGACTACGTAGCATAAAAGGGACAAGGTTGCATTTGCTACTTGGAAGAAGAAGAACTCAATTGCTCGCATTACGTTGCTGAGCAGTATGGACACTGAAAATTATGCATGAGTTCAGGAATTTTGAAAGTGCCAAAGATATGTGGGATGCATTGAAAGCTAGATTTGGGCAAACATCGGTCACCAAGCTGAGGCGGCTTACTATGAGGTTTGACACATACAAGATGCCTCATGGGCAGAATATGAAACAACATCTGAGACGTATGTCGAACATGATAAGCGAGCTGAAGGATGCTGGACACACATTATTTGACGAGTAGCAAGTGCAAGCAGTGATCCGTTCCTTGCCTCATAGCTGGAAGCATATGAAGATCTACCTGTCCCACAATGAGAGCATTAAGACCTTTGAGGATGCCATAGACCACCTTGAGCTGGAGGAGGACCGTTTTCTGGTGACTAAGCCATGAACTGATATATATTTTGCTGGTTCAGGCTCTCATGGGGCTTCGGGCTCTAAGGGCAAGCATCCTGGTGGGTTTAGGAAATGGAAATGTAAAGGAGTGGAGTCTTCTAAAAAGAAACCAAAGTTTAACAAACATGGAAATGGAAAGCATCCTTTGAAGAATAACATTTCAAGGGTGAAGTATTATAACTGTGGCAAAAAGGGTTACTTTGCTCGAGACGACTGTGGAGAGCCAAAGAAGGTGGAAACCATTTGTACACTTGAGAGTGTTGCTTATGTATCGAGTTCAATATTTCTAACTGAATCACATCCTTTGTGGACTGTAGACTTAGGGGCCACAGACCATGTAACCGACGATAGAAATGCCTTTGTGGATTTCCGATGAGTTCCACATGGAGAGAAGTGGATTTATGTTGGGAATAATTCCAGAGCGGAAGTTAAAGGGATTGACACCTGCCAATTGAAACATGCATATTGGTCACACCTTGTTCCTGCATGATATGTTGTTTGCTCTGGAGATTTGTCGGTAATTTGATTTCTGTATTTGTGTTAGTTAAACTTGGTTTTAGGGTGAATTTTCAGGATAATGGTGTGGACTTGACCTTGGGTACTAGTTTTTATGGTTCTGGTTATTTCCTAGATGGCTTTATTGTACTGGATATTGAAAACAGTAATGTGAACGTTTGTTATTCCCTATTTACATCTTCCAACTCTTGTGAAAATGATGTAAACATATGTCATGCTAGGCTTGGTCATATTGGCTAACAGTGAACGAATAGATTAGCCAAAGAGAGCTTATTGGGCGATATTGAAAAAGTCGATTTACCTATTTGCAAGCATTGCCTAGTGGGAAAAATAACACGAAAATCATTTGGAAAAGGAACAATAGCCGAGTTTTCATTGTAGTTGATCCATACAAACATCTGTGGTCCAATGAATGTAAGAGCAAGGCATAGAGCTATTTACTTCATCACTTTTATAGATGATTATACACGATTCGGATATGTCTATTTGATTACTCATAAATCTGAAGCATTATGTTGCTTTAAGAAGTTTATGATGCTTTAAGAAGTTTATGACCTTAGTGAAAAATCAATTAGATAAGAAAATAAAAACATTGAGATCAGATCGAGGTCGAGAATATTTATCTGATCAGTTCAGATATTTATGTGATGAAAATGGAATAGAAAGACAGTTGTCTATTCCATATACTCCTCAACAAAATAGTGTTGCAGAGAGAAGAAACAGAACATTGATGGAAATGGTTAGGTCTATGATGGCACAGGCTAAGTTGCCAATCACCTTTTGGGGTGATACTTTATTGAGTACCGTCTATATACTTAATCGTGTGCCTTCTAAGTCAGTTACTTCCACCCCATATGAGTTGTGGATAGATCGAAAACCCGATTTGAGTTTTCTTAAGCCTTGGGGATGTGCTGCCTATACTCACGAGTCCTTTCATAAATATGAAAAATTAGGTCCAAGAGGAAAGAAGAGTATCTTCATAAGGTATTCGGAGAACTCAAAAGGGTATGTGTTTATAGGTGAGCAAGAAGGTGGAAGTGCGACTGGATTTGAATCATGAGATGTCACATTCTTAGAGAATGATTTTCCTAAAAAGGGCGAAATAGGTGAAGATTGTTCCCCATTTGAAACATGGGATAGTGATAATGACATTCCTAGAGCATCTCATCCAAGTGGGAGCAATGTGAGAAGTGGGGAATTGGTTTCACACCAATCTCAATTGCAATCACTTGATGAGACAATGCCGTCGTTATCTAATCCGAGTGGGAGCATAATGGAGAATGAAATACTTAGGGTACAATCTTCTCCACGATGAACAAGTCGCAAAAGCATTTCCCGTCGACGCTTTGAGATTGAAGGGGACGCTTTCATAGTTGCTCCACAAGAAGAGGATGAGCCAAGAAATGTACATGAGGCTTTATCTTGCCCTGACAAGGAAAAGTGGATTCATGCAATGGAAGAAGAGATAGAGTCGATGAGATCAAATCAAGTTTGGGAACTAGTTGATCATCCGAAAAGACGCAGAGCCATTAGGAACAAATGGGTTCTCAAAATAAAGCGTAAAGCCGATGGCTCAATTGAGAGATATAAGGCTCGCCTTGTGGCGAAAGGGTATAATCAATACGAAGGAATTGATTATGAAGATGCTTTTTCTCTTGTGGTGAGATTTACCTCAATTCGCCTTATTCTGGCAATAGTAGCAAGTTTGTATCTTGAATTACATCAAATGGATGTAAAGACTGCTTTTCTCAATGGAGAATTAGAAGAAGAAATTTATATGGAACAACCCATGGGTTTGTTACAGAAGGCCAAGAACAAAAGATATGCCAACTTTTGAGATTGATATATGGCTTTAAGCAGTCTTCGAGATAATGGTATATACGTTTTCATAATGACATAGTGGTATATGATTTTGAAATGATTAATTAAGATAATTGCATATGTATCAAAAGATCCAAAGATCAATTTGTGATCTTGTTGTTATATGTTGATGACATACTAATTGCCGAAAGCAGTATGGAGTTTGTTAAGACAGTCAAAAGTTGGCTATCTTCCAATTTTGAGATGAAAGACATGAGTGAAGCTGCATATATCCTTGGAGTTAAGATTTCAAGAAATCGTTCAAAAAGGTTTTTATCTCTTTCGCAAGAGACGTACATAAATAAAGCCATTGACCAATTCTGTATGCAAGATTGTAAATTCATTGATAACCCTATTACCAAAAAAAAAATTGAAGGTTTGAGCCGCAGAATGTGTCCTAAGACTCCACAGGAGAAGAAACGAATGAAAAGTGTTCTTTATGTGAGTGCCGTTGGAAGCCTGATGTACGCCATGAAGTATACAAGACCTGATATTTGTTATACAGTTGAAATGGTTAGTAGATACCAATCCAACCTAGGTCAAGCACATTTGACTGCTGTTAAAAGAATCCTGAGGTATCTGAAAGCTATTGCTGATTACTAGCTGAGTTATTAAGGAAGTGATCTGCGCCTTGAGGGCTATACTGATGCTAATTAGGGAGGAAATTTAGATGAGAGAATATCTACCTTTGGAAATGTGTTCTTATTGAATAATGGCACCATGTCTTGGAGCAGTAAAAAGCATAAGTGTATAACCTTATCTACCATGGAAGCCGAGTTCGTGGCTTTGTCAGCGACAACACCAGAGGGTGTCTGGCTTAGGAGATTTTTGGATCATTTAGGTGTTTCTAATGATGCTGCAAATCCAGTATTAATGTATTGTGATAGCCAAGCAGCAATAGTTTACACCAAGAATCTCAAGTTCCATTGTAAGACCAAACACATAGAATAAAGTATAACTATGTTAAGGATATAGTTGCACAAAAGGATGTCAACATACAGTATATATCTACGCATAGAATGTTAGCAGATCCAATGACGAAGCCGATTCATAGATATGTTTTCCATAGTCATGTTAGATCTCTAGGACTGCCTGCGTAGAATGTGATATACTGGATATTGCAATTTCCCTTAATGTTCACTTTTGATGAAGTTTGTCATTATTATTGCCTATGGTTTTGATAACATTTATGGATGTTAAAGCTTAGTACTTTATGTTGTGAAGGTATGTCTGAGATTAGCCCACTCATGCAGGTAATCGCCTCTATTTATTGTGTATCAAAAAGAGATGAGACAATGTTAAGCTCATTATCTATGTGCTAATTGAGAGCACGAGCTTAAAAAATAGATGTCACCTTAACAGAATGTTAAGATGGGGATTTATTATTTACTATGTTCGAAAGTGAAATAACCCACATATTTCACTTTATCTATCTTTATTGCCAGATGTGAGTTCTAATGGATACTGTGAATGGAGTAGATATGTGAACTCAAGTTAGACATTGGGTATGTTTGAACTGTCATCTATATAGTGTTAAGTGGAAAGACATACGCTCTATGGGGAATGAGAGAATATCGTAATACATATTTCATACTACGTATGCAAGAGACGATCAATGCGAGTTGGCAAAAGTTTTGATCTCACTTTTAAGCCGTGTTAGATTCTCGAGGATGAGTATTCCTCATTTAGTGCCATCAGAATTCTTACTTATTCTCAATATTTTTATTCAGCGTTTGCTATCTTAGGATGTTGCCAATGGTCATAAGATTGATTCGATCTAATGAGACATTTCTAGAAAAGCGAACTGGACTGAAATTGAGAGTATTAAGAGAAGAGGAAGATCGATTTAAACTCTGAGTCACATTGTAATTTTGCATTCACAGACCGATCAATTATGATTATTTTGTGTGATCATAATTATGAATACAACGTATCATAATTAAAAGAGATCGATATATATATGTACATATGTATATGTATATGTATATGTATATACATATACATATATATATACATATTTTGTGACTGATCGATCTAGGGTACTATTGCATATGAAAATCTACTCTTGATAATGTCCGATTTTGAGCTGCTATATGCTCTCGACGGATGCATGGCAACGAGCTCTCTATGTATGCTAGTTGCACGGATTATTTATTCATATGAACGTTGCAAATAAGAGAGAGTTGTTTAGCCCTTCGTGGGGGAGTGGGAGTTGTTGGCCCTTCATGAGCGAGTGGGAGATGTTGGGTTTCATGGGGGTTATTGTGGTTCGCCTATGTTGGACCACACCTCCTACCCACTATTGATAATTGCCTTGGCTATGACCAATTTCAAACGTGATGTTATCACATCTATTTTCCTCTCTTCTCAGTTAGTCTGTCAGTTTATGCATCGACAGAAAATATAAAGAAAAGAGAACGACATTTTGCTCTGCACTCCCAAAACGCGTGATCGAAGCAAGGAAACTCTCGAGACTATAACGACAACACTTAATCTGTGGCAATTACGGTACGTCCCGAAGCGTGATGTACTCATTAACGATCGGTGATTCAAGTTTGATTACTTTGGGCATGTTTTCCACACGTTCTTTGTTTAGAAACAGAAATTCGTTTCCTTCAATTATTGCATAGCTAAGTCTATTCAACTAACAAGAATAAGATGATCTCCCAAAGCATTCTGTGAACCACCACAGATGACAAATAGCAACAGAAATAAACAAATGAAATAGTTATCCTAATCAACGAGCTCGCGGATGATTAAGAGAAAAGTTGGAAGCGAGAATGATACATGTCTTGAGGATACTTCGTGCGCTGCGACGGAGGACTCTGAGAACGGCCGCGAGGTTGATTTTGAAAAGAAAGAGCGAGTGGGATAGAGAAGGAGGCGAAGTTAGGATGTGAATGAAGCGAAATAGTCTCGTACGCCACGGAGGAGTGGTACATAGAGAGGAAGTTGTGGAAGACGGAAGCTGAAGTCGCCGCAATGGCAGCTTTGTCGCTCTCCGGAAATTCTGTCGATGAGGAGAAGAGACTAGCAAGAATGAAGATTGGCTAGACCCGTTTGCTTTTAGTTTTACTCTTTTGCTTATATGGGTGAAAGTGGGTTTTGGAACAAACTCGTTTATGTTGAACTTTTCTTTTCAGAACCCATTATTTTCCACATGACGAATTTGAGCTAACCCATTTATCACACACTTAAACGTACATGATTAGTGACCCATTTTGATAGCCTTACTCTCACCTCACCTAAGAATAATCCAGGCATTCATTTATTCTTTACTCTGCTAACATGCATTGTAGTTTGATTTGTAGCATTAACAAAGGGATAAGCACTCTATAAGCGTCATAACTTTCCCGCCATAACTTTTAACAAAACATTCACTACACAAGTCACGCCAAGTAAGATTCCAACGCTTTTTAAAAAAAAATATGAAACTCAAGTACACGTTTTCTTAGAAGTCATGGCACTCGAGTGACTGGAAGAAAAAAAGCCATGGCCCCCAAACAAGCGTTGTACGAAAATTGTGGCATTTACGGTATCGTTTGTTTTTTCATTAATAAATGATGTTTCATGTGCAGAGGATGTGGAATTGAATAATAAAAGAAAAATTGAACAACAAACAATGAAAAAAATGTGCCTTCCATGTAAGAGGCAATAGACGATGCATTCCGACTTTCATGTGAGTGAGAAATAATAATCTTCATACTCTTGAAGTATTATCGTTCTCCTCTTCCATACATATCAAATGACTTTTTTGACGTGTTCTCATTGGCTTATTGACAAGCGCACCTATTCTAGTATCACCTTGGTTCGAGCATCCACCCACAAGAGAAGATGAGAAAGTTACATCATTTATATGTGAATTTCTCTAGGTTTCCTTAATTTTACGCAGTTTAGGGTTCATGTTTCTTCTCCTTAATAATCGCAAAACCTAATTTTAAGAAAAATAGAGTACTCATGCCGCCTATTGTTCCTTTTTCTATTACGTACGTGAAATTATTCACGAAAATGTTTAAACATAAATTGTCATCCACAATGAAAATAGTTTTTATTAACTAATTATTTCGAGCGATACAAGCGATTTTGTTTTCAGGAAAATATTTTTCAAATTATTGTATTTTTTGCGAAATGAATGGAGCTCAAGTGTTTATACTTTTGTCATTTTACAAAAAAATACCAAATTTTTTTTTTGACCCCCGCCCAGGCGCGCATGGAAACACTTCTGCTCTAGAAATTAACTTCTAGTTAGAAGTTGATTTTTCTACTTCTACTTTTGAGAAGAAATTGATTTTTCTACTTCTGAAAAGAAGTAATTTTTTTTTATTTCTTCAAGTAGCTACAAAACTATTTCTGAAGCAAAAAATGCTCTAGAAGTAGAAAATTGAAGTTACATAACCAAATAGATTTACGCTCCACAAGCATTTCCACAAGCATTTCTGGAGCAGAAATTCTACTCCAGAAGTATTGTCATACACACCAAGGAGACAAAACAATGTTTTTGTTGAATCTCTCTATCTACCATGAAGAGAACGCATCCCAAAACATATGCATCGGATTACACGAAATAACATGTCCAGAATCTACTTGAATCACTGATTAGAGAAGTATATCACGATTAACGAACATACCTCGTGTGGTGACCCAAAGTTTCATCTGCTTAAGTAAAGGTGAATTAGTATTAATAGGTCTATATTATTTCTTATTAAATGAGTTTAGAGGAGTTGCTATTGGCTCAATAATATTTTTAGGGACACTATGTATTTAATTCGAGTCCTAATCGGGTCAAATATGTGTGAAATCGGGACAACCGGAGTCAGGGAGTGACACGTGGCCTCCCACGTGTCAACACGTGGCAGCTTGTAGGGCCACGTGTCACCGCCATAGGACAAGTGGCAAGGGGGCGACACGTGGTGGACACGTGTCACAAGCACGTGACACGTGTCATGCCCTGGTTCAGCCGCAAGCTGCTGACTCGTCAGAAGCTGCTGACTCACCCAAGCTAACTGGCCTTTAGCTGCTTCCCCTATATATACTTCTAACGTCAGTTCATTCTGGAAAACGATCGTCAAAATGCCTTTACTCTGCCCTAGCCGTCCATTCGCCCTTGTCGACGCCGCTCTAGCCGTTCGCCTGTCGTCCGCCCGTCATTGTCGTTCGTCCGTCCAATCGGCGAATCGCTCAAGTTCAAGCGATTATCGAATCAAAGGTGAGTGGATCTCTAACCTTTATGGTTTGTTTGGATTGGCGTTAGAATCATACGTCAATAATTGAAAATATAAACGATATTCTTGATCCTCGCCTGATATGCATGTTAATATTGAATTTCTGATTGGATCATTCAAAAGGCGCCGATTGAGGTAAGATCATATTGTGTGAATGAATTGCATGGCATATCATGAGAAAAGTATCTTGTCGTACTGTTGTCGACGATGCCCCGTGGAGCCGGAGGGAATTCAAGATGCCTTCGACGGTGTTGATGTCGGAGAATGCTCCTACGCTTTATGCGAACTAGAATGCCTCTTGGCGAAGAGATGCCGTGGCTCTATGTGACCCACGAGGAAAGTCTCTGTGTGATTCCATGTGACGGTCTATGGTGATTCCGTGTAACGGTCTCTGTGTGATTCCGTGTAACGATCTCTGTATGATTCCGTGGAATAGTCTCTGTGTGATTCCGTTCTTGCATTTGCATTTGAGAATTCGAAAGAATCTCAAGCATTTCTCATGTGCATGATGAATTGGAATTGTTGATGTCATGTTCTGACTTCAATGCTTGCATTCTATTGGGTTAGATGTTTATTCGCAGAGAGGTTGACCTCACCCCTCATGGGATAACAATTTTACAGATTAGCTTAGCTAACTTAGGCTACGTATGCACGTCTCGTCTTTTTTATCCGATAGAATAAGGCTGGATTGGATGAAGATATGAGGAGATTGTTAATATCCTATACATTATTAGTATATCAGGGCGCAATGGAGCTATTTTCTCGAAAAAAAGGTTCAGAGTGGACCTTGACTCAAATAATAGCCTAAAGTGGAGCCGTTTTCTATATAAAAAAAAAATGAAAAGGTGCCCAGAGTGGACTAGGGCTGTCAAACGGGTGGGTCTGATAAAAATGGCCTGACCAAATCGATCCATTTATATGTAATACAAATTTAGCGACCCAAACCCGACTCATACCGTATCCATGACCCAACCCATATTATTAAAGCACGCCCATTTTAAACCAAATTTATGAAAACCCTTACCCACTCATTTAAAGCCCACTAAGACTCTATTTGTTTCATTGAAAATGAATGATATGAGAAGTATTTTTCTAAGAATGATCGATTATATCGCTCACAAAATTGAATGAATGGAAATTATTTACACTGTTCACAAAAATGTTTAGACATAAACTGTTATTGATATAAAAATAATTTTAATTCCCTAATTATTTCAATCAATAGAAACAGTCATTTTTTGGAAAATATTTTCCAAATCACTAATTTTTCGTGAAACAAACAGAGCCTAAAATCCATATTTACGATGCATATACGTACAACTACTATTTTTTTCTTCCTATATTTGCTTTAGTCTTTCGAAGTTTCTATGATTTTTGATATTTTTACCAGGCAAAGGATCTTAGATCTTGCTCGATGACAAGCAACGCCCTTGCTCTCATGAACCGGTGCGCTTCCCAGCATCGTTCGACCATCGTCTTCGGGTTGGATATGGGCCATATTCGACCCAATCCATACCCAATATATTCCTAACCCAACTCGGTTTGGCCGCGTTGATTTTCCTTTCTTCGGCTAGTTTTGGCCATATTGATAAAATAGAACAGCTTAAGGGTGGGGTGGGCTTAGAAATGGGGCTTGAGACAAATTGGGTCCTAAAATGATGCGCTTCCTCTTTGTAATGCTCGATAGTTGAACTGCAAGGACTAAGAAGTGACGAAAGATCTAGAAGTGCAAAGTGCGTAGAAAAACGGATGTACAAACAAGGGAAAGGAGATTCGGTGATTGGTCGCCAATTGTGCTTTGATGCGTTTTTGTGGAATGAGAGAGTCTCTGCAGGCTATACTAATTTGATTCATCTTTCAGATTTACTTGCTTTGTTTAATTTGAATCAAATTATGTACTTCTAATTTGAATCAAATTATGTACTGCTATTTCGAATGAAATAAAAAATTTCCTTCCAATAAAAAAAGAGGGAAAGGAGAGAGAAAAGGTGGCGTTATTCCAATTGATCGGGGCCTGATCATCAATCAGTTGCTCAGTCAATGAAGATGAGTACTCGAACCCACTTCGCCGCATGTCTAACTCGCCCAATTCAATCTCACCTCCGTCCGAGCCTCCACAAAACCACCATTGAGCCCTCAAACCTTGTCGTTGCGCGCCTTCACTCTCTCTCCCTCTCACGATGCCGGGTTTAAGGTTACGATCCCATATCTGACATCAACAGTCGTTGTGGTCGCGGACTCACGATCACTTAGAGCCACTCTATCTTCGTTGATAGCAGGCGCAACAGAGATTTGGCATAGTCGAGGATCGACGCTTCAGAGGCGACGGACGACAGAGGGCTAGATTTGGCTGAGGGCGAGACACGATGGCGAGCGAGATGGCGGCATTGGTTACCTTGGGGGTGAGCTCTATGGAGGACAACGAAGAAGTAGAATTGGTCTGAAGTAGAACTGGCTTGGCTAATTAAGCCCGAAACCACCAAACTCCTTCAATAAGAATAGCCTCTCTTTTTTTCAACTTTTTGGGTAGCAAGCCACACAGTGCGAGTTAGGCACATTGGCCATTTAACCTGACGAGTGACGAGCATGAGATATAATCCCACTCGTGTTTTATGTGGTTCACATGTCGTGTGAGTTGCTAGATTAAAATCAGATATTCAAATGGAGGAAAAAAAAGTGAATGAAAGTGTCGCATCAAAAGAAAATAATAAATCACAGCCGCAACAACATGCATAGAACTAGTATTGGAAAATACATCGATTTCTAAGGGATTTTGATCTAAGTAGATTGCCTTTGTACTTAGTGGCAACAATATAAATTCCTTATATTCTAACTTATGAACTTTTTTATGGCCTTCGACAAATTAAAAAAAAAGAACTTTTTTTATGGTCATTGCACAAAGGGAATAAGGTCGAGTTCACCAAAACATATTCATTTCATTATTCAATTAATTCCTAAAAAAATTACCAAAAAAGTCTTAAGCATATTACAATTATATCAACTCAGTTCTAAACAATTTTTTTTTGCCAATTGAGTTCTAAACCTTTTCGCATTTGTGCTAATTCAGTCAATCCTGCCAATTTTGACCGAAAATCGCTCACATAGATATCGGCCCTCCTACGTGGATGTCAAAAAAGTCATAAAACTATTGCATTGGTGTTAATATAATCCTAAATCTTTTGATCTAGAGACAATTCAATCATTCAGATTAATTTTGGCTAGATATTGCTGACGTGGATAACGAACTGACGTGAACATTTTAATTAATATTTTAATAAATTTCAGTTTTTTATTTTTTTTATTTCTTTTTTTGCTGTCGTTTTTCCCTCTTTCCTTCAGTGGCAACCGGAGAAAAGAGGGAAATAAATACAGAAAAAAAAAAGGAAAGAAAAAATTAAAAAAAAAAGCAACAATATAAATTATTAAAATATGACAAAGTCAGCGCTGGCCATGCCACGTTGGCCATCCGGCATCCATGTCATCAATATCCGATCAAAATTAGCCAGAAGGACTAAATTGTCTCTAGGTCAAAAGGTTTAAGACTAAATTGACACAAATGTAATAGTTTTAGGACTTTTCTGACATATTTCCCTACAACCTCATGAAGGACGAACAACCCTTTTACCACTGAGATACCGTGCCAGTGATCGGTGATATGCATATGCTTCAAATGCCGTTACATAATTGTAACATTTTTCTAGATATAAAAGTCCACATGTATAGTTCACTGTCGTGATCGCGACTTTTTCATTAGTGCCTCATTTACATTTTAAGACAGCTAGATGCGCAAATCAAAACCTAGAACTAGTCCTAGGATTATATGGGGAAGTGATCTTCTCTTTGGAATTATAAACCTCCCGGCTCGCAAATTCCGGATCGCATGCATCATGCATCCCCAGCTGGGATGAGTTTCTTTATATCAGTAATTGAAGGATTGAGGCGTGTGGGGATCCAGTCAACAGAGAAGGAAGAACGTGGTGAATGTTTGCATAGAAGAATTCGAGAGAAACGCGTGTGTGGTCGACCTCGAATATCTTATCTAGATCCGATCCTCCATGGACTGAGCAATCTCCGCCGTCGGTATTCGTATGATTTCATTTACCCGAGACCTATACTATTGTTAGGATTCGGCGCACAACTATAACGAAATAGAGCATAAAAACAAAAAACGGAAATCGAGACACACGGTTTATCCAAGTTCTCCCTCAAACTAGGGCTATATCCAGTAGATGATTCCATTATAATTAACATTTCGCATCTCTCTATTACATCACTCAATTACAAGTGAAAGAGATTATATAACAGTAGTTATTCATTGGCCCAAGCCTAAATTACTAATAAAATATGAGCTCAAACTATAAAAGTCCTCTAGCGGCTCCGGAGCGCTGCCCCAACGACCCCGCTCGCTCATCGGGAAGCGGGATCTCGTGCTTTCTTGTTCATGTGAAGTATGAATCACACCCCCATCAATTATCGATGGTTGAGATTTACATGAATAAATTTGCAAAGCACATGGATGAGGAAACAAAATTCCGGCGGAGAGCGGGGAGGAAATTCTCCATCTTCTCAACCACTTCTTTCCCTTCAAGGCACGCAATCCTGGCCACGCATTTCTTTTGATGATATTTAGTGAAATAACCTCATTTAATATTAATTTTAATTAAAGACCGACCCATCTTCAGCAGTAGCTAGTTTGGAGCCTGCTGTACCTAAAGTAGATGAAATTCCACAATTTGAGTAATTCGGGTTTCATGGAGCAAATGCACGTGTTTGGAATTAGAATGTATATAGCAAGTTCCATCACTTATATAGAATCCTAAACTCAAACAATGATTTAGGGGTAATGTCGAGAGAATTATCAAAAAAAGTTCTAAACCTATTGTAGTTGTGTTAATTCAATCATAAACTTTTTTTTTTTTCCAATTGAGTCCTAAACCTTTTGCATTTGTGTCAATTCAGTCCAACGGGCCAATTTTGCCTGAAAATCGCTGATGTGGCATGACTGGCGCTAATGTAGATAATTTTTAATAATATCTTAATATTCTTTTGAATTTTGATTTTTTTTCTTTTCTTTCTTTTTATTATTGGCGAGGCCAGCCTCGCTAGTGGTCAGCAGGGGTGAGCTTTGCCAGAGGACGGCTAGGTCGACCTCGCCAGCAACCGGCTGGACGAAGAAGGAAGAAAAAAAAAAGAAAGAGAAGGAAAAGAAAAAAAAAAGAAAAAAGAAAAAAAATTCAAAAAAATATTATGATATTATTAAAAATTGTCCATGTGAGTGCCGGCCGCGCCACTTTAGCGATTTCTGGCCAACATTGGCCAGACGGAATGAATAAGAACAAATTGTCCATGTAGAATATTCCGCGATTCGGTATTTTATGATAGATTGCATTATCCAATGCAATGACCACAAATCTGTAGCGTAAGTATGTTGTATATTAACCCTGCGAAGTTGCATATACGATGTTGGACATCTTCGCATGCTATATATATATATATATATATATATATATATATATATATATATATATATATATATATATATATATATAAGCGAATTAAATATTTCTACCAAAAAAAGTGAATTAGATATATTATCTTTCAATTAGGCCAATGAATTGGTCAAATTATTTAGTTTATAAGATTCCGTCTGACGGGTTTAATTACGTTACCTGCGGGCTTGTAGTGCCACTACAAATTAACAAATGCCTACTCATATTATATATTTCTCAAGTTGGGACATAATTTTGCTAGTACATCTTAGAATTAATCTTCGATACCTATATTTTCAAGCGTACAAACACTTCTCTAACATCACGAATCATGTAGGATGCAAGCCAAAATTTTAATGAGCGATCCAAAAATGAAATTCCTTTCACATGATGACATGGAGAACCGAATAAACACCGTGTACCGTTGCTACGGCATTTCCTAAACCAATCAATATGTCCCAAAGAATATCAATAGTATTATCATTGTAACTAAGAGTATACCAATATGCTCTAACTTATACTCTGTTTTTTATATGAGTCATATATGTGACCATATTAAAGCCGAATCGGTGATAAACCGAAGCCTTAGGGTATGAGGAGAGGAACTAGACTAAAACCTCTAGCTTTGGTAAACCTACTTCACTTCAAAAACTTGAGTTATTCGTACATGGAGCGTCTTAGACTTTATAACTTCATGGTTGATGTTCTATTGCGTTATAATTATCCAAATAAAATTATTTTTTTTTTTTTGAAAAAAAGATCTAGAAGGCCTTCATTAATTTATAATATGTACTAGGCTGCGTATATCATGGATTTCCATGCTTATTATTAATATCATTTTAAGGTGGTAAAACAAGCAAAGTTGATTACCCATCTCTTACTTACACTTGAGCTCCTCCAATATTCAAAAGATCAAAACTCTTAAATAGAAATCCCTAGAATTTATTAGGCCCACTAAAGTTTTAAAAAATATTATTTTGACTATAAGTTATTTTCCAATTAAGTTGGTATTCCACCTCATTGTAGGCAAATTATAATCATGCTGCTTGAATGAAGTGCGCATTAGAGGCGTTAATAATCACGAATAGGAGTCAAATATATATATAAGATTAAAGGGCTAAAGCTCAATGGAATTATGTATACACTAACTATACAGCATAATACAAGCTTTTCAAATGGCCGATGCGCCAATAAGCATGCGGCCCTGCTGGTAAAGAGATTGGGGGGTAGGGAGCTAGTATTATAGGTGCAGTTCGACTCCCGTGCTCTCTAAAGAGATAGATGTATATCAGAGGTTTTTTTTTTTTTTTGTGGTTTAAATGCTAACTTTTCCAACCATTCATCCAAAATGAAAAAAGAAAAAGAAAAAAAGAATTAGCGCTTTTAAGTGGATAATTATACTAGCTTAACAAATTATATCTGCAAAAACTTAAATTTATTGACTTAAAGAGTGTAAGCATATACATGGTAGAGTATACTTGCTTTGTAAGTGATTAAAGCAGGTTGACTGAATGGTCAATTTTGATGGACTCTCTCTCTCTCTCTCTCTCTCTCTCTCTCTCTCATGATCAAGGGTTGAAGGCCACTGATTTGAAGTGGGCATAGGTGTTTGGTTAGTGTGTACGTGTTATTTCATACAAGATGCGAGGGTATTTTGGTAAAGTTGAACTATTTTTGGTGGTGGCTTCATTTTTAGGTTTCTTTTTTTATTTGTTGATTCGTCAATTTCATGACTTGACGAACCAATTCAATTAATCCACAATAAATCAGATCTAGATCCCCAAAATCTTCAATACCTAAAGTTTCTATTTTTTTTTTGTGCCAAAAAAACAAAACTCGAAGCAACCCATCCGACGATTTCGTGTGGATAGAAATGTCAGAATTGTTACTAAAAAATTCCAACGTCTCTCTCTCTCTCTCTCTCTCTCTCTCTCTCTCTCTCTATATATATATATATATATATATATGTGGCTCCTTTTGGCTCCTCAGAATATTCGAAAATTGCTTTGGTGAATAATATATATATATATATATATATATATATATGTGGCTCCTTTTGGCTCCTCAGAATATTCGAAAATTGCTTTGGTGAATAATTTGAAACGAATTTCAAAGTAAAACAAGGGATTATTCCTAAATATTGAAGATTTTTTTTTTTGTCAAAGTAACATTTCATTCATATCCGCAAAAAATCAGAGTGAAACATCGCAGTCCAACTGCTACAACTTCAAAACAAAATAAATTTTATAGAACAAGATAAATCATTAGAATAAAGATAGGGGTCACACTCTCAAAAAGCAAATCTATGACTTCTTCAAATTAAAATCGGCGGCCGATCACCGAATCCATCATCAATAATGAGCACACACCGAGATCTTCACATGTTGCTACGACTTTCCTTTCGGCGGTGCCCACCTAGGTTCGCCGGCCATCCTCTGTTGCATGGACGATGCTGAAGTGTACATTTCTTAACAAAATTTTAGTAACTTTTTGAATTTGCTTATATTTGTTTTCTTTTTGTTTTTCTCATTTCACTTTTGCCGCAAAGGTGACCGGTCACGAGCAAGGGCGTGAAGGCTCTCGCCTGGATTTGGCAAGGGCGTGGGCGAGGGTCGCCACTAGGGGTAAGCAAAAGGAACTAACCAAACCAGTCGGTTTGGTTCGGCTCTTAAGAACGTCGGTTCGATTCCCGATTCCATGAAATTGAAACTGGTGATTTTTGGTCCGATTTCTGGTTCTAGAGATGGGACCGCCCACTCGGACCAGACTGATTATATTTTTACTATTTTTAATTCTCTGTGTTAAAAATCTATGAAGAAAATAGTTAAACTCTCGTGATCATAAAATGAAAGTGACTTGGTTCAAGGCTTTATTCAATATTGTTGAGAACCAACTGCACTTCATCTTTGCCAAAAGACCGAGAATGAGATGCCTAATTCCATCCCATCCATCGCTTCTTGAATAGGCAACCTACTTGGTTGCCTCTTCTAGCAACCGAATTGGAACTGCAAAGATCTCTATTGCTGTCCACACTCACTTCCTCTAACTCTCTAGCAGCCGATGTGGGACTGCAAAGCCCTCTATTGTTGTCCATGCTCACTCCCCCTCCCTGTCTCGCTCCCCCTCACCTGTAAAGTTCTCAAGCCAAGCCATGCACGCCCAAAGCATCCTTGCCGCTCCGAGAGCCCCACATCGAACGAGCATGCAAAAAATGTAAGAGGGATTGTGAATAAAAGCTAGGCCATGCACTTGCCCAAAGCATTCATTTCTCTGCCCTTTGGCTAAGACCATGTGTTGTAATAGTTGCTCGTGATCGATGCTCACATAATTTTTACTCTATTTCTGAAGCAATATGATTGTTTTTTTGCTTGTGTGAATGTGCCTCGCGTACATGCGATTGGTTCCATTGACCCACAAGAGAACTGGACCAAACTGATTGGCCAGTCCGATCTGATCCTCGGTTCCAGAAATTGAGAACCGATCCTACTGTTCTGGTTCTCCATTACTGGGTGCGATCGGACCAGATTGGGAACCGATCATCCCTACCTGACAGGGAACTGATCATCCCTACTCGCCACCCTCACTAGTGGCCGAGAGCGGCTTACTGGCCCTTGCTAATAGCTGATGAGGGCTTGCTGACCCTCAACCAGTGGCCTACGGGGGTCGCTAGTGGCCCTTACTGCCCAAAATGAAAGGAAGAAAAAAAATAGTTTTTTAAATTGTAAAATATGTCCATGTCAGCCATGCCACGTACGATAACTAAGGTCCACATCATCGATTTTCGGCCAAAATTGACCGGATTGACTGAATTGGCACAAATGCAAAAGGTTTAGGACTAAATTGGTTTAATTGAAAGGTTTATGACTGAATTGGCACAAATGTAATAGGTTTAGAATTTTTGGTACTTTTTCCAATGATTTGCTTCTAAGGTTTTCGATCGGACTTTGCTAATTTGTTTTAAGTAGAAGCTAAATTGTGACACCCAATGATGCAGGAGCATCGGGCATTGTCAATCGATTCAAGTTGAAGATGTCGATTATGTGGAAAAGTTATCGATTCTATGGATAAGTAGTCGATTTCATGATAGTTAGTTAACTACCTAGTTGTTGGTTTACAAGTTCATTGTCAACTTTGAGACTACTAATCGACTACCTAGCAACCGGAGACTGTTCTGGACGATTTCCTTTGCTGTTTGTTGATATTTCAAGGTGTCTATTGGACTGTCCAGGTTGATGAACGAATTTAGAGTCTAAGTATAATTACTTATATTTGGTCAAATGTCTTTTAGTCCTAATTTTATGAGTCTTATATGTGTTGTAAGTTTCAAGAGTCTAAGTTCAAGTCTCTAGGTGTTTTAATGCATTTATTAGTTCCTAGGTCTTTATTGTGTTTTCTAGTTCCTATATTATTAATGTTGGGTAGTTCCCATGCCTTTAATGCTTAGTCCATTATCTATGTAATAGTCTCTTTATAAAAAGAGGTGAAATCTAAGATATAAGGAAGTTAACTTGAATATAAAAGACATATGAGATTTGTCTCTATGTGAGCAAATATCTATCCCAGTTTCTATATCCTTCGAAGGTGAATTCTTCCTTGGTGGTGACCCAAGAAGCACTGTATCATCGAATGATGATTTTCTGTAGGCCTTGGTGGTGAGTTTCTCCTACCCTTAAGTCTTGTATCCTTGGTGGTGGTTTGTCTCTATGTGAGGAAATATTTATCCCTAGTTTCTGTATCCTTGGAAGGTGGACTCTTCCTCGATGGTGAACTTAAAAACATTGAATCCTTGGCTGGTTGTTTTCTTGTAGGCCTTGGTGGTGAGCTTCTCCTACTCCGAAGCCCTATAGCCTTGTACTATAAGCCTTGGTGGCTCAATCTTGATCCTCGGCTGGTGGGGCGTCATGTATACCTTGGTTCTGATTCTTAATGTATCCTACATTAGCATTCATCCATCGACATCCATCCCCATAAACTCTGATCTATCCGTACTTCTATCGACATTACTCAAATCATCCATCTCACACATGTATCAAATCGATATCAGAGCTCAAGGTTGAACTCGTTTTGAGTGATTCCTTTTATAAACTATCTCGCATCCCATCTCATACTTCCATTAAGAAAAAAAAAGAGAGAGAAATGGCTGGTCGCATTAATGTGGATCAAACATTGAGTTTTCTACAGCTTGAAAAAGAGATCTATAAGACGTGAAGGTGGATGATTTAGGGAGACAAGTGCAGCAACTGGAAGAGCATTTGCAATGCCTCAAACTTCAAAACATGATCTTTTGATTGATGATTAAGAACAAGCTCTCTCTAATGAAGAGGATGTCAACCCCTTTGCCGGAACTCGAAGGCATGCTTCATGTGAAGAAGGACTTCCTCGACGTCAACATCAAAGGCCTCATAGAATTTAGCAAGATTTTTATGTGAAGGTTGAAATTCTTGAATTCGAAGGAACAATACAATTGAAAGAATTTATGGATTGACTGCACACTGTAGAAAGAGTCTTTGATTACAAAGAAATATCAAATGATCGAAAGGTGAAGCTAGTTGCCATCAAGCTCAAAAAACATGCTTCTATTTAGTGGGAGCACTTGAAAAAGCAAAGAGCTCATGAAGAAAGGAGTTATATCACAACTTGGGAGAAGAAGAAGAAACAATTGAAAAAGATGTTCTTATTGGAGAGCTACCGATAAGATACCTTTCTCAAGTTTCACAATTTCAAACAAAAAGAGCTATTCATGGAAGAATATAGAACATAATTTGATCACCTCAATTGTGATGTTTCTAAGCCTTGCCCGCTACTTTAGTGGACTTCTATCGGAAATCGGTAATATTTTCTAACTACAACGTTATTGGACTTACAATGATGTTTGTCAACTTGCACTTAAGGTGGAAGGACAACTTAAAGAAGCACATGGTAGTAGCTCTCGGAAAAAAGAAAGCTATTCTAAAGGTGAGAGTCCCTCTACTCTTAATACTAAGGCAACTGCTTCAAAGTCGCTTCCTAAGAATAATGGAGTATCAAGTTCTAATTGCCCCAATCATTTCGATTTATGCAAGTGTTTCTAGTGCCAATGGTTTGGATATATTGCTTCCGAATGTCCAAATCATAAGATTGTTTCTCTATTAGAAATAGAGATTGAAGGAGAGAAACATAAAATCGCATGTAGCTCTAATGAAGGTTTGAAGGAGTGAGAAAAAGTTATCTATGTAGATCAAGGAGAGTCTCCAATCCCACTTCGGATCTTGAATGCTACTCCAAGAGAAGAAGGCACATAGCTTCGCAACAATATTTTTCACACTAAATGCACTTCTCATGGAAAAGTGTGTGACATTATCATTGACGGAGGAAGCTGTCAGAATGTAATGGCTACAACAATGGTGGATAAGTTACACTTTAAAACGAAGAAACACCCACAACCTTATAAGGTTTCTTGGCTTCGCAAAGGGAATAAGGTAAGTATAGATAATAGATGTCTTGTTCAATTTTTTATTGACAAAAAATATAATGATGAAGTATGATGTGATGTTGTTCTCATGGATGCTTGCCATTTGCTTCTTGGACGACCATGACATTTTGATATGAAAGCCATCCATGACTCATAATTTTCAACCTAGGGAGGGAAACAGTAGTAAGGAAAACCTTGTCTTGAGTGAAACTCGAGTTAGTAAAACCATTCACAAACAAAATATTGCTTTTCCCTTGCTTGTGTTTAAAAGAAAAACAAGTGAGAAAGAGTTTCCTATGCCTCGAAATGTATTCTTTAATGAAAAAGTTTGAAGATGTGTTTTCATCATTGAAGAATGTCATAGGATTAGAGAAAATATATTATCTAATTGAAAAATCGTTCCGAGAAATTTATTAGAATCAAGTTCCTACGATAAAGATAATTGTGGCAAATTGGTTAGTTTCGATCCTGGAGATGAAGTAATGACAACATTTGAGGACAAATCTTCAACAACCTGGGGAGATTGATGTGGGAGCATCGAGCTTTGTTGATAGATTTAAGTGGAGGATATCGATTATGCGGAAATGTTATCAATTCGGTGGACAAGTTGTTAATTTCATGGTTGTCAATCGACTACCTAGTTGTCGATTTACAAGTTCATTATCGACTATGAGACTACCAATCGACTACCTAGCAATTGGAGACTGTTCTGGACGAATTCCTTTGCTGTTTGTTAATCTTTCAAGATGTCTATTGGGTTGCCCAGACTGATGCACGAATTTAGAGCCTAAATCTAATTACTTTGCATCTAATCAAATGTCTTTAGTACTAGTTCTATGAGTCTTAAGAGTGTTTGGGTCCTATCGGGTCAAATATGTGTGAAATCGGGACAATCGGAGGCAGGGAGTGACACGTGGTCACACGTGGACAAGTGGGGGGCCATGTGTCAACACGTGGTAGCTTGTAGGGCCATGTGTCAACACGTGGTAGCTTGTACGGCCATGTGTCACCGCCCTAGGACATGTGGCAAGGTGGTGACACGTGTCACAAGCACCTGACACGTGTCATGCTCTGGTTCAGCTGCAAGCTGTTGACTCGTCCAAGCTGACTAGCCTTCAGCTGCTTCCCCTATATATACTTCTAAGTCAGGTCATTCTAGAAAACAATCGTCAGAACGCCTTTACTCTGCCCTAGCCATCCGTCCGCCCCTGTCGACGCCGCCCTAGCTGTTCGCCCGTCATCCACCCGTCGTTGTCGTTCGTCCGTCCGTTGCAATACGGTTCACTAAGACTCCATCTCACCCCGAGGCATTTCTATACTACGCGAAAGCATTTTCGCACTAAGTGAAAGCATCCCGAATTCCCAAACAGCTCCACGGGGCATCCCTAAGAACCCAAAGTGCAGGGCATCTCCCCTATAGGTGAAGGCACTGCCGGATGTTTCAATGCCATGATGTGCACACATAATGCAATCCTACCTCAATCGGTAGTTCTTTCAGAAATTCAATATAGTAATCAAGCAAATCAGGTGCAGATTAAAGTAATCAATTTATATTTTCAACCATTGATGTATGATTCTAACGTTAATCCAAACAAACTATAAAGTTAGAAATCCACTCGCCTCGATAAAATGTTGAATGGACGAACGATCCGTTTATCCTTTCTGACGCTAGATGAACTCGACCACGAACAACACCACGACCCAATCGATCTAGACACTAGCGTGACAGCAAAGTGTCGATGACGGTTGGATGGCATGATGCACGGCCGAACGAGACGGAAGGGTGAGAGAGAGAGAGAATTTCTAGCTTATGACGATCCAAACGACGAAATGAACTAACGTCAGAAGGTTATATAGACGAAGCACCTCAAGTTGACCGAGCAAACCGCCCCTCCCACAGCATGACACCTGTCACGTGCTTATGACGTGTCGTGCTTGCTTTGTTGTGCTTAACACTTAGTTCTGATGGTCAAGAGATTATGTTGGTCATTGATTAAGTTTGATGATTAGTATGACTATTTGAGGATATAGCAGAGTGATCAACCGAAGAATTGAATGGTAAGTTCTGATGGCAATGAATTGCCTTTAAGCCTGAAATGTTGTGATTTGATGGATAGCTCTGTGTGACTAATCTTAGATATGAAATTGTGACAAGGCGAATAATAATTGTGAATTATAGGACTGGATTGTGAAGTCGCGAATGGAGGTTTAGATATTGATCTTTGATATCGTTTGATGGTTATAGTTAAGTTTAAGTGATGGATCTATAAGTCCGAAGTCGTACATGCATAGCATGGATTTGTTGCATTAAAACTACTGAGTTTTGAAAATGTGCGTGCATAAGCATATCATTGATTTACATTGGACTTGAATAACCGTCAACTTTGTATAGGACAAGCTATACGGGATACCTACAAACTGTAGTGAGACATGGTATGGGACGTGTTGAACGGGACTCTCTTCGTAAGTGTATGATTTAGGGATGAACTGTAGCAACCCGACCTGTATCTGACTCGGGGAGTGAACTCCATGGCAAAGATAAGACCTGTGCAAAGGGCGGCTCCTAGCTGACTTCTTGGAATAAAGTGGCAGTGGGAGTAGGAATAAACCAAGTTGTGCATTGAAAGAGTGGCTCTAGGTATCGTGCTAAGTCTGACTCGTTCTAGATTTTGTATCGAAACGAATTCAAAAATTTGAGTTGATTTATCAAAATCTAAGGTGTTTTTAGACTTGGGAACGTTCTCGATTATGGATCAAAACGATTTTGAGCTTTGACTTATTTTATGTTTTTCGGAAGTTAAGCTACATTGTTCTCGATGTTTGAAATGATTTTGAGGTTTTGAAAGTAAACCAATCAAAACTGCATAAACATAGCATTGCATCACGAGTAATAGAATGAAAATATAATAAGTAGATTGAGATGCCATTGGAAAAGAAATGCCTGGAATGCCTGGGGGTGAGTTGGTGAAAGTCTGTTCTGTCTTGCTGTTATTGATTGCCTTCGCAGTAAGTCGGAGAGAATTATGCCTCCATAGTAAGTTGGAGAGGATATTTCTTATGCCTCCGAGGGTAATTCCAGAGAAGATCTCATCTGTGTGAGGGATGTTATGTTTGTGAAATTTTTTATTGTAACAAACGGAACCACAGGCTTGACATATGAAATTGGCGTCATGATTGGCAGATGCGTATTGCGTCTTGAGTATTGGACGACCTACCTGATGATACTGAACGTTAATGAGTCCACTGTTGACGCCAAATGATTTGTCGAATCATGTTGAGAAGTGAATGGCATGACGATATTGCCAGAAAAGTAATGAGATGATTGAGGTCAATGATGACCCTGTATATAGGTTAAGATTGCAAGATGTGGCAATTAAGTTTAGAGTACGCAATGAAAGCGTAGTAAGTCACATGGTTAGTATAGACCTTAGGGGTCTCACCCTTTTAGTAAGGTGGGGATAAAAGTTGAAATTTCAAGGAAGAAATTTCCTGAGGTGGAGAGGATTGTAACACCCCCAAAACCTCCACCTCCTTAAGAGAGGATTAGTATTAAATTAGTGTGGATTATTGAAAAGGATTATTATCCAAGCCCGGTAATGCTTTTAGGAATGCTATGTGTTCAAATTGAGCTCTATTGAGTCAAATATGTGCAAAACCGGGACAATGGAGACCGAATTGGACACATGGCCGCATGGGGGCCACATGTCAACACGTGGCAACAAGGTGGACACGTGGCAGCCCGCATGCGCGCCACGTGGCAGCCCGCATGAGGGATACGTGGTTGGCCACGTATCAAACATGCAGCCAGGGTGGTTGACATGTGTCCCGGACGTGACACGTGACACATGTCACACATGCGCAAATCCAACGCTGACTCGTCCAAAACTGACTGGCTTCAGCTGCTTCCCCAATATAAAGTTTTGACATCAGTTCATTTCGTCATTTGTTCGTCAGAATAGAACTTTCCCTTTTCTTTTCTCTCTATTCGGCCGGCCATAGCTTTGCCATAGCCGAACTTCTGTCTTGCTGTTGTCGAGATTGATTCAAAGATCGAAGTGCTGCCTAGGTGAGGTTACGCCTGAACCTAGGAAGAAAGGAAAATCTGAGATTATCCGCTCTTCGTTTCTAAGCTATTTTCTCGAGAAATCGAGGCAAGTAAATTTCTAGTCTTGATTACTAGACTATTTATGGTTTTGCTATTGTGAGCATTGTTTGTCGATCTGTCTTGGTTGTGATGACTTCAATTTGGATGATTCTAAGGTGCCGAGATTCTATCCTTTGAGTACCTTGGATTCTGGCTTGATTCAGAGATTCTATCCTTCGTATACCTTGAATTCTGGTTGGATTTTGGGCGAATTCTATCCTTAGATGGATTCTGATGAGATTCTATCCTTGTATACATTGGATTCTGTCTTGGTGACTCTGTTTACAATCTTGTGATTCTATAGCTGGTTTAGTCGTTCGGCCTAGAGATCTCCTTGCGGGGCTTTGACCCCTATTGATTAACCCTTTTTTAGATGAGCTAGCCCAAGATGGTTGGAGTACTGGAGGCCATGGATGATGATTCTGGAAATCGGGAGTACATTACCTTCCTTTGTAAATCCTCCTAGTTATTTTCATCTTTGAAAGAAATATTGTGTAAAAACTGGCTAAAGATGTATATGTAGAATGAAATCAGTTGATGAGAAGTTTTTGGTTGTTATGCTTGTATCTGGTTAGCTGAACCCTCTAAAGGCCATACCCCATTTCTAATCGTGCATACCGTTGGTGTTTTTGTCATGCACTTGTCTTGTATGGCCGACTTGACTTGATTAGTTCAATTAGTCTTTCGCATGCGCCAAACTCTGTATATAAAGAAAGAATAAAGAAGGGAGCGTGGTAAGTGTAAGCCTTGAAATGTGGCAGAACTGGGGCGCTATACCTCGTTTTTCATAGATTAAATGTTCAATGCAGTGAGAGAGTACTGTCGTCTACTGATCTCGCATTCGGGACAGGATCGGGAGGCGTCGTTTTTCTTTCATCAATTTTCTTTCTCTATGTATGTTGAGAATGTAAGAAGAATGTCGTTCATACTTCAACAATGAAAGAACGAGATCTTTTATCACTTTTAAAACTGATAACCGCCAAAGGCGGTTATCCAATGTGGAAAAGGGCTACAATAGCCTACATGGGCGGACCACGGTCCTTCCCATGAATCCCAACATCTCCCACTCGCCCATGATGGGCTATCCATAACCCTATCTTCTTTGCAAGGTTCATATTAATAAATAATCTGTGCGACCAGCACACTACGAGAGCTCGTTGCCATACATCTGTTGGAAGCATATAGCAGCTCTAATGAGCCCGCTGCCATACATCTGTTAGTAATATATAGCAACTCAAAATGGGCACATTAACTCAGAGTAGATCCAGTATGCAGTACCATAGATCAATCAGTCACATATACATCATATATCTCTTGATCTCTTTAAGTATTTGTACATATTGTATTCACAATCATGATTAAACTCAAATAATCATAATTGGTCGACCTATGAACACAAGATAGAATGTGACATCAAAACAAATTGATCTTCCTCTTCCCTTAAACCTCTCAATCTCAATTTAGCTCGCTTTTCTAAAAATGTCCCATTAGGTTGAATCAATTTCATGACCATTGGTAACGCTCTAAGATAGCAAACACTTAATAAAAATCTTGAGAATAATTTAGAGTCATGAGGGCACTAAATGAGGAACATTTATCCTCAAAAGTCTCACACGTCATAAAAGTTGAGATCAAAACTTTTGCCAACTCTTATTGGTCATCTCATGCATACGTAGTATGAAATACGTATTATGGTATTCTCTCTTTTCCCATGGAGCGTATGTCTTTTCAATTAATGCTGTACAGATGATAGTTCAGGCATACCCAATGTCTAACTTGAGTTCACAAATCTACTTTCTTGAAAGAATCCATAAGAACTCACATTTGGCATAAAAGACAGATAAAATGAAATGTAGGCTATTTCATTTTTGGACATAACAAATAATATGTCCTCATCTTAACATTATGTTAAGGCGACATCTATATTTTAAGCTTGAGCTCTTAATTGTCATCTAGATAATAAGCTTAAAGTTGTCTCATCACTATTTAACACACAGTAAATAGAGGCAATTACCCGTGTAGGTAGTCTAATCTCTCATCCGTCCGACATACCTTTTCAACATAATGCACTAAGTATTAATATGCATAAATATCATACAAACTCGTAAGCATTAATAATAATGGAACATACCATTAACTGTGAACTTTGAGAAAAATAAATATCCAGTACTTCAGCTTCTAGCACTCCTAGAAATTTCATTGTAGGGAACTAATCCCTTGTCAACACATGACTAAGGAAAACATCTCTAAGAATTGACTTCGTCATAGGGTCTACTATCATTCTGTGCGTAGATATGTATTGTACGTTCACATCTTTTCGTACAACCATGTCTTTTATACTTCGTGTCTATATGTTTGGTCTTGTAGTAGATCCTTAGTGTAATCTATTACTGCTTGGCTATCACAATTAATCAATAATGACCTTGCAGCATCCTTAGCAACCCCTAACTGATCCAAAAATCTCTTAAGCCAAACACCTTATTGTACTACTACTGATAATGGTACGAATTCAACTTCCATCGTGAATAAGGCTATACACGTTTGCTTCTTACTACTCCATGATATGGCGCTATTGTTAAGTAAAAACACAAATCCATAGGTGAAATTTCTCTCATCTAAACCTCCTCCTCAATCAGCATCAGTATAGCGTTCAAGGCGCAGATCTCTACTTTGATAACTCAACGAATAATCAGCAGTATCTTTCAAATACCTCAGGATTCTCTTTATGGCAGTCAAATGTGCTTAACCTAAGTTGGATTGGTATCTAAAAACCATTCCAACTGCATAACAAATATCAAGTCTTGTATATATCATTGCGTACATTAAGTTTTCAACTGCACTAGTATATGGAACACTTTCCATTCGTTCCTTTTCTTGTGGAGTCTTAGGACACAGTCTACGACTCAGTCCTTCACCTCTTGCAATAGGAGTATCTATGGTTTTACAGTCTTGCATACGAAATCATTCAAGGACTTTATTTATATAAGTCTCTTGTGAAAGAGATCACGGTCTCTTGAAATCTTAACTCCAAGAATATATGCAGCTTCACCCATATCCTTCATTTCAAAATTGGCACATGACCAGCTCTAAACTGTATTGACAAACTCTATATTGCTCTCAGCAATTAGTATATCATCAACATATAATGATAAGATCACAAATTGATCTTTGGATCTTTTGATATATACACAATGATCTTCATCAATAATTACAAAATCATATGCCATTATGGCATTTTGAAAACGTATATACCATTGTCTCGAAGACTGCTTAAGGCCATATATTGATATCAAAAGTCGATGCACTTTTTGTTCTTGGCCTTCTGTAACAAACCCAATGGGTGTTCCATATAAATTTCTTCTTCTTATTCTCCACTAAGAAAATCAGTCCTTATATCCATTTGATCTAATTCAATATCCAAACTAGTCACTATTGCCAGAATAAGGTAAATTGAGGTAAATCTCACCATAGGAGAACAAGTCACTTCATAATCAATGTGGACATCTGAATTTTAATCATATTTTTCTTAGAAAATTAATAGAAAATCCATAAAAATTTATAAAATTGTAAACTCAACTTTGAAAGCCTTTACCAAGCATAAGGAACTAATTTTGAGCAAAAAATATTTTTCTAATATTTACGAAATTTTTGGAATTTCTTTTCATTTAAAAATAGCCGAAAATTAGAAAAAATAGTAAACGAGGTACAAAAAATTTGAGGAAATAATCAAAAATTTTCCTCTCCGCTCAGGCCATTTTAGTTTTTGAAAATTCAATTTGGATCCTCAAAACCCCTCTTTCACATACCCGAACCAGCCCAAAGAAAATTCATCGTATCGCGGAATTTTGGATCGATCGGGTGAAGCACGCCATGGTAGGATCCTAAATTTAGCCTCGATCAAGGAACCGCTTTCGCCTTTGCAAGAACCGGCCTGAAAATGATCGAATCAGCTTGCTCAATGTCTACCGGTTCAATTGAACCGGACCGATTGGACCGGTCCGATCCAATTGAACTGGCCTGGCAGAAGCTCAATAGGAGCGCAGCGTGAAGCAGGGCATCAACAGAAGCAGGGGCACAGGGGGGCACAGTTCCCCTTCTTTCACGTTTACGGCAAAGACTCCCATAAGCAAAAGAAAAGAGAAGAAAATGCAAAGCAGCAGACAAGAAGCGAAAAGGGAAAGGAAGGGAAATAGAGGAAGGAGCAGACACCATTCCCCCCTTTCCTCTTACGCCAGCTCTGTAGGCCCATCAGGGCAGAGGAGGATTTCAAAAAATCTTGCACCAACTGGTGATAATCCAAACCCCATCCTCACCCTTGAAGCTACTGTTGTTCCCCAAGCTGCCAAATGAGGAGAACAAAAGAGCTCTTAGCAGGTTTTGACTATGGAAGCAGGGGAGACAGAGGCGATTTTTTGTGAAGGGCCCTTGAGCCTTGCACAGGCTTTGGGAAGCTCTCTTTCATGGCTCGACCACCAAGAGAGAGGGTCCAAACGGGAAAGACTTTCGGCTACAAAAGAAACGAGAGAGAGAGGTTGAAGGGTGGACATTGAGGGGGGATTTTTGGGAGCAAAAATAAATAGGGCATAGAGGGAAAAATCAAGAGAAGAGGAGAGGGCGGGGGCCTCATTTGCCTAAAATTTTCTCTCTCTAATTCTCTCACTCCCCCAATCTCCCTAGCTCTCTTTCTCGGCCATCTCTCTTTCACCTTTGCGTCGCCCCTCCGGTCAATCGGCGGCTTATCTCGACCGACTACCACCACCACGACACTCCTCTCTCTCCAACCGTCACCCTCGCACCGTTCTCTCCCCAAACTACCGCCCGTAGCTCCCAGTAGGAGGCCGAGCGCCTCTCGGCTCCATCACCGGCGCCCACACCGGTGGTGCTTTCCCGACCATGTCGAGCTCATTTCCAATCCCTACCGGTGACTCCGCCTCGACCCCGACGTCCAACGACGACCTTTTGTCATCATAGTGCAACCATTTTGTCCATAAAGGTTTACGTTAAACGGTAAAGGGGTTTGATTTCGTATCTTAGCTTATGAACTAGCATGTGGAGGATAGATTATTAGCCTAAACATAAGATGAACCGGAGGCTTTGGTTGGTTGAGATGGCTGATTAGTTAGTGAACGTGACGTTGCAATGTTGCTTGTGCGTGCCTAAGGGTATTGGATGATGTTATGGTGTGTTTTGACATGTTTTTGCTCTCGGGTCAGACTGTGCAATCTTCCTGTTACATACATTTGAGGGTCAAAACATGGCTATTTCGTAGATTGGTGTTCTAGAAATTCATAGAGAGCGTCTCGAGCTTCGATTTGATATATTATGACATGAAAATGGACACTGTTTACTATGCCAAAAGGGTCCCGTAGTATGGGATACGAATTTGTGAATGTCTGGGATTGAATCTAAGTTGAGTTTTCTGACTCGACCGTTGGTGCTTCGTGATTTTCCATGGGTTTTTATAGACTCTTTTTCATAAAAACATCTTCATGAAACTCATTTATGACATCCTATTTCATAACATATAAAAAATCCAAAAATATTCGTGCATGTCTCAGATTTTTATTGCATTTAACAAAATCGTGCCATTTTGTGACTATTCTGGAGTTGGTGTCTTGTTCAGTGCTTGTCTATCTTAAGTTGCTATAATGACTTGCTTAGAGTCTTCGTTTCCAAAATCACAAAAAATGAAAGTTGTTCATTAGGGTCTTATTTAGTAGACTAGAAAGTTTGGTGCATTAATTTGATGTTTTAAGTGTGCATTGGAGCATAGCCCTAAAGTGTGTCTGTTTTGTGAGATTTGCTTGTTTGCTGCTGAGCTCTCGTGAAAAACCATTTTCTACAAGAAAATGAGGGTCTTTTTAGTAAAAGTACAAAACATAAAAGTCGTCAATGACACATTTTCCCATTTGTATAAAAAATATCAGAATTTTTTCATGTATTTTACTATTTTTTTTACGTATTTTGTGATTACCAATTTTTCCCTGAACATGTTCATGGACAGTAGGGTTAAACTTGCATTTTTCGTGTTAATGCATTGGAAATGTAAAAAATGGTCTTAATTAAATTTGATCAACATGTCTTAAGCCTTCTTTGAGCGCTTGAATCGGCTTAATCGGACCTCATCTTCATTGATAATTGTGCCTAAATGTGGTCAATTCTATTCCATAAGCGATCATTTGGTGGGCTCACTAGTCTTGTTGTGATTGTTTGATATCTAAGGCTCAAAAGGCCTAAGGGCATTGCTCAATTAGGACCCCTTGCATATGATTTTTTAGATGAATGTTAGGGTCGATGCATAACACGTGGGAAATCTCGCGGGACCGTTAAAACCAACCATTTCTTAAGCAAATCAACGGGGCCAAATGGGTAATCGCGACGTATGCATACAAAGGCCAATCCCGAGGCCCATTCTTGAGTGGTATGGTTTATCTCATTGACTTGTGATCCTTAATGTGTTTGCGAGTGTGATTATGCATGTTTGATTGAGTAGTCCATCATTGCCTAGCTTTCGATTTGACACCTTGAAGAATGGAGATTTACGACCGATGTCCCATCCGGTCTTCCTTCTGTTGCACCCCCTAATCATGTCTCGGGTTTTATTGAACTAGTTTGTAATTATTCACCCAACGAGTTGCGGGTTTTCTTTTCATCGTGCTTAGGGTAGTTTTAATTTATATGCCCTCTCTTTAACCCTTTGTTTGCTTTAGATGATTTTACACCTTTTTTTAGAATACATTCAAACATAGAAAGTGCCATGAAAAATACCCATCTACAAGAACATTTGCATGAACACTTAGCGACTGATAAAAGCATGATTGGGAGTCAAATTGATAAAACCTCGCGTGCTCACAAGTTAGGTAACAATCAATTCCGGACGATAACCGAAAGGACTTTAGCTTAAGCTAGGGTAACCAAATCCCCGACCCTAGAATCTCTAGTTGCGTAGGACAACGATTTCTCCCAATCGCTCGGTGAGGTATCCGGTCTACCTCCCAAGAAAGACCGGTGGCGACTCCAATTGCACGCACACATAGCACATATCACCCGACCACACCAAGGTCGAAGCTAATAAACTCCCGCCGCGATTTGGTATGGGCCTAAGAGGCCCGCGCCAAAGCCCCCATCCGAAAGTAGGACTCGGCAATCCATTAGCCCGATTCGATCCTCTTGGGGGGATCTTCTTTCAGGTCACGACAATCAATTCCTTCCTATTAATTATACCATTTCGCCACAAGACAAGTTTTATATCTCTCAATTGAGCCATCAGCCTTACGCTTTATTTTGAGAACTCACTTATTCTCAATGTCTTTGCGTCCGTTCGGAAGATCAACCAATTCTCAAACTTGGTTTGATTTCATTGAGTCCATTTCTTCTTCCATTACTTGTATCTATTTTTCCTTATCATGACAAGTCAGAGCCTCATTCATATTCCTTGGTTCATCCTCTTTTTGTGGAGCGACCATATGGATTGATCATGAAACTTCCCCTTCAATGTCAAAACGTCAATAGGGAATGCTTTTGCAACTTGTTCGCCGTATTGGAGATCGTAAACTTAGTACGTCATACTCCATTACGGTCCCGCTCAAATTAGATAACGACGGTATCTTCTCATCAAGTTGTTGCAATTAAGACTGGTTCGAAACAAATTCTCCACTTCTCACGTTGCTCCCACTTGGATGAGATGCCTGAATAATGTCAATATCACGAACAATGTTTCAAATAGAGAATAGTTTTCACCTATCTCGCCTTTTTTTCGAAAATTCATTTACTAAGAATGTGATATCTCGTGATTCAAATTCAGTTACACTTCCATTTTCTTGATCACCTATAAACACATACCATTTCCAATGCTCTCATTATCTCATGAAGATACTCCTTTTGTCTCTAGGGCCCAGTTTTCCATACTTGTGGGAGGACTCGTCTGTATAGGCAGCACAGCCCCAAGGTCTAAGAAAACTTAAATCTGCTTTTCAACCTATCCATAATTCATATGGGATTGATGTAACTAATTTAAAAGGCGCACGGTTAAGCATATAGATAATAGTTAACAAAGCATCACCCCAAAAAAGGTGATAGGCAAATTAGCCTGGGCCATCGTAGACCTAACCATTTTCATTAGGGTTCTATTTTTTCTATCTGCAACTCCATTTTGTTGAGGAGTTGCTGGAATAGTCAATTGTCTTTCTATTCCTTTTTCATCACATAAATTTCTGAACTGATCAGATAAATTTTTCTCGACCTCGATAGGATCTCAATGCTTTTATATTCTTGTCCAATTAATTTTCTACCAAACTCATAAATTTCTTAAAGCAACTCATGTATCAGATTTATGAGAAATCAAATCGACATATCTGAATCGAGTGTAATCATTCAGAAGTGTTGTCATGCACGCCGAGGAGACAAAACAATGTTTTTGCTGAGTCTCTCTATCTACCATGAAGGGAACGCATCCCAAAACATATGCAGCTGATTACACAGAAATAACATGCTCGGAATCAACTTGAATCATTGATTGGAGAAGTATATCACGATTAACGAGCATACATCGTTTTCAACACATTAAATGTTCAATGCAGCGAGAGAGTACCGCCGTCTACTGATCTCGCATTCGGGACAGGAGCGGGAGGCGTCGTCTTTCTTTCGTCACTTTTCTTTCTCTATGTATGTTGAGAACGTAAGAAGAACGTTGCTCATACTTCAACAACAAAACGTTAAAAACTGATAACCGCCAAAGGCAGTTATCTAATGTGGAAAAGGGCTTCGATGGCCTACATGAGCGGACCACGGTCCTTTCCATGAATCCCAACATACCAAATCCTCCGTTCTCTCTATTCATGCAAGATAACAAAACAATAAAGGTTCAATATTTTTTTACTATTTCAATAGTATAATAATATAGTAAGCACACATATAAAATTTAACTTTATTCATCTAGGATTAAAAGTATTACTAAAGGTTTAAAAAGTAAAAAAAAAAAACTGGAGGCAGGCTAGTCTATTTCGAGCTACACACAATGAAGCCCGGAGGCCTGACTCGGCCCGAAATGTAATAAAGAACCAAGTCTAAAAACCTAGCTCGAGCTATTCAGCTAAGAGTAATTTCGACCCGGTTCAGGCCGGACTAGGCATGATTTCCGAAGTTCGACTTTCATCGCTGGTGATCCGGTTCTTTTCGTCCCCGTGCCCATCCTTAAAGCTAGTGCTACTTTGGGCCTAGCGTGAACCAAATCAACCTAATTCATGTCGGGCCAAAAAATGTTTGCTTTGGTTTGGGCCTATCTTTTGGGCCCAAAATTCCAGGTCCGAGATGCACTGGCCGGGTCAATTTCTCAAGGAAGGCTTGGTCCGCTTGCATAGCTATCGCTATTGTCTAGATTAAACTTTTTCTTTTTAAAATTTTTTTTCGTTCAATCAATCTTGCAATAGACGGAAGAATTTCAACTTTCTTTTTACTCGAAAATCCCGAATCTTTTCTGATCGATACTTAGACTTTATTTATTTCGCAAAACATACATAAATTAAAAATAATTTATTATTAATAATAATTTATATCTAAATATTTTAATGAACGATGAAAATATTTTCTATTCATTCAATTTTGTAAGCAGTATAAGCAATTTCTTTTAAAAAAATATTTTTCAAATAACTCATTTTTCGCTAAACAAATAAAGCCTTAATTTAAGGAAAAATTTCAAGTAAGGGCTTGGAGTGCCATCACTTTCTCAAATGAAGGAATGAAGTAAAGCTTGTTTTAAATAAAAGCTTGAAGTGCTCTAATTATTTCAAAGAAGCGCTTGAACAAGGACATTTTCATAATTTCCTTTTCTTTTCTTTTTTTTTTTTTTTTTTTTTTTTGTTGTTCCTTCTCACCGGTGGCCGATCTTAGGTTATGGCCGGCCACAGGCGGGGGTCACCTCGCCCAGGCAGAGTTGCCCTCGCCAACCACAAGGGCTACCTCACTTGGGCCCTCGCCGGTGGCCGGGCATCGCCTGAGACCGGCACCGACGAGAAGGAAAGGAAAAAAAAGAAAAAGGGAAAATAAATAGAAAGAAATGACAAAAATTGCCCTTGATTAGGCGCTTTTATGAAATAATGATGGTACTTCATGCCTTTATTTGAAACAAGCTCTACTCCAAGCCCTTATTTGAAATTTACTAAGGATTTGGAATTTTTCCTTAGCTTAATATATAATCCTTTCATAATTCTTATTTCAAAATTTAAATAATTTCAGATTGTTCTTTTACTTTTTTGGTTCGGAAAATTGTTTAGTTAAGAAAATCACAAACGAGAAGCTCTCCCGTTCTGTCTTCTCACTTCTCGTAAGTCTGTCTGCGCTGCAACTCTCGCGCCTCCTCGCCGCTCGTATCCCAGCCTCGCGCCAAGATAAAGGTTCGTCCCCTCCTCTCTCTCTCTTTGCACCGAGTCTCCACTTCCCGACCAGATTGCAACTCTGTCCTGTGTCATCCAGACTGTGGGCATCCGTCGATTCTTCGGTCCTTGGGTAGAGAGAAGCGTCGTGCTCAATAATCAGGGGGATGATTTCTTTTTTGTGTGCGAAGAACTAGGATGTCTGCTTGATCGCCCAGGCTGTTACCTTCGTTGTTTTATGTCTGGTTTTGATTCTTCTTGTATAATACGGGAAATTTCGGTATCTGGGGCATCAATGGGGGCAATGCAGGTCGACCTGTTTGTCCCGGGGAGACGGATGAGAATGTAATGCTTGGTCTGAAGGGTGTGCAGAGTGGGGACGGAGTAGCTCTTTACACATTGGCCGCCCTGTGGCAATCTCGAATTGATTGTTTGTTCTATGTTCGAACAACTTCTACTCACAGTGTACACTGTGGTCTGTTTATTTCGTTGTTGCCTGCGTCATAGACCCTCTCACCTTCTTCCATCTCGCATCTGCCGCCGATGTGGCAATTGAGTGTTGCTGGCCCTGCTCTAGGCCCTTGTAGCTCTAGCAGTCGGAAGCAGTGTGGCTCGCTTTCGCTTGGCTAGTTTAGTTTTTAGTTACTTATCTTTGTTTTTTTCTTTTTCTTTTTTATAGTCTTAAGGCAATATGGCCTATTACTCAACATGAGGCTAGCTGGCAGATTATATTTAGAGAATGTTTGGGTCGTCTTCTTTTTACCTAGAATATTTATTACGGAAATTAAATAGATATTTGTAGAAGTATGTGGCGGTTGGTTTAACACAACAAGGGTTGACACTGAATATTCTTGATTACTTTTCTGGCATGGTCAAGCTATGGATGTTTTTGTCTCATTTGTGGTGAATTTTGTTGGCAATCAGAGTTTTCTTGGTTATACATTTTTTAGGAAGACTGTTTCTTGGTTGTTACTTAGCATTACTGAGGTATATAGTGGTTTCACTGCCAAGCTGACTCTGCATTTTGTTGATTTAGTGGGCGAGTGCATAGGTTTTGTGAAGGAGGTGGGCTTTGTGCTTAATATAATTCTATGATGGTTTCTCCAGCATTTGTGCATTGCTGGTAGACATTTAGTATGTGGTTCTGGCTTAGAAAGTGAAGGTGGTGCTTAGGCCATTACTCTAACTGAAAAGGCAAGTTCAATGCTTATGTACCGAGGAACTCCTAAGACTATATAATTCATGTTAACAGATTGCAATGACTAAATAACTATTAGTGGCAACTATTAAGAAGACCACTGTTGTCACAAAGCGTTTCCTAGGAACAATTGGAACCTAATGACGGAATTTATGGCAATGCTAATCACAATGGATGAATAATCTAGAGCACCAAGGATATAAAATGACCGAAGACATTAACAGCATATTCTGCTCCACCTGTCTGATTTCAATGGTTGCCAAATGGATGAAATGTTTGCTTTTATTTAAACAAGGAAAAGAAACCACCTACTGAAAACCAAGCCCATTTTGGAAGAGGATGTTTTGATTTTTAATTCACTTCATACTATCGGAAGTCAATGATATTTCTTTTGGCATTAGTTGATGCCAGCCTGTCCAGATTTAACAATTGTTTCCCCACATATTTGTTGCTGCAACTATATTTTCCGTCTTTCATGCTGTTGTTGGTATTGGGAATTTCAATTTATTACCAATGTGTTGTTTTCTTGAAAAGTAGTTCACTGTCGGCAAAATTCAACTGAAACTCTTTATGCGTTTTCTCAGTGATTGGAGGCCTCTTTCTGATCCCTATGGGCAAGAGAAATCGTCAGAAGCATGGTACATTTCTCTGGCCATTTGTTGTTTTTATCCTTAACTTGCTTTGCCATATAGTTGGTTAGTATTGGTATTTAAGATAAGTTGATTGCCTACAAGAGCTTATCCAAGAGAAGGTTTTCGATAAGTTATAGATTGCAATTAGTCTGTTTGCATTACATTATTTTCCTTTCGGCTTTCCCTATGTCTAAATTTGGTCTCACAACTTTAATCACTCTCGTTTTTGCTTTATTCACATATCTTAGTTTGCATTTTATATTTGGGTTGTCAAGTTCTTTGCAGCGAAGCTGAAGCGATTTGTTGTTCACTTCGTACTGTAAAGCAGGATTTAAGAAACCCAAGACCCCCGAGATATCTGAAGATGGTGGGACTGTGAGAAAGAAGCATAAGGTTGAAGAACACGCTTCACAAAGGATATCTCCTGATCCTGCAGGCATGTCAATGCAGCTTTATTACTGTAGCATATATGGATAAACATCTTTTGAAGTGTTCATTATCAAACTATTCATCCTATATCGTGCTTCCTAATTTTCAGTCCCTGACATTCTTTATCAAGTAATTTCAAGTACTTGTTTAGATGTCTACGGCACTCCTCTATGGTCATCTTATGAGGCCTTAGTAGAAATTATCACGCTTCACATGAGATTTTAGTTGTAGAAATTACCTTGAATAGGATATCTCTTGATGATTCTGTCTGAAATTTAATGCTTGACATGAGATTGGGGACCAGCATCCTTGAGGATCAGTTAGTTGATCCTGCAATCAAGTTTAAGTTAAATGGTTGTAACTGAATTGGATATTCTACCTAAAATAATTTTATACTGCCATCACTTGCTGCAGAGCTCAGTAATGTGGATACCGATGATGAAGCAGTTTATAAAGAGCCTTCTGCCTATGACAATTTGTTAGTGACTCTGGGGTCTAGTGACAAATATTTCTCTGATGCTTATAGAAGAAGGTAATGGTACTATTCTCCCTTCCTCCCTTTGTTTCCCTCGGTGGAAGTCAATTGCAAGATTCGTTATCCTATCTATGTCTTTGCTGAGGGCATCAGACAATATTACTAGTCTTACTTTCATATCATAGTGTACACGGGTGATTATATCTGGGCGAGATATCCTTATCTGCAGCTTTTTGTGGATTACTCTTGCTGCCACTCATGCAATGTGAAATAAATTCCATCAGAGGTCTACTGCACAACAGCTTGTCTTTCTGGTGAAAGGATAGGAATCGCCAAAAAGAGTATAAGAGGTCACTTTGGAAATGACTTCAAAGAAAGAGTGTGTTTTTTATAGGTCTAAAAAAAAACACGGTGGCAACCTTTCTCTTTTGCGAGTTTTGACCCATGGTAACACATTAATCCTAAAGCAAAATCTATTTCGTGTTCTCCTCGGCCTAAAAGTTCACAATTTTCCATACAAGTGTACTTTTGATTGATTTATAGCATTGGATTACGTTTCTAGTCTAATTGTCATTCTTGGATACTAATGGATTTTTTGGTGCTGGAAACTTTTCCTGTTAACAGACAAAGAGAAGAAGAAGGTAAAAGTGACAGTGAAGAAAATGAGTACGATGATTCTGATTCTCTTAGTGGATCTGGCTGGGATGATTCTGAAAGAGGTGAAAGCTTAAAATTGAAGTACTGTATTTAGATCTGAGAGTTCCATGTGTCTAAATTCCATATCTTAAACTAACTTAAAGATTTTGAAGTTGTATTTAAGTGCCTGGTTGTGATTTTTCTTGTATACAGATACATTTTAGAAAGTTTTAAAGATTGTGCTAAACCCTGTAGAATAGTTCTCGACTCTTGACCAGGAATTTAGAGCTCTATTCTTTATGACCTTGATATAGGAGCATAGTATATAGAGTTGAAATATTCAAATTTAAAAGGTAGATAAGTTCTCACGTGTAGCAATCATAAGTGAAATCGCATGAAATGGCTATTTATTTATTTATTTTTTGGTCGAACATGAAATGGCTATTGCGCTGTCGCAGAATGGCATTGTGGATGTAATGTCTGCTAGAGTTACTATTTAGCAGCATGACTTGTGAAATCTTTTCTCTTTTAACTTGTATTTCGTGCTTGGCTTGTAGGATCTGATGACGAGTCCCCTAAGATTGATGCTAGGGAGAATATAATAGAAAAGTTTGGTGTAGTTGGTGCTGGAGAGAAGGATGAAGATGCTGAAATGGAGAATGCTCGAGACACATCTGAGTCTGAGCAAGAGCATGAATCATTGGTCCACTATAATGCTGCTGTTGAGGCATCAGACTGTGTGAGGTTTGTTGACAAAAAATTCTCCATTCAATATCTGATTATCTTTATTTGGTTGCATTTTAATGTATTGGGACTTAAAAGTGGTCACACGAATTTTGATGTACTCGTATGGGGAAGGCACCCCTTGGCACCATATACTGATTCTTTTCTGTAAAAATGGTGGTAACATGCATGTACATTGTACAGTTTGATTAGTGAGCATCACTTTATATAAGTCCATGTTATGGGAGCTCTTGTCTTCCCAAATATGATTGAGGGTTGTCACATTGACTTCTCATTTCCTCGAAACCGCCGATTAATGCTTGGTCACTTATCTGCATGAAGATTATCTATTTCAGCTTTATTCTTGAAGCCCAGGTGCAATATCATGTATTGAATTTGAGCTAGCTGTTTGTGAAAATCTTTAATTTGAATATTAAGCTTCTGCTATGTTGCGGGCTGCTGTATGCACGTAATTGATTGAAGTTGTGTTTTAGTGGGAAGAGGGGGAGAAGGAAGAGTCATTGAAAAAGTGAAGGTCACAGTTTGTGCCAGCCTCCTGTTCCTTTAGTTGTATAGATCAGTCTGCGTTCAAATACAGGATATTCTAAAATATAATACCTGTCAGCACTCATATAAAGAACAGGATACCAATATCAAGGAGCAACTCTGTCGTCTGGTCAGGAATCAGACAATTTATAGTTTGCAGAACATTTCTCCAGTTCAGGTCTTGCATGCAATCAACAGTGATGTAAGATACAGACTATGTAGGGAGAAGAAGACTAGACTTGCTGTTTCTTCTTATAATTCTTTGTTGTAATTGGGGTATTCCTGGTTGACATTTTATCTTGTACAGGGGCTTGTAAAGCAGGCTTGGTTATATAAATATATATACACCTCTCAATGTGTTTCCTCCCAAGTACTTATATGCTTTATATGGTCAAACTTATGCTAGACTAATGTTTTTTTTTTTATCTTTTTTTTCCAAAGAATATAGCATCAGTCTGTGCTCAAGTAAATGCAATAATCTAGTCCCTGTCGGTATGTTTTCTTCAAGTAAATGCATCTTCTATATGCATATGCTCAGACACAAGCTTACAAGTATCTCTGTAGAATCATATGTGATCTGCTTGCCATAAAAATGATGAAGTCTCAAATTCCCTGAAGGAAAGGCAAGATACCACATTAATTTTCGGGGTAGGTTAATGGTTTTGTGTAGATAACATGGCATTTTTGGTGTTTTTTTGCCTCCTATGAAACAACATAACAGATATGTGGGGCGAGCTGTTTAATGTGGGCTTTTTCAATCGAGTGGCTAAAGTGATATTTTGGCATTGACCTGCTGGCCTGTGATTGGATTTAGCTCTCTTGAATTTTTCGTAATTCTTCTCCCTCGCCAGCAACGATATCTAGTTTGTCTTATTTGCATAAAGAAGTGCCTCCACATGAACACGGGGATGTTTCTTAGTAGACTATTTCTAGGAGCCCCCTTATATGATTTCAGGTGCCACAGTACCATTGAATATTAGACCTTGAGGTACCCAATTTGACGGATCCCCCACAAATAGTTGTTCTTTAGTTCCTGCTGATTTAGATTTTTGAAGAATTCTCTATATTTGCTGGCTTAATAATTAGGATATTTGGCGGTAAGTTTGGTGTTTCATATGCAGCTATGTGCCATGGCCTGGTGTGGACTTTCCTGTACTTTTTGTGTAACCAGCTGAGGTACAAATTTTGCCAGATGTTTCTTGAGAAGGAGAGGAAAGATTAGTGAAAGTTTTATGAATCATCCAGCATTTATAACACAATTGTTTTATTTTACAAGATCATATGACGGATTTATTTTTTGTTCAACCTATAAAAGTTGCGCTGGCTTACAAATAATGTGTTTGGGGGAGAGAGAGAACATGCTCTTTTTGAAGGTGTGTTAGGTCGTCAACCGTCACTTAAAAGCAGAAGTCAAGAAGCTCTAGAGTCCCTACCATCTTCTTTACTTACAGGTTTGAGTCCTTAAAAACTTTTGATGAACTAAAAGGTTTAAGATGGTTCACAAAAAGTCAAATATATCTCCGTCTTTAGAGTTTGGATTTTTCAAATTACAGCGTCTTCAAAATAAGCCTTAGTTGCTCATGAAAGAAAAACACTTGAGCAGAAGTCGAGGCTACAGCCAAGTGCTAAAAGCCACAATCAAACCAAAAAAGCTGCAACCAAAAGATCAAAATCCATTCCCAGCTGGCATAAGTATCTGAAATTGACTTATCAACAGCTGTTTGGAAGAAGGAGACTTCATCTTGTCGGATAAGTTGGTGTATGTGACTTTTGAACATGGAAATATGAAATACTGCTTGTGGATGTGTCAAATGTGACGAACTTAATGTTCTCTAAGAGATGATGCTGTAGATGTTGGCCTACTGTTATCTATACTGGACTAATGTATGCTCATTTTGTTTTTCCCCCTTTGTATTGTTATCTCAGACCTAGTTTTGTCATTGACCTTGAATTTTCTTTTTGGGTGCAGTTCATACACTATGCATTTGGGTCATCAGATATCAAAAGGAGAGATTGATGAATTGTCAAAAAAGAGATGGAAATATAAATGGGAGGTGTCTGCTGCTGAAAACTGCAAGTGGGTAGGAACTGGAGAGTGCTTTATAAAGGTATGTCATTTATATGACCTGCACAGCTTTTCTTATTTCCTGAGAGTATAACCGCCAATTTATCTTTTTTAACTTCTTCTTGACACGCCTACTATATTAGACCTTCTTTGTTAATATTCTGCATGGAGGTAAATGACATTAGTAGCAAAGAAGTGAAGGGGATAAAAGGAGTTGATCGCAAACCTTAATTATTTCTTTTAATGTTTCTTGCTTTTTTATGAGAGACAGCTTTGCCTAGTCGCTATAGGCCTGCTATGTTGAGACAATATTAGAATTCACCTCAGATTTCCCAAACAGAGAATTGAAAAGGCACATTCGAGAAGTCATTGAGGATCACATCTCAAATGACATCTAGTTGCATGAGTTTTGTTGGTGTGGTTACTAGCTTATTTTTAACTCTGCTTTCTTCTTCTAATGTGTTGTGACTTATTTTCTGTTTGACTGAACATTAATAAATCTGTAAGGCATTTGGACATTGCTTGTGTGCACTTTCTTTGCATATTAATCACAACCTAACATAAATTTTGCTTTGTAGGACGACAACTTAAAACCTGGGTATGGTCTGAAGCCAAGCTTGTATAAACACTGGTTAAATATCTATGCGACATCTGGAGGCAGTGATTTTCATACCTCAAAAGAAAGATTGTTCTTTTCCCTCTGTAAGTTGGTATCCTGAAGTTCTCTTTCACTTCTTTCTGATTTATATTAATCATTGAGCTATAGATCTTCCTTCATGTTTGTCTGTCTCTTTTTCCTCCACGGCTTTGTTTTTCTTTGGTCAGCCCCTTCCATGCCTTTCGTTCTTAATCATGGTTGTTTGCAGCAACTTATTTGGTGATCCCAAACCTGATATACTATATAGCGTCTTAACCAAGCCAGTGGAAGAAGGGAAGGGAGATTTGGTGGTCTGCATACTAATCTGGTGTTTACTACCCAATGATTGCACAGCATAGTAGGGTTGGCTATTGTTACTTTGGATTTCGTTACTGCAATTTTGTGTACTCGTACTCGTGTTTGCATTTCTTGTTTAAAAACTTTACATTGCTTATTATTTTGGTTGTACACTCTTTGTTATGAATTTATGTGGGTGGTACTAATTGGTTTAAGATGAAGATGATTAGCTTACCACCTTGTCATGCCCCTAAAATTTCTCAAAATCCTAAAAATCTCCCTTGAATTAAATTTTTTGCTTTGTGATTTTTTATCCAAAAGTCACACCAATCTGTTTGTAGTAAAGTTGAGGTTGATTGGCAACCCAAAATCCTCGGTCTTGATGTGTAAGTCGTCTGATTGCCTCAGCATGTTTGAGTTGCTGGTTAATAACATTGCAAAACCCTTTCTTGGGTTCAGTTATGTGTGGCGAAATGATAAGCAATCCACTGTCTCCATAGTTCTTTTTCTCCTTCTCCTTTGTCATCTGTTTTGCTTGGTTTTTCAGTTATAACATAATATTGCTTTGTTTTCCTCCATGTGTATTTGAATGTACCAGGTTTTCGTCTTCAATGATTTTTTTTCACCAGTGGACACTAACTATGCTAATTTGAAATACTCAAACTACTTTTTTGTTTTAGGCAACAGCTATCGAGATATACTGAACTGCAGCAAGGGGCCTTTTTATCACAAGGGCCATGGAGAAGACTCAAGTACCATGGACGCATACATTATGCATTCTGTGCGTGCCTAACTCCCCCGTACTCGATCTTTTAGTCTTCCTTTGTTAAGAAATCGGTCTCTTTTCCTTCTCAAGTCTGTTGGTAGTATTATAACCTTTACGGTTCGTGGGATATGTTTGACAGTTGAATCACATATTCAGAACAAGAGATCTTGTGACTCGAAATGACACTAAAATGGCCAAACACCAAGAAACGGTGAAGGATGAAATACTTTCTGGTGGTGAATTTCTTGATCATGGCTTCACTCGTCCCAAGGTATACTGACAAATGTAACTTCTGCTTTGCATGTTCCAGATCTAGCTGAGTTATTTATAGATCAAAATGTTGGTAATCCAGTCACCAAACATGCATCTTATTTCATTTTAGTTGGGCATGGCTTTTTTGTGATATGACCTTTTGTCACTTTGACCATCTTTAGTCATAGCTCCTAGTAGTAATGCTCTGCATTGTCAGTTTACTACTAAGGACTTCTACTTAGGCTCTTTGCAAGAGAGCACTTCAAAACTGATTTTTTATTGGGATTTGGGTCTTGAGACTAGTTTTGAAGGTTCATTGTACTAAGGAGGCAATTTAGGATATGTATACTTAATCTTGGCATAAGCCAATGAGTTGGACACAAGTGCTTTCAGGGAATCAACTCAGGTTGGGTGTTCTTGCACCTCTTGCTACGACTTGCTCATAATGCCTTACTTATACTACCCAACTTGTGTTAGGATTTCTGGGTCTCTCTCTATCTCTGTCTATCTGGTTCTCTTTCTCTGTGTGCAGTGTCCAGCAGATGTAATGCAAGTTGTTCCCTGAAAGAGCTGTTGCTATGAATTTTGATGAACTGTGGAATTATTGTCGAAATGTACCTTCTATTTATAATCATTTTTCATGGTGATGTTAAAATGAGTTGGTTGTAATTATATAATCATTTTCATTTGAGATAGGGCAGTCTTTAGGTACTTACTATACTTTATGACTGTCCTTGCTGCTTACAATGGCTTGAGCAAAATACCTCTTTCATTAAAACAAGAATGTTTTCCCCAAACCATTCAAAATATCTTTGACATGCATTTCCAGATCCACCAAACTACTATCCCCAACATAAATCTTGAGTTTGTCGCTGAAAATTCTGTCCTCAATCTTGGAGGCTCATGGGAGAGAAATCATGCATGTTGCATTGTGTAGAGCTAATTATGTGTGTTTCTTTGCCCGCTGAATAAATGATTAGTTTGTTCTTTTCCTTTCTGTGTTGGTTTTGGTGAGATTGTAATGAATACAATTTGTTTTCTTGCCTTCAAGAAAATTAAACTTTGTTATCTTCTCTCACATTTACTTTTTCCTTAGTTATGTTTTCCTAACTTGGTTGATTTGCTTTTTCATATTGCTTTCCAGGTTTTGATCCTTTTGCCACTTCGTAACATTGCATCTCGAGTTGTTAAGAGGCTAATACAGCTGACACCTTCAAATCACAAGGTGCAATTTAAGTTTGTTTGTTAAAGTTGTTGACCTAGTGTTGAAAATTCTAGAGCTGATTTTGCTGCATTGTATCTTACAAGTGCTTCTAAAGATTGTTACGGTCTTATGAGTTCATGGTATTACCCTATACATTACTATAACGTGTCGATCATAACTTGGCATTTTGATACCTTATAAGTTTTTCGATAGAATTATACCAAGTTAAAGGAAAAAAGAGAATCATTCAAGTTCTTGACAAATAGATACTTATGAGAATGTAAATGGTTTTACTCTTCATCGAACGTCCTATTACCGTATCCTGGAGTCCACTGTAGTTGTAATTTTGATTCTAGTTACTTTGGATAACTCTCATTGTAAACAGAACCAAAAGGGATTGAGTCTGATGTATCATTGTACAAGAACTATTTGGCTCCCCTCCCTTCTCTTTTCTTTCACAATTTGAATAAGAGGAACTATGAGTCGTGTTTGTCGTGTTTTAGGTAGTTCGTTAAAAAGAGTGGAGTTGGCATTTTGCTGTGAGGATGTTACCCCCGGTCATGGAGTCAATAGATCTTCTAATGGTGGTTGTGCTATCTATTAAATTTAAATAATAAAAGAAATATTATAATCACTTTACATTATATATTGTGAGATTTGGTGGGACCACTGCCAACTGTTCTAAAAGCTTAAGCTATTAGATGAAAGCGTGGTTTAATATTAATTACTCTAACACTCCCCTTCACGCTTAGTCTGGTCTTGTTGCCTAGTACTAAGCGTGGACATATTTAATTGAGGAGGCAAATGGGGCCTGGAAAGGTTTGAACTCGGGACCCCTCTTTTTCTGATACCATGTGAGAATTTGATGGAGAGAAATTCTTATTCTCATTCATATTTTCTGCTGCTTTACAGTGTTACATTTTTAGGCTAATACACAGAGAAATCCTAGCAAAAAATAAAATAAAATGAAACAAAGCCTAAATAAGAGAGCAATCACAATCCCACGATTTATGGGATTTGACTAGAATCTACTCCTAACAATCAGCTAATTTCCCTACGTATTTATAGCCAGAAAATCTGGCTATTTACAGCTCAACATATATTTTTCTTCCTCAATATCAATTATTATCACTTTTACTTTTTCTTGATTATACCAACAAGAAGAACAATAATTATAATAATGATGATGATACTATTTCTTAATTATATCATCATTATTATTATTAATGTACTGTTGCATTGCATGGGTACCTTGCTAGTCCACACGATTAGTGGCTACCCAAACGAAAGAAGTTGGAACAACAAGGAAAGCAATCAAACAAGAAGATAATCAGTTGAATGAACATTTAGAATGGCCAAAAATTATACAATGCCATCAATACAGGAAATAAATAAAAGGAAAATGCACGCGAAGTATGCCGAGCGATGAGGAAAAAGATAATGTTAAGGTCTCTGGGAGGGAAATGCCTAAAGGAATGAGAACAAATGTCCAGAAAATATCTACGTTAGTAGTTTTGATAACAAATACCCCAAACTTGAAAACTTATTTTTTGGCATCAAATATAGTTTCCATTGCTTCAACGATCAAGAGTGCTGTCAAATTGCTGATGTGGTGAGCCAGGGCTAACCTGGCACCATGTAAGGCTGATGTGGAGCCACTTAATCCCTATATCTCACAAAATCTTACAGAAATCAGAAAATTAACTGATAGAATTTTGAAACTTAAAGAAACTCAAGAGAAAAGCATAGATAGGTTGGGTGGCCCATTCAGCAAACATTTCTGGTCTTGTCGATTCATGCCGGTCCATGACCAGGGTCACGCCACCCTCACTAGGCTAGTCAAGGCCTGACTAAGGCGAGGATTGCGCAGCCCTTGCCCAGCCTTCTGCAGGACCTTGACTCAACCACGGTGAGGGTCGTTCACTTTTATAAGCTAGAAAGCTACGTCTCCCTACAGCAATAAGAAGAAGAATAAAATTGGCCAATGGGGAAAGTGCTGAATCAATTGAATAATAAAAGCAAATTTTGCTCATCTTTCACTCATCTCAAAATTGCGAGGTGGCAATCTGTAAGGAAATTAGATGCTGCATATCTCCTGATTTATTTTAAAGTTTTCTGTGGTTTTAACATTTTTTTTTCCATATAGCAAGCACTCTTGACTTTTGATTTCCTTTAAATAACCACCATCAAAGCGATTTCATTTCGTCAAAACTTTGTGTTCGACAATCCTCAAATGAAGAAATATGATTTTGACCAGTAATGGTTTAAGAAAACATGTTGACAATGGGCTAATATGTAGTATTTTATGCAATACTTCTTGCACGTGTTATGAATTGATGGTGTGTATTGAAGATGCTAATATAAATACAGTAGTCTTTGTGAGAATCTATTATCTCCAATTTATTTGAATGATTTTTCAATTTCTCTGTAAGTATAGACAACTTAAAAACCACCATTCAAATTTATTTCAATAGTATTAAAAAATGTTGTGTTTTTCCACTAAATATGACTGTTTTACCTTGGCATCTAGCATATGAGTCATCATCTTGCCTCAACAAATGATTTTTAGAGCAGACCCCTATCATACCATGTGCTAGACAAAAAGTGCTCATTTCCATACTTCTGTCATGTACCTAAGTGTGTCATGTTTTACAATAACCTAGGGTTGGCATACCCTTGATGCCACTGTGTTGGTAAAGTTTGTTGAAAATTATAGAGTTAATTCAAGGCCTTTTCCCCCTTCAAATGAAAACCTGTGTCACCTTCTGTTTGAATAGTGGAAGCATGGATTGTCCACAGGTTAATGTAGAGTACTTGGGACGGTTCTCTGATGATTTTGGTGCTGGAGAGGCTCATGACAACGAGGACAATGAGGTGTTTCAGGATGTCGGTGGCTCTGGTCAGAAGTCTTCGAAACCTACTGACTTTCGTGCACTATTTGATGGAAATCCTGATGATCACTTTATGGTTGGAATTAAATTTACTAGGTATATATCTTTCCTTTAGTGCCAGTTTTTTTTAAGTTCCATGCTTTTCTATTTATTGGCCGAAACTCAATGGTGAAGACAATGATAGAGTAGTTAAAGTGTTGTTTTGAGCAGTATAGTCATTTTTACTGCAATCATCGTTTATTTTACTAAGTATATCTCTCTGTTTTTTATTTTTTAACATGAAGTAGAGAACATTATACGAAAGAGTTTCCAAAATGAAAGTTTATGATATATATGACTATAAGGAGGATTTTGTGACACTTTCCACCAAATCATGAAAGCAAAGAACATCACAATGTATCCAAGCCAAGATAACCAAAGAAGTATGCCATAATGCAACAATACAGCAATGGTGATTTTGATGTTATTTATTTATTTTCTTACTGAAAACCCCCTGAAGGAAGAGCCACTCTGCAACCCATACTGGTCAGTTAACTCAGGGCCCTTAGGTAGTACCCTTACGTTGGACCAGGCAGACTTTGCTGGTGTAAATCCCTTGGGCAGGAATCAAATACCTAACATCCAGCTCTTGGGAGAAAGCCCTTGCAACCAGGGCAACCCTACGGTGCTGATACTATTAATTATGTACCTTTTGTTCCAGATGAGGAAAGCCTAATGGCCAGAAAAAAAAAAAAAAAAAAAAACCTTCTTTATGATCTTTTCCAGACATAAAGAGCAACACTTTTGCTAATGTCAAATAAATAAAAAGTAATAAATTGTTATACCACGTGAGACTATTTTCTTGAACACCATTTTTAGTCATTGATTAAGAGTTGGGGCTTGATAATTATTCAGCCTCCTAGGATTATCTTCCCATTCCAACCTATGACAGACAATGGGATCCCTCTTAAGCAGGGTGGCTGTATAGGTCATCTTTCATTGTTTAGACTTGGCAGCGATGTGTATTTTGCAGTTAATTCAACAGTTCATTTAATAAAGAACTCTACATTGGATTCCAGTAAGCTGATGCTCCTAAGGCATGCTAAACTGCTAACTAAATTGTGTCTATTTAAAATGCCTTCTGTTCAAGCAGACCAGAACATGACCATTGATGATTTCCTTTCTCCTTTACAAATCCCAGGCCATAGGATGACGATCCTCTGTTCCTCTTTCTGGTTTTGGGTTTATTTGGAAAGAGTGAAATATTAGGGCCTTTGTGGTGGAAGAGACTTTTGTTAAGGAACTTACTGAAAATTGGTCAACTTTTCATATAATGGGTTTACTCTTGGATGTAGATGCTTTGACTAACATTGTGGATTCCTGGTTTTGCATATTTGTCTTTTCATGGCCGTTAGCTCTTGTTTTGGTTGGCACTCCCTTGGTGCCTCATAGTGAATTTCTCCTTACCTATAAAGAGGAAACATCTTGTTTTCTTTTCTGATAGATTTATCTCTTCTTTTGGCACTAATCTTCCTGTTTTGTATGTAATAAATACAGGAAAAGCATAAAGCTGTACAGTGACTTCTACACATCCGACATGATTGTAGCTTCTCCTCTCGGTTTGATTACAGTAAGCAAATATTTCACATGCTTAAGGATTATTAAGTTGTTGGGAAGAATTATGTTTTCGTTTTTCCTCACTCCACACTCTTATTGATCGACAATGAGGTCACATACCAGCAAGCATATTAAATTAGGAGGCAGATTTTACTTTGTGATCTTAATAGTGATGGAGCTGGCTATGAGCTGAAGCTTTTATTGTGATTTTAGTCTCCAATGATTGAAGTACATAATTTCTTTTCTTCGTCCTCCATCAAAGTACATAATTTCTTTTCTTCGTCCTCCGTCAAAGTACATAATTGCTGGTAGGACCTTTACCGTGATTCTCTGAACTCCGTATTTTTCGTTGGTGACCATTTAAAGAATCAGTGCTGTGAAGATTCACCTTTGCTTTCTCTATAACTTGGAAGAATTTCGTTACTAACCACAATTCTTATTATTAAAGTGTTTGGTGAACTCAACGCCCTAAAGTACCTTCCCTTCCACGAAAGCCAAACAAGACTGGATACTTGGTTCCTTATTGCATGGAATTCTGAAGAAGCTCTGAAATTGAGCTTTTAGAGGGTTAGTGTGAGAACCATTTTCGCCACAATAAGCCACTCTAAATTTCTCTTGCTTTTCATTGGCAATAAACTAAAGTAAAATAAAATCTTTTTTGCTTTCCAATCTATGTAAGTTTCTTTATTCAATTTATCCGCATCTACTCTTACCCAATTTTTTATTCCTCTTATCCACTTAAAACAAGTTTCTTTGGGACCATAACCTGAGATATTGTTAGATCAATTGGAAATTCGTAGATTTGTTGGTCAATAATGGGCGTTAAATCATTGGTATTCTTCAATAAAGCTCTACTTGCAAAATGTCGGTGGAGTTTGGATATGGAGAAAGCTTTTGGAGGAGGGTGATGATTGCCATTTGGGATCCATGATGAAGGTGGATAACTATGTTAATTAGGGAAGTGCATGGGTTATTATTCTGGAAGCACGTAAGGCAAGAATGAATGACTTATGGAAGCGCATGGGGTAGGGTTTATGGAAGCACCACTCTTAATAGGGTAGGATCATGCTGAGATGTTCTTTGCAATAATTTCAGTGCTGGAAATTTCCTTCTAGTTCCCCTTATTCAAGAAAATCTGGGAAGGCTGCTCCTTTTTGTCATATGTAGTGTGCCTGGAGTGAATGCAATAAAAGATCTTTTGAAGGATCATTAAGTTGTTTTTGTAGCTTTGAAACATTTATGGGATTCTCTGATGTTCTTAGTTCTTGGGGTACTATTCCTTCTTTCTTTTTGATCTGTTCGTGTATATTCAGAATCTACATGAACATTTTCTTTAGCTAATTCTTGTTGCCGCTATAAAAGCAGTTATTACAATTTTAGAACAGCTCTTTTCATCAGATTGGAAGAGGATTCTTCAATTAGGATATGTCGTCTACAAAGATACCCATCTGAGAGCCTGAGACTGTACTTACATGAGACCTTCTTTCATTTCTGTTGGTGAGAATTTCACTTGATAAAGTACAACATGTTGAGGGGAATGGCTGATTGGCCAGCCAAAAACCTGGTTGGCAGCTGTAGAGAAAGTATTATTTTTCAAAAACATCATTTGTGCGTTAGATTGAAATGTTATTTCTTATGGAAGTTTTAATGTTATTGATTGAGCTCACAATAAAGTTTCTTGCCTTTAATAAAGCATGCCATTGACATCGGGACTGTGAATGACAGAAAATTGGGGAGGCTGAGAGAGAGAAGGAGAAAGATGTTGACTACCTATCTTCTATAGAGGTTATTCATGTTACACATTTTATATTGCATACTTGTTAGTAGTTAACTTAATTCTTTTTTGGATGCAAGAACAGTTTTTGTCTGTTAAATGAGTGAGGATGTTTTATTCTGCAGATCCTGATCATAGATCATGCGGATGTCATTGCCATGCAGGTACAGCAGGCATCTGCTTTCTTGCTTATGATATGTCTTGTATTCCAGAAAGATCTTTAGATTTCAGCGAATATGTTTCTTCTTGACCTGTTCTGGCCTAAAAATGTCCAGAACTGGTCGCATGTCAATACTGTGGTTGAGCAGTTGAACTGCTTACCCTCAAAGCAGCATGGAATGGATGTTATGCGCATGAGGCAGTGGTGGGTTATGCAGAGTACTTATTGTGCAGTCTTATTGTTTCTTCTTTCTTTCATTTAATGAGCCTAAATGTGATATTCATATTTTCTCTTTTCTAGGTACTTGGATGGATATGCAAGGTTCTACCGACAGTCAATAGTACTTGGTTATTTTTTGAATCCAGGTAAGTCAGACCTAGATTCCTTACTTTTTACCCTGTCAGATGTCTTCTTCCACAAACATCACAGTAGGCAAGTCTTGTGAAACATAACAGGTAGAAAATGTGTATAAATTTTTTCCATTGGGGTAAGTTTTATATAGGTTTATTTCTATGTATAGTTTTATATAGGTGTGCATTATGTTGCTGTAGCCGCACTATTATCACAGTTTGTTTTCTTCATCGTATTTTCCTGTACTTGCTTGGGTTACATGGCCTTCTGCATTCACTGTGCTCATGCACAAAGCAGCATACAGATGTTGAGTTCTTGTGTGTGTGTATGTTCTTGTATGCTCGTTGCACTGTGGTTAAATTCCGCTTTTTCTTTTCTGTTTTGTTCTTTTTGGTTGGTGAGGTTTTGTGGGCTATCAAATTATATTAGGTGACCTAACCTGACAATACGACTTTTGCAGATATGAATGCTCTGTTCAATCATCACTGCCTTAATTATGAGGGAAAGGTGCGTAGATTTTCTTTCTTAGTAAACCTTTGACGTGCTTATCAAAGCATTCATGGCCTTTGCTATGTTTAGACCATTTAATTTTATGCTATGTATGTGGAGCACATATGTTCTGGTGCTAGAAGGATGTGAGATGAATGCAGTTTTTAAGGTGCCTTTCATTCTACTTATTCTTGGAGCAAACATGCTGAAATGTTTTGAGACGCAAATTTGTCTGAAAGGGCGACGTCCTTTTGCTTTGGTGATTTACGTGGATGTGCAAAGTGTGAATAGATTTTCTCATAGCATATTGTTTTTTTTTTTTTTTTTTTGGCATATTGTTAAGAAGCTTGAATTGTCTTAGTAACATCTCTCTATCTCCATCAATGACTTGCTTATACTTTTTCCTCCGCTTTCTTCTTTCCGTTTTCTTAAATGTTTTAACATCTACTCTTTTAAGCATTACGGAAATATTGAATGCATAGTTGTGCACCAAGATTTAAAGCTAGTCAAATTCACATGATAGTAACTTAACAAATGGTGGGGTGACACGGACATTAGTTAATGGCTTGTGTGTGTCATAGCCATTGATTGTTTCTTAGTGTGCAAAATTCAGCATCAAGAACCCATGTTTACCACACTTCCAACTTTAAACATGTGAGTGCTAATACATAATCTGCTATACACAGCAACAGCAACAATAAACCAAGTTTTACCATCTAAGTGAAGTCGGCTATATGAATTCTATTATACCCTTGTGTTCGATCCTGTATTAGATCCTCTGTAAGCTCTAAATGCTCCGTGTATTTGCTCATCTTCTGGTTCCACATCCTTCTAGGTCTTCCCTCGCCCCTTTTAACAGTCTTTTCATCTCTTGCTCATCTCTTGTCACTGGAGCATTCGATTGTCCTTGTTTAACATGACCACACCAACTCAAAGGAGCTTCCATCATCTTATTGTCGATATATGGGGTTGAGTAGGGGCTAGATCTTTGATGAGCTATCATTAGTGGCAAAGGAGGCGACGGAGGGCCAGATTGGAGTTTTTCTTTAAAAGTCTCATTTGTGGGTTCCCATTAGAAAGAAGAAGGCCGGTCTATGTCTAGTCTTCTTATGATGAAGGAAAGCCTTTCATTTATTTTTGGATCTTTTAGCATTTTTAATATGGATGGAGAGAAATTTTACTTTCCAATGCTCTCAGACGTTTGGGTCAATCTTAACAAAAGAGTCTGCTCTGGCTCTTAATTTTTCAATACATATTAACTTGTGCAGGTGAAGTCGGTCTGCAAGTACAAAGGAGTTCTACCTAAAGTGTTAATCCAAGCGCGTCAGGTAAAGAGCTTTGCTATACTCATTCTTGTTTGTAATGTGCAATCATATTCACTTCTCTTACATGAATATGATTGTGTTTGTACTTGGTATGACATTTCTGTTGCAGGGTAGACTTAGTTGTTAAATCCGTTAAATTCCTTTTATAGTCCTTCCATAACTTTGTCCATCAACCCTAAAGATTCATTTTTACAATCCCTCCATTTAGTGTAGAGGAAGTGACCCATACTAGTCAATATACTACAGGAGCCTTCAGATGACCAATTAAGTTTTGTAGCTACTGTTATTGGACATAATTAAACGGTTCTTTCCCATGAAGTCCATATACATAATGTAAATAGAGTGACCTGATGCAATAGATATGAAATGTGGCAAGTTCTGATTACTGTGAAATACTATCATATTTTGTTGAAATTATTTTTATTTTTATTGTTAGATATCAAACAAGCTAATTAGCTATTTGGGCATTGAGTGGATAGTGTACATATGTGCGCTACAAAGAGAGCCTCTGTGTAATTTTTAATTTTAGTCGAGTAAAGATGTAGACAAAAGAAGTGAGGAAAGAATCCTTTTATGTTGTCTCCCTCCTCTCTCTTGCGATCACTAAAACCTAACCAAATGGCTTTTGATAGCCAACTCAATTAAAAATTTGTTTTCACTTTTACCATATTAATTACAAATTGATCGTTAAGTGCTGTGACATTAGGTGTTACTAGCTTACTCTTGCTGTTATCTGCTTCCCAGAGTTCAAAGTTTTTGTTTTTGGACAAAGTTTTGGATAATTAATAATTGCCTGACCTAAGTAGTCTTCATGAGCAGCAATATTCCATACCATATTGGCTCTGTCCAAACTTCATGGTAGCCTTTCTTTTTTGGAATATACAGTTTTTCACTTTCGGCTTTTTCATATTTATAGATTAGCAATGTTTCATCTTTTTTTTTTCTTTCATTGGGTTAGGCAGGCTTCTTCCTCTGATATGAAAGTTTCTTCATTCCCTGCAGATCTATGAACGCTTTGATGCTGACTCAATATCAGAAGCTGATGATGCACGGCTTGAATATTTTACTCAGAAAGTATGGGTGTGGTTATTTTGCTATTTTGTGTGCTCATATGTTCATTTCATTCGGGACATTTAATAAGCCGTGTAACTTAGTCCACATCAGTCTGTCGGATGTATGCGTCAGTTATATGTGCATTTTGCTTCATTGAGTTCTTTGTAATGCCATTTGTTGAGTGGTTGTTTGTCCTTGTTTATGTTGGTTGAAGCTTGTTTTGGCCTTTCTCTTGCTGCTCTGATTCCGTCTTTTGGGCAAAGTTGATGTTGATCCATAATATTTTTTTTTTGTCTCATTTAGTTTATTAAACTGTTTTACGTCATCTCCGTATTCTAGTTACATCTGAATTCCTATTCTATCTTGCAATGACCTACCGCTTTAAAATTGCATAACCTTGCCATTTATCCTACGACTTTCTGAATGTTCCTTTCCAAAACGACCAATAATGTTACTCCACAATGCCTAGCCACCTAGCTAAGTGTTTGAAGATTACTTTAGTGCGATTTTGAAAGTAACAATAAATTATGTGGTATTCTAATAATGCTGCATATCTGTATATGTTTTGTGGAGAAAAGGAGCCCGCTTAACAAATTCCTTCCCACCTTCATTTGTGATTGTTTTTCAGATTATTACCTTTGCCGTACAGTAGAGATGCTTCTGTACAGAAGTCTAATAATTTGCATTATTATAGGCACGCCTTTTCAAGTCAGGTATAAGCTTGTTTTTCTCGTATTCTAAGTTCAGTTTCTTGGTGCAGGTATTCCCAAAAATTAAAGATTCAATACAGGTATTTCGACTGGAACTAGCATAGACTATTAATATTGATCCAGATATCCATCATCCACCCCAACCCCCATAACATACACACACACACAGACGTTATGTAGTTTTGTAGGTTTTGCTGAAAGTTCTCTAGATTTTTTATTAGATTTCTTTACAATAAATAGATCTTCCATATGGTATATGTAATAGATTTCTTGATGCTTGTACTGGATATGTTGAACATACAATTTGCTATTTTCTTTGGGGGCAAGATATCTGCTGCTCTATTCGTGAGTTTAATATGATTAGATAATTTGTAGTATAAGGTTTCTGATGACCTTTTTCCATCACCAGAGTATATATTTTCGCTCAGATTCAATTTCCCCTCCAACTCATATTAACTTTCATGACAAGAATGCAAAGCCAGAAAAAGACATTAATGACCTTTTAGATAGCATGTTTGTGATTTTAATGTTTGTAGAGGCCACTAAACCTACTTTAGTCAAAATCGATTTCCTTTTTCTTGTACCTGATGACCAATTTCTTTTATCAGAGTATGTTCTTTATCCTCACATTCATTATCCTCTCCAGATTGCAAAAGATGAAAAGACTTTGATAACCTCTTAAGATAGGATTTTCTCGAGGCTAATTTTGTTAGGGTACAGTGAAACCTTCTTTAGGAAAAAGAAAACTTCCTTTCTCTTATGCCTGGACCACTTTTTATTCTTAGAGTATATTGTTTTTTGCACATATATTTTGCTCTCCAACTCTGATGAACTTTTGTGGCAAAAAAGGAAAAGGACTTTCGTGATCTTTTAAGATACCATGCTCTTGAGTGTAATTTTTGTAGGGGTACTAAACCTCTCTTTATTGAACCTGGTGACTTTTTATGCAGGGTGGGATCATGCTTTTTATCAGTTCCTACTTTGAGTTTGTTCGAATTCGGAATTTTTTGAAGTCACAAAATGCTTCTTTCTGCCTGCTGGGGGAGTAAGGACCTTTCTACTATTTTTATAACGACCATCTTGCCTCTTCTAAATTAGAAGGCATTAAATCTGAAAATGAGTTTTTGGCATTCATTTGAAATATGTGCTTGAGTTTATCTTTCTTATTTTAGGTACACAAAGCAGAGTGATATTTCTCGTTCACGAGTTTGGTTCTTCGAAGGCAGGAGGAAGATCATGCTGTACACCGAAAGAGCTCACTTTTACCACAGATATAAGGTTATGTTGCACATGACCTCTCATTTGTGTTGTATATGTAAAACTGTCGTGTCCTTAGAAATCCATGTGGGACTTTTCATGAGTCGATAAAGCCCACTGTTAAGCAAGAATAGGCGATGTATTTGGATCCAATATGAATGGAAGTTGGCATGAAGTTATAATTATGCTTATAATCGAAGAACGAACCGGTGCTTGACTCTGTTTCTAAATCTATCCCAACATTTCAACTTCATTAAAAGGTACATGCAATTTCAAATCCAGCTTATGTTAACCAATCGATACTGTCTTTGAAATTGATGACGTGATCAGACACTCATTCTTGATGTTGTCATTACTTCCTCTCCCCCCCTTAAAAAAAAACAAAAAACAAAAAAAAAAACAAAGAACAGAAAACCGAAAAAAAAAAAAAAAAACCCTCTCTCTCCGTTTTTGGAACTTCGTCTTATGAACTGCAAAACGTCATTTAGTTCATCTTAAATAATAGGTAAGTTCATTTGGTTTTGGAAAGAGAGCTTTCGAGGGGGAAGAGTCCTCTATTCAAGATCTTATTCAAAATTTGCTTGAAATTCTACATCTTCGGTATAGTGGGGATTCACTCTTGGTTGTAAATGCTTTGCTTGATATTGTGGATTCCTTGTCTTATAAATGAGCCCCCTTTTTGCTCTTTTTGTACATGGGTTGGCACCCTCTTGATGTCTCATAGTGAATTTCTCGTTGCTTATCAGAAAAAGAACAAAAGAAATGAAAGTTCACATATTTATTTTCTTGTGCATTTTATGCTAAGATTTACTTATTTGGGTCTGGTTGGACTTGATAGATTGATGCGCCAACCAAGTTCTTGGTTTGTAAGGCATTTTGATTTAGTCTTGAATTGACATATGTTATAGCAATGATGACTCTGTTTGCCTTCAAATTTCCCACGAGTTTTAGTTTGGTTTCATCTTTTTAGAACCCAACTAATGTGAGAACTGATTATATTATGAGTTAGCCTTTTTTTATGCTGGTTTCCAATTGCTGGTGTCATTGAAAGTTCATCTTAGTAAATATTTGAAAATGTGTAATCTAGCAACCATAGCACCAACGAACAATGTAAGAGCGTGCTTTCTTCCAACCTTGAGGACTAGAGTCTGCATCCTAACACTATAAGGTCCTTTGCATATTATCAAAGCATATGAAATCGATGGAGAATTGAGCTTGCAAAAGACTTAGTACAAAATCAAATGCAACAGTGTAAAAGAAATCATTTAGCTGACCCAACCCACTTGACGGCTTAACCTTCGATTGGTGTTTTGTATTGGAATCCATAAATATGTTAAGCATATAAAGCAAACGATATATATGGTGGATATGTAAGAGTTCTCTGCCCACATGTGTGCACAATGCTTGAGCCCTTCAACTCAAGCTTGCTGACATATATTACCAATCACAACATTGCATGCCATTCGATTTTTTCTTTTTTTTATTATCATATTTGACTGTTTAAACCTCAACGTTGGTCCAATCCTGGTTTTCGACCTCGAATTACCCTGATAAATTGTCTAATCTAAAAGTTTAAACTATTAGGTGGAGGAATAACACATGTATATAAGGCCAAGAACAGCATGTGGAATTAACGAACGGGTTGCCTCATGCGAGATAAATCTAGGGTGAACCTAGCTTTGATACTATGTTCGAATGTTCAACCTAAAAGCTTAAGCTATTAGGTGGAGGGAGACCACATATATATAAGGCCTATATAAACCCCAGAAACAAGCAATGTGGGAGCAGACCTAAATAATCAAGTTGAACCAGATTTGGACCTGGTTCCTGGACTGACTGGTAGACCTGCATGTTTGGTTAGTTTTGCAAAACTTGGTTCACGAAGTCAATGTGTAAACATCTTTCCTCATCTGTCCACAGTCCATATATACCAACAGATATACATATACATGTTCATAGTTGCCGGAACGCAGTACAGAGACAGTTGCAAAATCTGAAAGTACTTTTGGCTTGTGGGATGCATAGCATAGATATTTGTACAAGCCATTGCTACGATACTTCTCTTCTCTTACTCGAATTGCATGTGTATCTAGTAAAAATTTTGTGGCTTTCATGAGTCAATCATGACTTTTTTAGTCTTATAAGGTTCATTGCCTTCAATGCATTCCAAATGATTTTTCATATATTGAGTGAAGATGCATCTGGTAGTAAGAAGAGGGTACTACAGAGAAACTCTGGAGATGCAGTTACTGCATTGCTGCTCATAATCACACAATATGGTAGAAAAAATTTGACTTTTAATAAACAAGGCAAGTTTTTGCTTAAAAGGAATGCGCCATTGCAATTATTGACATATACATTGCTTTTCGCTAAGAGCTACAATTACTGCTATAATACAATGGGCAGGTCCATGTGATGCCTTTTTTTGGCAAAAACTATCTCAAGAGAACCAAAGGAATTTCAAGTGGATGAAAAATTCACTTCTATACTTAATCTAGATAACTAATGTTTGGGGCACATACAATAGCCTTTTAAGTGACGATTACATGCTTACGTCGTTCTGTTTACTGGTTCGTAAAACTTCTGGTGATTACATTCCGAGTACTCATTCATGGTCTCCCTTTTGATACTTTGGTTTTGTTGATGCATACTATTGAATAATTCGTTTATCTTGTTGCCCACAGATCCGAGGCATGCAAAATTTAGTAATCTATTCTTTGCCAGAGAGGAAAGAGTTCTATCCAGAGGTAGACATTTGTTTTCCATGCTGCTTCCTTTTCCCTCTGCATTCTATCATTGTACGGTATTGGGCATGATGCAAGCTCAATATACGTTATCTTTAATGATTCACTTAAGTTTATTCTGCTATATTTTCATTTCTGATGACAGATTGTAAATATGCTTGAGGGATCTCATGGCATGACATGCACGGTGCTTTTTTCTCGTTTTGATCAGCTCCGGGTAACATGCTGTTCCTATTCTACAGTTCATTTTACTTTACTGTGTGATAATACGTCGAGGAATGCATAATAACTTTTTCTGGTCTTTTGCTTGTTTTATCATGTGATAGTGTTGGGTAGTTGTGGATAGTGATTTCATATGTTGAGTGAAATAGGAGTGTCTGTGCGTGACATTGTTGTGTTATAATGCAATGTCATCAGTAGATTAATGCAGCTCATATAGCTTACCCTACTCAGTGAATAAAGGACGATTAGCGCATGCTAACACTTTGTCATCAGAACATAGCGTTAGGATGCAAGCTCGATTCTGTATCAGTTCATATATTTTTACTCACTGAGTAGGGTAAGCTATATGAGCTTCATTTATCTTATGATGACATTGCTGTGTTTAGCATGAAACGTTTGTCTTGATCCTGTCACTCAAGATATTGCTATATGGTTTTTCATGTGTTTCTCTTCTCTTTTGATATGCAACCAATCTAAATCTTTTTCATTGGAGCATGTGATGGTCGTCATTTCATGTGTTCAAATCAGCTTATTCCCATCTTATTGTTGATCTAGCCATATGGGCTTCTGCTCGAATATACTCCTAACTGATCCAATCATTGTGCAACTGTCCGTGCTTATTTTGTGCACAGATCGGTAGGGCTGGCTTTGATGGTACAATTCGTTCACAAGACACGTAGTTTGTATTCAAGTTGACGTAGATGACATTGGTTTTGTTTAACCCATTGATAAATTTGTTAGCTTAAGGTGTCGTGTATAGATTCCGCTTAAGCCATTTAACAGGCGCTTGAGACAAATTTTGGTTCTCTAAGATCCTACTAGCCATTCCATGAAGACAACTAGTAGCCATATCTCTCCAATGGCGTGCACTTCCCCATAACTTATTCCAATACCTTGTTCAACTACTACTTTTCTAGAAAAATCAGCACCTTAAAAGTTTTTCCTCCTGTTTCTTCTTTTAATTTGAATGTTTCAAGAACCTATGTAGTTGGAGCTACATGGCCGTAATCAATTTGCAATGACCTTTTCTTCTCCTTAATGTGGATATCTGACGATTTTGGTGACATTTAATTAGTTTTTACATTGGTGTGTATCACCAAACATTCAGCTTGAGTTTCATACCATGGCTAAAGTTTCAACCTCGAGTAGTTCAATTTTTATTGTCCAGAAAAATAAAAAAGGATTTCACTTCTGTGGATATTTTTGCCTTGGTTAGTAGTAGGGATCTATCTAAGCTTAGACGTGGCTTAAGAGGTTCATATCATGGCTAAAGTTTTATACCTCAAGGATGTCACTTCTTATGGCCAAATGAAAAAAGTTTCAATTCTTGCATTTGAGTCAAGGACCAAGTTTCCTGTCAATAGTAGCTCTTTCAGATCAGTGACGTTTTTACTATTTCCTGATAGTACTTAATTTCAGACTGTTCAAATATCAGTATTTTTGGTGAATTGGAAAGATAGTATGTTCTCGAGATGATTCTTGTGTCATATTTTGTGTAAGGATATTGCTCATGTGCACTGTGCATTAGCAATTCGCTGCCTTACTCTTATTTTTTGTGGTGATTATATTCAGCTGGAGAGAATTGTCGGTTCCACCGCTGCGAAGAGGATGATAACTTCGGAGAAGAGTGTATTTGCTTTTTGTTAATTGATTGTGGTCGATAGTGGAACTTAGCGAGTATAGGATTCCCATTTAAGATTATTTACTTAACCAAAAAAAAAAAATTAGTATAGGATTCCAGGGTTCACCGGGGCATATTGAGCCAATTTTGTGAAATAGAGGGAAGAGAACAAAATCAAGATCCTGAGATGGATCAGCAGTTTTGCCTTGGAGTTTCCATGTCTTCTTGTATGTAGCTACTTTAGAGGAGCCCTCACTTACAGCAAACGAAGTGTGTTAAGCGTATTGGCAGTTTTGACCTCGCGAGTATGGGAAAAAAATATCAAATGTTTTTTTGAAGTTCGGATCTGCTGCAATATGTTTCTTTCAGTTCTATGTTCTGTTTTCCATTTAGCTTCTGCTACATACTGTGCCAAGAAGCGGCGGGTGTTCGACCTCTCCCTACGCGTCAATGACTTGGCACTGCACAAGTTTACAAAACTGTAGAGGTTTCGCGATTTACTTCTTGTCGAACAAAGTTCGATCATCTTAAACTCGGAAATGGGAACGACACAGATGGTATGATGACGGTTATTGAGAACACGTCGGCTTAGCTATCGGCACAAATGTTTCGTCTTACGTGACCACTGTGTATATTTATCAGGTAATGAGACCTATGAACAGTGAAGACATGCACTGCGGTATGTACCATTATATTGTTTTGTTGTTTACTGGGTAGTAAGAAACTTCTCGGCCATCTCCGAATGCAAAGATTGGTGGTCGCAGCCTCAGAGAGTCTTCGTACTTGATGGTCGGACTCTATTGCACAAGGATCCTCCGCGCCCATCCATCTTCGAAACGACTTTGAGTCGCGCACGGTAGCGAGCGAGAGAACCTGAGATCCAGATAGCGCCCCCTTCAAAGACCTCTGCTTCTTCTACACTCCGTTCTTGTTCAACCTTTGTGAGCTTCTCTTTGTTGGATTGAAGCTATAATCAATTGTGACAAAGCAAACGAGCGTTTAAGCCTGTCACATAACTTATGTTGGGAAATTGCGACCCAAGTCCAAAGCATTTTCTTAACCGCTCTAGTTCATTTCGTTTCGCACATGCACACACTAGAGAGAGACTACTAGGATTGTGTCTATTCTAAGATCTTTCCAAGTTTGCAATTGAATGATGAAATGTATGTCTTTATGGAATTACAATCAATTCAGAGTAAGTCATTGGTCTAATGTAAACCTAATGTTCTAGTAGGTCTCGATGAGATAATCATCTAGTCATCTAGGCACATGTTCGCGGGAAAATTGTCAAAAAATTCCTAAACCTTTTGTATTTTTGCCAATTAGTCCTAAACCTTTTAAATATGATAATTCAGTCATATTGGCCGAAAATTACTGACGTGGACGTTGGCCGGTGGTCCTACATGGCACCGCCGACGCTGATATGGATAATTTTTAATAATTTATATTTTTTTAAAAAAATTTCCTTTTTTTTTCTTTCTAGCTTCAGAGGTCAGTGGCCCCGCCGGACCCTGGGCAAGGGCCGTGAAGCCCTCCTTGCCACGGCGAGGGCGTCATGGCCCTCGCCCGCCCTCGCTGTGGCCATATCTGGCCAAACGAGGGCCGCGACGCCCTTGCGGTCCAGTGAGAGGGTCAGCGGGGTCATCGACCTAATTGGCAAAAGTACGAAAGTTTTAGGACTTTTCTGACAATTTTTGTGACGTCCCGAAATTTCAAGGCCTATTATATGAATAATATTGGACGGTTGGAATTGAGTGACAATTGTCGGACGCGGAATCATTCGATCTGTGGATCGTTAGTCGTCGATCGAAGCGTAGATAATTATAGTTCGATTAGATTAGTCGCGCCATAATTAGTCTTCGCCGTATTCCTTCGCGCTTGCGTCGACCCTGAACCAAATATTCTGAACCAGTCCTAAATCGTCAAATTACCGAAATACCCTCAGATATTAGTCATATACGCCAGAAATAATTATTACCGAATGACTGCGGGCCCCGCATCATTATTACAAAGTTAAGTCACTTTTTTTGACTTTTGGGTATTTACCAAAATGCCCTTTGACCTTGGAAAAGACCAAAATGCCCCTCAAGAGCATTTTCTCTCTCTTCCATTTTCTCTCTTCCCTTTCTCTCTTCTTCCTTCTTGGTTTCTCACGTTGGCAGCCCACTCCCTCACCACCTTCATCTTCTTCATCTTCGTCTTGTGTTCGTCGTCGCCGTGGATCGCCGCCGCCGCCCGCCGAGCCGCCGGCCGCCCGTCCCGCACCCCGCCTAGCCCTCGCCGTCGCCGTGCCGCCCCAACCGAGCTGCTGCCACCCCTGTTCAGCCGCTGCCCGTCGACCGCCGAGCCTCGCCATCGACCGCCGAGCTTCACCGGAGCTCCGCGGACCCAAACCCGAGAGCCCGTCAATCCCGTTTTTCAGCGCGCGCCCGACTTGGAATCGCTCGTTTGAGCTCGTCCGGAGGGCGAATCGAGCTCCGTTTTCGCCTACGCGACCGTAAGATCAAGGACTACGAGGATCTGAGGACTGTTTGTCCAGGAAGTGGCTGGAATTTCGTGGGTTTGGTCAGAACAGAGGCTGGTCGTGGAGAACCGGCGAGTTCCGCTTCGTTTCAAGCTCCGCCACAGCCGCTGCCCTTGCCCGTTCGCCATCGTCCGGTTGTCGTTTTGGAAATCCGACACCGTGGTTGCGTCCGGATCGACGAGGAGAGTCCGTAGGAGCGTCGCCGGAAAATTTGCCGCCGCCGCCGCCGCTGCCGCTCACCGCCGGTCGCCGCCGACCGTCGCCGCCCGTTTAGGAGTGAGTTAACCCCTAATCCCTGATTAGGCCGTTAATTGCACTAATTAGATTAATTAATTAGTTACCGTAATTAGATTAAATAGTTACCACGGTTAATAGTTAGTTACCTGGGTTAGTTAGTTAACTGTGGTTAGATTAGTTAGTTACTATAATTAAATTAAATAGTAACCGTGGTAGATTAATTAACTGCTGTGGTTAGTTGAATTAACCGTGATTATGTGGAATAGTTACCATGGTTAATTGCATGTTGTTGTGCCTAGTTTGTGGCGTCCGATCGTGGATTGGACTGAGTGTTGATTGCGCATTAAATTGCTGAATGATCACACTAGGGTTGAAATGCCATATTAAATGGAAATTGATTATCCGTGTGACCAATTGTGATTTTGAGTACGAAAATGGCCGAGGGCCGAGTTGAACATGAAAATGGCCTTGAGCCGAGTTTTGAGCATGATTGAGTTTGCATTGGCTAAATGCGAAGATATGAATTGGTCTGGTTGCCTGTGTTGTTGTGTGGTCACACGATGGATAAACGTCACCCTAAAGTAACTAGGGACGTAGACGGTACCCGGGGTAACTCGGATCCGTGGCCTGATAAGTTCGTGCCGGCGGGAGTTCGGAATTCCACGACCTATCGGAAGCCTGATAAGTTCGTGCCGGCGGGAGTTCGGAATTCCACGACCTATCGGAAGCCTGGTAAGTTCGTGCCGGCGGGAGTTCGGAATTCCACGACCTATCGGAAGCCTGGTAAGTTCGTGCCGGCGGGAGTTCGGAATTCCACGACTTATTGGAAGCCTGGCAATTCGTACCGGCGGGAGTTCGGAATACTACGATTGTTTCAGAAGCCGGTCGCAGCTAGTGATGGGCCGAAGTCCATATTGGAATCCTAATATGCTTGCCTTAGGGGTCTTGAGGGGCTATTAGTTGCCGTCGCCGTGAACGTTGTGGGACGACGCCCGGTATAACCGGAAGAGTACTAGCAGTGAGGCTGTACTGTGGCGAGAGTGGAGCGACTCTTGCAGTAATAACTAGAACACGCATGTTGCCTAGTGCCTGAGTGCTTGAATGCTTGAGTGATTGACGTGTGTTCTGGTTGTATACCTTGACATGTTGTGTTTGAATGCCATGAGATATTTGTTGTGTGGCTGAAGGCAAGGTGAGTTGTATGTGGTTGTTTATTGGCCGTTGGGCCGTGTTGCTGCTTGGTATTGTAAGTTAGGCTGCTTGAGTGAATCAACGTCCTAATCGGATTTAGGCGTTGACTCGTTGAGATGTATATCTCATTCGCTGTGGCTGATCGCCTTTCAGGTTCTCATAATGGCGTGCCGGTAGCCCGGGGTGCGAGTTGAGTTGCGGAGGAGCTTTTGGAGATTTATTGTGTATGATAGTAGGTAGTGGTGGTAGTAGACCCTTAGCCCTGCCTGGTATCTTTTGTGAGGCATAGGAAACAGCCCTGGAGATGGGTTTGTAGATCTATACGTTTTCCTGTTGGGCTAAATGAAGATAAATGAAACGGTGGTGTTGTTGTTGTATCTCCTACTTGTCTATCCCTGTTTGATTATTTGTCCGGGATTTTATTTCGCTTCCGTATGCGTATAATTAAAAGATAAAAAAAGTAAATGGGTCGATGATGTGCCTGGGAAATCATCCTTTGACCTGACGTTTGGAAGGGATGGTCGCGTACCTGAGGGTCGGGGCGTGACAATTTTCCTCGTGTTAGCTACCAATTCGGGTACGAGAGCTTTATATAGATAGACAATCAAGATTCAGGGGAGGGAACACATGACCCTCGAATTCCAATATAATTTGATAAACATCAAAAACCTTTTTCTAAAAATGACTCGAGAATAAAATTTGATCACACGTGGGAGAATTGGCCCAAAAATTCAGCCCCAAAAGGTCGGGTACAAAAAATCACATGGAACTGAAAGTTTTTCTCTCAAATCAAACCACAAAAAGAAAAAGTTTAAAACCTGAGCGAAGATGATGCTAATTTTTATTCAACTCAATTTTATTTCATAACAACGATTAGACTATGCTTAATAAGTTTTCGTGCACATTGTCCTATGAATACATTTCTTCATGGTAATTTAGTAATTTACAATTTTACTTTTGAACTGCTCCAAGAAAAATTCTACCGAAAATTACAAGAACAAGAGAAAATTTAATTGCCAACTAGCATGTCCAAGCTAGGAAATACTCCAATCAATGGAGGACAAAACCGTAAATTCACGTACAACTAGGGTTTTTGCCCCCCATTTCCAGTGCGTATCGTGTACACACACTGTCCACATATAAGCCTCACCGTCCCTCTTCCCTCCCCACACCACACAAACCGCAAGCCAACGGCCGCCGCTGCTCTCAACTCCTCCCATCTCTCTCCGCCTTCACGTTCGGTTCTCGAAGAAGAGACAATGGGAGTCTTCACCTTCGTTTGCAGGAGCTCCGGCGGCGAGTGGACGGCGAAGCAGGTCTCCGGCGACCTCGAGGCTTCCGCTGCCTCCACCTTCGAGCTCCAGAGGAAGCTCGTCCAATCCGCCTACGCCGCCGACTCCTCCGGCGGCGTCCAGTCCTCCTTCTCGCTCGTCACCCCTTCCTCTGCCGTTTTTCAGGTCTCTGTGAGATATGTTTCGTGCAGTGATTGATCCATATGTCTTGTCGAAACTGTGAGATTTCTCGTAGAAAGTGGTCGATCTATATCAAAAGTGATGGCGCGAGTGTTGAGATAGTATTTGGTAGAGATTTATTTTATGGGGTGATGCTGTTTTCGTGAGTATGGCCTCGGATTGTATTGCTCATGTTGTTCCTCGATTGTTCGTGAAGGCATTGCAGATCTTTGCTTTTTCTTGTTGCCTGTTGTTAGATAGTCAGGGTTGCTTTTCTGCGAGGGTCATTGAAGTAAATTACTTATCCGTATCCATACTGAGTTGTTGTTAGGGAACTTCTTGAATTTATGTGTAGTTGGGTCAATAGTTAATGGTTTGAAGTCTGGTTCGAAATAAGGAGATTGCAGGATTTTCTTGGTCATGAGTCTTGGAGAGAATGGTAAAGTACTGAGATAGATGTTTCGTGATAAAGCTTGCTGACGCGAAGACCGTTCATTGTGGTGTTGAGTTGGACATTCACTCTTCTTTTCTTGATTTCAAAACAATGTGATGTCCATTTGAGATATTAGATGAAATATGAACGTGATTTTGGACAAACACGAGTTGTTGAGTTTTACATGTTTGTTGGGGCCATAAGATGTCTCTGGGAATCGTATATGCATAAATTGATTCATGAACTTTATTGAATTCTTGTGAATTGGGGGTTGCTTTGTCATCGTGGCGACACCCTGTTGTTTTTCCATCTTTCCTTTGCGGTGAACTTCTTATGTAGTTAGAAGGCCAACATATATTGTCGTGGAATTACAGACTTGTGGTAGCTCATCTTGTGCGGAACGCATCATTTTCTGTCCTGATTCGGACTTGTGCTTCCCGCAGGTGATCATCGGAGGCGGTGGCGGCGGTGGTTTCATCGGAGGAGGTGCAGCTGCTGGGGCCCCTGCAGGTGGTGGTGCAGCACCGGCTGCCGAAGCACCTCCAGCAGAGGAGAAGAAGGAAGAGAAGGAAGAGAGCGACGATGACATGGGATTCTCTCTATTTGATTAGGGCAGTTGACCTGTGCTTTTCTTTTTTAGACATTAGTGAATGCTTCTTTTTCATGTCTCCCCGAAGACCCCCCATGTCGACCACATCCTAAATAGCATGAGAATTTTGTTTGGATTTCCAATTTCTGTGCTTTCTTTCCTCTTCGGTTAGAACGATGGATCGCAGTGAACATTTGGAAATGTGAGTCATGTTTAAATAGTATTTGCGCAGAATGATGTTCCGTAGCACACAGAATTACATATGGTAATGTGAGTCCTTCATCTGATCGTGCGCTGCATTTGTTCGTCTTCTTCTCAACTTGAATCGTTTCATCTTTCTGTTATCTAATTGTATTCCCTGTTTAGCGAGTTCCAGCATGAGCAGCCGGTACCTTGTTGCCTGTATAGCCCTTGTTTGTTGACGTGAGATTAGGTTAGGTCATGAAGGCGCATGCAGCCGCCACTCTCCTCCTCGGTCCATCTACTCGCAGTCGTTGATCATTCCCAGTGGTTACTTAGGATAATTTGAGCTTTAAGATCATAAGCACCGTCTCTTTAACCAGCTGGTTTCTTTTGGTAGGACTCTCGCCGAGTTTATCACTTCTCTTGTTCCCTACCGAAGCAGTCGGACCGAGTTGCAAATAACCCGCGCGATCAAGCATGTTCAGTGCACAAAAGCAATGCGAACCGAATACCTCTTTTCTCAGCCTTGCCCTTCGGATTAACATCGGCAAAACCATCGTTCGGACCAGTTCTGTGCTACTCGCTCTGACAAATATATCACCGCAAGTGCTTAAACTCTTTTTTTGGTAAGGGCAAGTGCTTAAATTCTATCACAATTCCAATCACAAAAATGGAGATTTTAGCTGTGGACATTGTACCTCTCCAGAATAGACTTTCGTTAGTGACTAATGCATTGATTCTACCATTTGCGAAATGTAATCATTCAATTTCACAGTAAATGATCCTCAGACCAAGCCCCGCCTGCTATGCACATCAGAAAGCAATACTATGCCGTTGACAGTGATGTAAACTAATTTAAATACATCGCAGCCATCCATTTCTCTTCGCTTGAGACATCCATTTCTAATCTCTTGAACCTACGGTGTTCTATATAGTCCTCAATTTCTGTTTTTGAATAGGCTACTTTTACCTTATATAGTGAATGTTTCCACGAAAACGGTTCATAGAGAAGTATGCGAGCGCTTCCCTGAGGGAATCTTCGCACCCGTTGAATCTCTGGATGAGAATGCAGTCTCTTGAACCAGACCAAGCGTCGATGAGATGGTGCGCAGAGATAATGTCTGTGTTGTTCTTCTGATCTGCAATGTTCTTCCTGCTTACTGAAGTTTGGTTTCCGTGAGTACGTTTACGATGTCCTAGGCTGGGTTTTATCCTCTAAGGCATGCGTTCTCGTGTGCTCCGAGCCGACACCGAACATGTTCACCATTTGTGTTTAGTTTTATCTGTAAGGTTTTCCTAATATGGGCTTATAGTAATTGAGATTGTAATTATCGTTTTACGGGGTTAGTTTAATAAGGTAAGATATAAGGATTCTTATTAAGTCTGATATGGGGCCTGGCATAGTGTGAGCCGAGTTCGGCCCAGTCCAAGATGAGGGGGCCCAGCTGAAAACTCTATAAATAGCGCTCAAGTCCTTTCTCTAACCCCAAGGATTCAGAACTCACCTCATATAAGGTTTCCAGAGGAAGTGAGGGGCGACTTATCAAACCAATCATACGGAGGGTATAGAGGAGAAGATCTGGTGCTCGGATCGTCGCTTAAAGGACGATGGATTTCAAAATAGGTGCACAAATTCTTGTTTTTTTCCTAACAGCGTTCTATTTCTAGATATGGTGTTCCTGGGTTTGCTGCCTAAGGATATTAGCGGCTTACATTATCTGCATTGGAGAAGCACATCACTGCTTGAATAGCAACAACATCGCCATGCCCTTAAATTCTAATTTGAGAACCATGTGATAATATCTTAAGTTCTAGATGGGGGCGGTGATCATAATCAGATAGGGATTTATAACTACATGAACGTAGTACAGGTGATTATAAGGGTTGATTACTTCCTTTGGTTAAAAAATGAACAAGAATAGCTACAGTTATTCTTTCATTTAGTTCAAAAATAATAGTACGGATATCTATTTCATGCGGTCAGGAATAACTCAATTTATATAATAACTAGAGTTACAAAATAAGGACATTATATACGTAACTTAATTGCAAAGTCATGAGTAATCATTAACTGGATTTTTTGCATAAAAAATATTTCATTGTAATCGTAGGTTGATTATGAGTAAAAATATAAGCTACCAAAATATAAGATAACATTCACTATGATTAAATTGATTATGAAGCATACTACATAAAATAAATGTTGATCCTTATTTAATACTTTCGCATTGTATTACACTAGTAAATATGCACGAGCTACTCGCATATGTGGTTATTATCGTAATGAATTAATAATAATGAAGTCACCAACAATTTCAAATTATATCCACTGTAATACATTTACCTTAGACTTTTTTTTTTTTTTTTGTGATACCAAAAGTCTTAAACTTGTATCGGTACGACACATTTATCCGTTATCAAGAATTCGCCTGGGCAACTTTAAAAAATATACATATATGGACAACAGAAGACAAATGTTGTTGACATGATATCCACGTGACTTAGTAAAATAAGAACAACATTGTTTTAGCTGGAGAATCATTTTACAAAATGTGTTGCACGGGTACAAGTTTGGGATATTTGGTGTCACAAAAAAAGTTTAGATAAAAGTGCTACCCAAGACATAGTTTGGAGTTTTTTATGTCACGAAAAAAGTTAAGGGCAATTATATCACGGTGGACATAATTTGATTTTTGGCGACTTTTTCCCTTGATAATAAGATTAATAACTTCAATTGAATGGAGAATAATACTATTTTCTTCTGGAGCAAGTGATTACAAGTCCTAAAACTTATGACAATAGTATAATCGAATCCTAAAATTTTAAAATAAAAAATGCGATAAAATCCTAAAAAGGCCTTGCGTCAAAGAAGCCAAAACGAAGAAAAGGGCAAAGCGGAATCGAGAAGAGGTACGGTACAGATCGAAATCGTCGATGGGATAGAAACTAGCGGCGCCGCCAACCGGCCTTCGCCATGAGCACCGGTGAGGCGAGCCTCTCGTCCAGATAGGAACCTTCCAGTTCAAAATCTGACCGTCAGCCATGCTTGACCTCCGCTTCACATTCCCCCATATCAAATCGCACAGTACCGGCCGACCTCTAGTAGCGAGCTGCAATCTCATCGATTCTCGTCTCGTCAAGTGCCTGAACGCACTGCTCTCTTGATTGCGCAGCTTGACGATGGTCAATCGGTCGCATCTTTTTCGTCGAGATCGCAATTGGAAGAAATTGGGACTTGCCCTCTCTGGCAGAGATGCAAAGACCAGAGACAAACGCTTACGGGGCGAGTAGGGGAAAGAGATAATTGACGGAGTGCAAAAATTTGCTTTGTTTCAGCTTTTGCACTCATCAAAACATGAACATGGCGAAGAAATTGAAGTCTTGAGTTTTCTCTCCTCCTTTCCTCTCTTCACTGGAGTTTTAGTTTCAAACGGCTCCTTTGGTGCTTTTTCGCCATCGACCTCGACGCGGTGGTGGGCGCCACCACCATGCGAGCTCCGCCGGTAGGACGCTTGTGGCTGGGCGTTCGTCGTACCTCGCCGGCGAAAGATGGGTAAGAGCGCCGCCTCAGAAAAGACGTCCCCTCCTCAGAAAAGATAACTCCATCTTTATTTTTATTTTTCTCATTTCTTATCCTTTTTTCTTTTTAAATTTCCCAAAAAAAAAAAAAAACATGAGCATAATCGAAGCTTGTTAGGCGCCACATTGTCGCGCCAAAATAATAATAAAAACCGATATTTAATATTTTCATTTATTAAATGGAACTAATGGAATAGTTTGAATATATCAATTTGATAAGTTTTAAAAATTTAATATGCCCTGTTGGTGAAATGCGTCGTACCTCGCCGGCGAGAGTGGCTAAGGGTGCTGACTGCTGCCTCAAAAAAGATAACGCCATCTTTTGTTTTTTGTTTTTTGTTTTTTTCAATTCTTATCATTTTATCATTTTATCTTTTTTCTTTTTAAATTTTCAATGTTGAAGTGGAGTTTTTTTTTTTTTTTTCTTGGTTGGAGAAGTGGAGCTTGTTAAGCCAAAATAAGGGAAAATTTCAAAAAAGACCCTAAGTCCCATCATTTTCTCAAATAGGGACCTGAAGTTGATCTTGTTTCAAATAAGGGCTTGAAGTGAATATTGTTTCAAATAAAAGCCTAAAGTGACCTTATCAGTTTCAAAAAAGGGCCCAACTCACTAGTTAGCAAGGGCATTTTGGTCATTTCATATTTTGTTATCATTTTTATTTTTTATTTGTTTTTTCCTTTTTTCATTTTTCAAAAAAAAAATTTAAAAAAAAAGTAAAAAAAAAGAAAAGAGAGAGACACATTGCCCTCCGGCCTGTGGCCGCTGCCCCACCACCAGTGGAGCGTCGGCCATGGCTCACGGGGTCGCCGGCGCCTCGGTGTGGGCTGACGGCCGGAGGCGAGGCCGTGAGAGGGCCGTGACCCTCTCCTAGATTTGGGCGAGGGTCGCTGCCCTCTCTTAGGTACGGGGGACGATCGTGGCCCTCGACCGGACTACGACGAGGGTCGCCACCCCTCGGCGGGGTCGTCGGCCCACGCCGAGGAGCAGGCGACCCCGTCGGTCGTGGCCGCCGCCCCACTGGCAGTGGGGCAGCGGCCACAGGCGGGAGGGGCAGTCCCCTCCCGCCTATATCTCTTTTTTATTTTATTTTATTTTTACTTTTTTTTAACTTTTAATATAATTTAACTAAAAATTAGGTTAAATTATGTTTTGACGAAAATGCCCTTGATTAGCCGGAATATTTGGCAGGCCGGCGAAGTCAGGCCCTTATTTGAAATAGGCATGGTCACTTCAGGTCCTTGTTTGAGACAAAAAGAGTACTTTGGGCTTTTATTTGAAACAAGGTCAACTTCAAGCCTTTATTTGAGAAAATGAGGGGACTTGAGGCCCTTATTTGAAATTTTCTCCCAAAATAATGAAGAAAACAACATTAAACATTTTTCGTTAATAAATTGGATGAGTCAACGGAAGAATTTAATTGCATTAATTTGATAAATTTTAAAATTCGATTGCACTTTTTGAAAGTCTTAAGATTCAATTATATTTTTATAATAAATCTTAAGACTTTTAATGCACTTATTTTTTTTTTCTTCCATTGAACGGATTCTTTCTTAAAAAGAAAATATTGAATCAAGATTTTGCTAATTTTTCATTGAAGTTCATCAAATGTAGTTTTTAGTGGAAAATGGGTCGTTGACGTTTTTTTCATCTTTGACCAATTTTACTTTTTCTTTTTCTGTGGAGCTAAAATTGCATTTAGACTCGCCAACTTCATGAGGCCCCCAGCAGAAAAGCCCTAGGCTATTCCCTCTCCCGTCTGTATTCCCGCCGCCGTCTCGTCGCCTCCACCGCCGCTCTCTCGACAGACCCACGCTCAGGACGGTCAGTCAGCAAGTGCCGGCTGTGGTCAGCTGAAAACGTCCGACCACGAACTCAGTTATTTAGTATCTTCTTGTTTTCTTGTTCTTCTTCCGTTCGCTCTGTCGATGGCATCTCGACCGGAGGTACAGGCGCCGCCTGAGATATTCTACAACGACGTCGAGGCTCGCAAGTACACTTCCTCTTCCCGTATAATAGAAATTCAGGTCCGTGCAGTTTCGATCATTCACATTGCTCGCACTATTGCATTGTGTGTCGTTTTTTCTTTCGCCTGACCAACGTGGTTGTTGGTTTTGTCGGTTTAAAAAAGGCTAAACTATCGGAGAGAGCGTTGGAGCTTCTTGCTTTGCCGGACGACGGAGTTCCGAGATTACTCCTTGATATCGGTATCCTCTTGCTTCTGCGAGTGCTGAATGACTTGTGGTTGAATTTGAGTTAAAAGTGTTGTGTACGTGTGTTTCATGTTAAGGGGAATGCTGAATTGATTGACATTCGTGGAGATTGATGTAACGGTGAGAGAACTTATCTCTAGTGTGACTACGATGTCTTTGACCGAAGTACGTCCCTTCGTGCAAAGATAAGAACTTGAAGTTGGTGACTGGTGATGGGCACTCCTACTTGGAGTATTGAGGAATACCTCATGTCCGTTGGTGAACTTTTGGCTTGATGAACAGACACGGTCAATTTCCTCGCCGGGGTCTTGCATATTCTGTTTTGTGTCTTCAGGCATAAAGAACCGATCAACTCCTCTTCTTAAATTACAGCTTGAGAATTTATCGCTCGGTTGTATTTTCTTAGCTTTGGTAATGGCACCTGCTTGATGAGAAGAGAGAATTCTTTTCTTTTTCTCTTTTTTCCCCGTGAGCAGTGTTTGTAATGCTCAGAGAGTTTTGATCTTTTATCATGTTGCATTGACATTCGGGTAGGTTGCGGATCTGGATTGAGTGGGGAGACACTATCAGAAAATGGACACATCTGGATTGGTTTGGACATTTCGCCATCAATGCTTGGTATGATAATGTCGATACCTGTTGATTTAAGAGATTGTTAGTTTGCTCAGATTTTGATATTCCATTTACCTGTTCAAATGTAGACATCGCCTTGGAGAGAGAGGCAGAAGGTGATCTTTTGCTAAGCGATATGGGTCAGGTACAGACCAGTTTAAAGTTTTTGAACTGTAATATTTCTGAAACTGAGGAAATTCAGCAAATATTTCTGAAACTGAGGAGATTCGGCAAAGGACTCGTTCTCCTACTTCACCTTTAAATCTTTTAGCGGCCAATGTTTTCTCTCTTTAGTTACTATGAGGCGTTTTATTGAAGTAGGACAAGTTATTCATTGAGTATCCATGAGCTATATAAATCGGAAAGTAAGAACAGAAAGAAAACAGAGAAGCAATATAAAAGGCCTGACCAAATAACAAGCAGTTTGTTTTTTGTGGAATAATTAGGACAAGGCATTCAACTATTGCTGATTTGGTTTCAAGCCTTCAAGATTCCTTACGTTCCTTCCTAGCCATAAATTCTGCATATTAGATAACGGAGGGATTTCGAAGTTTTCTTAGTGGATTGGATTCCTCTGTGCCATTTCCATTGGGAATGGTCTCATTTTTTTGCATGAGGCGTTTCCATCTTTCTTGAACCATAGTCTGAATAGGAAAAGACACCTGACAGTGAATAAGAAGATGATTAACAGGCTCGCCAGAATTTTAATACATGCAACACACAATGTGATGGCGGCTGTTGTGGAGTATATGTGCATGCATGCTTGATTGCTTCCTCTATTTTTGAAGAACTTTGTACTGGCATAGGCACCCCAAAATCGAACTCTTGCAATTGGGTGAACTGGGCCGTGTCAATTGTCTCATTCGATGGTATTGATCATCCTGCATACATTTGATTTCTTTGCCATTGGGTTTATTGTGAATTTTGTGTTGTAGGGCTTGGGACTTAGACCTGGTGTTATTGATGGAGCCATCAGTATCTCTGCCGTTCAGGTTCACTTTGTGGCGTTCGTTATATTGATTACCATTTTAATAATTTTATTCTCTAGGAGTTCTGTCCTTGGATCTTAATGGAACAAATTTTCATTAAGAGCTACAGAATTGCTATTCTCACACTTCGTAGTGCATAAAGTAGCAAATAGCAGTTGAGCTTTTTGTATTATTGGGGTTCCATAGGGTAAGTACCAAAAACAGCACATTTATTTTCAACCATGAAACAAGATATTTTCTCTTGTCAAGCTCAAGTAAATTTGTTTGAATCAAGCTAATATATTTTAGAGGATATGATAAGTTACTTGGGCAATGGATCTAGCCAAAGTTTCTCCGAAGACTATTGTTTTTAAATGAGGACTGAATATGCTAGTTTTCTTGGTAAGATCTTAGGTAAGACTGTTCTGCATAGTAAAGGAGGCTACAGTATATGTTACATCAAGTGATAATTCATTGTGCAATTAGTCGAAATCTGTAAGCATGTGTCAGCATTGTCAAGTTTTGGTGCATCGACAAGGAACTGGTGTCAATATGATAGATGGTGGGCTTTAGCACTGGTGTTCAGATTAATGTATATAACTGCAACATTTGGATGCAGACATGTCTTGCACGGTCTTTTTCATCTAGATGTGGAACATCCGGAAGAATTAGCTATTGTTGCGCTTCACCTTCGATAGATTCAACTCTCTCTCTCTCTCTCTCTGCTAGATAGATATCATCAGAATGAGGTGATAGAATGACTTGTTGTCTAGTGGATACTTCAGGGGCTAAAGGTGTGCACATGAAATGTTAATAAGAACTCGCGCATAGTTGGGTTTGAAAGACCGAAGGGATGTATCCTGGGGTGTAAACATTGTGTAATTGTTATTGTTTCTGCACATTTTGTTTGTGTTCCAGTGCATTAATTTTGCACGGTAAACATTCTTAATTCATAATCTTGCAATATTCTCTGGAAATCCTCTGCCTTTCTACACTTGATAACTTTAAATATTTTTTAGTTTCTTTTCTATAGTTTGTTGATGAAACATCCGTTTGTCATGCAGTGGTTATGCAATGCGGATAGGTCCTCTCACGAGCCACGGTTAAGATTGAAGTATGTTCCTCATCATTTGGATGATGACTGGTTGCTTTCTTAAATGATAAAAAGGGTTCTTTTCTGCTTTTCTATCTTGCAGGACTTCTAGTCCCTATTTGGCTTGCCTATAAGCGACATTTGTCTTGATTTCTTTTAGGGCATTTTTTGGATCATTATATAAATGCTTAGCAAGGGGGGCAAGAGCAGTTTTTCAAGTTTATCCAGAAAGTATAGCCCAGCGTGAGTTGATTTTGGGTTCTGCTATGCGGGCTGGATTCGCAGGTGGTGTGGTGGTTGACTTCCCGCACAGGTACCTATATCATTATATTATTACTAGAACTCATGTTAGTGTTCGACATTGATGGAACAACATACATTGTGCATATCTTAGTATATATTCTGCCGTTTGGAAGTCATCCGTGAAAGTAAAATTTCTGAGAGTGGAACAAGAGAGCTTTCATCAGAGAGAAATGCCCTTTTTTGTAATTATTGGAAGTTGGAAAGCTGTGTGTGTATGGAAATGCTTTAATCAACATTGAGATGATTTGTCTTGTAATTGAGCTCTTTTGGTTCTGAGCTCTTTTTGCATATGCGTTTCCACCCCCTTGGTGCTCTTTAGTAAATTTTTCGTTCACCTATCAAAACATCAATAAATTTCTGAGATATTGCTGTCAATTGTCGTTTAAGTTCATTTCTTAAATAGGTGAAATCTCTTTTATGAAATTATCAAATGTGCGCATAATACACTTTAGCTGTTACGTGACTCTCTCTTTGTTCATTCTCTTACTAAGCCTGGGATAATTGGCAAAATCGAGCTTATAAAGTTGGTCCATGATTATGGAGAGATTCTTATGAATATCATATCCAGAGTTGCTTGTTATTGTAATGGCAAGTTTTCCTTTTCTGTTTTCTTTGAGGGATTGTCTAATGACAAATCCGAGCAAGAGATGTGCCATTCACCAATTGATTTCATACGCTTCGGTTGCAGAATAAGTGCTTTAGACTGTGTGTGTGTGATAAGAATCTGACTGTTCTGCATAAAGGCTGATCACTGCCACAGTAATTTGGATGGATGCCTTTATGGGAATCTTACCAAAGAATAATGAACTAACCTCGAAATCATTATTGAAAACAGCTCGAAGAGCAGGAAAGAATACCTCGTGCTTACTTGTGGGCCGCCATCTGTCAGCACTGCCGCACCAAAGGGAAAAGGGGAAGATGGGGAGAGTTCCTCCGAAGATAGCAGTGGTGATGAAGACAATCAAACAGTGAGTTTGCAATTTGAATATCACCTTAGACTTGTTCTAAACATGGATTTGCATATTAAAAATTCGGTTTTTTACTTTCTTTTTCTTTTTTCTCTTTACTCTTTTTTAGGCTCATTCTATATGTGGTTTTGCTTAAGGAACTCTCTCTCTCTCTCTCTCTCTCTCTCTCTCTCTCTCCTTTTGTTATTCTTATGTGAAGGTTGAATTTGTTAAGTGTTCTCAATTAAATATTGACTGGGGTGATTGTCTTTTCCTTTTGCTCTCTTTTCAAATGCAGGTTAGTATCTCAGACAGGCACCGGCCAAAGAAGAAACAGAAACTAAATAGGAGAGGCAAAGGAAGAGAGTGGGTTATGAGAAAGAAAAACCAGATGAGGAGAAAAGGGAATGTGGTGCCTCCTGACACAAAGTACACGGCTCGCAAGCGCAAAGCTCGGTTTTGATCAGTGGCAGGCATGAGCTGCACGAAGAGATTTTCGTAATACAATTTCTGGCATGGTTCATATTTAGGAGCATCGCTGGTTACGCACTGCACTATGTATGTTTTTCCATATCCAGCGGTCAAATGTAATGTCCTCTTTCAAGTAGTTAACGACGTATTAGTATTGGTATATATATATTATATGCATTTTTTGAGAGACAGGATGATCCTGCGCAAATTTTGAGTGATATATGACATTTAGATATGATGGTTACAGGACCTACCTTTCCATCTCCTGTCCTGAGTCCTTCCACCCTTGTGTTTCTTTTGCTCTCTTTTGTTGTGACCAGATTCAACCTTCTGTTTCTTGGAGATTAATGAGCTGAACATGCAGGAAATCTTGGTTTTCGATTTCAGTTTTGGCGATGGTTAGTTAACTTTGTTTCATCAGAAAGGCTACACTTAGATATTACATGTTCTTTTGGATCTAAAAGAACGACGATGCTCGTGAGTTTGCAAGCGTTCGATTAAATGTCACGTATTCTTGGGTTTACTCGGGATGACACTCCAGGAACCCCAGGTCATTAGTAAAGAACGCGATTCGCTCGTCATGGAGATCGCCTTCTCCCCATGTGATCAATTTACCCTCAGTTAGTTTCTGTTAAATTGATTTAATATCATAAAAATCCTCAAACTGGTATACCTGTGACAAACGGAAGCTAAAAATCTCAAACGGGTACACCCGTCAAGAAAATTCTCAGCTGATAAATTTGTCACATGTGTATAAGTTTGTAATTTTTGATGATTAAAAAATAAATTTGAGATAAATTCATCCCAAATATATCAATTTGTGATTTTTCTTAGTATTAACCCAAAAAAAAAAGGTTCGTGGAGTACATCATAAACACTAGTGTTTTCCGCACGACCTCATCAGGTCCCCCCAACGGCACTTGATCCCGTTCAACCTCGTTCGCTTCTTAAGACCACAAACTAACCAGACATCGTTTGCATGACCAACCATCTCGCCAACTTCCATTACCTTGCTCTGCTCCGAAGATGCTCGACCATCGACCACCTGAAGCAAATCCATGCCCAGACCATCGTCTCCGGCCTCTCTCGCTTCGCGTACACCGGGAGTAAAATCTTGGCCTGCTCTGCGCTCGCGCCATACGGGAACATGAACTACGCAGCGAGCGTTTTCGCTCGCATTCCCGCCCCCGGTGTCTTCGACTTCAATGTCATGATGATGGGTTTCTTGGGAGAATTCGAACATGGGAAGGCTGTGTCGGTCTACGGTCGAATGTGTAGGGACAGCGTCAAGCCAAATGCCCGCACTTTCGCTGCACTGGTCAGGGCATGTGCTGGCTTTCCTTTGCTTGGTCAAGTTCACTGTGGCGCGATGAAGTTCGGGCATGATTGTGATGTTTATGTGGTGAGTTCTCTGATAAGCATGTACTCTAAGCATGGAGCTGTGTGTGTTGCTCGCCGCCTGTTTGATCAAAGTTCGATCAGGAACGTTGTTTGCTGGACGAGCCTTATCACTGGCTACTGTAGCAGCGGCCTCGTTGATGAAGCTCGAAGACTGTTCGATTCAGTGCTGGAGAAAAATGATGTTTCCTACAGTGCCATGATCTCTGGCTACGTTCGGAATGAGCGGTTTGATGAGGCCATTAAGTTGTTTTTTGAGGTTAAAGATCGCGCTGAAATGAAAATAAGTGGATCTCTTTTGGTTAGCGTACTTAGCGCCTGTGCCATTGTGGGAGCCTTTGAAGAAGGAAAATGGGTTCATAAGTACATAGATGAGAATGGCATCGATTACGAACTTGAGCTAGGCACTGCATTGATTAACTTCTATGTCAAATGTGGGTTCATCAGATTCGCACAAAAAGTTTTTGACCAAATGCCTCTGAAAGATGTGACAACTTGGAGTGCGATGATATTGGGGTTTGCTGTTAATGGTGAGAATGAAACAGGGCTGCAGCTTTTCTATGAGATGGAAAATAGGGGTCCTAAACCAAATGCTGTGACGTTTATTGGAGCTCTGGTGGCCTGCAATCAGAAGTGCCTAATCAATGAAGCATGGCGCTTGTTTGGACGTATGGGCAAAGTTTATGGCATCGCTCCAACTATTGAGCACTATGGATGCATGGTTGACCTCTTGGCTCGGGCTGGACAAATCAAAGAGGCTGGTGTGTTGATAAAGAGTATGACAATGGAGCCAGATGGTGCAGTTTGGGCATCTTTCTTAAATGGGTGTATGATGCATGGCTATGTTGAGTTAGGAGAGAAAGTCGGCAGGCATTTGATCCAACTAGAACCTCAACATAGTGGACGCTATATCCTTCTGGCCAATATGTATGCTAAGATGGGCAACTGGGACAACGTTTTGCTGCTGAGGAAAACTATGAAGGAAAACAAAGTATTCACAGTTTCTGCTTGGAGTTTCATTTAGATTGATGGGATTGTCATAAATTTGTTGTTGATGGTCCTGCCACGCGTGCTCCCAGATGCAGTAGACTTCATTGATGAAATTGTGAAGGAGCAGCAGAGCAAGAAGGAGAAAGATGGTGGCGGTGGAGGGGCAGAGGCAGCTGTGGAGGATGATGAAGTTCGCAATTCCAGTTGGGTTTGATTGGATGAGAGGGAAGCTGGTGCCAACAGCGGATGGAGCGCCATTAGGGCTGTGACGAAGCTGCAGCCTAGACAGTTCATGAACAGGAGAGGAGGGTTTATGGCCATTGCTGGTGGAAAGGAACGGATTGCTCGATATAGAAGAATTCAAGGTGCGTATTTTCATCTTTATGTTATGGTTTGAGCATGGCATGCTTGTCTTTCTGTTTTATAGTTATTTGGCTTCCTCAAAGATGGAAGTTCATGGTGTTTTACTGGATGCAATTGTAATGGCTTCCTCGACTATCTTAGCTACTTCCTGTATAGAATGGTCTTTCATTTTGTGATCCTTGGTCTTTGTTCTGTCAGAGACTCAGATAGCTAGAGAAATCTGTAAAAGTTGTGTTTACTTTAGCTGGTTCTCTTATGCTATATTTGGATGGAACATTATGAAAAGAATATAAGGATTAAAATATTAGTGGATAAGGCACGTGCTTTGTTATTTGACATCCATCCACCACAAAATCAAGGACAACAACACCAAGCTCCAGAAGCAGGGATATGAACTCCATTATGAGTTTAAAACTGCCACTGGCACTGAATGAAATAAAGCTAGAATAGAGCAGATGTGCAGAAGATAAATTGAAGGAGATCGACTGACCAAGATGACAGTTTCTTTCTTGTATTTCAAGTCATCCTATTTAGGAGGGATTTAAAAGGTACACTGGAGTATGTCTGCTTGGGAAGATCTGGTTTATGGCATAGGAAATCTTTCTGGTTCAAAATTGTTCTGGTTGTCTTGCAGCTCTTTGGCTTCATTATGGTTGTAGTCATTTCCTTTTGCCTGGATGTGTATGTTGTTCGGTTCAAGCCCTGAAATGCAGCTGACCAGACTTTATTTTATAATTTATGTCCTGTGGCTCCAGATTGTAAGAGTTTGTCTTTTCTGAACGACACCTTTGTCTGTATAGAAATCGTAGTTTTCTCATTAACCACTTGTTCAAATTTGAGTTGGTCAATCGGCATTTGTTGAAGTGTGTTTATTGCCAACTTTCATACTTAACTGGAATGCTTGGTTCTGTCGAAAGTTTGAATCATGCGCTAATGACTGACTTCATGTTTTCTCCTCAGTAAATGTGCCTTTTGACTCGCACACCTAATATGATGCATAGCTCAGTGCCAAAACCTTCTGTAAGGAATGCCCAAGGACTTCAAAGTCCGGAATCCCTTTTTTAAAATGTCAACCGGGCATCATTCCTTTCTTCCAGAAACCGAACTAACCTGGTTAACCCTGGATCAATTAGTTTTTGACCACTAAAAAATTCAACAGTATGAACCTGGACAGGACAATGGTTAACAAGTTGACATGCTTGTGCCAGTTCCGTCTTCTTAAACACTGACAAAAACCGAGATGAATTTGCTTTTCCCCCATGTGCTGCGTATTATTGCATATTATTGGATGGAGTACTCCTGTTCCCCAAGTCATGCTATTTTAGAGGATGTATTTTTGCTGTGATCATGATTACTTGCTTATTATCGATTCCGGAGGTAAAACAGATGACTCTGAAGTTTGTTGAACTAGACACGTCACCAAATTAGTCCATTGGTAGTCAAAATGAATTTTTTTTTCCAATGTGCTTTTCGTCTTCCAGTGTACTGCTGGCATAGTGCTATTCCTGCATACTCAGGATTAATGACAAGACTTGTCTCACTATTTAGTTGAATGCAGGGCCATGTTCAAGTCGAACGAGAACAAAAGGAAAACTAACAGAAAAAATACAGGAACATTTACAGTGCCCTTCCGTGAGTTACTTTTTGTCAATCTTTTATGATTTTGAAATGCTATTTCTGTATTCTTATGGAGTGAACTGTGTTTTCTCAGGTCAATACCGAAGGACTTAGATGTTTGAAATTCAGCGGCAGCATAATAGTTGAAAGCCTTCGAGTTTACATTCTTCAAATTCAGCACGGAGAATGAAGTTTCATTTTTGGCCTTTTGTACCTGATCTTGAAATGTGGTTCCGGTTATGTTGACCTCAGCAGTTGGCATTGGGTAGTAATCTCTGTTGCTTTCCTAAGAAATGACAGAAAGTCTATTGGTTTGACCCAAGGATGAGGCGCCATTGACACAATCTGATTATTTCCTTGCGATGTTACCCTGCAATTTATCTGAATAAAGCTGCTGGGCACCAAGTGAAACACTTTCATGTATTGAGATCTAGTGATTTGTCATCGAAGTTGGAGGAGAGGAACTCAAACAAATCACCAAGTCGTTGCAGTTGTTATAGAGCAGTTCATCCTTGGACTTGAGAAGGGGAAAAAAGATTCCACTTCTGAAGACTTGGTAATCTGCAGGGCACGTTGCTGAATAAAGTATATCTCAAATTGCACCCGTGATCCTCAAGTAAGCCATGTCTTATAAGCTCTGCAATCTAGTATTTCAGATATTAAACCTTGCGCTAGAAATGCTCTTTACTTTGCAGTCTTCTTTGGGATATGCTAAAGAGCGGTAAAAGAAATGAATAAACTGCACAAGGATGTAAAATTCATCAAAAAGCTTTTCCATATCAAGTGGTGTGCATTCTTTGACTTAGAGGAGTAAATCAAACAAATCGCCAAGTCGTCGTAGTTGTTGTAGAGTGATTCATCCCTGGACTTGAGAAGGGAAAAACAGATAAAACCCTTGAAGATTTGGTAATCTGCTGAGAAACCTGCTGAACAAACCAAATACTGGGTAAAAAAATATGCATCTATAAAGAGAGATCGTTGCCATGCAAGTCCTCACTCCTCCCTCGAGCAATACTAGCCTGCGCAGGATTAGAACTTGAGATCAAGGCCCTAACTCCTCTCCACAACCACAATGAAGTTTCTTCCCATTAGCTTTCTCATCTTGGCTTTGGCAACTGCCACTGCTGTTCAGTCCTCTTCAGGACATATGCGTGGCCACCGATGACATGGAATCTGCAGGTCGGTCCTCGTTCCTTGCATCATTCATGTCATTCAGATCTGGCTTATGATGCTGAAACTGTAACGCGGATTCTTTTTCTTATGCAGTATTTGTGAATGGAAAGTTCTGCAAGGACTCAAAACAAGCCACAGCTGATGGTTTCCTCTTCATGGGGTTCAGAAATCCTGGAAACACATCGAATCTGCTCGGGTCAAAAGTCACACAGGCTTTCGTCGACCAATTTCCAGGACTCAACACTCTTGGAATATCCATGGCTCGCATTGACTTCGTTCCTGGTGGCCTAAATCCTCCCCACACTCACCCTCATGGCACCGAGGTTTTGGTCGTGGTGGAGGGTACGCTACTTGTTGGCTTTGTCACGTCCAACCAATTAAACAACACTCTCTTCACCAAAGTCCTGTACAAGGGGCACGTGTTTGTGTTCCCTATTGGTCTCATTCACTTCCAGTTGAACATCGGAAACACATACGCGCTCGCCTTCTCCGGTCTTAGCAGCCAAAACCCAGGAGTCATTACCATTGCTAATGCTGTCTTTGGATCGAAGCCACCCATCTCTGCCAATGTTCTCACCAAGGCCTTCCAAGTGGACAAGAAGGTTGTTGACTACCTCGAGGCGCAGTTTTGGTACGACAACAACTAAATAATTGGATCATCAGATTTACAAGATTAATATTATTTACATAGGTGGTTGCTTTAGACACATAAGTAAACTATGTACCTCATGTATGACTGACTGAGAATAAAAGATTGTTACCTCTCTCTCTCTCTCTCTCATGACGGGATGCGGATAACCAGATTCATGCCTCAACCAAACGTGTGTGCAATCAGTGTGCAATGACATTAAGCTGTGTAGAATTCGGAACTTGGAGGGATGTTATCTAACGTTAAATATGGCTTTCCAGAGCACACATCTTGTGTGATCTGGACAGGGTATCAGCAAGAGAATGCGCTACATTAATAAACAGTCTGATTGTATATAGTCCCGCGATCGTGTTAAGAGAGTGTTTGAAGAAATCGCCAGCGTGATCAGTACCGCCTCTTGTGGGCAAAAAGAAAACGAGCAGCCGTGATTTCCATCATTATCCTGGAAGAAGTTGCTGTATAATACGTCATTGTCTTTAAGTTACTGAGTTCAATTTTGATAAATTACAGTTGATGACATTAGCCTTTCTTTATCACTCGTATGGCCAAAAGAAGAAGTCTTCCCTGCTGTCATTTTCCATCTACAGTCGAAATGCCGGGCTGAAAACTCGTCAATTCAATTTTGATAAATTACAGTTGATGACATTAGCCTTTCTTTATCACAATGTGTGTGAATGGACAAAGTCAAAACCCGTCTTCTTGATCTCTTTCTTGAAGCAATCAGTATTATAATCTCAAAAGGACCATCAATGGATATAGCGGGGGAATGCAGAGACACGAATGCGTTACTTCTTATGCCCTGTTTTTCGACAATTTCCCAAAGAACTAGAAAGCTAAACTTAGCTTGGAAGATTTAAACCTCTATCCGGCAATTGTACAGAAAACAAACTTTAAGACAATTCATGGAGATGGAAATGAGTCTGATCAAAGTCGTGGCGTAATTCCTGCTAACTGTGCAGAGGAAAATGTCTAGATTACATACCAAGAACAGAACCTTTTGGCATTCGATAACATATACGTATTCGAGAGAAATAATCTTAACAACTGAGCCAGACCCCAAAAGGAGAACTCAAGAACTGTCTGCTTAAAGTGAAATGATTATTTTGCGTTTGGAGCATGGAAATGGGTTCGGTTCTCAGATAACTCACATGTTATAAGTCTCAACTATTCCATCCATCGTTGTTAGTATCGTCCACTATTTCTGAATAGCCATGTATATTGTTGAGTTGATGATATATTTCTAATTTAACTTTGTTATTCGCTTGAGGTTGTCCCTGCCCAGCTCGGGCGAATTCATATTGAACTAGCAAAAGGGAACCAAAAAAAAACAATGTAGGCGCTCGAACAAGTTGCACCAATTTCCCCTGTATTTTTCTCCAAACAACAGAGTGGGTCAAATTTTTTAATTCAACAAGGAACAACATCAGAAACCACAAACGATTCCTTTCATGAATGTAAAAAGCAAATGTCTCTTTTTGTTATTAATGCAGTAAGTAGTTCCAAAGTAATCACAGCAAATTACTTATTAGAAACCTTACAAACTAAGACTAACTACTCTGGATCTTCTACTTCTACTTTGGTACGACACAGCGGACACGAAGCGTTCCTCTCCAGCCACTTGACTATGCATCTGCTGTGAAAGAGATGCGAACACGGTATCTCCATCACTTTATCTGCCCCATTTAGTTCCTCTAAACAAATACAACAGCATCCGCTGCCGTCTTGGACAGAGCAGCTCTTCTGCTCGAGCTTTTCAATGGTGCTTCTGGAGACGCCCCGCGCGACTTGATCGGAATCTGACTCGTATCCTCCAATGGGGACTTCCTCAACGTCTTCCATTTCGACTTCCTCTGTGGTGGCCAAATTCAAATTTATGTTCATGTCGAACTGTCGATGCCCATGATCCGATCCCCGTAACGCAGTAAGCATAATATGTCTTATAAGATCAGTCCGAAAGCTGCTTCGAACGTCCAAAGCATCGAGAACTCTCTCCATGTGCGTTTCGCAGAGGGATTGCCATGGTAGGATGCAGAGTGGCATCTCCAGCGACTGACTCGACTCAGAAAGTGTAGTGTCTTGAAGATTTATCGGCACTCCCACTTGATCGACGAAGACTAACAGATGGTGCCACTTGACCGAGAAGTTGAAGACGGCGGTCGGCACGCCAGAAAAATTGGAATTTCTTCTCTCGAGACTCAATCTATATCCGCAGTAGACTGGTTCCATGCTATTGCTACCAAGAGTGGAATGAAGAGGATTCACGGGTAATGTTGAAATTCCAATCACGAGAAAGCCAGGGAAGTTTCTTGGTGAAATCTTCTGGAAATATATGGCGAAACAGACAGGACAAGAAGCTCCAGAACAGAAAATCCGAGGATTGAACTGAACGAACCAAGCAATTGAATCTATTCCCTCCAGGGAACCCAGATACCCGAGCTTGAAGATGAAGAGCTCTTGGACCCAGCAACAATTGCGATCGTCTGGTGTTCTCCCACGAAACAAACCAAGAGAAACTAAAACCCTTTTCTCATGAGACGGTAATTTAACCGTACGGAGTGCTAAGACGAAAGAGATCAGACATACCAGAAACTTGCAAAATCCTCTCACGCGGCCGAAACAGAGCAGAGCTTGAAACCTGAGAAATCAGCGACTCTGCTTCAAAACCGAGAACCGATGAAATCTGGGGTTCTGCAAAATCGAGATTCTATCTGGAGATGGAAGACAATAGCACCCGCAGACACCGAGAATCACTTAGTGAGATGTCTGAAACAGAGCTTGAGGAAGAGGGAAGAAAGAAAGAACAGAGGAAGGGACAGTTTGAGCTATGCGAATGAGATAGCCGTTGGTTTGTGGTCTTATAAATCAAGCGATAGTTTCCTGTTTTGTGCACCCTCTCTTTCGCGGTGAATTTTAAGTCGTTGGAGAGAGATTTCGATTTTTGACGCAACAAAATACACTCAAAAGAAAAAAGACTAAAAGTTTCAAATATAAATCATATGAACATTCTGTAAAGAATATCCACAGCTGAGCGCCTGTGATTTAAGTGGGAGGCCATGGCGGTGGGTTGCTGTGCTAGTCTCTCTCGAGGAATAGTCGAGGTGCGCATAAACTGGCCCGGACACCTCGGTTACCAAAAAAAAAAACATTCTATAAAGAATATGAAATTACTGATCAAATATCAGCAGGGAAAAAATGTAAATAAAAAATATGTAAGTGCCGCAATTGCCTAATGAAAATCGGAATAATAAAATAACTCATAATCATATAAGTAAAATAATTTCACTACTAGCCATTCAACCTCTGACGAGGATGGTTGATTCATTCACGACGAGAATATTGCTAAACTTTACCCAAACACGCTTAATTACATGTCGTGTAGCCTGATTGAAATCCTAAATTCAAATTGTGATTAGGGAATTGGAAATTGAAATTATAACCAAGAAAGAAGCATGGAACTAAATTCACAATACTGTATACATAAGAAGCATGACTAAATTGGGGTTTAACTATAAGATTGATTCCCAAGACCAACATTGTTGTCCAATAGCCAACTTGTGAAATTTCCCCGGCCATATCGATTCGCCCAGATTCATATTACCTCCATATCCACCACGAAGTTTGCAGTGGAAGGATTCAAACCCATTCCTTTTGTTTTATCCACACCACCCTCAAATCATTCACGCGATTTTAACAAGCTTGTTAGGTGAATTTTAAGTCGTTGGAGAGAGATTTCGATTTTTGACGCAACAAAATACACTCAAAAGAAAAAAGACTAAAAGTTTCAAATATAAATCATATGAACATTCTATAAAGAATATGAAATCACTTATCAAATATCAGCAGGGAAAAATATATAAATGAAAAATATGTAATGAAAATCGAAATTTTTTCTACAATGTACATTAATTTCATATTTTCTATTTTTCGTACCGTTCCTTTCCTCGACAGACTAATTATTTATGGAATAATATAATAACTCATAGCCCATATGCAAAAGAATTTCATTACTAGACATTCGACCTCTGACAAGGAAAAATAAAAATATTTTATTACCTTAAAATTGAGACTGAACCAAATTGCATATATAGTAAGTTTAGTGCAAAATGAGGAAATCATTACAACAATTAAGAGAACCTTACAACTAAAACAAGCCTTGTAATTAGAGTTGTCATGTCATGTCAAATTTACGTCAAATTCGAACACCACATGTTTGTTAACCTTGTCTCATTTCGAAACCATGTACCACACAACATTTGCAAAAAATGTTACATGACACAACATGTTTAACACATTTACATCGCAAACTCTTGCCATAAAATATAACGTATTGTGCCTAAGCTAGATGTACGTAAGCGTCAGAAACTGATTGAAATAATCAGCACAGATATGACATAGTTATTATTCATGTATAAATGGGTTGATCAATTTACGGCGTGAATATTACCAAACTTTACCCAAGCATGCTTAATTACATGTCATGTAGCCTAATTCGTGTAAAAAATGGCTAGCTCTGATTGAAATCGATGATAGGATCACAAGTTTCCTAAATTCAAATTGAGATTAGGAAATTGAACATCGAAATTATAAGCCAAAAGTATGGAATTCAATTGAAAATACTGTACATTAGAAGCATGACTAAATTGGGGTTTAACTATAAAATCGATTCCCTAGACCAACATTGTTGTTCAATGGCCAATTTGGGAAATTTCCACGGCCAGGTCGATTCGCCCAGATTCATATTGGCCTCCATATCCACCACAGAGTTTGCAATGGAAGGATTCAACCCCATCCTCAAATCATTCAAGCGATTTTAACAAGCTTGTTAGGATGATAATGGACTCACATTGAAATGCTTGATTTGCACTTTGTTATCTATCGATACCTTGATAAAAAGGAAAGATTGGAGTCTAGAATCGTCGAACAGAATTCTTGGATTACATCTAATAGATGCAATCGCCTTCGTATCGCAACGGAAAACTTGGCAATGGCAAGAAAATTAGTAATTATGTGCTTCTTCAGCCTCAAAAGGGATAATGTGTCTCCTTGGATTTTGGTCCAATATGTAATGTGGCCCATGAACTTTTAATTTGTTCAATTTGGTCCCTCAACTTTTGCCGAATGTACAATGTGGCCTCTAAACTATTAATTTGTTTGATGCGATCCCCGAACTTTTGGCACATGTTCAATGTAGTCCCTGAACTATATGAAAGTGTTCAATGTTGTCCATGATCTTAAATTAATGGAAGGACTACATTGAGCACTTTCATATAGTCTAGGGACTAAATTGAATATGTATCAAAAGTTCAGAGACCATATTGAATAAATTAATAGTTTAAGGACCACATTGGATATTGGGCTATTCGAGGACCGCATTGAACAAATTGAAAGTTCAGGGACCGTATTGCACATTTGGCCAAAGTTCAGGGACCATTTATGTCATTTTCCCAGCTCAAAATGATCATTGAAATGGTTTTGTGAAGTGATAGAGCACATAAGGTTGTTGCACACATTCAGTTGCGAGGCTTGAAATCTCTTGTCGATTCAACGTACTCCTAGATAAATCCATCCATAATCCACTGGCGTCTCACTATTTCTCCCTCTGATTTTGCGGAAGCGCCGGAAAGGAAGTCCCTATCCACACTCGGCATCGTCATCAAAATCAATGCTTTGTGCTGCCAAGTTGCTAACTTGTTAGCATGGATCATCCTTCTTGGAGGAAACATGCCGTATTTTCGCAGTTCAACTTCTGCATATCTGTGAAAGCTGTTCTACAGCAATTTGGTGGGAGCTCTTGTGATTCATGTACTCCATGAGTGTGAAAAAAACTTATCCGATGCTTCACTTACATCCGTTTGTTTCAGGTTTCTGCGCACTTACTTTGACAAAACTTCAAAAACCATTGAAGTCATTTACTTCTCAATCTTAGGTTCAGTACAAGGTAACTTATTAGATCGTAATGACAACCATAGCAAAGAGATAATCGCACCCTCCATCCTCGACTAAGTCATGTCTTCTAAGCTCTGGAAGCCACTGGAATATAGTTAAATGCTCATAAGCAAAGTCGAACTATGGTGTTCCTTCCATTAGGCTGCAGAGAAGTGGCAGCTTGAGACAAGAACAGTATCTTATTGTTTATGCAGGAGTACTTGTTTATTAATTTTTGTGCAACGTAAGTGTATTGCAACCAAGTAAATGTTGAGAACCATGGTATTTGGTACCAAACACGCGGCGTATCGATAACAGGAAGATTATTAGGATGAAGATGGATATGGATAACCAATTCAATCTTTCTGAGATATCAGATTTTGGCAGAAGAAATGGTCTCTACTTGATCATGCTGCTTTGATGATGCTAGAGAGTTTGCCTTTTCTCCCAAGAAAAGCAAAGAAGAAAAAGTACAAGGATGTAAACGTTATCGAAGACCACTTCGATATCAGACGACGTGCCTTCTTCAATCTGGAGGAGAGGAAATCAAACAAATCACCGAGTCCTCATAGTTGTTATGGAGCAGTTCATCCTTAGACTTGAGAAGGGGAAAATGTATTCAACTTCTGAAAGACTTGGTAATCTGCAGGGTAACTTACTCATTTAGTAAGTCATATCTTATAAAGAAACTGGAAATAAAACCTTCTTTTCATTAGGCTGCTGAGAATTGGCAGCTTGGGAGAAGAAGAGGATCTTATTTTCGACCTCCCCCGAACCATGCTCGGGAAAAAGAAAAGCCTGCTAAAAGTATTGGATGACAAAAAAGAAAAACAATGTTAAACGATCAAAACATCAGCGGTGAGCTTATCATATATAAATACTAAGATCATCAACTTTTGTGCAACAAGAGAGTGCATTTCTAGCAAATGTTAAAAACTTTGGAACTCACTACCAAACGCGGTCGACTTTTATTACTATTTCTAGCGGAAGACATCAGCAATATGAATAATTTTTAAGATGAAGATGCCTATGGAAAGTCGTTCGTCTGCAATCTAGATAATATCGGTCTTTCTCAGATATTAAACCTAGCACAAGATATGTTCTTTACTTGGTAATCTTCTTTGAATGGTAAAAGAGTAGTAGAAGAAATGAAGAACAAACGGCATGAGGATTCAAAATTCATCGAAAACCCATTTCCCTATCAGGTGAAGTGCTTTCTTTAAGCTGGAGGAGAAGAAATCTAACAAATCACCAAGTCGTCGTAATTGTTATAGGGTGATTCATCCCAGGACTTGAGAAGGGGACATAGATAAAATCCTCAGAAGACTTGGTAATCTGCAGGGAAACCTGCTGAACAAACCAAATACTGGGTCAAAAATTTGCATCTATAAAGAGAGATCATGTTGCCATTTAAGTCCTCACTCCTCCCTCTAGCAATACTAGCTTGCGCAGGGATTAGAACTTGAGATCAAGGCCCTAACTCCTTTCCACAACCACAATGAAGTTTGTTCCCATTAGCTTTCTCATCTTGGCTTTGGCAACCCCTGCTGCTTTTGCTTATGATCCGAGTCCTCTTCAGGACATATGCGTGGCCACCGATGACCTGAACTCAGGAGGTCGGTCGGTCCTCGATTATTGAATCATTCGTGTCTTCCACATCTGGCTTATGATGCTGAAATTAATAACACAGATTCTTTTTCTTATGCAGTATTTGTCAATGGAATGTTCTGCAAGGACCCGAAACAAGCCACAGCTGATGATTTCCTCTTTATGGGGTTCAGGTATCCTGGAAACACATCGAATCCGCTCGGATCAAAAGTCACGCAGGCTTTCGTCGACCAATTTCCAGGACTCAACACGCTTGGAATATCCATGGCTCGCATCGACTTCGCTCCCGGCAGCCTAAATCCTCCCCACACTCACCCTCGTGGCACTGAGGTTCTGGTCGTGGTGGAGGGGACGCTACTTGTTGGCTTCGTCACGTCCAACCAATTAAACAACACTCTCTTCACCAAGGTCCTGTACAAGGGGGATGTGTTTGTGTTCCCTATTGGTCTTATCCACTTCCAGTTGAATATCGGAAACACGTACGCGCTGGCCTTTTCCGGTCTTAGCAGCCAGAACCCAGGAGTCATTACCATTGCCAATACCGTCTTCGGAGCGAAGCCACCCATCTCGGCCAATGTTCTCACCAAGGCCTTCCAAGTGGACAAGAAGGTTGTTGACTACCTCCAGGCGCAGTTTTGGTACGAAAACAACTAAATCAATCTATCATAAGTTACACAGAATAGTAGAATCATCAGACTTACATGATTAATATTAGTCCATAGGCGTTTGCTTTAGATACATAACAAACCTATGTACCTCGTATATGACTGATTTTGAATAAAAGATTGTTACCTCTCTCTCTCTCTCTCTCTCTCATGGCACGATAAGGATAACCTGATTCATTCCTCAACCAAATGTCTGTGAAATCAGTGTGCAATAACATTAAGCAATGTAGAATTTGGAACTTCGAAAGATGTTATCTAACATTAAATATTGCCTTACAGATCACTCAAGATGTGTGATCTGGCAAGGGTATCAGCAGAAGAATGTGAAGTCTCGCGATTAGGTTAAGAGAGTGTTTGAAGAAATCGCCAGCATGATCATTTATAAGTACCGCCTCTGGTGGCCAAAAAGAAAACGAACAGCCATAATTTCCATCATTATCCTGGAAGAAGAAGTTGCGGTATAATTCGTCATTGTGTTTAAGGTACTGAGTTCAATTTTGATAAATTACAGTTGATGACATTAGCCTTTCTTTATCACTTGTGTGGCCGAAAGGAAAGTTTTTCCTGCAGTCATTTTTCCATCTACAGTCGAAATGCCGGGTCGAAAACTCGTCAATTCAGCTGGATAATTATTTCCAAGAATGCCGTGGCTTACAATATGGTTCATAAATGTGTATGAATGGACAAAGTCAAAACCTTGATAACTTTTTACATCCTCGTACTGTTTCTTCTTCGCTTTTCTTGTGAAATAACAAAAACTCTCTAGCATCATCTCAAAGCAGCATAATCAAGTAAGGACCATTTCTTCTGAGGCAATCTGATATTTCGGAAAGATTGAATTGGTTATCTAGATTGCACACGGAGAACAATATCCATATCCATCTTCATCCTAAATATATTGTTGTTATTGATATCCCCCATGTTTGGTACCGAATGCCCGGGTTCTTAGTATTTACTTGGTAGCAATGCACTCTTTCATTGCACAAAGATTGGTAAAATAAGTATGCCTGCATAAACAACAAGCTCATCACTGCTGTTTTGACCATTTAATGTCACCGGTGCCTCGTTCGTCAGATGATGCTTTTTGTAATTTTGTTCTTTTTCTCCCGAGCATGGCTCGCAATGGTAAGGAATGAGATACTGTTCTTGTCCCAAGCTGCCACTTCTCTGCAGCCTAATGAAAAGAAAGTCATAGTTCGACTTTGCTTATGAGCATATAACAATATTCCAGTGGCTTCCAGAGCTTAATGGTTTTTGAAGTTTGTCAAAGTAAGTGCGCGAAACCTGAAACGAAGGGATGTAAGTAAAGCATCCGATGAGTCCTAGTGGGCTTTCACCGTCCGCTTACATCTTCATCCGCTCTCATCTTCACTTTACTTATCAGGAAAAGGGGGAACTAAGTAAAGCATCTGTATCCCCAGTTGCAGTGTTGACAGCATCATTGCTAAAATTATGTCGTTCAAGGTATTGATGGTGTCCTTCAAACATGCATACACCTCCATATGAGTCCGAACCCGGGTTCACACTCCATGCTTTGAAAACAAAATCATGTGATCGGTCATTCCTGGGGAAAACAAATTCAGCTGACTTGAGCAGGTTTAGATATTAGCCTTCAACCAGGTATTTCAATTTTCTACTGTCAATGAAAGGCCCCTGTGGATTTAAAGGCACCTGTGGATTTGTTTCTTTTATACTAACGGAGCACATGAATCGTAACTGCTCCCACCATTTTGCTGAAGAACAGTTTTCACAGATATGCGGAAGTCGAACTGCGAAAATACGGCATGTTTTCTACACGAATGACGATCCATGCTGGTTAATAGAAATGAGTCGGCAACTTGGAAGCACCAAGCAATGATCTTGATGATATCACCGAGTGAGGATTGGGACTTCCTTTCCGGTGCTTCCGCGAAATCAGAGGATGAAAAAGTGAGGCGCCAATGGATTATGGAAGGATCTGTGACACCCTGGAAATTCGCGTCTGTAGAATTCGGAATTCAATAAAATTCTCGAGGTTGAATTTTAGTTTATTGTGAAATATTGGATTTTTGAGGAATTAAGTGACGATAATTGGGAAATTCCGAACCGATGATCGAATCGATTTCAATTTCGATCGTTCAGTCGTCGCGCGCAAGAAATTGATCTCTTCGCGACTGAACCTCACCCTGACCCGAATCGACCCGAGACTAGACTAAATTACCCTCCGTCGAAAATCCGGATACCCAAAATACCCTTGAACCTAATTATGTGCTTAAGTCAAAACCCATTAATTTTTTTTTTACCTAACCCTCTCCTAATTGGCCACCCATCCCTCTCTTATCTGCTCATCTCTCTCTCTCTCTCACGTGTCACTCTCTCTCTCTTCCTCACGCGCGCGCAGACCCCCCCCCCCCAGCAGAGACCACCTCCGGCCGAGCCTCCCTCTAGCCACCATCTTCCTTCCTCCTCCGATTTTGTGCGCCACCACCACCACCCAATCGACCAGCCACCTCCTGCCGCCACCACCGACCCCTCCGGCGCCGTCGCCAGCCGCCGGAAAGGCCTCAGGAAGCCCGGCGACCCCCTGCTCTGTTTCGGCCTCCCCTGCACCCGAGGCTGTCGGGCCGTCCCTCGGCCGCCCGAGGCGCCACCGCCGCCTCCCGCCACTTCATCAGCGTCCACCAGCCCCTTGCGCATCCCTCGGACCCAGCTGCACCGCCGGAAAGCCACCGGAGCCGCCGTGAGCCACCCCGAAGCCGCCGGTGCCCTGTTTCTGGATCCGGTTCGGTTTTGCCGAAAGCCCAGCCAAATCCGGCGATTTCGCCGCCCACCACCGCCACCGACGACCTCCTTGGACTCCCCTCTAGACCCCTGAAGCTTATCGGAAGCAATCGCGGCCTGTGGAGCTCGGATTGGACCTCGGACCGCCTCCCCTGTTCTGCCGCGCGGCTGCCCCTGTTTCGGCCGGTTCGGTTGCCGCGCCGTTCCGCCGCCTCCGGCCGCCCTCCGCCGCCCTCAGCCGGTCCCGACAGACCCCCTCAGCCCCCTGGTGAACCCTTGACCCTTCCCCGGCCTTGCCTTGGCCCTTGAAGTCGCGAACCGAGAGCTTCGCCGGAATCCGCCGCCGTCGTCGCGCCGCCGTTGAGACCGCCCGAGCTAACTCACTTAGTGAGTTGACCCTAAACCTTGATTAGGGCATTAATTACGTCTAGTGTTATTTAATTAGTCTGATAGGGTGTTTAGGTAGCACGATCGGGGCCGGTATAGTTAGAAATTGGGTTTAGGTTAAATGGCCGCGATCGATTAAATTAGTCGATAAATTTAGATTCTCGGTGATTAATTATAGTTGATAAAATTGATTGGTAGCCTGGTTGATTGATTGATAGATTTTGTTTGCGAGTGAGCGACGTTTTAGAGACGAGCGGGCGATTGATATTTATTAAATTAATTTGACTAATATAAGACCATTGCACGAAATTGAACCTTTATGCGGCCTAATTGGAGTAATTTACTCGTGTTTAATTAATGGCCTTTATTCAGCCGATCGTCTCGTTGAATGTCTGGTTGACTGATTAACTGCTCTGTTGTGAGTCGATTGTCATTTATGATTGCAGTGCATAGTGAGTAGCCTGCATTTGCATATGACCGAGTGCGATATTAAAGACATATTTTATCATGAAATTGGCCGTGGGCCGAGTCTTTGAGCACGTTGTGTGAGCATCCGGCCTAAATCAAAGAGAATAAAATGGTTTGATTGTCGGGTGTGAATCGTATGGTCATATAACGGAATGATGATGGGTTATTCCTGGCAAGTTCGTCTTGTACCCAAGGTACACACCACACCATTTTTATGGAATTGTACGACTTGCCAGAAGCACGATAATTCATGCCCCGTATGGTGTGTACGGTTTTAAGGGATTATCGGATGCCGGTCGCAGCTTGTGAGGGACCGACGCCCCGTTCAGGGATGCCTACTTGTGGGTGCCGTGCTGGATGCACTGGAGACACCTCTCGTAGTAGCCGTTGCCGAAGGGAAAAGGAACGTAGCCCGGTCCTGCCGGAAGAGTGCGGGATCGCATTGTTTGTGAGAGTCGATCATGCTAATCGCGTGGATCCTCGTCACTTTGACGCTTAATGCGTGGGATCATCATTAATAAATGGACTTGTGTGGTGTCCTGTGCATATCTGTGGATGTGATGCATTGTCTGTGATTGTCAGACGTGACTGTTGAGTCGAGTATTGCATCATGTGTGGTTGATGGCTGATAAGCCTGCATTTGACTAGTTATTATACTGTGGTTGTTTGGTTGTTTTATATGCTTGTTGTTTGGGGCGAATCACTGTCCTAATCGAGATTAGGCTTGATTCACTGAGATTTATTCTCACCCCGTTGTGGGAACCATTTTCAGGTCCGAAGTGACGGAGCCCGTGGATGCTTAGATGAGGGTGTTGTGAGATTTTTGGGAGCAGATGAGATCTTAACCTTACCCGACCGCGTAATCTTTTGAGGTCCTAGTGAGCCGCCCCGAAGTATGGGGTTGTATGTGTTTACTGTAGCTCAGTAGGGTTAAAACTCCTCTGCTTTTGATTTGTGAACAGAATTGTATTTTGCTGAATTGTTTGTCGTGTTATCTTGCTTTACTATCCCGCTGATCTTGTTGTTTAGGAGAAAGCACGTTCCGCATGCGTTTTATGTTTAGGTCGATAACGAGCCTGGGACGTTATCATTCGTGACCTCGTGGTGATTTGGTAGGGATGTCGCGGGCCTGAAAGTCGGGGCGTGACAGGATCCATCTAGCTGTATGTCGAATCAACAAGAGATTTCAAGTCCTGCAATAAAATATGTGTAATAACCTTATGTGCTCTGTTACATGACAACACCATTTCAATGATCATCTTGAGGCGGATCTGAGTGCCCAAGTCATCCCAATTATTTTCACTGAACTTACAGACTTCTTATCAAAACCTGAACGACAGAGAAGCACATAATTACTAATCCACAACAGAAGCGACGAAGAAACAGTGCAAGGATGTGAAAAATTATCAAAGACCACTTCCTTGGACTTGACAAGGGGGAAATAGATTCAACTTCTGAAGACTTGGTAATCTGCAGGGCATCTTGCTGAATAAAGCATATCTCAAATTGCACCTTTAATCCTCAAGTAAGCAATGTCTTATAAGCTCTGCAATCTAGATAAATACTATCTTTTTCAGATATCAAACCTTGCGCTAGAAATGCTCTTTACTTGGTAGTCTTCTTTGAGATATGCTAAAGAGTTGTAAAAGAAACGAATAAACAGTACAAGGATGTAAAATTCATCAAAAACCTTTTCCATATTGTTGAAGTTGTTGTCCCACATCGCTTGATAACGGATCTTATATGCTCTTTATATTCATATGGTCTCCCTCCACCTATAAGCTTAAGCTTTTGAGTTGAACTTTCTAACATGGTATCAGAGCCAAGTGTTATCCCATTAGTCAAATTCTACGTGCCACCTATAAGCTTAAGTTTTTCGATTGAACTTTCTAACACATAACAGGTGGTGTGCATTCTTTAAGTTATGACGAGAGGAAACCAAACAAATCGCCAAGTCGTTGTAGTTGTTGTAGAGTGATTCTTCCTTGGACTTGAGATGGGGAAAATAGATAAAAACCTCTGAAGACTAGGTAATCTGCAGGAAACACCTGCCGAACAAACTAAATACTGGGACAAACAGCTTCATCTATAAAGAGAGATCACGTTTCCGTGCAAGTCCTCACTCTTAATCATTAAGTAAGTCATGTCTTATAAAGAAAGTGGATATAAAACCTCCTTCGCATTAGGCTGCTGAGAAGTGGCAGCTTATGGAGAAGACAGGATCTTATGTTCCACCTCCCACGAACCATGCTCGGGAGAAAGAAAAACCTACTAAAAATGTTATACGACAAACAGAAAAATTATATTAAATGATCAGAACATCAGCAACGAGCTTATAATAAATAAACACTAAGATCATCAACTTTTCTGCGACAAGAGAGTGCATTTCTAGCAAAAGATAAGAACTTTGGCACTCACTACCAAACGCAATCGACTTTTATTACTATTCCTAGCGGAAGACATCAGCATCGAATATTTTGAAGATGAAGATGCCTATGGAAAGTAGTTCGCGTGAAATCTAGATACTTTCAGTCTTCTTCAGATATCAAACCTTGCACGAGATATGCTGTTTACTTGGTAATCTTCTTTGAGTTGTAAAAGAGTAGTAAAAGAAATGAAGAAGACACGGTACGAGGATTCAAAATTCATCAAAAACAATTTCCTATCAGGTGATGTGTGTTCTTTAAGCTGGAGGAGAAGGAATCAAACGAATCGCCGAGTTGTCGTAGTTGTTATCGGGAGATTCATCCCGGGACTTGAGAAGGGGGAAATGGATAAAACCCCTGAAGACTTGGTAATCTGCAGGGAAACCTGCTGAACAAACCAAACACTGGGTCTAAAACTTGCATCTTTAAAGAGAGATGATGTTGCCATGCAAGTCCTCACTCCTCCCTCAAGCAATACTAGTCTGTGCAAGGATTAGAACTTGAGCTCAAGTTCCTAACTCCTGTCCGCAACCACAATGAAGTTTCATCCCGTTAGCTTTCTCATCCTGGCTTTGGCAACTGCCACTGCTTTTGCTTATGATCCGAGTCCTCTTCAGGACATATGTGTGGCCACCGATGACCTGGATTCGGGAGGTCGGTTCTCGATTCTTGCATTATTCATGTCTTTCATATCTGGCTTATGATGCCGAAACTATAACGGATTCTTTTTCTCATGCAGTATTTGTGAATTGAAAGTACTGCAAGGACTCGAAACAAGCCACAGCTGATGATTTCCTCTTTATGGGGTTCAGGAATCCTGGAAACACATCAAACCCGCTTGGATCAAAAGGCATGCAGGCTTTCGTCGACCAATTTCCAGGGATCAACACTCTAGGAATATCCATGGCTCGCATTGACTCCGCTCCCGGCAACCTGAATCCTCCCCACACTCACCCTCGTGGCACCGAGGTTCTGGTAGTGGTGGAGGGCACACTACTTGTTGGCTTCGTCATGTCCAACCAATTAAACACTCTCTTCACCAAGGTGCTGTACAAGGGGGACGTGTTTGTGTTCCCTATTGGTCTCGTTCACTTCCAGTTGAATATCGGAAACACATACGCGCTGGCATTCTCCGGTCTTAGCAGCCAGAATCCAGGAGTCATTACCATTGCTAATGGTGTCTTTGGGGCGAAGCCACCCATCTCCGCCAATGTTCTCACCAAGGCCTTCCAAGTGGACAAGAAGGTTATTGACTACCTCGAGGTGCAGTTTTGGTACTACAACAACTAAATGAATTTATCATAAGTTAATCAGAATAATTGGATCATCAGATTTACAAGATTAATATTATTCACATAGGCGGTTGCTTTAGACACATAAGTAAACTATGCACCTCATGTATGACTGATTGAGAATAAAAGATTGTTACCTCTCTCTCTCTCTCTCTCTCTCTCTCCCTCTCGCTCGCTGATGACGCGATGAGGATAACCAGATTCATGCCTCAACCAAATGCCAGTGAAATCAGTGTGCAATAACATTAAGCTATGTAGAATTCGGGACAGCCGTGATTTCCATCGTTATCCTGGAAGAAGAAGTTGCTGTATAATACGTCATTGTCTTTAAGTTGCTGAGTTCAATTTTGATAAATTACAGTTGATGACATTAGCCTTTCTTTATCACTTGTATGGCCAAAAGAAAAGTCTTTCCTGCAGTCCATTTTCCATCTACAGTCGAAAACTCGTCAATTCAGCTGGATAATTATTTCTAGGAATTCCGTGGCTTACAACATGATTCACAAATGTGTGTGAATGGACAAAGTCAAAACCTTGAATGAGATATGTATGGGATTGATCTCTTTCTTGAAGCAATCAGTATTATAATCTCAAAAAGACCATCAATGGATAAAGTGGGGGAATGCAGAGACACGAATGCGTCACTTGTTATAAACCGATTTTGACAATTTCCAAACTTAGCTTGGAAGATTTAAACCTCTATACGACAATTGTGCAAAAAACAAACTCAAGACAATTTAAACCTCTGTACGGCAGCAATTGCACAGAACCTTGGCATTCATGATGTCTGCTTGAAGTACTCAAGAACTGTCAGAGTGAAGATGAATGACTGCTTAAAGTGAAATGAGTATTTGCGTTTGGTGCCCAGAATTGGGTTCGGTTCTCAGAAGCCATTGAAGAAGCCATTGAGTTGTTTTCTGAGGTTAAAGATCGTGCTGAAATTAAGTGGATCTCTTTTGGTTAGCGTACTTAGCTGCTCCTGTGCCATTGTGGGAGCCTCTGAAGAAGGAAAATGGGTTCATAAGTACACAGATGAGAATGTCATCGATTACGAACTTATGACAGGCACTGCATTGATGGTGAGATGAAAATGGAGTTTGCTGTTAATGGTGAGATTGAAACAGGGCTGCAGCTTTTCTTCGAGATGGAATGCAGGGGTCCCAAACCAAATGCTGTGACGTTTATTGGAGGCCTGCAATCAGAAGTGCCTAATCAATGAAGCATGGCACTTGTTTGGACGTATGAGCAGAGTTAACGGCATCGCTCCAACTATTGAATACTATGGATGCATGGTTGACCTCTTGGCTCGGGCTGGACATATCAAAGAGGCCGGTGTGTTGATAAAGAGTACGACAATGGAACCAGATGGTGCAATTTGGACATCTTTGTTAAATGGGTGTGTGATGCATGGCTATGTTGAGTTACGAGAGAAAATCGGCAGGCATTTTCGAAGTAAATAAAGTACTATTAGATTTTCGAAGTACTTCTTTAGGAGCCGAGCGCCAATGGACCATGGCAAACTTGAAGCTTCCTCAAGTGAAAGCTAGTAAACAAAACTCTAGACTTTAATAAACGGATATCAAGTTGTGTCTACAAATCCATTCCACAAAATATGAGTCCATATGCAATTCCATTCACCAAAATAAGAGATAATCCTCTTAACAAACCCTAGTTATGTGAAAGAACCTTAAGAAATGGTTTAGTTCTGGATAAGATATGTTTCAGTCCAACACCTGGAAGTGCATTGCAAGCAACACATGCTCTCAATTTTCCCTGTACTTTTCTCCAAAGTACAGAATGGGTCAAATTTTCTAATTCAACAAGGAACAACATCAGAAACCTTCATGAATGTAAGAAGCAAATGTTTCTAAGACATGGAGATCAGCCATTTCAACAAATGTGAAAGAGCATCTTCTTGTTATTAATGCAGTAAGTAGTTCCAAAGTAATCGCAGCAAATTACTTTATCCATCGGAAAAAAGAGAAAATCTTACAAACTACAACTAACTACTCTTGATCTTCTACTTCTACTTTGGTACGACACAGCGGACACGAATCGTTCCTCTCCAGCCACTTGACGATGCATCTGCTGTGAAAGAGATGCGAACACGGTATCTCCATCACTTTATCTGCCCCATTCAGTTCCTCTAAACAAATACAACAGCATCTGTCGCCATCCCGGACAGAGCAGCTCTTCTTCTCGAGCTTCTGGATGGTGCTTCTGGAGACGCCCCGCGTGACTTGATCATGATCTGACTCGTATCCTCCAACGGAGACTTCCTCTATGGTGGCCAAATCCAAATATATGTTCATGTTGAACTGTCGGTGGCCATGATCCAATCCCCGAAACGCAGTGCGCATAACATCTCTTATAATATCAGCCCAAAAGCTGCTATGAATGTCCAAAGCATCGAGAACTCTCTCCATGTGTGTTGTGCAGAGGGATTGCAATGGTAGGATGCAGAGTGGCAGCTCAAGCGACTGACTCGATTCAGACAGTGTGGTGTCTTGAAGATTTATCGGCACTCCCACGTGATCGACGAAGACTAGCAGATGGTGCCACTTGACCGAGAAGTTGAAGACAGCGGTCGGCAGGCCAGAAAAATCGGAATTTCTTGTCTCCAGACTCAAAAAGCATGCGCAGCACACTGTTTCCATGCTATTGCTACCGAGAGTGGATTGAAGAGGATTTCACTGGTAATGCTGAAATCCAATCACGTGAAAGCCTGGGATTTTTTTTTTTGTTCCTGCGAAATCTTCTGGATCCGAAGCTCCAGAACAGAAATTCGAGGATTGAACTGAACGAACCAAGCAATTGAAACTATTCCCTTCTGGGAACCCAGATACCAGAGCTTGAAGATGAAAGAGCCCTTGGACCCAGCAACAATTGCGACCCGTCTGGTGTTCTCCCACGAAACAAACCAAGAGAAACTAAAACCCTTTTCTCATGGGACGGTAATTGAACCATACGGAGTGTTGAAACGAAAGAGATCAGAGATACCAGAAACTTGCAAAATCCTCTCACGCGTCCGAAACAGAGCAGAGCTTGAAACTTGAGAAATCAGCGACTCTGCTTCAAAACCAAGAATTGCTGAATCTTGAGAAATCTGTGCTTTCTGCAAAATCGAGATTCTATTTGGAGATGGAAGACAATAGCACCCGCAGACACCGAGAATCACTTAGGGAGAGGTCTGAAACAGAGCTTGAGGAAGAGGGAAGAAAGAAAGAACAGAGGAAGGGACAGTTTGAGCTATGCGAATGAGATAGCCGTTGGTTTGTGGTCTTATAAATCAAGCGATAGTTTCCTGTTTTGTGCACCCTCTCTTTGGCGGTGAATTTTAAGTCGTTGGAGAGAGATTTCGATTTGATGCAACAAAATACACTCAAAAGAAAAAAGACTAAAAGTTTCAAATATAAATCATATGAACATTCTATAAAGAATATGAAATCACTGATCAAATATCAGCAGGGAAAAAAATATGAATGAAAAATATGTAATGTGCCACAATTACCTAATGAAAATCAGAATTTTTTTTTTACAATTTAAATTAATTTCGTGTTTTCTATTCTTCGTTCTGTTCCTTTCCTTGACAGACTAATTATTTCTCTAAACTTACAACAAATGTTGCATGACACAACATGTTTAACACATTTACACTGCAAACTCTTGCCAGAAAACCTAAACTTGCTAGGTCTGTCCACACTAGACGTTTGTAATTGTAACATACTGATTGAAATAATGAAATACGACATGGTTGTTATTCATGTGTAAATAGGTCGATTCATTTATGGCGTGAATATTATTAACCTTTACCCAAACACTCTTAATTACATGTCGTGTAGCCTACCTAGTTCGTGTAAAAATTGCTAGCTCTGATTGAAATCGGTAACAGGATCACAAGGATCCTAAATTCAAAATACTGTATATTAGAAGCATGACTAAATTGGGGTTTAACAATAAAATTGATTCCCTAGACCAACACTTTTGTCTAATGGCCAACTTGGGAAATTTCCTCGGCCATGACTTCTCCTTTTTTACTTTGAGTGCAAATCCTCTTTTCTTGTTCAGTTTATATAATTGTGGCTTGCTAATCTTACATCAGAAATTCCTCGTACTTGTCATGACTATTGAACTTAGCTGCTCCTTTGCCATTGTGGGAGCCTCTGAAGAAGGAAACTGGGTTCATAAGTACACAGATGAGAATGGCATCGGTTACCAACTTGAGCCTGGCACTGCATTGATTAACTTCTACATCAAACGTGGGATCGCCAGATTCGCACAGAAATTATTTGACCAAATGCCTCTGAGAGATGGGACAGCTTGGAGTGCGATGATATTGGGGTTTGCTGTGTTAATGGTGAGAACGAAGCAGGGCTGCGGCTTTTCTACGAGATGGAAAATACGGGTCCTAAACCAAATGCTATGACGTTTGTTGGAGCTCTGATGGCCTGCAATCAGAAGTGCCTAATGGATGAAGCATGTCGCTTGTTTGGACATATGAGCAAAGTTTACGGCATCGCTCCAACTATCGAGCACTATGGATGCATGTTTGACCTCTTGGGTCGGGCGGGACATATCAAAGAGGCTGCTGTGTTGATAAAGAGTATAACGATGGAACCAGACGGTGCAATTTGGGCATCTTTTTTAAATGGGTGAATGATGCATGGCTATGTTGAGTTAGGAGAGAAAGTCGGCAGGCATTTAGAACCTCAACACAGTGGACGCTATATCCTTCTGGCCCATATGTATGCTAAGATGGGCAACTGGGATGACGTTTTGCTGCTGAGGAAAACTATGAAGGAAAACAAAGTAGTCACAGTTTCTGCCTGGAGTTTCATTTAGATTTAACCCACCTTTTTTAAAATGTCATCCGTGCAAAAGGAACGGATTGCTTGATTTGAGAAGTATTCCAGGTGCGTATTTTGATCTTTGTGGTTTGGTATGAGCATGGCATGCTTGCCGTTCTGTTTAATTGTCATTTGGCTTCCTCAAAGAAGGAAATGCATGGTGCTTTAGTGGATGCAATTGTAATGGCTTCCTTGGCTATTTTAGCTACTTCCTGTATCGAATGATCTTTCATTTGTTGATCTTTGGTCCTTGTTCTGTTAGAAACTCACATAGCTAGAGAAAGCTGTAAAAGTTGTGTTTATTTAGGCTGGCTCTCTTATGCTATGTCTGGATGGAATAATGTGAAAAGAACAGAAGGATGAAAATGACAGTGGATAAAGCACAAGCTGGAGTGTCTGGTTGGGAAGATCTGGTTTATGGCATGGGAAGTCTCTCGGGTTCAAAATTGTTCTGGTCGTCTTGCTGCTCTTTGGCTTCATTATGGCTGCAGTGATTTCCTTTTGCCAGGATGTGTATGTTGTTTAGTTCAAGCCCAGCAATGCAGCTGACTAGACTGTGTTGTACAATTTATGTCCTGTGGCTCCATATTGTTAGAGTTCATCTTTTCTGAACGACACCTTTGTCTGTATAGAAATTGTAGTTTTCTCATTAACCACTTGTTCAAATTTGAGTCAGGCATTCGGCATGTGTTGAAGTGTGTTTATTGCCAACTTTCATACTTAACGGAATGCTTTGTTCTGTCGAAAGTTTGAATCATGCGCTAATGACTGACTTCATGTTTTCTCCTCAGTAAATGTGGCTTTTGACTCACAAACCTAATATGATGCATAGGTCAGTGCCAAAACCTTCTGCAAGGAATGCCCAAGGACTTCAAAGTCCTGAATCCCTTTTTTAAAATGTCATCCGGGCATCATTCTGTTCTTCCAAAAACCGAACTAACCCTGTTAACCCTGGTTCAATTAGATTTTGACCACTAAAAAATTCAACAGTCTGAACCTGGACAGGACAATGTTTAACGAGTTGAACTGCTTGTGCCAGTTCCGCCTTCTTAAACACTGAGAAAAACCGAGACGAATTTGCTTTTCCCCCATGTGCTGCAGAATATTGGATGGAGTGCTCCTGTTCCCCAAGTCATGCTATTTTAGAGGATGTATTTCTGCTGTGATCTTGATTACTTGCTTATTATCGGTTCTGGAGGTAAAACAGATGACACTTCACCAAATTAGGCCATTGGCAGTCAAAATGAATTTCTTTTTTCCAATGTACTTTTTGTCTTCCAGTGTACTGCTGGCATGGTGCTATTCCTGCATACTCATGGAGTGAAATGTGTTTTCTCAGGTCAATACCGAAGGGCTTTGGACGTTTAAAGTTCATCGGCAGCATAAGCCTTCGAGTTTACATGCTTCAAATTCAGCAGGGAGAATGAAGTTTCATTTTCAGCCTTATGAACCTGATCTTGAAATGTGGCTCCAGTTATGTTGACCTCAGCAGTTGGCATTGGGTAGTAATTTCTATTGCTTTGCTAAGAAATGACAGATAGTAATTTTTCTTGACCCAAGGAAAAGGCGCTATTGAAACAATCTGATTATTTCCTTACGATGTACCGCCCAATTTATCTGAACAAAGCTGCAGGGCACCAAGTGAAACACTTTCATATATTGAGATCTAGTGATTTGTTGATAAGGTTGAAGTTTCTTATTCTACTTCTCGGGTCTTTCATTTGGTAATCTGTCATGTGAACAAGAGCCTTAAGACATGGTTTAGTACTGGAGAAGATATGTTTCAGTCCAACACCTGGAAGTGCATTGCAAGCAATATATGCTGTGAATTTTCCCTGCATTTTTCTCCAAACAACAGAATGGGTCATCTTTTCTAATTTAACAAGGAACAACATCAGAAACCACAGACTATTTCCTTCATGAATGTAAAAAGCAAATGCTTCTAAGACATGGAGATGGACCATTTCAACAAACTGTGAAACAGCATCTTTTTGTTATTAATGAAGTAAGTAGTTCCAAAGTAATCACAGCAAATTACTTATTAGAAACCTTACAAACTAAAACTAACTACTCTGGATCTTCTACTTCTGCTTTGCTACGACATAGCGGGCACGAATCATTCCTCACGAGCCACTTGACGATGCATCTGCTGTGGAAGAGATGCGAACACGGTATCTTCATCACTTTATCTGCCCCATTCAGTTCCTCTAAACAAATACAACAGCATCCGTCGCCGTCCCAGTCAGAGCAGCTGTTCCTCTCGAGCTTTTCAATGGTGCTTCTGGAGACGCCCCGCGTGACTCGATGTTGATCGGGATCTGACTCGTATCCTCGAGTGGGGACTTCCTCAATGTCTTCCATTTCGACTTGCTCTTGGGTGGCCAAATCCAAATCTATGTTCATGTCGAACTGTTGATGGCCATAATACGATCCCAAAAACACAGCGCGCATGATAGATCTTATAATATCAGCCCAAAGGCCTCTATGAACGTCCAAAGCATAGAGAACTCTCTCCATGTGCGTTTGGCAGAGGGATTGCCATGGTAGGATGCAGAGTGGCAGCTCAAGCGACTGACTCGATTCAGACAGTGTGGTGTCTTGAAAATTTATCGGGACTCCCACTTGATCGACAAAGACTAGCTGATGGTGCCGCTTGACCGAGAAGTTGAAGACAGCGGTCGGTAGCCCAGAAAAATCGGAATTTCTTGTCTCCAGATTCAAACTGTATCCGCAGTAGACTGTTTCCATGCTATTGCTACCAAGAGTGGATTGAAGAAGATTTCACGCGTAATGTTGAAATCCAATCGCGAGACAGAAAGAGAGAGAGCCCAGGAAGTTCTCCTTTTGCGAAATCTTCTGGATATATTCCCTCTTGGGAACCCAGATACCAGAGCTTGAAGATGAAAGAGCCCTTGGACCCAGCAACAACTGCGATCCAAAAGAAACTAAAACCCTTTCCTCACGAGACGGTAATTTCACGCGTCTGAAACAGAGTAGAGCTTGAAACTTGAGAAATCAGCGACTCTGCTTCAAAACCAAGAATTGCTGAATCTTGAGAAATCTGTGCTTTCTGCAAAATCGAGATTCTATTTGGAGATGGAGAACAATAGCACCCGCAGACACCGAGAATCACTTAGGGAGAGGTCTGAAACAGAGCTTGAGGAAGAGGGAAGAAAGAAAGAACAGAGGAAGGGACAGTTTGAGCTATGCGAATGAGATAGCCGTTGGTTTGTGGTCTTATAAATCAAGCGATAGTTTCCTGTTTTGTGCACCCTCTCTTTGGCGGTGAATTTTAAGTCGTTGGAGAGAGGTTTCGATTTTTGATGCAACAAAATACACTCAAAAGAAAAAAAGACTAAAAATTTCAAATATAAATCATTAATCATATAAATCACTGATCAAATATCAGCAGGTAAAAAATGTAAATAAAAAATATGTAAGTGCCGCAATTGCCTAATGAAAATCGGAATAATATAATAACTCATAATCATATAAGTAAAATAATTTCACTACTAGCCATTCAACCTCTGACGAGGATGGTTGATTCATTCACGACGCGAATATTGCTAAACTTTACCCAAACACGCTTAATTACATGTCATGTAGCCTGATTGAAATCCTAAATTCAAACTGTGATTAGGGAATTGGAAATTGAAATTATAACCAAGAAAGAAGCATGGAACTAAATTCACAATACTGTACTCATTAGAAGCATGACTAAATTGGGGTTTAACTGTAAGATTGATTCCCAAGACCAACATTGTTGTCCAATAGCCAACTTGTGAAATTTCCCCGGCCATATCGATTCGCCCAGATTCATATTACCTCCATATCCACCACGAAGTTTGCAGTGGAAGGATTCAAACCCATTCCTTTTGTTTTATCCACACCACCCTCAAATCATTCAAGCGATTTTAACAAGCTTGTTAGGATGATAGTGACTCACATCGAAATGCTTGATTCGCGCACTTTCTTATCTCTCGATATCTTGACAAAAAAAGGAAAGATTGCAGTCTGGAAATCGCCGAACAGAATTCTCGGATTACGCCTAATAGTTGCAATCGCCTTCGTATCGCAACGGAAAACTTGCTTGTGCAATCGCCTTCGTATCCCAACGGAAAACTTGCTTATGGCAAGAAAATTAGTAATTATGTGCTTCTCTGTAGTTCAGCCTCAAAAAGAATAATGAAACAAATAGTCCTTGAACTTTGGCCCAATATGTAATGTGATCCTTGAACTTTAGTCTAATGTTCAATGTGGTCCCTGGAATTTTGGTACATGTGCAAAGTAGTTCCTGAACTATATGAAAATGTTCAATGTAGTCATTCCATTAATTAAATATTATGGACAACATTTTCATATACTCCTAGATGTGTCCATCCATAGTCCATTGGCGTCTCACTATTTCATGCTCTGATCTCATGGAAGCGCCGAAAAGGAAGTCCCGATCCAAACTCGGCATCGACATCAGAATCAATGCTTCGTGCTGCCAAGTTGCTGACTTGTTTCCTATTAATCAGCATGGATCTGTCCTTCTTGTAGGAAACATGCCGTATTTTCGCAGTTCTGACTCCTGCACATCTGGGAAAGCTGTTCTGCAGGAATTTGGTGGGAGCTCTTGTGATTCATGTACTCAATGAGTAATACGAAGGATACTAGAGATGTTTTCTACATAGGCCTGTCATCACATGATATTTCTCAAACCATGGAGAGTGTGAAAAGAACTCATCGGATGCTTTACGTACATCCCTTTGTTTCGGGTTTCTGCGCACTTACTGTGACAAAAACTTCAAAAGCCATTAAAGTCGGTTACTTCTCAATCTTAGGTTCAGAACAAGGTAACTTATTATACCGTGACGACCACCGTAGCAAGGAGATAATCGCACCCTTTTATCCTGGACTAAGTCATGTCTTGTAAGCTCTGGAAACCACTGGAATATAGTTAAATGCTCATAAGCAAAGTCGAACTATGGTGTTCCTATCGTTAGGCTGCAGAGAAGTGGCAGCTTGAGACAAGAACATTATCTTATTGTTTATGCAGGAGTGCTCAGTTATTCAATCTTTCTGAGATATCAGATTGTCACAGAAGAAATGGTCTTTACTTGATCATGCTGCTTTGATGATGCTAGAGAGTTTGCCTTTTTTTCCCAAGAAAAGCGAAGAAGAAACAGTGCAAAGATGGCAAACATTATCGAAGACCACTTCCATATCAGACGGCGTGCCTTCTTCAAGCTGGAGGAGAGGAAATCAAACAAATCACCGAGTCCTCGTAGTTGTTATGGAGCAGTTCATCCTTAATAATTGAATCCTTAATCATCAAGTCATGTCTTATAAAGAAGGTGGAACTAAAACCTTCTTTTCATTAGGCTGCTGAGAAGTGGCAGAGTGCATTTCTAGCAGATACTAAGAACTTTGGCACTCGCTACCAAACACGATCGACTTTTATTACTATTTCTTGCGGAAGACATCAGCAACATGAATATTTTCAAGATGAAGATGTTGGAAATGCGGAAACGCGGTATAATATAACACTCAAAATCTCACTTTCACTATTACAATATTTCCTCACACCACAAACAACACTCGGAGCTCCTACAATACTCAGAGTACACCGACTCCTACAACTTTCTCTATCTTCGCTCTCACTCACGGAGGGATAACTCGCTTTTCTATTCTCTCTCTGGCCTTCCTCTCTTTTTTGGCCTCTCTACATTTTTATCTCATGGAGCACTTGCTCCCTTTATATAGAAGGATATAGGCAGTGGAGTTTTCTTCTTTACTAAGCAAATTGTCAACTTGAAACCGACTCTGCCTATGGAAAGTTGTTCGTTTGCAATCTAGATACTTTCGGTCTTTTTCCGTTATTAAACCTTGCACGAGATATGCTCTTTACTTGGTAATCTTCTTTGAGTGGTAAAAGGGTAGTAAAAGAAATCAAGAAGAAACGGTACGAGGATTCGAAATTCATCAAAAGCCATTTCCCTATCGGGTGATGTGCATTCTTTAAGCTGGAGGAGAAGGAATCAAACAAATCGTCAAGTCGTCGCAGTTGTTAAGGGGTGATTCATCCCTAGACTTGAGAAGGGGAAAATAGATAAAACCTTTGAAGACTTGGTAATCTGCAGGGAAACCTGCTGAACAAACCAAATACTGGGTCAAAAAAATTACATCTATTAAGAGCGATCATGTTGCCATGCAAGTCCTCACTCCTCCCTCAAGCAATACTAGTCTGTGCAGGTATTAGAACTTGAGATCAAGGCCCTAACTCCTATCCACAACCACAATGAAGTTTCTTCCCATTATTAGCTTTCTCATCTTGGCTTTGGCAACTGCCGCCGCTGTTGCTTATGATCCACGAGTCCTCTTCAGGACATATGCGTGGCCACCAATGACCTGAACTCAGGAGGTCGGTCCTCTATTCCTGCATCATTCATGCCTTTCATAGCTGGCTTATGATGCTGAAACTATAACACAGGATTCTTTTTCTTATGCAGTATTTGTGAACAGAAAGTTCTGCAGGGACCCGAAACAAGCCACAGCTGATGATTTCCTCTTTATGGGGTTCAGGAATCCTTGTATAGCCAAAAGAAAAGTCTTTCCTTCCTGCAGTCATTTTCCATCTACAGTCGAAATGCCAGGTCGAAAACTCGTCAATTCAGCTGGATCATTATTTCCAAGAATGTTGCGGCTTACAATAAATTTGTACGAATGGACAAAGTCAAAACCTTGAATTAGTTATGTATTGCATTGATCTCTTTCTTGAAGCAATCAGTATTATAATCTCGAAAAGACCATCGATGGATGTAGCGGGGGAATGCAGAGACACAAATGCGCTACTTCTTATAAACTGATTTTGACAATTACAGAAAACAAACTTGCGACAATTCATGGATATGGATACGAGTCTGATCACAATCGTCGTGGAATTCCTGCTAACTATGCTGCGGAAAATTTCTAGATTACATGCCAAGAAGGGCCAGCAGACAGAACAGAACATTGGCATTCGATAACATATGTAAATTCGAGAAAAATAACATTAACAACCCTGAGCCAGACACCAAAAGGAGTACTCAAGAACTGTGAAGAGTGAAGATGAATGTCTGCTTAAAGTGAAATGATTGTTTGCGTTTGGTGCATGGAATTGGGTTCGGTTCTCAGATAACTCACATGTTATTAGTCTCAACTATCCCCTCCATTGGTGTTTATACCATCCACTATTTTTGAATAACCATGCATGTTATTGAGATGGTGATATATTTCTAATTTTACTTTGAATTTGAAATGACTATTTCTTGAATTGATGTCACTGTTACATGGCGACTGCATCAGTATTTCACTGAAGAAGCCATTGAGTTGTTTTCTGAGGTTAAAGATCGTTCTGATGTGAAATTAAGTGGATCTCTTTTGGTTAGCGTACTTAGCTCCTGTGCCATTGTGCGAGCCTCTGAAGAAGGAAACTGCGTTCATAAGTACACAGATGAGAATGACATCGGTTACGAACTTGAGCCAGGCCTCTGAAAGATGTTGCAGCTTGGAGTGCAATGATATTGGAGTTTGCTGTTAATGGTGAGAATGAAACAGGGCTGCAGCTTTTCCAAGAGATGGAAAGTAGGGGTCCTAAACCAAATGCTGTGACGTTTATTGGAGTTCTGATGGCCTGCAATCAGAAGTGCCTAATCAATGAAGCATGGCACTTGATTGGACGTATGAGCAAAGTTTACGGCATCGCTCCAACTATTGAGCACTATGGATGCATGGTTGACCTCTTGGCTCGGGCAGGACATTTCAAAGAAGCTGGTGTGTTGATAAAGAGTATGACAATGGAACCAGATGGTGCAATTTGGGCATCTTTTTTAAATGGGTGTATGATGCATGGCTATGTTCAATGAAATTTTGACCACTCAAAAATTCAGCAGTCTGAACCTAGACAGGACAATGTTTAACGAGTTGAACTGCTTGTGCCAGTTCCGTCATTTTAAACACTGACAAAAACCGAAACGAATTTGTGTATTATTTCTGCTATGATCATGATTACTTGCTTATTATCGGTTCTAGAGGTAAAACAGATGACTCTGAAGTTTGTTGAACTAGACACTTCACCAAATTAGGCCATAGGCGGTCAAAATGAATTTTTCTTTTCCAAAGTTTCCATGGTAAATCTTGACTTCAGGTAAAAGCTAAGTGAAATCATGTTTCAGTACAACACCTGGAAGTGCATTGCAAGCAACATATGCTCTGAATTTTCCCTGTATTTGTCTCCAAACAACAGAATGGGTCATATTTTCTAATTCAACAAGGAACAACATCAGAAACCACAGACTATTTCCTTCATGAATTGTAAGAAGCAAATGTTTCTGAGACATGGAGATCGACCATTTCAACAAACTGTGAAAGAGCATCTTTTTGTTATTAATGCAGTAAGTAGTTCCAAAGTAATTGCAGCAAATTACTTAATCCATCGGAAAAAAAAGAGAAAATCTTTCAAACTAAGACTAACTACTCTGGATCTTCTACTTCTACTTTGGTACGACACAGCGGACACGAATCGTTCCTCTCCAGCCACTTGACGATGCATCTGCTGTGAAAGAGATGCGAACACGGTATCTCCATCACTTTATCTGCCCCATTGAGTTCCTCTAAACAAATACAACAGCATCCGCTGCCGTCTTGGACAGAGCAGCTCTTCCGCTCGAGCTTTTCAATGGTGCTTCTGGAGACGCCCCGCGCGACTTGATCGGGATCTGACTCGTATCCTCCAATGGAGACTTCCTCAACGTCTTCCATTTCCACTTCCTCTGTGGTGGCCAAATTCAAATTTATGTTCATGTCGAACTGTCGATGCCCATGATCCGATCCCCGTAACGCAGTAAGCATAATATGTCTTATAAGATCAGTCCGAAAGCTGCTTCGAACGTCCAAAGCATCGAGAACTCTCTCCATGTGCGTTTCGCAGAGGGATTGCCATGGTAGGATGCAGAGTGGCATCTCCAGCGACTGACTCGACTCAGAAAGTGTAGTGTCTTGAAGATTTATCGGCACTCCCACTTGATCGACGAAGACTAACAGATGGTGCCACTTGACCGAGAAGTTGAAGACGGCGGTCGGCACGCCAGAAAAATTGGAATTTCTTCTCTCGAGACTCAATCTATATCCGCAGTAGACTGGTTCCATGCTATTGCTACCAAGAGTGAATTGAAGAAGATTTCACAGGTAATGCTGAAATTCCAATCACGAGAAAGCCCGGGAAGGTTCTTCGCGAAATCTTCAGGAAATATATGGCGAAACAGACCGGACAAGAATCTCCAGAACAGAAAATCAGAGAATTGAACGAACCAAGCAATTGAAACAATTCCCTCCTGCGAACAGAGCAATCTACTTCGAGACCGAGAATGGATGAAATCAGGGATTTCTGCAGAAGAGGAAATTCTCTCTGGAGATGACAAACTAATGCAATACGATGTAGCCGTTGGTGTGTGGTCTTAAGAAGCGAACTGAGGTTTCCTGTTTTGTGGACAAGGAGGTTCTTGGCGGTGAATTCAAAAGACGATGTAGCCGTTGGGTTGTGGTTTTCAGGAAGCGACCTGAAGTTTTCTTGGCGGTGAATTTAAACGAGCGTGCTATGCACGTGCCGCTTGCATACTTTCTTTTCTTTAAAACTATTCCTTTCCCTAAAATTCGTGGAATAATAAAAGTGAAATAATTTCACCAACATAAATTCGATGTATGATGACTAAAAAATAATATAAAAAAATATCTGATTAACTGAACATTGAAGCTAAACCTAATTACATTCGCAGTAGGTTTAGTGTTAAATGAGGAAAAAATCATTCCGACAATGAAGAGAACTTTTACAACTAAAGTTAACGTTGGAGATTAGAGTTTCCATATCATGTCAAATTTGTAATTTATCAAAAAGGGCAGACGATACCACAAATATACACAATTACAATGTGCACTTTTACTATAAAATCTAAACGCACCGTGTCTAAACTAAACATGTTTATGTGTGACGAATTAAAATAGGAGACTCCATTTATGACCAAATTTAATTAAACTTATCCAAACACGCTTAATTACATGTTGTGTAGCCTAACCGTGTCAAAGATCGCTAGTCCTAGCTAAACTCGCTAATAAAACCAAGAAGTTTTATACAGCTTCAAATTGAAATGATGAAATCGAATATCGAAATCAAAATTAAAAGGACGAGATTAAATTTTGAAGTGTTGTAAGATCGAGATTGATACAAGAAGACACGTGTCGTTATTTTACGGAAAGCCAAAATGATAAATAAGTCCAATTTTCAAATTTTAGTAGAAGGAAAAATACCATCGTTGTGATTCGTATTTCGCATTTTCAGTGTGACACAACCCTAACTTAAGACTTGAAATTTCTTATTCTGAAGCAATTATTTTTAATAAAACACAATATCACACTTTTTACATGATAAAGAAAAATTACTTAACTCAAATGTGTGAAGTTGTCTAACCAACTAACTCTAGGATGAATATTCATCTAAAATCTGTCGCAATGAGTCAAACTGCATCATTTAGATTATTCGATCGGAGTGTAATTAAACATGATACGTCATTTTGTTTGCCTCCGATGTTCGATCAAATGACCAGGTAAAATAAGTTATAAACACATCATAACGAATTTAGCACGAATCAAATAATGTAATGATCCTTAATCATTTCATGGCTAAGTGGCCCGGATTATGTGCACGTGGAATTACTATGTATGTATTAGAAAACTCAATCCATATGAACCTGAGAATTATAAAACAACAACAATAATAGTGAAAGACAGAAGTCAAGTAGTTAATTGTTGAGCCAAAGACAACTACTATCCATAAGAATTAAAAAATGAAATTAATCAATGGCAATCGAATTTTTAGTTTTCAAGTTATTAATTTTTCGTAAAATTAAAAGAAAGCATATCGTTCAATAGAAAGAGGCGCGCATAATAACCATTGGCGGCGCCGCGGCGCCTTTCTCCGGCGGTGGTTTCATGCCCTCTCTCAGTCCACTACGCCGTTCGCCGATCCCTCTTCCGCCTCCCGGGCCAGAGTAAGTAGTACCACACGCTCTTTCCTCCTTATCACGCTTCTTCTGTACGCTTGAACATCGTCAACAGATTGTCTGGCTCGAGTGGCCATGTTCTGATTCGGCGAGAGATTGAAGCAGGATTAGGCGTTGGGGAAAAATAACTGTCTGTCCATCTCTTTCTGATTCAATTCCTTGAGGTTGTGCTATCACACTCGCGAGTTGCTACCTTCTGAGCCGTGGTGCGGGTGGAACGGGGAGTTAGTGTTTGGATGCTGAGTTTTGAAGTTCAGATTATATCTAACATGATTGTTTCGATATTAAATTGTACTTGTGTGTACAGAATATCCAAGCAGCAAGTTTGAGACTTGTGTTCTGTTCTGAAGAGAGCCGTGGCACCCGGCTTTGCTTCTTGTGACAGTGAAGCAGATGAACAATGCCTTGGTATCACATGATGGAAAAATCAATGTCCTTGTTGATGGTGTTAACGTGACTAATGTTAGTTGATGCTAATCCTCTAGTTCTTATCTTCAAGTTTTCTTTTTGCAGGATCAATGAACAGCTAGACACCAATGAGATGGAAGGAATCCTGTAAGATTTCTTCTGAAGTGTTGTCGTTATTCTTGAGTAGATAGTTGAATATGTCATATTCGTTATATTCTTTTCCCTGTCCCATGGTTCTCTCCCTTTGGCATTTGCAATAGCTACTATCTCATTGTAGTGGTAGTCTATCAGAACAATGTAATTCTAATGACCTGTATGTGTGAGTTGCATTGTATTTTTGGAGGATGTTGAACAACTTAGCATGATTCAACATTGGGAATTGAGATTAGTCAACTTATTCCCATATGATACTAAAAGTATATCAACACGAGATTGGCAGTTTAGATTCGTCAATGCATATGCAAATCACATCACATAGTTCCACAAAAGTTTTCTGCTTCTTTTAAGAAGCTCCTCTGATAAATGCATCTCATATGGCATATCAAGTATAATTGGCCATCTAAAGTGTCAGCATAAAATAGAAAACAGATCGGGAATTAGTCTTTTGAAAATTATACATTGACATATAATTTTTGCTGTTCTGAATTCTCGAATCTTATGAATATTCAAACAAAAATATATTTCCTCTGTGTTTCTTAATGTGTAGTCTTTAAATGAATTGGTTAGTGCTGTATAAATATCGAGCTACATGAACAATTGATTGTTAGTGTGTGCAAAGTACAAGTATGCCACTACTTATCTTTACTCAGGATGAGGTTTCCATTCAACTTGTACCCAGGAAGTATTGTCTTCCCTACTCGTATCTTGGATTTTGTTTCAATGACTCTCTTTCGGAGTGATACTGGAGATTTTTATAGAGTGAGAGTCTATCAGAATGGCTGCTTCCTTTTTTTCATCGCTTTCTCTTTGGAAGCCAATTTCATTTAGCATGCATGAAGTGAAATATGCTGAACTTTAAGATGTTGGGGAATTGTCGGTGATGTATCAGTAAGTGTTTAACACAATTTTACCATTCATGTGACATTTCTTTCCTGGGCGGCTTTACTTAAAAAGCAGGAATGGTATGTGTGCCCGGGATCATGGACACTTGAAGAGCTTTAAGCGCAAAAGACAGCTCAATGTTTTCTCTATTAGGTACTGATGATACTCCCTTTCTCTCTCTCTCTCTCTCTCTCTCTCTCTCTCTCTCTCTCAGAGCATGCGCGAGGGCTGCATATCTTGCATTTCATCTATAACTTGAATAAACTCCATATATTTCTTGTTTAATGAAGATATGGAAAGGCCATAATTCATTTGAATGTTCCACTTTTATGATCTTTAAACTTTTGGCTTTATCTCTCGTTAGACACCTGATAATTATTACTCGATGTACAGAGCTGCTAACTTTATGGGAACACGTAGGTCTTTGTGCAGCCCGGCAGAAGCAGGCACCGCAACAAATCGCCCGAGGTTGCTGTGCATTAGCTTCTTCTTGATCTTCCAAGGGTACTCATAGAGCGCCAACTTTGTGGGGATGCCCACGTGGCACTTCTCTTCCTCGTTTCTTGGAATGTGCCGCTCTTTGTTGTTTAGGACAACGCTTCCTGGTGATCTCTTCCTCTCTGTGCAAATAACGCGTGCTTGGTTTGTCGAAAGGAGAACCGAGCAACATCTTGCCATGGGTAAAGAGGAGGTGTATGCCTAGTTGCCCAGGTTGAGAAATAGTGAAGCTCTATTCTCTCAAGAGATAGCCGAAATTCAAATGAAACTCGAGAGTGTAGATGCTGCTCTTCGTTTTTAAGGATCTGTTTGTGTGGATCCTGAAGTTTTGATGGCAAGGGACCAGAATCATGACGTGTTGCTCAAGGAACTTGCTCAGGCAGTTGAGAACAGGGACAAAGTGCTGGTTGGGATGTCTCGCATTCTCAATGTAGAAGCAAAGGGCGCGCATGGCAACACTTCTGCTCTATAGAAGTTGATTTTTCTACATTTGGGGAGAAGTAAATTTTCTTACTTCTTCGAGTGGCTCTAAATTTACTTTTGGAGTAGTCAAGAAAGCATATTATTTGCATTTGGGTGCATGGAATTGGGTTCGGTTCTCATGATAACTCAGATGTTCTCAAGTATTCCCTCCATAGGTGTTATTATCGCCAACTGTTGTTTAATATCTATGTATATTAGTAGTTAGATGATATCTCTAATTTTATTTCCAATTTGAATGAGTCCAATCATGTTTTAATCAGGTGAAAATCTTCTACAACACATTTATGAAATAAAAACTTTTACTAGATTTTACGACGTTAGGTCATAAATCAAGAACAATTTTGCCGTAAATACGAGGATTTATGACATTTTCATCATGTTCATGATGAGTTGTCGTGATGTCGTAAAATCTTATAGAAAAAAGGCAGTCGATATTTGCCAAACCTAGAGCATGGTACTACATTTGTTATGTAAAATTTCTCATAAAGTATGTTTAACAATTGCTTCGAAGACCCGACATATCATCGTGAATTAATAGTAAAATTTCTTTTATTTCCACTTTACTCTCAACAAAATTTTCATAATTCTTGTTTTGCCCATCATTTTCTTTTCAGATTGCCAAAAGGCCTAGAGAGAGAGAGATGCAAAGTTGTGGCCCTCTGGCAAGTCTCCCATGGAGTTGCCCGACCTCGACGCCGTCTTGCTGAGGGGGCGTGACCCCAGGGCAAGCCACTTGCCGGTGTCCCTCAACCCAGGCGAGACGGATCTTGCCTGGGTCACTAGACTCAGGAGAGCCTCGCCAGGAGTGGCACCACCCCGGGCAAAGCCTCATCAGGGTCGTGCAACCAGGGGGGCCGTGCCTAGGCAGGCCTCGCCAGTGGTCGCGCAACCCCTGCCGCCTAGCAGCGGCGGATATAGGTCATTTACATTTTACTTTTGTATTTTTTTCGAATTTTATCTTAGAAGAAGATAGTTTCTCCGAGTGCGAACCGCGCCTAGGCGGCCAACACCTCCATGTACAAGTAATGATTCCTTGCAGAGAGAAAGCTAATGGAGTGGTCACAAAGGAGGGAAAAAGAAGAAGATCACTTCCTATTGGCAGGGTTCATATGTAGGAGAGTTCACGGTAGCTGTACATTTTCCTACCACTGTCTCTGACAAGTCGATCCAACTATTGTTGGCTAAGACCCAAATGCTGCAAAACAAGCAAAAGCTCTACACAATCCTTTCACCACAATTAGCCAGATTCACGTTCTCCTGGTTAAAAACTGAATCGACTGTAATTTACCTATTCTACATTCTACAGCGCTTGTTGCATTAGAGGGGAGTTCGCTGTAAGAATGCTACAATAGCTATGACAGATATGACGACGACCGAGGTCACGGGAGCAAGTGCCGTTCTGGTGTCGCTATTGAATGTGGCACCACAGTTGATGCAGTTGTTGGGATATCCCCAAATGCTGGTTCTGGGCACGGTTCCGCTCGATCCCTGTCCTGGGTAGCAAAAGCTTCCATCTCCGCCACTCGACCTGGGATTCGTCACTGTCCTGCCGCTTGACCCTGCTGCTTGGCCCGGGAGGGGGATTCGACGCCGTCCTGGCCTCACTCCTGCTGAGTGAACAGAAGAAATATAAACCAGCGAAGGAAAACTACAATGACAATAATAGCTCTCTAGCTGTACAAATACTAAATGCACTGGCCAAAAAAGGAATCAATGCTATGAAAACCATCAGTTCTTTGTCTGTGGTAAAATCATTTTTTGTTGTTATTCTTGTGGATAGGACTAAGGACTAATGACATTTAGCAGAAATTTGATTCAAAACAGCTAAATTTGTAGCATGGTGCATAGAAGTTTGAATTGCATGTTCAGGATGCTAAAATCTATACTGCTTGCTGACGATCAAGTTAATCTTATGGAATCTTATCCAAGGTGACTGGCAGAATGAGCTATTAAATGGTACCTCTACATCATAGATGGGCGCATCCGGAGTTATTTGCTTGTGCTTTGATAAATCAGATTAAAACAAAACGCACTGATTAAAGTTGCAATTAAGGGAACAGACACCGGGATTTACCACTGTGCAACTAAGAAACCGGCAGTACCGGTGAGCTGATCGATGTAGTTTGCCGACAGTGGCGACATAGTAGAGGCTTCAGCATACTGGGGGCTCATGTCCGCACCCGAGGTCACAAAGAAGGCTAATCGTCTTCTGGTCTCCAATTTCATTTCCTCCACTCCTGTGTCCATTCGCTTTGTCACCTATTTCCTCCAATACATGTAAGTTATAATTGGGTGTAATGCGGCAAACATATCGATCATCTGGGCTTCTTCTAGTGAACTCACGCAATGACAGTTCAAAGCAACTACCAGTTTTGTTACATACATTTTAACATGATGTTTCTTTATCTAATCAAAGGAAAGTTTCTACGTCGCAAGTGTATTATTCTGAAGTTTGGTGAGATTGTGTAGCAAGATGAGACGTCAGGAATACCAGTTGGGTTTAATTAAACAAGAGGGAAGCCGGTGCCGGGAGGGGATGTGACCGCCATTAGGGCTGTGACGCAGCAGCAGCCTAGACAGTACATGAACAGGAGAGGAGGGTTTATGTTCATTGCCGGCAAAAGGAACGGATAGCTTGATTTGAGAAGAATTCCAGGTGCGTATTTTGATCTTTGTGGTTTGGTATGAGCATGGCATGCTTGTCGTTCTGTTTAATAGTCATTTGGCTTCCTCAAAGAAGGAAGTGCATGGTGCTTTAGTGGATGCAATTGTAATGGCTTCCTTGGCTATTTTAGCTACTTCCTGTATCGAATGATCTTTCATTTGTTGATCTTTGGTCCTTGTTCTGTTAGAAACCCACATAGCTAGAGAGAGGTGTAAAAGTTGTGTTTATTTAGGCTGGCTCTCTTATGCTATGTCTGGATGGCATAATGTGAAAAGAACAGAAGGATGAAAATGACAGTGGATAAAGCACAAGCTGGAGTGTCTGGTTGGGAAGATCTGGTTTATGGCATAGGAAGTCTCTCGGGTTCAAAATTGTTCTGGTCGTCTTGCTGCTCTTTGGCTTCATTATGGCTGCAGTGATTTCCTTTTGCCAGGATGTGTATGTTGTTTAGTTCAAGCCGCCCTGCAATGCAGCTGACTAGACTGTGTTGTACAATTTATGTCCTGTGGCTCCATATTGTTAGAGTTCATCTTTTCTGAACGACACCTTTGTCTGTATAGAAATTGTAGTTTTCTCTTTAACCACTTGTTCAAATTCGAGTCGGGCATTCGGCATGTGTTGAAGTGTGTTTATTGCCAACTTTCATACTTAACGGAATGCTTTGTTCTGTCGAAAGTTTGAATCATGCGCTAATGACTGACTTCATGTTTTCTCCTCAGTAAATGTGGCTTTTGACTCACAAACCTAATATGATGCATAGGTCAGTGCCAAAACCTTCTGCAAGGAATGCCCAAGGACTTCAAAGTCCTGAATCCCTTTTTTAAAATGTCATCCGGGCATCATTCTTTTCTTCCAGAAACCAAACTAACCCGGTTAACCCTGGTTCAATTAGATTTTGACCACTCAAAAATTCAACAGTCTGAACCTGGACAGGACAATGTTTAACGAGTTGAACTGCTTGTGCCAGTTCCGCCTTCTTAAACACTGAGAAAAACCGAGACGAATTTGCTTTTCCCCCATGTGCTGCATATTATTGGATGGAGTGCTCCTGTTCCCCAGGTCATGCTATTTTAGAGGATGTATTTCTGCTGTGATTGTGATTACTTGCTTATTATCGGTTCTGGAGGTAAAACAGATGACACTTCACCAAATTAGGCCATTGGCAATCAAAATGAATTTCTTTTTTCCAATGTACTTTTTGTCTTCCAGTGTACTGCTGGCATAGTGCTATTCCTGCATACTCATGGAGTAAAATGTGTTTTCTCAGGTCAATACCGAAGGACTTTAGACGTTTAAAATTCATCGGCAGCATAACACTTGAAAGCCTTCGAGTTTACATGCTTCAAATTCAGCATGGAGAATGAAGTTTCACTTTCGGCCTTTTGTACCTGATCTTGAAATGTGGTTCCAGTTATGTTGACCTCAGCAGTTGGCATTGGGTAGTAATCTCTATTGCTTTGCTAAGAAATGACAGATAGTAGTTTTTCTTGACCCAAGGAAAAGGCTCTAATGAAACAATCTGATTATTTCCTTGCGATGTACCCCCAATTTATCTGAACAAAGCTGCAGGGCACCAAGCGAAACACTTTCATATATTGAGATCTAGTGATTTGTCGTCGAAGTTGAAGTTTCTTATTCTATTTCTCAGGTCTTTCATTTGGTAATCTGTTACCACAGAAACCACAGACTATTTCTAATTCAACATGGAACAACATCAGAAACCACAGACTATTTCCTTCATGAATGTAAGAAGCAAATGTTTCTAAGACATGGAGATCGACCGTTTCAACAAACTGTGAAAGACCATCTTTTCGTTATTAATGCAGTAAGTAGTTCCAAAGTAATCGCAGCAAATTACTTAATCCATCGGAAAAAAAGAGAAAATCTTTCAAACTAAGACTAACTACTCTGGATCTTCTACTTCTACTTTGGTACGACACAGCGGACATGAATCGTTCCTCTCCAACCAGTTGACGATGCATCTGCTGTGAAAGAGATGCGAACACGGGGTCTCCATTACTTTATCTGCCCCATTCAGTTCCTCTAAACAAATACAACAGCATCCGCGCCGTCCCGGACAGAGCAGCTCTTCCGCTCGAGCTTTTCAATGGTGCTTCTGGAGACGCCCCACGCGACTTGATCGGGTTCTGACTCGTATCCTCCAATGGAGACTTCCTCAACGTCTTCCATTTCGACTTCCTCTGTGGTGGCCAAATTCAAATTATGTTCATGTCGAACTGTCGATGCCCATGATCCGATCCCCGTAACGCAGTAAGCATAATATGTCTTATAAGATCAGCCTGAAAGCTACTACGAACGTCCAAAGCATCGAGAACTCTCTTCATGTGCGTTTCGCAGAGGGATTGCCATGGTAGGATGCAGAGTGGCATCTCAAGCGACTGACTCGACTCAGAAAGTGTAGTGTCTTGAAGATTTATGGGCACTCCCACTTGATCGATGAAGAATAGCAGATGTTGCCACTGGACCGAGAAGTTGAAGACGGCGGTCGGCACGCCAGAAAAATTGGAATTTCTTCTCTCCAGACTCAATCTATATTCGCAGTAGACTGTTTCCATGCTATTGCTACCAAGAGTGGATTGAAGAGGATTTCACCGGTAATGCTGAAATTCCAATCACGAGAAAGCCTGGGAAGTTTCTTCGCGAAATCCCCTGGAAATATATGGCGAAACAGACAGGACAAGAAGCTCCAGAACAGAAAATCAGAGAATTGAACGAACCAAACAATTGCAACTATTCCCTCCTGCGAACAGAGCAATCTACTTTGAGACCGAGAATGGACGAAATCTGGGATTTCTGCAGAAGAGGAAATTCTCTCTGGAGATGACAAACTAATGCAATACGATGTAGCCGTTGGTGTGTGGTCTTAAGAAGCGAACTGAAGTTTCCTGTTTTGTGGACGAGGAGGTTCTTGGCGGTGAATTCAAAAGAGCGTGCTATGCAAGACGATGTAGCCGTTGGGTTGTGGTCTTTCGGAAGCGAACTGAAATTGCATATTTTCTTTCTTTAGAACTATTCATTTCCTTAAAATTGGTGGAATAATATAATAACTCAGTAAAATAAAAGTGAAATAATTTCAGTAAGGTCGAGATTGAGACAAGAAGACAGGTGTCATTATTTTACTCAAATCCAAAATGTTAAATAAGTCCAATTTGTTAATTTTAGTAGGAGGAAAAATAACATCGTTGTAATCTGTATTTCACATTTTTAGTGTGACGCAACCCTAACTTAAGACTTGAAATTTCTTATTCTAAAGCAGTTATTTTTAATGAAGCACAACATCACACTTTTTACATGATAAAAGAAAAAATTACTAGACTCAAATGTGCGAAGTTGTCTAAAATCTATCAGAATGAATCAAACTGCATCATTTAGATTATTCGATCGACTTGCTATTGCTTCTCATTGGAGAGTGTAATTAACATGCTACGTCATTTTATTTGCTTCCGATGTTCGATCTATTGACAAGGTAAAATAAGTTATAAACACTTCATAACGAATTTAGCTCGGATCAAATAATGTAATGATCCTTAATCATTTCATGGCTAAGTGGCCCGGATTATGTACACGATGGAATTACTACCATGTATGTATTAGATAACTCAATCCATATGAACCTGAGAATTATAAAACAACAACGATAATAGTGAAAAGCGAAAGTCAAGTAGTTAATTGTCGAGCCAAAGACAACTACTATATATAAGAATTAAAAAATGAAATTAATCAATAGAAGTCAAATTTTTAGTTTTTAAGTTATTAATTTTTTGTAAAATAAAAGAAAACATATCATTCAATAATAATCATTTTATTTCTCTATTTTTCTATTTTCGGGAATCTTTTGATAAGGCAATCTGATTTTTCTATTTCTGAAATAAATTTTTAGGTTACAAATAAGTTTTAAATAAAAATTTTTTTTCTAACTTTTCTATTTCCGGCGGATAACAGAAATAAAATCTCTCCCATTCGCGACCTGAGCGCGCTCTCCATTCGACCCCCGCGGGCTTGGAATTCGCAGCATCCAGAGAAGATGGCCATGTTCGGGAAGCGGCGTCGCCGCCGCTTTCTCCGGCGGTGGTTTCATGCCCTCTCTCAGTCCACTATGCAGTTCGCCGATCCCTCTTCCGCCTCCCCCGCCAGAGTAAGTAGTACCGCACGCTCTTTTCTCCTTATCACGCTTCTTCTGTACGCTTGAACATCGTCAACAGATTGTCTGGCTCGAGTGGCCATGTCCTGATTTGGCGAGAGATTGAAGCAGGATTAGGCGTTGGGGAAAAATAACTGTCAGTCCATCTCTTTCTGATTCAATTCCTTGAGGTTGTGCTATCACAATCGCGAGTTGCTTACATCTGAGTCGGGGTGCGGATAGAACGGGGAGTTAGGGTTTTGAAGAACCGTAAGTGGTTAATTACGAGTGGAATTCTATTGCCAACCGCAAACGTTCATCTTTTGCTGTTTGGAACTAAGAATTTGCCCTTGCGGAACTGCACAGAGAGGAATCTATTGTAACATGAGGGTTGGTAAATGATTGATATGGCCGGGGCTCATTTACCTCTGTACTTCACTGTTTGACTAGTGACTCATCTCAATGTGCCTCCAGTTCTGGGTGGATTCTGGTTTATTTGTTGGGCAAGTTTGTCCGTTAAACCTCATTTGAATTACTGAAGTGTTTGGATGCTGAGTTTTGAAGTTCAGATTATATCTAACATGATTGTTTCGCTATTAAATTGTATTTGTGTGTACAGAATATCCAAGCAGGAAGTTTGAGATTCCTGTGACAGTAAAGCTGATGAACAATGCCTTGGTATCACATGATGAAAAAATCAATGTCCTTATTTGATGGTGTTGACATTACAGGTTTAGGCAGCGCTCCTTGAGTTTTTTGCTTTTTCCCTCTCCTTTTCCTTTTTCTAAGAAAACTGTTCAGACAATTTCTTGATTTGTGAACCTTGACTAGGTGTTCGATAAAAAAAAAAAAACCTTGACTAGGTGACTCTGATGGGTGTCGTTTCCTATAAAGCTGAAAGAATAACGATGTTACTTTTTTCCCTTGACAAGGGGCCAGGGCAGATTGACTGTAATAGATGGTGACATTTAACACATTTTTTTTTCTTATTCTATGGTATGACTTCCATTTGAGTGTTGATGTTAGTTGATGCTAATCCTCTAGTTCTTATCTTCAAGTTTTCTTTTTGCAGGATCAATGAACAGCTAGACACCAATGAGATGGATGGAATCCTGTAAGATTTCTTCTGAAGTGTTGTTATTCTTGAATAGATAGTTGAATATATCATATTCGTTATATTCTTTTCCCAGTGCCATGGTTCATTGTAGTGGTAGTCTATCAGATCAATGTAATTCTAATGACCTGTATGTGTGAGTTGCATTGTATTTCTGTTGTCAAGGGTTAATAAAAGCAGAGTGGAAATGCTAGGTAGTATTTTTGGAGGATGTTGAAAAATTTAGCATGATTCTGGTCAAATTATTTCCAAATGATATTAAAAGTAGCATCAATGAGAGATTGGAAGTTTAGATTCGTCGATGCATATGCAAATCACATCACATAGTTCAACAAAAGCTTTCTGCTTCTTTTAAGAGGCTCCTCTGATAAATGGATCTCATGTACATACAAACATGAGTCTGGCATATCCATTGTCATTGGCCATCTAAAATGTTAGCATAAAACAGAAAACCGATCATGAATTAGTCTTTTTAAAATTATTCATTGACAAATAATTTTTGCTGTTCTGAATTCTTGAATCTTATGAATATTCAAACAAATATATAATTCCTTTGTTTTTCTTAATATGTTGTTTTAAATTAATTGGTTAATCCTTTATAAATATCGAGCTACTTGAATAATTGAATGTTAGTGTGTGCAAAGTCCGAGTATGCCACTACTTATCTTTACTTAGGATGAGGCTTTCTTTCAACTTGTACCCTGGAAGTATTGTCTTCCCTATTCATATCTCGGATTTTGTTTGGATGACTCTCATTCGGAGTGATACTGGAGATCTTTGCAAAGCGAGACTCTAGTAGAAAGCCTGCTCACTTTATTTCATCGCTTTCTCTTTGGAAGCCAATTTCATTTAGCATGCATGATTGATTCCTGTAGAAATGGTCATGGCATGGTTCTGCTGCAATTTTTTCCATAAAGTGCATTATGCTGAACTTTAAGATGTTGGGAAATTGTTGGTGATGTATCAGTAAGTGTTTAACGCAATTTTACCATTTGTGTGACCTTTCTTTCCTTGGCGGCTTTACTTTAAAAACAGGGATGGGATGTATGTCCGGGATCACGGGATCCGGATCCTTAAAAACAGGGATGGGATGTATGTCCGGAATCACGGGATCCGGATCCCCTGCCCTAGTGGAATCAGGGCAGGGGTGACATACTTTTAAATCACACCGTCCATTTGAATCCGACGCCCCAAAGCACACCACGTCATCCGAGTGAGCTGCCTCAATTTTTGAGCGGCAAAATGGTTTTTTTTTTTTAAGTTGAAATGAAAAACTTCGACTCCGACGCCCCAATTCTCTCTAAATCCTCCTCCTGCTCCTCTTCCTCCTCCTCTCTCTCTCTCTCTCTCTCTCTCTCTCTCTCTCTGTTGAAATCCCGTCGCAAACAGATCTCCTCCGACTCCGACTCCAATGCGTTGCGGCGGCTTTGCGCTTGAAATCCCGTCGCTGCTCTCTCGCAGCTCCGGATCTCCTCGCTCGTGAAATTCTGTCGCCGCTCGCAGCCTCGAATCACTAGCGCATCCTCCTCTGCGGCTCGTCGCAGCTCCGAATCAGATCTCCTCCGACTCCGACGCGTCGCGGCGGCCTTGCGCTTGAAATCCCATCACGGCTCCCTCGCAGCTCTGGATCTCCTCACTCTTGAAATTCCGTCGCCGCTCGCAGCTTTGAATCACTGGCGCCTCCTCCTCCGCGGCTCGTCGCAGCTCCGAATCATCTCGATATAAAAATCGGGTCTGACCGAATCGACGACCGGCACCCACTGCGCAGGCGACGAGGTAAAATCTCTTGCAGTTGTTCTATCTTCTCCTTCCAGATTGCTGGCTGATTCGCGATTCAAGATCGCCGACATCGGTTCACGAGCTGATTAACCTCACACATTCAGTTCTTGCATTGATTAGGAAATTAGATGGATTTGCTATCGCGGGTGCCAATTGTCTGCAGACTATGATTGTCTGCAACATGATTCTGGAAATGAAAGAGTGTTTTTGTTTCGAAAGATTATCTTTTTCGTGTGTTTTTTTTTTGTCAGAAGTAGTGATGTTGTGGATCATAGACGATAAGCCTTTCGTGTTTTGTCTTTGTTGTCTGTGGTTGACTTCACGTTGCTGTGTTGCAGTTCACATTTTTCTAGGAACAAAATGGTAATGCAAGTGTAAAATTCTGGAATTCTGCTGTGTTGCATTTCTGGGGAAAAAAAAAGAGGAGGAATTTTGAGTCTCTTTGTTCGTTTTCTTTTCTGTGGTTTGGAATTGTTCTCAGGATGTTAGAGACTTGGAAGCCTTTCGGTTCCTGCAGACAATCATAGTCTGTCCGGTTATGTTTATGTTTTGTTTTTCGTCTTTGAAACTCTGAAAATGTGACCTTTACTGTTCCTTCGTGTAGGGTTACTTTCGCGGGCGGGGAGTCACTAATTTGATAAGTTATTATCGACTCGTGCAACAGGGACCTCGGAAATGCAAAGCTGTCAGGGAGTCTGGTTCCGGAACTGGGAAAGCTCGAGCGTCTCCATTATTTGTAAGTGAAACTCCTCATATCCATTGCCTTAGAATAATAGGAGTCTAGTTCCGCAACAAAGCTAGTCTCTTGAAGATGGGATTTTACGAAAAAGTAGGTCAAACTACCTAAGTTTGTATAACTAAGATCACAATTTGGGGATGTAATAGATTACTGTGTGATAATACACGACCGACCGACCGATGAGGGTAAGTGTTGGTATCTTTTGGACATCTTCTGATACATAGTTCAAAGGGAGGCAAAGGCTTAGGAGGAAGGGCAGAAGTGGGGTTGTGACTTTTTGGAGAGAACAATTAATGGAGGGGATTGGTTATGTTAAGTAACTTTCCCCCCCCCCCCCCCATCAAAACACTCAAGCCAGTGACGTGTCATTATGGGTGCTGAACCATGATAGATCTGGGTCCTTAGTTGTTGCAATAAATTCGTAGGTTGGGGAAATTGAATGTGTTTGGTGATGCACATGAATTGCAGGGAGCTGTACATGAACTACCTGGAGGGCCCAATTCCAAAGGAGCTAGATTGGGTTGAAGAGTCTTGTGAACTTGGAACTCTATCGCAACAACCTCACCGGCTCCATCCCCGCCTCTCTCTCCAAGCTCTCTAATCTCAAATTTCTGTGAGCTCTCTCTCTCTCTCTCCCTCCTCTTACACACACACACAACTATTAGGAAGGCCTATTGACAAATTTATTGATTGCTTAAAACTATTTTTCATAAACCCAAAACACCTTAAACTTTGACAATATACGATAGAGATTTTAGTGACCTTAAACTTTAACAATTAATGGAGGGGATTGGCCTTTTGGTTGCCAGAAAATGTCGAGTGGTGGAGGAGTGTAATTCGCGTCACTTTAGTGTAGAAAACTGTCTAGTGTTGACAGCTCAGTCTGTAGATTGAATGTGCCAACTTAGATGCATGGTTTTTGGAGAGGTAGATTGAATGCGGCAAATGTAACTAAAATCATCAATTCCGATACTTTAAATGTCCTGGAATAGCTTTGAATGCAATTTTTGAGGGAATAGTGATGTCTTGGTTGCCAGATATGCAACTGTTTCACCCTTCTGTGTCTTTTTGCTGTATCTGTTGTTTGCACTCATGCATACTGTCTAAAGTTCTAGCTTTTTGTAGTGTTGAGATGGACTTTTCGGAGTCCACCAAAGTTGAGATGGAATTTTCGGACTTTAAGGCAGTGTCTTTTTTGATGTTCAATATACTTGTGGGTTATTTACTTGGAATTGTAGGCGTACATCATCACTAGAGGCCATGTCCTCATAGTTTTCTTGTGTTTTTCTGATGCAGTAGCCTATGCTGTTGGTGGATTAAAAGTTGGGGTGACTGCAGATAGTTAGATCTTCAGAAGAGACATTGAGAGAGTTGGATTCAAATGGATAGGGAGGGAGCACTAACTGTCATGCTTAGTACTAGCAGTCAAATTATCCCTCAAATGGAGACTCCCTCTCAAATGGATGACGATAGCACAAGGTAATTAATGTCTTCATGAAAGTATGTTAGTTTTTCTTTTGTCATATTGTTATTTGTTCAAGTTTATTGCCTAATGACCCCACTTTGTCCATTATTTTGTTTGTGATTTTATCAGCAGTAATGACTGGATTTCACAAATGGGTATGGAATTTACTGATGTAGATGAGGCATGGGAATTTTGGAAGATGTATGCATTGAAAATTAGTTTTGGTGTACGTAGGAGAGGTACTAACAAAGGGAAGGATGGTTCCATAACTTCTACACGCTTTTGTTGTACAAAAGAGGGACGTCGAGGAAAAGATAAACGGATGGAATTAGTAAAAAAACCTAGACCTGAAACGAGGATGGACTGCCATGCCCGAATGGGAATCAAATTAGTTCGAGGGAGCGGTAAATGTTTTGTGTATGATTTTGAGCCAAATTATTCTCATACACTCCACTTTGCAGAGTGTAGTCACTTGATACGGTCACACAGGCAAATAACCGATGTTCAAGCTAGCTAAATTGTGTTGGCTGACAATGCATGCCTCACACAGAGACAGCAGCATGACTTGTCTAGTGTACAGTCTGGGGGAAGAAAAAATGTTGGTTACACGAGGGTTGATGTGAAAAACTATCTTCGCACTAAACGAGGGAGAGACATGGAGTTTGGAGCTGCAGGATGTTTATTGAGGTACTTCAAAAAACGACAGATCTTAGACACATCTTTCTTCTATGCTATTCAGCTTGATAGTAATGAGCAAATAACAAACATATTTTGGGCAGATTCTAGGATGGTTATTGATTATGCCCTTTTTGGTGATATTGTCACCTTTGACACCACATTTTTCGCCAACAAAGAGTACATGCCACTCGGTGTATTTATTGGATTCAATCACCATAGAGAGCTTGTGATTTTTGGGGCTACACTTTTATATGATGAAACTGCAGATTCCTTCAGATGACTTTTCGAAACATTCTTAGGGGCTCACAAAAATAGGAGGCCTGCAACAATTTTTACTGATCAAGATGCAGCAATGTCGAAGGCATTAAAGGAGGTGATTCCCGAAACAAGTCATGGATTGTGTACATGGCATCTAATGCAAAATGCCATAAAAAATCTTGGTCATTTAATGAAGAATGGATCTAATATTTTGACTGATTTGAAGAAGCTTGTGTATGAATATGTAGAAGTGAAACAATTTGAAGAGGCTTGGGATTCATTACTTTCATCATATGAAGCTACCGACAATTCTTGGCTCCAAAATTTGTATAGGTTGAAAAACAAGTGGGCTAGATGTTTTATGAAATCCACAGTGACCTTGGGGATACGTAGTACACAGTTGAGTGAGAGCTTGAATGGAGATTTGAAGGATTATCTTACTTGTAATATAAATCTAAATGGATTTTTCAAGAGATTTGATAAGGTGGTGAACGATAAGCGGTACAAAGAGTTACAGGCTGAGTTTAATGCTAGAGAGAAATTGCCAACGATTTTTTTTCAGACATCACATATGTTGCAGCAAGCAAGTAAGGTCTAAACACCTTCGATGTTTGAAAATTTTCAAACAGAATGGATGACAACTTTAGGCCTGGTTATCAAGAAACGTAATGAGATGGGTCTCTTGCGGGAATATGTTGTTGTATCATTTGGTACGAATGATACAGAGTACAAGGTCACGGGTGGCCCAAGCAATGAAACGGTGAATTGTGCTTGTAATCATTTTGAGACCGTTGGGATTTTATGTTGCCATGCGTTGAAGGTGCTTGGTAACTTGGACATAAAGTTAATTCCTAGTGCTTACATTTTGAAGAGATGGACACATGAAGCAAGAGATGGAATACTAGAGAAACATGGTTTAGATACTCAGGTATAAATTGTCGTTATACTATTTTTTACTCAATTTAGTGTTATAATTTATTGGCAACTATTCTATATATTCATTCAGGAGAATGGTGACATGGATGCTACTGATAGATATAGAGAGGTGTGTCCCGAGTTTGTTAAGATAGCAGTAAGGGGCTCACAAACTATTCAGAGATATGAATTTATCAAGAAGATCTTGACCATAAACAAATCTCTCGATGAAATGCCACTTGGAAGTGAGTGTCAGAAATTTGATAGCCGTAAGTGAAGATACGAGTCTCCTTGCAAAATGTACGGGCCTCAAGAAGAAATATCGACGTAAAGGAGGAAAACGACATAAGAGCTGTCTAAAGAAGAAAACAACAAAAAGAAATAAGCAAGGAGATGCACCTCAAGCTTCTTCGCAAGCTTCTTCTGCACCTCAAGTTCTTGGAAGTTACAATAAGCCTACGGGTTTTTATAGTAGTCTACTCGGTAGTTTTGAGGCATCACAAGACTTGAATATGCCTTCCATGATAGCACCGCTTGGTGATGGGTAATGCACTATTATATTTGCACTAAGTTCTGCTCAATTTATTATGTTCATTTTATCATGCATGCTAATTTCTGATTAAATTAACTCTTTCTATTTCTTCTATTTGACAGTCGGGATGTTGTAAGCCTCCCCTAATCAGCCGATACACGTATGTGAATTGGAAAAGAGCTTCTTCATAGCTTGGTAACGGTTAATGCACTGTTATATTTTGATTGTGTTATCTATTTGCAAATCATCTTAATTGCATGTCAATTTACTATTGAAAGAACAAGCGGCAAGGATGAATCAATAATCTCTAAACAATTTGATACCACTGTTGTAATTTGATCAAATAAGATCAGAGAAGAAGACACTCAAAAAAATTGCTGCTATAACTCTCTTACATTATTCATCAGATCAAAGGCCTATTAAAATAGGCATAACATCCTAAACCACTTAGCAAAAAAATAGCAACAGAATAGCAATAACAAAGACCCACTAACATACCCCACTAACTAGAACATGTGTAGAAACAAACTCCTACAAACTAGGACTCCACTACTACATTATTGAAGACATGTAAAACTGAAACTTGACTACTTCAACAATTCTTATAAACTAGGATCAGCATAATAGACGCTAAGAACTCGGTAACAAAATAACAAATAAACAACAATATGTTAACAATACGCAATACTTGGTCGCAAGGCAACCCACGTGCTGGTGTTGTTTTATTCAATACTCCCCCTCAACACCAACTTCTTCTCTTTTCACCATACTGAGCTGATGACAGAAACTTTCGAACTTGTTGCTACTCAAGCCTTTTGTAAACAAATCTGCAGCTTGGTTTTCTGTTCTGACATGCTCCAACTCAATTTCTTCTTGCAAGACTTTCTCTCTGATAAAATGATAATGCACCTCCACATGCTTAGTTCTTGCATGAAAAACTAGATTCTCCGCCAAACGTATTGCCGACAAGTTGTCGCAGTACAAAGAGATACCATACTCTGTTGGCTGATGCAAGTCTTTCAATAATTGCATAAGCCAAGTGCTTTCTTGAGCTGCCATTGCTGCTGCTCGGTACTCTGCTTCCGTGGTTGACAAAGACATTGTTGGTTGTCTTTTGCTACACCAAGAAATTGCTCCGGACCCGAGCATGAAAACATACCCGGTAGTTGAACGTCGGGTATCATGGTCACCTGCATAGTCAGCATCACAATAGCCAACTAGTTTGCAATCTCCACCTCCCTTGTACATAATACCATAGCCAAGCGTGCTCTTCACATATCTTAGGATTCGACGAACTGATTCCAAATGAGTCTTCTTTGTACTTTGCATGTAGCGACTCATCACACCAACTGCGAAAGAAATATCTGGTCTTGTTAAAGTTAAGTAGATAAGACTACCCACCAGATGTCGGTACATGGTAGCATCTTCTAAATCTTTCCCTTCATGAGCACACATTTTGGCGTTTGGCTCCATCGGTGTCGAGATTGGCTTGCATTTAAGCATTACAAATTTCTTCAACAAATCTTTGGAATACTTTTGCTAATGGAGAAATATTCCTTCCTGAGTATAGTTGACCTCTAAATCAAGAAAATGCTTGAGCTGTCCAAGTTCTTTCATCTGAAAGCAAACTGACAAATTCTCCTTGGTTTGGAGAATTTCTTCTTCACAATCTCCTATGATGATTAAATCATCTACATACACCAGCAAAATAGCTAGCTTTCCTCCTTTAGCTTTGACAAACAAGCTAGAATCTGCAGATGTCACCGAATAACCACTATGAGTAAGAAATTCGGCAATCTTTCCATACCAAGCCCTCGGTGCTTGTTTCAACCCATAGAGGGCCTTCCGGAGCTTACACACATACTCAGGATGATCTTGACTCTGAAAGCCCGTCGGTTGGCTCATGTAGATCTCCCGATCTAGCTCCCCATGCAAAAACGCATTCTTCATGTCCATTTGCCACAAGTTCCAACTTTTGCTCGTTGCAAGTGCTAGTAAGACTCGTACAGTTGTAAACTTGCAACTGTACTAAACGTTTCATCATAGTCTAGTCCATATTGTTGAGAGAACCCTCGGGCTACCAGACGAGCCTTGTGCCTCTCTATTGATCCATCTGTGCGGCGCTTTATCTTGTACACCCATTTGCAAGAAATAGGCTTCACATCTCTCGGCTTTGGTGCGAGCTCCCAAGTCTGATTTCGCACTAATGCAGTAATTTCCTCTTCCATAGCTTTAATCCACTCCGGACTCTGAGACGCTTCCTCAAATGTCTCTGGTTCTTTTGTATCTGCTTCTTCTACTATGGCGGCATTAGCATACTTGGGATTTGGCTTTCTGGCTCTTGTTGATCTTCTAAGTGCAGTTGATGTACTTGCTCCACTTGGCTCATCTTCTTCGCTTGGCCTTTGGTATACACCTGTTTGCCAAGGATTTTGAGCTATGCCTTCTTCAACATCTCCATCGTCTGCAACCTCTGTTTCACTTGAACTCAACTGAAATTGAGAAATTTCTAACACTTCCTTAAAAACATCTGAGTCTGGTAGTACTTCCTTGTTTGAGGACCACCATGAGGAAGCTTCATCAAACACCACATTCCGAGATGTGTAACATTTCCCGGTTGTTGGATCGCAACATCGCCACCCTTTCCTTTGACTGTCATATCCTACAAAGATACACCTAACAGCCTTTTTCTCCATCTTGCTACGTAAGTGGTTAGGTACAAATACATAGCATACACATCCAAAAACTCGAAAATGACCAACAGCGGGTTTCATGTTCCATATTTTTTCAAAAGGTGAAAGGAAGCATAACCTTTGTTGAGGAAGCCTATTGGTCACGAAGGCCGCGGTCTTCATCGCTTCCGCCCAAAACCGTCTCGGAACATTCTTTGCATGAAGCATACTTCAACATACTTCTGCCAGATGCATGTTCTTCCTTTCTGCTACCCCATTTTGCTGCGGAGTGCTGGCACATGTGAACTGATGGCGTATTCTACACTCCCGAAGGAAATCTGAGAACTCATCTGAGGTGTACTCTCCCCCGTTGTCGGTGCGTAGACAACAGACTCTTTTGCCAACCTCCGCTTCCGCTACCTTCTCAAACTCTTTGATCTTTGAAAAAGTTTCAGATATTTCCTTCATAAAGTAGACCCACACGTACCTCGAGAAGTCGTCAATGAAGGTCACCATGTACTTCATTCCATCGATGGAGGCTTGTTTAATTGGTCCAAACACATCAGAGTGAATCAACTCTAATGGTTCCTTCGCTTTAAATTTGGACTCTTCGTACGGCAACTGATGCGCTTTTCCATACTGACAGCCTGCACATACACTGTCTGTCCTCACTTCAAGTTGTGGAAGTCCCTTCAACATCGACTTCTTCATCATCACATCTAGCTTGGAATAGCTAACGTGACTTAGCCGCATGTGCCACAAGTCTGCTATCTCGTTCCTTCTCGTCTTGTCTACATATGCGGTTTCTGCAGACATCACGTAGACTGACTCCAATCTTCGTCCCTTCATTACCAGCTCTTCTGTAATCTCAAGGTCCCGATATATCTCCACATCTTGTGGACCAAACAAGACAAAATGGCCAGAAGATGTTAATTGTGCTATCGAGAGAAGATTTTTCTTCATACCTAGAACATGATAGACATTTTGGAGTGGCACCTCGGTATCACTACAGTGGGGAGAGACTGTCGTATTACCGATGTGAGCTATCGGTAACTTTGAGTTATTCGCCGTCACCACCACCCGACTTCCTTTGTACTCTGACAAGTTCTGCAGCTTTTCTTTATCACCGGTCATATGGTTTGAGCAGCCTGAGTCAACGATCCAATCATTCTCATAATCGATTTGACTGAATGTTGTTGCTGTAAGGCCTAGCTCCTCTTCATCTATAGCAAAGAAAGCCTCAGCATCCCATTCATCTTCACTTTTGGAAGTAGCAGTGTTACTCTCGACGACCTTCTTCTTTGACCAGCAATCTTTCGCCATATGACCCTTCTTCTTGCAGTTGTAGCACTTCCCTTCATACTTTTGGGCATTGCCATGGTTCCTAGAACTTCTCCCTGTACAAACGCTCCCTTCGCCTTGATGACTTCTCGCCTTGTCATCGTTCTTTTTGGATCCACCATTGGCATGCTGCTTGGAATTCCACTTGCCTTTGTTGGCATAGAGTGCCTCTTCTTCATTATTCAACGAGACTCCTCCCATTTGCTTAGCTAAGGCTTCTTGACCAGCTAGCAAATTTTCGAATTCTACAAGCGACGGCTGAGTTTGCCATCCTTGTATGGCAGCAACAAAACTCCTGAATTCTAGCTTCAAACCATGGATGATGATCCGCTTCATCCTAGTATCGCCAATAGGAGCCTCCGGATCCAACTCAGTAATCTATCGGCATAACATCTTCACTTTGTGGAAGTACTGTTCGACCGTCATGTCGCGTTGCGCCACCGACAACAACTCACTTTCTAGGAGTTGGAGCTTCGTATCGTTCTTCTTAGAGAACAGCTTGGCGAACGTATCCCAAGCTTCTTTGGGAGTTTCCGCATCCCGGATATGCTCCAGCACATCCTCTTCAACCGTCGTCTTCACAATGAACATAGCTTTACCTACTTTAATCTTCCACTTCCACAATGTCCCATTCGCATCTTCAGCCTCCGGTTGTCTCACATCATTTCCATTTACAACCTCCCACAAATCCTGGCCCTGCATGTAAGACATCATGCAGGTAGACCAAGAATTGTAGTTCTGGTTGTTGAGCTTCTTGATTCCGCCAACGACTTGAAGATCACACATCTTGGCAATAGAGATGCTCACCAAATACCCAGAACCTAGCTCTGATACCAGATTGTTGAAAGAACAAGCGGCAAGGATAAATCAATAACCTCTAAACAATTTGATATCACTGTTGTAATTTGATCAAATAAGCTCAGAGAAGAAGACACTCAAGAGAATTGTTGCTATAACTCTCTTACATTATTCATCAGATCAAAGGCCTATTAAAATAGGCATAACATCCTAAACCACTTAGCAAAAAAAAAATAGCTACAGAATAGCAATAACAAAGACTCACTAACATACCCCACTAACTAGAACATGTGTAGAAACAAACTCCTACAAACTAGGACTCCACTACTACATTATTGAAGACATGTAAAACTGAAACTTGACTACTTCAACAATTCCTATAGACTAGGATCAGCATAACAGACGCTAAGAACTCGGTAACAAAATAACAAATAAACAACAATATGTTAACAATACGCAATACTTGGTCACAAGGCAACCCACGTGCTGGTATTGTTTTATTCAATATTTGCATGTTCGATCATGCTTGGTTAGAATATTCTCTGCTTCATTCAAGTACAAGGCTGTCAAAGAAGATGTAGTGATAGCAGAGCTCAAAAGCATAGCACAAAACTGTGTCCCTGCTTCTCTGAGTTCATTGCGGTTAAAGAATCACTTCTTTCATCCATTTAGGGGCACTTTCTAATAGTGTAATCTGTGGTTTAAGCAATCTTTCGGAGCAATTTGACTTGCAGCTTGTAATATGGTGTAATATGTTGAATCAGCTGTTCACTTTGGTTAGAATCGAACCTTACTAATGGTGCATTTACATCTGTATGAGGTGTCATGTGATGCCCCTTGAATGAAACAAAACTTGGGTCTGCGTACATTCTAATGTTTTCGACGAATAAAACATATGCACATTCAAATTAAAAGGAATTTGAATTGGAGAGGTCTGACATGCAAAGAATACACGGGAAGCAAATAAGATGAAATGTTGAGTCCGTCATTCTTCAAAAGAGCGCGTTTGTTTCGCTTAAAACTTCATGAAACATTAAACAGAAAAGTTGCACAACGAATCCCTCTGCTTAAAAGAAGGGCAAAACATTCAACTTAAACTTCACATCAAGCTCAACAAAGTTTACAAATTCATCAACAAGCAACAACTTCCCTCACTAATCTTCAGGTTTCTATCTCTCAACAGATTATACCACTTTCTGAATATGAGCATTTCTAATCGATGTTGACATTCCTGAAGCCACTAATCATATCTCGGAAGTTGTCGGTCACCTCCCTTGCATTCTGTAGCTCCTGTACAGTCAATTGAAGCAAACCTTGGGTATGTTCCAATTCTTGTATAGTCAATCGATGCGAACATTGGCTATGTTCCAGCTCCCTTCGGGTTTGTTCCAGCTCAAATCGAGCTTGCTCCAACTCCATTTCCAGATCTCCAATTATACGGCTACATCCACTGGGACAAGCATCGTCCTGATTAGACATAACAAGAAACCATATAATTGTTACATCCCTAAAACATTGAAAAATACTTCGTGTCTTATTACAAGAGTAAGCAACTAGTTTTAGATAAATGTGATGTTGATTACCAAAGTAAGCAACTAACATACCGGCTTCACATGTTCATTATTGGGACGAAATCGTGTAGGCAAATGAATTGTCATTGGCAACTCCTTCATATTGAAAAAAATTCAAGTACGCCTGTTTTGCGGCTTCCCAGTTGTTATATTCTTTGTAATTAGCATTACTAAAACCACTTACTTGGACTTCAGTGTCAGGCCAACTATCGTATATGCCGATACTACGGCCATTGAAAACAACATAGTATTCCTTCGGCATTTCAGCAAACCTAAAATAGCATAGATAAGTTACATACAACACCAATGGGCAGGGGAATAATTATAAACAAGAGAAATGCACCAGAAATGCATTATGCTATATATTCAACATATTCATTCTCTCTATTCTTTTCATTTCCAAGGAAAGTAATATACGCAGGGGAACGATTATAAACAAGAGAAAGCCAATCAAATTTCCAAAAAACAAGTCAGAGAATTAAACAATATTGTAAATTCATTTATCGAAAATAAAAAGCAAAGATAAACTTCTAAATCGTAAATTTATGACGTCTAACTAACAGCTATCGGGAAAAAGAAAGAAGACCTCAAGATTTTATGCAGAACAAAAATTGGTTTTTTCATTTCTCTGAGAACCAGAGCAATAATGCGAAAAAACTCAACAACTTCCTTTTTCCTGTTTTGACTAAGAACGCACAAGAAACAGCGGACTATGATTGTCTGCAGGAACCGAAAGGCTTCCAAGTCTCTAACATCCTGAGAACAATTCCAAACCACAGAAAAGAAAATGAACAAAGAGACTCAAAATTCCTCCTCTTTTTTTTTTCCCCAGAACTGCAACACAGCAGAATTCTAGAATTTTACACTTGCATTACCATTTTGTTCCTAGAAAAATTTATCCACACTAAGAACAGAAGCAACGTGAAGTCAACCACAGACAACAAAGACAAAACACGAAAGGCTTATCGTCTATGATCCACAACATCACTACTTCTGACAAAAAAAAAAACACACACGAAAAAGATAATCTTTCGGAAGAAAAACATTCTTTCATTTCCAGAATCATCAAATAATAGGCAAACAACGACACCAAAGATATATAGAGAGATATAAATATGCAGACACAACCAAATTCAGAGGGAAAACCATCCTCAAAACCCATGTATTCCAAAGCAATTAACTTAACACCTACAAACAGAAAAATGCAGTGAAACAAGATGAAGTTGAAGCTTTGAGCCTGCTTTTTCAGCAAAAACAAATGATGAAACATACACGTACTCACCACCAAACTCTTTAAGCAGGCCTTCTATGGAGAAAATTCAATTCAGAGGAACCAATCCATGGCCTCAACCTCCTCTCTCCCTCTCTCTTTGTTTTTTTTTTTTTGTGCACTAGAAAACGTTCAGGTCATGCATTGCACAAGTAGAAAGAGATGGCTCATCTAAATTATTTACAAGAACCAGCCAATAACAAGACCGCAACAAGGTAAGTGTGACATTCTGAAATTCGACCCACTTTCGGGATTTATGAATGAATGGATATCTTGTCGTTGCACTCTAGACTTATCTCACTCGGAATTGATCACTCTCGAGATGACCAACCGCAAGGGAAAGGCTAACTAGGAATTTAAGTACGTGGACCTATCGCGGGTCGATACGCGTAACTCCTAAAAGCCGCCCGTCAGTTTGAGATATTTTAAAGTCGCAATCGACTGGTTTAGACCGCGAATTAGACTCCGGGACTGAGCGTCGAATTTTCAAGAGTTTCATAGCTATTGATTTGGACGTCGCCTCATTGAGGTTCAGTGTTCGTTGGCCAGCTATACCGATCATCCGAACTAAAATTTCCGGCCTATCCTAAAGTTGCAAATTGTCGATTTTTGTTTCACGGTATTCATTTGTAAGAGCCAAATGCCTTGAAGGGAATTTGAACTTTTGAAAACCCCTTCAACCACCCCAAGTCACTTCTTGAACCCCACTACCAACTCTCACCCACTCCCACTCAAGCCAAGTCTAAGATCAAGTGAAGTGTGTTCTTGCCCTTTCTCTCTCTCTCTCTCTCTCTCTCCATTCGGCCGGCCAAATCTCCCTAAAACCCGAGAGGCCGTTTTCCCGTTTTTCTACACACGTCCGACTTGGAATCGCTCGTTCGAGCTCGTCCGGAGGGCGAATCGAGCTCCGTTTTCGCTTATACGACCATAAGATCAAGGGCTACGATGATATGAAGCCTGATCATCGAATAAACTACTGGAATTTTGTGGAACTGAGCTGCACGGAGGCTGATCGTGGGAGACTCGGCGTGTTCCCCTTCGATTCAAGCTTAATCTCAAGTAAGCAAACCCCATAATCCTTGTGTATGCTAATGTAGTACTAATGAGCATGTTTAGGAGTGAATTAGTGAATTTTTGGGCGTTGGGTTACTGTTCATCGAAGGAATCCGAGAATGGGAAAAGTTGATTTGATGATCTTGGGAGCTTGGAAAGAGATTTTGGATGTTAGAAATGGTTAGTTAGGTCCATTAGAGGTTGATGTACATAGTTATGAAGTTTCGGAGCACTATTCATTGAAGAAGTTCACTGTTCATCGAAGATTTTCACTGTTCATGGGCTGATCCGAATTTGAAGTGAGGTCAAAGATGATCTTGGGGACTTGTCTTGTGGTTTAGAGTAGTTGGATGATCAATTGGAAGGTTTGAAAATACTTAGATCGATTCGTGTTTGCAAATAGCTTAATTTGAGCTAGTTGGAGTAATTTTTGTGCACGTGTGAAGTAGGGGCTGATTTGATTGTGAACTTGCGCCAATGATTAAATTGATGGGTTGGCAATATGCTCGTGTGTATGTGTATTGGGCCATGTAGCCCGGATGTGCCAATTGTGGCTTGATTGCTTGTTTTTGCTTAATAAGCATTTGGAATGAGATTGGTGCAATCGTGGAACTTATGCCATGCTTAGCTTTCGAGTAATTAGCTGAATAGCCGGCATATTTTGATTGTATGAATTCTTGCCTTAACGCGTGTTTACGCAAGGTTGCTTGAATCGTCGAGTTTTGTAATATGGATATGCTTGCTTGAAACCCTAAGGCGCCTATATGACGCGGGGAATGTGAGTATTATACCCTGAGGCGTTGTTACGTGGGGAACCCTGAGGCGTTATTACGCGAGTTGTTGAACCAATCCTGAGGCGTTATTACGCGGGATGTGGCGCCTGACGAGGCATTGTATCGCCCATGAACCTGATGCGTTAAACGCGGGTCGTTATTCATCCAGATTATATATATATGAACTCGTTGCTATGCATAGATGAGTGCATCGGAATTGAGCTGTATGCTGGACTGATTGACTTGTTAGTTTTTGAATTGCTCTAGATGAAACGCTTAACTTTGGGGTGTTTAGTGGGCATGCGTTCTGTTGTCTGATGTGGCTGAGCTAGTAGTCTGGTTGGGTTCGAAACTGCATGTTAGGTTATCTTGGAGGTACCGTTATCCTAAGCGAGGCTTAGGGGTGAGCTTATTGAGATTTATATCTCACCCCGATAGGGTTTAACATTTTTCAGGTATTAGGGGATGGAACACCAAGTTTGCCAAGGATTGACGTTCGAAAAATTAATTGGTCGAATGAATATAACACATTATGTGGTTTTATGAATTTTGTTGGGTTTTGTGGATTAAGATTGAACCATTGATATTTGACCGCTGTATCAATTGAAGTGTATCATACAGATATGTGATGTATACCACTCATGTCCTAAGTCATTTGTTTGTATTGATGTATGGAGATGTTTACTCGCTTCCACCTGTCTTATGGATTTTCGAAATTGTGGGCCGAAGAATCCGGGAAGCCAATCTAAAATAGAAACGGCCAGTTGGGATGTCCACGAGCTCGCCGGGTTCGTAGCGTGACATCCCCGTTGAATTGGTATCAGAGCAAGGTCAGCTCGATCCAATGTGATTGAGGTTTGGAGTGATAAGGAGTGATGACTTGAGGACAATTAGTTCGTGAGACCTTTAGGATTAAGCATCAATCACTGAAGCTTGAGGATTATAGGCTTGAACTTGTGTGCACTATAATGGTTTTAGCGTTGAATTTTATTGATGATCTTGAGTGATGTTGTGAATGAGGTAGAAGTTGTGCTTGAGGTTACCAGAGAATTGCTTATGAATGAAGGGTCAATTGGATTACATGATTTTGACTGTGGTTAGTTAATGACCCAACTTGAGGAATATGAGTTATGAAGAGACGACTGGTATTAGTAGCTTCAGACTTGAATTGCGTTATATCATGATGGTTTTAGTTATCGGTTGTCATTGACAACCTTGGATGATATGAGATCAGACGTATACAAGGAAGCGGACAAGGAATATAGGGATTAAAGGCCAGTTGTGATCGAATGCATATGGATTCGACTTGAATAGCGACTAGACTTGTGGTATATGATGGAATATAGGTAATTAATCGATGAGATGTGACAATCATTGATGGAATTAAAAATCTTCAATGGATAAGAATCGATTTGAAGATGAGTGTGGTACGACAAGTGGTGAGAACAAACATGCTGTGCATGTGTTTGTGGATATGAAATGAAAGTTGATAAGGGTGTATACATGAGTTTATCACTATCAGACTTAATAAATTGTCTCTTGGTATGGGACGAGTTGATGAGATACCTAAAAATCGTGATGAAGCATGGTATGAGGCGTGTGGAACGGGGCTTCCTCCGTAGATGTATGACTTGGGATAACCTGTAACGACCAGGTCTGATGAGGGCGGGGAGTGATCGCCGGGACATAGAGGTCCGGACAAGGAGCGGCTCCTGACAGGCTTCTAAGATAGTAAGGAGGCAGGAAAGACCCAAGTCATAAATTGAAAGGGAAAGCCTAGGTATCAGGTTGAGTCTGATTGAGGTTGAGAGATGTATGACCCAGGATTAATTCGCAAGTGAATGTTCGAAAGTGGCATGGCATTTGTAATGACACTGTGATTGGCATGGTTGAAAGCTTCGTGCTTAGCAGTGGATGCCGTTTGAAAGGAAAAGTGATGTTTGCGATTGGCCTGTTGGGCATGTTTTGTAATTGGCATCGTGTGATTGTTATGGTTAAGGTCTAACTAAAAGATTAGATAGCGTGAGGAGTTTATAATCCATTGATCTGATGCCTGTTGAGATTGAGGTAGCCTGTTGTGATTATGCTAGGGTGGCAGATACCTAGATTTATGGCATGAACGATTGAAATGGCATTTGAGTATTTGCTTGGTGCTGACCTAGTTGAGTTTTGGCCTAGTTAAGGCTTGCCTAGTAATGGGCTGTTAACTGAGAAGTTGCCTCGTTGAGGCTTGCTTGATGTGTGGTTGTTGCTTAAGGATGATTTGAAATCCTTGAATAATAGACAACTAGCTGAGAGTTGTTTGAGAACCACTGGATGGTTACTTGCTGGTGATGAATGATGAGATGAGCAGCCTGAAACTGCTAGGCTTGAGTAGATGACTTAAGTCTTTGATTCCTGGAGGGAATCACAGTGGTTCAAGTGACGTGAGAACCTAATAAGGTTGATCGACCAAAGTACGGTTGCTAGAGGAGCACTTGGCTCGTATATGCGAGATATGAGAAGATCCAAGAACTAAGATGGATCATGAGAATTGAGTAAAGATGAGCGACTGGAGTATAAGTGCTGGAAGAGAATATGGCTCAATTTGCTAATTATGCGAGATACAAGTGGAATAAGGGGTCGCGAGAATTTTAAATAGAAATGAGACAAAAATTGATGGGTAGGCAAGCTCAAGGAGGAGCTGCCATTGTGCCTAGTTACCGTGGTGACAGATATTAGTGCTGATGAGTTAAGTGATGGAAGTCACGAGAAAGGTGACTATAAGTTACTCTTTTCTAAATTGAAGGTGTGGGAAGAGCCGCGAGGGTTTTGAGTAGCTTGTGAGATAGACCACGAGGCTGAGGTCAACTAAGGTTCGATGGAGAAAGTAAATTTGAAACTGCCTCCCTCCGGATTGGGGATTTCGTGAGAAAACCTTAAAAGTTTTGGGTGCACTGAAGAAAGAAAGTGACCCTGGCAGTTATTAGCCTTAAGAGGCTGTTGATGATTGGTGAAATGTCACCAAATGAAGAGTTTTCCTTGAAGGCATGGTACCTGTCTGGATCGCCTTCATTGAGTTGTTTAATGAAAGTACCTTCCTAGGATTGCTTGAGAGCAAAGGTTGTGTGGATCCTAATAATCTTGCAAGGATCTGAGGACGATTGACCAATGTGAGATAAAGTTCTCAAAGTCGTTTAAGCATATGTTAAAGGTGGTCAAGGATCCTTTGAATAAGAGACGAAGTCCTTGAGTAGATTTGAATTTGGAAGCCTTGTGGCTAGTTGTTATTTTTGAATCTGAGGAATTGTAATGGATTTCAATTAAGGGAGCGGATGATTGGAGAACATATGAATAAGAGAACTCATGCTCATGGATTACGAGCAAAGAAATGTTCATTATGGAACAGGGAATGTGCCTGCGAGAAACGGCTATTACCTTGGCGTAAGGCTCGTAATGAGAGATTAATGTTTTGTTTCTTCCGTCGTGACGAAAGTTAAGGAAGAAGTTATGTCAACTGTTTGATCTTGTTGAATAAAATAGGATTGATTAAGGATGAACCGGGACCACTAGAAGTGACATTGTGTGTTATTACCCTAAAGAGTAGGGTGTCATTCTTAAAGGGCGATTGGACCATGAGATGGTCTTTGAGGGAAAGGAAAGTGAATGGACTTGATAGTCCTGGCTGTCCGTGATTTTATTGAATGGTTGAGTAAGCGAAAAGAACTTTTAGAGTGTAATTACAAAATGACTTGAGAAAGTCAGATTGCATGTTCAAAGTGTGGATTTATGGTGATTAAGGAGGAACCTCGACTCCTTGGAACCTTGTCACCTGAGGTGATTGACTCTCTAGAAGAAGAATGTTGAGTATGGTGGCATCTAAATCCTGAAGTACAAACACTACAGTTGACATAGACTCCAAGATTGACGTCCTATGGAATGGGAAGGACGAGAGGGATTCGAAGTAAGAGAATACCACTGAAGTATATAGTTTCTTTCATGGGGAAAGAGACCCTAGCATGGAAGGAAGAGAAAATACTAACTGTCTTAATATTATGATTGAGCTTCTGAACTGAGAAAAAGACACAAAACTTGGATGATTCCTGAAATTGAAGTCCGAGAAACTGTCCTGTAGACAGCGTTGAATTCCAGGATATGTTGATGTCCGGTTGAATGGATGAAATCGAGATGGGGTCGCATTAGTTGGTTGTGGAACCAAGAGGTCAAGGCACTAATGCTTCATGAGGAAAGAATGACAAAAAAGGAACAAAATGTTGTATGGTCCAAGTGGAGACCCTTAATAACAGAGGGCCAAGGTTTGAGCTCTTAAGTGAGATGTAGGAAGGACAATTTGAACGGTTTTACGCCTAGTGACAAGAAACTGATGATAGTCAGCTTGAGTATCCAATGAATAATTGGATTGGTTGTTACCGTATTGAGAAACGATGAATGGACTCATTTATGGAGTCATAAGAAACATGAACAGCTTTTAAGAGTATCCTTTGGACTCTAAGGAGATGCTCGTTGTATGCTAAATGGGAAGAGCACGAGCTGTGGACCTAATGAGGTAAAATTCCTCAATCGTGAAATTTGTGGGAAATGAAATCCCTATGGAGCCTTTGAGGATTGGAATAAGTGATGAATCGACTAGGGTCGATGTGAGTTGCCAAAACTTGAAGTTTCTTGGGATTGATGGATTGTTATAGACGGATCGTGAGAGGACTCCCCACGAGAGCTGTCCCATTGATGAAATGGGCTAAAGACGAGATGTAACGCGACTAGATGAATGAACGTGAAAAGAGTCTTTGAGGACTTGAGTCAAGTTGATGACTAAGCTGTTAATGGCGTTATTGTTTGAATCAAAGGGATCCAAAGAATCATAATGACGTGATGTGGAAGGGAGAAATTAAGGCGTAACAAGGCAATCTGAAGTGGGTTGTGCGAATGCGCTGTGACAATAAGACCTTATGAGTTGGAATGCTCAGTGTATGATTGGAGTTGGTTTGCTAATGTCCTCGCGACAAAGTTTGGGAAACATTATTGGTTGGAAGGAGATTTTGAGTCTCTATCTACCACAAGAAAATAGGGTAGTAGTTTCCCGAGAGGAATCGAATGAGAGGCAACGCTGATGTATGAAATTGCTTATGGATATGAGAGCGTTGCTCGTATAAAGAAAAACTTCAACGTTAAGTGAACTATAACAGGTTGAGAGCACTGACTGCCTAAAGGGAATTGAAGGAAAGTCACGTAGAACGAAGGGATTACCCAAGTATTATTGATGCGATACCCATATCGCTAAGGAAGGGTGGATTAATTAGCGGATGCTTATAATTGAGAATTGAGCAATGTGTAATTGGTGATGGAGGGATAGATCTTCCCTCGAGAAATAAGAGATTCAACTTCTAAATTGGAAGTTTGCCAATTGACTAGTTTAATGGCTACCTGAAGCATCAAGCCTGAAAGTTAGAAAGGAAGTTGAGATGTTAAGGTGAACAAACCCTGATATCTAAGGGATTAAGGAGGTGAGTAGAGTAGAGAGAAAATCCAGCCTTCTGGATGCTTGGGAAGGAAACTTTGAAGTCGAGAATAGAACCCTTGAGGTCTCATGGACGAAAGTATGAGTCCAATATTGAAGATGAACTTAAAGAAATGACCTCGTTGGAAATTCGAAGGGAGAATTATGGTGTCCCATGGGGTGGCACAAAGGTGTGCCAAGATTTGCCTTAATACTATCGATGGTTTGGATTGTAAATTTGGGTCAGTCCAACATGTGGTCAAGTATTAGATATATCGACAAGAAAGAGACATGATGTTGGAGGCCGATAGATTACTATGATCATTTGAAATTTTTGAAAGGAATCGAGAGTGAATTACTACGAAAGTAACCATGAATAAAGCCTTGAATCTCTGATGGTACGAAAGGACGTTTGAAGTGGGTGATACGCCAAATGGTATGAACACCAAAGAGTGCATTCTTGCGATAGGTTAGTGATGATGGTGATGGGCATGGAGCTTGAGTTAATACGATGCTCTGAAAAGGGGTCTTCAGTCAAGAAAGCTATGGAAGTGTCAAGTGATGAAAAGAGTGACTTTGAAAAGCAAGGAGGCGATAAGGTGCCGATACCCCAAAAGACTGGATGGTTAGAGGGTTGCAAATTTCGAGGACGAAATTTCTTTAAGGGGGGAAGAGTTGTGACATTCTGAAATTCGACCCACTTTTCGGGATTTATGAATGAATGGATATCTTGTCGTTGCACTCTAGACTAATTTTACTTGGAACTGATCACTCTCGAGATGACCGACCGCAAGGGAATGGCTAACTAGGAATTTAAGTACGTGGACCTATCGCGGGTCGATACACGTAACTCCTAAAAACCGCCCGTCAGTCTGAGATATTTTAAAGTCGCAATCGACTGGTTTAGACCGCGAATTAGACTCTGGGACTGAGCGTCGAATTTTCAAGAGTTTCATAGCTATTGATTTGGACGTCGCCTCATTGAGGTTCAGTGTTCGTTGGCCAGCTATACTGATCATCCGAACTAAAATTTCCGGCTTGTCCTAAAGTTGCAGATTGTCGATTTTTGTTTCGCGGTATTCATTTGTAAGAGCCAAATACCTTGATGGGAATTTGAACTTTTGAAAACCTCTTCAACCACCCCAAGTCACTTCTTGAACCCCACTACCAACTCTCACCCACTCCCACTCAAGCTAAGCCTAAGATCAAGTGAAGTGTGTTCTTGCCCTTTCTCTCTCTCTCTCTCTCTTTCTCTCTCTTCCTCCATTCGGCCGGCCAAATCTCCCTAAAACCTGAGAGGCCGTTTTCCCATTTTTCTGCGCACGTCCAACTTGGAATCGCTCGTTCGAGCTCGTTCGGAGGGCGAATCGAGCTCCGTTTTCGCTTATACGACCATAAGATCAAGGGCTACGATGATATGAAGCCTGATCATCGAATAAACTGTTGGAATTTTGTGGAACTGAGCTGCACGGAGGCTGATCGTGGAAGACTCGACGTGTTCCCCTTCGATTCAAGCTTAATCTCAAGTAAGCAAACCCCATAATCCTTGTGTAAGCTAATGTAGTACTAATGAGCATGTTTAGGAGTGAAATTAGTGAATTTTTGGGCGTCGGGTTACTGTTCATCGAAGGAATCCGAGAATGGGAAAAGTTGGTTTGATGATCTTGGGAGCTTGAAAAGCGATTTTGGATGTTAGAAATGGTTAGTTAGGTCCATTAGAGGTTGATGTACATAGTTATGAAGTTTCGGAGCACTATTCATTGAAGAAGTTCACTATTCATCAAAGATTTACATTGTTCATCGAAGATTTGCACTGTTCATGGGCTGATCCGAATTTGAAGTGAGATCTAAGATGATCTTGGGGACTTGTCTTGTGGTTTAGAGTAGTTGGATGATCAATTGGAAGGTTCGGAAATACTTAGATCGATTCGTGTTTGCAAATAGCTTAATTTGAGCTAGTTGGAGTAATTTTTGTGCACGTGTGAAGTAGGGGCTGATTTGATTGTGAACTTGCGCCAATGATTAAATTGATGGGTTGGCAATGTGCTCGTGTGTATGTGTATTCGGCCATGTAGCTCGGATGTGCCAATTGTGGCTTGATTGCTTTTTTTTGCTTAATAAGCATCTGGAATGAGATTGGTGCAATCATGGAACTTATGCCATGCTTAGCTTTTGAGTAATTAGCTGAATAGCCGGCATATTTTGATTATATGAATTATTGCCTTTACGCGTGTTTACGCGAGGTTGCTTGAATCGTCGAGTTTTGTAATATGGATATGCTTGCTTGAAACCCTGAGGCGCCTATATGACGCGGGGAATGTGAAAGTCTTAAACCCTGAGGCGCCTATATGACGCGGGGAATGTGAAAGTCTTAAACCCTGAGGCGCCTATATGACGCGGGGAATGTGAAAGTCTTAAACCCTGAGGCGCCTATATGACGCGGGGAATATGAAAGTCTTAAACCCTGAAGCGCCTATATGACGCGAGGAATGTGAGTATTATACCCTGAGGCGTTATTACACGGGGTGTTGAACCAATCCTCTGGCGTTATTACGCGGGATGTGGCGCCTGACGACGCATTGTATCGCCCATGAACCTGATGCGCTAAACGCGGGTCATTATTCATCCAGATTTTATATATATATATGAACTCGTTGCTATGCATAGATGAGTACATCGGAATTGAGCTGTATGCTGGACTGATTGACTTGTTAGTTTTTGAATTGCTCTAGATGAAACGCTTAACTTTGGGGTGTTTAGTGGGCATGCATTCTATTGTCTGATGTGGCTGAGCTAGTAGTCTGGTTGGGTTCGAAACTGCATGTTAGGTTAGCTTGAAGGTACCGTTATCCTAAGCGAGGCTTAGGGGTGAGCTTATTGAGATTTATATCTCACCCCGATAGGGATTAACATTTTTCAGGTATCAGGCGATGGAACACCAAGTTTGCCAAGGATTGACGTTCGAGAAATTAGTTGGTCGAATGAATATAACACATTATGTGGTTTTATGGATTTTGTTGGGTTTTGTGGATTAAGATTGAACCATTGATATTTGACCGTTGTATCAATTGAAGTGTATCATACAGATATGTGATGTATACCACTCCTGTCCTAAGTCATTTGTTTGTATTGATGTATGGAGATGTTTACTCGCTTCCGCCTGTCTTATGGATTTTCGAAATTGTGGGCCGAAGGATCCGGGAAGCCAATCTAAAATAGAAACGGCCAGTTGGGATGTGCACGAGCTCGCCGGGTTCGGAGCGTGACAGTAAGGGATGCTCTCTAACCGGTGTTCCCTCCACAATTGCATAACCTTTAATGAACAAGAACCAGTAATGAGATATACAGACATCGTAAGCAAACAAAGTGTTCGTTCATCAAAACCACAGGAAAACAATGCCTTTCCTCTCATTGAAACAAAATATATCAAGTGTATCATTTCTTCTGCATCATACAACTAAGACCCATAGGTGATCACATCAACTCACGCTACTAATTACCATTTGAAATCTAAAATTTTCCCATTTGAGAGACGGTTCGAAGACCCAACACTTCGAAACCAAACAAACAGATCGTCATGTTCTAACTATAATAATCACTATGTATGCCAAAATGAAGCTACAATCTCCACAGGATAACGTAATCGTACCAAAATATACAGAACATCAGGACAAAGAAATAGGATTCAATATTCCAATTCCATCCTGAGGCGATCCTTAACATGCTCACAAAAAGAATTCGGGAAACCAAACTCGAAACCTAAAATGCGTTTCTAATTCTTTAAGCAAACAATGACACCAAAAGATATATAGAGAAATATAAATATGCAGACACAATCAAATTCAGGCAACTACAGCTACTCGAGACAAACTTTTCTGCCTCAACAAACACGTGACACGCACAGGATGTTGGACCCTGTGAATTTAATGCTGAATAAGAGGACGAGTAAGGGACTTACACCATTGTCAAACTTTGCATCACCAGCAAAGGAAGCTCCATCGTAATACCTAAGCTTCACACGGTTCCAATTGTAAAAATCTATTTCAACTTGAAGTTACTAAAAAATATATAAAACTAAAACATGCATGGCATCCTCAATAAATGCAGGAATAAAGCACATTGCAATAGGAAAATATCAAATAAATCTCCACATTCCCGCGAAAGATTTCTGAGTTTCTTTCTTAACAAAAAAGCGCTCATATGTCCCTCAACTAAATTTTTGTCTCGATTAGCTCTAGTTGTCGGAGGGAAAACCATCCTCAAAACCCATGTATTCCAAAGCAATTAACTTAACACCTAGAAATAGAACATTGAGAAAGACCAAGAAATTTAAAATGTTGGCATCCCAATCAAATTAAGACCAAACGATGACAAGACAACCGCAAATGTAGAACAAGAATTAGCGCGTCCACAAGAACCGAAGTACAATTTCAGAGACACAATTGGCACCTGCGATAGCAAATCCATCTAATTTCCTAATCAATGCAAGAACTAAAGAAGGTGTGAGGTTAATCAGCTCGTGAACCGATGCCGACGATCTTGAATCCTGAATCAGCCAGCAATCTGGAAGGAGAAGAAAGATCAAGGCGATAGAACAACTGCAAGAGATTTTACCTCGTCGCCGGCGTGGTGGGTGCCGGTCGTCGATTCGATCAGACCCGATTTTTATATTGAGATGATTCGGAGCTGCGACGAACCGCAGAGGAGGAGGCGCCAGTGATTCGAAGCTGCGAGCGGCGACGGAATTCACGAGCGAGGAGATCCGGAGCTGCGAGGGAGCCGCGACGAGATTTCAAGCGCAAGGCCGCCGCGACGCGTCGGAGTCGGAGTCGGAGGAGATTTGATTCGGAGCTGCGACGAGCTGCGGAGGAGGAGGCGCCAGTGATTCGAAGCTGCGAGCGGCAACGGAATTTCACGAGCGAGGGAGCAGCGACGGGATTTCAAGCGCAAGGCCGCCACGACGCGTCGGAGTCGGAGGAGTTCCGCAAGGCCGCCGCGACGCGTCGGAGTCGGAGTCGGAGGAGATCTGTTTGTGACGGGATTTCAATAGAGAGAGAGAGAGAGAGGATTCAGAGAGAATTGGAGCGTCGGAGTCGAAGTTTTTCATTTCAACTTTAAAAAAAAAAACCATTTTGCCGCTCAAAAATTGAGGCAGCTCACTCGGATGACGCGGCGCGCTTTGGGGCGTCGGATTCAAATGGACGGTGTGATTTAAAAGTATGTCACCCCTGCCTTGATTCCACTAGGGCAGGGGATCCGGATCCTGAAGAGCATTAAATGCAAAAGACAGCTCAATGTTTTCCCTATTAGGTGCTGATAATATTCTCTCTCTCTCTCTCATGTGCGCATGCTCACATGCGTGAAGGTTTCATATCGTGCATTTCATCTATAACTTGAATAAACTCATATGTTTGTAGCAAAGGGTCTGTTGATTTTTCCTTTTTTTCAGTAAGTCCATTATTTTTTCACAAAGCTATTGGGATTAGGATTTTATTTTTATTTTTTTTAGTTAAGATTTGGAAAGGCCATTATTCATTTGACGTTCCACTTTTATGGTCTTTAAACTTTTGGCTTAACCTGATAATTATTGCTTGATGTACAAAGCTGCCAGTTTCGTGGGAGCACGTGGGTCTTCACGCAGCCCGGCGGAAGCAGGCACCGCAACAAGCGCCCGAGGTTGCTATGCATTAGCTTCTTCTTGATCTTCCAAGGGCCCTCATAGAGTGCCAACTTCGTGGAGATGCTCGCATAGCACTTCTCCTCCTTGTTTCTTGGAATGAGCCGCTTGTTGTTGTTTGGGACAACGCTACCTGATGATCTCTTCCTCTCTGCACAAATAACAATTGTGGTACCACATTTGTTCTGTAAAGCATGAGTATGACACACCTTTAGACTAATCACGCAACTGTGAAGAACTTTTATTAACAGATGTTGGGCAAAAGGTATCATTGGAGAAGGTGTGAAATCCTTTTGCAAGAATTTGACTCATCATGACACTTATCACTTATGAGATCATGAGAAGATACAGAGAGAACTTAGGCCTTCCTAAATGCATATCATTCCAATCATTAGAATGTTTAAAAAGAGCATGTCAATGATTGGAATGATATGCTAAAAATTCATTGATGCGATGAGGAATCTTTCTCTGATTCATGGCTGCTCAAGCCTGAAGGACCATCAATCGAGGATTATTGGGTAAGCAAAAGGGCGGGAAAGTGGGTCTGTATTTGTGCCACATTTGTTCTGTAAATAGTATGTTTATCATCATGAATTTAATAGTAAATTTCTGTTATTTCCACTTTACTCTCAAGAAATTTTCGTAATTCCTGTTTTACCATCTTCTCTTTTCAGTTTGCCAAAAGGCCCAGAGAGTGGGGGGCATGGTTGTGGCAATCTGGCAAGTCTCCCATGGGGTTGCCCGACCTGGACGCAGCCTCGCTAAGGTGGCCAGTGTCCCTTGACCCAGGAGAGACTGGTCTTGCCTGGTGAGCCTCGCCAGAAGCGGCACCACACCGGGTCATGCAGCCAAGGGGGCCGTACCTAGGCAGGCCTCGCCGGTGGTCGCGCAACCCCTGCCGCCTAGTTGGTGGTGGATACAGGGCATTTACATTTTACGCTGCACTAATTTTTTATCTTCTCAGATTTCAGAAGAAGATAGTTTCTCCAAGTGCAAACCGCTCCTTGGCGGCCAACACCTCCATGTAAATACAAGCGATGATTCCTCGGCGAGAGAAAGCCAATGGAGGGGTCAAAAAGGAGGGAAAAAGAAAAGATCGCTTCGTACTAAATGGGAAAACATTGGCAGGGCTCATATGTAGGAGAGCTTACGGTAGCTGTACATTTTCCTACCACTGTCTCTAACAAGTTGATCCAACTATTGTTGGCTAAGACCCAAATGCTGCAAAAAAACAGAGCAAAAGCTCTACGCAATCCTTTCACGACAATTAGCCGGATTGACTGTAATTTACCTATTCTATATTCTACAGCGCTTGTTGCGTTAGAGGGGAGTTTGCTGTAAGAATGCTAAAATAGCTATGACAGATACGGCGACGACCGTGGTCACGGGGGCAAGTGCCGTTCCGGCGTCACTTCCGTATGTGGCACCATAGTTGATGCCGTTGGTGGGATATCCCCAAATGCTGGTTCCGGGCACGGTTCCGCTTGATCCCTGTCCTGGGTAGCAATAGCTTCCATCTCCGCCACTCGTCCCGGGATTCGTCATGGTCCCGCCGCTTGACCCAGGAGTGGTAGGGTTCGTCACAACCCCCCCGCCGGGAGTGGTGGGGTTTGTCACGACCCCCCCGCCGCTTGACCCGGGAGTGGTGGGGTTCGTCACTACCCCCCCGCCGCTTGACCCCGGAGGGGGATTCGTCACCGTCCCGGCACCGCTCCTGCCGAGTAGACAGAAGAAACATAAACCAGCGAAGGAAAACTAAAATGACAATAATAGCTCTAGTTGTACAACTACTAAATGTTGAACCAGACACCGAGATTTACCTCTGTGCAATTAAGACACCAGCACCCACGGTGAGCTGATCGATGAAGTTTGCCGACAGTGGCGACATGCTAGAGGCCTCAGCATACTGGGGGCTGATGTCTGCACCGGAGGTCACAAAGAAGGCGCCGTTCACCATCAGATCGCCTTCCGATCTCCAATTCCATTTCCTCCACTCGCTCTCATCTGTGTCCATTCGTTTCGTCACCTATTTCCTCCAATATATGTAAGTAATAATCGGGCGTAACGCAGCAAACATATCGATCATCTGGGCTTCTTCTACTGAACTCAACGTATCGACAGTTCAAAGCAACTACCAGAATTTTTATTTTTTTTTTGGTCAAAAAGCACACTACCAGATTTATTACAATAAAATACATGATGTTTCCTTAAATTTTACAAACATGAAAGTAGCACCCGGTAAAAGCTCATGTGCCACAACCTGTTTCACTAACTAACCAGATTGAAGGAGGCTAATTATGCAGGTGCTGTATGATTGAATTTCACAAAATAATCTCCACAGAATCAATTAATGCAGATCATATGTTTTTAAGTTTACCTGCTTGTTGTTACCGTCCTGCGGCGCGATATACCGATTCCCCTGACTATTAATGGTCGGACCGGAGCTCCCTCCGACAGCATACATCCCCCACTGCGTGTAGTCATTGTTCACAACATGAAAGTACCCGAAGCGGCACCGTGGCATCCTCTCCTTTAGGTCTTCGCCAAAGTGGTTGAACGCAACGGTCACTTGCATCCCCGAGTCGGCCGTGAAATCGTCACTGTGGCCCAACAGCATCACCTTATCGTGGTGGGTGAATACGTTGTTGGATATCGTGACTGCTGTAGATCCTTCAGTGACATCGATCAGACCGTCCGTGCAATAGGACAGGGCACAGTGGTCGATCCAGACATTCGACGATGCGAAGACGGATATTCCGTCGCCGTCCGATTTCCCCCTTGCAGAGACTTGCGTCGGGCTGATCCGGATCTTGGCATCGTCGGAAGGCTTGCAGTGGTGAATGTGCACATTGTGGACGATGATGTTGGTGACGGCATCAATGATCAAGCAACCGCGACCCGTTATCTCCACATTGGCGCCTCGCCCGTCGATGGTCTTGAAACTGCTGATCAGAAGCTCATACTTGAGATTGATTACCATATTACCTATGCGGGAAAAAGGAAAAATGTTGTACCAGTTTAGCAGGTAAAGTACTACTTGATCTGAACATAGAAAACAGAGCACGTTATCGACAATTCCGCAGAAGCATGCACTTGAAACATGTATAAATGACATGGGTAAGCTCGATTGTGGATGACATTCCCAGTTCATTACCAGAGAAGATGATCCAGAGGGGTCCGGCTAGGACAACACCGTACCGGAGCGTGCCGGGGAGCGGGTTCTCTGGGTCCGGGTCGGACGGGTCTGTCACAATGTAGACGTTGCCACCCCTGCCGCCGAGTGCCTCGCGGCCGAACCCGATCGCGCAGTCGGCTAGGTGCTCACGGTTCGACTCCCAGTTCGGGTCGCACCGCCAGCAGTCGTCGATCGGATTGCCCGTCAAGCACTGGTCCTTTACGTGGACCGCAAGGAGCTCCCTTCTGGCGACGGATTCGTTCACCCTCCTGCAAGACAATTGCTGCCTTCACATTCCAAGGACTGATTCGAAATCTAATCTCCTTTGCTAAGTGCAAATTTGAAATGCAGCAAAATTATTACTGCCGGATGAAAGTATTTTATGCAGAGTGATATTTCGTCACGTTAGCGCGCCAAAACTTAAGAGTACTCTGCTCAGCTTTTGCCAAGTGAGCAATGTCACGAGCCGCCACGTGTTTCCCGCCCATCGACACCTGTCGTGTGATAATCCCACAAACGTGGTACCTAGAATGCACCCAAAATTCGAAAGGAAAACAAAAACAAGATGGGAAATTTGCTGGTTGGTTTTACCAGCCACTTGTTTCTTTTTTCTTGCTTCAGTTTCTGTCCGCACTTCAGAGAGAAACTAATTTACCTGTTCACATCGTGGACGACAGCTTCTGGCTTGGGATGCTGATGCGGGTGGACCAAGACTTTAGAAGAAGGAGAAGAAGAAGTTGCATTGAGATTGAGTGCGTGGAGAGAGAAGGAACAGCATAAAAGGACAATGCAGGGCCAAGTAATCCTCAGCATCATCCTCGGAGGGACAACAACTGCTCCTTGACTCCCTCCCACTCACTCTGTCCTTTCGTGTTTCTTCTTCCCTTCCAGGAAAAGACTCAGATAACCAGTCAAGTGAAGGAAGGTTGAGGTGTAGCTTGCCACGAGAGTGATTAACGCCATATATAACGAGTGAAAAAGAGGGTTACTGAGTAAAGTGTTTGTTATTTTTTTCTATATTTTCATACCCTTTTTTGGCTTTATTTCAGGGGAGAGGAGAGGGAGATAGAATCTTTTCCTGGAAATCGAAGCATTGTATATTCTTGTTTTGGTGATCAGGAGAAGATAGATTGCTTTTTATTTCCCCTGTTTTGATTGAGCCTGAGGAAACTTTGCAGGACTGAGAAAAGAAAGGAAATCTCTCAGTTTTCTCTTTTGTATATATTATGACTTTGATTCAGTTTCCTAATTCTTTTTAGGCTGGCCATCTGCCGCTGAACTTGCTCACGCCCTCTGCAAAAATTGCATCTTCCTTTCCTTCACAGGGCAATAAGGAAGAATCCATCTAGGGTTTTTTTCTATTGTTTGCTCTCTCTCTCTCTCTCTCCACACACACACACACACACACACACATATATATAATGGATAAGATACCCAATTCCTAATAAGAAAGATCTTCTTAATAGGTTACATAATTCGAAAATCTTATATATATATGTGTGTGTAGAGAGAGAGAGAGAGAGAGATATATATATATATATATATATATATATATATATATATATATATATATATATATATATATGATATATGCTTTGTTTCAACTCATAAACTTTGCTTTAGGGAAAATATCAGTTGCATCCCACCTAGGATGAGAAAACAAGAAGAAGAGATAATAAAAAGAGTTAAAGGATTCGCGAATAAGCTTATCAGACTTTTTGGTCCACGAAGATAACCTTGTCAAAAAGAAGAAAAAGAAAAAGAAAATGTTTTTTATGGTGCTTTTTAAAGAAAAAGTTGAGTTTTTGTTGATGGGTATCAAAAATACACTCTAGATAATTAAGATTCTCCCTTCTATTTTTGTCTGACTTTGTTGCCTTGTCTGACTTTATTCGATGGAAACTAGGAGTCATGTTGATATATGTTTGTCGTTCTAGAGGTTTTTTTTTTTTTTTTTTCAGGTGCCAATGAAATATAGGTATAGAGAATACTTGAATTAGATCCTATCTATACTAGTAAATGTGCACAAGCGTTGGATATGTCCACGATATGGTAGAACTGATTATCTTCAATTTGAAAAAAAAAATTATTAAACAACACCACGGGTATATAGATTAAAAGAAGTTGAGCGTTTCTTATGGAAAATTATCCAAAAAGTCATAAACATATTGCACTTTCGCCAATTCCGCACTAAACCTTTTTAATTTTGCCAATTCAGTCCTAAACCTTTTCACGTTTTACCAATTGAGTTCATCCGGTCAATTTTGGCAGGAAATCACTGACGTGAACGCCAACCGTCCTACATGGCACCGCCGGCGCTGGCTTAGACAATTTTAAATAACATTTTAATAATATTTTTGAATTAAAATTTTCTTTTTGATATTTTCTTTTCTTTTCTTCTTCATTTTTTGTTGTTGTGGCCGTTGAGGGTCGCAAAAAAAAAAAAAACAATTCGTAACTTTATTAAAATATCATTAAACATTATCCACGTCAGCGCCGGCAGGCATCCATGTCGGCGATTTTCGGCCAAGATTGGCTTATGAACTCAATTGGCAGAAAGATGATGCCTTGCATAAATAGCAAAGACAAAGTGGAATTAGGTTTTGCAGAAAGATGATGCCTTGCATAAATACAAATATACTAGAATTAGTATGCTTTTTGATATTGCCGGGCAATACGGGTGCTTTTAGGACATTATTTTAAGCATATTAGTACGGAGTAATTCGATTTTCAAAGCGGCAAATTGATATATATATATTCACAGAAAAATGATTGATATACTAAAAGTCGTAAAATTTCTTTAATTAATCATTTAATAAGTGATCCAATAGCACTCAAAAGATGAGATTCTATTGGTTTAAATTCCAATAAAGGTATGATCAACTTTGAAGACTTAAGGCAGCCACTGCGGGGCTCGAGCAAGGTCAGGTTCTTTTGTCCTCTTGGGATCGGAGATGGCCCCCAAAAATTTCAAACCTTGAAAGGAGAAAGGTCATGGGCTCGACTTTAGGAATCGCCTTTTGACATCGATATGAGTCCCATTTCCTCCTTTCTATCGTCTCAGGCTCCAATCTTTAATCTTGTAAAAATCCATGTCGACGCCACGACAGATTAAAGGGAGGGCAAAGCCCGTTTGATTGGTAATTCGTGAGACGATTCTGTACGAAAGTTTTGAAGAAATCTGAGTCACGATTCGCATCGATGACCTGGAGATTCTATCTCTCTTCCGCAGCCAATCATGGCATGTCCGAGGCTGTCAAGAAAACTTTTAAACCTATTGTAATTGTCTCAATTCAGTCATGAACCTTTTTTTTGGCCAATTTAGTCCTAAATATTTTGCATTTGTACCAATTCAGTCCTTCTGGCCAATTTTGACCGGAAATCGCTGACGTTGCAACTTGTAATATTATTTTAATATTTTTCATTTTATTTATTTATTTATTTTCATTTCTTTCTCTTTCTTTTTTTTCCCCCTTCCCCTTCTTCCTCAGTGACCGGCCAAAGGCAAGTCTCGCCATCGCTGGGCGAGGTCGGCCTCACCAGGTACGGTGAGGTCAAGCCTCGCCCGGTTTGGCGAGGGCGAGCTTCGAAGGCCCTCAGCGATTTTCAACCAAAATTAGCCCAAAGGATTGAATTGGCACAAATGTAAAAAATTAAGGATTGAATTGGCAAAAAAAAAAAAAGATTTAGAAATGAATTTGGACAATTGCAATAAGTTATGACTTTTTTTTGTCAATTATCCTTGAATCATGTCGTGGAGCACGATTCAAAACTCGTGCAGAAGTATCTAGTAGTGAATTTCTGAATCTTGTTTCTCCAAATGTCCGATCTTCGAATCTATCACTTGATTATGAATCGATGTTCATTTCTTGAAACTCACTCCAATTTAAGGAATAGAAAAATCTTATTAGTTTGTCATTTGTGATGGTTTCGGTAAAATTTAAGGAGGGTATATAAGTTTATATATAGTTCTCAAATTTGGTGTTTTCTTTTCAATTTCATCCTCCACTTTTGTTCTAAAAAAAAGAAATATGTGTACCAGAAGTTCTAAAACTGTCGAGAAAATGTAATAGGTTTAGTGATTTTTGGACAATTTTCCCAACAATCTGTAATCACGGAAACCTTTTTAATTGACCATAAATAACACTCTAACAGGTACATTGCCTTTTCAACTTTGTTTAGCATTCTTTGAGACAATATAGTCATCTAACTTACTTAATTTGTGATGTACAAGACCAACGGTATGACTTGTGAGGCCCTCTTTTAGGGGTTGTTCTCTCCGCCGCCACCCCGAAGCCTTCTCCATTGCCCTTGAGGGAGAGGGAGAGAGGGAGACTTGTCCCTCCCTCCCTCCCTCCCTCCTCTTCCCTCTTCCTCTCTATATTCCTACTTATTTCCCTTTCTCTACGTCTTTAAGAAATTTCAAGACTTCTTCATTGATTTTGTGGACGTCGTTCGGGCGCTCCGCAAGTCTATGAAGTTCCTTTCTCACTGCTTTCAATAGTGAGTTTATCTGAAAGTATTTTGATCAATTGTTGCTATTTTGTAGCTCTTTTCTCCCGATTTACTGTTAGATCTAAATTTGAGAATTCTTCTATCCCGATCTAGACATAAATCTGGGATTTACAAGACGTTATTTGTGCCTTTTCAACCTTTTAGTGTTGTTGTTGTGGTGATGGTATTGGGGACGCCGAACTTGGGCGCGCACCTCCTTTTTGCAAAACCGTAGTTTTTATAGAGGAAGATTTCGGCGTGTGCTCATCACCGATGATGATGCAAATTTCAGTGATAGGCCGCCGATTGTGCTATAAAGTTATGATAAATCCGTTCTTGTGGAAGGAAGGAGTTGCTGCAGATTATACCAAGTTGATTTATTTTTCAGATTTGCACCGGATTGTAACGCTTTGTGAGTGGTTTTATCTTGAAGTTATGTACTTATCTTTTAAGTGAAATGAAAATTTCCTTCTGACAAAAAAAAAAAACTTACTTAATTTGTGATTCGATCATTTCACCCCTTTCTACACCAACTTGTCGCTCCCATCTATAATTCACAAGAAATTCGGAAGCAAAATACACATGAGAGAGAGAGAGAGAGAGAGAGAGAGAGAGAGAGAGAGAGGAAACATCTTCTGAAATAGAAGGATCAAATCATGCAAATAAAAGATAATTCATCAGACTTAATTGCAACCCAAAAACGAAAACAAAAACAAAGAAAGGCTCCGTGGCCAAGTTGAATGAAAAATAATACAAAGTCAAGATTAGATTCAGACTTGATCCTCCAAATTCATGCAAAGAATATCCAGATCTAGGTCAGCTTCGCTCGAGCCTAGCAAGGGTCCCCGGCCCTCGCCTAGGGCCAACTAGGCCTCGCCCGTGGCCGACGAGGCCTCGCCCAGGATTGGCGAGGCGACGATAGGTGGCGGCAGCTACGCCTCACCGGCGAGGCCCTGCCCTACCTCGCTTTTTTTTTTCCCCAGTATTAGCTTTTTAATATTAAATTTTTATCCTTTTCTTAGTCTTTTGATTTGAGAAAAAAAAAAAAATGCCACGTAGGAGAGAAAAATTAATTTAAAATATCACGTTAGCATTTTCTGTTAGATAAATTGACGGTATTAATGGAAGGACTCGGATTGTCATAATTTGCCAAGTTTTAGGACTTGACTGAACATTTTGAAAGTTTTTAGGTCTCAATAGCACTTTCGCAACAATTATTTAGACTTCTGATGCACTTATCGCCAAAAAAAGAAAGTTTGAATGTTTGAATTTTTGGCGACTTGCGTTTGCCACCGCAAATTGGTGGCACTTTTAAAATACCGATAGGAAGTTTGATTGCATATGGAATACCAATCAGCGGTGTATCTTCAGTGACTTTCCGTTGAAGCGAACCGCTGGCTTGACAAATGCACGCATGAATAAACTTTTTGGAGGAAAAGTCCAATCTTTAATCGCCGCAATTCCCCTTTCTTTCTTTTTTGGCCCTTTTGAATATATATATTTGCTTTTGCTTTTGCTTTTGGTTTTGGAATCGGCGATGGATTAAAGCATAAGGAAAAGAGTATATTAATAAATAATAGAAAGAAACATTTGAGCCCAAAATGAAAAAAATTAAAGGTTAGTGTGACATCCCGCTGAGAGGGTGTGCACAACTCTTCGTCCCACATCGCTTAGGGGGGAATCCTGGGCTGACTTATATGGTGCTAGGTCCCCCTTAACTTGCTAGACGCGTTTTCTAGGGGCTGTATGGGCGACTCTCGAAAGAATAAAATCGTGAGGACTGTGTGTCCAAAGTGGATAATATCTTGCGAGTGATGGGCCTAGGTCGTTATAATTGGTATCAGAGCCGACTCCCGACAGCGTGTGAATCGCAATGAGCGCTTGCTGGTGTATGCGGTGCACAGTGGGGATGCTGACCGCAGTGAGCACTCGCTGGTGTATGCGGTGCACAGTGAGGACGCTGTGCCGCTGAGGTCGCTGGTGTATGCGGTGTACAGTGAGGACGCTGTGCCGCTGAGAGGGATAGTATGTGACATTCCGCCGAGGGGGTGTGCACAACTCTTCATCCCACATCGCTTAGAGGGGAGTCCTAGGCTGGCTTATATGGTGCTGGGTCCTCCTTAACTTGCTAGAAGCGTTTTCTGGGGGTTGTATGGGCGACTCTCGGAAGAACAAAATCGTGAGGACTGTGTGTCCAAAGCGGATAATATCTTGCAGGTGGTAGGCCCAGATCGTTATAGTTAGGAAATTATACTTGCGCACGAGTGCCAAGGCAGCTCCGTTTGTTTTGCAGAAAACAACTTTCAGGAAAACGATTTTGTGATGTCCCGAAATTTCAAGGCCTATTAAATGAATAATATTGGATTGTTGGAATTTAGTAACATTTATTAGACGCAGGAATTGTTCAATCTGGATGACGTGGATCGTCAATTGAAGTGTAGGTAATTGTAGTTCGATTAGATTAGTCGCGCCGTAATTTAGTTTCACCGAATTCCTTCGCGCCCGAGCCAACCCTGAACCAAATATTCTGAACCAGTCCTAAATCGTCAGATTACCGAAATACCCTCAGATATTATTCATATACGCCAGAAACAATTAATACCGAATGACCGTGGGCCCCGCCTCATTAATGGCAAGTCAAATTTTACTTTTTGACCTTGGTTATTTACCAAATTGCCATTTGACCATGGAAAAGATCAAAATGCCCTTGAAGACCATTTTCTCTCTCCTATCTCTCTCTCTCTTCCTTCTCTCTCTTTCCACGCACGGCAGCCCGTTCCCTTTGCTTTTCACGTTGCCATCACCATCTTCTTCATCATCCAATCTTCATCTTCGTCGTCGCCGTGGACCGCCGCCGCCCGTCGCTCGCGCTACCGCCGTCCACCGCGCCCAGCCTAGCCCGCCACCGCGTGCCGCGCCCAACCGAGCCTCCCGCCGTCCAAGCCGCCGCTGCCCAGCTGCTGTCCAAGCTCCGTCGTGCCTCGCCGTCGCTTGTTAAGCCCCGCCGGAGCTCTAGCCACCCCGCCGGACCTTGGCCGAAGCCCCGCCGTGCTTGCCGCCCGTCCGCCGTGTCCGTTTGTCGTCGTTTGGCCACCGTCTAGCCGCTGTCCAGCAGCCGTTCGTCGTCGTCCGGGTGTCTTCTTTGGAAACCGACACCGTGGTTGCGTCCGGATCGACGAGACGAGTCCGTAGGGACCACCGCAAGAAATTTCACCCCCGCCGCCGCCTCCCATCGCCGGTCGCCGCCGACCGTCGCCGTCAGTTAATTAGTGAGTTAACCCATAATCCCTGATTAGGCCATTAATTGCACTTATTAGGTTAATTAGTTAATTACTGTAATTAATTAGATAGTTACCGCAGTTAATAGATAGTTACCGTGGTTAGATAGTTAACTGTGGTTAGATTAAATAGTTAATATAGTTAGCGAATAGTTACTGTAGTAGATTAATTAACTGCTGTGGTTAGTTGGATTGACCGTGGTTAGGTGGAATAGTTACCATGGTTAATTGCCTGTTGTTGTGCCTAGTTTGTGGTGTCTAATCGTGGATCGGACTGAGTGTTGATTGCGCTTAAATGCTGAATGATCACACTAGTGTCGATAGGCCATGTTAAATTGAAATTGAATATTCGCGCGACCAATTGTAATTTTGAGCATGAAAATGGCCATGGGCCAGGTTTGAGCATGATGTGAGTGATTGCATCAAAAATGATATTTGGCTTGAGAGCCGGTGGAAAATGTGAGGTCACGCACGGTTTTAATTGTGTCACCCTAACGTAACTGGGGGCACGAGCGATACCCTTGTTGGCATGGGTCGCTGCCTAATAAGTCTGTGTGCCGGCGACGTGCCGTCCGGGATTCCACGGCTTATTGGTTGCTTGTCAGTCCGTGCCGGCGACGTATAGTCCGGATAACACGACTGATGAGATGTCGGTCGCAACTTGTGTTGGTCCGTAGTCCTTTATGGAATGATTCCTGGTATGCTCGCCTTAGGGAATTTGAGGGAGCTATCGGATGCCGTTGCTGTAACGTATTAGGACGACGTCCGGTTAATCCGGAAGAGTATTAGCAGCGAGGCTGTACTGTGGCAAGAGTGGGGTATCTCTTGGCCGTGATGACCGGAACACGTGTGTTGCATAGTGCATGAGTATTGCTGAGTGTTTTGGTTGAGTGACTGATTGTTGTTTATTTATTGGCATGATATATCTGTCGTATGGCTCAAGACGAGGTACGTTGCATGTGGTTGTTTTCCTAGATGTTGGGATTAGTTCGCTAGAATGGTTAGGCTATGAATCGACGTCCTAATCGGACTTAGGCGTTGATCCGCTGAGATTCATATCTCATACGCTTTGGCTGAACGCCTTTCAGGTCTTCGAGATGGCCATGCGTCGGGGTTGACCCGGTGTTGTTGGCCCGAGGGTTTTGAGCAGCTGTGGAGGAGTTTTAGAGGCCATTTTGTTTATAGTCGGTAGTGTAGCAGTAGTGTATCGGCTATAGTGCGCCCTGACCAGACCCGATATCTTTTTGTGGGTCTAAAGGATCGGTCCAAGAAGGACTTGTGTAATATGTTGTTTTTCCTGCGGACTAATCGGGATGTAAATAAAAGGTTGTTTGTTGTATCTCCTATTTGCCTATCCCTGTTGTTTGTTGCCTGGAATTGTATTCACTTCCGCATGTGCTTAATTATAGGATAAAAAAGAAATGGGTCGATGATTTACCTGGGACATCATCCTTTGACCTGACGTTTGGAAGGGATGGTCGCGCGCCCGGGGTTCGGGGTGTGTCAGATTTCCTGATTTTCCGGCTTTTGGTTCCAAAAAAATAAGCTAATCAAGGAAAATATTTTTCATCTATGCAAAAAACTCATTCAAAAGTGAGAAAAATATTTTCTTCATCTATCCTTCCTCCTCTCTTTCACATTTCATTTCTTTTTAATAATTTTTTAATTAATTAATAATTTTAAAAAAAATTAAAAAATTTATTTTTTATTTTTTATTTTTTCTCATTTTATTTTTTTTTAAGTTTTTTTCTTTTCCTATTTTTTTTTCCGTTCCCTTCTTATTCGACCGGTCATTGACCTCGCTTAAGGCCATCCCAAGCCTCGCTGGCGAGTTCGAGCCTCTCTGGCTTGTGGCAAGGCTCAAGCTCGCCTACGGCCGGTCACCGTGGCCGGCAATCGGCAGAAAATGTGAATCGAAAAAGAAGAAAAACATAAGAAATAAATTAAAAATTAAAAATTCTATTTAAAAAAAGATAAAAATGAAAAGATAAAATAAAAAATAAAAATTATTAAAATGAGTGCACGGAGGAAAATCAAATCGTATTTTTCATACCAAACGGTGGAAAATATTTTTCAATTCATTTTCAGGTGTCAACTAAATGCCGAAAAATATCGCAATTTTCCTGGAAAAAGGCTTCCTAAAAATATTTTCCAGAAACGCCACATTTTTCGCGAAACATTAGATATTTAGGTTCCGTTTGCTTCGTGCATGTTGTTTGGATGTATAAAGCTTGATTTACACTACTAATATGTCGAGCGACGAAAGTATGATTAGTACTAAGTCTGCTAAATGTGTTTGCTAAATGATAAAATAGAATCCTTTTGCTGTATCGGTTTAATATTGTTCAATTACTTTTTGAGCACTTATATGTTCTTCCTCTTGTTTAAATACCGATTTAGAGTGACATAATGGTTGGAGTAGGAAATTACAAATTCAATTTATGAAGCGTCGGTCTCCAGAAAAATAACTCCACCACAATGATGGTTGAAATGTCTCACGTCACTTGATTAGAAGGTTTATGTGCTATTTATATATATATGAGGTACCACATTGTTCGCGAAACAAACGGAGCCTAAGTATAATGCTTCGTGTATGTTGTTTGGATGTATAAAGCTTGATTTATACTACTAATATATAGAGCGACAAAAGTATGATTAGTACTAAGTCTGCTAAATGAGTATTGTAAATGATATGGCGAACAGCAAATGGATTTTTAAGTTAATGGTCCGATTTTAATACCCAATAGAATCCTTTTGCTGTATTGGTTTAATATTGTTCAAATATTTTTTGACCAAATATATGTTATTCCTCTTGTTTAAATCCTGATTTAGAGTGCAATAATGGTCGGAGTAGGAAATTACAAATTCAATTTACCAAGCGTCGGTGTCCAGAAAAATAACTCCACCATAATGACGGTTGAAATGTCTCACGTCACTTGATTATAAGGTTTATGTGCTATTTATATATATGAGGTTTCCCTTCATCTATTTGTTTAAGCTTTTGCATTGGATATTTTAAAATAGTATCAAAGCTAGATTCAGCACCAGTCATCAAAATTTTGAACATTTCTAAACTTAAATTTTCGGTTGGATTAACAATGATGATGACATCAAGAAATGCCACAAAGAGCAATCCATAAGGATTGATAGGATCTCTTTCGACTAGAAAGACTCAAGTCAATTGAAATGAACCCTCGTTTTGACAATTTCATTACCTAGATAACATCATAATCCAAACCCTTAAGTAGGTAGTGATCTGTTATAGGGTGGGCAAGTTCTCACCCTAAAATCGGGAACCACCCATGAAGGGCCGGTTCCACAAATTGAAAACCAAGAACCATCCATTGGTTCTTGGGCCCACTCGGGAACCGGACCATCGGGTGGGCCCATGGAACCGGGAACCACCCATGAAAGGCTGATTCCACAAGTTGAAAACCGAGAACCACCCATTGGTTCTTGGGCCCACCTGGGAATCGAACCACCGGGTGGTCTCATGGAATCGGCCATGCCTTCCAAGACTCCCTCGTCCGAATCGCAAATATGACTTAAACCTGAAAATATGCCTTAAACTTGAAATATGCATATTTCCAAGACCTGCAAGATATAAACACCTTTAAACCTGCAAGAGTAGCAAGATATAAACTTGCAAGTCCATTTCCAAAAATCTGGAAATGGACACCTTCATCACAACTTGAAGGTGAGAGCGACTGATAGAGGGTCGGCGGCTGGAGGTGAGAGGCGACCAAGAGCGATAGAGTTGAGACTTGAGAGGTTTTGAGAAAGAGGAGAGCAAGATGAGGTATCTGTGAACGTTTGCTCACTAAGCGAGATTGCCAAATTAGGGTTTATGAAATTTTAAACATAACAGTTAAAAATATGTATGTACCAGTCAGGTCCAGGTGAGCGGTTTCACACCTGAAACCAGGAACTGGACTCGTACTCACTGATCCAATAAATTGTGGCTGCCCAAAAACGGGCGGTACTAGGCGGTCCTGCAGTTCCCGGTTCTTTTGCACCCTCTACCCTTAAGTCCGTCAATCATTACAGATGCACACTAACCGTTCCGAGAATGTGTGAAAAAGAACCACGCCCGGTGGGCATGGCCTCCAATGTCATTCTGGATTAAAACAAAGAATCTATCGCTCGTAAATCAAATGCTTGACTATCGACAAATTAGTTGATCCCTTGTGAATTTGTTAATTCCACTGCACATAGAGGTGGACACAACCTTTATTGGGTCACATTTATTATTTTTGACCTAGTTGAATATTTCAAGTCGATTCGTTTTTCCGATATCTTCTGCAAAATTTTTGTGGGATGACTAATTCATTACGAGTCTACAAATCTCATGTAATATCAATATCAACAGCCCTTCAACGCATGAAATGATTAACCATGACCATAAGGTAGGAATTTTTCTTTTTCACTAGAGATCTTAGGACAATGTCAAGAAACATGTCAAAAACGAACTGAACCACCTTATAAATATAAATTATGAGAGAGAGAATAAACTAAGTCAATATGCAATTTTCCACTTCAACAGATCTCCATGAACGGGAGTAAGGATTTAGGTACTGGTTTATCATGCAAGTATTATTAAATTTCTAATTATAAAAATTGTGTTTGGACGAAAATGCCCCCGATCGTGGTACCGGCGGCGGAGATAGCATGAGCTTAGAGACTAAATTGGTCATTTCATGACATTGTTTGAGACGAAATCCACCGTGAAGACTCTTTTGATATCGAGGAAAATATGATGAAAAAAAGAAATTACTAAAATTCGCATCTAAAACCACAAATGGAAGGCATTTAACGCAGAATTTTCATTGGATGACTTTCCTTGACTTGACGACTTGACCAATTTGACCGCCCCAAAAATGTAGTCCATCAAAGACAATTAGGCAAAGTTCTATCCTTCCTCCGTTATTTTGCTCTTCATTAATTTCCAGAAGTATACTTTCCAAATGAAACTAATTTCCATAAATTCTCGTTGGCGCTAAAGAAAAAGGGTAAGAAATTCAATTAAACAGCACAATCAAGGGAAGAATGGATTATATTACTCCATTTGGCCGAGAAAAATCACTCTATAAGCCGAGAAAAATCACTCTATCTAGGATTAAATTGCAAGGCCGAGAAGTGCCCATGGAAATGGATTGGAGCTTGTGCTTTCCCAAGATCTGTTTGCTCTTGTTCCCGGTGTTGGCGTTGGTGCTCACGAATGGAGTCCAATCCCATGCACAAGTGAAGGTCTTTGACGTGAGAAGCTTCGGTGCCGTCGCCGATGGGAAGACCGACGATAGCAAGGTAAAGAATCGGGAAACCACCTCGCCGGATTCATCGATCCCGGTTATCATTTCGGGCACACGCAAGGAACAGATGGAATCGGCGCAGACGAGACTTGAAATGGCTTATTCGCCTCAAAATGCGATCAGACCCTCGAGTGCAAAGATTTACTTTTTTTTTTTTTTTTGAAGTGATTATAATTTTTTTCTTTTTCTAGGCATTTCTCGATGCGTGGAATCAAGCATGTCAATACAAAAGAGGAGTTAGGAGGAGATTGTTCGTCCCGGGAGGGACGTACATGGTTTTGCCGGTTTTGTTCAAGGGGCCATGCACCGGCCCCATCGTGTTCACGGTCAAAGGGGTGGTCAAAGCGCCCGTTGACAAGTCAACGTTCTCCTTGGACCATTGGATCACCTTCCAGTACCTCAGCCAGTTGTTGATCAACGGCGGTGGCACGTTCGATGGGCAGGGGCAGTATGCTTGGCCTGACAACAAATGCGCTTGCAAGTCTCTTCCAGTGGTAAGTCCTCTCCTAATTTGTTCTGTTTTTATTTTTTAAAATTAAAATTAAAAAATCAAAGAATTATAATAAGCTTTTTTATTAATAATTGTATAGGCAATTGCAGAAATTACGGGGCCTTTTTATTATTTATTGATTTAACACCCGATAATACATAACGTGTAAAGGCAAGTTTAAAGAACACCCATCAATCATATCTAACATAAAATTCATTTTCAAATAAGACGGTCCTACGTAATAAATTAAATATTTATATTTGCGCTCTTTTATTAACTTTAATTCCGATATTACTGGAAAATTTGTCGATTCTTGACTTTTATGCTCGAGCCAAGATCATTTCCATGTAGACATGATCGTGTTCAAGAGCCAAATATGTGTATATAGTACTTATCTAATTGCATGATAAATTTGGGACAAAATTTCTCATTTGTGATTACGGCGAGTCTCTAATTCATCTTTCTTTTCTAGTCATTGAGATTCAATTTCGTCAACAGCACATTGATCCGCTCGATTAGTTCGGTCAACAGCAAGAACTTCCACTTTGTCCTCTTCTCCTGCGATGCGCTCGAGTTTTCGGGTGTGCGGATAATTGCCCCCGGAGACAGCCCCAACACGGACGGGATCCACATAGGCTACTCGTCCCGCATCAAGATCGCCGACTCCTTGATCTCAACCGGGGACGACTGCGTCTCGATCGGGCCGGGGTCCAAGGACGTTGAGATCGTCGGCGTCCACTGCGGGCCGGGCCACGGGTTCAGTGTCGGGAGTCTCGGGAAGTACCCGAACGAGACGGGCGTCACCGGGCTGTCCGTGAGGGGCTGTACTATGGTTGGCACTCAGAATGGTGTGAGGATCAAAACGTGGGCTTCTGCCGTTAAAAGCAATGCCTACAATATCTCGTTTTCTGACATTACCATGAAGGATGTGCTAAGTCCCATTATTATTGACCAAGAGTACTGTCCCGGTGGTGGTTGTTCTAAGAAGGTACACTTCTGAAGTATTGCAATTAACCTTGAATTGGGTTGATTCTTGATTACATTTCTCATTTCCTATATACCTGATGAGCTCTCTCTCTCTCTAGCTGGGGTCGAATGTTCAGATCAAGGATGTTTCGTTCACGAAGATCCGGGGCACTTCGGCTTCGCAGGTGGCGGTCAACCTCGTATGCAGCCCGAATGTTCCTTGCCAGAACATCACTCTCGAAAACATCGACTTGGCTTACCCCGGCCGCGAAGGGCCTGTGAAATCGTACTGTGCTCATGTAAGAGGTGGCGCTCGCGGCGTACAAAGGCCGCAGTCTTGCATTTAGCACAGACAAATTTAGAAGCTAGCTTTTTCTTTTTTCCATCTCCTGACCGCCGCGACAAGCGAGAAAGGTCTAGTGTTTAGTCAAGAACGTTGCTGGGTCGAGTTGGATTGTTTTTCACTTAGTAGGATTGTTTTCCTTCAAATGTAAATCCTTCTGTTTGCTAGGGTAAGTGGTAATCAGAGAGAAAAAAATATGTTCGTTGATACTAATATTAACTCACGCCTTCATATATTAGCTTAAGCTTTTAGAACAGTTGGCAATGGTTCCACAAAATCTCACATGGTATCAGAGTATGATTCAAACCTTTCTAGGCCACGCTTAGTACTAGGTAGAAAGACCAGACTAAGCATGAGGGTTTCAGGCCACCCTTAGTACTAGGCTGGGGGATTGTCTGACATGTGAGTCACAATGTAATTGGTCGCATTTATTACTTTTTTTTTTTATCTAATCAAATATTTGAAACCGATTGTTTTCGTCATATCTTATGATTGCAAAATTAAGGTGAGATTTTATTTTTTTGTTCCAAAGAAATATTCCATTCATAATTTAGAATAATACTAGAGAGGTACATAAAATGTTTTCAAGTCTAGCAAATCTCAAATAACTCACCGTAAACGATCGGCAGCCAATCACTGGATTTAGTGATGAGCGAAGATACCAGTGAGCTTAGAGACTAAATTGGTCATTTCATGACATTGTTTGAGACAAAATTCACCGTATAGACTCTTTTGAGATTGAAGAAGATATGGTATATGTGATCTCGAATAAGTCAAAGTCCACGGGGCTCAACTATCTAAATAAGGATGCCTTAATCTTTTCCCTTGATTTTCTTAGGAAAAATCCCTAAGAAAATCAATTAAGGAGCACAATCAAGGAAAGTATTAATCCATTCCTATATTACTCCATTTTCTTGGAGGGGCACGAACCCTATAAGTAGGCCGAGAAAAATTACTCTATAAACCGAGAAAATCACTCTATCTAGTCTAAAATTGCAAGTCTAAGAAGTGCCCATGGAAATGGATTGGAGCTTGTGCTTTCATAAGATCTGTTTGCTCTTGCTCCCGGTGTTGGCATTGGTGATCACGAATGGAGTCCACTCCCATGCACAAGTGAAGGTCTTCGACGTGAGGAGCCTTGGCACCGCCGGCGACGGGAAGACCGACGATAGCAAGGTAAAGAATCGGGAAACTGCCTCGCCCAGTTCATCGATTGTCGTTATCATTTCACTGCCTGGGTAAACGCAAGGAATAGATGGAATTGGGTTGGGCGAGACTTGAATTGACTTATTCGCCTGAAAATAAGATCAGACCCGCAAGTGCAAAAGTCTATAAAAAGAAAGACAATTTTTGCAATTTCCAAAATGATATTATCATATTGATTAAAGGGCTTAACTTAATTTTTTTTTTCTTTCTTTTTCTAGGCATTTCTCGGTGCGTGGAACCAAGCGTGTCAATACAAAGGAGGAGTTAAGAGGAGATTGTTCGTCCCGCAAGGGACGTACATGGTTTGGCCCGTGGTGTTCAAGGGGCCATGCACCGGCCCCATCGAGTTCACGGTCAAAGGGGTGGTCAAAGCGCCTGTTGACAAGTCAACGTTCTCCTTGGACCATTGGATCACCTTCCAGTACGTCAGTGGGTTGTTGATCAACGGCGGTGGTACGTTCGATGGCCAGGGGCAGTATGCTTGGCCAGACAACAAATGCGCTTGCAAGTCTCTTCCAGTGGTAAGTTCTCTCCTACTTTGTTCTGTTTTGCCATATAGACTAGGGGTGAGAAAAAAAACCATGATCCAAGTAAACCGGACTGGACCATACCCAACCGGCTGATTTTGGATCGTAACCGGCGAGTACGGTTTGGTTCTCGGTTCCAATTTTCTAGAACCAGTAGGTACCGGTTTAGTTTCGGGTTTTGGGTGAGAACCATTCAACCGGCTCAACTGAACCTGTCCTTTATATAATATGAACGTTTCTAGGAGTGTAGGCTTGGGAATGCTCGAATTTGAGTTCGAGGGTTCTGAGTTTTGATTTAATTGAGGTTCGATTAGAGTTGTTGGTGGAGTTTTGGTTGATTTGCGAGAGGTAGGGGAAGCAGTCATGTTCTATGGTGCAGTAGCGCGGGATCCTTGGCTCAGTGTTGCCCAAATTGTGTGTCTTTCCTTGTGCCTGGTCTTTGAAAAGTTTCTTTATGGCGTGTGGGGTGAATTTGTGATTGTTATGGAGTGTGGATGAATGCCGGGGATGTTCCTCCCTTGTGCCTGGTCTTTGTGAAGCTTCTTTATGGCTTCCAAGGCCTTTGTGTACCTATTGCACGGTACATCAAAAGTTACAAAAAAAAAAAAAGTAAAACATAACTTCTTTATAGAAAATTTGGTAGACATTAGGACCATAACCTGGATCCAACCGGAACCGAACTGGACCGGTGGTGCGGCTCTCGGTTGGATCCATGGAACGAGCGGATGGATCATGGTTCGCATTTTGCGGAACCGGTCCCTATCGGGCGGTTCTTAGTTCTAGAGTGGGAACCATCCATCCTGGAACCGATCACCCCTAATATAGACATGATCATGTTCAATATTGTCGCTTAATTTTCTCAAAATAAGGTTTAATTTCCGTTTTGATAAGGTAGATTTATGTCGAATTGATTACACCAAGGTGTAAGAGACAAATATTTATCTATTGCATTTATCTAATTGCATGATAAATTAGGGTAAAAAAAAATTGTCATTTGTGATTAAACTTATGGTGAGTCTTCTTTTCTAGTCATTGAGATTCAATTTCGTCAACGACACGGTGATCCGCTCGATTAGTTCGGTCAACAGCAAGAACTTCCACTTTAACCTCTTCAAGTGCGACGATTTCGAATTTTATCGCGTCCGGATAATCGCCCCCGACGAGAGCCCCAACACGGACGGGATCCACATGGGCGAGTCATCCCGCATCAGGATCGCCGACTCCGTGATTGCGACTGGGGACGATTGCGTCTCGATCGGGCCAGGATCCAAGGACGTGGAGATCGTTGGTGTCCACTGTGGGCCGGGTCATGGGTTCAGCGTGGGGAGCCTCGGAAGGTACCCGAACGAGGCGGACGTGACCGGGCTGTCCGTGAGGGGTTGTACGATGGTCGGGACTCAGAATGGTGTGAGGATCAAGACGTGGGCTTCTACGCTCAAAAGCAATGTCTACAATATCTCGTTTTATGACATTACCATGAAGGAGGTGCTCAATCCCATTATCATTGACCAAGAGTACTGTCCCCGTGGTGGTTGTTCCAAGCAGGTACACTTCTGAAGTATTCCAGATAATCATGAATTGGGTTGATTCTTGATCAGATTTCTCATTTCATATGTTACTCTATCTGACCAATGCTATACCTGATTATCACTCTCTCTCACTCACACACACACACTCTCTCTCTCTATAGCCGGGGTCGCATGTTCAGATCAAGGACGTTTCGTTCATGAAGATCCGGGGCACTTCGACTTCGCATTTGGCGGTCAACCTCGTATGCAGCCCGAACTTCCCTTGCCAGAACATCAATCTTGAAAACATCGACTTGGCTTACACCGGCCGCAAAGGGCCTGTGAAATCGCACTGTGCTAATGTGAAAGGCAACGCTCGCGGTGTACAAAGTCCGTCGTCTTGCATTTAGCACGGACAAAATAAGAAGCTACCTCTTCTTTTTTTCTATCTCCCGACCTCCACCACGACAAGTGAGAAAGGTCTAGTGTTTAGTCAAGAACATTGCTGGGTCGAGTTTGATTGTTTTTTGTCGGTAGGATTGTTTTCCTTCAAACGTAAATCCTTCTGTCTGCTAGGGTAAGTTGGTAATCAGAGAGTGAAAAACACGCTCTTGGATATCTCCACTGGAAATGTAAAATCTGCTCGATCAAGCATGTTGGCTTTTCTTTGACCGAAGAATGTTATTTTGAACAACATCATCCTGATTGTTTTCATCATTGTGGTCTTACTTATAAGACTCTAGCATTTGCATAATTCTTATAGTGGTTGACTACTCTGACCAACATCATTGGTATTTATAAATGATAAAAGACTAGGGCCACTGAATTTGATAGTGATGGTTGATTGGACGATCCTGGCCTCGAGAAAACATCATTCATAGTATTAATGACTATCGGCTTGATCACTCAACGTAATTGGTCATATTTTTTCTTCTTCGAACAATCTCTTTACGGTGACCAATATGGTCAGATTCGTCGCTAACTACCTAGGTTGATCTTCTGTAGGGTGTCGTTGGATGTCGATGTTACCCCCTTATTTTGGCTCTGTTGATGCAGAAGCGGTTGAAGCTTAGACTGAGTCAACCTTTCACTAGGGCCATCACTGATTAAAGTGATCAGGCCCTGGATGATTCCTTGTTCTCGAATCTGATCAACAACCAAATATCATTCCCTAAATTTGGTCTTTAGTTTTTATCAAGAGGAGATGGATTTTTGTGGCAATTTTGGACAAGAGTGTTATCAATGGAGCACATGGAAAAGATATGATTCATCGGGCAGGGCACTCGTTACACCATTCATGCATGTCACTACTTAATCAACGAGGAAGTACGATGATATAAAAAAAAAATCGAAGTTTAATCAATGACCAAATGCAATGACATAAAGATACTGTTGGTAGTTTGTTTAAGAGGTGCCTTGTACCACATCGAAAAGATGTGAGTGCGCACGTGGACTAGATTTGGCACTAATCAATAATTACTATTGTGGCCTATTGAAACAATGCGACTGTTCACAAAGGGCTTTTACAACCTTTGAAGAGGTATGTTCGAATTGTGTTTGTTTGGACATAACTTCTTAACCTTTGAAAGATTGTGTCTGTTTGGACATAACTCCTTAGCCTTTGAAAGATCGTGTCTGTTCAAACATTTTCTCTATATTACTAAATGTGTCTTTCATTTTTTTTTCTTTCAAGAGAAATACAGCCACTCTTTTCAATTGTTTCCTAGAGAGATCCTAGAGAATTATCAGAATTGCTATCTTCTATTCTTACCGAGACTTTGTTGTATCCTGAAGGATATTTGCCAGAAACCATTAGCAACGTTGTGGGGCAAATAAATTCTTAAAGAGAGTGTTATCACGCCTCAAAGTCTGATTCTGTTGTTCACGCTAAATTTTCAAACAATTTTAAGAATTTATTCATGCGACAATGGAGTCAGAGTCAATATTGGAGGAATATGGGGATATACTGTTTAGGGCGTGGAATGCTTCGGAAGGAAATTTTGTGGATCATGGCAAGCAAAGTCTGGAGACAATTTGCCATCTGCTTGCCTACAAAATTAAGTTCCCTGAGAACTTCTAGAGGAAACGAGTGTGCATCTATGAATCGGACGTGTGGATTTTACGACGAAAGTAAACGCCGCTTCAGTGTTAGAGTTTGGAGGAGTTTTACTAATTGTTTCAACTTCCTTCCCGTAGCCGCAATCGTAGAGGACAAAATGCAATAGTCCTTTACTTCATTTCAGAATGTGAAGATTCGGGTCACTAGGCGCCTTCGATCTGCTTCGCCACCATTGCAGTTCTACTCGAATCGGTTCACTGAAGCATGCGCTTCTCTCGCCCCTGTTTGACTTTGTATCGTCTGCTGCTTTCGGTGATTCCAACCGCATGAACAGGAGAGCATCCAAGAGAGCATATTCACGGAAAATGGGAGGAAGCGAAATCTCCCTCTCATTCTCTAAAGTTGATTCTGCTTCGAGGGTTCAAAACACGCGTGCACAGAGATGGAGGGTCGAGCGAAGCACAATCTGAAGAGGAGACACGCCTATCCGACACGATGACGGAAAAAAAAAAGAAAAATCTTGTCTCTTGCAGTCGACTTTTGATTTTGGTATCTAAATTGCATTTCGTTGATTGCACAGGGAGAGAGAATATTTGTTGAGGAACTTGGCTAAGACCCAAGTTACTGTTGAGTCTACAACGAGAATGGCGAAATGGTCCCAGTTAGGGTTCACAGCACACCGTCCTGATCTCAACCCAGCACGATGAGACTGTGGCCAATGACGAAATTGTGGCGGATCTCAAGGAATATGTCATTCCAGGGAAGTACCTTGATGAGAGAACCATCTTCCACCTTAACCCATCAGGAAAATTTGTCATCGGTGGCCCTCTTGGCGATTCGGGAGCCCACCGGTTTTGGTGCTTTCTCAAGCAAGGACCCCCACCAAGGTCGACAGGAGAGGTGCTCTCTGGATGTCGGGGCCACAGCAAACCGCCGCTGTTCGTAGTCTTGCAGCCGCGCCACTATTGCTTTGTTCTTCTCCGTATCGCGACGGGGAGGCTAGAAGAAGTCAGATGGTGCTCGATTCTCTACTCTCGGTTCTGATATTCGTTGATGAGGACGAAGAATATGCTGTTGAAGAAGAGAACCACGATGAACTCACCCCAGTCGCCGATGGATTGAAGCCATCGATTTCGTTGGAATCTCCAGGCATTAGGTTCATACTTTTCGCGGATAAATCATGCGTAACACAATGTTGAGTTATGTTAACACTGCTTGTGTGAATAACTGGGAATCTGAGCATTTTCTGGATGATTTGGAATGTTGTTGTCGTTCCAGCGTTCGTTTTGGATTAAAAAAAAAAAAGAACAGTTTCCTTCGGGTCCATAGCTAGGTCTAATATTTGTCGTGCCTGCAAATTGTGCGATGTAATGTCTCTGTCATTTTTGTTCTCATAGTATAAAAATGAGACTGAGGCTTTAGTCATTTCTGTGGAGGCATATGCTAGGATTGTCTGAGCTATTTTCATGAACTTCAAATATCCTTAGATTGATGTTGGATGATGTTGATACCAATTACCAAATCTCGGATCATTGATAGGCCTTGTATTGTTGAACCACATTTTTGTATTTACTTTATGTCTTGCCATATGTCCATGAATGTCCATGGAAACAGCCGGAGAGACATCCTAAACGGTGAATCGAGAACAATGGTTTGAGTGCTGATCCTCAAACTTGCTCATAGCGGTTTGTTCATTACGTCTTTTTGGTCTATTTGTTATAATATCTCAATTTACTGTAGTAATAGAAGCTGTGGTTGGAGATTAATGGCGGGAAATTGGAGATCATTGATGGTAAATAAATACCATTTAGTATTAAATCTAGAAGATGATCATAAAAGTTTTAGTGATGGCATATCTTCTAGAAATGCTTCTTTTGGAAAGGAGCTATAGATGATGGAATAGACTCAATTATGTCCAATAATACTTGGGTATTAGCAAACTAACCAAGAGGATCTAAACCTATTGGATGAAAATGGGTTTTCAGGAGAAAATACAATTATGATGGTTCTATCCAAGCTTTTAAGACTAGATTAGTAGCCAATGGTTATAGACAAAAGAAGGAATGGATTATTTTGATACATATGCTCCTATAGCACGTATAACATCTATTCGAGTTCTTTTTGCTTTAGCATCCATTTATGACCTTTGCGTTCATTAAATGGATGTCAAGTCTGCTTTCTTAAGTGGAGATTTAAATGAGGAAACAAGATGGTTTTGTTTTTCTTGAAAATGAGAGGAAAGTATATAAATAAGTTAAATCTCTTCATGGGCTTAAGTAAGCACCGAAGCAGTGGTATGAGAAATTTGATTCAGTCATATTGTCCAGTGGTTTCAAGCATAATAGAGCCGATAAGTGTATTTATTCCAAATTCACGAAAGACTATGATGTTTTAGTTTGTTTATACATTGATGATATGCTTATCTTTGAAACCAATATGATTGGAATCATTAAGACTAAGAAGTATCTAACTTCCATATTTAAAATGAAAGATTTTGGTGAAGTAAATACTATCTTAGGTATTAAAGTTAAAAATATAATGGGGGTTACTCTTTGAACCAAAGTGATTACGTTGATAAGATGTTAAATAAATTCAAACATCTTGGTTACAAAGAAATGAGTACTCCATTTGATTCCAATATTTAATTTAATTATAATACTAGTAGAGCAGTAGCAAACTTGAATATGTGAATGTTATAGGGTCTTTAATGTATGCGATAGATTGAACTAGACCTGATATTACTTTTTTCGTGTGTAAGTTGAGTAGATACACTAGCAATCCAAGTATAGAACATTGGAATGCTGTCACCAGAATTTTTGGTTATATTAAGAGAACTAAAAATTTAAGATTGTTTTATAATAATTATCCGGTTGTATTAGAAGGATACATCAATGCTAGTTGGATTTCAAGTGTGGGAGATAAACATTCCACTTCTGGATGGATCTTCACGTTAGGTGGATGTACTGTATCTTGGGCGAGCAAGATTCAAACATGCATAGCTCATTCAACTATGGAATCTGAATTTATTGCTTTAGCGGCAAGTGGGAAAGAGGCTGAATAGATAAGAAATTTGTTGTTGGACATCAAATTATGGCCTAGTTCTATGCCTCCGATTTCTATTCACTATGATAGTTAGGTTGCTTTGGCAAAGGCTTATAGTAGCATTTATAATGGTAAGTCTAGATATATCAATCTAAGATATGAGTACGTGAAATAATTGATTAAGGATGACACCATAACAATTGTTTACGTGAGGTCAAGCAAGAATCTGGTCGATCCCTTTACAAGGCTCTATCAAGAGATGTGGTAAATGTGACCTCAAAAGAAATGGGGCCGAAACCCTTTGCTTAAAATAGCCAGCAATGGTAACCCGACCTAATACTAGCATATCACTAGTTATCAGGTTTAATGAGTAAAAACAAGTTATTGAAAGTGATTGTTTGATACTGACATTAGCCCTGACATGAACAGTCAGTATCGTCTGTTACGTTTTAGAGGCCGAGTTATATTCTTATTGAAGTATAATACATAAATGTAATGTATTTATTAGTAACAGAAACACATAGTAGATATTTCACCTATACGAGCTTAGAAGTGGTGCCGCTTCTTACAAAAGTTGGGGTTACTTTCTAGAGGGCTCGGGAAACAGGTACAAGCACAAGGCCATAATAATGCTGAGTAAATATGAACTTCTCGCTGAAACAAGAGGTTAGTATATGTATGATATATCTGATTCTATAATATAGAGTAACAAGTTTAAAGCTATGACTACTTGTAATTTTGATAGAGTTTTGAAATACTTATACTAAATAAAGGTTTAACTCGTAAGAGACCTTTATGTGGGTATATTAATCTCATGAAAATGTTGGCTGTATTTTTTGAGAAATTTTATTTTGTAATTTTGTTTTACCAACAAAGTGGGGGATCGTTGGTAGTTTGTTTGTAAAACAAACTAAGAGGTGCCTTGTCCCACATCGAAAAGATGTGAGTGCGCACGTGGACTAGATTTGGCACTAATCAACAATTACCACTGTGGTCTTTTGAAACAGTGAGACTGTTCACAAAGGGCTCTTACAACCTTTGAAGAGGTGTGTTCGAGTTGTGTTTGTTCGGACATAACTTCTTAACCTTTGAAAGGTTGTGTCTGTTCGGACATAACTCCTTAGCCTTTGAAATGCCGTGTCTATTCAAACATTTCTCTATAAATTACTAAATGTGTCTCTTCAATTTATAACTTCATCTTCCATTTTTGTTTTTTTCTTTCAAGAGAAATACAGCCACTCTTTCCAATTGTTTCCTAGAGAGATCCTGAAGAATTATCAGAATTGCTCTCTATTATTCTCACCGAGACTTTATTATATCGTGGAGGATATTTGCCGAAAATCATTAGCAACGTTGTGGGGAAAATAAATCCTTAAAGAGAGTGTTATCACTCCTCAAAGTCTGATTTTGTTGTTCATCACATTGGCTAAATTTTCTAACAAGTACAACGTCAGAATTTAATCGACGACGAAATATCTGAATACTACGTCTAAGGTACAGAAATAGAAAGATAATTTTTTTTGTTGTTTGTTCACTGGGGGGCTTACAAAGAGTGCGACGTTGCTATTTAAAACCTACAATTACGGTTGCAAACTAAGGTGACATACGGTTACTTGAAAAAAATAAGTTCATAGTGGTTACGAATGTTACATTATCCATAAGTTATTTCACGGTCTCCTAGTATCAAACAACACTTATCCATACCAATGCTAAAATTCCGGCAAAATAATCGGCCAACAATTATCCTAGTGTCAATTGCTCGTCGTCAATATTGATGATGTCGTGGATCACTTCAAACTTTTTGCCGATAACTTCACATTGTGCGTAGTCGGTGACTTCACTGGCAAGTTGTCGATTCTTTTCGTTTAACCGATAATTCTGTTAATAGATGACCAAACTCTGCTCTCATCGGCTAAACTCATCACTTGTCGATAATAATGAAAAGTCATCGTTTGTTGGTATAAACAAAAGAACAAATAATTCTTATTAGTTTGTCATTTGTGATGGTATTCGTAGATTTTAGGAGGGGTGAGTTTGTATTTGGTTCTCAGATTCATGATTTTAATTTTCCAACTTCATCCTCTACTTTTTTTCTTTAAAAAAAAAAGGAATAGAGTCGAGTAATTTAATTTGGTTGACTTGTGTACCATGACTCTTTTGCCACCACTAATTGGAACCACTATTAAAAGTCCGATAGGACATCATTGATATACGTGACAAACATCTTCGTATGGCGATGTTAACATCGTTTGCCAACCACGTCAACTATGTGCATGCACGAGGGAACCCTTGGCTTGACATGTGCATGCATGAATAAACTTTTTGGAGATTCACCGCCGCAATTTTTTTTTTTTTCTCCTTTTGGAATCGCCGATGGATTAAAGCATAAGGAAAAGTGAATATTGATAAATAATAGAACGAAACATCCGAGCCCAAATTAATAAAAATAACAAGCAAGGGTTAGCAAATTATACTTGCGCAGAAGGGCGAAGGCAGCTGAAGGGGGATGGAAAATTAAAGAGATTTCATCAATATTCTAAGTGTAAAGCTTCATGTATGTTGTTTGGGTGTATAATGCTTGATTTACAAAATTAATATATCAAGCCTCAGAACTATGATTGGTACTCAGTCTGCTAAATGAGTATTCTAACTAATGCGACGAACAGTAAATGATTGTTTATGTTAATGGGCCAAATTTGAACACCCAACAAAATCAGTTTGCTGTATCAGTTTTAATGTATTTTGTATTATTCAATTACATATTGAGTAAGTATATGTTGCTCCTGTTGTTTTTTATTTTATTTTATCAAAAGAAAGATTCCATTCATTAGTTAAGATAATATTCGAGATGTACATAGAATGCTTTCAACCTCCTAGGAAAAAGCAAATAACAAAGTATATTCTGCAACTAGAAGCATATTTTCATCCTCCAAGAATAAATCTGCTATCATACAATTTCGGCGGCCGATCACTAAATTCAGTGATGAGCACACACCAAGAACTCAAACATCAGTTGCAACGGCTTGCGGTGCGTGTCTAAGTTCGATGTCCCCGTCACCATCGCCGAGTAGTAACATCATCAGTATGTTGAAAGAGCATAGATCAAATACATGTAGGAAACTCCCAGATCTACATCTAGATATAGTTCGGGAGAGTAAAATCCCTAAATCTAAACCTAAATCTAAGCCGGGAGAGGAGAACAACATAATCTCGAAGAATTTATAGAGCCACATCACGAACATCCTCATCAGTGGCTGTCAACTAGACGAATGGCCGAACTGGTCTCCACATTCACCCAAGATCAACTGCAGAAAATTATTCACACTCGCAAGCTCCCAAAATATAGTGGGAGAGAAAAGAAAAGATAACCCAAACAAAGAAAAAAACTTGTAGCCAAGAACAGAAAGATAAAAATGGTGAGGGTGGGGGAGGGGGGAGGGGAGAGAGAGAGAGAGAGAGAGAGAGAGAGAGAGAGAGAGAGTCCCTATCTCTCCCTCAAAATGTGCAAGCGGTGGAAACCCTAGGGTGGGGAAAGAGGGGGGAGAGAGAAAAGGGGGAGGGGAGGAAAGAAGAGAGAGTGCTCATGTTGTTTGATACCCAGTTTAGAGTGAAATAATGGCTTAGAATAGAAAATTACAAAATCCATTTGTGAAATGTTGTTCTCTAGAAAATAACTCCCCCACAATGATGGTTGAAATATCTCAAGTCACTTCACTATAGGATTTATATGCTCTTTATATATATGATATCTCCCTTCAACTGTTAGTTTAAGTCATTGAATTGGAGATTCTAATATAGTATCAAAACCAGAATCAGCCCTAGTCATCAAAATTTTGAACATTTCTAAGCTTAAGTTTTCGATTGTATTAATAGTGATGAAGACATCAAGAAAACTCACGAAGAACAATCGAAAAGGAATTTAGGATCTCTTTATACTAGAAAGACTCAAGCCAATTGAAATAAGATCTCATTTTGGCAATTTCTTTTGGCTCGCTTTTTTCGCTCCCCCTATACCTTTGACACTCCTTTTTTTATGTGTTTTGACTATCATATTCTTTGTGTGGCCCACCATTCTAGTACAAATTTATATGCTTCCTTTCTTATTTATTATTTTTTCAACTCCTTTATTTCGTTTCTTCTTTTTGCCCTTATGGGCCCCACTTTCCCCCTCCTTCCAATCCTCCTTTCCAAGCATCCCATCTTTTTGTTCTCTCCCTCGCACGGCATTCCCTCTTGATGCAGGAGCATCCGATTATGTCACTAAGGATACACCCGACCTTAATGAGCAATCCTCGATTCCATCTACAAGTTCTTCACAATCAATGTTCATTCAGACCAAGGGTGATTTTGGTCACAACTTGCTTCGGTGGATCATGCCGTCATGAAGACTATCGACTAGCATTATTGATAATAAAGTTTCGATTCTTTCCTTACTAATAAGATTGCTGATTCACCAGATTGATTGTTGATTCCATGGCATATTCAAGATATGATTGATTGCTAATTTCATGCCATATCTTGCCTGATTAGAGTTATTTCCTTTGATATTAGTATATTTTTGAAGTTTGTTATGGGCTAAACTAGGCTGGTGAACGAATTTATTGTCTTTTATTTCCTTTGTCTTAGTCCCTCTATTAATTGAGGAGTGTTCTCCATTGTAAGGCGGACATCGGAATGAATGAATGAGAATTCTTCTACTTGAGTTGAATTACTTAATATCGATTTCTTTAGCCCTGAAAATTGAATTCTTCCTTAATGGTGAACCAAAAGCCCTTTAACCTTAGTTGGCGGTTATCCTTTAAACCTCGGTTGTGACACCCTGGAAATTGATGTCTGTAAGAAATCGAAATTCAATAAAATTCTCGAGATCGAATTTTAGTTTATTATGAAATATTGGATTTTTAAGGAATTAAGTGACAATATTTGGGAATTTCCGAATCGATAATCGAATCCATTTCAATTTCAATTGTTCAGTCGTCGCGCGCAAGAAATTGATTTTTCGCGACTGAACCTAGCCCTGACCCGAATTGACCCGAGGCTAGACTAAATTACCCTCCGTCGAAAATCCGAATACCCAATTTACCCTTGGCTAAAAATGACCAAAATACCCTTGGACCTTCTAGAACCCTATTCATGTACATGAGACAAAACCATTGATATTTTAGACCAACCCTCTCCTAATTGGCCACACATCTGCTCTCTCTCTCTCTCTCCTCTCTCATCCGCACATCTCTCTCTCTCTCTCCCTCTACGCTCGCAGGACCCCCCCCAAACAGACGACACCTTCGGCCGAACCTTCATCAGCCATCATCCTCCTTCCTCCATCGTTTTTGTGCACCACCACCACCCAGTCGTCCAGCCGCCTCCTGCCGTCACCACCGACCCCTCTGGCGCCGTTGCTAGTCGCCGAAAAAGCCTTAGGAAGCCCGACGACCCCCTGCTCTGTTTCGGAACCCCTGCACCCGAGACTATCGCGCCCTCCCTTGGCCGTCCGAGGCACCACCGCCACCTCCCTCCACCTCAACAACATCCACCAGCCTCTTGTGCATCACCTGGACCCAGCTGCACCGCCGGAAAACCACCGGAGCCTCCGCGAGCCACCCCGAAGCCGCCGGTGCTCTGTTTTCAGATCTGGTTCGGGTTTGCTTGAAGCCCAACCAAATCCGGCGCTTCCGCCCCTCACCACCGCCACCAACGACCTCCTTGGACTCCTCCCTTGATCCTTGAAGCTTGTCGGAAGTTATCGTGGCCTGTGGAGCTCGAAATCAACCCTGGAATCGCCTCCCCTGTTCTGCGCGCGAGTGCCCTGTTTTTGCCGGTTCTGTCCGTGCGTCGTTCCGCCGCCTTCGGCCGCCCTCCGCCGCCCTCAGCCGGTCCCGAAGGACCCCCTCAGCCCCCTGGTGAACCCTTGATCCTTCCCCGGCCTTGCCTTGGCCTTTGAAGCCGAGATACCGAGAACCAAAAGCTTCGCCGGAAACCGCCGCCGCCACGTCGCCGTTGAGACCGCTCGAGCTAACTCACCTGGTGAGTTGACCCTAAACCTTGATTAGGGAGTTAATTACGTCTAGTGTTATTTAATTAGTCTGATAGGGTGTTTAGGTAGCACGATCGAGGCTGGTATAGTTAGAAATTGGGTTTAGGTTAAATGGCCGCGATCGATTAAATTAGTCGATAAATTTAGATTCTCTGTGGTTAATTATGGTAGACGAAATTGATTGGTAGTCTGGTTGATTGCTTGATAGATTTTGTTCGCGAGTGAACGACAATTTAGAGACGAGCGGGCGATTGATATTTATTAAATTAATTTGACTAATATAGGACCACTACACGAAATTGAACCTTTGTATGGCCTAGTTGGAGTAATTTACTCATGTTAAATTAATGGCCTTTATTGAGCCGATTGCCACGTTGAAATGTCTGGTTGACTGATTGACTGCTCGGTTGTGAGTTGATTGTCAATTATGATTGCAGTGCCTAGTGAGTAGCTTGCATTTGCATATGACCAAGTGCGATATTAAAGACATATTTTATCATGAAATTGGCCGTTGGCCGAGTCTTTGAGCACGTTGTGTGAGCATCCTGCCTAAATCAAAGAGAATAAAATGGTTTGATTGTCGGGTGTGAATCGATGGTCATATAACGGAACGATGATGGGTTTTTCCTGGCAAGTTTGTCTTGTACTCAAGGTACACACCACACCATTTTTATGGAACTATATGACTTGCCAAAAGCACGATAATTCATGCCCATATGGTATGTATGGTTTTAAGGGATTATCGGATGCCGGTCGCAGCTTGTGAGGGACTGACGCCCCGTATAGGATGCCTACTTGTTTGTGCCGTGCTAGATGCACTGGAGATACCTCTCGTAGTAGCCGTTGCCGAAGGGAAAAGGAACGTAGCCTGGCTCTGCCGGAAGAGTGCGAGATCGTATTGTTTGTGAGAATCGATCATGCTAATCGCGTGGATCCTCGTCACTTTGACGCTTAATGCGTGGGATCATCGTTAATAAATGGACTTGTGTGGTGTCCTGTGCATATCTGTGGATGTGATGCCTTGTTTGTGGTTGTTAGACGTGACTGTTGAGTCGAGTATTGCATCGTGTGTGATTGATGGCTGATAAGCCTGCATTTGACTGGTTATTATACCGTGGTTATATGTGGTTGTTTGGATATTCTATACACTTGTTGTTTGGGGCGAATCACTGTCCTAATCGAGATTAGGCTTGATTCACTGAGATTTATTCTCACCCCGTTGTGGGAACCATTTTCAGGTCCGAAGTGACGGAGCCCGTGGATGCTTAGACGAGGGTATTGTGAGATTTTTTTTGGCAGCAGATGAGATCTTAACCTTACCCGACCGCGTAATCTTTTGAGGTCCTAGTGAGCCGCCCTGAAGTATGGGGTTGTATGTGTTTACTGTAGCTCAGTAGGGTTAAAACTCCTCTGCTTTTGATTTGTGAGCCGAATTGTATTTTGCTGAATTGTCTGCCGTGTTATCCTACTTTACTATCCCGCTGATCTTGTTGTTTTGGAGAAGGCACGTTCCGCATGCGTTTTATGTATAGGTCGATAGCGAGCCTGGGACGTTATCATTCGTGACCTCATGGCGATTTGGTAAGGATGTCGCGGGCCTGAAAGTCAGGGCGTGACATCGGTGGTGAGCTTCTATCCCGAATCTCAATCTTGATCTTTGGCTGGTGGTGCGACCTTTACACCTTGATCTAATTGTAATCTATCTTGCATTTCCATTCATCCATCGATATTCATTTCATACACTCTGATCTATCCATACTTCTTTTCATAATCACTCAAAACACACTTACTCGCCCTCGTAACGGCATCAAATTGGTATCAGAGCTCAAGGTTGAACTCGTCTTGAGTGATTCCTGTTCTGTTATCAATATCATTCTACAAATGGATGATCCAGTTCCGAAAGGCTTGGCTTTGGAGCAAGCCCACAATGAACGATAAGATCATGCAATAACCCAACTGTAGCAACAAATGGAGCTAGTCCTCAGCCTATTAGAGAACCAAGTGAGACAAGAATTACCACCGCGGGGACCTCCCATTAGTCATCCGCATTGTGACAATCCTCGCTCTGGTTCCAGTTATGAATCCAACAGCATGAGAGGTGATTCTAGCAACTCAGATTATCAAGCTAGAAGAAGAAGAGGAAGACACAGCAACAACGACCGTGATATCAAGGTAGAGGTACCTGAATTTGAAGGTAGCCTTAATCCTGATGATTTTATTGATTGGTTGCATGCTGTAGAACAAGTATTTGAGTTCAAATCATACTTGGATGAAAAGAGATGCAAGGTTGTTGTTCTTAAATTTAAAAAGTACACTTCACTTTGGTGGAAAAACCTAGAAAGTCAAAGAATCCGAGAAGGAAAAAGAAGAGTTAGGTCTTGGGAAAACTCAAGAAGCTTATGAAAAAGAGGTTCTTGCCTATCAACTATAAGCAAGACCTATTTCTGAAGCTAAACTCTCTTACACAACATGGGATGAGGGTTGAAGAGTATATTAGGGAGATTGAACAATTTCTTATGAGATGTGATATTCCAGAAGTACAAGAGCAGACCATTGCTTGTTTCATTAGAGGATTGAACCAGGATGTCAAAGATTTGGTTGAGCTTCAACCATATTGGACCTTTGAAGATATTTGCAAGCTGGCCATGAAGGTGGAGAAATAACTGAAACGTGGCAAGGGTTGGTCAACCAGATCCTTGACAAAGGGGATATCCTTCTTTAAGGGTGCTTCTTCTAACAAGGCCGAGAGTATGACAAAGGACAAAGGCCACAGAATCTTTCAAAGAACTTCCGAAAAAACCTAACGATGAAGGAAGAAAATGCTTCAAATGCCATGGCTATGGGCATTTTCAGGCAAATTGTCCTAATGAGAGGGTTATGACCCTTTAAGAAATTGAAACAATTGACTTGGAGCTTTAAGAGGCTGAACAAGAAAAAGTGGAGTCTAGGTCAGAGAAGGATGATGAGGTCGTGGAGCAAACTGATGATGGCAAATTGCTGGTTATGCAAAGAGCTTTACACACCGTGGTTGCAACAAATGCGGAGGAGCAAAGGGAGAACATCTTCCAAACACATTGCACAATCAACGGGAAGGTGTGTACGTTAATCATTGATGGAGGGAGCTGCACCAATGTGGCATCAACAACCATATTAGAGAAGTTGAAACTACAAACTTCTAAGCATCCTCAACCTTACAAGCTTCAATGGCTTAGCAAAGGGAGTGATCTCCAGGTAACCAAATAATCTCTTGTATCATTCTCAATTGGCAAAAACTACCAAGATCGGGTCCTATGTGATATTATTCTTATGGATGCATGTCATTTATTGGCATCAACAACCCTACCAAACGCCTCAGGTCATTAAGGACGACGCTCTGGCACGTCATTGACCCATACATTTTATCTTTTAATTAAGCGCACGCGGAACGTTCTACTTCCCTAGACAAAAATAAACAACAGGAATAGGCAATAGGAAGACAACAACCGACAAGAGTAAAAGATCATTTTATTAAGATATATAGTTAACTCATGGTAGCGAAAACATCTACAAGCCCACTCTTCAGGGCTGCTTCCTAAGACTACCAAAAAGATACCGGGTCAGGGTAAGGGTTAACTCTACTTCCAAAAGCTCCATCCAAAAAGGAGTCTCCACCTCCATGCCCACTCAGAGGTAACGGTAGCCAGGCGGAGTCTCAGGGTCCTCCTCTACAGTGTCGAGCTCAGGGTCCACCACTTCCTCGTCCGGGGTATCGATGTCCATCGGATCCCATGTTCGAATCCTCAAGGTCGCAGTTGGGGGTCCCTCAAACCCTCGAATGGGCCCGTAGAGAGCATCGCCGTGGCGGGCAAATCAGGCCTTAAAGCGATGAGCCACCAAGTGCTCCATCCCCTCTTCGACCCAGAGAGTCGTCACGTGATGTTCCCAAACGCGATCCGAACCCAGAACCGGATGGTACGTGATATTGAAAGACTGGTCAAGTGGCACCCCAAACCTTACCTGGCGGACCTCTATACTAACGACCTGAAAATATTTAACAACGACGAATGAGATATAAAATCTCCGTGAGTCAACGCTTAAGTCCAATCAGGGCATTGATTCACTCAGGGCAGCTTACACAAGCAGCAAAAAGCCACGACAGACCAATAGCGTGCGATTCACGCCGCGCTCTAGCTACCAAACGATAGGGCACACCACCACAATCGATCATCAATCACATGCAAGCTTACCCCGTCTTGGCCCTCATAGCAATAACCACATGGCATTCAATCACATACAGACCAATGCATACAACCAGAACACTCAACATGATCACTCATGCACAATGCAACAAACGTGTTTCGATTATTAATGCGAGAGATACACCACTCTCGACCACAATATAACTCGACCGCTAGTGCTCTTCCGGCAAGACTGGACGTCGTCCCGCTCCATCCAGCGATAGCAACCGATAGCCCCTCAAGACCCCCCAAGGCGGACATATCAGGCTTTTCGGTAAGGAACTTCGGTCCATGACAAGCTGCGATCGACATCCGATCAGCCGTGTTGTTCCGAAGACCATCGGCACGGACTGTCAGGCAACCAATAAGCAGTGTGATTCCGAACTCCCGTAGGCACGGACTTATTAGATGACGAACCCAAGCCATCAAGGGTTCCGCCAACGTCCCCAGTTACGTTAGGGTGACGCCCAACCATCGTGTGACCACACAAGCACGCCAGGCAACCAAACTAGTTCATATCTTCACATTTAGTCTAATACAATCACAAATGCGGTCGTGCTTAAAACTCGATCGGAAGCCATTTTCATGCTTAAAGGACATAGTTGATCACACAAACGCATGACTCCAGTTAAACATGATATTCTGACATATGTGATCACTCATCTGATCCACGCAATTAAACACCCAAGGCACTAAGCAATTATTCAATCAACACCCAATAACAATTAATTAAATAACAGATAATTATCCCAACTTTAAATATTTATCTCCACAACAATTAATTCATCCAATGATAAATAACTAAATCAGTCTCAGCTAATTAACTGATCACGATCACCTAAAGCAACTACAGTTAACTAAAATAACTATAGTTAATCTATTCTAACCACAGTAACTATTTAACCTAACCACAGTTAAACTAATTAAACCAATATTATACAAACTAACCCATAATTAAACTAAGCTAATCTAACTCTAAGTGCAATTAATGATTTAATCAGAGATTATGGGTTAACTCACAAACAACGGTCCGGCGACAACGACGGCGGCGGCGCGGTTTCGGGTCGGCTCGAGATGACAAGGGAACGGTGGCGGGGGCTAGAGTGTTCGGGTGACGGAGGGTAGCAGCACGGCACGGCGAAGGGGCAGCACCGCGGTGGCTCACGAGCGGAGGGGGTGGTCTACGGGGGCGATGGCAAGCTCGTGGATCGCTCGGTGGGGGGCAGCGTGGCGCAGGCAACGAACGACGAGGCCGCGGGGGTGGTTCAGTTAGATTCAGCGGAGGGACGACGATGGAGGACAGGGCGGCGGCCAACTGCAAGCGATAACGGCTGAGGCTGGTGCGCGGTGGGGTGGCCGAAGGAAGAAGGAGAGGAAGAGTGGGAAGGGGTGAGGTGGAGTTTGGGCTGGTGGGGGGCTCGGGTGGCGGCTCCGCACGGCGATGGAGGGGAGGCGGGACGGCGGGGTTACGGTACCGGGGAGCGGCGACGGGTGGAGGAAGGTGGCGGAGGGGGCGGGTCGCACGCAAGAGAAGAGGGGAGGGGGGTGTCTCAGCCGGTTGGGGGGAGAGAGAGGAGAGAGAGAAGAGAGAGAGAAAAAGTAAGAGAGAGGGAAAAAGGTGAGGTGATGGGGGTTTAATGGAGTGGGGTCCATAAATCAAGTCAACATTAATGGTTTTGTCTTATATGGGTAATATCTATGGGTAAAAAGGAAATTTGCTAATGTGGGACAGATTGGTCATTTAGCACAAACGAGTTAAGGCATTTTCGGTCAGGGTTGGGTTCAGGCACGAAGAATGTCGACGCTAGGTTCTACGCCTCGACTAAACGGGCTTGATTCCTCTGATTGACGCTTCAGGGTCTTCCAAACCTCTTCCAAATCAAATAAAATCGCGTCCGATAATTGTCCCTTAAACCTCAAAAATCTAATATTATTTATTTTACAGGCCTTGAAATTTTGGGACGTCACAGATATTATTATGGCTCTTCCTAAGACTCAACGGGGAAAAGATGCCATTATGAAGGTCGTTGATCCGTTTTCTTAGATGGTTCATTTTGTGTCATGTCACAAAACGGACGATGCTTCTCATGTTACAGATTTATACTTTAAAGAGATCATTCGTTTGCTTGGATTTCCCAAAACCATCCTGTTAGATCGTGATTCCAAGTTTCTAAGTTACTTCTGGAAGACTTTATGGAGGATGCTTGGTACTCGACTCTTATTCAATACTCCTTATTATTCCCAAACTAACAGCCAAGCGGAGGTAATCAATCGCACTCTCATGACTCTCCTTCGAGGTATGGTGAGTAAGTCCTTGAAAGATTGGGATTTGAAACTTGCACATGCTGAATATGCTTATAATCGATCACTGAGCTACACTACTGGTCGATTACCTTTTGAAGTTGTGTATGGAATTAATCTACTTACACCAATTGATTTGACTCCTATTCCGTCCAACTCGCAAGTCAACTTTGATAGCAAAGAAAGAGCTCAATCAATGAAGAAGCTTCATGAGCAGATTCGATCTAAGATTGAGAGGGCCAATGAGTCTTACAAGAAGAAAGCTAATCGGCATAGTAAGAAGGTTCATTTCCAACCAGGTGATCTTGTGTAAATTCATCTAAGGAATGAAAGATTCTCATCCCAGCGAAAGAACAAGCTGATGCCGAAAGCCAATGGCCCATTTAAAGTTCTAGATAGAATTGGCGACAATGCACACAAAATAGAACTTCTTGGAGAGTTTGGAGTTTCGGCGACTTTTAATGTAGAAGATTTATGTCCTTACTTGGAGGATGATGACCTATCAAATTTGAGGTCAAATCTCAAACAACCCAGGGAGAATGATGCGGGAGCATCTGGTTATGTCGCCAAGGATACATCCCACCTTAATGAGCAATCCTTGATTCCATCCACAAGTTTTGCACAATCAATGTTCATTCAGACCAAGGCTAATTTTGGTCACAACTTACTTCGGTGGATCATGTCATCATGAAGACTATCGACTAGGATAGTCGATAATAAAGTTTCGATTCTTTCCTTACCAATAAGATTGTCGATTCACCAGATTGATTGCTAATTCCATGGCATATTCAAGATATGATTGATTGATGATTCCATGGCACATTCAAGATATACTCTTACCTAATTAGTTGTTGATTTAATGCAATATCTTGCTTGATTAATTGTTGATTTGATGCCAAATCAAAGACATATCAATGGGAGGCTGATTAGAGTTATTTCCTTTGATATTAGTAGATCTTTGAATATTGTTATGGACTAAATCAGGTTGGTGAATGATTTATTATCTTTCATTTCCTTTTTTCTATTTTTTTCTTGTGATAAATTTACCTTCCGTTAGTTTTCGTTAAATTTAACGTCAAATTGCTGAGTTGGATGGCACGTGGCAGTTCATGGGTATACCAGTTTGAGGTCTTTACCTTCTGTTTGTCACAGATGTATCAATTTGAGATTTTTCATGGTATTAACCCAATTTAACAAAGGGTAATTTTGTTACATGTGTAATAATTTAGGGTTTTTCATGGTAAAAAAAATTAGTTTATGGTAAATTTGTCACAGATGTACCAGTTTGGGGTTATTGATGGTCAAAAAAATAATTTGAGGTAAATTTGTCACAGGTGTACCAGTTTGGGGTTTTTCGTGGTCAAAAAAATAATTTTGGGTAAATTTGTCACAAGTGTACCAGTTTAGGGTTTTTCGTGGTATTAACCCTTAATTTTATTACAGTTTTCAGTGTAGTGTCCGAGTGTTGAAACAAAAATTGTGCTTTCATAGATTAGCTTCTTGGAACACGATGTACAATGCAACCGCATCAAATTTGTGTTGCACCTGTTGCTCTTATCCCTAGACTATAGTTGTGTGTAGAGTTGAACTTGATTTATCAACAACAATTTTGTAATCTCGTGTTTGTTGGAATCATTTATACTTGTTTCACCCATTGTTTCACTCTCTCATGCTTTGTAGGTAATTAAATATTGTGTTATTATGAGTAGCTGTAAATAGTTGTCTATTATAATACAGGCCCAATACCAAAAAAAAAACCCAACTTTAGCATATGTCCCAATTATATCCAAAACTTTTTTTGTCTCATAAAAAACCTCAAACTTTTACTTTTATCCCAATTCTACCAACCTAATACCCAAAAATCCCCAACTTTAGCATATGTCCCAATTATATCCAAAACTATTTTTGGTCTCATAAAAAAAAAACCCATACTTTTACTTTTTTCCCAATTCTACCACCTCTAGCCTTCCGTCTATAATCACCTTGGTTAATCTTATGTGGCACTTTCATGTCATTAATGAGTTACACCTCAGTAATTGACATGAAAAAATCCCTAATTTCTCTTTTGTTGTCTGCTTCTCCTATACATTGTCGGGAGATACAAAGCCACTCAAGACGGTGCATTTCGGATTGTCCTCAGCACTTAACAGCCCAAAGAACGGCTAGACATGAAAATTTAATTACTTGGATGAACAATCTCAAATCTCGTCGTCCGTGAAACCTGCTGTTTTCGAATTTCGAAAATTCATTGGTAAGTTTGGCTAGAAAATTCGAGCCATGTAAGATTAACTAACAGTGATTATGGAAGGAAGGCTGGCAATAGTAGAATATGGACAAAAGCAAAAGTTGAGGGTTTTATGACACAAAAAAAGTTTTGGGTATAATTGAGACATGTGCTAAAGTTAGGGTTTTTTTGGTATTAAGCGGTAGAATTGGGACAAAAGCAAAAGTTTGGGGTTTTTTATGAGACAAAAAATGGATATAATTGGGACAGATGCTAAAGTTTGCGGTTTTTATGGGTATTAGGCCCTATAATACAACGAAAAGAGTATCTATTGTAATTGGGCATCCACTTTATTCTCAATAGGTAATAATCAAGAGGACTGAAATAGCTCGAATGTATCTATTGATAATGAAAATGTGTATGGAGAAGAGCAATTATTCATGCCAACAAATTTGAAACTTTACCCGGTAATTTTCTAACTCAAGAAGACCTTTTGAGTAGTGTGCGGAGCCATCTTCTTGCTCAAGATTATGTCATCTCTATTAAAAGGTCAAAGAGAGATGAATATGTTCTTCTGAGGTGCGATAGGGGAGGTAGTTATCATGAATGACGTAATATTTATGTTGCACGTCAGAGACGAAAGACTGGATCTCGTTTGATTAATTGTCCATTTGACGTCCGTGGTTATAAAAAGAAGAATGGATGATGGTCACTCGGAATAGTGATTGTATCACAATCATGATCCTTCGAGTGATATATCTGGACATCCTACTTGCTGTCGCTTTTCTAATGTTGAAGCTTTATGTGTGAAAGAGATGTCTAAGGTCGGTATACCTCCCACCAAATCCTTTCTTCCTTGAGACAAAGTAATCCCAATGTTCATGCTATTGCTAAAACTGTTTACAACGTGAAAGCGAAATTCTGTAGTGAATATCTGAATGGCCTCACTATGGTCCAAGCTTTATTGGATGAGCTTACTACTGGGGGATTCATCTATAATTTTAAACATGATGATGAGGGTCACTTGACGCATTTATTTTTCTCCCATCCTATCTCCCTGGCACTAACAAAGAGTTTCTCAAGTGTCTTCATAATGGATTGCACTTACAAGACTAATAGATACAAATACCTTTGTTGTATATCATTGAAGTTTCCTATTTTAATACTTCTTTCTACTCATGCTTTGTCTTTCTGAGAAAGGAGGAAGAGGAAGATTATGTTTGGGCTTTAACAAAGTTTAGCAACATATTGGGTGTTGATTGTCAACCTTCAGCTATTGTCACTGATAGGGAGTTGGCATTGATGAATGCAATTTGATTCATTTTTCCTAGAAGTGCGAACTTATTTTGTGTTTGGTGTATTTGGAAAGATATTATAGAAAAATGTAAATCTCGGTTTGAAGAAGGAACACTTTGGGATTCTTTTATGTCTGATTGGTCCAAGGTTTTGAACTCCAAGACTGAAGCGGAATATGAGGACAATGTTCGGAAATTCGAATATCGTTGTAAGGAAAAGCCATCCGTTCTTAACTGCATAAAAAATACATGGATTCCTTTCAAAGAGGTTTTTATGACAACTTGGACAGACTTGCACATGCATTTTGAAAATCGTGTTACTTTAAGAGCTGAAGGGGCACATTCAACTTTGAAAGCATATCTACCAGTTTCAACGGGGGATTCAGTTGAGGTGAAAAAGAAAATTTTCCTTGCAATTGGGAATCTATATCAAGAAATCAAAAGCAAATTGTCAACTGAAAAGGTAAGAGTTCCTCATCATCTTCATATTCCTCTTTTTAGAAACTTGATTACTCATGTGTCAGTATTTGCTTCAGACAAGCTTTACAAGCAAATGAGATTGCTAAAAGTAGGGTTGATCTATCTATTTGTACTAGGCATTTTGTGCAATCCATGGAACTTCCATGTGCGCATGAGATAAGATTACGGTTTTCTGATGGTTTACCTCTTTATGTAATTAAACCACAATGGAAGCTGGATATAAGGTCCTTTTTGGACAGTGATATTCCTCAAAATAATGAAGAAGATTCATTTAAGCAACTACTTAATGAGTTGGAAAGGAAGTATCAAGAATGGCCGCTTTCCAAAAAGGAAGTTGTTAGAAAGTACATTGAGCATTTTGTTTGAGCAAGTGATACTATTTTATATGAGCCCCTAATTACATATCATAAAGGTTGGCCTTCTAGTTCAAAAACTAAAGGAGAAGCAACTTCTACAAGACATGATCCTTCAGCATTTTGGCTTGTTGAAAAGGGCAATAGATGTGGTACTTGTAAGGGTTATGGTCATAATCGTCACACATGTAAATCAAAAGGCGAAGAACTCAGATCAAACACACATTAGAGGACCTTTGGAATTCATGGTGATGAAATATAAGCACAGTGGATTTTCTTGAGGGGAGCAAAGCAGCTGAATGGACAATATTTTTTGTTAAGTTACATATGCAACTTGTTGCTATTGCAATTTGTGTTATGTAATATCAATATCATTTTGATGTACTTAGAATTGACATTTTAGTGCGAGATTTGGCTCCTCTTTTCATGATTTTTCCGATGACTCACAGAAAGCTTTCAACTTATCGCTGCATTTGAATGTTTTGTGAGAAAAAAGTTCTAATTTTGAGTTTTTATATCTAGGTCAATTACAGTAAAACCTCATTGTCAACTATGATCAGCAAAAAAACACCGATTTTTAGCTTTCAACTACAATCATCATTAGATTTCAAAGATGGAACGAGCTCCAAGAACATGCTCTATTTAGAGGACAAATTGAATCAGTTTGTTGGAGCCTTCCCATATATACTAGATATATCTGTCAACAACCATGAATTGGGCTGATGATAGCTATAAAAGGAGCATAGGTTCTCTAAGAGAAAGTGGGGAAAACAGCATTAGAGAAAACAACAAAATTTCAATAGAAACATGATTGTCAATTCCAATATGACCTAGGCGATTAACTGCGAAAATATTTGATGATAGCAAGCCCCAAAACTCCCTTCAAGTTTACTGAGCAAACTGTAATTTTTGCTTCCAGATCTTATCATAGATGATTTTATGGAAGCTGTATTCATCTGCACACATATTTCGTTTTCTTCCTAGCCTTCTTCTTGATAACATCAACAATGTGCATTATACTCTTGACCTTGTAAACTTGAGGAGGTTTGCAACTACGAACTGCAGCAGTGAATTGATGCCCCCTTTGCTTGTTGATTCCAGTACAACAAACCTGTGATAACCCAATTTCCGTCAGGTTAAGTTATGAGCGGAATAAACATAGTCGTGCTTGGAATAGTGAAAGTGACTTTGGGGTTTAATTATTTTGTGCGGTGGATTAGATTGGTTAAATGATATAGTCGGATACGATAAAATTAGACGAACCGTTTGTGATTGATTAATTATTTTGTACGAGTTAAAACGGTTCGGCGCGAAATTGGTTCGCGAAGCCCATGAACCGCCTCAGCCAAGCCACCGCCTCTACCCCACTATAAAAGGCCCAAGATTTCTCTCTCTTCATTGTGGACAGCCCCCAAGAACTCACTTCTCAAACTCTCTCTCATTTTTCTCTCTCAGTTGCTCTCTCTCGCCGAGACTCCCTCTCGCCCTCATCTTGCACCGACGACCTCTCAAGCTCGGCTCGACAACTTCGACCTCAGCTCGAGTTCTCCCTCGCCTTGGTCTCTCTCTCGTCCGCCATCTCCCTTGCTCGGTGCACCGCACGGCCGAAGAGGAAGGAGGAGACCCATGGTTCGTGCAACGCGTTTTGACTCCGATTCTTGTAGCTTTTGAACCTTAGGCAAGGATACCTCTAGCCTTACTACTAGATGGTTTAATTTTCGTCCGATCTTGCGCGAAATGACAACTTTGAAAATGGGTATGTTGATGGAGTATCGCGTTTGCATGGCGAGGCAAACGCCCTTGCATGTTAAGTTTGCTTGTTAATCTAGGCTCAGTGGACTGTGGGTGACTAGAATTCAATGGTTGATCGTCTTGATTTCCACTGATTTGTGGTGAATTGGAGTAGCCCTGAAGAGGCGTGCGGTCGTGGGAAATTTAATAGGTTATTGCCTAATCTTATCTTGCATGTCAACTTCGCCCTTTTAATTATGATTATGTGATCTTGGGTAACCTGAATTTAGGGACAGATCGCTTAGTATGTTGTGAGTGGGTACGAATTGGTGATTTGGACTTCTTGGGCGTTCGGACGTATATTGGGTACTGACCGTTTCACATTCTGAGTAGTGTGCTTGTTGGTTTTGCTTGATGGATTGACACATTAGATGGTTTAGTCGTTCGGTTAGATGTCTTACTTACTAAGCTTCGGCTCACAGTTTAGTTGTTACCCTCTTTTCAGATACCAGATTCCGGTGGCTATGGTCATTAGTGGTGGCATTGGAGCACGCCGACGTTGATGGTGATCGTAGATAGTACTCGAGAGTAGTTGATACCCTTTGAATCCTCCCAGTGTACTCTTTCGTTTTAAAGGATTGATGTACATAAACGGTTAAATATATGTGTAAATAAAATCAGTCCTTTGTGGTATCAGGATGTTCTTGATATGTGTGGATCGATGTTTTATCAGATATAGGTTAGTGAACCTAATGAGGGTATACCCTGTAGGCGTGTCTGCCATCTCTTTTGATATGCACTTGTATTTTGTATGGCCGTCTTATATTTTGTAGGCTTCCGCATGCGCCAGATATATTTTATAATAGGACATTAAACCAGAGTGCGTTTAGAAAAGTGTATGGATGGAGCCCTAGGACGCTACAAAACCACGTTCTTAAGATGTGTATTATGGGAGGAACAATCAGCTCTACCTCATACTATAGCCTAATTTTTTTGTACAATAGTCCTTCAGCGTCCGCTCTAGCTTTAAACCCAACACCTACAATTTTGACAAAGTGAAAGAATTTGGCCTCCAATGTCGTCAAAGAAAATAGATCACCTCAATTCCCCTTGAGATGAAACAACCTGATTAAGCATATCCGGCATCATTATTTCCAACAAGCCAATTAATGAGAAGCAACGACAGCATCCCAAAACTGATGATGAAGAACATACGAAAAACGATAGTAAGAAACAAAATCTAAAGGGAGCAAGTCTATAGGACGCAAGTACGCTACATACTACAGAGCAATCAGGCCTTTGACATCATTTATTACTCTATAACCACATCACACACTCCTTTAATGTTCCGCCTTCTTTCAGCTACAACGGCCCACTAATTTGAATCTCGCTTCCTATTATCTAAAAGAACACAACTCGCCTATTGTCCACGACTTTTATGCCTACACATGGTGGAGACACCTTTTCTTTCTCTATGCTCTCACATGTGCAAGAAGAGGAGAGAAAAATATAAAAATAGGAAGAGAGAGAAGCGGTGCTTCTCAATATTACCTTCCATGGTGCAAGAAGAGCCTGAGTGCGGAGAAAATGGGCTCGTTGGAGAGGTCACCGATGAGCCCAATGTCGGTGCCAGCGAAAGGTTGGAGGACGACAGGATTGACATCATAAATAATAAACAGAGGACGTCGGAGTTTCTAAAAGGAGTGGGAGGCGTACAAAGCAATGATGTGCGAGAGAGAGAACAGAGAGATGAGATGCGTGGAAAGGAGGAAGAAGGAGGAGAAAAGTGGGACCCGAAAGGGCCGACAAAAAAGGAATAAATAATAAAGAAATCATATAAATTTGTACCAGAAGTGGTGGGCCACACAAAGGATAGGATGGTCAAACCACACAAAAAAAGAGATTCAAAGCCATCAGGGGAGTGGAAAAAGCGCGACCCTCGATAACATCATAATCCGATCCCTTAAGTAGGGATGATCGGTTCTAGGGTGGGTCCGTTCCCACCCTCAAACTAGGAACATCCATGAAGGGCCGGTTCCATAAATTGGGAATCGGAAACAGCCCATTGGTTCCTAGACCACCGGTTCGGTTTAGTTCCCGGGTGGGTCCATGGAACCGGCCATGCCTTCCATGACTCCCAAACCCCACCGCAAATATGCCTTAAACATGAAAATATGCATGTTGTCAAAACCTGGAAATATGCATGTTTCCAAAACCTGCAAAATATAAACACCTCTGAACCTGCAAGAGCAGCAAGATGTAAACCTGCAAGTCCATTTTCAAAAATCTGGAAATGGATACCATCATCACAACTTGAAGGAAAGAGCGACTGATAGAGGATAGGAGGCCGGAGGTGAGAGATGACCAAGAGCAAGAGAGTTGAGACTTGAGAGGATACGTGAAAGAGAAGAGAGCAAGATGAGGCATTTGTGAGCGTCTCTCACTAAGCGAGATGCCAAATTCGGGTATTTGAAAATTTTAACATAAAAACTAAAATACATACACATGTGTGCCGGTCCGGTCCAAGTGGGTGGTTCCACGCCTAGATCCGAAAACTGGACTGGTCCCCATTAGAACCGCCTAGAACCAACCGGTTCTGGGCATTCTGGCAGTTCTTGATTTTTTTGCACACCCTTACCCTTAAGCCCGTCAATCTTTACAAATGCACACTAACAGTTCCGACAATGTGTGTTAGGGCAAAAAAAGAACCACGGCCGGTGGGCATGGCCTCCAATGTCATTTTGAAAGAGAAAAACAAAGAATCTTTCCTTCTAAATCAAATGCTCTGACTATTGGCAAATTAGTAGATCCGTTGAGAATTTGTTATTCCACTGACATAGAGGTGAACACAACCTTTATTGGGTCACATTTATTATTTTTTTCCTAGTTAACTATTTCAAATCGATTCTTTTGTCCGATATCTTCTAAATTGCAAAATTTATGTGAGATGACCAATTCATTATGAGTCTACAATCTCATGTAATATCGATATCAACCCCGCTTCAACGCATGAAATGATTAGCCATTACCATAAGGTAGGAAATTTTTTTCACTTGAGCTATTAGGACAATGTCAAGAAACATGTTAAAAATGAACTAAACGACCTTATAAATTATGAAATAAAAAACTAAGTCAATATACAATTTTCCACTTCAACAGATCTCCATGAACAGGAGTACGGATTTAAGCACTGGTATTTCATGTAAATGTTCATTAACTTTTTTATTATAACAACACCTCTTGTAATATATAAATCTAACACATCATTTATTCATTAATTTTGTGAACCATTCTTGGGAAGTTTCCCATTTTCCATTGGAAGACGGTTTTACTTTGACTAATTTCCCTTAGTTATATAGTTTACAAAAAGAAAAAAGTTGAGGAAAGAAGAAGAAAAAAAAGAAAAAAAAATTGTCTTTAGACGAAAATGCCCCCGGATTGTGGTACCGGCGGCGAAGATACCAGTGAACTTAGAGACTAAATTGGTCATTTCATGACATTGTTTTAGAAAAAATTCACCGTGGAGACTCTTTTGAGATCGAGGAAAATAAGGATGCTTTAACCTTTTCCCTTGATTTCTCAGGAAAAATTCCCTTTTAAGAGCGTGAAAAAACAAAAATGCTAAATTTGCATACAAAACAACAAATGGAGGGCTTTTAACGTAGATTTTCATTGGATGACTTTCCTTGACTTGACGAGTTGACCGACCGATCTGAGCGCCCCATCAAAGTCAATTAGGCAAAGTTCTAGCCTTCCTCCATTATTTTAATCTTAATAAATTTCCAGAAATATACTTTACCAAATAAAACAAATTTCCATAAAATCACGTTGGCGCCAAAGAAAAAGGGCAAGAAAATACAGTTAAGGAACTTAATTTCTTTTGAAGTGATTATTTTTCTTTTTCTTTTTCTAGGCATTTCTCGGTGCGTGGAACCAAGCGTGTCAATACAAAGGAGAAGTTAAGAGGAGATTGTTCGTCCCGCAAGGGACGTACATGGTTTGGCCAGTGAAGTTCATGGGGCCATGCACCGGCCCCATCGAGTTCATGGTCAAAGGGGTGGTCAAAGCCCCCCGTTGACAAGTCAACGTTCTCCTTGGGCCATTGGATCACCTTCCAGTACGTCAGCGGGTTGTTGATCAACGGCGGCGGTACGTTCGATGGGCTGGGGCAGTATGCTTGGCCTGACAACATATGCGCTTGCAAGTAGTGGTGGCCACGGGCCGATTTGGACCCGGAACCGGCCCTGGTCAAACCCGGAACCGGCCCATTGACCAGGCCCGCCGGTTCCGGGTTATGTTTTTTGTGAACCGAACCGGAACCGGCAGTTCCGGTCCGGTTCCGAACCGTGTGGAGGAACCGCCGGTTCGGAACCGGCTTATAGCCGTTGCTTTGCAATGGCCATTTGGCTTTTTTATTATTATTAAATAAATCTATCTTAAATTCTATAAATATCCATTTTCATCTTTCATTTTTTTCTCACAAATTCTCTCAAATCTGTGACTCTGTCAATTTTCTGAATTCGCTTTCTGCTCAATTCTCTCAAAAAATGGCAAGTGGAAGCAGAGATAGTGGCAGAGGAAAGAGCCCAATGGGGGAATCCGACCATTCTCATGATCCTCGTGATTTTGCTTATTGGGGAGACGATGTTGATGATATCAACATTATTCCCAACGTCGAGCACATCCCAACACAAGAATGTCTGCATCCTCCTCCTACCAGTGTCGAAGAAATGTCAACAACAAAAGAGCTGAAACGGGAGGGTACATCCGACATATGGGAATACTTCACGAAGGAACATTTAGGCGGAAACAAGTATGAGGTAAAATGTAAATATTGTGGGGCAACATACAAATTTACAAGTGGATGCGGCTATGAAACATTTAAACGGCATCTGAGGTCAAAACATCCAACGCAAGCAGGGATCGACACCAGCCAACAAAAAATTTTCGGGTACGCCAATTCCAATGCTTCTCCTTTATTTCGTTACAATGAAAAAATTTATAAAGAAGAATTAGCTAGATTTGCTGCCGTTGAACGTTTATTGTTTAATTTTGGCGAAAAAGTTGATTTTAATCATTTTATACAAACTGCATGTACTCCACAAGCAAAACCTGTTTTGAGAAATACGCTTAAACGCCAACTTTTTGATATTTATAAAAGAGAAAAAGAAGATTTGAAAAAACAATTATGAATTTCAATAGACGTGTGCATATAGGTAGCGACATTTGGAGTGATCCTTGGAAAACTCATTCTTATATGGGCATTACATGTCATTGGATAGGCGATGATTGGAACATTCAAAAAAGAGTTATTGCATTTCGAGTTTTTGATGATAGGCATACGGCAATTAATATTTATAGAATAATTATGCAAGTTTTAGAAGAATATTTTTTGGTTAATAAATTATTTTCAGTTGTTTTTGATAATGCCGTGGCAAATACCGCTTCCATTCCCTAGTTAGAAAAGATTTGCAAACCCGCTTTTCATGGATAATTTTTTCACGTTAGATGTGCTTGCCATGTTTTAAATTTATGTGTACAAGATGGTTTACAAACTCTTGATGTTTTTCTCAACCCAATAAAGATAGCAATTCAATTTTTATGGAAACATCCTCAAATTATGAAAGAAAGGGGAAAATTTTGTAAAGCAAATAAAAGAAGACCAAAAAGATTTCCAAGAGATGTTTCAACTAGTTGGAATTCTACGTACGAGTTGCTTAATCAATCTTTTGCATATAAAGATTTATTATGTACGTTTATTTCGAATAATATTTCTCAAATTAATTTATTCCCACAAGAGTGGGATATTTGCAAAAAAAAAATTAGATCTTTTAAAAGTTTTTAATGATGCAACGTATACTAGATCCGGTGTTTATTATCCTACTACGCATTTATTTTTAATAGAGTGTGTTAATATTGCTGATATTTTTGAAGAAAATGAAAAAAATAATCAATTAGGTCCGACTATTTTGACAATACGAACGAAATGGCTGCATTATTATAGCGAAATTCCTCTTATTTATTTGGTTGCTTGTGTTTTCGATCCACATACCAAATTAGATGGTTTAAGTGATGATTTGAATACGTATTATGACTGTATACATTTGATTGAATTTATAGATATTAAAACTATACAAATAGTAGTTTAAAACGTAATAGTAGAAATGTATAATGAATTTTCTAATAGATATAATGTAGGTGATAGTGGATCGTCCCAACCTAGTGACGTACAAAACGAGGACCTAGGTAGAATTAGTAAATGGTACAAAATGCTGATGAATAGGCAAAAAAGATAAAAGGGAGCAACATGAAATATTTTCGAAGTAGAGACCTATTTAACAACTTTTTTGAGTTTAGAGAATCCGAAAGCAGCACAGATTTCAAAATTCTAGAGTGGTGGAAGAGGCATTCAACCCAATTCTCAATTCTCGCTCTCATCGCAAGACAGGTTTTAGCAACCCTTTATTCAACAGTTACGGTTGAACAATCATTTAGCGCTGGAGGCAACATTTTGGACGACCGACGTTCAAGATTAGCTCCGGAATCAGTGGAGGGTCAAGCTTGTGTTGATGATTGGACAAAGGCTCAACATCGACAACAATAGATGGATCGCAGCAATGAAGCCGAATTCTTCGATAATGGAGATACCACCGCCACGAGTACTGGTACCGGAACCGACGAAACGGATAGCGACAATTGACGTTGAAGTAAGTATGGGATTATCAAAGGGAAAAGAACTACATAGGCTTTGATTCTTCGATCCCAAGAAGATATGTAGGCATTTAATGATAATCCATTAAGTTCAAGCCCCTTCCTCTTTCCTTTTTTTTTCCCCACAAATTCGATTACAATTTACAATTTGATTACAATTTGTAGTTGATAATTCATATTTTTTTTTATTTCATAATTAATTATTTAAAAATTAAATTTGAAAATCGGAACCAGGCCTTAAACCGGCCCGGAACCACCGGTTCAAAACCAAAACCGGAACCGGCCCTTAAGGTTCCGGTTCCGGTTCATAGTGGCCACGAACCGGAACCGGCCAGTTCCGAACCGTGGCCACCACTACTTGCAAGTCTCTTCCAGTGGTAAGTCCTCTCCTACTTTTCTCTGTTTTTCCGTTTTTAACAATTGTATAGGCGAATGCAGAAATTACGGGGCCTATTGATTTAACACCCGATAATACATCCAATGTGTAAGGGCAAGTTTAAAGAACACCCATCAATCATATCTAACATAAAATTCATTTTCAAATAAGATGGTCCTACGTAATAAATTAAATATTTATTTTTGCGATCTTTTTTTCACTTCAATTCCGATATTATCGGGAAATTTGGCGATTCTTGACTTTTATGCTGGAGCGAGGACCATCATTTTCATATAGACATGATCATGTTCAATAATGTCACTTGATTTTCTCAAAATAAGGATTAATTTCCTTTTCGATAAGGTGGATGTATGTCGTATTGATTACACAAAAGGTATAAGAGCCAAATATGTGTCTATAGTATTTATCTAATTGCATGATAAATTTCGGGAAAAAATTTCTCATTTGTGATTAAAATTACGGTGAGTCTCTAATCTTTCTTTTCCAGTCATTGAGGTTCAATTTCGTCAACAACACATTGATCCACTCGATTAGTTCGGTCAACAGCAAGAACTTTCACTTTAACGTCTTCAAGTGCGACAGTCTCGAGTTTCGGCGCGTCCGAATAATCGCCCCTGATGAGAGCCCCAACACGGACGGGATCCACATGGGCGACTCGTCCCGCATCAGGATCGCCGACTCCATGATCGCGACTGGCGACGACTGCGTTTCGATCGGGCCGGGGTCCAAAGACGTCGAGATCGTCGGCGTCCACTGCGGGCCGGGTCACGGGCTCAGCGTGGGGAGTCTCGGGAAGTACCCGAACGAGGCGGACGTGAGCGGGCTGTCCGTGAGGGGTTGTACTATGGTCGGCACTCAGAATGGTTTGAGGATCAAGACTTGGGTTTCTCCGCTCAAAAGCAATGTCTACAATATCTCGTTTTCTGACATTACCATGAAGGATGTGCGAAGTCCCATTATCATTGACCAAGAGTACTGTCCCCGTGGTGGTTGTTCTAAGCAGGTACACTTCTGAAGTGTTGCAGTTAATCTTGAATTGGGTTGATTCTTGATCACATTTCTCATTTCATAAGTTACTCTCTCTCTCTCTCTCTCTCTCTCGCCGGGGTCGCATGTTCAGATCAAGGACATTTCATTCACGAAGATCCGGGGCACTTCGGCTTCGCATTTGCCGGTCAACCTCGTATGCAGCCCGAACTTCCCTTGCCAGAACATCAATCTTGAAAACATCGACTTGGCTTACACCGGCCGCGAAGGGCCTACGAAATCGCACTGTGCTCATGTGAATGGCGACGCCCGTGGCGTACAAAGGCCGTCCTCTTGCATTTAGCACGGACAAAATAAGAAGCTACCTCTTATTAAGGATGACAACACATGCTCTTGAATTAGTCCATTAATGTTGATATCATGTAGTTAATATTGTAACGGACTAATTCAAAATTCAAACTATTCTTGAATTAGTCCATTAATGTAGATATCTCTAGTTAATATTGTAACGGACTAATTTAATGTAGATATCTCATGTAGTTAATATTGTAACGGACTAATTCAAAATTCAAATTATTTTGAATTAGTCCATTCTTATGTAGCATTAAACTCTATAAATACATATGCTATCCTAGAGTTAAAGGATAAGCAAAACTCATTCTCAAACTTAGAGTCCAATTCTTACATGGTATCAGACGACCAGTAGAATCCTTGAAAACACCTGCGCTATTCCTTGTTTCTCTTCCATTTTTTTTTCCCGACGTCTCCTATTCACAATGTCATCTCCCACCTCCACTCCGGCTGTGCAAAACCACCTTAGCCTCAAACTTTCTGGTGATAACTTTCTACTGTGGAAAACCCAATTATTTACGTTGCTTCGTAGCCAGTCCCTAATGGGATACCTTGACGGCACCACTATCAAACCCACTCCAACCATCATCCCTACGAACTCCACTACTGCTGCACCAAACCCTGCATATGATGAATGGATTCGAAAAGACCAACTTGTTCTTAGTTGGATGATATCTTCTCTTTCACCCGATGTCCTACCCTATGTGGTTGGATTAGATACTGCTGCTGATGTCTGGAAGGTTCTACAAACTTCCTTTGGTTCTCTATCGCATACAAGCATTCTTCAGCTTCATATGCAACTCCAGAATACATTTAAAGGTGACAAGTCTGTCTCAACTTATCTCCGTGAGTTAAAGTACATTTCAGATCAATTAGCTGCTGCCAATCGCCATCTAGGGAATGAAGAATTAAATGCCATTGTCTTCCGTAATCTTGGTTCTGATTTTTCTGACATTATTGCTGCCTTGGCTACAAAACCTGGTCCGATAACATTTCCTGAACTCCATCGATTGCTCCTCAATCACGAGCTTCGAATGAAGTCTGCCACAGTGCCTATAGAGGCAAATGTTTCCACTTACACCCCTCCATCATCCACCCATATTATTCAACCACAACCGATTTCCAATTTTAAACTATCTACCACCCAAAACCCTCAATATCGTGGGTAAGGCCACCAGCGCAATTATGGAAACCCAGGCAATCAATCTAAAAACAAAAAAGACCGATGACAAATTTGTCAGAAATATAATCATACGGCTGCAAGATGTTATTTCAGGTGTTCGCAGTCTAACAGTAGTGCACCTCAGCCTACTGCTAATATGGCTGGGATTCTTCCTACCACATCGCAGCAAGACTGGTTTCCGGATACTGCAGCTACACACCATGTGACGCCTGACATTGCCAATATGCAGATCTCTGCACCACATAACGGTAACGAAACTCTTCGTGTAGGTAATGGAGCAGGTTTAGACATTGTTAATGTCGGTTCTTCCACTCTTGAAAACCCCATCAAAAAATCTTTTAATTTCTCAAATATCCTTCATGTCCCTACCATTACACGTAATTTGCTTTCTGTGCATAATTTTTACACATGATAACAACTGCTTCTTTGAGTTTCATCCATTTCACTTTGTTGTGAAGGATTTGCAGACCAAAACACCACTGCTCCAAGGTTCGCTTAAGGATGGAATATACCGGCTGTCGGGTCTTTATACTCCATCTCCATCGGCCGACACCATCTCACTTGATTCTTCCGCCACTGCCACTACCTAGCACGCCCGAATGGGTCATCCCCAACAAAGCAAAGTTCGCTCGTTGATTCATTCAAACAATTTGCCATGTTCTACATTTGATTTCAATAAATGTGCTTCTTGTTTGTTAGGCAAATCCCATAAAACACCCCTACCCCCAACTCATACCATTAGTAAAGCACCTCTCGATTTAATTTTTACCGATGTATGGGGACCCGCTCCAATTAATACTGTTTCCGGTTATAAGTATTTTGTTCTATTTGTTGATGATTTTTCCAAATATACCTGGTACTATCCTATCCAAAATCGGTCTATGGTCCCTTCCATTTTCGAAAAATTCGGGACCATGGCTGAGAAACAATTTGAAAAATCCATCAAAGCCGTACAGTCTGATTGGGGTGGGGAATACAGAACCCTGAATAAAATTCTTTCAAACAATGGAATTCTCCATCGTGTAGCATGTCCACACACTCACGAGCAGAACGGAGCAGCTGAGTGAAAAATTCGTCATATTGTTGATACCGGCCTTACATTATTGGCCCATGCATCTCTTCCACTTAAGTATTGGCCTTATGCTTTTGAAACCACCATTTACCTTATTAACAGATTACCCAGACCACTTTTAAATAATATCTCACCTTTTCAAACACTTTTTCATCAACAACCGGATTATAAGTTTTTGAAAATATTTGGTTGTGCCGTTTTTCCTTTATTAAGGCCATATAATTCGCATAAGTTTTCACTCCGTTCTACTCAATGTGTGTTCTTAGGATATAGCCCATTGCATGTTGGTTACCGTTGTTTAGATTACAAAACTGGACGCATGTATATTGCAAGACACGCTCATTTCATTGAAAATATTTTTCATTCGCTACACTTGGTTCACACCCTTCTCAAATATCCTCACCTTCACATCCTTGGTTGACGATCTCCACGGCTGGTATGTCCTCCCACGCGAACCATGGTGTTAATGGTTATATCCTATCTTCTACCCCACCCTCTAACACCTCCCCACCCACCTTTGAAGAACCATCACCGACATTATCAAATGCTAATACTGCTTCAACGTCTAACACGTTGGTTTCTAGTCCGTCTAATACTGGTACAGGTTCTAATGAGACTCTTTCAGTTGCCTCGCCACAACAGGCTGTTGTGATACCTCCACAACCGGTTGATCAAGTAGCAAGAACTCATCCCATGCGGCTGCATCAAAATCCAAAGCCCAACAGTAAATATCCATTGCCAGATGTGAACTTGACTGAAATAAGCTCTAAAGAAGAGCCATGGTGCTTCACCGAAGCTAATAAGCATGAAAAATGGAGGGAGGCGATGCTCCAAGAATTTAATGCTTTGTTGCGTAATGGAACATGAGTTTTGGTTCCACCGAATCCCAAAGCAAATGTTGTGGGCTCCAAATGGGTTTATCGAGTCAAGACACGTGCAGATGGTTCGATAGACCGGTACAAAGCCCGCCTAGTGGCCAAGGGCTACAATCAGCAGGAGGGTATCGACTATACGGAAACGTTTAGTCCCGTTGTTAAAGCAACCACTGTCCGTACAGTCATTTCATTGGCTGTAACAAAGAACTGGAAACTCCGGTAGTTGGATGTTAGCAACGCTTTTTTAAATGGTAACTTGACTGAAGAAGTCTACATGGCCCAACCTCAAGGCTTCATTGACAAAGAAAAGCCAAACCATATATGCAAGTTACAAAAATCCTTATACGGATTGAAACAAGCACCGCGGGCTTGGTTCCACCGGTTGAGCATCTTTTTAGAATCACTGGGATTTATTGGATCAAAAACTGATACTTCCCTCTTTATACTTCATCGGCCCAATTTCTCTATTTACATGCTCATCTATGTTGACGACATTGTTATTACAGGATCCAACCCAGCATTTATTCAAGACACTATCGAATGCTTAAATAAGGAGTTCTCCATACGGGACTTGGGCGAACTTAATTATTTCCTGGGAATTGAGGTGCTTAAACATCCATCTGGGCTCCTCTTGTCACAGCAAAAGTATGTTACAGATCTTCTCCACAGAACCAGAATGGACGGTGTTAAACCGGTTCACACGCCCATGGCTACAAATACCAATTTAATCAATCAGGGTAAGCCACTTGAAGATGCTAGTTTGTATAGGAGCACTGTAGGAGCTCTTCGGTATGCCACCCTCACTCGGCCAGATATCTCCTATGCGGTAAACAAAGTCTGTCAGTTCTTGAAAGAACCAACAGAAGACCATTGGAGTACGGTGAAACGCATTCTACGCTATTTAAACGAAACTGTTTCGCATGGACTGCTCATCAGTTCCCAATCCACCACAGAACTCCATGCATACAGTGATGCGGACTGGGCGGGTTGCCCCATTGATAGACGATCAATAGGAGGCTATGCAATTTATATGGGCCAAAATCTGGTTTCTTGGTCAGCTAAGAAGCAGCATACCATTGCACGTTCCTCAACCGAATCTGAGTATCGGGCATTGGCAAATGCCACGGCAGAAGTGGTATGGCTACAATCACTATTACAGGAATTGGGCATCTCTCAATCAAAACCCCCTATCCTTTGGTGCGACAACCTAGGGGCAACGTATCTTACGGTGAATCAACTTTTTCATGCCAGAACAAAGCATATCGAGGTAGACTTTCACTTCGTCCGCCATTTAGTGTCACAACGCAAACTTGAGGTTCGCTTCATATCCACACGTGACCAAATAGCGGATATCTTCACCAAGCCTCTTACACGGTGTCGCCATGATCTGCTCAAATCCAAGTTGAAGATCATCTAGAAGACCACCTTCAACTTGAGGGGGCCTATTAAGGATAACAACACATGCTCTTGAATTAGTCCATTAATGTTGATATCATGTAGTTAATATTATAACAGACTAATTCAAAATTCAAACTATTCTTGAATTAGTCCATTAATGTAGATATCTCTAGTTAATATTGTAACGGACTAATTTAATGTAGATATCTCATGTAGTTAATATTGTAACGGACTAATTCAAAATTCAAATTATTTTGAATTAGTCCATTCTTATGTAGCATTAAACTCTATAAATACATATGCTATCCTAGAGTTAAAGGATAAGCGAAACTCATTCTCAAACTTAGAGTCTAATTCTTACACCTCTTATGTTTTTTTCCTATCTCCCGACCATCGCCGCGACAAGCGAGAAACGTCTAGTGTTTAGTCAAGAACATTGCTGGGTCGAGTTGGATTGTTTTTCCTTAGTAGGATTGTTTTCTCTGTCTTCTAGGGTAAGCCACTAAGTGGGTAATCAGAGAGTGAAAAATGCGTTCTTGGATATCTCCATTGGAAATGTAAAATCTGCTCGATCAAGCATGCTGGCTTTTCTTTGACCGAAAAATGTTATTTTGACCAACATCGGCATGATTATCCTCATCATTGTGATCTTACTTATAAGATTCAGTCATTTGCATAATCCTTATAGGGGTTGACTACTCTACCAATATCATTGGCTGATAAATAAAAAAAGATTAAAGACCACTGGATTGTATAGTAGTTGTTGATTAGACAATTCTAGCCTCGAGAAAACGTCATTGGTAGCATTAACGACCGGCTTGGTCACGTCTTGACATGTGACTCAAAACGTAATTGGTCATGTTATATTGTTGTTTTTCGAACAATCTCTTCATAGTGACCAATATGATAGGATTCGGCGCTAACTCCCTAGCTTGTTCTTCTGTAAGGTGTCGTGCGATGTCGATGTTGCCCCCTTATTCTGGCTCTGTTGATGCAGAAGCGGTTGAAGTCTCGGACTGAGTCAACCTTTTAGCAGGGCCATTACTCATAAAGTGATTAGGCTATGGATTCCTCATAATAAATCACAAATTGTCCCATTAGGCGGGTCAAAAGGATGTGACGCCGGAATCTGATTGACAATTAAATATCTTTCCCAAAATTTGTTCTTCAGTTTTTATTAAGAGGGGGACGGGTTTGTGGCGATTTCGGACAAGAGTGCTATCAATGAAGCACAAGGAAAAGATGTGGTTCAATGGGCGGGGTACTCGTTACACCATTCACGCATGTCACTATTTAAGCAACGGCGAAGTGCGACGGCATAAAAAACTTTCTCGGAGTTTAATGAAAGATCAAGATTTTTGTTTGCTCACGAGGGTGTTGGAGTTGGCGAATATTTCGGGGACCCTTGTTTCTCACATCGGGTACGCCCACGTGAGCTTAGGGAAACTGAAGTGTTATCCAACGACATGTGACCCCTGCGCGCGGAATGCGGGGGTTCGGGGGCAGCTCTCCCGACACGGGTGCGCCGCTGCCCGGTCAGCGGGCGGGGGTTCAGGGGCAGTGCCTCCCGATGGAGGTTCCGCTCGCCGGTGAGCGGGCAGGGGTTCGGGGGCAGCGCCCCCGAAACCTCTACGGGTTTGGGCTTTTAGTTAAGCTGACCCGTATGGTATGGAATTAAGGGGTTTCATATAGGTTTAGGTTTTGGGCCCGTTTGGGGCATATATATATTTTCTCGTTTTTCATCATTGTAACGAGTTGAGTGGCTGTAAACCGAAACTATAGTGAAATCTCTTTGCAGGACGTAGCCCTATTCTGGGGTGAACCTGGGTAATCTCGTGTGTCGTCCATTTTTTCTTTGATTTCTGTGTGATCGCTCTGATTCGGTGCGCGATAAATCCCTTCAGAGGGGCTCACAAAGAGTGCGACGTGGCTATTTAAAACCTACAATCACAGTTGCAAACTAAGGTTATAGACGGTAACTGAAAAAATAACTTCATAGTAGTTATGGACGTTACATTATCCACAAGAAGTTACTTAACAGTTTCCTATTATCAAGCAACACTCATCTATACCAATGCTAAAAAATAGCGGCACAATAATCACCCAATGATTATCCTCGTGTCGATTGCTCGTTGTCGATATCGATGACGTCGATCAACTTCAAGCTTTTCATCGGTAACTTCACATTGTGTGCCGTCGATGACTTCACTAGCAAGTTGTTGCTTCTCTTCAAGTTACTGATAATTCTGTTCATAAATATGACCAAACTCTACCATCATCGATTAAGTCTATCACTTGTCGATAATAATCATTTTTCTTTGTATCAATAGAAGAACAGATATTTGTTATTAGTTTGTCATTTGTGATGGTATTCTTAAATTTTAGGAGGGATGAGTTTCTATTTAGTTCTCAGATTCATGATTTTTATTTTTCCAACTTCATCCTCTACTTTTTTTTCTTTAAAAAAAGAAAAGAATAGAGTCGAGTAATTTAATTTGGTCGACTTGTGTGCCATGACCCTTTTGCCACCACTATTTGGTAGCACTGTTAAAATACCAATAGGACATCATTGATGTACGTGACAACCATCTTCGCATGGCAATATTATGTCACATGAGGGAACCGTTGGCTTGACATATGCATGCTTGAATAAACATTTTGGACAAAATTCCAATCTCTAATCACCGCAATTTTTGTTTCTTTTGTTTTTCCCCTTTTGGAATCGCCGATGGATTAAAGCATAGGGAAAAGAGTATATTGATAAATAAAAGGAAAATCATCAAAAAAGTCCTAAACCTATTGCACTTTTGCCGATTCAGTCCTAAACCTTTCAATTTTGCCAATTTAATCCTAAATATTTTCACATTTTGCCAATTCAGTCCTAAACCTTTCAATTTTGCCGATTCAGTCCTAAACCTTTTCAATTTTTGCTAATTCAATCTTTCTGCCAATTTAGCTCTCAAAAAATGCTTATGTGGATTCTTAGTCAGCGCCAGCCATCCTTCGTGGCCGGTTCGGCGCTGACGTGGATGCCGGAAAAGGAAAACGACGACCCTTTTTTTTTTAAAAAAATGTTTCCTCTTGCATTTCGTTTCGGGCAAATTGCGCTGAAACAGAACATCCTCATGTCAGAACACACCCAACCCCAAAATCGGAACAGAACCCTAATTTGCTGGACGACGGGCGACGGCCGTCAGATGCTCGATGGCTCTCGATGACGCTCCTCCCCTTCGTGGCAACTCTCGTCGCACTACCCTAATATGCTCACCAACATGGCCCCTGACTCCTCGACGGGCGACGGCTCTGACGACGCACCGAGGGATTTCGCAAGCAGCTTGCAACGAGCCTCGACGACGACAAATAGGCGAGATGATGTATCCGTCACGTGTTGCGGAATAAATTTTCATGTACTTATACCAGATTTATTCTATAGTAGTTATTTGGTGAGCCACTGAAGCTGCAGTCAGTGGGACTTGCTATCGGCAAACTCAAATAAATTTAAAGATCTTTTTGAGGATTAGAATCAAGCGACTTCGGGACTTTCTGTGTTGCTCATGTTTTGAGTGGACATTGAGATGATATTTGAGTTCTTGATTTAAACTGCACCATCGAATTTCAATGTTTGAGCTTCCCTGTCTGTCAAGTTGTTTTCTTGTTTGAGGAAGATTAACATCTGGGGGAGGCACTGTTTTAAGATAGCGCTTGGCACTGTTCACCCAGTTCTCTCTCATCCCCTGCTCCGACTGTCACTGTTCCTCATCCTCAAATGTTCGCGATTCCTTGTGATCGCTCCGTTGGTTTCTCTTGATTCTTTGTTTCATTGGTTGCCTCACCTCCTCCTCCCTTCTCACCATTGGGATCTCAGGTTGGAGCCTCCATTATGGCAGATCTGGATTGAGCGACTCCATGGAAGCTCGTACCATGAATCGGGAAGAGGTAATCCCGCTGAATCCTATCGCCATGGCAAAAGCCAAATCCTCTGTGCATCTCCTGCCTTCTAAGCAAGTCCCTGGAGTCCGATTTGGATCCACCGATGTTGGCCTGAGCTCTGTTACAGATGTTGACCCAGCGAAGGGGAAGAACGCCGCTGGTTCAAGAGTTGCTGGGTCTTCTTCAGCCAAGCAACAGAGTCCGCAAGACGTGTGCCCTGGTAGACGTAGCCGTAGCAAAGGTAGGACTTCGTCCAAGCCACCTCTAGCCCCTGCTCTTGCCTCTAAGGATGCAATTCCCCCCCCCCCCCCCCCTCTTGGGCGGCAGTGGCAAAATAAGCAGAAAAAGGGTACAATCTTACCTATATCCCTCCTGCTATTGTAGATAGTAAAACTATTGTGTCTATATCTGATGAAATACTCGAGGTGTCCAACCTCAAGTGGAAGGAATGCATTGTGTGTTACTTTGTCGGGAAAAGGCTTCCCCTTTAAACTTACTGAGTCAACCGCCAAACACATTTGGGGTACTCACTTATCAGAAGTAATGGCCAATGATGACGGCTTCTATTTCTTCCACATCCCGGACTATGAATTCCGTCGGAAGATTCTGGATAACGGCCCTATTACCATGGCAAGGGTTCCACTAATCCTCCAACAGTGGCAACCCCTTCTTGAGCTCAAAAGAAATCAGCACGACTCTCTGCCTGTCTAGATTCGTTTGTGGAATATCCCCTATTCCCTCTGGTTTGCACCTGGTATAAGTGCGGTGGCCAGTGCAATTGGTAAGCCACTCTATGTAGACCTTCAAACTGAAAACATGAGAATGATATCGTATGCTCGTGTCTGTGTGGAGATCAATGCCAAGCAGTCTTTGTGCAAATCTGTCAAGGTACTTCTTAATGGTGCTTCTCGTTCAATAAAGGTTGAATATGAATGGAAGCCTATCTCGTGTACCACTTGTGGCACCTTTGGCCATAAATGCCCCCCATCAACATTGCTCAATCCCCCCCCCAAAAAAAAAAAAAATCAAAATCATTCATGTTCGATTGCCATTTCGAAAGGGAGATGGGATTTTGATGTAGTGATTCCATCTGAGGACCTCTTTCCATTCTTCCATTTTGTGGTTAAGGGCATGATTTGTTGACGAAGAGGAGCTTGTCAGTACAGACATCAGTCCTGGGCAGAATTTGCCAAAAAGTTCTAGTTGAATGAATGGAGTTACATCCTATTTGCCGAAAGTCCTGCGGATTCTCAGTGCCACAATTGCATATCCAAAAGTTCTATCTTGTTAAGAATATCAGAATAACCCACATCGTTCGTGCCATAAAATCGAATTCTGAGCTTGAGTCAGCGGGTAAAATTTCCCGATTCTTGCATCTGGAAATGCCAATGATCATTATGAGGGAATAACTTGTTCCTTCGTTTGTTTTTGAAGCAATTGTGGTCAAACAATCAACATTCATAAGCTCCGTTTGTTGGGATTGTCTAAAATCTAGAAGTACTAGTCTGAAGCATTTGCCAAGTTCTAGGAAAGAGACGGAGTCAAATGCTCAGCTCCATATAGCCTCAAAGCCTCTACTTCCTCTCCCTACCAATTGACGACTACTCGAAATTATGCATCCAAAAGGAAAAGGACATCATGAGAGGGAAACTTTTGGCGAATACCAAGATAAAACAACATTCACTTCATTCATCCCACTAACAGAGAGTACATACATACAAAATATGTTCAAAATAACACTCTATTATCTTCAACAACAATACAACCACAATTATCTTCAATCTAGAATTCTCTTTCTTCAGGTATGCCGATTCTTGTTTCACTTGTTTTAGTTGTTTCAGTTGTGCCTTGAGAGCTTTGACCTCAGCGACTATTGAACGACCATCATCCTCATTATGGGTCGATGTTGGTTCTTGTTTGACATTGCTCCGGTGAAAACTTTTGGATACACTCCTTGCCGATTGACTGATTTCGTCATCAACCCAAATGAAAGAACTACAACTTTCCCCTTTATTATTGTGGTTGTATCTTGAGCAGCCATGGTATCGTCTTCCCCGGTTGTCCTTCGTCCTTGCTGTTCGCAGAGGAGCTTTGAGGCCACAATAGCAAAACGCTGAGGTATTGATGTTGATTGGAGGGTTCGACAGTCATCGATTGTGCCATCTGCAAGGGAAAAAGTGAGGATATTTATTTAAGGAGGGATTACGCTAGCAGATTTCTATAAAGTAATAAATTCATCAATTTTCTTCCGGCATAGACAAAGCTCTTAACACCCGTTTATATAGAGTCAAACATGAAATTCTGCAAAATGTTTAAAGCATAAGCAAAACTAACCTTTCTTCTACGGCAGGAATGAGACCCTCAGTCAAAGCCTCTCCACCAATCTAAATCACAAAACTGAGTCATTATTCTAGTCAATTTATACCAATTCAAAGAACATCTCAGGGTGTGCAAGAAAATCGCGGGTTGTATGCAACAAAACAGTTTTCTCTCGAGATCGATACGCCCCATCAAAGTAAGATAAAAGACTATGATCCATACAACATGACAGTCACTGCAAGTAGAACTGAAGAAATTCAATTTCTTTTGGACTTGTTCTTTAAAAGGTTGAAGAATTCCAGTTGTCCAATTTCCATCTGCAGGAGGCTCATAGCTTTCAGGAAGAGGTTGCCCACACTCGTGGCATTTGCGAACTTCCAACTGTACCGGTACGGGGAGTTTAGCATATGTATACCTAACCATTTCGTGATTGACCTAAGGCTTAAGAAAAAATTACCAACATCGGCATCACATAAGCATCCATATTTTAGAAAAAAAAAAAAACTCTATATTCAAGACAAGAAATGTAATATTTTAGAAGTTCCTTGACAATCACTTAGTCCCACAACGGGATTCGCCTCCCCAGATGTTAATCCTCCTGAAACAAGAAAACAACTTGTAAGACAGGAAAGCTCAAACATTGAACTTCGATGGAACATGCTACTATAGAATAAATCTGGTATAAATACATGGAAATTTATTCCGCAACAAGCTACATATACATCGTCTAGAAGTGTCAAACGGGTGGGTCGGGTCGAATATGGTCCGACCCATATTGACCTATTTAACCCGTTTTGACTCATTTTCATACAGTACAAATTTTATGACCCATACCCGAACCGACCTGTATTATTTAAATACTTATATATTTAACCAAATAATGGAATATTTGTTTCACAAAATTAAAAAATGTAAAAACTATTTCGCCTCCCGCCGCCCACCACTGCCCATTGCCGCCTCGGTGGCCCGGCTGGGGCCGGCCGCCGCCCGAAGTTTTAATTGGAGTTCGAGATGCGGGCACCCCGGTCCGAAGTTTTCTTCAACCTTGGAAATTATTGGGTCGTGTGAACAGAACATGATTAGGCTAAGATTAGACAAATTTCCCGAATCAACAAAGCTCCACGTGTATAAAAACAAAGATTTGCGATCGCACTCTCTCCTCACAGATCATACAGCACAGATTCCCCAAAAAGCTCCAAAACGAGAGAGGCGCGCTCTTGCTCTGTTCGCTGCCCCCCTCCCGTTGTTTGTCGCTTTCCTCTCTCGCCGCTCTAGGAAACAGAATCTCGAGGATCAATCACATGGCGTCGTCGTCTCCTTCGTCGACCAGTAACTCTGACGATGGTGAGTCGGGATCGTGAACGCGTGATGGGTCCCCCCATTAAAGAGCAGAGGAGAGCTTCTGGGTTTTGAGTTTTATGGTGAACTTAGGGGGATGGTTTGGACTTGTTTCAGGTAGTAATGCGGAGAAGTACGATCCCAACGTGGTGAAGGCGAGAGAGAACTCCAATTCTTCGCTCGAAACGAAGTTCCCCTTGCTGATTTGGAGAGACAGACCGCGATCTGCATCGACTAATCATCTGGCGGAGGACATCCTCGGGGTCTCCGGCAAAAGACCGAGTTCCCGCCAGCAGGCGGCGGCCCGCGGAGGCGGCGACGTGGGCGGCAGCGGCGGGTGAGCGGACGGTGGCGGCGGGTGGGCGGACGGCGGCGACGGGCAGGCAGGCGGCAGATGCGGTGGCGGTGGCGGCGGCGGGCAGGCAATGGTTTACGAGTGAATAAAAATAGTCTCGCGAAGTTATAGGTCACGGGTCGAAAATGGATCAAAAATGAGTTGGGTTAAACCCATATTTGAATAGGCTTTATAAGCCTCGACTCATATTTGACCCATATTTTAAATTTGTTAAACCCATATTTGACCCAAATAAATGAAAGTGGATTAAAAAGTGGGTCAAAGACCCATATTGACACCTCTAACATCATCTCACCTATTTGTCGTCATCGAGGTTCATTGCGAGCTGCTTGGAAGTCCCCCGGTGCGTCGTAGAGCGTCGTTAGAGCCGTCGAGAGTTGCGACGAAGGGGAGGAGCATCGAGAGTAGCAGATTAGGGTAGCACGGCGGCAGTCGTTTTGGCGAGCAGATTGGGGTAGCGCGACGGCCAACGAGAGTTGCCACGAAGGGGAGGAGCGTCGTCGAGAGTCGTTGAGCATCCGACGGCCGTCGCCCGTCGTCGATAGTAATCGAGCAAATTAGGGTTCTGTTCTGATTTTGGGGTTGGGCATGTTCTGACTTGAGGATGTTTTGTTTTAGGGCAATTTGCCCATAACGAAACGCAAGAGGAAAAATTTTAAAAAAAAAATTGTCATTGTTTTCCTTTTACGGCGTCCACGTCAGTGCCGAACCGGCCATGTAGGACGACTAGCGCTGACTAGGAATCCACGTAAGCATTTTTTGGAGCTAAATTGGCCGGAAGATTGAATTAGCAAATAGTGAAAAGATTTAGGACTGAATCGGCAAAATGTGAAAAGGTTTAGGACTGAATCGGTAAAATTGAAAGATTTAGAACTGAATCGGCAAAGTACAATAGGTTTAGGATTTTTTTTGACAATGTTCCCCATAAATAAAGGTTAGCAAATTATACTTACGCACAAGTGCCAAGGCAGCTAAAGGGGGATGGAAAATTAAATCGATTTCATTGATATTGCAAGTATAAAGGTTCATGTATGTTTTCTGGATGTATAATGCATGATTTACACAACTAATATATCAAGCGACAAAACCATGGCTAGTACTAAGTCTTATAAATGAGTATTCTAAATCTTTTTCTTTTATGGTATGGTTAGTGAATGCCAAAACATGGCTGATATACTGAATCAATAGTTGTGTTGCTACTGGTCAGGCAGTTAACTTGAATAATCGGGAATATTCTTTACCTTCGGCTGCCCTCAGAATCTAAAAAGCAATATGGCTCGAGAGTTGAGAGTCCCAGTAATTGAGAACATCGGGAAATACTTGGGTATCCCCTCGGACTGGGAAAACTCAAAAAACCAAATGTTTGTATGGATTTTAGCCGGGGTGAATATAAAGCTTGAAGGGTAGAAGGAAAATTGATGCCGTAGGCTAGGAAGGAAATTCTCTGGAAAGCAATATTAGGCCCTTCCGCAATATGCAATGTCGATTTTTAAAATCCCGATATCCATTCGTAAAGCTATTGAACGGAGACTTGCTTCATTTCGGTGGAAGAATAATGACTCGAAAGCTGGAATGTGCTCAAAATGGGGAAGCATTGTGGAGGAATTTCAAAGACCTCACCACTTTTAACAGGGCTATGTTGGGAAAGCAAGCTTGGAGAATGATAGAAAAATCCTCTACACTGTGAATTCAACTCTTCAAAAGGAAGGGGCACCCGATCATCGTGGGGATGGCAAAGTCTACTAATTGGTAGGGATGTGATATCGGATTCAGTCCAATGGTCAGTGGCTAATAGAGAATCGATTAGAATTCGCAGGGATAAATGGTTAAGGCTGGGCTCAATTACACGACCAGCCAATCGAGAGGATCCTCAGCTTGTAGCCGAGTTAATTGACAAGCACAATTGCTCGTGGAAGGAAGATAAACTCCAAGATATGTTTGAAGACAGAAGAGCTTATGAAATATTAGCGACCCCTATGGCGTCTACAGGAGAAAAAGGCAGGATTGTCTGGACGGAAGCAGAACCGGGCACTTTTTCAATTAAAAGCGGGTATAACTTTCTAGGGAAAGCGGAACGAATCTTCACCCAGATAGATGCTTCGCCCTCATTCCAAAAGCCTAGAGATTTGTGGTGCAAGGTGTGGAATTTGCAGACCCTACAAAAAAATCATCTTCCGACACGTGGTCAACTCTATCGGACACGCAGCGACACGCAAGTCGAAAATTTCGACACGCTATTCCGACACATGGAGTTAATGTTCAATATTTTGAGGATAAAATTGAAAATCTATCAAAATATAATAGCCTCCACCTAATCGACCTAATTCCACAAAACCTAATCGTCGTCCCCTCTCGCACGACGTCTCTCTTCTCGGCCTCTCTCACCCTCTCAACTCTCTCACGGCGTCTCTTCTCTCGACCTCTCTCGCCCTCTCGGCTCTCGCACTCGGCCTCTTTGGACTAATGTTCTTAGTGTAAATTTACTCTAAGCTCTTTTTTTATTATTTATTTATTTTTGGAGTTGAATCAAATTAATTTGATTGACATAATCATAAAAATGATAATTTATCACGTATATATAAAAATATGCATCTAATATACAATGTATCCTAACTTGTCGAAATTTTCTATTTTTTAAGAAATGACATGTCGATTTATCGTGTCGCGTGTCGGTATTGGTACTACGTAGCCTGGAACTCGCGGCCGCATGGGAGATGGAGACGGACAGAAAAGTTAAAGCAGTTGAGTCAGATAACCTCAGTTTAGTTCGAGCAGTTCAGGGAACAGAACAAGTACCGTGGGAAGCAGCAGCACTAATCAAGAAAGGCCAGGCTTTACTCCTCTCTTTACCGCATCTAATCTTGCCCATTGTTTCAGAGGCCAAAATAAAACAGCGGACTGGGTCGTCAAAGCCCAACTCCGTCAGTCCCTCCCTCTGAACTGGGTCTCAAGCCCTCCCAATCTTTCTTGGACGTTCTCTGTTCTGAAACCCGTTTGGGTTCTTATTTTACTTTACCTACTTTTTTTTTATATCGAAACTTTACTTTACCTACTCTCTTTTTTTGGACAAATACTTTACCTACTTTTTTTGGTCGAGAAATACTTTACCTACTTGAAATGAAAGGAAATGAGTGTTTCAATAAGAAAACATAAGTATTTTAAGGCTCCATTTGTTTCACAAAAAATGAGATATTTTTGAAAATTATTTTTCAGAAAATTATTTTTCAGAAAAATGATAGTATTTTCCGATGTTTGACTGAAACATAAAAATGAATAGGAAAATTTTTTCCTCCGTTTGATATGAAATGGATTTCCCTTTATACACTCCTTTTAATAATTCTTTATCTTTATTTTTGGAAAAAAAGTGGAATTTTTTTTTTCTATTTACCTTTTTCCTTTTTAGTTTTTTGCTTTTTACTTCTTCTTTGGCCTGTCGCCGCCCAGGACGACGGCTGGCGAACGGCCACAGGCGAGCTTGAGCCTCGCTAGATCTGGCGAGTCGTTCACCGCTGACTCGTGAGGCCTTGAGCTCTTCGTGACTTGCCGACCTCTGGCGAGGCGTCAAGCTTGCCGAAGAAGCCAAGGAGGTAGATGAAGGAGGCGATCAGGGAGACGATGGCGGCGATCTCGGGGAGGGTGACGATGTGGAGAGAAGCGTGAGGCAGCAACAAGAGCGGCTCTGGAGACGAGGGGACAAGACGAAGAAGCTCTGGAGAGAGGAGCGGCTCTGCTGGTTGCGTGAGAAAGATGGGGGAAGAGGAGCAGCTCTGGAGAGCGGAGGAGACGCCGCATGAGAGAGAGGGTGTAGAGGGCGAGAGGGCAACAAGAGGGGGAGAGGGCACGAGCCTAGATTGGAAGATGATATTATAACGACATGGGCCCACCACTCACAAGATATTGTCCGCTTTTGGACACACAGTCCTCACGGTTTTGTTCCTCAGAGGGCCGCCCATATAACCCCCAGAAAACGCTTCTTGCAAGTTAAGGGGAACCCAATCCTTTATAAACTAGCCTAGGACTCCCCCTAAGCGATGTGGGACGGGGATGTCACATAATCCCCCTCTCAACGGCACAGCGTCCCCGCTGTGCACCGCGTACACCAGCGAACGCCCATTGCGGCCCCACACGCTGTCAGGAGTCGGCTCTGATACCAATTATAACCACCTGGGCCAACCACTGGCAAGATATTGTCCACTTTTGGACACACAGTCCTCACGATTTTTTTCCTCCGAGGGTCGCCCATTCAACCCCTAGAAAAAGCGTCTTGCAAGTTAAGGGGAACCCAATCCTTTATAAACCAGCCTAGGACTCCCCCCTAAGCGATGTGGGACGGGGATGTCACATAATCTCCCCTCAACGACACAGCGTCCCCGCTGTGCACCACGTACACCAGCGAGCACCCACTGCGGCCCCACACGCTGTCGAGAGTCGGCTCTGATACCAATTATAATGACCTGGGCCCACCACTCGCAAGATATTGTCCGCTTTTGGACACACAGTCCTCACGGTTTTGTTCCTCCGAGGGTCGCCCATACAACCCCCAGAAAACTTGTCTTGCAAGTTAAAGGGAACCCAACCCTTTATAAACCAGCCCAGGACTCCCCCTAAGCAATGTGGAACGATGATGTCACATATTGTGATATTTCTGTTCTTTTTGACTAAGTCAAAAAGAAGTGGTGGGACCCACATAATTAAAAAAAAAGAGAAAAAGAAGGGATTAAAATGCAAAGAGAGAGAGAGAGAGAGAGAGAGAAAACAGAACAAAGAGGAGACCAAGAGCTGCTCGAGAGAAAGAACATGGGAAAAAGAAGAAAGAAGAAGAGAAAAGGAAGAAGGAAAGGGGTTCTCGTCACGGATTCCTTGCCAAGCCATCCCGACACCGATTAGCAACGTCCGGTAAGTGCTCGCACCTCTCGTTGCTCCTATCGAAGTAATTTTCGGGTTTAGGGTAAAATTCGAATTTTTGTGGATTCTGAATTTCTGCGTTCGTTTGAGGAGTTTTTAGGCTACGTGTTTGTATAAGGATGAAAATTTAGGATGTTGTGAAGCCGTAGGATTTGACGGATCTTAATTTGACGCTTTGGTTTGCCCGAAACAAGATTTTCAATTCAGGTGCGCTACAGTACCCGCGCGAACAGTACACTTCAAGGCCTGCTATCTTCATTTTTCGGTTATCTTTTGAGATTGGACATATTAGGACTTTCGTAATACGTCGAGTAAGCTTCGTTGGACTACAAGACGGCTTGAAACGGATATCGGTGGAGGAAGTTATGGCCCGAGAGATTTCGGCGCAAGCTGCCCATAGCGAATAGCAAAGGGTATCCGCTATGGGCGAGCTTCCGTTGACGCATAGTCGTCATTCTATCATTAAATAGGTGTAAATTAGTTGAGTCATCCATTAGAGTGGCGTTTTACTCATTTTTGATCTATTTTTCGTACTTTTGAATTGAAATTCGGACGGGTCGGCTCGAGTAACCGTCACATTTTGCTTTTGCCTTCGTCTAGTGAGTGATATTATTTCTTCTTTAACTTGTGTAAACTCATGTTTTTCTGAGAATGATAAGAATGTATAATATGAGTTATATTTTGAGTATTAAATGTGCATAGTGATTGTTCGATCCGCTTAGAAGAAATGTATTACTCACTGAGCCGTGTTAGCTCACTCCTTCCATCTCCCTTACTTTTCAGGTTCAGCGAGTCACGAGTAGGACGTGAGCGATCGTTAGCAGATGACGTATTTGTTAGTGGGGGAAAGTGGATATGAGTTGTCAGTTGGATATGGCTATGATGAGCCTTTAAGTTGTTGATAGAGGTGTACATCCTTTTGTCATAGATATATGTATGTCTTTTGATGGATATGTAAATACGTGGATATACATATTTGTTAGCAGGTTGAGTTTTTGGTTATGTTGAGGCTGCGTCTTTTGAGAAAGGATGGCCGTGTCATGACCCATGTTATAGTGGATTCGGGGTGTGACAGATATCGTATTTTTCACAAATGAAAATCATTTTCCACAATTTTAGAAAGAGTTTATTCATTGATCAGAAAATATTTTCTTTGACCATATTTTTTTCACCCCAAAACACCAAAAATTGAGGAAAACGTTTTCCAAGAAAATATTTTCCGTAAAATAAACACAGCCTAAATGATTTGACCCACAGTAAATGGTTATTTATGTTAATGGGCCAAATTTGACACCCAACAGAATCAGTTTGCTTATCAATTTTAATGTATTTAGTATTATTCAATTACATATTAAGTACGTTTGACTCCTGTTGTTTGAATCCCTGTTCAGAGTGAAATAATGTTTTAGACTAGAAAATTACGGAATCAATTTATGAAATGTTGTTCTCCAGAAAAATATACCTTTTAATAGTTCTAGCTTCTGACAAGGTTGGAAAATCAACTTATAACTGTTGACATATCTCACGTCTTTTGATTATGGGGTTTATACGCTATGTTTATACCTGCGGTATCCCTCTACTTAATCTAAAGATGCATTTGATCGTTCGGATTTCTAGCCATGATAGAATTGAATATGATAGAATATGAAATCTAGAGATTTTGCCATATCCTATCTACTGTTTGGTGAATCGTGGTATAAAGGCGGATATTTTCATATCATATTCTGTTCATTGTTTGGCACTTGCGACATATCAATGTAAATGGATTTGAAAATACACAAATGCAAATAAGAATCTCTCATAATTTACTCCCAAAACTAGTAAGAGAAAGAAAATATGATCATTCACTTGCGATTATGAAAAGTTTTGCCTCTCTCACTACTTTCGTTAAACTTTAACATGAATCACAAAGTTAAGAGGAGAACAAGTTTTGACTCTCTTTCTGCTTTCATAAATTTTTGACGTGAACCAAAATGCTAAGAAGGAGAAGAAGTTTTGACTATCTCGCTGTTTTCGTAGAGTTTAGTTGTGAATTAAAAAGCTACAAAGGAGTTATGAAACTTCAACATGAACTAGAAATATAAAAGGAGAATGAGATGGAGATGCTAGGTTTTTTTTTTCAGAGATTTAATTGCCCCTCATTCTTCGAGAATTAGAAAGAACATTTTCAAGTTTAAATATGTTCACTTAAAATCTAGATCCTTCTGCTATTTTTTTTACTTATTTTTTTAATTTCATATCTCTTTTTTCATTATTTTTATTCTCTTCCATCATTTCTCATAAAATTTTTATTAAATGAAAAATCATATTATTATACTTAAAATATGTAACTATATAAATACTAGGTATATATAAGCTATATATAAATAAAAATTAGAATAAATAAGAACAAAAATTATTTATTTATTTTTATTTTAAGTTTATTTTTAGCATTAGAATTTAAAATTAATTATTTTTTTAATTTTATTATTTAAGAAGTTTGTTATTTAGAAAAATAATTTTTATATCATCAAATAGAAGAAATCATATCCACCTTTATCTCACCTCCCCCATGGGATAATTTTATCCATGCTATATATCCCCTTTATATCCCACTTTATCCTGTCTTGGGCAGGAACCAAATACAGGATACGATAAATTTAATCCTATCCTGACTTTTATCATGACTACCAAATGTAGCCTAAGTGTTTGGGTTGGACATTCTAATATGATATCAAAGTCAGATTCTGCCTCAATTTATTTCAGCTTTTGTTCAACTCGTTGTCAAATTTTTGAAAATCACGAAGTGCTACAGGATCTCATTCGACTAGATAGACTCAAGTCAATTAAATATGCTCTCATTTTGGCTTCCAGGGTCGCATTTCTTATTTTTGACCTAGTTAAATATTTTAAATCGGTTCTCTTTTTTTTTTCCAATAAGTTATTTATCTTCTAATTGCGAAATTTATGCGAGATGACTATCAAATTAATGATGGTCATTTCTAAAGGAGCCAATAATCTTTTCCCTTAATTTTCTTGGGAGAAATTCCTTTTTAAGGGCGAGAAAAAAATTTACTAAATTTGCATACAAACAGCAAAATGAAAGGCTTATTCACGTAGGTTTTCTTTGGACAACTTTCCTTGACTTGACTAGTTGACCAATGGATCACCCAAAAGTAGAGTCCATCAAAAGTCAATTATGTAAAGTCCTTGCATTCCGCGAATAATTTGCTCTTGATTAATTTCCACAAAATACCCTACCAAAAATAAGAGTAATTCCATATAATCACGTTGACGCCAAAGAAAAAAAAGGGCAAGAAATCCAATTAAAGATCACAATCAAGGAAAGTATTAATCAAATCCTATATTACTACATTTTGGTCATGGGCACGGACCCTGTAAGTAAGCTATGAAAATCACTCTATTTAAGGCTTAAATTGCAAAGCCAAGAAGTGCACATAGAAATGGATTGGAGCTTCTGCTTTCCCAAGATCTGTTTGCTCTTGTTCCCGGTGCTCGCATTGGCGCTCACGAGTAGAGTCCACTCACATGATCGAGTGAAGGTCTTCGACGTGAGGAGCTTCGGTGCCGTCGCCGATGGGAAGACCGATGATAGCAAGGTAAAGAATCGCGAAACCATCTTGCCGGTTTCTGTCTCATTTTGCAGCCAGAGAGGCATGCGAAAGGAACCAGTTGGAATCTGGGTGGGCGAGACTTGGCGTGGCTAATTCGCCTGAAAATGCAATCAGACCCGCGAATGCAAAGTTCATTTTTTTAAAATGACATAATTTTCACAATCGGCAAAATGATTAATTAACATATTGTAATGGGTTTTACTTATTTATTTATTTTTGAAGTGATTGTTAAAAAAAAAATTTCTTTTTCTAGGCATTTCTCGATGCGTGGAACCATGCTTGTCGATACAAAAGTGGAGTTAGGAGGAGATTGTTCGTCCCACATGGGACGTACATGGTTTGGCCGGTGGTGTTCCAGGGGCCATGCACCGGCCCCATCGCGTTCACGCTCAAAGGGGTGGTCAAAGCCCCCGTTGACAAGTCAACGTTCTCCTTGGACCATTGGATCACCTTCCAGTTCCTCAGCCGGCTGTTGATCAACGGCGGTGGTACGTTCGATGGCCAGGGGCCGTATGCTTGGCCTGAGAATGAATGCGCATGCAAGTCTCTTCCAGTGGTAAGTCCTCTCCTACTTTGTTCTTTTTTTTTCTCTGTTTTTAAATTAACATTAAAAATGAAAGAATTATAATTAGCTTTTTGATTAATAATAGTATTATTTATCTAACTAGATTATAAATCTGGGAAAAAAATTACTAATTCATGACTCAAATAATGCATCTCCCGCGAATTTCTAACGAGTCTCTAATCTTTTCCCAGTCGGTGAGATTCAATTTCGTCAACAACACATGGATCCGTAGGATAAGTTCGGTCAACAGCAAGAACTTTCACTTCGTCGTCTTCAAGTGTAACGATCTCGAGTTTTGGCGCGTCCGGATAATCGCCCCCGACGAGAGCCCCAACACAGATGGGATCCACATAGGCGACTCGTCCCGCATCAGGATTGCCGACTCCGTGATCGCGACCGGGGACGACTGCGTCTCGGTCGGGCCTGGGTCGAAGGACGTCGAAGTCGTGGGCGTCCACTGCGGGCCGGGCCATGGGTTCAGCGTGGGTAGCCTCGGGAGGTACCCGAACGAGGCGGACGTGGTCGGGCTGTCCGTGAGGGGTTGTACTATGGTCGGGACTCAGAATGGTGTGAGGATCAAGACGTGGGCTTCTCCGCTCAAAAGTAGTGTCCACAATATCTCGTTTCATGACATTACCATGAAGCATGTGCTCAATCCCATTATCATTGACCAAGAGTACTGTCCTCGTGGTGGTTGTTCCAACCAGGTACACTTTTGAAGTATTTCAATTAACCTTGAATTGGGTTGATTCTTGATTACATTTCTCATGAGCTCTCTCTTTCTTTCTCTAGCTGGGGTCGAATGTTCAGATCAACGGCGTTTCGTTCACGAAGATCCGGGGCACTTCGGCTTCAGAGGTGGCGGTCAGCCTCGTATGCAGCCCGAACGTGCCTTGCAAGAACATCAACCTGCACAACATCGACCTTGCATACCCTGGCGTCGGAGGGCCAGCCAAGTCGCGCTGTGCTCACGTGAACGGCCGATCTGGCGGCATGCAGAACCCGCTGTCTTGCATCTAGCACGGATAAATAAGAAGCCGGCCGGCTTTCCCTTTCTTCTATTTCCTGACTGCGACTAGCGAGAAATGTGTTAGTGTTGAGTCAAGGACATTGTTGGGTCGAGTAGGATGGTTTCTCCTTCAAAATGTAAACCCTTCTGTGCGCTAGGGTAACTGGTAATCCGAAAGAGAGAATGTGTTCTTTGATGCCACATCCTACTTCCACTGGAAATGTAAACTCTGCTAGATCAAGCAATTTGACTTTTCTTTGATCGAAACAAGCAGTCTCTTCTTGTCATCACAGCAGTGACCATGTAACAAGATCCTGTTGTCTATGACTAGCATTATAAGCAGATCATTTTGTTTCTAGGACTACTCAGATTGAACTCAGCAAGCAGAGTCGGTGGATTTGGCAGAGTCGATTTTGTGCGCTGCCGCTTCTTTGAAAAGAAAATTTTCTCGAGATTCTCTGTGTTTCGGATCGAGTTGACGAGATTATAATAGGCCGCTCGCATTATCGGGTTTAAGTGTTAACATAAGGACGATAAATACCACATCGGATACAACCAAAACTATCCTTTCTTTTGGCCTGGCAGTTCAAGAAAACCAGAAAAACATGGCCTTTCTTCCACCATGCATGTGATTTCCTCAGGATTACCAAGTAAAAAATTGTGCCCATCTTCAACAGGCACAAAAAATTTGGGTCCAAATGTAAAAACAGTCAATTTAACTTATTGGGTTTACTTTCAGGCCATTAATTTACTTTCTGACTTTCTCAAGGTTCGAGGCATTTCTCGGACTTAGTCAGAATGACATGGAATTCTCAGACTGTTGCTCTTCTTTCTTGGCATAAAAAGTCTACACTAGTTGCTGACATTGTATAAAACATGGCATATATACTCTAATTACATTGACAACCTTAGTTGAACTACCCCACAAATGCAAATCTGTCCAAAAACAAAAGGCAAATGAGGCTACACAGTAGACCCTGCTGAGATATGCAGCCTGTCGGCATGCTCCCATTGCTTGACCAACTCGGCGTAACCATCAGCGGATGCCACGGCGAATTTCGTCAGCGAGCTCATTGCGACCGACATTCCAGCACACAGAACTCTTATTGCGACATCGGCCATTTTCTCGGGCGTCATCACCTCTTCCACCTGACTAAACTCCACCATGTCCATGCTCCTGCTGTTTTCCTCGGTTGATCCCCCTCCGAACCTCTTTGATCCACCCAGGGTATTCCTGGAATCATCTTTGAGCTGTTGCTCGTAGATCGACCCCATCCCGGCTGCGAAGAAGTCTAGACCGTCAAGCACTGGGATCTCCGAGATGGAATCAAGGAATCTCGACCACTGGATGCAAAGACCGAAGATGGGCAGGGTCCCGCTTGACAGTCCAGGAGATAATGCCAGTTTCGAGTTGTCAGGGTCGGCCCGCACGCATCGGAGGAGCCATCCTGTGAGCGCACGCATGTAGGATCGCTGAGAAGCGACCCACGATTCGAAGCAGGCTCGCCAGTTCCTTAACTCGGTCTCAAGATTGGACGCCGAGCGGGCCAACCTGTTTGGATCCGTCATAGACATGTAAGATCTTTTCTTGGCTTCGAGTTTGGAAGGTGTGCCGGCCAGCAAGATTTTTGCCTCGTCTAAAGTCCGTTTCTGTAATTGGTGGCACTCTGCCATTACATTCCACATCCTTGATAACCTGTAAGCAGAAATTGATGACATATATTAAACTAGGTTCTGCATATGTTTTCATTCACACACTTTTTCAAAAGACTGGCTCCAACTCATCTCAGGAATAATAGCACTGCAAGTTAATGTTACTATGGATACAGTTGCTTTACCCAAGATACATAAGAGATTCTGAGAAACTGTGCAGAAAGGGACACTCAAAATCAAAGATTTGTCTTTCTTTGCAGTTTTGCAAGAACTAAAATCCTTCCGATGACAGAACCAAGGCTATGGGACTCAATCTTGTCTTTATGACAACTTTGTAATCCAGTCACAAAGACAAAAGAATGAATAAAGAACAGGCACAAGACTTGTGCTGGGTTGGAAGGGCAGAAGTTTTCTTAAGATGCACAACAGGGAAAAGAACTATTACAAAAAGCAATGCAAGAAATGGCCCATGAATCAACGGAAGACACCTTTACTACATGGTTTGCTATGCTTGTCATAGTACAAATGAAGCTACGTTTTCACAATCACTGGCTATTATACATGTTAAAAACAGTCGTACTATCATGTAATAAAGCAGGTTTGAAACATCTGTCATGCCATCTCTCTGTCATCTGCACAAATGGTTTGGAACCATAAATAAAAGAGCTCGATTTGGTTAGACTTACATACCCTTGCACCAATTCTACAAGCTGAGGCTGCAATTCTTCGTCCCTTAAAGTTTCAATCCGTTTGGAAATGGCTTCTACTGAGTGTATGGATACCTTTATCTGAGTATGTAGATCTCTGATGGCCGCCCTCGTTCTATCTACAGATGAAGGATCCTCTCCTTTCACGTCTTGATTCCTCAGCTGCGAGCATTTCTTCTCATATGCAATCCGAACTCTCTCTCCAGCCTATTGCCATTGTGAAAGCAGTATAATTTCAGTCTCATCCATCAACTTAGATATAGATACAACCATGTTAAGATATCAATTCATTATGCTACTAGTAGAAGCAGCGATAGAGGCGACCTACACATTACTAAAATCTCACTCTTGAAGGACGGATGAAATATTAGGTAAGCTGGTAGCAAACGGGATCAGTAAAATGTTAAGGTGACAAGAAAACCAATAGCCTATATAGGAATCCATTTTTCGGCTTTAAGCAAACTCAAAAATACTAAAGGTAGCGAGCCAGTGCTACCTCTCCTGAGGTATCAACAAGAAAACTGACTCATACTTTAAGATTGAAAGCACTTTGCCATTTGTACTGGTATCTCCATTTTCACAAATATTATGGAAAAAAATAGGAATCAATTCTCAACTTGGTGCTAGAAATAGTTGAAGTCTACTGTAGAAGTCTCGCATCATACCCTGACTTCTTCATAGAGTTTCTTCTCCCAGGCATATAAGCGATCCATTGTTGACTGATGACCACTGGAAAAAACACATGACTCGTCTGAAAAGTCGCTGTTACTCTCAGAACCGTCATTTTTAGAACTTGAAGAACTCATTAAAAATCTCGACGAGGATGAGCGTGATGAACCAGACCGAAACAGAGCCACTGGATTCAGCATCTTCATTGCTGCAACAACAGATCTCAATACTTTAACTCGTGATAATTACATTATCAAAATGTTCATCATCACCAAATGACTCCGTAATAACAATAAGATTTGTGACATGAAATACAAACAGATTTTACAACAACTGTGCGCCAGAAACAGTCCGATTTACCCACACCTCAATTGCCCTGACTTTCTCATGAAATTACACCAACTGCCATTTCTGAGCGTTCCTAATGAATTTCCAGCCTGATTTTGGGGACTGAATACCCAAGCTCATTTATGAAGTATCACTTAAAACTGATCTAAGATTTTCTCAAGTATCAAAGGGGAAAAAAGCTAAGACACAACTGCTATCTGTGAATGATGCTTGGGAAATGAATTTTCCCCTCTCTAAAGTACACACAAAGCTGATCTAAGATGTCAAATATCAACGGAAAATTTAGTATATGCAAAATGGCGATCAAAAACTGAAAGTAAACCAAGGAGAAATGGCATAAGATAATCTAACCTGTAAGTTCGTTTGAGCTTGAGTACTGGGCTCTACCGACCTCTAACAGCGATGAGACTTCATTTGCTGTGTTGCAAATATTTGTGAATTGAGTTTCCAGTTCTTTGATGACTTCTGCCATGCTTGTTGGCTTTCGGTTTACATAAACTGTGAAGCCCGGCACTTCTTTAGCAGCTGCTGCTTCTCGATTAGTAACTTCCACTTTTCCAACATTCTGCGGCGGCTGTGCTACTTCCATGCTCTGACTGCCATGGGACTGTAGCCCTTTGACTTCATCCTCGGATTCATAGCTGTCGTCTGTTTCCTCATCCTCTTCCTCGTCATCAACATCTTCCACTAAAACTTCCTCGGTCGGGAAATTAACATCTCTGTTGCCTCTATCATCATGAACATTCGAGTGGTTATCACATTCTTCATGCTCACTTTCTTCTTCCAAGTCTGGAATCCCCTCTTCCTCTCGGACCTGCCTCAGTCCTCTGGTCTCATCATCCATAGCCATATGATCAGTAATACTCCGAGTAGGGTATCCATAGTAATCCAGGGATGAAAAGGGGTTCCAAAAAAAGTCCCACTGTGAAGTTTGAGGCGACCGAGGAGGAAGATTGGGTCTATTGTTGGGGGAGTAAGAATAGTACGAAGAATTCGGTGGCGAGGGATGCGCCGGAAAGAATCCATCAATACCCAACGGATGAATTGGAGAATAAGTCTGAACATGGACTGTTTCCGGTGACCGAGGTCTCTCCATGACAGAAACTGCAGGAGTTCCACCCGACCTTAAATAATTCACTTTCAACGATGACTTTGGTTTTGGTTCAATTTGCGCCGGAGAGAATGATCTCGGAGAGATTGAAATGAAATTGTTGCTACTTTTCTTTATCGGTGTAAATGTTGGGGTTGAAAACGAACCCAGGAAGAACTCTCGCGGTTCATCCTCTTCAATGTAATCCTTAAGAGCAGCTGAAACTCTTCTCAAGGACTGAATGTAAGCTATATGCCCAGTAGCAAATCGAGTTCTCTCCTCGACAGCCTCTTTAATGAATCGCTTCCGATCCTTACATAGCTGGACCGCTTCTTCATTGTCAAGCTTTGATGTGGAACATCCCATCTTGCGCCTCAGATTTCAACTCTCTTTGTTCTATGAACTTTTTAAGTGCAAATCGAATTGGAATTCGCAGGGGTGTTCTCCTATGCTTATCAACAGATACATAAGGATCTTCGCGAGCTGTTCGAGATTGATCACGGAATATCTAAGGAGCAATTAAAAGCATACATTAAGAGAGTGGAAATGAACAGTGAGCACAGCAGGCATAATCTACATATGCAGCTTTATGTGTAAAACACTAAGAAAAAAGAATTTAAAGGGTGCTTTTCTTAAATTTAAAGTCATGGACAGGGACTAGGAACAACAACATGTGGCTTACATTAAGAAGCAACAAATGGAGATTCTGCCAAGCACTCTCCAACTGAAAAGAGCAAACCTCAAACAAGCGGAACAAGCTTCAATAGCTAAAGACAATGAGAACAATGAGACACTTAAAAACCTCATGGCCCCCTCAAAGCGGAGCTATACCTTAATAAAGCAAATGTTAGATGCCGGTGCCTAGTCCAAACAACAAAAAGAAAGAACAAATCAAGAAGAAAGAAACTGGCGACAACAGGAAAAGAAGACAAAAGAAATTGATGGAAGATGGCATTATGAAGAAGTACAGTCAAACACAGAGAAAAGAACAGACAATCGCTTTGCAGGGCAATTTCCACTTAAAAAGAAGCGAGAGTAACAAGAGGAAAAACAAAATTAAAGAAGAAAGAAGTGAGAAGAGACACACAAAAGAAGATAAAAGGGTATTCCTCAGGTACCATTCTAAAGCTGCTGCGTTTGTGAGAAGAGGACTGGGGGAAAAAAATTGGAGATAAAGTAGCTTAAACAACAGAGAGAGAGAGAGAGACAGAGAGAGAGGCCAAAAAGAAAACATTTTTCTGGGATAAAATTGAAGAATTGCAACATGTACAGAGTCTGAAGACCATTTAGCTGCAAAAATCTACAGATTGAAGAATAGAGAGCCCCACGTACCAAAAATGAATAAGAAAATCGACACACTATATATCTACACAGCTCAGACATTTTCCACACGGAGACAAGAAGAATTCCTGAGAACCCATAATTTTTCCCCTGACAGAGAAGACTCTCTGATAACAACCACAACAACAACAACAACAACAACACCGCTCACCAGAGCCCAAGCTAAACAAAGCGGACACAGAGATAACCGAGGAAAAAACAAGAAAGGAAAAGGACCCATCTGCCTGCAAGAAATGGCACTGGGTACAACAAAGAAGAGAGAGAGAGAGAGAGAGAGAGAGAGAAGGAAAGAGCAAAAGAATGAAAGATGGCATTTTTTTGTGGAGAATGGCGACGCGTACCTGGACTGCTGCGAGCGAGGAGATGAAGAAGAAAGATGGAGATGGTGAGTAATCACAGTGCAGAGAGATAGAGAGAGACGTTGGTAGAGAGAGAGAGAGGGGGGGGGGGGGGGGTTGCTCAACGGTCAAAAGGGTAGGGGGCAGGGCAGTGAAGAAAAGGAAAAGTTGGGGGTGGCGGAGGTGGAGGCGATGGAGAAAAAGCAAAGAACGCGAGCCGAAACAGAATATGGGGGTGTCGCATTTAATGCCTCCCATGTTCGCCTTTATTACGTTAGTGCCACTGGGACCGCCTGTGCTCTGTGCAATTACCAAATTACCCTCGCCGGACTGCTCCATGGACATACCACCCGCCTCCCCCCACCCCCCCCCCCTCCCTCGCCTTTTTTTTACCAAAAAAAAAAACCCCTTCCTCCCTTCGGTTGAACCATTTTAATCCCTTTCAAGCTTGTTGAGTCGATTTCGAGTAGGAAAACTTCTACGTTTGTTATGTCGGGGATTCTTTTTCGTGATTGGATTTGGTTACGTAGTTTTAACTGTGTAAGCAAGGATTAGGGTTTAGGCCGGTCGATGGGATAGAAACGGAGCTTCCAGATACTCTGTTTCAATCTCGTGGCCCTTGCTAAATATGGTTCTCATTCTTGACATGGTGCTCATGAGTTAACTTTGATTTGTACATGCTCTTTTAATGATATAATAAATTGTGAATATTAGTTGTACATGATCTTTCAATGATATAATAAATCGTAAATATTCATGTCGAATGCTTAAAAAATTCGAGAATCGCAAGCACGACAAAAGTTACCTTTTTGAGAAAATGTTTTTATTTAATCTTTCATGTGTCAATTTCTTGTATATACACAACACAAGGTGCGTGCGCATTTGATAGTGGTTAGATGAGGAAAGAATAGAGGAAATAAACTTTATATGGAAAATACTCATGAGGAATCATGAACAAAAAAAAAAATGAAAATGCATATTGCTAAATAAAAAAGAAGGTAATATGATTGATAGACACAATCCATCCATAAAAGCATGTTAACGAGTTTTTGAGAAGTCCAAAATTAACGAGTTTTTAATTCCGCGGAACATTTTATTGTCTAAATGGCTCTAATTCTAAGTTTTTAAGTATGTTTCTATCCTAATCCACCACCAATCTCAACAATCCTTCGATTAAGCTCTTGATATTAAGGTCCGTTTGTTTCGGCAAATAAAACGAATATTTTGAAAAATATTTTTCTAAAAATGATTGCTTATATCACTTGAAATTATCATTTATGTCTACATATTTTCGTGGATGATAAAAATATTTTTCGACCATTCATTTTTGTAACAGATAAAGGCGATCATTTCTAGGAAAAAAAAATCAAGTGATTCGTTTTTCGCGAAACAAAAGAAGCCTTCATGCCAAATGAGGTGGTACTACCATGACATTGCAAATGCATACTTCACACCACTTTTGCTCCGTGAAAGTGCATGGTATGCGGACGACTTTAATAAATGGATTTGCTAGCATAACAGTTTTAGATGACTGCGAGAGGAACACCATATTTTGGGCCACAAATTCTTGAAGGAATTGACCCCATAATAATTTCTAATGAATTGTTATTTGTTTGTTTGTGATCCAGAACAAGCGATTTGTTAGAATAATTAAATATTAAACCACGTCTTCATCTAACAGATTAAGCTTTTAGAACAGTTGGCAGTGGTTCCACAAAATCTCACATGTTATTGGAGTAGGAGATCCCGAGTTCAAATCAATGAAATATGTCCACGCTTAGTACTATGCCAAAAGACCAGACTAAGAATGAGGGGGAGTGTTAGAGTAATTAAATATTAAACCATGTCTTCATCTAACATCTTAAGGTTTTAGAATAGTTGGTATGGTAGATTAAAGACCGTCACATAGTTGTTTCTCTTAATAGCATCTCATGCGGGCTTTGCAAGTACCATCTCTTTTACTCTTCGAGATATTGGCCGATTATATTTATTTAAGGATAAAAGGAAATACACTTAATAGACTATATATTTATGCGTAAATATGTACTAGCAAACGACCGTGCTATGTTGCATCCGTGAGAAATAGCGAAAAATAATTAAAACAAGTGAAGAAACAGATAAAATCGGAATATTTTATTGGTTTTTAGAAAAATAATTTTAGATTTCGTGAAATTGGAAAGATTCTATTTTTGAAAACCGGAAGGGGGTTTTAGAAATCACCTTTTGATTATCTTGTTGACTTTTTTAAATCACTGTATTATTTCATGATTTCGAGATGGACATCAAAAATTCAAAACAGCTTTAATGCATTTCATGAATTTCTTTTGCGAAAATTTGTAGTTTTGAAAGTCTCTTTCCGCCCCTTATATAATCTATAAATGCATATACAATACTTATACACATACGTATTTTTTTTTCTCTATGTGTGGATCTACTTCTACGGCCCATTTTTTTAAAGTGAATAGACCAAAATACACCTAACAACATATCCTCATGTGTCAATAGGTATGCGGCCCTTCTGGTAAATGGAGTAGGGGGTGGGGACGCTAGTACCATAAGTGCGGGGTTCGACTCTCGCGTTCTGCGAAAATGCTAATTTTGATGGAAAATCGCTAGTATGGGCGTCGGCAGTCGAGCCAGTGTCGACCAAAATTGAAAGACATGAAACATTAAAAACATATCAAACGAAAATGTCAGATATCTTAAAACCGAGATCCATGAAAGATCAAACCCCTGGTCCAATTTTATTTTATTTTTTCTCTTTTGATTACACCTGACCGTTGTTTTATTATTAAGAAGCCCAAAAAGTCTTTTTGCGGATTCTTGAGACGTCGACTTCTTCCATTTTACGCTGGAATCGATCCTCCGTGAAAGCTACAGGACGCTCCCCCTGTTCGGCGGAAGAAGAAGAAATAGTCAGGGGGGCCCACTACATATTAAGGACAATCTCGTCTCTTCAACAAAAAGGTTGTGCCCGGAGCAATTTTGGGTGCGGAAATAGCCGTTCCCATTCCTTTTTGAGGTTTAGGTGAGATCTTATGCGTGTTAGATTCAGCGGCGGCCTCAATAAGATATATGAACTTTGCATTTAAAAATGTAAAAAATAAGGAATATTTTTTTTTATTGCAACCCCACTTTCATCGTAAAATCACAAAGACTAATAATAGCAAGTCCTTCCTAGAGTAATTCGAATGGTGCTGCGCCGTTTTTACTGAATTTGGTTTACCGTCTGTTTTGATAAGATTATATTAGAACCTCCGTCTGTTTCGCTCGTCCGAAACTCTAACGTGATATTAACTTTCATATACGTGTAGGTCCCATATGTCCAGAAATTTTGATATAATTTTTTCAAATTAAAATTCCCGACATCTATATCTGACATTGCATCCTACGCATCTCGAGATTATACAATAAAAAAAAACCATGTCCTAAATATAAGCTAGATATGCTAGCTTACCATAATAGATCCTTATAATTAGGAAATCCCACTTAGGTTTTTTTGCTAAGGTGTGAGGGGGAAGTAAAGTGGTCGAAATCTAAAAGGAATTTTACAAAAAGCAGAAAAAAGATAGTCGGCTCTCTAAAGCAAAAGACTTGAAGCTTGGCCCCACCACCACCACACTGTCCCGGATATGCTTTGGTTCTCTACTTTCCGCAAATACCCCTGTCATCTCCATATTTTTACACATAACGATTGCCTTCGAACCGAAGGTTTTTCAAGGCGGTTTCTGTCAAGAGACCGATCTACTGTTTTAAAAAAATTGTGCACTTGTATTTTGTCGTACCTCCCGCATAAAGTGCAGCCCCTCGCAGTCACTTTCAAGATTTTCTACGTCGGATCCTCGAAAATTTGTAAACTTGTCCAATTTGGTAAAATCCACCACCGCATCATCATTTTATTTCGAAATTCGAAGTCATTTTTGCGGGTATTTTTTTTTTTTTTTCATTTTGAGAAATTCCTTCTGCCTAAATCAAGTTTATACGTAAAGGTGAGATTTTATGCTATGTTTAAAAAATGGAAGAAAATGGAGAGAATGAAAGTTTTTGAGTGTACAAACAAAATTTTTTTTTTTATATTTTTGAAAAAAAAATTGACGAAAATTTTTTAAAAAAATAGGACCGCCTTCTCATGAAATTTTTCTTCCCATAGTCTCGCAAACATTGCATATATTTGGACAAGTCAATATCAATGGCGTAGAAAGAAGCCGTGACTCGTGGTCATATCGCCACACGAAAGGATAAAGATTGGGATAGTAATACAGCTTCCGAGGGAAAAATACTCAATCCATCGTAAATCTATTGTACGGATGCTAATTCGTTCTTATACATTTTCAATTTCGCTGGAAAAATTACTGACGTGGCGGTTCAGTTATCGCCGGCCGTCCCACTCGACACACTGCTATGTCACCAATTTTCGAAGAAAATCGGTCGGAATGACTATATTAGAATTACGCGCAAAAGCCCAGGACTAAATTGAAAAAATCGAAAAGTTTAGTATTGAATCGACATTCATACAATAGGTTTAGGATTGATTGGAAAATTTCTCCCGGATTTCGAAGGCACATGCCAAATACATTTCGAATAACACGTTAATGGCACTATCCGTAGATAATGACGACGTGTAATCTCGTCAACTGTCAATTGTCTTGCAAGGGACATGCTCATTGAGGCCACACTTACGGGGTGATCCCCAAAATTATTCGGACTCATGCACGCTTTATTTGCGAATTTATGTTGTTGGACGTGAGTTTTTGTAGTGCAATCCCAGCAAATGATACAAGGAATCATATAAATGCTGAATTCTTATATTGGTTTAAGCAACCAAGCGCTAGTTAGGCTTCTTATCCATACACTCTCATTATAGAAGAGAGAAAAATGAGGAACATTCTTTGGGGCTAAATAACATAAATGGTTCATGAACTTTGGTTCGATGTGCAATGTCGTCGTTGGACTTTTGATTTATTCAATGTGGTCCCTGAACTATTAGTAAATGTTCAATCTAGTCCCTAAACTATATGAAAATGCTCAATGTCGTCTTTCTATTAAGTTTAACCCAATTTGCCGTGTGGCTTCTAATATGTTAAGTTTAAACGTGGACAAGCTACAAAAAAGTTACACATGAATTATCCAAGGAAGATATTCATTTCAAATCAACATATAGTAATTAACGTCATTGGATAACAGTAAACATGTTAATGCCAAACATGTTGACTCATCGTTCTTTAAATTCCAACTTAGTATATAGTAATCAACATCATATCATGTTTGATTTTTCATTTGAGCAAACAAAAGGACTACATTGAACATTTGTCAATAGTTCGGGGACTACATTGAACAAATTAAATGTCCAGAGACGACATTGCAAATTAAGCCAAAGTTCATGAACTATTTATATCATTTAACAACGGCATTCTGGAAACTGCTGGGCCAGACACAATTGGTCTAATGTCCGGGTGCGTATGGCGGTCCTAATTCTTTTTCCCGACAAGCATAAAATCAAAATTAACGAAATCCTCGAGAGTCCTATGCGGTGTAAAATAAATAAACATAATAATAACAAGCTCAATTTAGATGACCCATATTAATATACAGTATTTAATCGGTTTAAGTGGGTACATTTATTCTATGAACGGATTGATTTTTCTATTTTGAGATAGTGTCTTAAGAAAATTTCTTACACTAGTGGTGTTCATGATATAAAGGGTTAATACCACGGAAAATCTTAAATTAGTACACTTGTGATAATTTTATCCTAAACTAATTTTTGGGTCACCAAAAATCCTAAACTAGTACATCCGTAACAAATTTACCTCAAACTAAGTTTGGGTCACCAAAAACTTCAAATTGGTACACACGTGACACATTTACTATCCGTTAGCTTCTATCAATTTTTATCGTGAAATTGCTTGAGCTGGATGACACATGACAATAACTGATTCAACCTGGCAAGTCCACGTGAAAATTTGGGAGATAAACAAGTAGATTTCCGAGCATATCTTAACAAACCTTCTTCTACTGGTGGTGGAGTTTTGTTCATATAGCATAATAATCAGAAGATCGTTACCATTCTTTCGTCAAAAGCACATGTGAACATATAGATTTACGTTTCTACTTATTAGGCCAACTGAGTTATTGTCATGTGTCATCTAACTCAACAATTTCACGGTAAAATTTAACGAAAGCTAACGGAGAGTAAATGTGTCACGTATGTATTAGTTTGGAATTTTGGGTGACCCCAAAATTAGATTGGGATAAATTTATTGCAAGTGAACCAATTTAAGTTTTTCGTGGTATTAAACCTAATATAAATCTTCAGTTTATGAAAAGTAGAGAAACCACTGGTTTTCTAACACACGCACATAAATGCAATCTATCTCTCTTACCAATATGATTAGCGCAACAATTCGCGTCTTGTCTTGTAATTTAATCATATCGTGTTGAACCATGGATATAACTCGATCATTGCTAGCTCGAATATGACACGTGCAGTACGTATTAAACTATCTCAATACGAACACGATATGGCTAATAAAATGGGTCACATGATTCAAATAATATAATTTTATAATTATTAAACGTGTCTTCATGTCAGGTGTTGACGCAACATGATCTGTTGATTTATTTATGGATATAATTGAACTTGTGTGCCCGATAATATGTGTCCTAACAAGTTTGGCTACAACATGAATAATTAGCTTCAAATTATATCTAAATTTTATCATTAAGTTAGATTTTTTTTTTTTTTTTGCGATTTGACTTTTGTATCCCTAAATATTTGTCAGTTTACCTTTTGCTCTTTTTAACATGGATGTTGATTTTGTTGACTTTTAAGGATGAAAAGTCTTTACTTTTGAGTATTAAATGTCTTAAAACGTGTCTGTCTATGTTATATGATATAATGACATATTAAAACATTAACTTTCACATGTCAATTCGTGCACATATGAGTTAAGCGTGGCAACCCGCGTAAGACTAGGTTTTTCTTGTGTATGAACCCGTTGTCCGCAGACACCCACCCATCGATGGCTTAGGTGAACTGGTCCCAGATTTGATTCCCCAGCTGAGCACCTGTGATTTAAGTGGAGGTTATGGCTGTGGATTGCTGTGCTAGTCTCCCCTGAGGAATAGTCGAGGTGTGCGTAAGCTAGCCCGGACACCTCGGTTACCAAAAAAAAAAAAAAACCTGTTGTCCGCAGACTAACTAACGTTTCATAACACTTAAGGCCAGATCGAAGAATCGCACCAACAACTTCGACTTACAATCGATGGATGAACCTTGTTGGTGGCAGGCGAGTACTTGTACAACTTATCATCCTTTTGTTTGCTTTCCCCACCCGCGAAGCATTTTTCTTTGCAGACCCCCCCAATGTACCTTTGATGATGGCCCGAGTTTTCCGTTCAACCATAGTTTGATTAGCCTTTTGCCTCTTTTCTTCATACACTTAACATATCGACTGACGTGACATCTCGCACGATTTTCAAACGTGCTAGGCCTGTACAAACATTCAATTGCAGTTTGCCATGCTATTTATCGTGCTGGTTTCACAAGCCTATCTGTGTAATTCGAGAATCGTTCTTTCTCGCTTTTTGTCTCTCTTTCTCTATAGATATTGTTTCCCATCGCGTTTCTTTCCCGTGATCTTACGAGTCGAAATCTTTAAGGTTGCGTTTGGTCATCCGGATAAAATTCAGGATATGATATATTTTATCCTATCCCGTGTTTGGTAGATGTCCAGGACATGACAAATGAGATATAGCCAGAATAAAATATTCCTAGAGGAGGGGGTGTGATAGAGCCGAATAAGATTTATCTTATCCATCGCTCAAGCCACCCCCTCTCCGCCACGCCCCAGCTGCCACTCTAGCGCAAGGCCACCTCTCCGGTTGCGGCGGGTAGCTTCTCCGGCAGAGGCGAGTCTACTGGTTCCCGATCTGGTTCGTGAACTCAACAAGTGAAAAATAAGTTAGAAGCCCACAAATAGGAACTGAAGTCATTTAGCAAAAAATGCATCACGAGTCAATAAATTCTGACTCTAAATCTTTTGCTTGTTGATCCAATTCTCTGCTACTAACTGCAAATTTCCTGGAATGATAACATTGTGAAAATCACAACTTATTAAATACCTCATCTTCACGTCCTTGAAGCCGGCGCTTTTTCTGTTTTTGCAAATGCCTACCTCGTTCAGCATCATTGTCCCTGGTTATATAAAAATACATACACCATCAGGTGTTGAATTACGGCTTGATGCAACAATTTCTGTCAAATCATGAAGCAGAATATAATTTGCTAGGCTTCAATTACAAGGCAGGCCAACACCAATTCTGATTTATAGTTCTAAACATTCGTCTATGAATGGCTAAAACTGAGTTTCCGGACGAGAAACTTGCTTTAAGGACAAGATTTTACTAGCTCAATTTTGATCCATGATTTGACATCAACCACAAATTCACAACCCTCACTTGGTTAGGTAATCTATCTTCTTCCCTTCCCACACTCCAACAAATTCGAATGTTTCATTGTCTCGTCATCTGCCAAACATTCCGACCACTCAAACTCGGTCAATCCAGGGTCAATTCAGAGCCTTCCCGTTTCTTTTTTTTTTTTTCAGGCTTCTCTTTTGATTACCGCATCTCCATAAACAGATCAGATCACTTCCATGAAAAAGTTTCAACATTTCAGCTTTGACCCCAACAATTCAATTACATGACGTTCCTCAGCGATCCGTTGGCCTACCACCGCCTCTCGTCCCCGTCGCGACAGCTCCTTGCGGCCGTCCCCTCGAGCTCCGACCTGACGGCCTCGGCGAGCGGTCGGAGATCCGCCACGTCGCCTCTGGAGAAGAGCCTACGGATGGTACAAGTCAAGAATCATTATATTGATATCCAGTTTCAACGGAACAATGGAAAGGATATGATAGGATATAAAGATATCCGACTTTAAATCCGCAGTTCACCAAACGGTAGATAGGATATGATCAAATTTCTGGATTTCTTATCCTATTCTATCCAGCCCTATTCTGACTAGAAATTCGAACGACCAAGGAGTACCCGACTAATATGATATGTTAATCACACTTCAAAGTCTTAAATCTCTCTTTTAGCATTGAGTACAAGACATATTTGTCGATGGAGGCATCAATTCCAATACAAAGTCCAAATGTTGTGGGTGTGAGTGGTTGGATGCACAGCAATTGGAGGAAAATAATTGGGAGCAGAGCAAATCCTTTGTCCCATTCTACATATGACTCCATGATTGTCCGTCCTAATTTTCTCGGAAGACAAAGTCTTTCAGATGAAAAGACCGCCAAACATGTGATTCACTTTGGATTCTCCATGCAATTATCATTTTATTATTATTTTTTAATTTTTTTAATTTTTTAAATTTTCGACCCTTCTTGGAATATCATGGGCAGATCAAGAAACTATATAAATAATTCTTCAATCATTCCTATGAGAATCTACACCGTAATTATTACAAGTTACTAATCTATTGGGTCCCCTCCCCGCTAATATTGAATGTAGAAAAAGATATATTTTATTTATCTAGATCTAGATTCAAGACCCACCCTAGTGTCTGGAGCACCGATTGGAGTAAATTTTGTCACGTGAAGTGTTGTGTGCCCTAATTGACTAATTTGCTCCGATTTGATTCCAAAAATGGACACGTGGGCAACAAAAAGAAAGAAACAGGTGGCAGTCTCCAGGCAAAGCGTTGAGGCGAAAATGGCGGAAGAGAATTATACAAATCAGTGAAGTTATTAATAATTCAGTAATAAAACTGTAAATTATAAAAGTAGAAATGGAAATCCAATTTTGTGAATCTCTCGTCAATATGATTAGGTGGATATATTCTCACACGGGAATCATAAAGTTTTTTTTTCTTTCTATCCATGGTAAATCATTTTTGTAATGTAGTCTTTGAATTTGAATTTTTTTTTTCTAAATTTTGATAGGCCAATTTTTATTTCACGAAAGTAGCTGATATTCTTTAAATATTAAATTGTATGTTTTTTTTTTTTGTTGTTGCTAGAAAAACATTTTCATTCCATCAAAGCAGAGCAAATATTACAAGGAGGAAAAATAGCTTACATTAAGATGATTGATAAAAGAAGATTCTACTAACACCATATTTTTTACTCTAGATGGGAGATCATTAAAAAAGAAGAAGAAGATGTAGTTCCTATCCGATGAAAAGCCTAATTTGCGAGCTCATGAGCAATTGCATTATAGGTTCTACTGATCCACTTCAAACAAGAAAAATTGGCCCCATCATCCTAAGAAATTGTCTGCTGTCTTAGTAGAAGGGATGATGGGGGCAATTTTTCTTGTTTTTACTTCCTCTTCTTTTGGAGTTGTAGGAGTTTGGTTGAGGAGCATTAGCGGGATCCACATTTCGGGGATTATGAGTCCACTATTTGGGGAATATGAGTCGAAGCGATAACAGGATAAAAACTTTGTTTTTTATTACTTGATTGATTCAAGGGCAGAAAGTCCTATGGCCAAAAGAAAGAGTGAAGAGTAACGACTCCCACTTGGTAAAAAAATCAATAGTCGATCTTCGTTTTGTTTTTGTGTGTGAAATTCGAAGGCAATTTTACCTATTTTTGCAAGGCGTTTTTTCTGCTCTTTCAACATGTTGAGGTTGTTGTTATCTATGCGTTGTGATGGTGCTGGGGACGTCGAATCAAGGCGCGCACCGCCTTCTGGCAAAGCCGTAGATACTAGAGAGAGATTTTTCGGTGTGTACTAATCACTGATAATGATGCGAGATTTAGTGATCGGCCGCCGGTTGTGCTTGGATGCAATATTAGATTCGTCCTTGAAGAATGAGCGAGTTTCTACAAGCTGAACCAAGTTGATTCACTTTTCAGATTTACTTGTTTTGTGAGATTTTCATTTTTATTTTGAAGTGATGTATGTCTCTTTGATATGAAATGAAGATCTTTTTTTCGACCAAAAATAAAAAAATAAAAAAATAAATAAGGTGCGATTTCGAAATGTGATGAGTATACTTGTGACATTTATTTGTATAAATATCGCATGACATTTTGTAAATACAATGTATACATATCACTTTAGAACAATATTGCCATGTGGAAATTGGTTGTATCACTCAAAATTTACGGATAGAAAAACTGATGCTTGGGGCAGTCAAAGTATTGTCTATAAAGAAAGAGAGGGACCTAACATTCCTAAGGTGCTTGGGGCAGTCAACAAAACTGAAGCAATAGCAATATTCATTTGCTTGGGAACATGGTCAACCGGCAATTCTTATGTTTGCAATTGACATCATGACAATTTTCTACTCACGAAGTACGAATTCTGTCAATTCGCTAACTAGCTTCAAATAATTCGATCTCTTAAGTATTTCATTTTTTTTTGTCAAAAAAGAGTTCAGTGTATGTACGTAATGATACCAACATAACTATATTAGACGACGCATTGATGTGATGATCACGATTTATATTTTCATGGTGACTTAACCGAGCAAAGAAAACTAATATTACTCTCATAGAAGTAAGAGTTTGCTACTTGATATACATTATACACATTGAGATCCAATTCTGGTTTATTTACTAATGTCATCGCCCCGTATAGATTTAATTCTAGGGTACGAGAAAATTTTTTTGCAGCACTTACTTTTCTTGGCACACGGACAGTTATCAAATGTTCACATAGTTACCTGCAAAGTTAGTGGACAAACTAGATTTAGAACAAATTAGATTACCATTGTCCGAGGAGAGGCCTAGTAATCTATTGAGTTGCATATCGTTGCACAGAGCCATGAATTGAAGCTTAGAAATTAGCGGTATAAGAACAATACAAGTATCATAACTTCTATACGACCCTCACTTGAGTGCCATAACTTTTTTTTTTTCGCTCACTTGAGTGTCACATTTAAAAAAAAACCTTCACTTGAGTGTTAGCAGCTATTTGTCTCGCCAGAAAATTGACGTGGCATTGATTTATTATATATGCATCCAACGCGGCTCGTCAGCAAGATGAAATTATCAAATGAGAAGTTAAAAGGCGCCGATTGGGCTCTGAGACGGGCCGTATCTCAGTCACAGTATGGCTGATCATCTGAAAAGACCAGCTAAGCATCATTGGCTTGATCAGCCCTTACTTGACCAACTACCTAATACTACGCAGGCTCATCAAACAGTGCTTTTTAGCTTTCTTCAGGATTTGGCCCGAACTGTTCGGCTGATTCCCACGGCTTATGCGTCCGTTCGCGACTTTTTTCCCAACTCTTCCCACCTCTCGAGCGAGACAAGCTACCTTTAGTTAGGAGCCTCTTTTCCTTCTGCCCAACTCTCCAAAAATAACGTTCGACTTGCATGTGTTAAGCATATAGCTAGCGTTCCTTTTGAGCTAGGATCAAACTCTTCTTTCGACTGTTTGAAGAACCCTAATTCAATGTAAGAAAAGAAGAAGAAAAGACGTTAGAAATTCGCTTATAAGTGCTCCAAATATAATTTTAAATTTCAGGTCTAGGGCTCCTCCAATGTTGTCAACGTATTCATTTGGGAGGTCTCTCGTCCTTTTGTAATGTACTGGCCCAACGGAAGGCCATTTCGGTGTCACTTGACCCAACAAACATTTACGGCCTTTGTCGCATTCTCTTGTCCTTTAATGTTTCGCAGATGATTCTAGCAAGCAAAACAAAGTTGGAATTATGTCGGGACTCGGAGGAAGAGTATTTGCATAAGTGTGGCTTTTTACACTTTTTGCCTGAATTGATTAGACTTTTATTTTCTGCTAAAAAAAAATTTAGATTAACAGTCTTGGAAGTTTGTTGTCTTCCTTCCTGTCAAAAAAAAAAAAAAGGGACTTGTCTATTAAAAGTCCTAAAACTTGTCACGAAAGTGCAATTGAGTTCTAAAACTTGCAAAAAGTACAATCTAGTCTTAAAACTTGTCAAATTGGTGCAATCGACTTTTTCTGTAACTTTGTCCAATTTGGTTAATGAAAAATACTGACGTGGCTTTTTAAATTTTCTCTCTCTTATGTGGCGACGATGACGTTGTTTTGGTCCGAATTTGATTTTTAATTTAATTTTAATTTTAATTAATTTTAGAAAAATAAACTAAAAAAAAGAACCAGCGACGAGGGCCACGAGGGCCTGTTGTCCCTCGCCCAGCTAGGCGAGGGTCGCGGCCCTCACCTAGATCCGGCGAGTGGCGGCTGACCCCACCCCCCAAACACACACAAAAAAATGAAGGAAAAATCATTAATCTCTGCCTTTATTCCTTTGTTAAGAGAAGAATCATGTCATTTAATTCAAGCCATGTGGTTTAGCTCCAAACTAGAAAAGTTGGATTCTGAACCCCAATAAAACAAAAAGACTGGAAAAGTTGGGTCACAAGTCTAACATGGCTTGGATTTTTATGGTGTGGTTTTTCTAATTACTAAGAAATAGGGCTAAAGGCACCAGTTGTCCCTGTACTCTGTTAACTTGTTCAATGTCGTGACTGTACTATGTCTTTGGGTCAATTTGACCCCGAAACTATATGTTTTTCTTTTTGTCATATTAGTCCTTTAATTGGAATTAGAAGGAAAAAAAGCAGAGTACTGTGAACAACGAGGTTGTATATTACTACTGTTGCCGTGTGGAGCTGCAATGTGGGTTTTTGATTTCATGGTGGGATGGTAATTGGATATTGGGGGATTTCATTTTCTTTCTTCTTGTTATCTACAGAGAGTATGAGAAATGAAAAATGAGAGGGAGACTAGAGAGTAAAGAGAGAGGCTGAATTTGAGAGACAGAAAGAGTGAGAACGAGAAATAAGAGAGGCTCATATGAAAATGTTTAGACTTTTTGGGATTTGGTTTTGAATGGGTTCAAAGCCGGGTCTACTCGAGAACCAGCCATGAAACTAGTTTACGGACGAAGACCAAATTGGTCAAGGCCGGTTTCCAAGTTTTTTTTAACTGAAAACCGAACGGTTCCCCAACTTAATCGGCTTGATAAAGCCGTATCAGTTCGATTCCCGTGTTAAAGCCGCCTAATTGTACACCCCTAGTTGATGATGATGATGCCTATGATTGTCCTTATTGTATTTTTCTATTTCTGCTTCTGAGCAGAAATTGATTTTTCTACTTCTAGAGAGAAGTAATTTTTTTTTACTTCTTCAAGTGGATCCAAAATTACTTCTAGAACAAAAAAAAGAAAAAAAATTGCTCAAAAAGTAGAGAAATGAAATTGCGTAACCAAATGAATTTCTACTCCAGAAGCACTTCTAGAGCAGAAATTCTACTTCAGGAATGTTGTCATGCGCGCACAATAATGAGAACTGTTTCAAAGTCTTTCTAGGAAATTCACTTGTTAAAACCGACCATATAAAAGAGATTGTAATCTAGTTATTTGCTCGGTTGTGTAGGAACACCATAAAACTGCCACATAAATTCTGAAATTTCCCTTTTCGAAAGTGAAAAATATAATCCTTCTCGAAATTTGCAAATCCGTTTATGTTTCTACTCCTTCGCTTTCGCATTATTATTATTATTATTATTATTATTATTATTATTATTATTATTATTATTATTATTATTACCCTTTTGTTGAAAAAAAAAAATGACGCATTCTTGAGGTTCCACATTATGGGCGGTGCAGCATGTCTTTCGTTGGGCCTCCTCTATCAAAGTATAGGCGGAGGCAATTTGATCAACGTCCTTTTTTTCGACTCACTTTAATCAATGTCGACTCTAATCTACTTGTACTTAACAGACCGAAAAAAGAAAAGAAAAATTCTACTTGTACTTACATTGAAAAAAAATTATTGTTGTTGTTGTTATTTTCAGATGGGGACGAAACCCACTTAGGAGAGTAAATTGCAGACACCATAAAATACCTTATTAAACCCTGAAATCAAGACAATGACATGAGCCAAACCCACCTATGGATCTCTAGGTAATCGAGTCTCTACGTCCGTGCTCCTGTTTTATCTTAAGCTGTTGCTGTATTAACCTACATAGCCATGCAGATAAATTGAACTTTTAGAGATATAAACTTGAAACGAGGGTGAAATTTCTACCGAGATATATTTTATTTTGTCGTTACACGCATGTGGTCATGGATAATTTTTTGTACACCGGGTATGTTCGAATCTAATCAAAGGCTAGTGATCCACGTTGCGATCCACATCAAAGTCAAGTCTGTTTGAGTCAAAGTTTATGCACGGAACAAAACCTCGAGCTCGAAACTAAAGCTTGAGGCGAATCTCTATCCTCGAGGTTTCTTGTCAAGTCAAATTTGGAAGCTCTCTGAGAACTTGGATCAAGTCCTAGACCAAAAGTGCACAAGTGAAAGTCACTCTGGGGAAGATGAGCTCTAGCAGGTGCTGCAAGCAGTCATGCCTCAATCATATAATTTTAACAGCTTTCTCACCCTCACAGGGGTAATTGAGAACTCAAAACTGCTGTTTATGTAATATGAGCACAGTAAAGATAGGAGATCGATTCGTTATGCCAAAAGAGAGAGAGGGAGGGAGAGAAGCTCGATCTTGTTGATCTCTAATCAACAAATTCTAGCAAAGATCACTTAACCGACAGCATTTGAAGCTGAGTACGACGAAACTTACATTTGGGCTCAGCAAGACTTTGTCCATTCTGTTTAGGATACTAGATGTCCATAGTGCAGATGGTTAAGCTTCAAATAAGAGTGCTAGTTTACAAAGCTAGCTTGACCAAACCAAACTGATGTTAGGATCCAAAAGAATCTTACTATTGACTGACAAATTTAAAAGGGTCCATTCTATTACTATTCTCGGCATGCTGCTTCCCCTGTCTGCATCATATTGCTCGAGTCTGCAGGAGCATTTCTTGCCTGACTGCTTGCAGCACCTGCTAGTGCTCATCTTCCCCAGAGTGATTTCGATTGCTTCAGCCTCAACACAGCATTTCGTTCTGACTTGCTCCGGGTGCTCGATGATTTGTCCTTCTTTGAACTTACCAAGTACACTTCGAGCTACTGATTCAGCATTACCAGCATCTAGTGCATTGCTGAACAACCGTGATGCGTCACTTCCTAGATTCAGCTTCCTTTTGTCCCCGTGAACTTCTGGACTCGGAGGACAACAACCAGAAGCACATTGTGACCTTCTCTCTATGTGTTTGACCGGTAAACAGCAGGATGAATTGCACTTACTAACTGATTTAACAAAACTAACTGATGGGCAGTTTTCTGGGATCTTTCGATTGTCGTTCGACATGAGAATCACATGGCCTGTCTCCATTGCGAGGGCCGAACCAGAAATCCCCATCGAGATGCCTACATTAGCTGTGGCTAATGTAGGAGCATCATTTACTCCATCGCCAATCATTGCAGTTGGTCCATCTTTCTTGAAGTCTTCTATTATTTTTGCCTTGTTTTCTGGCAAGAGTTCCGCATAAACAAGGTCTAGGGCATAGTCGAGCTGCAAACAGATTTTCATTTTTATAGTACACTCCACATAGCAGTGGCACATTAGTATGAAGTATATCCAGGGAAGAAATGTAAATCAAGATACATTTGGACCAGCGGAATAGGAGCCAGTTTCGCTGGTAGAAAGTTAAGGAACCTCAGTAGGTTCGTGCTATGCTGAATCTTCAAGTTCAAATGCCTATCCATATGACCAAAATTTATCATTTGATTGTAGCTTAGAAAGTGGCATTACTTTGTTAGGACTCAATTTCTTTTATCAGCACTCCATTTACTTTAGGGGACAAAATGAAGAGAAGACGGTTGAACTTGCTAAGTTTTGCTCTCTGTAAAGTCATGTTCCAAGTTCTTTTGGCCCAAAAAGATCCTGGAGCTCAAAAACTGTGATTGTTTGTTGATTGAGGGTGAGCTCATGTGGAAGGTCGTTTCTATGATTCAGGAGTAATGTAACAAGAAGAGGATGATAGAAGAGCACCTGATACTGTGCGGACCTGGCTGCAGCTTGGCTATCACCCCGTGAGCATGGCGGTTTTGATGCCTAGTGATTTAATATCCTCAATGGCCTCCATTGATCCTGTTCTGCAAACATCCGAGAGACTGAACTTTCCCACCGAGCTTTGTCCGGTGTATATGAACCTGATGAAAAACATAATCGTCATTCACGATTATCAAATTACATTTATATATATAGTGAGCATTAGGGCTCACTAATTATGGCGAAGACTAAACTACCCTTTCAACACTCCCCATCAAGTTAGGGCATAAACATCAAAGAGCCCCAACTTGTTACACAGAATAATTACTTTACTGCCCTGCAATGACTTAGTGAAAAGATCAGCTAGTTGGTCTTCAGTCCGTGTGTATTGAAGTGTTATGTCATTGTTTTGAATCTTTTCTCTCACAAAATGGCAATCTACTTCAATATGTTTCGTGCGCTCATGAAAAACTGGATTTGAAGCGATATGCATAGCAGACTGGTTATCACAACACAGAACTAAGGGAGCTGAAGATGACATACTAAGTTCGGATAATAACATTCTCAACCAAATCAACTCACTAGTCACATGAGCCATGGCCCGATATTCCGCCTCAGCACTCGATCGAGACACCACATGTTTTTTCTTACTTTTTCAACTCACAAGATTGCCTTCCAAGAATACACAGTAATCAGAAGTTGATCGTTTATCGAAAGGACAACTAGCCCAATCAGCATCAGAGTAGCCAATAACATCAAGATGTCCATGATTCTTGAACAATATCCCTTTGCCTGGTGCTCCCTTCAAGTATTTAACTATACGTAGCATTGCCTCCCAATACTACACGAGGAGTACTCACAAATTGACTAACAGCACTAACAGCAAAAGAGATATCTGGTCGGGTAATAGTTAAATAATTGAGCTTACCCACCAGTCTCCGATACTTACTTGGATCATGAAGTAATTCGCCATGTTCTGCATCAAGCTTCACATTAGGATCCATTAGAGTATTAACAGGCTTCGCTCCAAGAAAACCAACCTCACTGAGAATATCCAATACATATTTTCGCTGTGATAATAAGATACCATCACGTGAGTAGGCCACCTCAATGCCCAAGAAATCTAGCAAACAACCCATATCTTTTGTGCTAAACTCTGCCTGTAAAAACTGTTTCGGTTTTTTTATGCCCATAGAATCACTACCACTAATGATAATATCATCCACATACACAACCAGGAGAACACACCCAATAGGGAAAGTAAAGCTAAAACAGAATGATCTAGAGTACAACGTTGCAAACCAAACCGAATAACTGCATCACTGAAACGACCAAACCAGGCACGAGGAGACTGTTTCAACCCATATAATGCCTTGTGTAGGCGACAAACACTGATAGACTCCCCCTGAGCATCGAACCTTCGGGGTTGCTCCATATATACCTCCTCTGCCAAGTCCCCATGAAGAAAGGCATTCTTGACATCAAGTTGGTGAAGAGTCCAACCATAATGGACATCAAGAGAGATGAAAACATGAACGGAAGGTATCTTTACTACAGGAGAGAATGTATCATCATAATCAACTCCATATGTCTGGGTGTAACCTTTGGCAACTAGACGTGCCTTCAGACTCTCAACAGTGCCATCTGGTTGAAACTTCACTGTAAAAACCCAATGGCACCCCATAGCCTGTTTCCCAGCAGGTAACGATGTAAGTTGCCATGTCCCATTATCCTATAGCGCCTACATTTCATCCTCCATAGCTTGTCGCCAACCTGGATGAGCATGAGCCTCTACAACAGTACTTGGCATAGACACAGCAGATAAAGAAGCAACAAACGAGGAATATGTAGGAGAAAGACAATGATAGGATAAAAATCTAGAAAGCGGATAATGAGTATGTGTATGACAAGACAATCCACTATAGGGAGTAAACCGAGGATTGGGTTGACCAACACAAGAACGTGTACCTTTGCGCAATGCAATGGAAATGTCAGTAGTAGAATCAGGCTCAGAAGCAACTGGTGGATTAGAAGACGGAACATTGACTAGTGGAGAATCATGCATATCCAAAGTAGGCGGCGACTGTACTACCTCACGTTGAACAGACCGGTGCCGTTGATAGGTCTTGTCGGCGAATTGAAAACTAGGCAATGACGTTGACGACTCAGGCATACTCGCCAAGGGAATAGGCGGTAGTGGAGCCATAGTCGAAGACAGAACATCTTTAGAAGGACCCGCTATAGAGGAGTAATATGACTGATCCTCGAAAAAGGTTACATCTGCTGAGACATACAACCGTCGACTAACTAGACTATAACACTTATACCCTTTATGAGTTCAAGAATACCCAAGAAACACACACTTGTCAGCCCGTGGATCGAGCTTATCAAGACCAGGAGCAAGGCGATGCACAAAACAGACACTCCAAAACACACGAAGTGATAAAGTAAAAAGTAGACTTGTAGGATGGATAGTGGAGAAAGGTATGCCCCCATGAAGCACTGAGGATGGAAGGCGATTTATGAGATAGCATGCAAATCCGTTTATGTTTCTACTCCTTCGCTTTCGCAGTATTATTATTATGATTATTATTATGATTATTATTATTATTTTTATTTTTACCCTTTTGTTGAAAAAAAAAAATGACGCATTCTTGAGGCTCCACATTATGGGCGGTGCAGCATGTCTTTCGTTGGGCCTCCTCTATCAAAGTATAGGCAGAGGCAATTTGATCAACGTCCTTTTTTTCGACTCACACTTTAATCAATGTCGACTCTAATCTACTTGTACTTAACAGACCGAAAAAAAAAAAATCTACTTGTAATTACATTGAAAAAAATTAGGAATTTTGTTGTTGTTGTTATTTTCAGATGGGGACGAAACCCACTTAGGAGAGTAAATTGCAGACACCATAAAATACCTTATTAAACCCTGAAATCAAGACAATGACATGAGCCGGGGTATTTAATGGATCTCTAGGTAATCGAGTCTCTACGCCCGTGCTCCTGTTTTATCTTAAGCTGTTGCTGTATTAACCTACATAGCCATGCAGATAAATTGAACTTTTAGAGATATAAACTTGAAACGAGGGTGAAATTTCTACCGAGATATATTTTATTTTGTCGTTACACGCATGTGGTCATGGATAGTTTTTTGTACACCGGGTATGTTCGAATCTAATCAACAAAATTCGAGCAAAGATCGCTTAACCGACAGCATTTGAAGCTGAGTACGACGAAACTTACATTTGGGCGCAGCAAGACTTTGTCCATTCTGTTTAGGATACTAGATGTCCTTAGTGCAGATGGTTAAGCTTTAAATAAGAGGCAGAAGAAAGAGTGCTAGTTTACAAAGCTAGCTTGACCAAACCAAACTGATGTTAGGATCCAAAAGAATCTTACTATTGACTGACAAATTTAAAAGGGTCTATTCTATTACTATTCTCGGCATGCTGCTTCCTCTGTCTGCATCATATTGCTCGAGTCTGCAGGAGCATTTCTTTCCTGACTGCTTGCAGCACCCGCTAGTGCTCATCTCCCCCAGAGTGATTTCGATTGCTTCAGCCTCAACACAGCATTTATTTCTGACTTGCTCCGGGTGCTCGATGATTTGTCCTTCTTTGAACTTACCAAATACACTTCGAGCTACAGATTCAGCATTACCAGCATCTAGTGCATTGCTGAACAACCGTGATGCGTCACTTCCTAGATTCAGCTTCCTTTTGTCCCCGTGAACTTCTGGACTCGGAGGACAACAGCCAGAAGCACATTGTGACCTTCTCTCTATGTGTTTGATCGGTAAACAGCAGGATGAATTGCACTTACTAACTGATTTAACAAAACTAACTGATGGGCAGTTGTCACTTGAGCTGTGGAAGTTTTTTGGTTGGTCTGTAATAGACTCAATTTCTCCAAATGACGACAGGTTTCCCGCAGACCGTGTAGTTGGCTTGCAAGTAAACCCTTCAAGGTTAATTAAAAGTTCTTCTTTCCACGAGCTAAATTTCGGTTCGGAACAAGCATCACTCAATGCATTCAATGACGAAGTTGAGTCATGATTCGCCGTGACAGAGCAGCTGCTGCTGCATTGTTTATTATCATTGTTCCCCCCCTGGACGGCGCAACCAACTTCATCCTTTTTGCACGAGTTTGGCGAGAAGGTACCATACTTGGATCTTGAGAACTTCGTTCCTTGGTTTGAGGTTACGTTTAGAAGTTGCATGCTGTTGAGAATCACGATCAAACCTGTGCCCACTGTTGAGGCTAGCGTTATCACCTAAAGGGGGGTGAATAGGTGATTTTAAAGAATTTTAAGAAATCAATGCGGAATATAACTAATCTGCTCAGAACTTCGTTTAGATGATATTAGCTAGTAAGATCTGAGATCCCCTCAGAAGCAGAACTTCGTTCAGATGATACTACTAGGAAGATTTGAGAAACTCTTATATGCAGCGTTGCGCACACAAGTACTTTTACAGATATATTAACAGAGAGATTAAGGGAAAGAGAATGTGCATAGAGGATTTATAGTGGTTCGGCTTTGTTCAAACCTACGTCCACTTCTTCACGTCGGCAACCAATCGGCTGGTTTCCACTAGTGAATGACTCAGAGGTTACAGCTTGGTAAATAGACTTTTTCTCTAACACTCTCACACTCGTATGTTCTCATCTAAGTAATACAATGATGGATCAAAAGTATATGAAGGATGTGAAGCTTTCTCGCTCTTGGAATTTTGAATTCTGTTCCCTCGTGCGTTACGCTCTTCAGCCTTGAGATGTCCTTTTATACTCCTCCACCTCCAACTACCCGTTGCAAGGCGCCCAAGGATCGCTCTCCAAACTTTCCTGTTTAGACGAGGCTGTATCAAAAAGATCTCGTAGCCGTTGAGGTTGACAAAGGAAAGAATCCCCCTTTAGATCAAATCGCCCATACAATCGTGATCCTGGGTTTCCATAAATGGATTACTTCATTAGGTAAATCATCCCCATCTCCCTTGATCTACATCCTTGATTGATCTTCATGATTGAGAATCTTCAAGTACGAATCCAGCTTGATTGCTAGCCGTTGTGATGATGTAATTTGTCAATTGAATCATCTCAAAACAGATCTCTTGATAATCTAGTCGTTGCATGTGAAATACTTCTCAGAGCTTGAGCCTCATTCCAACGTTTGAGCTTTCCTGCTTAACGTCTGAGCTATTCAAACACCGTCTGAGCTTCCCGCTCAACGTCTGAGCTCTTCAAACATTGTCTGAGCCCATTCTGCAAGATTCAATCCCATGTATCTCGGTCCATACACCTTTGGATAAACTGCAGAATAATATTTTACTGCATTAACTTAGATATTAGAGGTTATGGATTATTTTTTCAGCTTCAAAATCAATTAGGGGTTTTTCTCAACAATCTCCCCCCTTTTTGATGATAACAAAACCATCCACACAATATACCAATTGTTGTATGAGAAATGTGAGTAACATAATGATTTGTCACTCAAGGAAATTTTGCTGAACAAAGATATACCATGTAGTGTTTTTAGCAAAAGTGAGTTCTGAAAATAATGAATTCAAGGTGTGAATTCCTTTTCAAAGTATAGTTCGTTTTTCCTTCAGAACTTCAAAAGACCTGTATCAGAGTTTATAAGGTCTAACTCATTTCTCAGATTTCCACGTCATTCATTTTAATTTCGATTTGAGAAACATAAAAGCATGTATCAGACCATTATGAAGAATAGATTTAGAGCGTAGATACATAGCAAGATATAGGTTCAAAGAGAAATCATATAAGTATGTCATTACTCAGAACTTGTATGCAGAATGACGTGAGTCATTCTCAGAACTTGTTCCCGTGCTATTCTCAAAATCTGTATCATTCTCAGAACTTGTATGCAGAGAACGACTTGTATCATTCTCAGAACTTAGAACCTGTTCTCCTTAAAGTATTCCTGCAAATCATAATATTCTCCTTTCTCAGTAAATAATTAGGGATATATCTCTCCCCCCTTTTTTTCATCAGCACAAAAGGCATAGATCGAACTAGTAAAAGTATTCAATGAGCACTCAATCAAGTTCAATTAATAAACTGTGCAAGCTAAGTATAAAAACTTGTGCAGGCTAAAATATTCAAACTTAACAATGATTTAACCAAATTCAGACATTAAACAAAACAAAACTCAAACACTTCCAAATCTTAAATCAGAATCAAGATTTGACGAAATAAGGGAGTGAAAAACGAGTTCTATTTTAGAAGATCTGGGGCTAGAGTAGATGAGGATCTGGGGCTAGAGTAGATGAGGATGGTGCTTGAGTGGTTGTGGGTGGCACAAAGTCTGAAGGAAGGTGGACCAAAGCGTATTTGGACAACTGTTCCAACTTCAGATCAAATGCTGCTTTCAGGTTGAATATTTTTCTATCCATGTGTTCCATTTGCAATGCAGCAAAGCTCGCATATGAGCTCCTTTCTTTCCTCAGCTTCTGAATTTCAAGATTCACTTTATCCTTCAGTTCATCAATATCCAGATGTAGTGAGGTCCATAAGTCTATAATCATCTGCTCCATTCCTCTTTGTTTGTGCAGGATTTCTTTGAGTAGCTCTAAATTTGTAGCTTTCGCCATGTCATCTTCCGTCTGAATACCAACATTAGAAGACTCCCCCTGAGTCTTAGCTTGTCTTCCAGACGATGATGGTGGAGTGTCCTGCAGAGTAGGGTTTGAGGCTTTCTTGAGTGGAATCTCAACTGCTGTGCCAGCATCATCAATGTCCATCTTCTGCTGACTTTCATTCTCAGATTTCTCCCCCTTAGATGTAGCATCCTTCTGCCCTTCTTCCTCTTCTACATTCTGTTGAATGAACTCAGAGATACTGACTTGCTCGATCTACTTCTCTTCAAACTATGTTTCCATTGCAACATCAGCTTGAAGTTCTTTCTCAGATTCCATCTGAGTTTCTATCTGACCAGTAGTTTGAACCTCCATCTGTTCAACTGTTTGCTGAGTAGGCTCTGGAGCTTCAGATTGTTTACCAACTTCTTTGTCCTCTCCCAGGACATTCTCATCTTTCTCTGTCTTTTCTTCTTTCTCTTCTTCCTTTCCTTCTTCCTTCTCCTTTTCTTGCTGCTCCATCTGAGCTGCAATCTCATCCTCAATAGTTGTCTTCATAATTGCATGTATAATCTCTTCAATTTCACTATCACTTGCTAAGGAGCTCTCAGAAGTTTGTTTTTCTGATTCATCCTGAATCCGTTTAAGCAGTATCTGAGCAAGCTTCCTCTTCTTCTTACCAGGCATGGTGAATTTGTGAGCCAACATTTTCATCCTCCTCTTTTGAGAGAATTCAGAGGATGGTCCAACAGGTGAAAGATCTGCAGTTTGTTTAGTAGATGAGACTTCTGTTGTTGGAGGTTCTACAGCTGAAGGTTCAGTCTGAGTAACCTCTACTGTTTCAGTTTCAATCAAAGGAAGATCTACCATCACCACACTCTTCTTCCGATCTTTCCACTGACCATCTACAAACTTATAGCCCATCTTGGCAAACATTGCTTCACCAGTACTACCTTAAGGAATCTGCAAAGATCTGAGTCTCTATGGAATATTTATTCTCAAATATTCAAAGATCCAGGTGATCAATGAACCATATGGCAGTTGTCCTTTGTTCTTCCTTACGGTTCTTCGCATATGCAGAAAGATAACATGTGGAAGAGAAAAAGGCTTGTCATTTAGGAGAGCCCAGATGATTTTGGCTCATATCTAGAGACATCAGTTTTGGAAGATCCTTTGGGTCTAAGGCAGTTTATGACTACCTTATGCAGAATGATTATTCTCAGAGGAAAGTGATGGTGTTCAACATGAGCCTTGTTTGCTCTTGAGAGATTTTGATTGCCAGACAGAAATTTGTATACTTCATCTTCTGAGATGGGAATTGGAGTGAAAGTGGAGAGCTCAGAACTTAGAATTTCACCAAGTTCTGCAGCACTTAGAATGATGTTTTGTCCAAAGAAAGAAAACTGAATGACACCTCTAGAGATCATGGAGAGGTTGGAGTAAAAGTAGGCAGTCAACTCAAGGTAACATAGAGTATTTAGAGAATAGAGAGTTTGCAAATGCAGATTGGAAAGTAGATTAATGATCTGCAAACCATTTTTCTCAAAGAACTCAAAGTCAACTGGCCTGTTAGCCATAGTAGTTCTAGCAAGCAGAGAATTAAAGTATTCCTCATACTCCTTGGATCTGAAAATCCTATATGCCTTGCCTTCTTCTACTAGAAACTTCATCACCAAGCCCTTAAAGTGAGCATAAATCATCTCATCATCATCATCCCTCAGATGATCACTAACCAGCACAGTCTCAGATCTAACTTCTTTCTCACCCTTATCTCCTTCAGATTGTGCTTCAGTTAAAGCAAATTGTGCTTCTTTAGTTCTTGAAGGTTCACTAACCTTCTCTTTTCCCTTTCTAGAGGGTTCAGATGATTCGGGCTTATTTCTCTCCACTTCTGCCCCTACTTTTGCAGCTTGCCTCATCTCCTTCTGAGTTAGCATAGAATCAAATCCTTGCATTTCTCATTCATCACGAAATCTATGTATATTCACGAATTCCTTAATATCCTTCTCAGACTTACCGTACATCCTCATACCACAAATTAAGTTGGTCACTCTTCTTGCTAGTCTAATCCTAACATCTACAGGAAGAGAAGCCCTTTTGGCAGCATTAGATACCTCTTTGGAGAGTCTGTCTTTGATCTCCTACATCTTTCTGGCCTTGATTATTGCGGGAGTCTCAACCTCTGAGGCTTTAGTAGCAGGGGTTGCAGTAGCAGGTTCACTCTGAGGAACACTACTCGTCTCCTCAGGTCTTTGATTTCCCCTTTCTTTGTATGAAGAGCTCGAGAGATCAAACTATGTTGGAGCATCAACTGGAGCCTTGGGTCCTCGCATCTCCAATCTGCCTAATCATCGAGAGCCAGTAGAGGGTTTCTTCACGGTTGATGAATTCTTGGGTGCCATTGAGGAACTTTCTTGGAGAAAATTGAGGAATTTGAGAGAATGGGAGTTCAGGAGTGCAATCGTAGAGAGCGATTTTGGGGAAAAGTTCTTTTGAGAGAGGATTTTTGAGTAAGGTGTAATAGTAATACCCAATTCTTGTTTAATATATTCAAAAGAATTCCTATCAAGGGGCTTTGTGAATATATTAGCTAATTGATGCTTAGAATCAACAAATTGAATATTAACATCACCATTATTCACATGATCATGAATGAAATGATGTTTAATTTCAATATGTTTAGCTCGAGAGTGCAGAATTGATTCTTCAACTGTTCTTGAGCTCTTATTGAAGACTCTGTATGCCTTGCTTGAGATGAAATATCTAAGGAATACTCATTCATCTGATCTTTCATCAAACTTTCCCGGATGATCACTTGAGTTTTTTAGGATAAAGCATTTACATCCAAATACATGAAAGTATGTTATGCTTGGTTTCTTGCCTTTGTAAAGCTCATAGGGGGCTTTCTCAAGCAATGGTCTCAGAAAGACATGATTTATAATGTAACAAGTAGTGAAAATAGCTTTTGCCCAAAAATTGGAAGGAGCTTTGCTTTCAATTAAAAGGGTTCATGCCATTTCTTGTAAAGATCGATTTTTCCTTTCAACTACTCCGTTTTGTTGAGGAGTGTAAGGAGATGAAAAATTATGTTGAAAACCATGTTGATCACAAAAGTTTGCAAAGATTTGGTTTTCAAATTCTCCCCCATGAACAGTTTTGATGCTGGAAATTGAATAGCCTTTTTTCGTTTTGAACTTTCTTTGAAAAGCTCTCAAAATAGGAAAATGCATTATTCTTATGTGCAAGGAAGAAAACCCAAGTGAATCTAGTATAGTCATCTACTATTACCAGACAATACTTTGTACCTCCAATGCTCTGGGTTCTTATTGGTCCAAAGACATCCATGTGTAAGAGCTGCATGGCACAGTTAGTGGATTTTAAAGAATTTTTTACTTGTTTTTCAAGAGTGCAAGAGTCACAAAGTTTTGTTTGCTCAAATCTAGCATCTGGGAGTCCTCTCACAAGCCTCTTTGAGGAAAGCTTTGAGATTTGTTTGAAACTTATGTGTCCCAGCTTCTTGTGCCAAAGTTCTGAGTCGTCTTTGACTGATACTAGACATTTCACATCCTTAGATGATGTATCCAGAAGATACATATTGCCATGTCTGTGTCCGGTGAATGAGCACTTGTTGTCTCAGCTTACACCTGAGCATTTATCCTCCACAAAAGAGATTTTATATCCAATATCACACAATTGGCTTAAACTAATAAGATTGAAATTCAAACCCTTAACCAATGAGACATCATTAATGAAGAGGTTGCCAATCTTTACGGTTCCTTTGCCAATAATTGTTCCTTTGTTGTTGTCGCCAAAAGACACACTTCCTCCATCAAATTTGGCAAGATTGATGAATATCTTGGAATCTCTAGTCATGTGTCTAGAACATCCACTATCAAGGTACCATTTGTTTCTTCTTTTTATTGGTACTTGCAAACATAAAAGGAATTCAAGTTTTCTTTGGTACCCAAATCTGTTTGGGTCCTTTTGGGTTAGTGGAGTTTGCAAATCTTAAAATATCTCGTGTTGGTCTCCAGATCTTAGGATAATAACTTTTGGAATGCCTTGGATTACTGCAGTTTGTGCATTTTGAGACGTTTTGTCTCCCAGATCTTATAAATTGCTTGTGAAAGTGATTTCTATACGCTTGTTTCGAGGGTCTTCTTTTGAGTCTTTCCTTTATCTTTGGAAAATCGTTTTTCAATTCACTTTCCTTTTGAAAATCAAGTCCAGAATTATTGTAGTAAGGAGCTTGTATAGAAAGAATATGTTTTAGAGTTTTTGAACCAGAGGAAAACTTTTTGTTGATATCTGAAGTTTCCTTTTTTAGCCAACTGTTTTCCTTTTTCAAAGATTCGTTTTCGATTTGCAAATCTTCATTTTCCTTAGAAATTAAATCTGATTTTTCCTTAACTTGAGAAAATTTACTTTCGAGAAAATTTACTTTATCTTTTTGAGAAGTTTCACTTTGCTTTAAACAAGAGATTTCCTTTTTCAATTCTGAAATCCTTTTAAGAGCATTTTTATATTCTAAGCACATTTCATCCATAAAATCAGATACCTCAGAAGGAATGTTAGAAAGAGTTACCTCAGATTCTTCTTTAGAGTCTGAGTTAGCCATTAGGCAGATGTTGGCAAATTCCTCATCACTTTCACATTCCGTGTCGCTCCAGGTTTCAGCTTTGAGGGCTTTCTTGAATTTCTTATCCTTTCTTTTCTTCTTTAGAAGAGGACAGTTTGGCTTGATGTGTCCTCTCTTTTTGCATTCGTAGTAAATCACATCTTTGCTTTCGTTTTTGTTCTCAGATCATGTTACTTGAAATCTCTTTTGCCTTTGAAATTTCTGTTTTTCTTTGCCTTTCTTCTGAACCTCTTGACCATGAGTGCTAGTTCCTCATCGTCTTCATCTTCAAAGTCTGAGACATCAGAATCAGCATTAGATTTCAAAGCAATGGATTTCTTACCTCTCAACTGAGTTTCCTCATTGATTCTTTTATCCTCGTAAGATTAAAGAGTTCCAATGAGTTCATCCATGGATAGAGGTGAGATCCTCTGAGTCTCTCGAATGGAAGTTTTGATATTACCCCATTCTTTTGTAAGTGCCCTTAGGAGTTTATTCACTCGCATCTGTCCAGACATAGGTTGCCCATGATAGGTGAGACCATTCACTATTTCAAAGAATCTGTCGAAGATCTCTTTCACAGTTTCATTGGGCTTCATCTTGAAGGCTTCATACTGGCCGAAGAGTATGTTGACTTTAGTCTCCTTGACTCTATCTGTCCCTTCGTACGTTACATAGAGCTTATCCCATATCACTTTCGAGGAAGGACAATCTGCAATACGTTTGTATTCAGTGGGAGATAATGCACTATAAAAAGAGTAAATAGCCTTAGCATCTAGAGCATCTCTCTTGGCTAATTCAGTAGCAGATAGAGCAGCTATAGGAGTAGGATTGGTGTTGTTCCAACATTTGAATCGCCCGAAGTGCTTGCGGATGGATCAACCCCTCTTTGCACGACATCCCATATTTGTGGATCTTGGCATCTGAGATATGCCTTAAATTTGTTCTGCCAGTCGCTGTACTCTTTTCCCTCGAAGTACGGTGGCATGTTGTTGCTTCCTCCTTCAATCCAGGTAGGAGCAAAATTGTTAGCCATAAAGATCGTTAGCTCGGAAGTAATAGCACTTCAAAAAATATGAGCACCAGACTCTGATACCAATTGTTGAGGCTATCGTGATCACCTAAAGGGGGGGGGGGTGAATAGGTGATTTTAAAGAATTTTAAGAAATTAATGCGGAATATAACTAATCTGCTCAGAACTTTGTTCAAATGATATTAGCTAGTAAGATCTGAGATCCCCTTAGAAGCAGAACTTCGTTCAGACGATACTACTAGGAAGATCTGAGAAACTCTTAGATGTAGCGTTGCGCACACAAGTACTTTCACAGATATATTAACAGAGAGATTAAGGGAAAGAGAATGTGCACAGAGGATTTATAGTGGTTTAGCTTTGTTCAAGCCTACGTTCACTTCTTCACGTCGGCAGCCAATCGGCTGGTTTCCACTAGTGAATGACTCAGAGGTTATAGCTTGGTGAATAGACTTTTCGTCTAACACTCTCACACTCGTATGTTCTCCTCTAAGTATTACAGCGATGGATCAAAAGTATATGGAGGATGTGAAGCTTTCTCGCTCTTGGAATTTTAAATTCTATTCCCTCGTACGTTACGCTCTTCAGCCTTGAGATGTCATTTTATACTTCTCCACCTCCAACTACCCGTTGCAAGGAGCCCAAGGATCGCTCTCCAAACTTCCCTGTTTGGACGAGACTGTATCAAAAAGATCTCGTAGCCGTTGAGGTTGACAAAGGAAAGAATCCCCCTTTGGATCAAATTGCCCATACAATCGTGATCCTGGGTTTCCATAGATGGATTACTTCATTAGGTGAATCATCCTCATCTCCCTTGATCCAAGTCCTTGATTGATCTTTATGATTGAGAATCTCCAAGTACGAATCTAGTTTGATTGCTAGCCGTTGCAATGATGTAATTTGTCAATTAAAACCATCTCAAAACAGATCTCTTGATAATCTAGTCGTTGCACGTGAAATACTCTCTCAGAGCTTGAGCCTCATTCCAATGTCTGAGCTTCCCTGCTCAATCGTCCGAGTCCTTTACAACGTTTGAGTCTCCCGCTCAACGTCTGAGCTCTTCAAACACCGTCTGAGCTTCTAGCTCAACGTCTGAGCTCTTCAAATATCATCTGAGCCCATTCCACAAGATTCAATCCTATGTATCTTGGTCCATACACCTTTGGATAAACTGCAGAATAATATTTCACTGCATTAACTTAGATATTAGAGGTTATGGATTGTTTTGTCAGCTTCAAAATCAATTAGGGGTTTTTCTCAATACCCACGTCTGTAAGAACTGCAGCCGAAACTAATGGGTACCCAGCAAAGGCTAATCTGAGGATTGCGCCCTTCAGAGATATTGAAATAAGGACGTTGTCAACGAGCTTCCTAAAGGTCCTCCTGCCGAGTTAAATAGCTTCTGGGATCTTTCCAATGTCGTTCGACATGAGAATCACATGGCCTGTCTCCATTGCGAGGGCTGAACCAGAAATCCCCATCGAGATGCCTACATTAGCTGTGGCTAATGTGGGAGCATCATTTACTCCATCGCCAATCATTGAAGTTGGTCCATCTTTCTTGAAGTTTTCTATTATTTTTGCCTTGTTTTCTGGCAAGAGTTCCGCATAAACAAGGTCTAGGGCATAGTCGAGCTGCAAATAGATTTTCATTTTTATAGTACACTCCGCATAGTAGTGGCACATTAGTATGAAGTATATCCAGGGAAGAAATGTAAATCAAGATACATTTGGACCAGCTGAATAGGAGCCAGTTTCGCTGGTAGAAAGTTAAGGAACCTCAGGAGGTTTGTGCTATGCTGAATCTTAAAGTTCAAATGCCTATCCATATGACCAAAATTTATCATTTGATTGTAGCTTAGAAAGTGGCATTACTTTGTTAGGACTCAATTTCTTTTATCAGCACTCCATTTACTTTAGGGGACAAAATGAAGAGAAGATGGTTGAACTTGCTAAGTTTTGGTCTCTCTGTAAAGTCATGTTCCAAGTTCTTTTGGACCAAAAATATCCATTGGAGCTCAAAAACTGTGATTGTCTGTTGATTGAGGATGAGCTCATGTGGGAGATCGTTTCTATGATTCAGGAGTAATGTAACAAGAAGAGGATGATAGAAGAGCACCTGATACTGTGCGGACCTGGCTGCAGCTTGGCTATCACCCGTGAGCATGGCGGTTTTGATGCCTAGTATTTAATATCCTCACTGGCCTCCATTGATCCTGTTCTGCAAGCATCCGAGAGACTGAACTTTCCCACCGGGCTTTGTCCGGTGTGTATGAACCCATTTGTGTCTGTTTCAATGCCGCTTGCTGTCGTTCACTCCAGTAAATTGGAGGAGTGGTTAATGAGGAACATGGAAGAAAAATAAGGAAGAATAATATCACAGTTTGTTAATTATTGCTTGACCCTAGTTATACGAAACTCACTAGTCTTTGGTAACAGAGAAACGAACCTGTTTCGTGGCCAGCCCTTAGACCGATTCTCCGGTTCCCAATATAAATGCCCTGACCGTTGATTCGACCAGGAAATTTATGAAAATCCTTCCCCAGGAAATTTTTGTAAATCCTTCACATCTTCAGGCTTTGGCTCAATCGAGAGAGAATGAGCATAGTCAATTGTTGCAGCTGACATTGGATGGCTTGATTTACTCTCAATGCTCGATACCCTTGCAAATAGCTTTCAGATTTTACATTGTGATGCTTGATCCTTTCAATTCCAATCTCAAACATGAGTGAAAGATTAGAATTATTCAATAGTTCTTGATTAAGTTGAATAAGGGATGAATGAGTCAGATTACCAGTAGAGCAAAGTGTTAAGGTCGATGTCATTGCAAATTGATTGGAAGTTGGTCACCACAAACTCCCCCCTCGTCCCTGTCCCGGTTTTGTCGAATGCCATGATTTAAACCTTTGCCAAAATTTCCAGATAACCACCTCCTTTAAACAAGAGCCCGTCTTTTGCAGCCCTTGAAAGTGCGCAGAAGAATGTGATGGGCGTTGACAGGATGAGTGCACAAGGACACGAGCCGTCCAGAACAACTAGTGCCAAGTGAAACCAGTAGTCTTCATTCTGAAGCTTCAGTGCAGCAGGAACCGCAGCAATACAATCCGACACCAAAGCAACTCCTACAAAGAAATGAGAGTCGTCAATCTCATGAAATGCTTTGAAGATGCATACTAAGTTGTTATCAATCAATACGACTGTGCTTGCCAAAACATCACTTTGAAATCTGAAAGTCGTTGGTTACTATGGATTCTAACCAACTCAGTCGTCTTGAAAGTGAAAGCAACTAAATGTTTAAACTCTGACAACGACCGTCACTGTGCTTCAAATTTCGGGTCATTCACTTAAAAAAGATCCGTAACCTGGAATATCGCTTGTTGACACCTAAATTTTGACTAACCTTTTTAGTCATCATTTTTGCATAGAAAATTAGAACTAACTTTAGTTCTTACAAAAAATAATCAGATCGTTTTTCATATTTATTTTTAGTGTTCATGCATTGCAATGACATTCATTAGGACCGGCGGTGCGAGAACAAGCTTGAATCAGCAGGCTGTTTGGACTATAATCCATCACAATTTTCGGCTAAGGCATGAGGGTGTGTGCCGAAAATCTCAAGGCTAGTGGAGCATATTTTGAGCTTAATTCAGCCCATTTAAATAATTAATTTGGGAAAAGGCTTAATATAAATGCATATTTAATTGGAAAAAGCCTAATTAGAGCCCAAAATTACGCGAATAAATTCAGAATTGAAAGGAAAATTAAGCTAAGCCCATCATGAGTATGCCGAATTTTACTAAGGTTATTGGACTTATTTTCAAATTTAATTTAGCCCATAATGCTTTTATTTAATTAGTTTTTAATTAATTAAAAGCCTGATTAGAGCCCAAAGTCACGCGAGATGGCCCGCAAGATTAAAATTCGGCTAGCCCATGGTAATCCTCTATTGGCAGAAAATTGTAAGTGTTTTAAGGGATATTGACTCTTCAAAGTTCAATAAAATTCTAAAATTTTCAAAATTAAGATATCCTACCTTAGCTAGAAGTTCTACTTTGACTAGGATTAGAGCTCCCTAATGCCTATATAAGGATCCTTATGCCTAGGTTAATTCATATAGACACTGATTTAGAAAATTCAGAGCATACTTAGAAAGTTCAAGGAGTTCGAGAGTTTCCCCTGAGGTCAAGACTCTCCTCCTCCGTTTGCCGCTCGGCTCCGTTGCAGCCAGACACCACCGACGCCGTCTAGCTCGCTGCTCCGCCATCCAAACTCGCTGCTTGAGCTCGTGCATTGTCCTAGTGTGGCATTCTAAAATTCGACCCACTTTCGGGATTTATGAAATGAATGGATGTCTCGTTGATGTACTTTAGAGTAATCTCACTCAGAACTGATCACTCTTGAGAAGACTAACCGTAAGGAAAAGGCTAACTGGGAATTTAAGTACGTGGACCTAAATTTGAATAAATTACGGGTCGATACGCGTAACTCCTAAAAGCAACCCATTAGTTTGAGATTTTCTGAAGTCACAGTCGATCGAGTTTGGCCGCGAATCGGACTCCGAATTTGGGCATCGAATATTCAAGAAAAACATGAATAATATTTTGGACGTTGCCTCAGTTGGTTCAGTGTTCATCTGTCTGCCAGACTACAGAGGTTTCAGTGTTAGCAGATCAGTCAGAGTGGGCAGATTACAGAAGTACCCTCGGATATTTATTTGCAAGATCCAAAGGCATTAGTGGGATATTTATGCTTTTGTCTCTTCCTCATAAATGCCCCCAACCACCCCCACCAACCCAAGTCACATCTCTACCTTTTTGTCTAATCCTTGCTTTATGTCCCATCGATGAATAGCCCCGATTTTCTAAAGCAAGTTTCTCTTTCTCTCTCTCTTCCTCTTGCCAAGAACATCTCTCTCTCTCTCTCTCTCTCTTCTCTCTCTCTCTCAACCCTCTCTCCCACATGCCGCCGCCGTCCGTCGCCCCCCAAGCCGCCGCCGCCGTGCCGCCGCTCGGACCGCCGCCTTGCCCAGCCACCGCAGAGCCATCTAACCACCTTCGACTAGCTTGCAGCCGCCGTGAGGCGCTGGGGATAGCCGTGAGCAGCCGCGAGTCGCCGAGGGTTTGGAGGAATTGTTCGAACTCGATTTCGTGGTTTCTCAAGCTCGATCTCTGGTAAGCGACATCCTAAACCTTGATTAGGTTAATAGGTTACTAAGAGGCATGTTTATGAGTAGATTTAGAGGTTTTAAGGGCTGCTGGATACTATTCATCGAAGGTTGAGCATTATTCATCGAAGATCGTCACTATTCATCGAAGATCTGGATTTTTAAGAAAAGGCTTAGAATGGCCTTGGATGCTTAGAATGTGGTATCTTGAGGCTTGATGAGTGCATATGACGTGCTAGAGTGAGTAGATCGTGAGTTTTGACTCTCGTGCTTGGGAAATGTGATTTATGCCTAAATTTTGAGATTATGTGCATGTGTGCTCGTATGAGGAAGGGGGCTATTTTGATGCGTGCCTTGGTTTGTTCGGCTTGATTGCTGAGTTGTGTAGTGCACGTGTGGTGATGTGTTTGGCCATGAGGGCCTCGTGTACCATTCGTGGCTTGATTTGCTTGTTTGTTCTTCGTGTGCGTTCGGAGAGTAATCCGGCACTTAGGAATCGAAGTACGTGACATGTGTATGGCTTGATGCCTTAGCTTGGTTATCATGTAGTCAATTGAGTGGACGTGGTGATTCGACTGTGTAGCTTAGCCTTGACGCGTGTTTACGCGAGGTATGCTTGGAATTAATGTCTATGATATTCATGTGCTTGAGATCCTGAGGCGTTATGACGCGGGGCTCGTTGTTTGATATTATGCATATGTGAATGTCTGCTTAAACCTTGAGATGCCTATATGACGTGGGGAATGTGAAAGTCTTATACCCTGAGGCGTTATTACGCGGGGAACCCTGAGGCTCCTATATGACGCGGGTGTTGAACCAATCCTGAGGTGTTATTACGTGGGATGTGGCGCTTGACGAGGCATTGTTTCACCCAAGAACCTGATGCGTTAAACGCAAGTTGTGGCGCTGACCTGATGCGTTAAACGCGGGTCGAGTCTTATCGAGACTGGTATACATATATATATCTGAGGTGCATTGTTGAATGCTATGTGGTGGAGAGCATAGTCTGGATAGGTTGGATTATTGGCTCTCGTTGTACCTTGTTTGCACTTATGCGTACTTGAGCTGTGAGAGGGTAGGTGTGATCTGGTGGTATCAGACTCTTTGTATTGTTGAACTGCTAGTCTGGTTGGGTTAGAACTGCATGTTAGGTTGGCCTAGGGTATGTGTTATCCTAAGCAATGCTTAAGGTGTAGCTTATTGAGATTTATCTCATTGCTGTATCCAACCACCTTTTCAGACCCTCGACCTTGAGGATGGTAGCGGAACCACCACGTTTTGGAATCCTGAAGCAGATCAACCATGAGATAAGGAGGTTCACTTGGATAGATGGTAGTGTGTACTTTAGACATTTCTGTACTGTACGGGTAGACGTGGGTGAAGCGTAGTGGAGGTCCGACACCTATGTGATGTGGACTAAAACCACATGGTTGTTTGGTCCTCTGTGGGGGCTTTGAGGTGCCGAATGCCGATGGCGTAGTGGAGGATCCCATGGAGTGAGATCCCATCCAGTGTTTGCCGCTTGACGAGGAGGTGTTTGATTCGGAGGAGTCCGAGCCTGAGGAGGAGGCTATGGAGTCTGATCCCGAGGAAGAGCCAATGGAGTCGGATTCGGAGGAGGAACCGATGGAGTCAGACCCTGAGCCGGAGATGTTGTCTGATGGTGGGGACTGAAGACATAGCTAGGTTCCTCTTTCCCTTTTTGGTATATCCCTGTAGCGTATATAGGTTAGTAGACCACCGATCCCTTTTTGTAGTGCGTGGTCGCTTTTGGGTGTATCTGTTCTCTTGTGTAAGTAAATATTATGTTTTATGAAATGGTTGGTTGTGCTTTGCTTTCTCTCTCTTCTCTATCCTTCTCTCTTGTTGTTGTCTGGGTGTTGAGTTTCGTTTTCGCTAGCGTCCGCTTTAAGATCTTAAGTTCTTGACTTGGGTTGGCGATAGTCCTGGGTTGTCGCATTCATATCGACCGGAGCAGAGGGGTGTCGCGCGCTCGTAGGACACGGGGCTTGACATCACCCGTTGAATTGGTATTAGAGCAAGGTCAGCTCGATCCAAGTTGATTGAGCCTTGGAGTGATAAGGAGTGATGGTTTTGAGGATAGTTGGTAGAGAGACCTTAGTAGCTTGCTAGAGTTTGGCGCATTACGCATGTGGTGTGAGTCTATGCTTGTGATTGGTAGGCTAGTTGTACATCACGCTGAGTGCTTAGTGTTGTTGTGGTAGCATCTGCTGAGCTTGTTGAGTAGCGCGTGGTGATTGTGCTAAGTTGCAGGTGCGGTAGGAGTTGAGGTAAGAGCTAGACCTTGTTAGCTTGTGTGCCCTTGTGGCTTATTTTGTGGCTGCTTGCCTGGTGATCGTTGTGGCGATCTGTACTGTTTGAGTACTTGTGGTTGTTTGCCCCGTAGCTGTTTGCCTGTGTTGGCTGTTGAGAACTGTTGCTTAGATCTGCTAGGCTTGAGTAGTTAGCTTAGGTCTCTAATTTCTTGGCGGAATTATAGCAGGTTTAGGTGTGTGAGAATCCTGTGAGGATGAGCAGACGAGGTGGAGGATCTGGTAGAGCGTCTAACTCGCAGGCAAGAGCAGCAGTGGAGGACCCTAGAATGGAAGGGGTCATGAGAGCCTTGAAGAAAATAGGAAATCTGTTGGGGAGGCAGGCTCATGAACGAGCTGCCACGGTTGCCCAAGCAGCTGAGGCTGCCGTCGCCGCTGCTAATGGAACGAATGGGAATTAGGGGAACGGTCAGGGAAATCGCCAGATGCATCAATTGGTAGAGCAGTTTCTGAAACTGAAATCGTCTAAGTTTGACGGGAAGGGTGATCCCGAGGCTGCCACTCGTTGGATTAAGGAACTAGGAAAGGCGTTTGCACTTCTGGGGTGCACGGAGGAAGAAAAAGTTACACTGGCAGTGTACTAGCTCCAGGATAGTGCCAACAATTGGTGGGAGGCTACCAAAGGAAGTACCTTCCATGTAGGTACGGTTTCGAATTGGATTGCTTTTGTGGAGACGTTCTACGGAAAGTACTTCTCTGAGACGGCACATGAGCGAAAGTTGATAGAGTTTCTGAGGCTTTGTCAGAACCAGTTGACAGTTGATCAATACGAGGTAGAGTTTGCTAGACTGTCCAAGTTCACACCGAGGATGGTTGAGAACCCGTTGGACAAAGTAAGGAGGTTCCGGGATGGGTTGAAGCCGGAGCTCCGTAGTCAGCTGATACTTCTGAATTTGAGGGATTACAATGAACTATATGAGAGGGCTCAGATGGTGGAGCGAGACATGAATGAGAGGGCTGCCGCATCTGGATCGCGGTATGCGCTTACAAGGGACAATCGCCACTTTGGGAAGAGGCTGATGGAAGGAAAAAGGCGTTTCATCCCTCTCGTTAGGAAGAACTTCGGGAAGTCGGCATACCAATCTGGCATGGTGTGTCGATCGTGTGGAAGAAAGCATGGAAATGGTCCTTGCCCTAGTAGGATGAGAGCATGCTTTAGATGTGGCCAGCAAGGTCATCACGTGAGAAATTGTCCGAATTAGGCTGCAGGACTACGGTTTCAACAACAGCAACCTCGGATAGGACCTCCAGCTGGAGTCGCGCCGCAGAATAACCAGAACAGACCGCCGGCTCAAGGAAGAGTGTATGCTGTGGAGCGAAGGGACGCGGAGAATGCTCCGGGCGTGATTGCAGGTACCGTCTCTCTATGTGATCATGCTGCCTATGCTTTATTTGATCCGGGAGCATCACACTCCTTTGTGTCTGCACAATTTGTGAAGTTGGCTGAAATTGAATCGAAACTATTAGAAGTAGTACTGCATGTTACCACGCCTTTAAAGGATAAAGTACTAGTCTCTCTATGATGTTTAGACTGTAAGATAGTTGTTGGTGGTAGGGAGGAGTTGATAGACTTGGCAGTGTTGACTATGTATGACTTCGACGTGATAATTGGAATGGACTGGTTAGTGAAGCAAAGAGCTGTTATGGACTGTGGTGGCAGGGTGATCCAATTTAATCCAATTGGTCATCCTAGATTCGAGTTTGTGGGAAGCCGAGGAGGAACCTCGATCCCTTGGATCTCGTCACTTGAGGTGACAAAGCTGTTGGATGAAGGGTGTTAAGGATTCCTAGTGTCTGTTGTGGATTTGTCGATCAAGGAATCAAGGCTAGAGGACATAGCCGTGGTGCGCAAGTCTCTCCTCAAGAATTGCTGGGATTGCCACCTGAAAGAGAAGTGAAATTCGTGATTGAGTTGGCCACTAGGACGGAGCCAATCTCTAGAGCGCCCTAGAGAATGGCCTTGTCAGAGTTGAAGGAGCTGAAGGTTCAGATGCAAGAACTGTTGGATAAGGGATTCATTCGTCCAAGTGCGTCATCGTGGGGAGCTCCAGTGCTGTTTGTGAGGAAGAAGGACGGGTCATTGCGGTTGTGCATTGACTATCAGCAGTTGAACCAGGTGACCATAAAAAACCAGTACCCACTGCCAAGGATCGATGACTTGTTCGATCAACTGCAAGGGACAGCCGTGTTCGCCAAGATAGACCTGAGGACGGGCTATCATCAACTAAGGATCAAGAAGGCGAACATACCAAAGACGGCGTTCCGTACTAGATATGGACATTACGAGTTCACCGTCATGCCTTTTGGATTGACCAATGCCCCAGCTGCCTTCTTGGATATGATGAATCAGATATTCAAGGAGTTTTTGGATTAGTTCATTATAGTGTTCATCGATGACATCCTAGTGTACTCGAAGAGCCTTGAGGAACATGAGAAACACATGAGTATGGTTCTACGGACCCTAAGAGAACACGCACTCTACACTAAGTTTAGTAAATGCTAGTTCTAGCTCAATTGGGTAGCGTTTCTTGGTCATATAATCTTTGGAGATGGAATCTCAGTGGATCCGACAAAGATTGAAGCAGTTGAGAACTGGCCAAGACCGACATCAGTCATAGAGGTTCGCATTTTTCTAGGTCTGGCGGGGTACTATAGACGGTTCGTGGAAGGATTCTCGTGGATAGCTACTCCGATGACGCGGTTATTGAAGAAGGAGACGAGGTTTGAATGGACAGATAGGTGCGAAGGGAGTTTTCAAGAGCTTAAGCATAAGCTAACGACCGCACCAGTGTTGACTATACCATTTAGTCTCGGAGGGTTTGAGATCTATAGTGATGCGTCGCTAAAGGGGTTAGGATGCGTTCTAATGCAGCATGGTAGAGTTGTTGCATACGCATCGCAACAGTTGAGGCCTCATGAATCGAACTACCCAACGCACGACTTGGAATTTGCAGTGATAGTCTTTGCGTTGAAGATCTGGAGACACTATTTGGTTGGGGAAAGGTTTCAGATCTATACGAACCATCAGAGTTTAAAGTACTTGTTTTCCCAAAGGCAGCTGAATTTGAGACAGCGCTGTTGGATGGAATTGCTTAAGGACTACGACTGCGACATCTTGTATCACCCTGGAAAGGTAATAAGGTTGCAGATGCACTTAGTCGGATGTCGAGCATCGCGCATATGTTGGTTAAGGAATGGACCCTGTTCGAAGGAATAAGAGATTCAGAGTTTAAGTTAGAGGTAAGTCATCTCTCAAGTTTGCTGGCTACCTTGAGAATTGAACCGGAGATTCAGTTGAAAATTAAGGTATCGCAATCTACGGACCCTGATATTCAGAAGATCCTGAGTATGGAGGTAACTAAGAGGAAACTCGACTTTCATGTATTCGAAGATGGGATCTTGAAGTTCCATGGACATCTGTGTGTGCCCAACAACGAGGAACTGAAGGAGGAGATTTTGTCAAAAGCTCACCGTAGCAGCTACAGTATTCATCCGGGCAGTACAAAGATGTATCAGAATTTGCTTCTACATTACTCGTGGAATGGAATAAAAATGGACGTGGCCAAGCATGTGGCTAAGTGTTTGACGTGCCAACAAGTGAAGACACAACACTGTAAACCTGGTGGATTGCTTCAACCGTTGGAAATTCTCGAGTGGAAATAGGAACATATAACGATGGACTTCGTGACAAGTTTGCCTAGGAGCCAGAGAGGTCATGATTCGGTTTGGGTGATCGTCGACAGATTGACGAAGTCTGCTCACTTCATTGTAGTGTGAAAGGATCTCGATTTGGATAGGTTGGCGGAGTTGTATGTGCGTCAGATCGTGCGACTGAATGGAGTACCGGTGACTATCACTTCGGATCGTGACCCTAGGTTCACATCTAACTTTTGGAAGAGTTTACAGACTGCCTTGGGATCAAAACTGCAGTTCAGTACATCGTATCATCCGTAGAAAGACGGACAGTCAGAGAGGACAATACAGACTCTTGAGGACATGTTAAGGCGTGCGTGCTAGATTTTAAAGGAGGTTGGGAAGAGCAGTTACATCTGGTTGAGTTTGCCTATAATAACAGTTATCAGTAGAGTATCAGAATGGCACCATTTGAGGCATTGTATGGAAGAGCTTGCAGAACTCTAGTGTGCTGGGATGAGGTCGGTGAACGGAGTATAACGGGTCCAGAGTTGGTTCAGCAGTTAGTAGAAGCAGTAAAGGTAATCCGAGAAAGGCTGAAGACTGCTCAGAGTCGTCAAAATAGTTATGTAGATAAGCGATATAGGCCTTTGGAATTCCAAGTGGGAGATCATGTCTTCCTTAAGGTTTCGCCGATGCGAGGTTTATCTTGATTTGGAAAGAAAGGAAAGCTGAGTCTGAGATATGTAGGTCCATTCGAGATTTTAGAACTAATTGGGACCTTAGCCTATCGTCTCGCTTTGCCGCCAAACTTGTCGCAGGTGCATAATGTTTTTCACGTATCGATGTTAAGGAAGTACGAGCCAGACCCGACTCATATACTCGATCATGAAGTCATTGAGGTTGACGACAGAGTTTGATATATGGAGAGACCAATTCGGATAGAGGACAGAAAGGAACAGGTTTTGAGGAACAAGATAGTGCAGTTGGTGAAAGTGATCTAGGAGCACCAAGGGACAGAATGAGCCACCTGGGTAAACGAAGAAGAAATGAGGCATTAACACCCCCATTTATTTGGATAGTTAGTTTTGCTGTAAATTTCGAGGAAGAAATTCTTGTAAGGGGGAAGAGTTGTGACCTTCTGAAATTCGACCTACTTTCGGGATTTATGAAATGAATGAATGTCTCGTTGATGTACTTTAGAGTAATCTCACTCAGAACTGATCACTCTTGAGGAGACTAACCGTAAGGGAAAGGCTAACTAGGAATTTAAGTACGTGGACCTAAATTTGAATAAATTACGGGTCGATACGCGTAACTCCTAAAAGCCACCCGTTAGTTTGAGATTTTCTGAAGTCATAGTCGATCGAGTTTGGCTGCGAATCGGACTCCGAATTTGGGCATCGAATATTCAAGAGTAACATGACTAATATTTTGGATGTTGCCTCAGTTGGTTCAGTGTTCATCGGTTTGCCAGACTACAGAGGTTTCAATGTTAGCAAATCAGTCAGAGTGGGCAGATTACAGAACTATCCCTGGATATTTATTTGCAAGATCCAAAGGCATTAGTGGGATATTTATGCTTTTGTCTCTTCCTCATAAATGCCCCCAACCACCCCCACCAACCCAAGTCACATCTCCAACTTTTTGTCAAATCCTTGCTTTATGTCCCATCGATGAATAGTCCTAATCTTCCAAAGCAAGTTTCTTTTTCTCTCTCTCTTCCTCTTGCCAAGAACACCTCTCTCTCTCTCTCTCTCTCTCTCTCTCTCCCTCTCTCGGCCGACCCTCTCTCCCTCACGCCGCCGCCGTCCGTTGCCCGCCAAGCCGCCGCTCGGACCGCCGCCTTGCCCAGTCATCGCCGAGCCATCCAGCCACCTTCGACCAGCTTGCAGCTGCCATGAGGCGCCGAGGACAGTTGTGAGCAGCCGCGAGTCGTCGAGGGTTTGGAGGATTTGTTCGAACTCGGTTTCGTCGTTTCTCAAGCTCGATCTCCGGTAAGCGACATCCTAAACCTTGATTGGGTTAATAGGTTACTAAGAGGCATGTTTAGAAGTGGATTTAGAGGTTTTAAGGGCTGCTGGATACTATTCATTGAAGGTTGAGCACTATTCATCGAAGATTCTAATTTTTAGGAAAAGGCTCAGAATGACCTTGGATACTTAGAATGTGGTATCTTGAGGCTTGATGAGTGCATATGATGTGCTAGAATGAGTAGATCGTGAGTTTTGACCCTCGTGCTTGGGAAATGTGATTTATGCCTAAATTTTGAGATTATGTGCACGTGTGCTCGTATGAGGAAGGGGGCTATTTTGATGCGTGCCTTGGTTTGTGCGGCTTAATTGCTAAGTTGTGTAGTGCATGTGTGGAGATGTGTTCGGCTATGAGGGCCTCGTGCGTCATTCGTGGCTTGATTTGCTTGTTTGTTCTTCATGTGCGTCCGGAGAGTAATCCGGCGCTTAGGAATTGAAGTACGTGGCATGTGTATGGCTTGATGCCTTAGCTTGGTTTTCATGTGGTCAATTGAGTGGACGTGGTGGTTCGACTGTGTAGTTAGCCTTGACGCATGTTTACGCGAGGTATGCTTGGAATTAATGTCTATGATATTCATGTGCTTGAGACCTTGAGGCGTTATGACGTGGGGCTCGTTGTTTGATATTTTGCATATGTGAATGTTTGCTTAAACCCTGAGGCGCCTATATGACGCAGGGAATGTGAAAGTCTTATACCCTGAGGTGTTATTACGCGGGGAACCCTGAGGCGCCTATATGACGCGGGATGTTGAACCAATCCTGAGGCATTATTACGCGGGATGTGGCACTTAACGAGGCATTGTATCGTCCAAGAACCTGATGCGTTAAACGCGGGTTGTGACGCTGACCTGATGCGTTAAACGCGGGTCGAGTCTTATCGAGACTGGTACACACACACACACACACACACACACACACACACACACACACACACACACACACATATATATATATATATATATATATATATATATATATATATATATATTTGAGGTGCATTGTTGAATGCTATGTGGTGGAGAGCATAGTTTGGATAGGTTGGATTATTGGCTCTCGTTGTACCTTGTTTGCACTTATGCGTACTTGAGCTGTGAGAGGGCAGATGTGATCTGGTGGTATCAGACTCTTTGTATTGTTGAACTGCTAGTCTAGTTGGGTTAGAACTGCATGTTAGGTTGGCCTGGGGTATGTGTTGTCCTAAGCAAGGCTTATGGTGTAGCTTATTGAGATTTATCTCATTGTTGTATCCAATCACCATTTCAGACCCCCGACCTTGAGGATGGTTGCGTAACCGCCATGTTTTGGAATCCCGAAGCAGATCAACCATGAGATAAGGAGGTTACTTGGATAGATGGTAGTGTGTACTTTAGATATTTCTGTACTGTACGGGTAGACGTGGGTGAAGCGTAGTGAAGGTCCGACACCTATGTGACGTGGACTAAGGCCACAAGGTTGTTTGGTCCTCTATGGGGCTTTGAGGTGCCTAGCGCCGATGGTGTAGTGGAGGATCCCATGGAGTTAGATCCCATGGAGTTAGACCCCATCCAGTGTTTGCCGCCTGACGGGGAGGTGTTTGATCCGGAGGAGTCCGAGCCTGAGGAGGAGGCCATGGAGTCTGATCCCGAGGAAGAGCCAATGAAGTCGGATCCGGAGGAGGAACCGATGGAGTCAGACCCTGAGCCGGAGATGTCGTCTAATAGTGGGGACTGAAGACATAGCTAGGTCCCTCTTTCCCTTTTTGGTATATCCCTGTAGCGGATATAGGTTAGTAGACCACCGGTCCCTTTTTGTAGCGCGTGGTGGCTTTTGGGTGTATCTGTTCTCTTATGTAAGTAAATATTATGTTTTATGAAATGGTTAGTTGTGCTTTGCTTTCTCTCTCTTCTCTATCCCCCTCTCTTGTTGTTGTCTGGGTATTGAGTTTTGTTTTCGCTAGCGTCCGCTTTAAGATCTTAAGTTCTCGATTTGGGTCGGCGACTAGTCCTAGGTTGTTGCATTCATATCGACCGGAGCAGAGGGGTGTTGTGCGCTCGTAGGACACGGGCCGTGACACCTAGCCTCCCTGCTCGAGCTCCTTCGCTGCCCCAGCCGTACCATTGTCCGCGGAACAGCCCCACCGAGCTCCTTCACTCAAGTGCACTGCCCATCTGCCCTGCATCGACACTGATCAGCTGCTGATCAGTCCTGTTTTGTGGTTGGTCAGCCCTATTTTTGATTATTATTTGAAGTTTAACATAGTTGCTATCTTGTGTTAGAATCCCTTGCGGTTTCGAGCTCAATTAGCTGCCAATTCGGGTCAAAAGGTGCTATTTTTTGGGCAATTTACTTCGGTTGCGCAAGTGCAAAGTTTTTGGCTTAAAAAGGTGAGATTTTTATTCTTTGATTGTAAGACATGTGATGTTTGGTTATAAATTTGCACATATATTTCTGAACTTACATGATTTGCAATCAAGTATGAGAATAAAAACCCTTTTTTGATCGAAAAAAGAAAGAACTTTTATCGTTCATCAAAATTCGCACCTTTGAGACGTTGCTTCGTTGTATCACCTTCAATCGACCATGTATGTTGCCAGTTGCTTTGTGCCGTGCTTCAACTTGGAGTCGCTTGAAACGCGTTACGACTTTGCATGTAAAAAATTGTTCGTTCTTTGATAAACGACTTAGTTCATAATTTTGGCAAAAATTGAAAAGATCTAAACTTTTGTACAAAAATTCTGATTTCTTTGAAAAAGTGTGACTTGCTTGATAAACTTGATTGAATTCTATGCATACTTTTGAGAATTGATTAATTTAATTGGAACATATCTTTCCTCCAAGTTCGCGAATTATTTGACATGTTTTTCAAGAGTAAATTGGATAAATGGCCTATCTTTTGAAGATGACATGAATTTTTGGCATATGGTTTAATTTGTTCATGAATTTTTTGGTGTTACCCCTTGATTGCCGAATTTGCCATGCTGTGGAGTGATTCTTGCATTGTCGTGGTCTTCTGCACATTTTGAATGTATTTGCATATTGAATGTTAGTTTAGTTATATGATTGTTTGATTTTCGTGTTAAAGTTTGCACTTAAATAAACAATCATGCTCATAATACATGCTTCCCTTTCTGCCTTATCCCTTCGGAATACATATATTAAGGCACTTAATTTGACTTCTATTTTGAAGTATAATCTTGCCCGTATATACGTGTGAATTATACATCTAACCTTCGATTTTGAGGGGCAGATTGATAATTCTAAATAGAATTTCATGGTTTGCCCTTTCTGTGTAGAAGTGACAGTAATTCTATATTCAATTCATTTTTTCGACCCTAATGTAAGGGCACGTTACGAATTAAATCGGAATTTTCTGAATTAAATGTGTATTATGAGCAAAATTGTTTATTTTTGTTCAAATTTTGTCTTTTTCCCTTTTAATTAAATTCCTAAAAAAATACCAAAATGATGACACCTTTTTCTTAAGGTAAATCACATTTTTTTCACACTTCTCAAGTCAAAAATAACATTTAATACAAGTTGGAACTTTGAGAAATTAATTTCTTAAACTTTAATGAATGTTATTCCACTTTAGGGTAATTTTTACTTTTATCTTTCAGAAATTCGAAAATACATAAAAATACCAAAATATCGTTTTCATTGCATAGCATATAGTTTAGAATCATATTTGCCATGTCATGCGTGTCATTCATGCATATCTTCTCCTGTCATATAGGTTAGTTGCATTTGCATTGCACTTTTTGTGACGTCCTGAAATTTCAAGGCCTATTAAATGAATAATATTGGGACTCTCGAAATTGAGTAACATTTATCGGACACGGAATTGTTCGATCTGGAAGGCTTTGATCAACGACTGAAGCGTAGATAATAGTAGTTCGCTTAGTTTCGTCATGCCGTAGATTCTACCGTCGTTTTTCTTTCGTGCCCGAGCCTAACCCTGAACCAAATGTCCAACCAGTCCTAAATTAGTAATTGACCAAAATACCCTCGGATATTATTCGTATAAGCCAGATATCGTTAATACTGACTTGACCGTGGGTCCCGCACCATAAATGCACATCAACTCAAGTCAAAATCAGTATTCACCCATTTTGACTTTTGACTTTTGACTTTTTGGCAAATTACCAAAATGCCCTTGACTCTCTCTCTCTCCTCTCTCTCTCTCTTCATGGCCGGCCACCACCACCCTCTCTCACTCTCTCATTTTCATCTTTTGGACACCATCTTCATCCTCCATTTCCTCCCTAGCCACCGCCGCCTGAGCTCCGTCACCACCGTCGTTCGCCGCGCCGTGTCGCCCGACGCCCGCGAGCCGCTTGTTGTGCCATGCCATCATCGGCCCTGCGTCGCTACTGCCATCGCCGTTTAGCTGCTGTCCAGCCCCACCGTGACCTCATCGAGCCGCCCAGCCACCGCCGTCGACTCGTCGCCGCACGCCGTGATCAGCCTCGCTGTTGCCGTCTTTCGCCTCGGACCGCTGCTGTCCAGCCACCGTTCGTCGTCATCCATGAGTCGTCGAAGACCGCCGTCTTCGCATTCGAGTCCGGAGCGTCGAGTCGAATCCGTTGACCCGTTGCCGAAGTTTTCCGTCATCGTTGTCGCCGCCACCGACCGTCGCTCACCACCGATCGTCGCCGAGTGAGTTAACCCCTAATCCCTGATTAGGCCGTGAATTGCACTTAGTAGTTTAATTAGATAGTTACCGTAGCTGATTGTTAGTTACCGCAGTTAATTAGATAGTTACCTTGGTTAGATAGTTAACTGTGGTTAGGTTAATTAGTTACCGTGATAGATTAAATAATTACTATGGCTAGTTGAATTACCGTGGTTAGGTGGAATAGTTACCATGTGTAATTGCTTTGTCTACCGTAGTTCGATTAAACCTGTTTGTTGATTGCCGATTGGTTGACTAGCGTGTTGATTGCGCATTTTTTCTGAATGATCATACCTAGGTCAGAATGCCATGTTTAATTGAAATTGAGTATTCGTGTGACCAATTGTGTATTTCGATCATGAAAATGGCTATTAGCCAAGTTTGAGCATACTTGTGAGTGTGATTGCATTGGCCTAATGTGAAGTAAGAACTGGCTTGTTTGCTTGATGTGTTTGTGTGGTCACATGACGGTTAATTGTTCCCTAACGTAATTGGGAGCATGGGGCGGTACTCCTGGTGGGTCCGTCGCCTGATATGTTCGTGCCACCGACGTACAGTCCGGAATCCGATGACTTATCGGTTGCACGATAGTTCGTGCCGGCGACGTACAGTCCAGATAGACACGACTGGTCGGATGCCGGTCGTAGCTTATGAGGGGCCGAAGTTCCTTACGTAAATACCTAATATGCATGCCTTAGGGGTCTTGAGGGGCTATTGGATGCCATCGCTGTAACAAGGTAGGACGACGCTCGGTTCTGCAGGAAGAGTACTAGCAGTGAGATTGTACTATGGCGAGAGTGGTGTATCTCTTGCATAAATAACCGAAAATCGCATGTTGCATAGTGCTTGAATGCTTGAGAGTTTGACGTGTGTTGGCTGTATGCCTTGTTCTGTTGTTCTTTATTGCCATGAGATAATTGTCGTGTGGCTCAAGGCAAGGTGAGTTGTATGTGGTTGTTTATTGGTCGTTGGGCCGTGCCTCTATTTGGTAGCTAGAGCGTGGCGTGTATCGCACGCTATTGATCTTCCATAGCATGTTTAGGCCGCCTAAGTGAATCAACGTCCTAATCGGACTTAGGCGTTGACTCATTAAGATTTATATCTCATTCGTTGTAGTAAACCGCTTTTACAGGTTATTGAATATGGTGGAGAGACACATCAGGTTCGAAGTACCTGTCGACCAGTCCGTGCATATCGATCGCCGTCAGGGTCCGGGTCCGGATTAGACTTGGGAGCAATACGTGACCACTGTGTGGGTCGATGAGGGGTTGCACTACTATGTGGCGCATATCTTCAAGGCCTAGCACATGCGTCACGGGGAAGCTCTCTATGAGCCAATTCGAGGGTTTGAGGGACCTTCGAATGAAACCCCGGTAGTCCAATCTTGGGACCATCTGGATTTTGATACGCCGGACAGGGAGGTAGAGAACCCTGACCCTGTGGAGCAGGATCCTGAGGAGAAGCCCGGAGTGGCCCAATGGTACACGAATTGGCTGAATCGTGGTGGCCAGTGATCGCAGACGTGGAGGTCCATTTTGGAGTTAGTTTTGGTGATAGTTAGCCTTAGACCCGACCCGGTATCTTTTTGTGGGTCTTAGCAAACGGCCTTGGAAATGGGCTTGTAGATCGATTGTTTCCTTGGATAACTGGTATATAAATAAAATGGTGTTGTTGTAATTGCTGCATCTCCTGCTTTTCTATCAATGTGTATATATTTGTCTAGGGTTTGATATTGTTTCCGCTTGCGTAATCGAAAGATAAAAAGAAAGGGGTCGATGACATGCGTGGGATGTTATCCTTTGACCCGACGAATGGAAGGGTTGTCGCGTGCCTAAGGGTCGGGGCGTGACACCTTTTAATAGAAAATCATAAATCACCAAATCAAGGATTTTTCATGAAAATTGGTACCGAAAGAGAATTGATTGAAAAATTAATGTAACCAAGTCCCCGAACTCATATCCTCTGTTCGTGGAAATAAAATACTTCTCCCGCCATTTTATTTAGGTTTATAATCAACCTACCGAAAAATGATTAGTGACGACTCCAAGATAAATCTTTGCATGAAATTGAACCTAAGTTGTGAATTGGTAGAGCTTGGGAGAGTCCGAGTTAGGTTAGTCAAATAATTAACCTAATAGTCCATTAGCCTAAAATTTTAGGTCGTGATAGCTTGGCGACTCCATTGGGGATCGAACTTTAATTTTTCGAAAAAAATAAAGCACTAATTGGGCACTTTAATTTTTCGAAATTTAAGAGAAAACCTTTGTGAACTCAGGCCTATGATTTTTGATGATGAAATTCCTAGATTGGTGATTGTGGTTGTCCCTAACTTCCCTTAGGTGTTAAATATTTTTGCAGGTTATGTAACTATTATTTTTTCTAACCTTTATTTTGTAGGGTCATTAAGTTTAGTTATTCTTGTAAACTTTTCCATGATTGAATCCATTAAACTGTTATGCATGATTTTCACTTTGTTGAACTACACTGGACCTAAATTGGCAGATTGGCCTAGGATGGTATCAAGACAAGGATCTCCCTAGCCTCAATGTAGAGGGGTGGGTGCCATGGTCTTCGATCCTGAACATGCCAAGAAAAACCCTCCCTAGCTATAATCTAATGGCATGGGATGGATTCGTGACATCCCCGAGTTCTTGAGGATTAGAGAATCTGACTAGCATTTGCTGGGTACGCCTGGTCTCTAGAATCTCATAATCAAGAGGCAATAATGCATTTGCATGAATTATGCGCATGTCTTTGTGGTTGTTATTATTTTGTCAAATAAAAGTAAGGTTTCCTAGCCTTTCTCATTTTTCAAAGTTTACTTACCCATATGTCATTTTGGTCAGTCCATGACACCGTTAGGTTGGTCGTTGTCTCGGTCTACTACACCATGGGAAGCAAGAACATCCATACGCTTATGGTGCCCAAGTTAGCCTTGTATGATTGGTTGACTCAACTGGATAGCATAACCCGCAGGTATGTGGATCAAAAACTAAGGAATTTGTTGCCGCTCCTCTATATTCGGGTTCGTATTGGCCTCATTCAAGCTATGGCACATTTCTGGTGCCCCGTCACTTCCACATTCATATTTGGTAAGCACGAACTTACCCCTACTCTAGAAGAATACAATACACTCGGGAAAATCTTTGGAGACGGAACCCATTAGTCCTTACCTTGGTTCGGATCTTGCATTACTTTTGGCTGAATTTTTGAGAATCAAGGTTAAGGTAGTTCGGAAGCTTTTAAAATCTAGCTATTGGAATTGCCCGTTCTCATTTTTAACCGGGCGTTTTAACGAAGCTACGTCTCTACAAAAGGGAAATTTTTTCATGTTAGCCTTCTTCGGATTGTTCATTTTCCCTCGTTGTCAAAACCATGTCGATCCAAGGATGGTTTATTTTGTTCAACAAGTGTGTGAAGGGAAAAATATGGTCAATGCAATATTGGCCGAAACCTTTATATCCCTCACTAAATATAAGTGGGAAACGTCACAGGTCTTTCATGCTTCCGCCGAACTTTTACAAGTATGGTTTGTGTCTCATATAAATGATTGCAAAACCCTTATCTCGGCCGGTAAGCTTAGAAATTTTTGTCATCCCATTCTGATTTTCAAGGATAAACAAGAGGAATTTCCAGACTACCATTTTACCGAGTGGTTGGCTTTCATGGAGGATCTGCCTCCTCAAGGTTTTTGATGGTGCACTGATTGGTTCCAAGTAAGGGAAGCCCGTCTAGCCGTGAGAGTCGAGGGGCCGGTCCCTTTGTTGGGTATCACTGGTTCTACAGAATACATCCCCTACGGCGTCTTGCCACAATATGGGGGTGATTCAAAAGCTACTGCCATTCATCAACGATGAGCGACTCTTGTTGGATCTTTATATTTCCCTTCCCAAGCACGAGCATGCTGTTAACTCGCGCCGGACATTGTGGGATCTTTGCCATTAGAAGAAGCTTAGCCTACCGAGGAAGGAGTTGCTGTCTCTGTAGATGGCATACCACGGTACGGAGCAGTATATCAAGAAGCACATCATTCGTGAGGATTTGCGTCGCAAGGTTCCTCAAGTGCCGCTGACGGCTACTCTTCGAGCACAAGTTGATGTCCTCAAGCGAAAGTTAGAGAAGATGGAGGACAAGGCCGCAAAGGTCACAAAGGCATATAAGCGACTAAAGGACGAGATTGCTTCCTCGAAGTAGTAGACTGAGAGTCTTATTTTTGTCAAGTCAAGTCATGTCTTTACTTTCATAGTTTGGTTGATTAGGGATTTACTTGTCATACTTTCAATTTTATGAGTTACTTGTTGGATGATTTGTCTCATTAATTGCAATTTGATCAGTTTTCCTCGGTTCTGATTTACCTTGCTGGGTTGCACGATTTTTGTAAAATTCTACGATCGAGTTTCGGGAAACACCCTTAACAAAAGTCGTAGATAATATAATGATATTCAATATATAAAAAATTCAGAACCAAAGGACTTCATTTTCTTGGGACGAAGTGGGGCCAAACTCACATTTTTCTGAATGCATGAAAACTGCAAAGCATTCTGATTGATAGACCTTCACTGGTTCGACAATTTTTACCACCCTTTTCGGCTAATAATTGGAATGTCAACTTTGCACAAGAAACATCTGGAAGATCCTAATCTATCTTGTAATTTATTTTAGATCAATCCAAGACTTTTTTCATTTATTTCAGAATTTAAGATGAGAACAGATTAGTTTGGATTTCAGAATTTTTCGGACCTCAATTTTATTTCGCCATTTATCACTACTTAATGGGCTCTTTTGCAAGAAGTTAAAATATGAAAGTGGTTAAATGAGTTTTGAACTAGAGGCCTGAAAATTTGGGGATCTTAATTTGAAGTTTTGATGGCCCATGTAGCTCCCAAGCAAAAATCGGATGAATCGGTTTTCTGATCAGAATTTTCTGGAAAATGCATTAAAATGTCTCGATATGTACGTTATTTTCACAAAGTCAAAACATGAAAGTTATTTCATCCTCTTACCCAAGTTCCCGTAAATTTTTAATTTGTTTGGACAATCTTGTGAATTATGAAGAATTCTTTACTGAGATCAGACGAGATTGGAATCTCCCCGAATCAGTTTTCTCGATGTTAAGTCGTTGTCTCGAGTCTAGAGTCGCGTCATGGACCGGTCCACCCATGAATACTCATCATACTCATCATTGTGTTTGCCTATTTGTAGGTGATATATTATGGATACTCCTCGAGAACCCTACGGTATTCGTTCCAGAATGAGGAAAATGGCCAATCAAACTGAGATTGCCGCCATTGTGGACGAGAAGTTGAAAGAGCACTTGAATGCATTGAATGACCAGATGACTGCTATGATGACCCAGATGATGGATAATTTCATGTCTAAGCAACAGCAAGTCAGTTCCAGTTCTCAACCAGAGACTCTACCCCCGACTCGTCAAGGCCTCCGTCCTAACACGACCTATAGTGGATGTGGATCCCACCACACCTCTAGAAGACATCATTCTGACTGGCCCTAGCACTGGTGTACCTCCTGCGGTCAAGGCTCCTCAGCCTAAAGTCACGCCTCTGTCCCCGAATGATGAAACTACTAAGCTCTTGGCAAAGCTCGAACAGAGGCTACGTGATGTAGAGGGGACCCAGAGCATTCCCCCAATCGATTTGTCAGTATATACCAGGGTCCAGGCGCTAGACAAGTTCAAGATACCAACCTTTGAGAAGTATGATGGCACGTCGAATCCGATACAACACATTGAGATGTACCAAGGGCTGATGAACAAGTATGTTTTCAATGGACCTATAAGGGCCTGCATGACAACAATTCTGTTCCGAAAAAGCGATTCTGATTATAATGATTTTTTCTGATTCTGTTTCCTGGATGAGTTTTAGAGAATCAGAACGCGTTTGATAACTGCACAAAATTTATGTTCCCAGAAACAATTTCTTTTCCCAATTTTTTTCATTTAAGTCAAATAATTATGTAGTTACTTTGTAAAATTTCATCCTAAATTGAAGACAAATTTCCAATACACACTAAAATAATTTAAAATACACTAATTTTTTTTAGCATGTCATAAATGAAACACAAATTTTAATACTTAACTTTGGGAGGAGAGTGACGTTTTGAAATAAAAAGGGAGGAAAAAAGGAAGAGGGAAGTCGTAATACCATATATAAAGCCCACGTTCACGCAAGTGCAGCGACACAGGATACAATGAAGATGTACTTAATACTTGACTTTGCTGCTTATTACGTCCCTTTGTGTAAGCATATGTTGATGTAATCGTGGACATGTTCCGTGAGACTAACTGCTTATTAGTGAATATCCTGGAGTCTAATTCTAGATTGCCTAACTTTCTTTTTGTTTGCTCTTCGCCAGGTTCAAGCAAATAAAGGAGTGACTATCAATCTAAAAGCTGCTTGTCTTCTTGTCCCTAGATACCTGGTTCACAGTGCAGGACAAACAGCTTCTGTAATGTGCAACTGAACGTCAAGACCAAGTGGTGTATTTAGTTCCGTCCTCTTCACTGTGATCTATCATGAAGTCATAGGAAATGCATCAACTTTTTAATTGTCGCACAAAGTACCTTGTTAAACTTACAGAGCCAATAAACAATATAAGGGAAAAAAATTCATCAATTTCTAGCAAAGTCAAAGTCGTATTACATAAGCCTCTCCTGATATTCCTTCAATAAAACGCTCCCCACCAAAGAAAACTCGCTTTGCCCCATCATCATCTATTTGATCTGCTCCTTCTTGTGCACGTGCCAGATTGGCCTCCGAAAACATATCGGGATGAGGAAGAAGATCGATAGATAAAGATTCCCATTCAAGTTTCTGGTTAATAATCACCAAGCATCATTAGCCATCAGAGTAGAATGCACTACCACATCTATGATCTTTGTGGGGGAAAAACTGAAAGTGCTTACTTGAAACAGATAACATCCTAAGCTTTCAAAATTATTGAAAAAGTGTATATGAATGCACACGAGCATTTGAGCTCACACAAACACAAGCACGTGTACAAATGGGCACTTCAGAACATTCAATAGCAGTAGGAAATGCAATTAGATCTAGAATTGCTATGTTCTGATACCTATATTTACAGCAAAGCTAATAGAAATTGAAACTTGGTACACCGATGTGACTGTACAAATTAGTCAAGTGCATCAAGAAATCTAGCAAAACAGCAACAAATAGCTCGAAGTTGCAGTTCGAAAAAAAATTACAGCAAGTGTGAGTACAAGTTGCAGTTCGAAAAAAGTTGCATATAATGATCTAGAATTGCTATGTTCTACCTCTATATGGGATTTGCTCCAAGTTGCAGTTCGAAAAAAATTACAGCAACACCTGTAATGTCGTTTTCTGTAGGGGCAATACCCACCTTAGTACCTTTATTTATAGAATTTTGTTTATCCTTGACAAGTTAAAAAAATCCAAGGCAGCTCAACAGGAGATAATTCGCTGCAAGAACTTATTTTCGTCGTCTCATATCTACTTGCTTCATCCTGATATATGCTGTCTTTCTTCAGAAGTGAACCTCAGTAGTAAAATAAATACTAACTCAGAAGCTAAAAGCAGCATACTTCCCCAAAGATTAAGCCAGTGTCAGCTTTTCTCTTAAACGACTAGGACAACAAATCTGAATCATAGTTACCCAAGGAAATAGCTCCAACAAATAGCTCGTTTCCTCGCCTGAGCTCGCCGTCTCGTCGCCCGATTAGGGCGGCCCTACCCGAGATCGGCGAGGGCCACCCTACTCGGGCTCGGGAGACAAGACGGCGAGGGTTGCCCGAATCGGGCTCAGGTGAGAAGACGAGGACAGAACTGAGTTGTGAGAAACCCACCGGAGTTGTTCGACGAGGACAGCGGCGGTGGAGCTGGCGGGTCATAGGAGCGGCGGACGAGGGAGTGAACTGAGCCGCGGACGAGAGAGTCTGAGAGTCGTAGACGAGAGTCTCGTTGTCTTGTATTCCAGAAAGGTAGAGCGAAGTGACGAGAGAAAGGGAACGTAAAAGGAAAGATAATGATTTTGTGTTTATCAAAAGTGGTTATTTTTTCCAAAACCAACTTTTTTTTTGTTTTTATTTTTGCTTCAAAACTGATTCCGGGAATAGAATCAGAATCAGAATCGTTTACGTTACCAAACATGATTTTAATTTTTGTTTTGTTTTCGGGAATAGAATCGCAAAACCAGAATAGTTGCCATGCAGGCCCTAATGGTTCAGACCTTCTAGGCAAGTTTGAAGGATGCTGCTATGAGGTGGTACACTAACCATCGGATCAACCATGTGGATTCCTGGGAAGAAGCAGTGAATGCTTTTGTCAAGCATTTCAAGTTCAATCTCGATGTCACTATCACCCGAGAAGACCTAGAACAGGCCGAATAGAAGAAAGGAGAAACTCTTAAGGAGTATGCTACCCGATGGAGAAATATGGTAGCACAGATCATGCCAGAGCCACCGGAATGTGATCTGATGAAGTTGTTTGTGTCCACTCTCCCATAGCCTATCCATTCACGAATGTTGGTGACGGTCGTCTAGTTATGTAGCCAGCTGATCGCCATGGGCGAAGAAATAGAGTCTGGACTGAAGAAAGGATGGTCTGGTGATGCTAGCTCTTTCGGCAAGAGGTTCTCTGATAAGAAAGACAAAGAGCGAGTCCCTGAGGTGAATATGACCTATATTCAAAAGGCACTGGCACAAGCCCAGAAGATGCAATTTGCTCCTCAGCAGCCTCCTGTTTATGATCAGTAGACCTAACGAGCGTATCAACGCAAGAACCGACAATTCACCCCGCTCCCTAGAACTCTTTCTCAGGTATTGACCGTCTTGCGCAAGAAGAATTTGCTGACTTCGGAGCCTCAACGGCCCAATTATGCGTCATTCGCAAGGTATGATCCGACTAAAAAATGCGATTATCACTCAAGCGAACCGGGTCACTCGACCGATGATTATATTGTGCTCAAGCATCGTATTCAGATCTCTTGGAAATTGGAGCATTTGCACACTAGCCAACGGGTAAACCCAATGTGCAGAAAAATCCACTCCCTAATCATTCGGGTGGTGCAAACGTTGTCCTTGGCCCAGGGGCTAAGCAAGTTTTGGGTTTCAAGGTTCCCATTTCAGATATGTTCGATGCACTAGTCCAAGCTAGCTATTTTTCGACTGGTAAGGTGATATCATTATCTGAGGTAAAGAAGATAGTTGATGAGCTTGTCAAGGATGGAATGATTGGTCACACTAATGAGACTGGAGTGGTGGCTACAATTTCTCAAGTCATCATTGATCGCGAGCAAGAGCTCGCTGCACTAACAATCGATCATGATCAACTGGCACTTGACAACCCTCCAGTGGTGATAGGAAGAGAGTTCACCCAATTGTCTCAACCGATGCCTATAATTTGGCCAATATTGCTGAAGAAAGGATTGATCCAGAGGGAGGAAGACTTCTTTATGATTGAAGATGCTCGCAGTTTTGATCAAAATAAGTCCTGTGACTTTCATTATGGTCGCACCGGCCATTCATTGGAAGAGTGCTTCACATTGAAGACTCGTATCCAAGACATGATTGATGCTAGGGATCTCATGTTTCGTGCTTGGGAGTTTTGTGGTGGAAACCTAGACTTGCTGATAGTCCCAAGCATGCGGTTGGAACATCCCGATCTAGTCAAAGACGAAGGCAACAAGGAGATATGGGACACTCTAGGGCAACCGAGCGAAGGATACAATTTCATAGTTAAATATTCTATACCTCCGAGACATAATGCCTACCCCGTGGTGTTACTTGGGATGGTTGACAACTGACCAAAAGCCGGTCAGAGCCACTCATCAACGCCATCATTAAAGAACTCCCTGAGGAAACAAGCGATGGTCCACATGAGTGACTATTTACTTTTACGCAAGCCCCTGCATGGGATATTTCCTACTTTCTAAGTGTTTAGGTTGCATTTTCAATTTCTAGGATTCATTTTTAGGATTAAGTTTCTCCCTTTTGGGAAACGTTTGCATTTTTGAATTCAATAAGATGTAATTTTTTGATTCATTATCAATAAAATTATATAAGTTTTTCATCATTTTTGGAATCTTGTTGAGGCATACCTAACTGATCCGATGACGATAACCAACATCGAAAAAAAATTCATCTATGGTAAGTACTGAGGGTTGGGCTTCTCAAGAATTCTCGTCCTGAGGTTTTCGAAAACAAAAGGCTTTTCAAGAAAAATCTTCAAAAAAAGACTGGCATGCGGTTTATTCCTACTGATCCATCCACTAAATATTTCAGAATTAATTCAGGGGCAAGGGGCAGATTCTTAACTCTGACTATGCATTAGCCCGATCGATCCTCGGACCTCCGCACAATCTCTGCATGAATTTTTGGACCTCATAGCTCACAGGCGAGCTAGAATACCTGGCTGATTCCGTACCTGCCCGATATCAGGCCATCGGCCAGACGAAGACTGATCCATGCTTCACTCTCGACCGATCGCGCCATATCAACTGATGGGAGGGTAGAAGGCAGATTAGAATGTTTGCCAAAGCCTGAGACCAGGTTCTCAATATTAGTCATATCCAAGGGCAATTCCAATCCCTCACAAAGCTATGGACGCCTAGCATGATCCATTCCGACTTGGAAATGGGGGCAAACCTACAGTGGACCCCTAACCTTAAAGAGGGAGTATACCTTCTTCAACCTACTCGTTTCTAAGGGTAACACTCTACTTTTTCTTGCAGGGGCATACGAATGACTATGATGATCATTGCCATTAGACAAGCCAGAGTATCTCGAGTCCTCACCTGACTTATTTCATGCATGCTTCTCCTTGTGCAGGGCAAAAATTCAGAGACACATCAATCTACAGTTCAAGGATTAGGCTTCCAAACTTGCTAGATTTGTTCGCATATGTAGGGGCAATCCACAGTCCCCCCATTCCGGAAATTTTTCTTGCAAATCAGAATATACTTGCATAGTTCGTTCTTTAAGCAGATGCACGAGTCTTTCATGGAACTATCATAAGTCATTATTACAGTTTGCATGCTTGGAAAATGCTCAGATATTGCATAGTTTATGTATGATTATACTTGATTTGTACTCACTCTCTAATTCTGAATGATCAAGTTGAGCTTAAAATTTGATACACATTGATTTTTGGTCTTGTTACTAATCTTTGTTGAGAAAGAATTTTGACCAGGGATCTGTTTCCGTTCTTCTGAAATGATCATATTGAATGAGAAACATCGGGATGACGAAAAGCAAGCCATTTCCATATACGCCCCATGTATTAATCCCTAGTGAGTCGAGTGAAAATTCCATTCTGACAAGGTAAAGGGTTATCTCGCGAAAAGTATGACGACCAAAGTGATGAAAGGCATTCATTTCCTCTGTCCTACACACCACAGGCTATCCTTTGATTAACCTCTTGAGCGGCGGTTTCATTTCTTACCCCTGCCAGGAACAACCCCACATTGGGGCAATTACTCGAAAAGTTCAAGAAATGATTAGAGTTTTCTTGCTTTCACTTGTATCAATCTTTAAGTATATTTATTGCATGCGAATTCAGTATTAGCTCAAGTGCTTTAGATATGACGAAGGGCATTCCTTTCTATACCCTATACACTTTACCCTTTGATTAGCCAATTTGAGTGGTGGATTCATTTCTCATAACCCAATTGGTGATCATCCCCGTTGTGAAGAGTGAAATCATCCCGAAACATCAGGTTGAATGAAGAATGAAATAACCTGGGGAAAATGAAATCTCGAAAGAAAATCCATTAAGGAAGGTGCAAAAAAAAAAAAAAGAACTCCATCAAGCCAAAGTTCTCTCTCGAAAAAAAAAAAACTCTCTTGAAAAAAAAAGGGGAAAAGAGAAAAATGGAAGAGAGAGAGTCCTCAATAGAAATGATTTGCAAGGATGTTTCCTCAAAAGAAATTGCTTGAAGGTTCACCAAGAGAAGAACCGTGGAGTATTTGAAAAAAAAATACCAGCAGTTCTCAATCAAGTGAACAGAGCAAGAATCTGTGGTGAAAGCATAAAGAACCGGATGGTCACCAATTTTCTCATATGATACATCCCTTTTGTTATAAATAGGCAATTCATTTCCTAGCCTACCCAAATCTACGTTACAACCCTTACCAAAATCTCTTCAGATTAGGGCACTTGGGTTAGCGTAGGGATTCAAATGCTCATAAATGTTGCTCAAAGAAGTGCGAGCAAGACTATTCTATCTCATTTTGCAGAGTTCCTGACTTGTCAACCCAGAGCAGTGGATGATATTAATTCTTTCAAAGCCTTGACTCTTATGAGTCTCCATTGGTAAACCTTTGACCAAGTCTATATTACAGTCCTCATAAAGACCTCTTAGATTGATCAGGTTATACTAATTTCGAGAATATTCGGACTCATGTTGTCACGCCCCCGTGTCTTTTGAGCGCGCCAACATCCCTCTCATACCGTTACTTAATAATAATCCAAGGATCCATTGGCTAATACGCGAATGCGAAAATGAAATACATATGCGGAAGTAACGACAAACTCCATACGACAATATCGGCAAGATGACTTCAGAAGTTAGCGAACTCATTTTGCATAAAATACGATCATTCTTACAACATGATAAAAACAACAGTACGTACAAGGAAGACAGGGAGAGGTGGTCAACTAAACAAAAGGATCCCATCTAAACACTACACCTATCCTAGGAGGTATCCAAAAAGGTCAGGCGGCAATACTAAGCCTAAAGGTCGGACTCACCATCAATGGACTCGGCGGTAGGTGGGGTATGCTCGGTGGAAACACTCGTCTCGCACACCTCTGACATCTCTGGCTCGGACTTCTCAGACTCCACCTCCAGCTCGGACTCAAAAGTGTCCATGGGGTCATCCTTAGCATCCCTCGGCTCCACGATATCTCCGTCCTCACCAGGGTCCTCAGGCTCCGGAAGCTCTGGCTAAGGCTCGAGCTTGACTACGGGCTCCCACTCGGTAGGTCCATCCTCGGGAACTATAGTCTCCATGTGACCTGCGGCACTCAGCACCTCGTCCGGTATGACGCAATCCCTAAGTGATCCAAAAAGAGTGTCTCCATCCCTATACGTCCAAGATAAATAGGTATGTGGCATCCAACTATCGCCTCCCTCACCTACCCATAAGGTACTAGCCCTCCTATAATATACTTGGTTCGGACCCATCGGAAACGGGGTGATCACGAGCTCAAAATCCTTCGGTAGTCCAAAATGTGTTGGCATGCTTCAAGGTCTCGGGTCTGAAAAGTGGGTCCCACGACGGGGTGAGATATAATCCTAGTAAGATGGTCCTAAACCTACTCTAGGTCTACAGTACCTCTAAGCCATTTTATAAAGCACAGAAATCAAATAAAGGAGTTTCAAAGATGATTGACATCCAAATCAGATTTGTAAATAAACTGGCACTACGCATGCTTTCAATAAATAATCAATTATTCCACTAAGACTAGGCTTCATACTTAGGCACTTAACATCGCATCAATCACAGACTACTGCTAAGCTTAATATGACTCAATTCCAGTAATCAGGCCCGCGATTATCGCTTCAAGCATAGTAGCAAATAGTGCAATAATCTAACCCCGCGTCATATAGGCGCATTAGGGTTTAACAATCACATTCCCGCGTCATATAGGCGCCTCAAGGTTTAAAAATCATACTCCCTACGTCATATAGGCGCCTCAGGGTTTAACAATCACATTCCCCGTGTCATATAGGCGCCTCAGGGTTTAATAATCACATTCCTCGCGTCATATATGCGCCTCGGGGTTTAATAATCACATTCCCCACACATAGCCGAACACTTTAAGGGTTCCAATTGGCAACGTTTGATGATTTTTCCAAGCATGTCACAGCATCAAATTAATCGAGACCACCAACGCACCACATTGACATAAATCAAGCTCATTTGCCAAAGATTTATCACTCGGCACCTAGCAATCACTTTAGGTCAAACCTATCATCCCAATTCAGCCATGCCACACACATATTACATTCTAACACCCATCAAGCATCATTTAACCCCCCATATCAGATCCCGTTTTTCCCTTCTACATGCCCAAAACAGCCCCCAAAATCGAACTAAATCATTTCTAATCAAGCTCCTTAGTATCCTATAGTCCTAAGGTAAGATTAGAAGCCACTTACCACTCTTTTTGATGAAGAAAAGCCGATGGAAGGGCTGCAACTTCGCGCGACCAGATCTGTGTGTAGCAGGGCTCTAACAATGGCTGAGTAAACCGGCAAAATGGCCCTCCAAGCTTGCTCCTCTTTCGGCGGTTCCAAGAGGAAGAGAAGGTGGTCCGGCGGCGGCGTGGTGCCTCGGTAGTGGCTGCAGCTCGTGGAAGAAAGAGGTGGTGGTGACGACTTCCTTGCTCGCCGAAAGAGAGAGAGAAAATCGAGAGTGAGAGTATGAGAGTTTGAGAGGGTGAGCAAATATGAGAGTATGAGGGAAATGAGGGGGGGGGGGGGGTGTGGCCGGCCAAGAGGAGAAGGGAGTGAGAGTGATTTCAAAATTGTCAAGAGGAGGGAGAGAGGGAAGGCTTGAGTGGAGTGGTTCATGGGGTTGGGGGATGGGACATTAGGAATAGTGTAAGTTGGTAATGTGGTTTTTGGGGAAAATGGGGAAAATGGGGTTTCTATAGAGCACATGCTAATTGGGTCTTGCAAGACCATCTTGGACACTTATACCCCTAGATATTTTTGGCCAAGAGGGTGAGGGTTAAAAGACCGAAATGCCCTCATCTAATTCCAAAGGTCTGAACAACAACTCAGGGGTAAAAGTGGTAACTTCCACTCTGCAGTCCAATTTTCACTTTTCTAATTCTTGTGGAGCGCTACACAATTCATACTGTCCTCGGTGAGACGACGTCCAATTTATTTGTATTGGAATCCTTAAATGTTCGGCCTCTAATTTCGAAGTCCACTTCGCGCTCAAAATCGACCGATCGCAATTTTAGTACATCTCAGACTGACGAACGGCTCTTAGGAGTTACGCGTATCGACCCGTGATTGTTGTCACGTTCAAGGATTATTCGAACCACGGCGACCTTGGTTGTCATGTAATTGTGAGGGTACTTGCTATTCCCAAAAGACATGATCGTCAGAAATCAGTTCAGGGTTATTCGCAAATTACGCTATGGTCAAGCGGAATCACCCGCGAACCAATTGCATAATACTAGCAAATCATTTTGACACGAATCTTAGATCAGCCAGTGATGGTGCAAAATATACCCTCGACAATCCTTATGGTCAGGGTACCGGCCCGCGGTCGAGTTGTTTAGTCCACGTACCTATATCCTATTTAGCCATTCCCTTTTGTTCAGTCGACTCTAGAGAGATCAATTCTGAGCGAGATTACTGAAATACATCGATACTCATTTTATTCTTTCATAAACTTTGAAATGGGATCGGAATTCAGAATGTCACAATTCTTCCACCCTTACAAAAATTTCGTCCTCAAAATTTACAAATCACTACTACTCAAACAGATAGGGGTATTGACGTCTCATCGCTTCCTCACTCTCCCAGGTAGCTCCTTCAGTTCCGTGATGCTCCCAGATCACCTTCACCAGCGGAATCGTCTTGTTCCTCAGGACTTGCTCCTTCTTGTCCTCGACTCTGACTAGTCTTTCCACATATGTCACTCGGTCGTCCACTTCTATAGCTTCGTGGTCCAATACATGAGTCGGGTCTGGTTCATATTTTCTCAGCATCGACACATGAAAGACCTTGTGGACTTGCGATAGGTTTGGCGGCAAGGCAAGTTTATAGGCCAAGGTTCCAATCCGCTCTAAAATCTCGAAGGGTCCCACGTACCTCGGGCTCACCTTTCCTTTCTTCCCAAATCAAGATAATCCTCGCATCGGTGACACTTTAAGGAAGACGTGATCTCCCACTTGGAATTCCAAAGGTCTACGTTGCTTGTCAGCATAGCTCTTTTGGCGACTTTGAGCAGTCTTAAGCCTTTCTCTAATGACCTTCACTGCCTCAACCAATTGTTCTACTAATTCTGGACCCGTTATACTTCTCTCGCCAACTTCATCCCAACATACTGGAGTTCTGCACGCTCTGCCATACAGTGCCTCAAACGGTGCTATTCCGATGCTCTGTTGATAGCTATTATTGTAGGCAAATTCCACCAGATGTAACTGTTCGTCCCAACCTCCTTTAAAATCTATGACACATGCTCGCAACATATCCTCCAGCGTTTGAATTGTCCTCTCAGACTGTCCATCTGTCTGCTGGTGGTAAGCTGTATTGTACTGCAGTTTCGTCCTCATTGCCTCCTGTAGGCTTTTCCAGAATGAAGCGGTGAACTTGGGGTCCCTATTTGACGTAATTGTCACTGGAACTCTATGTAAGCGGACTATCTGTCGCATATATAGCTCGGCGTATCTGTCCATAGTGAAGTCTTTTCATACTGCCAGGAAATGCGCCGACTTAGTCAACCTATCCACAATCACCCAAATAGAGTCATGACCTCTCTGACTCCTCGGCAAGGCCATAACAAAATCCATCGTAATGTGTTCCCACTTCCATTCGGGGATTTTCAACGGTTGAAGCAAACCACCTGGTTTACAGTGTTGTGCCTTCACTTGTTGGCACGTCAGACACTTCTCTACGTGTTTCGCGACATCCACCTTCATCCCATTCTACCAGTAATGCTGTCGCAAATTCTGATACATCTTCGTGCTACCCGGATGGATGCTATAATTACTCATGTGGGCTTCCGATATGATCTTTTCCCTTAACTCCTCGTCCTTGGGCACGCATAGTCGTCCGCGAAACGTCAAGGTTCCGTCCCCAGACACTTGGAAGTCAGGTTTTCTTTTCTCCTCTTCCATCTCCAGAATTTTCTGAACATCAGGGTCCGTAGGTTGCAGTACCTTAATCTTTTCTTGAATCTTTGGTTCCACTCTCAACGTAGCCATTAGATTGGACAACTGACAAACTTCAAGCTTAAATCTTGAATCCCTTATTCCCTCTAGTAAGGTCCACTCCTTGATCATCAGGTGTGCGATGCTTGATTTCCTACTAAGTGCATCTGCGACCTTATTCGCTGTTCCAAGATGGTATAAAATGTCGCAGTCGTAGTCCTTAAGTAACTCCATCCACCGACGTTACCTCATGTTCAATTCCTTTTGGGAAAACAGATACTTCAGACTCTGATGGTCGGTTTAAATCTGAAATCTTTCTCCGCACAAGTAATGTCTCCAAATCTTTAGCGCAAATATAATCGCTGCCAGTTCCAAGTCATGCGTGGGGTAATTTATCTCACGCGGTCTTAGTTGTCTCGATGTATATGCAACAACTCTGCCATGCTGCATCAGAACACATCCTAATCCCTTCAGCGATGCGTCGCTATAGATCTCGTAACCTCCAGGATCAGAAGGAATAGTCAATACTGGTACGGTCGTCAGCCTATGTTTAAGCTCTTGAAAGCTCCTTTCGCACCTGTCCGTCCATTCAAACCGCATATCCTTTCTTGTCAACTTTGTCAGAGGAGTAGCTATTGAGGAGAACTTTTTCACAAATCTCCTATAATAGCCAGCCAGTCCTAGGAAACTCCGGACCTCGGTAACTGACGTTGGCCTTGGCCAGTTCGTAACTGCTTCAATTTTCGCAGGGTCTATAGAGATCCCATTTCCAGAAATCACATGCCCGAGGAATGCCACTCTGTTGAGCCAGAACTCGCACTTACTGAACTTGGCGTAAAGCGAGTGCTCTCTTAACGTCCGTAGAACTACACTTAGATGCTGCTCGTGTTCCTCCTAGCTCCTCGAGTAGATCAGGATATCGTCAATAAACACGATGACGAACTGATCTAGAAACTCCTTAAATACTCGATGCATCAAATCCATGAAAGCAGCTAGGGCATTAGTCAATCCAAATGGCATGACCGTGAACTCGTAATGCCCATATCTCGTCCGGAAAGCAGACTTCGGTATATCTTCCTTCTTAATCCTCAACTGATGATAACCCGTCCTCAGATCTATCTTGGAGAACACTGAAGTTCCATGCAACTGATCGAACAAGTCGTCTATTCTGGGCAACGGGGCACTTGTTCTTGATAGTCACCTGGTTCAGTTTCCTATAGTCGATGCATAGACGCAAAGACCCGTCCTTTTTCCTCACAAATAATATCGACGCTCCCCACGGCGACGCGCTTGGATGAATAAAGCCTTTGTCCAATAATTCCTGCATCTGAACCTTCAATTCCTTCAACTCCGACAAGGACATTCGATAGGGTGCTTTCGAGATCGGCTCCGTCCCAGGGGTTAATTCGATCATGAATTCTATTTCCCTTTCTGGTGGCAGTCCCGGCAATTCTTGAGGAAAGAGATCGGGAAAATCGCGCACCACTGCTATATCTTCCAGCTTGGGTTCCTCAATCGTCGAATCCACCACTGCAGCCAGGTAGGCTTGGCACCCTTCGTCCAACAACTTAGTCACCTCAAGTGATGATATCAAAGGGATCGAGGTTCCTTCTCGACTCCCTACAAACTTGAATCTAGGGTGATTGATCAGACGGAATTGGATCACCTTGCTACCACAATCCACAACGGCCCTCTTCTTACCCAACCAATCCATCCCAATAATAATGTCAAAGTCATACATAGTCAATACAGCCAGATCTATCCTCTCCTCACTACCACAAATCACTATCTTACAATTTGAGCATCCTAATGAAATCAGTACTTTATCCTTTAATGGGGTGGTAACATGCAGCACAACATCCAACAGTTTCAAATCCAATTCAGCCAATTCAGCAAACTGTGCAGATACGAATGAATGCGATGCTCCAGGATCCAACAATGCATAGGCAACATGATCTCATAATGTAACCGTACCTGTGACCATGCCCGACGCATTCTCCACCTCCCTATGCGCCACAACATACACTCGTCCTTGAGCTGGTGGCCTAATCAGGTTGTTCTGCGGAGCAGCTCCCGCGGGCGGTCCATACTGAAGTCGTTGCCCTTGAAACTGTGGTCCTGGAGCTTGACTCAGGCAGGTTCTCACCTGATGGACCAGCTGGCCACACTTAAAGCATGCACCTGTCTTACTCGGGCAAGGTCCATTTCCATGCTTCCTTCCGCACAGGCGGCCATTCCAGTTGGACTGATGGACAGGCTTCCCAATGTTTTTCCTAACTGGAGGGACAAAGCGTCTGTTATTTGTCATTGGCCTCTTGCCAAACTGACGGTTGTCTCTGATGGGAGCAAACCATGGTAGCCCTTTCTTTCATGTCCCGCTCGATCATCTGACCTTGTTCATACATCTCACTATAGGTCCTCAAGTTCAGTGCTATCATCTGGCTACGAAGGTCTGGCCTTAGCCCATCTCGGAATCTCCATGCCTTAACTATCGGATTCTCAACCATTCTCGGTGCGTACTTCGACAACCTTACAAACTCGCCTCGTATTGGTCTACTGTCATCTAGTTCTAGCGAAGCTGCTGAAACTCAATCAGTTTTCGTTCCTTAGCGGTCTTCGAGAAATACTTCCCATTAAACGCCTCAGTGAAGGCAGTCCAAGTAAGGGCAGTGCCCTCAGGGAAAACTCCTCCTCTAGTGGCCGTCCACCAATCGTCAGCGGTACCTTCCAGCTGGTAAACCGCCAGGGTTACTTTCTCCTCTTCCGTGCACCCTAAGACTTCAAAGGCCTTTTCTAGCTTCTCGATCCATCGAGGCGCGACCTCCGGATCTCCGTCACCATCAAACTGAGCCGGTTTTAGCTTCAGGAATTGCTCCACTAACTGGCTCATCTGGCGATTCCCATTCCCATTTCCTCCTCCGTGGTTATTCCCATTTAGTCCATTGTTCCCATTTGCTAGGTTGGCAGCAGCAACGGCAGCCTCAGCGGCCTGAGTAACAGTGGCAGCCCTTTCATGAGCCTGCCTGCCCATTAGGTTCCCGATTTCCTCTAGGGCTCTAAGGACTCCATCAACCCTTTGGTCTTCTGCTACTGGTGCCCTCGAGCTAGAAGCTCCTCTTGTTCCTCTACCCCTTCCGCTCATCCTTGCTAATCCTCACAACACCTGAAACTCCCTATAATTCCATCCAGGAATTAGAAACCTAAGCCAATTACTAAGTCTAATAGGCCTATGCCACGCATCAAGGCGGCAGTTACAACCAGACAAACACTTAGCAGGCAAACAACCAAGCAACCAAGAGAATCACATTCAAAGGTTCATGTTCATACCTCGAGTCCAGACGCATCTGCAACTCAGCAAAATCACAATCAATCGTCTACTCGTTCATTAAACAGCACACCAAGCCACAACAATCAGTGCCAAGTACGAAGCCCTACAGTCTTATAATCACCAAGGGTGATGCCAATCCAATATGCCAGTCACAAGCACCAAATCATATGACATGCATTTCATGCCTAACTCTAGCGAATCCCTAAGGTCTCGCTACCCGGTCATTCCAAAGCCATCACTCCTTATTACTCCAATCCCCAATCAACTGGATCGATCTGACCTTGCTCTGATACCACTTTGGCGGGGATGTCACGCCCCGTGTCCTTCGAGCGCGCCAACATCCCTCTCATACCATTACTTAATAATAATCCCAAGATCCAACAGCTAATACGCGAATGCGAAAATGAAGTACATATGCGGAAGCAACGACAAACTCCATACGACAATATCAACAAGATGACTTTAGAAGTAAGAGAACTCATTTTGCATAAAATACGATCATTCTTACAACATGATAAAAACAACAGTACGTACAAGGAAGACACGAAGAGGTGGTCAACTAAACAAAAGGATCCCAGCCAAACACTACACCTATCCTAAGAGGTATCCAAAAAGGTCAGGCGGCAATACTAAGCCTAAAGGTTAGACTCACCATCAGTGGACTCGGCGGTAGGTGGGGTATGCTCGGTGGAAATACTCGTCTCGCACACCTCTGACATCTCTGACTCCACCTCCAGCTCAGACTCAGAAGAGTCCATGGGGTCATTCTCAGCATCCCTCGACTCCACGATCTCTCCGTCCTCACCAAGGTCCTCAGGCTCTAGAAGCTCTGGCTCAGGCTCGAGCTCAACCATAGGCTCCCACTCGGTAGGTCCATCCTCGGGAACTACAGTCGCCATGTGACCTGCGGCACTCAGCACCTCGTCCGGGATGACGCAATCCCTAAGTGGTCCAAAAAGAGTGTCTCCATCCCTATACGTCCAAGATAAATAGGTATGTGGCGTCCAACTATCGCCTCCCTGATCTACCATAAGGTACTAGCCCTCCTATAATACACTTGGTTCAGACCCACCGAAAACGGGGTGATCACGGGCTCAAAATTCTTCGATAGTCCAAAATGTGTCGGCATGCTTCAAGGTCTCGGGTCTGAAAAGTGGGTCCTACGACGGGGTGAGATATAATCCCAGTAAGATGGTCCTAAGCCTACTCTAGGTCTATAGTACCTCCACGCCATTTTATAAAGCACAAAAATCAAATAAAGGAGTTTCAAAGACGATTGACATCCAAATCAGATTTGTAAATAAACTGGCACTACGCATGCTTTCAATAAATAATCAATTATTCCACTAAGACTGGGTTTCATACTTAGGCACTTAACATCGCATCAATCATAGAGTACTGCTAAGCTTAATATGACTCAATTCTAGCAATCAGGCCCGCGATTATCGCTTCAGGCATAGTAGCAAATAGTGCAATAATCTGGTCCCGCATCTTATAGGCACCTCAGGGTTTAACAATCACATTTTCCGCGTCATATAGGCGCCTCAGGGTTTAACAATCACATTCCTCACGTCATATAGGCGCCTCAAGGTTTAATAATCATACTTCCCGCGTCATATAGGCGCCTCAGGGTTTAATAATCACATTCCTCGCGTCATATAGGTGCCTCAGGATTTAATAGTTACCTTCCCCGCGTCATATATGCGCCTCAGGGCTTAATAATGACATTCTCCACACATAGCCGAAAACTTTAAGGGTTCCAATTGGCAACGTTTGATGATTTTTCCAAGCATGTCACAGCAGGAAATTAATCGAGACCACCAACGCATCACATTGACATAAATCAAGCTTATTTGCCAAAGATTTATCACTCGGCACCTAGCAATCACTTTAGGTCAAACCTATCATCCCAATTCAGCCATGCCACACACATATTACATTCTAATACCCATCAAGCATCATTTAACCCCCCATATCAGATCCCATTTTTCCCTTCTGCATGCCCAAAACAGCCCCCAAAATCGAACTAAATCATTTCTAATCAAGCTCCTTAGTATCCTATAGTCCAAAGGTAAGATTAGAAGCCACTTATCACTCTTTTTGATGAAGAAAAGCCGACGGAAGGGCTGCAACTTTGCGCGACCAGATCTGTGTGTAGCGGGGCTCTAACAATGGCCGAGTAAACCGGAAAAATGGCCCTCCAAGCTTGCTGCTCTATCGGCGGTTCTAAGAGGAAGAGAAGGTGGTCCGGCGGCGGCGTGGTGCCTCGGTGGTGGCTACAGCTCGTGGACGAAAGAGGTGGTGGTGATGGCTTCCTTGCTCGCCGAAAGAGAGAGAGAAAACCGAGAGTGAGAGTATGAGAGTTTGAGAGGGTGAGCAAATATGAGAGTATGAGGGAAATGGGGGGGGGGTGTGGTCGGCCAAGAGGAGAAGGGAGTGAGAGTGATTTCAAAATTGTCAAGAGGAGGGAGAGAGGGAAGGCTTGAGTGGAGTGGTTCATGGGGTTGGGGGATGGGACATTAGGAATAGTGTAAGTTGGTAATGGGGTTTTTGGGGAAAATGGGGAAAATGGGGTTTCTATAGAGCACATGCTAATTGGGTCTTGCAAGACCATCTTGGACACTTATACCCCTAGATATTTTTGGCCAAGAGGGTGAGGGTTAAAAGACCGAAATGCCCTCATCTAATTCCAAAGGTCTGAACAACAACTCAGGGGTAAAAGTGGTAACTTCCACTCTGCAGTCCAATTTTCACTTTTCTAATTCTTGTGGAGCGCTACACAATTCATACTGTCCTCGGTGAGACGACGTCCAATTTATTTGTATTGGAATCCTTAAATGTCCGGCCTCTAATTTCGAAGTCCACTTCGCGCTCAAAATCGATCGATCGCAATTTTAGTACATCTCAGACTGACGGGCAGCTCTTAGGAGTTATCGACCCATGATTGTTGGCATGTTCAAGGATTATTCAAACCACGACGACCTTGGTTGTCATGTAATTGTGAGGGTACTTGCTAGTCCCAAAAGACATGATCGTCAGAAATCAGTTCAGGGTTATTCGCAAATTACGCTATGGTCAAGCGGAATCACCCGCGAACCAATTGCATAATACTAGCAAATTGTTCTGACACTAATCTTAGATCAGCCAGCGATGGTCCAAAATATACCCTCAATCCTTATGGTCAGGGTATCGGCCCGCGGTCGAGTTGTTTAGTCCACGTACCTATATCCTATTTAGCCATTCCCTTTTGGTCAGTCGACTCTAGAGAGATCAATTCTGAGCGAGATTACTGAAATACATCGATACTCATTTTATTCATTCAGAAACTTCGAAATGGGATCGGAATTTAGAATGTCACACTTGTCAAGCATGATGAAGAGAGTTGAGTAATCCTCGAACATGCATTAGTGGTCGGGTAAAATAGCCTTTCAATGAGAGTGAGTGAGAAAGTCCTTTTTGACTAGAGGTTTCTCATTCAATATCATCAGATTGTCAAAAGGACGACACAGATTTCCTTGATTGACAAATTTCCTCAATAAAGCTTGATAACATGAGCTAATTTGATTGAGGACGTACATTGCATAGATTCATTTTGCACATCAATTGAAAAGACAGGTACGATACGGTCGGCCTAACCGTTGAAACAAGCTATTTTTAACTAAATGAAATCAGGTTTGTTTTCCTAACTTTTGAAAATGGATGTTCCTTTGTTTCTATCTGACAATTGAATTAGATGTGACAGGAAATCTTAGATTCATTGGTTAAGTCCGTGAGGATGACTTCCCAATTTACCGACTCACGGTTGATAGTCCACGAGTGTGACTTCCCAAGAGACAAACATTGAATTCTTACACCAGGAACTTCGTACCTTGAAGACCTTACTTTCGCCATAATGAAGTTTGGGAATCAAGGAACTTTAGATTTTAAAGGCCTCACCTTCGCCAGAATGAAGTTTGAGGAACTTTAGATCTTGAAAGACCTCACCTTCGCTAGAATGAAGTTTGTGGAACTTTGTATCTTGAAGACCCTAATTTCGCCATAATGAAGTTTGGGAATCAAGGCAACTTTGGATCTCAAAATCCTCGCTTTCGCCAAAATGAAGTTTAAGGAAATTTTGGATCCTAAAAAAAAAACCGAACTTTCGCCAGAATGAAGTTTGAGGAATTTTGAAAGCCCCAAGTTCGCCAGAATGAAGTTTGGAGATCAAGGAATTTTAGATCTTGAAGACCTTACTTTCGCCATAATGAAGTTTGGGAATCAAGGGACTTTATCTGCATTACGAAGTATTCAGTAATTCTGGGTACACCGTATGCAATCCATATGCAAGGGTCTTTTACCACTCCGCCTGAATGGAAGTGGGAAACCTTGACGTATGCTTGTTTATTATCTGCATTTTGCATTTCATGCATCATTTCTCATTGCATAAAAAAATTGAGATTAAAACCCCACAAAAAAAATCATTTCATCATTTTGCATTGTCAAAATTTAGGATTCAATTTTGTCTTTGAACAAAACCTGTGCGAGCTTCCACTCAAAGAGGGAAAGCTATTGACACCTAAATTTTGACTAATCTTTTTAGTCATTATTTTTGCATAGAAAATTAGAACTAACTTTAGTTCTTACAAAAAATAATCAGCTTATTTTTCATATTTATTTTTAGTGTTCATGCATTGCATTGACATTCATTAGGACTGGCAGTGCGAGAACGAGCTTGAATCAACAGGCTGTTTGGACTAGAATCCATCAGAATTTTCGGCTAAGGCATGAGGGTGTGTGCCGAAAATCTCAAGGCTAGTGGAGCATATTCTAAGCTTAATTCAGCCCATTTAAATGATTAATTTGGTAAAAGGCTTAATATAAATGCATATTTAATTAGAAAAATCCTACTTAGAGCTTAAAATTGCGCAAGGGAAATTCAGCTAAGCCCATTCCATGAGTATGCCGAATTTTACTAAGGTTATTGGACTTATTTTCAGATTTAATTTAGTCCATAAGGCTTTTATTTAATTAATTTTTAATTAAATGCTCGATTGGAGCCCAAAGTCACACGAGATGGCCCGCAAGGATTAAAATTTGGCTAGCTCATGGTAATCTTTCTATTGGCCGAAAATTGTAAGCGTTTTAAGGGATTTGGATTCTTCAAAGTTCAATAAAATTTTGAATTTTTCAAAATTAAGATATCCTACTTTAGCTACGAGTTCTACTTTGACTAGGATTAGAGCTCCCTAATGCCTATATAAGGATCCTTATGCCTAGGTTAATTCACATAGACACTCATTCAGAAAATTTAGAGGATACTTAGAAAGTTCAAGGAGTTTGAGAGTTTCCCCCGAGGTCGAGACTCTCCTCCTCCGTGTGCCGCTCGGCTCTTCACGGCCATCCACCACCGACGCCGTCCAGCTCGCTGCTCCGCCGTCCAAGCTCGCTGCTCCGCCGTCCAAGCTCGCTGCTCAAGCTCGTGTGTCGTCCCAGCCTTGCTGCTCGAGCTCCTCCGCTGTCCCAGCCGTGCCACCATCTGACGAACATCCCCGCCAAGCTCCTCCGCCCGAGTGCACTGCCCGTCTGCCCTGCATCGACACTGACCAGCTGCTGATCAGTCCCGTTCCGTGGTTGGTCAGCCCTGTTTTCGATTATTATTTGAAGTCTAACATAGATGCTATCTCATGTTAGAATCCCTTGGGGTTTCGAGCTCAATTAGCTAAAAATACGGGTCAAAATGTGCCGTTTTTTGGATGATTTACTTTGGTTGCGCAAGTGCAAAGTTTTTGGCTTAAAAAGGTGAGATTTTTAATCTTTGATTGTAAGACATGTGATGTTTGGTTGTAAATTTGCACATACATTGCTGAACTTACATGATTTGCAATCAAATTTGAGAATAAAAACCCTTTCTTGATAAAAAAAAGAAAAAGAAAGAACTTTTATCTTTCATCAAAATTTGAACCTTTGAGACGTTGCTTCGTTGTATCACCTTCAATCGACCATGTATATCACCAGTCGTTTTGCGCCATGTTTCAACCTGGAGTCTCTTGAAACGCGTTATGGCTTTGCATGTCAAAAATTGTTCGTTCTTTGATAAACGACTTATTTCATAATTTTGGCAAAAATTGAAAAGATCTAAACTTTTGTACAAAAATTCTTATTTCTTTGAAAAAGTGTGACTTGCTTGATAAACTTGATTGAATTATATGCATAATTTTGAGAATCGATTAATTTAACCGGAACATATCTTTTCTCAAAGTTCGCGAATTATTTGACATGTTTTTCAAGAGTAAATTGGATAAATTGCATGTCTTTTGAAGATGATAAGAATTTTTGGCATATGGTTTAATTTGTTCATGAATTTTTCGGTGTTACCCCTTGATTGCCGAATTTTCCATGCCGTGGAGTGATTCTCGCATTGTCGTGGTCTTTTGCATATTTGAATGTATTTGCATATCGCATGTTAGTTTAGTTATATGATTGTTTGATTTTCGTGTTAAAGCTTGCACTTAAATAAATAATCATGCTCAGAATACATGCTCCCCTTTGTGCCTTGTCCCTTCGGAATACGTATATTAAGGCACTTAATTTGACTTCTATTTTGAAGTATAATCGTGCCCGTATATACGTGTGAATTATACATCTAACCTTCGATTTTGAGGGACGGATTGACAATTCTAAATAGAATTTCATGGTTTGCCCTATGTATGTAGAGGTGACGGTAACTCTATATTCAATTCGTTTTTCCAGCCCTAATGTAAGGGCACGTTACGAATTAAATTGGAATTTTCGGAATTAAATGTGTATTATGAGCAAAATTGTTTATTTTTGTTCAAATTTTGTGTTTTTCCCTTTTAATTAAATTCCTAAAAAAATACCAAAAAATGACACCTTTTTCTTAAGGTAAATCACATTTTTTCATGCTTCTCATGTCAAAAATAACATTTAATATAAGTTGGGACTTTGAGAAATCAATTTCTTAAACTTTAATGAATGTTATTCCACTTTAGGGTAATTTTTACCTTTATCTTTCATAAATCTGAAAATACATAAAAAAAAAATACCAAAATATCATTTTCATTGCATAGCATATAGTTTAGAATCATATTTGCCATGTCATGCGCGTCATTCATGCATATCTTCCCCTGTCATATAGGTTAGTTGCATTTGCATTACACCTCATAAGAGAAAACCATAAATCATCAACTCAAGGATTTTTCATGAAAATTGATACCGAAAGGGCATTAATCTAAAAATTAATGTAACAAAGTCCCCGAACTCATAACCTCTGGTTCGTAGAAATAAAATAGTTCTCCCGCTATTTTATTTAGGTTTCTAATCAATCTACCAAAAAATGATTAATGGCGACTCCAAGATAAATCTTTACATGAAATTGAACCTAAGTTGCGAATTGATAGGGCTTGGGAGAGTCCGAGTTAGGTTAGTCAAATAATTAACCTAATAATCCATTAGCCTGAAATTTTAGGTCGCGACAAGCAGTTCTCTAGAATTAGCATCTGGTATGATATTTTCATTACTCTCCATACAATTGTGGGACATATTTATAAAACATATGTAGGTGTCCTGCATAATTGGGTACTTGCTTGGCTGGAATATAGTATTTTGCACAATTATCTACGAGGCCTTGTGTATGAGACTTCTTCTTCTGAGCATCCTCGACCAGCTTAGCCATTCGGGCCACCACACAGTCTTTAGCCAAAGCCGTGGTTCTCAGGCGAATGTAGCCTGCAAAGAAAATCGTGATACAATGGAAAGATGAGTCAGTAGTGGGAACATGCTTTGTTGCAGAAAAAGGAAAACAAGAGAGGCCATGTGTGAACACTAACCATTTGAGTTGATAGAGCCGGCCCAAACAGTCGAACCGATATCCTTGGCAACAGGATATGATTCCCCTGTCAACATTTTTTCATCTGCGTCGCATTTCCTATCCACAACAATTCCATCAATCGGCATGGCTTCACCAGCCTTTACTGAAATTACTGTGCTCATTTGCACATCGTTAACATCAACAGACTCTCCAGTTTCGGCTATAACAGCTTTTCCTGGAGTCATGCTTGCCAATGATGACATGGTTGCCATAAGCCTTGTCACAGGAAAGAAATCAAATCACAGGCCCGAATTTACCTAATCATCAGAATCATGTATGAATCCCAATGGTGAAAGATAAAGAGGAAATAATCTGTTGCAAATAGAGCTGTTAATATGGGTCATAGACTCATATCTGACCCATATTCACACATAGAATCCATTTTTGACCCATATTGGACCCATTTTCGACCCATGACTCCCACAAATTACAAATGGGCCCAGGGCCTCAAAGGTTCAACTTTATTATTATTATTTTTTAATTTTCTATTTTTATAAGTGAATGAAAGAAATCAGAAAAGAAAAATAAAATTAAAAAATATAAAAACTGTTGCCGACCACCCGCCACCAGCGGCCGCCCTCCGCCGCAGGTCGCCGCCACCAAGCGGTGGCCGGAGAAAAACGAAAGAAAAAATAAAAGCAAAACAAAATAAAAAAAATACTTTTTAAAAAATTTAAATTTTTTTAATAATAAAATATTTTAAAAAAAATTAAAAAATTCTAAAAAAAATCAGTAAAATATAAAAAAAAATTATAAAAATAGAAAAAATTTCACTAGATTTTTTATTGCAAGAAAGTATTTTAGTAATATCATATTTTTTTATTTACTATTTTTTTATTTTTTAATTTACTTTTTTATTTGATGTAAAGTTTTTATCTGGTAACATATACATGTGAAAAGGTTAAAATAGGTTAAATGAGTTATATAATTTTTCTTAGAATATTTGTGTGATTTGGTAATGTGGGTCAAACGGATCAGGTTGGGTATGGGTCGGTTGCGGGTCGGGTCGGGTATGGGTCATTGAATATGGGTCAAAACGGGTTAGACATGTCAATATGGGTCGGACCATATTCGACCCGACCCAAACCCGACCCGATCTACCCATTTGACACCTCTAGTTGCAAACATGGAATGGTGCATTTCCAGGCTGTCTTTTGGTCTGATCTTGCATAGTCCAAGCATAATACGGTTCACAACTTGTCTTTTCAAATTTCATTAGGCAATATGCTTTCATGTAATGTCTTTGTGTATGACTCGGTTAAGACTAAGGGGAAACATGAAACGTCTTACCCTGTCTTCAGCCAAAATGTACTGATTTGAAAGATTTAAATCGAAAGTTCTGTTGAACTGCCTAACCAAGTTCTTTTTCTTCTGCTTGGATAAGTAACTACCTAGCCAAATTACCACAGGCCTTCTGAAATTAGATGCAAATGCATGGATTCAGAGGGTGCTGGCTCTAGATCGATCCTTAACTCTGTCAACATCTAGTACTTGCAATAACCTCCCAGTCCAAATAAAAAGACTTGATTTCATTTGCGAGCTAATGGGGAAGGATAGATAAAGAGCAACTTGTGCATATTTTTACCAGGACGATAAATTGGAGGGAAAAACCTGCATTCTTTCCTATTTTGTTACTGAACAGAGAATCGAATATCAAACCTTGTGACTAGCCCTCAACTCGAGCCACTGAGCAATGGAAAGCAGGAAGACTATGGAAGCAGCTTCCCAGTAATCTTGCAAGGCAAGAGTTCCTACCACTTCAAATTCAGCATTGCAACAAGCTTAAACACAACTTTAATCAATTTCGCAAGATGATCTACTTATCACGCAGATACAGATGTCAGATCAATGACTAAACCATTAAGTGAGGAACCAACCCTCCCCATTCTTGTTATTCGACAGCCTGCTACTCAAGAATTTCTCAGATGGATGAGTATCATTACTTCATTTACTGTCCAAAAACCTTTTCTTCCTGTGTTGTGGGTAGGTGACATCTGAGCCTAATTTTCCAAGGCTAAGTCTAGCTCCCTATTTTGTCACAAGCAAAGCCATCTATTAAACTGGATTCTAATTCATGAGGAATGACTTGCTCTTGCCTAATCCTAATCCTGAGGAACACGAACACTTTTTCACTCCATAACTTACATGGTATGTCAATTGAACTTTAACAATAGACGGGTCATTTGGAGTGTGCCTAATATACGTCGCGTCTTATTCACATGCCAATCCATGACCTTTTTTTTGTTCATTTCACATTGCATGATGGTTAATGCCCATGTCTTGACAGCGAGAAAGTTCGGTAACATCGCATCCCCAGTCCACGCTATGCGTTACAACCATTACATTGTTTACTTTGGTCCTTTACAGTGATCATTACTTCATAAAAACTTGACCTCGAATAAAAGATCCACATGAACTCGCATCCCATCTAGCGAAGAACAATTAATAATTTGAAAAAGGTTATCACCTGAAATCAGAACGAGAACATGGATATTCAGAGTGAGATTCTTGATGGATGCCAAGCTCCTCCATGCAATCGGCGGAAGGCCAATGACAACAGCAGCCAGAGCCATCCATTTCAGTGGCTGATACACATACTTAAGAAACGACAAACAGAACAGCAACCCGCAAACAACCAGTGCCGGCGATGGCCATTTCGTCGCTGAATCAATCTCGCCGTGATGTCTAATGCTAGCTTCCCACCTCACCCTATTTAGAGCCTCAACTGCCATATTAAGAACATAAAACCATCAAATACAACACCTAAACTGCAATTCCAGGACAAAGTAGGACTCAGCAAAACCAGCTGCGATCGATCATGTCCATACCGAGTTTGGACTGAGAAACGATTAGAGGGTCATGGAGGACGATGACTGTTTTTGTCGGGACGATGACCGATATGTCGTTGACTCCGTCAAGTGCCCTCGAGATCTTCTCGACCAATGGAACTTCTGAGGCACAGCAAAGACCCAACACTACCAAGTACGTTTTTTCCGTACTGGATGACATTACTCTCTCTCTCTCTCTCTCTCTCTCTCTCTCGGCAAGAAAGATGGAGCAGAGGGTTGGGTGTGTATATGGGGCGACTAATATATATACGATCGTTTGGGTTTCTGGCGGGGAAGGTATGACCTTCTTAAGCTTTAAAATATATGCTGAGTCCCTATTAGCAAGGTTGGATGATGAATAATTAATTGTGAGGCAATGCACTTTGTTAAGTTGTCATCCCTAGTGCTCAGGTTGTGGCCTATTCTCGGAAAATCGTCCAAAAACCTAAATTTATTGCACTTTTGCCATTTCAATCCATCCAGCCAAATTTGAACCGTTAATCATGTGTATTTCGGCCAGTCCTAGTGCAAGGGCTCAGCCGAAATTTGCCTCCTTGCGGGCTTGAATTATGGCCTTATTTGATTAACGGACCTTATTGACTTGAGGCCTTGACCTAATTATGCTTTTAAATGGGTTGAATCTAGCTCGAATTATGCCATTTACGACCCGTTTGATTAGTGAATTTCGGCACTAGCTCCCCTCATGTTGGCAGAATTTTGCTTCATTTGCTGGCCTGATCTACACGGCTGTTTCAAGTCCAATCCCTGCTGCCGGTTTGAGCAAGATGCCATGAATGCTTTTAATTAATAAAAACCTATATGATTATTGATTAATATTTTTGTTTAGGAGCCGGGGTTGGTCCTTAACTTTTATGCAATTAATTCCTAAATGAATTGGCCAAAATTTAGGTGTCAACATCTGTCATGGGGGTGCCGTCGTCGGCCTGAGGTACTTGCCGTCGAGTCTGAAACCCTAGCCTTCAGGCTTCTCAAGCTTGAACGACTAGGGTTTTCATTTTATTTTGCAGATTTTTGTTTACTTAATTTTAAAGAATTGTTGGGCCTTTTTATTTATTTTTCTCATGGGTTATATAGTTGAGTTTGGGTTAGATCTAAGTTCGGTTGGGCATGAATAACTTAAATTGCTTAGTAAGTAAATAAGTCAATTTGAGTTAATGGTGGATTTGGGTTGAACCCATTTTATGACCTATCCGAACCCAACCCAACTCACCCATTTGGCACATCTATCGTTCATAAGGGTAGGGTGGGTTTGGAGGCGTTTGCTGGGTTTGTAACCCAGTAAAAGCATAACAATAAAAGAAGAAAAACAAACACATTTTTATTTATTTTAAATTTCTTGAGCGAAGCTACATCTTTGATGAAAATTAACAACATGAAGTGTTAATTAGCATTACCAAATGTAACTAGGTTGATTAGATGTCACTATCATATTTATTTATCTCATCTTTATTGGTGAAGCAATACTTAAACACATTTTTCTTTTACATCTTTTTTGAAATTACTGGTACTTTTTTTGTCGGTTAGCTAATATTCATCTTTTATCATCTTGTGATGATCATTTATGTTGAGATACATAGGTGAGTTGTATTAGAAAAGTCTCACATGGGAGAATTGATGTTGTGTTGAGTAGTTAATATATCATAGTTGGCCCATAACTCATTGGCTTAAGCTTTCGAGTAAATGTGGGTCCAGTTGGATATGTTGATAAGCTCGGACTTGGGCTCCCTCTTGACGATCTCCCCTGGTGAATGTATCGAATTTATGCTGCAGGCTTCTAACAAATGGTATCAAAGCTGATGGTTGGTTAGTAGGCCCCTAATCTTTTTGGTGTTTGGTGAATATCTTAAGGAAGGAATCTAATGACCAACCCGATTTCCGGGCGGTGGGCATTGTGGAAGAATACTTGGATTAAGAGAGAGATACCTAACACTGAGCTCTGGGCGGTGGGCGTTCTGGAAGGATACTTGGATTAAGGGGGAGCATACCTAATGCTGAGCTCACACGTGAATGAGAGATTGTTGTGATACACGTGTTGTTGTTTCTAGCAATATCACCTATAAAGGGGGGTAAATAGGTGATTCTGAACTTTTTGAAACTTAAAGCGGAATAACAATTTTAGTCACAAACAAAGTAAAATTCAAAATCACAACCCGAACACGATTGTGCAATATACTAAACACAAAATAAAGAGTTTAGAGTTGAGAAAAATTGCACGCAAATATTATAGTGGTTCGGCTTAGATAAGCCTACGTCCACTCTCCCATGCTGACAGCCGATTGGCTAGATTCCACTATGTCACAGCGTGGTCCCAGATCCACCGCCTTCTCAAGGCTAATCGCGTTATCTGCTTTAATCTCATATTATAGATAATAGAGGGCGCATGTGAAAGCTGATCAAACTAAAATCAAGCAGTGGGCCACCCAAAAGAAGGTCCAGTGCATGTGAAAAGAAAGAGGCAGACACGACGCCTAAGGGTTACGGCCTCAGAGGTTCGCTACGGCTGAAAATAAGTAATAAATATTCTGAAAACCCATTCAAATTTAGAAAATGTTTACTTTTACATATAAAGCACTTAATACACCCTTTTTACATCAAAAGAAAGCTAGCTACTAGGAGACGATAAAAAAGGTATGGCCTCTCTATGGCGTACTCTGCCGACATCCTGACGTCATCTCACGGCTACATCAAAAAGTCGCTGTCGTGCTATCCCTGCTCAAAAACCTACCTATACATTGGCTCCTCTAGCTACTCCCACCGTCTACTCCTCGCCACCATCACTACTGCCACTCTCATTGGCTCCAGACGACGAAAAGAGTAAAGGGCCTAAAAGTTGGCCCGACAGTACCGCATAGACGGATACGAAACGAAGGGGAATCACCTCACTGTATAACCCCACGTCCACCAGCATCACCATCATGCGCTTGAAGAAACAATCGAGGGATAGTCAGGTAACTCGTGCTCCTCCCAAAAGATAGAATAACTCAGAGGGGTGCCATAACGGGTAGATGGGGTCACTGGTGAGATCGGCTGTCACACCCCCGATCCCCGGTCACGCAACGACCCTACCAAAATGCCTTGGGTCATTTAAGGGTGATGTTCCAGGAACATCGTCGACCCATTCATTTTCTCTTTAAATTAAGTGCATGCGAAAACGAACTACTTCCTCGGACAAATAAAAAGACAGGGATAGCCAGAAAGGAAAACAACAACCATCATTCAGCAAAAACTCATTTTATTTATTAACCGTTAACCCTGATAAGTTCGTATCTACAAGCCCTACCTCAAGGCCACTTCATGCAACCATAAAAAAGACACCAGGTCAGGGGGGTTAACTCTATTCCAGGCTTCCCAAAAAGAGGTCGACTCCCACGTCCACCTCAGAGTGCTCTCCATCGCTAGGGTCCTGAAAAATGGTTAATAACAATGGGTGAGATATAAAATCTCCATGAGTCAACGCCTAAGTCCGAGTAGGGCATCGATTCACTTAGGACGGCCTATACATGCAGCATATAATGATGATAGATCAATAGCGCGCGACTCTCGCGATGCTCTAGCTACCGTACAATCAGGCACACATTTCAACAGTCAGCCATCATTCACATGCAAACTTACCACGACTTGGTCCACACGATAGTAACCAACATGGCATTCAAATCACATACAGACCACGGTATACAACTAGAAGACTCATAACAATCTCATGCACAATGCATCACAGGTGTTCCGGTTATTAGCGAGAGATACTCCACTCTCGCTCACAGCACACTAGACAGTTGGTGCTCTTTTGGCATGACCGGGTGTCGTCTCACTCTGTCGACGATGGTAACTGATAGCCTCTCAAGACTCCCCAAGATGGACATATGAGGCTTTCCGGTGAGGAACTTCGGTCCGTCACAAGCTGCGATCGGCATTCGATCAGCCCGGCGACACGGACTGTCAGGCAACCAATAAGCCATGTGATTCCGAACTCCTACTGGCACTGACTAATTAGGCGACGAACCCAAGCCAATAAGGGTACCGTCAATGTCCCCAAGTACGTTAGGGTGGCGTTCATCCCTCGTGTGACCACACAAGCACGCACGACAATGAAGCTAGTTTATATCTTCACATTTAGTCCGATGCAATCAAGGTTGTGCTCAAAACTCAGTTCGAAGCCGTTTTTCATGCTCAAAAGGCATAGCCGAAAAGTTACATGTGATCACACCTCAGATCCAATATATATATACACACACACACACACACACACACACAATCAAGGCACTTAGCAATTACTCAATCAGCACCCAATAATAATTAATTAATTATCCAGATCCAGGTTAATTAACCTAACCATAATTAATTAACCCAATTATAATTAATTAAGGCCATCTTAATTAATTAAACACCACATCAGTTAATTAGTCCAACAATAATTAACTAAGCCAACCTTAGTTAATTAACCTAACCACGATGAACTAAAGTAACTATGGTTACTTAATTCTAACCATCGTTAATTTAAAGTAATCATGGTTAAACTAAAGTAATTATGGTTGCTATAACTCAACCAAGGTTAATCTAACCTAACCATAGTTAGTTAATTAACCTAACCTTAATTAAACTAACCTAACCATCATTAAGCTAAACTAACCCACAATTAAGCTAAACTAACCCTAATTAAGCTAAACTAATCTAATCCTAAGCGTAATTAACGATCTAATCAGAGATTAGGGGTTAACTCACAAATAAACTGCCGGCGACGGGCGCATGACTACGGGTTGTGGCGGCGACGGCTACGGCAAAGCTCGGTGGCAGTGCTGGTCGGCGGTTCGTGGCTCGGCTGGGCGGTTTGTGGTTCGGCTTGGCTCGCGGTGGCGCACGGCGAATGACAACGCAAGGTTGCATGGCGGCGAGGCGCGGTGGTTGGGCTCGGGGCAGCGGCTGTCCGGCTCGGTGGGTCTCGACGAATGGCGGGTGGTTGGGCTCGCGATGGGGGATGGTGGTTAGGTGAGGTGGTGAATGGGTGAGCGGTGGCGACAGCCCGCGGCGGCGAACGACGAACGGCGGCGGAGCTTAAGGTGGCAACAATAGAGAGAGAGAGAGAGAGAGAGATGGGATCGGCTGAGTGAGGGAGGAGAGAGAGAAGAGAGAGAGATGATGTGAGGGGAATTAATGAGGGTGGGGCCCACGGGTCAAATCCCCATTAATGGATTTTGTCTTATATGAATAAAGCAAGGGCAAAACGGTAATTTGCTAGGGAGGGGGTAGGTTAGTCATTTGGCACAATGACTGAGGGTATTTTGATAATTTCACGTCAAGGGTTCGGTTAGGGTTAGGTTCAGGCGCGAAGGGTCTTGATACTAGGTTCTACAGCTTGACTAAACTGGATTGATTTCCTCTGACCGATACTTCAGGATACACCAAATCGCTTTCCAAATCAATAAAACCACGTCCAATAATTATCCCTTAAACTTCGAAAATCCAATATTATTTCCCAGACCAAAACTTGTACTTAAAAACCATTGAATTCATTTATCTTCCAAACGTCAGAATTTTGAGATGTCACATCGGCATACCTGCAACTTAAAATATGGGGTCCTCAAAGGGTGAGCATATAGCCCAGCAGTAAAATCTCTAATCCAAACAATTAAAATGACTACCAAACTACGGAATCATGCGAGCGTCTAATGTAACAATAGAGTAGTCTCAAATATTCACCCACTAGCATCAAGCAAGACGAGGCGAGGCCACCCCAAGATAATGTTTGAATGTTTCTCTTCAGTTCGTATGACGGCAATTCAACCAGTTCGAACACTAGATGAATCTGTCCCCGTCATTCACCTAAAATTAAGTCTTCCTCGTAATTCCTCATCGTCTCTAGTTATACAGCCTCCTCCTTCGCGTCTTACACAAGCCGAATCCCTAAGGCTCATCGTCGCCTCAGCTCGACCGAACTAGTCCCAATCCGTTCGCGCATCTCGGCTACACAAGTACACCACTCCTTAATTCTCATCTTGAAATTCCACATGAGATTCCCTCGGCCGACCACACTATCACGGGATTGCACCGCGGTCCATGGGGGTCCCCCGGGCGATCACTCTATCACGTATCACTGCCCTAGTTCCACTCGATTCGACGTCAACAACTACGATCAACCCCTAGAAAAGAACTACCTATAACCTAGAGAACTCGGTTTAGCTATCGACTCCAACATGCATCATTGTCCCCTAAGCTGTGCACGTACGCACCAATTTCGGGAGAGCGTTTCCAAACCAAGCTAACGAACTCAGATCCGCAACCAATAGGCAGTTTAGTGGAAGGGATTAGAGGACTACTTGCCTTAAATCAAGTCCGAAGAAGAGTTGAGCTCAATCAACATCGGACAAGCTGCAGACTCCCCTTTTCCTTCTCGGTGCCGCGTGGTTCTAGAGGTGACTATGCGATGGGTAGCTACGACGACGGTGGAGCTAGGGTGATGGGTAGAGGGGTAATCGTCACCGGCATTGAGTGGTGGCGTTGCTAGGCCTTGCTCTACGATGATGAACTCGGGCGGAGGAGATGTCGAGTGAGAGAGAGATGAAGGAAATGAGGGAGGGGGAGCGGCGAACTCCATGAGGTTCGGTGGGGAGGGGAAGGTCTTCATGCGAATGTTAAGGAGGAAGAGAGAGTGAGAGTGGGATGAGTTTGTAGTGGGGGAGAGAAATTCTTAGTGGCTGGCGGGGTTATGGCCGAGTGAGGCTTCGCGGTCGTATCATGATTCAAATTCACGTCTAGAAACTCTTGCCCCACACTTCAAATAGAATACACCAATAGTCTACTAAAATTGTCACGCCCAACTTTAGTATTAAGCTAAAAATCTTTAGAAGTTCAATTGCGATATTGATTAATCCGTTCGCGAAAATTTAGGCCGTCTCACACTATATGAATCGTTGAAAGGTTACAAGTGATGACGTACTTTCACGCTTTTACAGAACCTCTCAAAGATAGAAAATTTTGCTCTCAAGAATAGGTGTTTCAATCTGAATAACTCGAGTATTTTGGAATTATAGGTTCTAATTCCCTTAATCAACAGTCACCATTGATCTCATTTTATACTCCTTGGACCTTGAACTAGCCGTTGCAAAGGCCCTCCAAAGGATCGATCTTCAATCACTGATTGGACGTCATCAATTTTGATTGAAAGATACTGAATCTAGAAAGATTTGGTAGCTGTTGATGTAGAGTCTGAACTCTTCAGATTCAGTCGCCCATACAACTAAATCTTCAATTTCCAAAAGCAGAGTTAGTTCAAATAGGAAAGTCTTCTTGTCCAATGGAATGTAATTTCCAATTAAGGATACTCTATCAATCAGTTTATAAAATAATCTCGTCAATCAAAAAATTGCTGATTTCCATAAATAAGTTAGCCAAAAACGGATACCTGCCAACGTGGGTCTTCAGAATCTGAAAATAATGTATTGTAAAATCTGAACAGAATTCAGAAGTAGTCTTCTGAAGAGGAAGAGTCTCATGAATCTAAACAGATAGAAACAGTGAACATGAGCTTCGATAAAGTCCTTGTCAATGTTTCACATAAGTCTTCTCCAAGAATTGAATCTTCAGAATTTGTGTCGCACTTCGCTGAACGAAAAGATTCAATTTATTTAGAAGCAAATATGTGACGACTTCATTTTGAGTCTGAACACCAAGTTTGGAACGATATAAGCTTTTTGTTCACGTGTTATACCTGCAATAAAATATTTAGAGTATTAACCAGATTTTTTAAAAAAGAAGGATAGTTTTGTCAGAATCAAAATATTCAGAGGGAATGTTTCTCAACAAGTGTGAGTTGTGGTAAAGAAATCCTACATCGGGTACATAGAGAGAGGGGGGGAGCATACCTAGATTAAGGGGGAGCAGAGGTCATACGTGATGGGGAGATTATTGAGATGAACGTGTGAGTTGTGTTAAAGAAATCTTACATCGGGGGTGTTGATGGAGATTCAAAGTTGAGATATCTTAATGCAGAATGATACCTGGATTGATGTTGTGTTGAGCATTTAATATATCATAGTTGACCCACAACTTATTGGCTTAAGCTTTTGAGTGAAGGTGGGCCCAACTTGATCTGTTGACGGACTCAGACTTGGGCTTCCTCTTGACGATCTCCCATGGCGAAGGTATTGGACTTTTGCTGCGTGTTTCTAACAATTTATTTGTAATATAGGTGCCGTTAATTTCTTGTGATGATTACCCTCTAAAGATGCACTCCTTTTCTTCTGAAATGGGTAGTTTTATCACGTGAATTTATTTGTAAAGCATGGTACGTGATTACTTTTGTGATTGATGGATTCCTTTCATTGATCTTGAAAGATCATTATTTGTCAAGGAGCCAATATGATATTGCTCTTCCAATATTATTAGTAGTCAAATATCATATAGTTATCGCTATAAATGTTAAACTCTTTCAAAACCTCGTCATAGACATTCATTTCTATACATGCAACTTGTAGACTTTTGAAAGTAGAATCTTTACAAACGTAACAGATGTTTTAAATATTATTACTAAAATGTACATAATTCTAGAATTTATTTTAACTCAATTGGAGATTAATTACTAAAATATGCATTAGAATTAGAGATGCAAAATTAAAAATTTCCTAGGGTTCGAATTTCGCTAGAACTAGAGATTTGCTAAACTGACAACCAAAAGCAAACTATTGAGTAAAGCTCGCAAGTGACCGTGCCACGTGGATAAATCTCGTGCCAATTTGTTTTTATTTTTTTGTCGAAAAGCTTTATCTGCATATATATAACGTGACAAGCCTTTTTCTTTGAAAATTGTGCCACCTCATTTTTAGGTATCGTGTTTATTAATTTCCAAAAGACTTTATTAGCATAGCAGTTTTTTGGTGACTGTAAGAATAACAGTACATTGTGAGGAACAAATTCTTAAAAGAGTGGACCCATAATAATTTTTAATTATACATTATTAGCATAACAGTTGTACAAAAACTGTTATATAATCAATTCAATTATACTATTAATAGTATGAGTCAACATTCTCTTTCTTAAGAGGGCAAAAGATTGAAAATAACCTTTTGCTTTTTGCTTTATCAAAATCGCGGGGAAGAGAGAGAGAGAGAGAGAGAGAGAGAGAGAGAGAGAGAAGGGGGAAGAGAAGCTCGATCTTGTTCATCTCTACTCCACAAATCTTAGCAAAGATCATTTATTCCCAGATCGATAGCAATTGAAGCTAAGCACAACAATTTTTGGGTGACTGTGAGAATAACAGTACATTGTGAGCCATAAATTCTTAAAAGAGTGGATCCCATAATAATTTTTAATTATACACTATTAGCATAACAGTCATATAAAAACTGTTATATAATCAATTCAATTATACTATTAATAGTATGAGTCAACATTCTCTTTCTTAAGAGGGCAAAAGATTGAAAATAACCTTTTGCTCTTTGCTTTATCAAAATCGCGGGGAAGAGAGAGAGAGGGGGGGAGAGAAGCTCGATCTTGTTCATCTCTACTCCACAAATCTTAGCAAAGATCATTTATTCCCAGACAGACAGCAATTGAAGCTAAGCACAACAGTTTTTGGGTGACTGTGAGAATAATAGTACATTGTGAGCCATAAATTCTTAAAAGAGTGGACCCCATAATAATTTTTAATTATACACTATTAGCATAACAGTCATATAAAAACTATTATATAATCAATTCAATTATACTATTAATAGTATGAGTCAACATTCGCTTTCTTAAGAGGGCAAAAGATTGAAAATAACCTTTTGCTTTTTGCTTTATCAAAATCGCGGGGAAGAGAGAGAGAGAGGGGGAGAGAAGCTCGATCTTGTTCATCTCTACTCCACACATCTTAGCAAAGATCATTTTTCCCCAGACCGACAACAATTGAAGCTAAGCAGAACAGTTTTTGGGTTGTGAGAATAACAGTATATTGTGAGTCATAAATTCTTAAAAGAGTGGACCCCACAATAATTTTTAATTATACACTATTAACATAACAGTCATACAAAAATTGTTATATAATCAATTCAATTATACTATTAATAATATGAGTCAACATTCTCTTTCTTAAGAGGGCAAAAGATTGAAAATAACCTTTTGCTTTTTTCTTTATCAAAATCGCGGGGGGTGGGGTGGGGTGGGGGAGAGAAGCTCGATCTTGTTCATCTCTACTCCACAAATCTTAGCAAAGATCATTTATTCCCAGACCGACAGCAATTGAAGCTAAGCACGACGAGATTTACACATGAATGTGTCGTAGCGAGACTCCATCCATTCTGTTTAGGACACTCTCGGATATCTACAGTGTAGCTTGACAAAACCAAACTGAGAATCTTATTATTGTCAGACAACACATAAAGGGTCTATTCTATTACTATTCTTGGCATGCTGCTTCCGCCGCCTGCTTCATATTGCTCGAGTCTGCAGGAGCATTTCTTGCCTGACTGCTTGCAGCACCCGCTAGTGCTCATCTCCCCCAGAGTGATTTCGATTGCTTCAGCCTCAACACAGCATTTCGTTCTGACTTGCTCCAGGTACTCGATTGTTTGTCCTTCTTTGAAATTACCGAGTACACTTCGAGCTACAGATTCAGCATTACCAGCATCTAGTGAATTGCTGAAGAACCGTGATGCGTCACTTCCTAGATTCAGCTTCCTTTCGTCCCCATGAACTTCTGGACTCGGAGGACAACAGCCAGAAGCACATTGTGACCTTCTCTCTATGTGTTTGACCGGTAAACAGCAGGATGAATTGCACTTACTAACTGATTTAACAAAACTAACTGATGGGCAGTTGTCACTTGAGCTGTGGAAGTTTTTTGGTTGGTCTGTAATAGACTCTATTTCTCCAAATGACGACAGGTTTCCTGCAGACTGTGTAGTTGGCTTGGAAGTAAACCCTTCAAGGTTAATTAAAAGATCTTCTTTCCATGAGCTAAATTTCGGTTCAGAACAAGCATCACTCAATGTATTCAATGATGAAGTCGAGTCTTGATTTGCCGTGACAGTGCAGCAGCTGCTGCATTGTTTATTATCATTGTTCCTCCTCTGGACGGCGCAACCAACTTCATCCTTCTTGCACGAGTTTGGCGAGAAGGTACCATACTTGGATCTTGAGAACTTCTTTTCTTGGTTTGAGGTTACGTTTAGAAGTTGCATGCTGTTGAGAATCACGATCAAACACGTGCCCACGTCTGTAAGAACTGCAGCCCAAACCAATGGGTACCCAGCAAAGGCTAATCCGAGGACTGCACCCTTCAGAGATATAGAAATAACGATGTTCTCGACGAGCTTCCTGAAGGTCCACCTGGCGAGTTTAATGGCTTCTGGGATCTTTCGAATATCGTTCGACATGAGAATCACGTCGGCCGTCTCCATTGCGAGGGCTGAACCAGAAATCCCCATCGAGATGCCTACGTCAGCTGTGGCTAATGCAGGAGCATCATTTACTCCATCACCGATCATTGCAGTTGGTCCCTCTTTCTTGAAGTCGTCTATGATTCTTGCCTTGTTTTCAGGCAGGAGTTCTGCATAGACAATGTCTAGAGCATTTTCGAGCTGCAAACAGATTTTCATTTTTCAGTACACTCTACATATTAGTGGCACAATAGTATATAGTATATCGCCGGAAGAAATGTAAACCGAGATACATTTGGACAAGCTAAATAGGAGGCGGTTTGGCAGGTAGAAAGTTAAGGAACCTCAGTTGGTTCGTGCTATGATGAATCTTCCATTTCTTTGTTAGGACTCAATTTCTGTTAGATCTAAGGAAGTTGCATTTCTTTGTTAGGACTCAATTTCTATTATCAGCACTCCATTTTCTTTAGGAGAGAAAATGAAGAGAAACAGTTGAACTTGCCAAGTTTTGGCCTTTGTCTGCAAATTGTGTTCCAAGTTCTTTTGGGACTAAAAGTTCCATTGGAGCTCAAAACTGTGATTCTTCTCAATCAATAACATATCAGTCTTGGATTAAGGTTGAGGTTGTGTGGAAGATCATTTCCATGATCCAGTAGTAATGTAGCAAGACGAGGATGATAGAAGCGCACCTGATTCTGTGTGGACCTGGCTGCAGCTTGGCTATCACCTGTGAGCATGGCGGTTTTGATGCCTAGTGATTTAATATCCTCAATGGCCTCCATCGACCCAGTTCTACAAGCATCTGAGAGACTGAACTTTCCCACCGGGCTTTGTCCAATGTATATGAATCCATATGTGTCCGTTTCAATGCCGCTCGCTGTGGCACACTCCAGCAAATCGAAGGAGAGGTTAAGAAGAAACATGAAAGAAAAATAAGGAAGAAGAAAGCTACTGTTGAATAACTATTTTCTTGAGCTAGTTATATGAAATTCGCTAATCTTCGGTTACAGAGAAACCAACCTGTTTCGCAGCCGGCCCTTAGACCGATTCTCCAGTTCCCAATATAGATGCTTTTACTGTTGATTTGACCATAGATTCCTTCCCCAGGAAAATTTTGAAAATCCTCCACTTCTTCAGGCTTTGGCTCAATAGAGAGAGAATTGGCATAATGAATTATGGCAGCTGACATTGGATGGCTTGATTTACTCTCGATGCTCGATACCCTTCACATTGCAAAATTTGAAGATGAGCCAATGATTGTGATGCTCGATATTTTCAACTCCAATCTCAAACATGAGCCAATGATTGAAAAAGAATCTTCAACAGTTTTGATTAAGTTGAACAAGGGATGAATGAGTCAGATTACCAGTAGAGCAAAGTGTTAAGGTCGAGGTCATTGCAAATTGATTGGAAGTTGGTCACCACAAACTCTCCCCTCGTCACTGTCCCGGTTTTGTCAAAAGCCACGGTTTTAACCTTTGCCAGAATTTCCAGATAACCACCTCCTTTAAACAAGAGCCCGTCTTTTGCAGCCCTTGAAAGTGCGCAGAAGAATGTGGTGGGCGTAGAGAGGATGAGTGCACAAGGACACGAGCCGACCAGAACAACTATTGCCAAGTGAAACCAGTAGTCTTCATTCTGAAGCTTCAGTGCAGCAGGAACCGCAGCAATACAAGCCGACACCAAAGCAACTCCTACAAAGAAAAGATAGCCGTCAAGCTCATGAAATGCTTTGAAGATGCATACTATTCTCAAAAGTGCTTGGTTGCTATTGATTTTAACCCACTCAGTCATCTTGAAAGCGAAAGCAATTGAATGTTTTAACTCTGACAACAAACATAACTGTGCATCAATTTTCAGTTCATTCATATGAAAAACAAATCAGTAACCTGGAATACTTGTAAGCAGTTCTCCTCTAGAATTAGCATCTGGGTTGGTTATTTCGTTTCTCTCCATAAAGATGTGGGGATAAATATTTATAGAACACATTCGGGTGTCTGTGCATTCTTTTGGAAAGGAAATTGGGTAACTTGCTTGCCTGGAATGTAGTATTTTGCACACTTGTCTATGAGGCCTTGCGTGCGAGACTTCTCCTTATGAGCCTCCTCGACTAGTTTAGCCATTCGTGCCACCACACAATCTTTAGCCAGAGCCGTGGTTCTCACGCTAATATAGCCTGCAATGACAGATTGTGATCCAATGGAAAGAAGACTCAAAGATCAGAACATGTTTTGTTGCAGAAAAAGGAAAACATGCTTTGTTGCCATGCATGAACACTGACCGTTTAAATTGATAGAGCCAGCCCAAACTGTGGAATCGACACCCTTGGCAACAGGATATGATTCCCCTGTCAACATTTTCTCATCCGCGTCGCATTGCCCATCCACAACAATTCCGTCGATTGGTATGGCTTCACCGGCCTTTACAGAAAGTACTGTGCTCATTTTCACATTGTTAACATCAACAGACTCTCCGGTCTCGGCTATAACAGCTTTTTCTGGGGTCATGCTTGCCAACGATGACATGGTTGCCATAGCCTTGTCACAGAAAATAAACCAGATCCCTAGCAATAAGAATCATGTATCTATCCCGATAGTAAGAGATGAAGAGGAAATAATCTGTTGCAAGTATGGAATGGTGCATTTCCAGGCTTTCTTTTGGTTTGATCTCGAGTAGTCTCTAAGCATAATACGGTGTAATGTTCTTTCTGTATGACTTGGTCAGGTCTATGGGGAAACATCGAACATCTTATCGCCGTCTTCAGCCAAAATGTACGGATTTACAAGATTTAAGTCACAAAGTTCAATTAAACTACCTAAACAAGTTCTTTTTTCTATTTTGCGTGGATAAGTTACTAACTAGCCACAAAATTGTAGGGAAAAACGTGCATTCTTCCCTAGTTTGTTGCTAAACAGAGAATTGAATGTCGAACCTTTTGACTAGCACTCAACTCGAGCCACTGAGCAATGGAAAATAGGAAGACTATGGAAGCAGCTTCCCAGTAATCTTGCAACGCAAGTGTTCCTATCACTGCAAAAATTCAGCATTGCAACAAGATTACATGACCTAAATCAATGTCGCGAGATGATCTACTTATCACGTATACACGGATGTCGGATCAATGACAAAATCATTGAGTGAGGAATCAGCCCCGCCCTTTCTCGTTATTCGACAGCCTGCTACCTAAGAATTTCTCAGATGGATCAGTACCATTACTTCATCTACTGTCCAAAGCCTTATCTTCCTGTATATTGGGTAAGTGATATCGGAGTCTAACTTTCCGATACAAGGCTACAGTCTAGCACCCTATTCGATCAAAAGCAAGTCATCTATGAACTGGATTGGGAATTCATGAAGAGTGACTTGCTCCTACCCTAATGCTAAGAAAAAGAACTGAGTCCATAACTTCTCACACGATAGGTCGATCTACAATGTATATTGCTGTGTATTAACGTGCCGATCCATCAATTGTTTTCGTTCATTTCACTTTGCAAGATGATTAAAGCCCATGTCTTGACAGCGAGAAGACACGGTTAGTTTGGTGACATCACGCCTCAGCTCGCGTTATACGCCACGACCGATACATCGTTTACTTCGGCCCTATACAATGATCATTATCCCACAAAAAACATAACCTCCAGTAAATGAGCCACATGGACTCGCATCCCATTTAGCGAAGAACAATTAATCATTTGAAAAGGATAATTACCCGAAATCAGAACGAGAACGCAGATATTTAGAGTGAGATGCTTGATGGACGCAAAGCTCCTCCACGCAATCGGCGGAAGGCCAATGACAACAGCAGCCAGAGCCAGCCATTTCAGTGGCTGATAAACATACTCAAGAAATGACAAACCGAACAACAACCCGCAAACGATCAGCGCCGGCGAAGGCCATTTCATCCCTGAATCAATCTTGCCCTGATGTTTAATGCTAGCTTCCAACCTCGCCTTATTTAGTGCCTCAACTGCCATATTAAGTACATCAAACCATCAATACAAACGCCTAAACTGAAATTCTAGGACAAAGTAGGACTTAGCATCAGCAGCTGCGATCGATCATATTCATACCGAGTTTGGACTGAGAAACGATTAGAGGGTCATGGAGGACGATGACCGTTTTTGTCGGAAGGATGACCAAGATGTCGTTGACCCCGTCGAACTGCCTCAGGATCTTCTCGACCAATGCAACTTCTGTGGCACAGCAAAGGCCCAACACTTCCAAGTACGTTTTCTCTGTATTGGATGACATTCTTTCTCTCCCTCTCTCCCTCTCTGTTGGCAAGAAAGATGGAGCAGAGCATTTGGCATATAGATGGGTGACATATACATGATCGTTTGGGTTCCGGTAGGGGACGGTATCATCTGCTTGAGCTTTAAGATATTCAGGTTTGGACTGTGAATAAGAAACTACTTATTTAGTGAGAGTTGGTGCGTTGGAATTCTACCAGCTTTCCTCGGGAGACTATCGCACGAGCAATGCACTTATCGAGTTGTGATCTAAGCGGCATCAACACCGACACGCCACACTCGACACAACACGATACGACACGTCGATACGTCGTTTCTAAAAAAAATAGTGAATTCCAACACGTTAAGACACGTTGTATATTTAATGTACTATTTTATATGTACATAATAAATTATCATTTTTATAATTATTTCAATCAAATTAGTTTGATTCAAATCCACAAACAAATAAATAATAAAAACGAGCCTAGAATGAATTTCTACTAAAAACATTAATCCACCATTTGTTAATATTGATAGAATATTAGGTTTTCATAGAACCATAAAAAAAGCTTAGACTATTAGGTTTTGATAGATTTACCTTTTGACCCCTAAAATATTGAAATTTTTTAAAGTTGACCCTATGTGTGTCCGAATGGCATGTGGATGGGGGACTTCCGTGTCGCTGGCGTGTCGGGAGCGTTGACCACGTGTCGGTCGGATATCCGACACGAGTCTGACACCGACACGAAGGTTCCCGGGGAGTGTCCGTGCTTCCTAGGTTGTGATCACTTTGTTCTCAAGGTGTCTTAGGTAGGTCGAGTCGAAAATGGTCCGACCCATTTATCCCGTTTTGACCCATTTTCATGCAATACAAATCTAGCGACCCATACCCAACCCGATCCATATTGCTAAAACACTTTAATATTAAATCCAGTTTATATAAACTTGTTTCTTATACATTTTTTTAGAAAATATATATTGCTAAAACACCGTAGAAAATTTTAATAACTTAAAAAAAAATCTGATTGTTTTTTTCCTTCTACGTCCGGCGAGGGTCGCAGGCCGACCTGTGACGACCGAATGTTGGTTGTTGATCTATTATTATTATAATTTTAAATCTTGGTTGTTAATCTATTTTGTTCTTGTTGATACGTCAGATTAATTATCGAATACACCGAATGTTGATCGGTATCGAGTTGATCGCTTCACAAAGGTCGAAATTTGTATTATTTTTATTCTCAGTTCATGTCGGCAGGGTTGGATTATGAATTGTGTTAATTATTTATAACGCGAGAATTTGGTGTTTTGGAATTCAACGAGCCTTCCTCATGAGACTATGACTTGAGAAATGCACTTGTTAAGATTGTTACCCCTTGTGCCGAGGTGTCCAATTCTTAATACCAATACAACAACAAAAAATAAAGTTTGATGTATTGTGGCATCACTCTCTCTCTCTCTCTCTTAAGATGTCATCTTCTTGGACTTTCAAATGTATACTCAATTTATAGTGGCAAAGGTTGGATTATGACTAGTTAATTAACTTATTGCATGAGATTCGGTGTGTTGGAAGTCAACAAGATATCCTCAGGAGAATATTACACAAGAAACGTACTTGCTAAGTTGTTGTGTCTAATTCTTATACTAATACAAATACAAATGAAAAAAATAATTCGCTCTAAAATATGTGTCGATGTAATTATAAGTGGTCTTATTTCATATATTAGCAAGATGCCGTGATTTAAAACTATAACTTTAGGTTCCGTTCGTTTCGCAGATAACAACTTGCAACAAAATATTTTTTTGAATCTTCCGGCGTTCGGTTCACGGAAAATAAACGTGTCAAGGAAAACATTTTCCTCTCATGGAAAAAACACATTCAAAAGTGGGAAAAATGATTTTCTCTTTTTGAGAAGAGGAAAACATTTTCCCTCATATTTACTTCGTCCGTTCTTTCACATTTCTTTTCTTTTTAGTTAGTTTTTATTTCCTTTTTATTTTATTTTTATTTTTTAAAGAGTTCAAATATTTATTTATTTTTTATTTTTTTTTATCTTTTCTTTTCGTTTTTTTTTTCTTTTCCATTCTTCTTCGGCCTGTCATCGGCCACGACCATGGCCGGCTACCGACCACACGAGAGAGAGAGGCCAAGCCTCACCCAAGGCAGGTGAGGAGAGGCCTAGCCTCGCTCGAGGTCGACTGCTTGACCTCACCGGCCTCGAGCGAGGCCAGGTGCCGCTGGCCTATGGCAAGGCGAGGCCTCGCTTGAGGCCAGCGAGGCTCGAGCTCGCCTGTGGATAGTCGCCGTGGCTGGTGATCGGCAGGAGAGGGGAAAAGACAAGAAAATAAAAAAATAAAAAACAAAGCGAAAAAAATAAAAAAAAATAATATTTATTAAAAGGAGTGCACGGAGGAAAATCAAATTGAATTATCGCTATTCCGCATCAAGAATGATGGATTGCAAATCAAGTGTACAAATCTCTTTAAACCATTATCTTGTTTCTAGATTCAAGTTATGGTAAACCTGGATTGCCGTTTTTGCGGCTTACAGTCTTATCCGATGTAACTTTTTTTCTTTAGTCTTTTTAGTCAGAAAAAGCTATAATAAGTGGACAAGCTGAGTTTAGACGGCACGTTAATACACACTTTTTAATCGATTTTAGCAACTAGCTTTATGGTGTGAAAGGATTGATCTTTCTATTTTGAGATAGACTCCCAAGGAAATCTCTCGCTAGCGGTGGCCATAATGTAAATCATTCATTCTATGAAAAATAGAGACATGGAGAATTAGTGGAATTGTTTGCTGAACACACTATATGTAAAAGCAATCTCTCTCCTCTCGTTATAAAGTGAGGGTGGCAATTCGTTTCTAGTCGTGTAATTACTCGTATCCTATTGGAAAAACGGTATTACATGCTCTCCCACGAGCCTTCTGCACCTCCAGATAAGCAAGTCCTTTTTCTTGTTTTGTTGTAATTTTTCAGCAGGAACTCTTCTTTCCTGTCTTCTTTCCTTTGTAACCAAGGTATACACGAAAGAGAACTACCGGTGTCAACGGTTCAGTTTGATTCGATTTTCTAGAAAGTTGCTGGTGTAATCGGTTCAGTTCGATTTGATTTTCAGAAAATCGAACCGAACTGAACTGTTTGGGCAAGCAGCTGAATCGAACTGAACCGAATACGAATTGAACCAAAAATCCAGTTCGGTTCAGTTCGGTTCGGTTTAGTTTTTGAATTTTTTTTTGGTCGAAATTTTTTAACTTTTAGTTTTTCTTTTTTGTCATTCTTGGTTCAGATCTAGCTTCGTGAGCCTCAGCCCTGTGGATCAAGTTGCATATGTTAAATGCACTTAGGAATCTGACAAAAAAAAAATGCGCTTAGGAAAGCCCTGCGTCGCCCCCAATTTCAATTCATCGTCACACATCCCAAAGCCAGATCGGGATTTCTTCAATCTCCCACCAATTGATCCATCATCTTCGACACAAACCAGACCCAAAATTCTCCGATTCGACCGAATCGAATCCGCCGCCATGTTCGTTGCCAATCCCAACCAAACCCTAATCCCCACTCTCTCCTTCTTCTTGCTATTTCTGCTCATCATCATCTTCAGCTCACATATGCCAAGAAGCCCCACGCCATCGGCTTCTGATCTCTGGGCCTCTACCTGAAAGACATGGCCTGGGACCCGTTCGTCCAGCACTTCCTCGTCGGCTCCCTCTGAAGCCGTTCCATCTACGCCGTCTTCAATGCCAGATCTGGTGATCCCAACGAGATGGGTTGGAGGGCACTTGCTAAAACCCTAAAAAATCGCCGAGAACTGAGAGGGGCCGACAACAGTAGCTTCGGATTCCCACGAAAATCGGACGAAGCTGGAGAATCCCTTCGAGATGGACGTAACCGAGAGAGATTGCTACTGATCGGAGGAGAGATTAGCGATCTGAAACTTGCACGAGGGTGTCCGAACGAGAGAGAGTATGCGGCGATGGCATGGACTGTGGAGAGCTATTCAGGGCTTTGAGTCTTTGAGTTCAGTAGCGTAATTGAACCGTGCATAACATAAGTATATACGTGGATGGTTCACAGTTAACTGGACTAAACAATTAATATCTGAACTAATAAAAAATGGTTTTTTTTAGTACCCGAACTGAAAACTGAATTGAACTAGTTTTTGCACGAAATTTCAATTCGGTTCGGTTCTGTTTTTAGTTCAATTTTTGGTTCAGTTCTGACATCCCTAGCTTCCATTGCGGTTAATGCAAAGTGTTTGCAGGGCGTAAATGCGCCAATACAAGCTTAGAGGAGAAGTCTGACATTGATGAGAAGCAAGAATTTGGTATCTCTGAGGCCAAGTCTTTCGTGTTCTTCGTTGTAATAAGATTAGGGGAGGTCTAAAACAATTCTTCATGGCTTATACATCACATGGATACCGCTAGCGAGAGACGGGGAGGGGGAAGGAGAGGGAGAGAAGAGAGAGAGAGATGATGTGAGGGGAATTAACGGGGGTGGGGCCCACGGTCAAATCCCCATTAATTCATTTCATCTTATATGAATAAAGCAAGGGCAAAAAAGTAATTTTCTAGGGAGGGTAGGTTAGTCATTTTACAACCATGGTTGAGGGCAAAGTGGTAATTTAACACCAAGGGTAAAATGGTAATTTCGCAAAGGGGATAAAATTGTCATTTAAAGGAAAATGGCAAAACCATAAATTTATCTTTAGGGGCAAAATGGTAAATTCACTTCTAAGGTTTGGTCAGGACTAGGCTTGGGCGCGAATGGTCTCGATGCTTCAGTTTAACGACTCGATTAAACCGGTTCGCTTAATCCGTCTTGATTTCCCTTGTCCAAAATCTTAGGATTTCCAATCCCCTTTTTAATTCACTAATTCAATGTTTAACGATTGTCCCTCAATCCTCGAAAATCCAATATTATTAAACAGATTGGAATTCGTGGTTAAAATCTATCGAATCTAATTATTTTACAAACGTCCGAATTTTGGGATGTCACAACTCTCTCATCCTTAAGGGAATTTCGTCCCCGAAATTGCACCCTTAAATATCCTAAAAAAGATCAGGGTATTGGCGTATCATAATACCATCGGTTTCCCACGTCGCTCCTTCAGTTCCGTAGTGTTGCCAAATCTCCTTGACCAAGGGAATCGTTTTATTCCGAAGCACTTGCTCTTTCCTATCCTCAATCCTCACTAGACGTTCCACGTATGATACTCGCTCATCTATTTCAATCTCCTCGAAATTCAACACGTGAGCTAGATTAGGCTCATACTTCCTCAGCATCGATACATGTAAGACGTCATGCACTTGAGCAAGTCTTGGTGGTAACGCGAGACGATAAGCCAATTTCTCGATTCGATCCAAAATCTCAAATGGCCCAACGTACCTTGAAATTTAAATCCTCATCCTTTTTACTACGCTTTCACTGCGCTACTCTAATATCTTAATCTCCGAGAATCACTACCTCTCGCAATCTTAACCATTAACATGAGTCATCACCAACCTTAATACTCACGGATCTATCTGGCAACATCACTACGTCATTCTCTCACAAATCGTACTATAAACATCTCAAGTTCACTTTCCACTACTTACCAATCACATGGCTTCACTCAATGGACTTACCACGTCCAATATACATTTAGGCAGATCGTCCAATACCACTTAGGACATAACACACAATCTCTACCATTTCTCGATGCCAATCTCACATGCCATGCTCGGGATTCTGTTGGTTACGGTCTTTAAAACACAATACACAATTCACACCCCATCACAACACTATCGGCCCGCTCGCCGGCTAGCTCGTGTGGGTTTCATCACATACCAAGGCTACCCTGATCACACAGCAGGGGCCTTCTTCGATCACAACGAAGGTACAACACAAATGCTCGACTTTCACCAACATCCATAAGGCATTCAGGCATTTCTCATATCCATGGCATCTCATCCGTTCGTTACTATCCATCGTTTGAAACGTAATGCTATGTATGTCACCACAAAACTTACTCCATTCAAATTCGAGAAAACATTTCGGACGTAAAAAATAGTTTAGTCCGAAACTCTTTCACTCGAAAAACTAGAAAACTCGAAAAACATCTTTAGATTTCGTAAACAAGTCTGACTCAGCACGATACCTAGACTTGTCCCTTTCAATGTATAGCCTGGGTCATTCCTGCCCCCATCGCCATCCTATAAGCCTGCCATGAGCCGCTCCTTGTCCGAGCCTCCCTGCTCCGGCGATCACTCCCCGCCCTCATCAAACCTAGTCGTTACAATTGTCTCAAGTCATACATCTACGAAGAGAGTCCCTTTCCATACGTCCCATATCATGCTTCATTACGGTTTGTAGGTATCCCGTCAATCTCATCCCATACCAAGTTGACGGTTTATCAAGTCCAACAAAACGATGATATGCTCATACATGCACGTTTCAAAACTCGATAGTTTTAATGTAATAATATCGTGCAATGCATGATCGTCCTCACTGCCCTTCACGTATCACTCATTTTCACATCAATCCTCATCTTAACTGACTAATCTATCACTACAAGTGACCAATTCATTAGTACGGATCGATAGCCTAGGTCACTCTATAAACCTCAAGTCTGGTCGCTACCACTCAGAATCAATATCATAGAATCAAATAGGCCTTTCGTTCAAAGTCAATGTTCGCTTCCTTGTGAACCTCGTATCAACATTCAGGGCCTTTCAATAACAATCAATATCTAAAACCATCAAGATATGATACAGATTCAAGCCTAGAATCCACAATTCCATATCCACAATCCGTTAAATAGGACTAACCGTCAATAACCAATAATTCAAGTCTATCGATAAGTCATTACCATTCGACTTACTGGCCAATCCACCTGTCAATCACCATACTACATCCTTAAAGCAGAAAGATCATCAATCTTAAGCAGTGATCGATAAACTTCTCAACTAGCAAGTAGCCTAAGCTACTATCTATCCCTTGACAAATGATTCTGTCGAAGACGCAGGAACTCGGCCATCTTTTGCTCCTGTGCACAATCTGAAAAGTACTCTCCATTAAAGGCTTCAACAAATGCATCCCACACCGGAACCATACCTTCGCGAAAGATCCTTTCTCGCGTGGCTTCCCACAATGTGCTAGCATTACCTTGTAGTTGGTAAACGGCCAGCGTTACTTTATCCTCTTCGGAGCACCTCAGCTCGGCAAAAGCCTTCTCTAGCTCCTTGATCCAAGAGGTTGTAGCCTCTGGATCACCCGCTCCTGCAATCTTTGATGGCTTGAGCTTCCAAAACTGCTCTACCAACTTATGCATCGGCTGCCTGCCATTCCCGTTTTCAGTTAACGGGTCTTCATTCGGGGCGGCAGCAGCAGCAGCAGCTTGATTCCTTACTTGCTGCCCTGCAATGTCCCCAAGGGCTTTCAACGCCTGCAAAATCTCATCCACTCTGGGATCCTTCTTAGTCGCCCTTCCTCTAGACACTCTCGGATTACGGTTGCTCATCTCACAGGAACCTTATGGAATCCTACTCGACCAAAGTCGACATGCCAAGAGAACTTAGGACTACAACCTAAAAGTTAATCAATAATCACAAGCACGGGGTTTTAATCCTACTAACTATCCCAAAACCCAATACACCTTATCACTCTAGGCTATGACCAAGCGGATCAGACTAACCTTGCTCTGATACCACTCTTGGGCGGGTTTGTCACGCCCTGATCCCCGGGCATGCAACAACCGTACCAAACACCTCGGGTCATTTAAGGGTGACGTCCCAAGTATGTCGTCGACCCATTCATTTTATCTTTCAATTAAGCGCATGCGGAAACGAATCACCTCCCTAGACAAATATAAAAATAGGGATAGTTAGAAAGGATACCAGGACTGGGATGGGGGTTAACACTACTCCAAGTTACTCAAAAGAGAAGTCGACATCCACATCCTCCACTCAGCACCAGTACTAGCGGCCGTGGTTTGCTCTCCATCTCTAAGGGCCTGAAAATGGTTAACAACAACGGGTGAGATATAAAATCTCCGTGAGTCAACGCCCTAAGATCGAGTAGGGTGCTGATTCGCTCAGGGTGGCCCAAACATGTATGTTATTGTCGATTGCAAACCAATAGCATGTGACCTTCACAACGCTCTAGTTACTATGTGATCAGGCATTATCTCAACCAGTTAATCGTCAACCACATACACACTTACCCCACCTTGGCACACACATTGCGCAATATAACCATGGCATTATGCAAACAACACACAAACTAAGGTGCACAACCAGAACACCCATCACGCTCTTGCATGCAATATGCATCACACATGTTCCAGTTATTAACGGTCACTCGGCCACAGCACAACCCCCTAGTACCCCTAGGATGGTTAAGTGCTCTTCCGGCATGACCAGGCGTCGTTCCGCTCCGTCGGGCACGGCAACTGATAATCCCCCTAGTACCCACGGGCCAGATATATCAGGCATTCCTGTAAGGAGTATTGGTCCTGCACAAGCCGCAACCGGCATCCGTCCAGCCGTGTGATTCCGAACTCCCGCTGGCACGGACTGTAGGGCATCCGATAAGCCGTGTGATTCCAAACTCCTGCCGGCACGGACATATCAGGTGTCGTCTTGGTCTGGTACAAGCCGCGACTGGTATCCGTCCAGTCGTATGATTTCGAACTCCCACCGGTACGGACTGTCGGGCAACCAATAAGCCGTGTAATTCCGAACTCCCATCGGCACGGACATATCAGGCGTCATCCCCAAGTACTATCGGGTGACGGTTTCTATCATGTGACCACACGAGCACACCAAACAATCATGCCAGTTCATATCTTCGCATTTAGTCCAATGCAAGCATAGTCGTGCTCACAACTCGGCTTGAAGCCATTTTTCTATGCTCAAAAGACATAGTCGAAAAGTGACATGTGATCACACATCGGATCCATATATATATACAATCAAGGCACTCAGCAATTATCCAACCAATACCCAATAATAATTAATTAATAATAATTAATTTTTCGGACCAGGGTTAATTAACCTAACTATAATTAATTAACCCAATTATAATTAATTAAGACCATCTTAATTAATTAACCCGACCTTTAATAATTAACTCCACATCAATTAATTAGCCCAACAATAATTAATTAAGCCAACCATAATTAATTAACTTAACCTTAGTTAATTAACCCGATCATGATTAATTAAAGTAATTATAGTTTATTAACCTAACCATGGTTAACAAAAAGTGACTATGGTTAATTAACCCAACCATAGTTAACCAAAAGTAACTATGGTTAATAATAAAGTAACTATGGTCAATTAACTTAATTGAGGTCAACTAACCCAACCACGGTTAATTAACCTAACCCAACCTTAATTAATATAACTTAACCAAGGTTAATTATTAACTAAACCATAATTAACATAATCTAAACTAACCCTAAGCGCAATTAACAACCTAATTAAGGATGAGGAGGTTAACTCAAAAGAAAATCGTCCGGCGACGATGGCGGCGTCGACGGCGGTGATTGCAACACGGGTGCGCGAGCGGCGCGGCGGCGTTGACGGCGGTGGCGCGGCTCGGGTCGGTGGTGCTCGGCGAACGGCGACGACGACGCACGGTTGCACGACGGCGAGGCACTGCGGCGACGGCGTGGCGGTTTGGCTAGCGGGTTGTTGGGGGTCACGGGTCACGAGCAGCACGGGTGGAGGGTGTGCGGGTGCTCGGGTTGCGGGTGGCGCTCGGCGGACGGCGGGGCGTGGAGGCAACAAAGCTTGGGCGGTGGCGGCGCCGGCGAGGCTCGGCCACGGGCGACGCACGGGGGATGGCGCATCGGCGGCCGGTGGCGACGAATAAGGAGGAGGGAGCTTGGAGAGGGGCGGCTATGGAGGTGAGGTGGAGGAAAATGGGGGTTCGGCCAAGAGAGAGGGGAGGGGGAAGGAGAGAGAGAGAGAGAGATGATGTAAGGGGAATTAATGGGTGGGGCCCACGGTGAAATCCCCATTAATTCATTTCGTCTTGTATGAATAAAGCAAGGGCAAAAGGTAATTTGTTAGGGAGGGTAGGTTAGTCATTTTACAACCATGGTTGAAGGCAAAGTGATAATTTAACACCAAGGGTAAAATGGTAATTTCACAAAGGGGGTAAAATTGTCATTTCAAGGAAAAGGGCAAAACAGTAAATTTACCTTTAGGGGAACAATGGTAAATTCACTTCTAAGGTTCTGCCAGGACTAGGCTCGGGCACGAATGGTCTTAATGCTTCTGTTTGATGTCTCGATTAAACCGGCTCGCTTAATCCGTCTTGATTTCCCTTGTCCAAAGCCTTAGGATTTCAAATCCCCTTTTTAATTCAATAATTCAACATCCAACGATTGTCTCTCAATCCTCGAAAATCCAATATTATTAAACAGATTGGAATTCGTGGTTAAAATCCATCGAATCCAATTATCTTACAAACGTTTGAATTTTGGGATGTCATAGGGCAGTTATTGAGCATCTGCAAATTGTCAATTGTTTCTCCTTGAGTTCGATATTCAGCGGTAACAATATCCATGACAGCCTATCGTTTTTCACATCTTTTATTCCAGTACCAGGATACTTTTACCTAGATAAACCTTTGAAGCTATAACCTCAAGAGTACTTAGATTGTTCTATGGGGGTGCAATGGTTGGCTTGATTGGATTGGAATTCGTTAGCAATTTGGCCGATATGAAACATGGGGATTTAGAGTATTTCCTATAAACAATGTTTATTGATGAATAAGTAGAATAGATGCTGCTTTAGTTGCATATATCAGATTGTATCTTTTCAAGCTGATAGTACTTAATTATCTTAATGTATGTGGAATCTGGGTCACATTGAAGGACCAACTTTCCGCATCTGCCATTGATTGAGTAGGAGAAGGAGGCGGTTGTAAGAACAGCTCCGGCGAGGCTATAGAGTGGTGGGAATGGTTATGGTGGTAATTTCGACATGTTGGCAGGGGCTAATTGTTATGAATTCTGAATTGAATTTGGTCAGAAATTAAAATTCCATGTGTTATTCGTGATCAGGGGCCATAATCCGAGAAGTAAAATCGTCGGTGCCTCGAAGACCCGAGAATTTCAACTCCAAGGTTGTTAAAAATCATGTTCCTAAACAGACATTAGGGGGATCATAACTTGTCATCCGGTAGAGCAAAACTACTCTTGGAATACCAAACAAGCATGAAAGAAGTGGCAAAAACAAAGAAGAAAGAGACCGCTGCAACAGAAGCAACGTTGGAGCTTTACCTCAGGGCAAAGTTGCATGGAACTTAGGACCATCCAACCATGAATGTGTTGGGATCTGACGGAACATGTCCGGGAAAACAAAACAAAACGAAACATAAACGTAGCAACAATAAACCCGCACATGTATCTCTAGAGGCATCATTCACGCGTTTCAATCGAAAATCACATTCAACAGAAAGGGTTAACGGAATACCTCTCGTAGCGTGCCCAACGCGACTTGGTTCAGATGTTCTTTCGTTTGAGTCCCACAAGCGTCGAACCTCTAGTTCAGACACACCACCAATCGACGAACGATAGACGGAGCTTTCGAAATCACCACCTTGATTGTGCTAGCAATATCTCGTAGTGATATCAGTCAGAAAGAGGGCATAACGGTTGCAGGACGAGGGTAAGGATTCAAGAGGATGTTTTTCTCTGACGATCGTCATCGTACGAAATGAACTGACGTCAGCTATTTATAGTGGAAGATGAAGCAGACTGGTCAGCACAGGCAGGGACACGTGTCCCCTTCGCGCGTATCCGACACGTGTCCCTCACGGATGTTCCATTCTAGCCTTTTTCTTCATCCTTTTCCTCGTCCGGACCCAATTTCCCAAGCACATGGCTCAATTGGGACCTTGTTCAAATGATTGCCAACGTATTTGCAATATCGACTTCCTCGTTCAATGTCGTCATGTATTGGTTAAGGTGTGTAACATCCCTAGGTTCATCACTGAGCTGGCAGTAAGACATGCACTAATGCATTAGTAATTTCAAGAGAATTGATTGTCCCGATCAGCTTCCAAGTCTTACAAGCCATGAGTGACATCTAGCAATATGTCTCGGCTACCTAGACAGTGTGAATGCTTCAAGAACATAATGAACCTATCAACTTTGGCTACAGTGTAATTCAATCCCTTTGTCTTACCATGCTCCCGATTGAACAAAGGCCATGGAATATTTGTCAAGCCACCAATTCGATCATATGCACAAATCTAATTGACATTCATTTAGACGAGACATGAACAATTCATTCTTGGTTACAACCCCAGCCGAGAATTTCAATGCAATGTCACGATTAGATCGCATAGGACATCAACCTTGTATGTAACAAGGAGACAGATTCCATTTTGCACACACGTGTGACTTCGTATGTGAACGAACTATGACCATCAAGTACAGAGATGGATCAACGAACCGGCAATATGCGCACTTGTGAACCATAGCTATCCAACACACAAGTCAACACTGTGCCTCAGGTCTAAGGACTATTCACACAAGACCAAAGCATGAACAATTAGACATTGACCACGCTCGAAGCTTCCATGTTGCTAATCATTCAATGCGTGTCACATTCGGTGCACTTGTTCAGTACAAGCACCTGTGTTCTAACTCGGGTATCATAATACCCAATGACTTGTGACTCGTCATTCCCTTAATTATCCAATACTTAATGGAGAAGTTACGAACACACCGGTCTCAACAGGATTGTTAATATGCATTCAATGATCCATTGACCGAGAACAGTTTAAAGATTTAGTCTAACTATGAACCTGTCACACATATTCTTAAAGTCTCAAGAATTGGTTTAGTCACAATTAATCTTATGAAATCATTCATCTAAATAATGAGAGAGATGAATGAACACGTCTTTGCCATTAATAAAAAATATAATTGAAAGTATAACTAAAATCCCTAACATGTAACCATTACATGCTTGCTTTAGGGCATACAACTAACAATCTCCCACTTGCACTAAAGCCAACTAGTCTGGTACCTCAAACCCATTTTGTCAATGTATCTTTCAAATAAAGACTGAGGTAAGGCCTTAGTGAAGGGATCTACCACGCTTTCCACTAAGGCTATTTTCTGCAAGGCGATATCGCATCTCCCAATAATTTCTCTAATGAGATGGAAGCGTCTCTCAATGTGCTTGGACTTCTGGTGAGACCGTGGTTTCTTTGCTTGAGCTATTGCCCTATTGTTGTCACAAAATAATGTAATCGGCTGCTCAATGGAAGAAACCACTCCAAGTTCAAAAATGAACTTCTTCATCCAAGCGGCTTCCTTTGCAGCTTCAGAAGCTGCTACATACTCTGCCTCAGTGGTGGAATCAGCAGTTATATTCTATTTGGAACTCTTTCAACTAATTGCACCACCATTGAGTGTGAAGACAAACCCAGAAGTAGACTTGTAGTCATTAGGATCCGATTGAAAATCAGAATCAGTATAAGCTTCAACTTTGAACTCTCTTTCTCCATATATTAAGAATAAATCCTTAGTCCTTCGCAAGTACTTAAGGATATTCTTAACTGCCATCCAGTGCTCTTCCCCTGGATCAAACTGATATCTGCTAGTAATGCCTACAGCATGCGCAATATCATGTCTCGTACATAGCATTGCATACATTATACTTCCAATAGCGGATGCGTAAGGTATCGTCGCTATCCGCTCTCTTTCTTCAGGAGTGTTGGGACACATTTCCTTGGAAAGATGGATTCCATGCCTAAAAGGAAATAATCCTCTTTTGGAACATTGCATGTTAAACCGCATTAACACTTTGTCTATGTACGTAAACTGCGAGTCAATCGTCTTGATCTATCTCTATAGATCTTGATACCTAAAATATAGGTTGCCTCTCCTAAGTCCTTCATGAAGAATTTCTGTGACAAGAATAGTTTGATCGATGATATCATTGGTATATCATTCCTGATCAAAAGTATATCATCGACGTACAGAACTAGAAAAGCAATTGTGCTCCCACTGACCTTTTTGTATACATAAGGTTCATCCAGGTTCTTGATGAAGCCTAACAATTTGATTACCTCATCAAAACGGATGTTCTAACTTCTAGAGGCTTGTTTGAGTCCATAAATGGATCTCTTAAGCTTACACACCTTCCGACTTTCACCATTGGATTCAAAACCCCATGGTTGTTCCATATAAATGTCGTCCTCAAGGAAACCATTTAGAAAAGCCATTTTGACATCCATTTGGAATATCTCATAATCAAAGCGTGTAGCTACAGCCAACATAATCCGAATGGATTTTAGCATGGCTAGAGGTGAGAACGTTTCATCATAATCAATCCCTTTTTTTTGACGTTATCCTTTCACCACCAATAGTGCTTTGTAAGTTCCAACTTGACTATCAGCGTTCATCTTCCTCTCGAAGATCCATTTGCAGCCAATTGGTACAATACCATTAAGCAGGTCAACTAAAGTCGAAAATTTGCCGGAATACATTGAATCTATTTCGGATCTCATGGCTTCTAGCCATTTACTAGAATCGATGTCCGACATCGCCTCCTCATAGGTGTTAGGATCACTCGGCTGATCACCATCATTTACAATGAATAATGATTGAATATCTTCGACCAAGTGTCCATAACGAATAGGTGGATGAGATGTTCTCGTACTTCTCCTAAGAGGTTGCGTATCAGAAGCTCCCACTGAATCAGAGATCGGTGTATGAACTTGATTGTTTGGTACTTCATTATTTTCTTCTTGTAAGACTATTTTTCACTCAGTACCACCTTCCTAGATGAACTGATTCTCCAGAAATGAAACATGCCTGCTGACTGAAACTCTTTGATCAGAGTGAAAATAGAAATAATATCCAAGAGTCTGTTTTGGATATCCAACGAAGCGACCTTATTCAGACCTAGCCTCCAATTTATCCATTTTCAGCTTCTTGACGAAAGCTGGACAACCCGAAATCTTAATATGATTAAGACTTGGTTTCCTACTATGCCATATCTCATAAGGCATAGTTCAAACAGATTTGGACGGCACTCTGTTCAGTAAATATGCAGCTATCTCAAGGGCATATCCCCAAAGGGATATAAGCAAATCAGTGTAACTCATCATAGATCGCACCTATCTAATAAAGTGCGATTTCTTCTTTCAGATACACCATTATGCTCTGGAGTTGCAGGAGGTGTCCATTGTGATAAAATGCCATTATCTTTAAGATAGTCCAAGAATTCAGTACTAAGGTATTCACCTCCTCGATTAGATCGAAGAGCCTTAATACACTTTCCCATTTGTTTCTCAACTTCAGCCTTGAATTCCTTAAACCTTTCAAAGGATTCAGATTTATGCTTCATTAAGTATAAAATAACCATACCATGAGTGATCATCGGTAAAGGTAATGAATAAGAATACCACCTCTAGCAGTTTCAATAATTGATCCACATACATTTGTATGTATCAATCCCAATATGTCAACAGCTCACGCACTGTGTCCCACAAAGGGCGCTTTGGTTCCTAGAAGACATGCCTCACAAGCTGAGTATGGTTCAAAACTGGATGGATTAATATATCCATCATTACTTAACTTGTTGATACTCTCTTCTCCAATATGACCTAATCAGAGATGCCAAATATACTTTGGATTTGGAATATCTCTAGAGCGTTTAGTTATGGAATTTACATCAGGATTAATTTGCTTATTGACATTGGTAATCGCATTACCGGACATTGTAATGGTATACAGATTGTTGGTTAATAAACGAGAACCAACACATCTTCCGTTATGAAAAATAGAACATACATCATCACCAAAAGAAAATTCATAATTCTCTTTACTCAAACGAGGTATAGAGATGATGTTCCAAACATCATTCTTATAATGCAAACAGTTTTCCAAAACCAGAACATGTCCAGAGGGCAAACATAAACGAAAAGTCCCTATATCTAATGCAGTAGTACCAAATGGATGTGAAAGTGCCTTTCTCAATGGCTATATCAAAGAAAGGGTGTTTGTTGAGCAACCACCAGGTTTTGAAGATCCTTCACGATCAGACGATGTATATCAATTGAAGAAGGCTCTCTATGGTCTCAAGCAAGCCCCTAGAGCTTGGTACGAAAGATTAAGTTCTTTCCTTCTTGAACATAACTTCGAAAAAGGTAAAGTTGATACTACCTTGTTTATCAAGAAGAGAGGTAAAACATCCTGTTAGTTCAGATCTATGTTGATGACATAATCTTTAGCTCTACTAATGAAAATCTTTGCAAGGACTGCCAAAGCAATGACAAGTGAATTCGAGATGAGCATGATGGGGGAGATGAATTTCTTCCTTGGACTTCAAATAAAGCAAATAAGAGCTAGCACTTTCATTCACCAAGAAAAGTACGCAAAAGATCTGGTGAAAAGATTCGATCTGGAAAGATGCAAATTCACTGAAACACCTATGGCTGCATCTATCAAACTAGACAAGGATGAAAAAGGTATGTCCGTTGATTCCAAACTCTATAGAAGCATGATAGGATCACTGCTATACTTAACTGCTTCTCGACCGAATATTTTGTTCGCCATGTGTCTATGTGCACGATTCTAATCTAATCCAAACGAGTCACATATCACGGCTGTAAAAAGGATCATCATGTATGTTGGTTTATCACCTAATACAAGGTTATGATATCCTAAAGCTTCAAGCTTTGATCTATTGGGATACTCAGATGCTGACTACGCAGGTTGCAAAATTGATCAAAAAAGTACATTTGATACATGTCAATTGGTGGGAAACATGTTGATCTCTTGGTTTTCAAAGAAACAAAACTCAGTTGCTATCTCAACCACTAAAGCAGAGTACATTGCACTAGGGAGCTGCTGTGCACAACTTCTTTGGATGAAACAGCAACTTAGTGACTTTGAGGAACAAAATTTGAATATTCCTATCTGCTGTGACAATACAAGTGCTATAAACCTGACCAGGAATCCCATATTGCATTCAAGAGCAAAGCACATTGAAGTAAAGCATCACTTTATTAGAGATCATGTGAACAGCGGTGATGTGTGCATATCACTTTGTCGACTCAAAACATCAGCTGGCTGATATCTTCACAAAGCCTCTAGACAATCAAGCATTTGAATTTATTAAAGGAGAATTGGGAATCTCTAATCCTCTTGAGTAACAAGTTCAATTGGCAAAAGATTCGCAGTATCGCAAAAGATCAGGTAACCAGATCTCTGCATCGCTCAAAAGATTAGGTACGCCTAATCTCTTGAAAAATTTACCGTTACAGTGCATCGGGAAACGTAAAATCTGCCCGTTCTGTTGAAATATCTGCTGCGATAACCGTTGATGTGATTTTTCGGCTGTTACATTTTTTTTATTAATTGTTTTTGAATTATTACCGTTATCTCTCTTTAAAGATCATGTGTACTTGCGTGTACCTATTTATATGGAGCACGTTCACCTTTTCATCACCACTACTTTCTCAACCGTTCCTCACTCTCTTTTAAACCGCACTCTTCTCCTTCACTTCATCCCCATCCATTCCACTTTACTCTCTCTCTCTCTCTCTCTCTCTCTCTCTCTCTCTCAACCTCCATCCATGGGTCCTCAGAAGTGTACCCGAGTAAGAAAGGCAAAAGCCAAGGCGGCTGGTCCCTCGAACGTTGATCTAACGAACGTTCCCGGAGAATCTACTCCAGGTATTCAAATAGGAGGTGAGCCAGGAGGCTCTATCTCTGCTAGCACAGTATCTCAGTCAGTTCTTACCTCACCCACTGCGAGCACTCCGCAGTCCCTGGCCGTGAAAGTAAAGAAAGAGGCATCTCTAACTAGCACTCTTGAGTTCTCTCTACCCTCGGAGGGGATCGCCATCTCTCCCATGATGATAAAATCACAAGAGGAGTTTGACGCCTGGTACAGAGAGTTCATGGAAAAGTTAAAACCAAAGCAGAGAAGAACAGGTCATCCCTCCAGCATTAACTGCACCTGGTTCTAGCGCGGCTGCCTCTTCTGCAGCTGCACTAGAGACCTTGACAGAAAGATCTCCTCGAAATTCCTCCACTGAGGAGGTGGCAGATCTTCCAAAGGAGATCGAAGAAACCAGTCCACCAAAAGAAACATCTGGAGGTGCTTCTTCACCTCCTCCCGTACCAGAAGTCAGTTTGTCTGCTCCAGATCTTCGTGAGTCTCAGGACCTGCTTGAGGAAAATGTTGAGGTTAGTGAAGATCTCCCTGAGGCTGATGAGGGAACGAGTGACAAAAGACGTGGGGATGACGATGATGGAGTCTTTCAAAATTTTGAGCTCACAAAAAGTTTTGAACTTGACCCTTCTTTTGCTAACCCACTATTTTTGAGCAAAAAACACGAAAAGGCTTGGTCTCTTATTTCCAAAAGAACTCTGGTTTTTCCTTGTGTGGTAGATTTTGATTATCTTGATTCTCACGAAATCTTTCTCTCTAAGGTACTTGAAAAACACAAACTTCTAGAAATGTGCACAATGGAGGATCCATCTTCTCCAAATGTGATTACAATGTTTTACTCAAACTTGCATTTTCCTGACCCTCACTCTTTCGTTTTCACGTTTGAAAGAAAAAGCCATACTGTAACTACTGAGGATTGGTTGAGATTCTCCAGACCGACTTTCGTCCTCATCATAAGTTGGAAATCTCTTCCGATGATTCGTATAGTTTCATTTTGGAAATGCCAAATTTCACTCGTGATTTTCGGAAGATTGTGCCTGTAAATGTTTTGCCCCTCAAAGGCAATTTTCTCCAAAATATTCTGACTCTCATCCTCCGTCCTAAGTCCTCATCCTCAAATGATATGTCAAGATTCGAAGCTAAGGTGCTATGGGCTCTGCTCACTAGATTTCCCATTTCTATCCCACACCTCATTATCTTGCATATGTTCCGAATTGTAAAGAGGAAAGCAGGAGGACTGCCTTATGGAGCACTTATCGGTTAGATCTTAAAAAGAAAGGCATCGACGTCTCTTAAGTCTCCAAGGAGCACTTCCCTTAGATCGTCATTGGGAAAAATATTCTCGAGAAGATGATGTTAAGGATCTCTCTGGAAGGTTGGTTGAATGCGAAAGATGAGATTGTCACCATAGGGCATGGAAATGACTAGCGAGCGAAATAGTTGCTCCAGGAGAGGTTTGTTGAACAGCCTGTCTCCAGGACCAGGCAGAAGACCAAGGCTAGTACAGCCAGAAAGGCCTCACGTCCCCCCAGACTTGAACGAATTCAATCTTTAGTGGGACCCCTCTACCTCTCCGCCATCGGACGTCCTGCTCGCTGTTTAGTCAGATGTACGGGATTTGAAAGTGTCTCTAGCCCAAATATCAAAGTATCTGGTCAAGCTCGAAAGGACCATCATCGGCTTGGACTGCTACAACCCCATCCACTCCATTCCTAAGCCTTCCCCTTCCTCTTCTTCCTCAAGGAAACGCAAGTGCACCGGCACAAAATGAAATTTTTTATGTTTGTGCATGACTGCCGTCTATATTTTCATGCTCCTACTGTTTTGGTGTACCCCCATTGCAAGGCCCGAATGAATGAAGCTGATGATTATTCCAATTTCTCTTGTCCATGTTTTATTCAATCTTATTGCAATATCTTTTTTATTGTTGACAAAAGGGGGAGAATGTGTTTACAGGATCATACAAAATGTTTACAGGTGCAAATGCTAAGGGAAGCATAAAAATAGGGGGAGTTTAGGAAAAAGGGGGAACCTGAGGGCAAGTCAAGAGAATGAAAGATTCTCTCTGCGGATGTTTATCTCAGCACGCTTCTCAAAAACATCTTGAACCGTGACTAAAGATTTTGTTCAAAACTCTTTAAATATCAAAAGATCTTGTTTAGTCAGTTCTTCTCCAGATTCATTTATTAAATCTTTTCGGAGAAACCTCATATCTGCAATTATGCCTTATCTTGAAATATCAGCTATGCAGATCTTTACATTATTGCACTCTATAAACTCTGTCTCACTTCACATCTGTGGGATAGTTTTGTCATCATCAAAAAGGGAGAGATTGTTGGAGAAACATCTCATAAAATATTTTGATGATTTCCAAACTATCCTTTGGTATTTGATTTACCTTTGGTGTGCAGATGTTCATCTTCTATGGCTAAGGATCACATTATGACTATTGAGTAAAAATCGCGTGAAGTCTGTAGCCACTTCGTGAAAACATCTACTGAGGACCACAAAAGATCTGGTCATCGAATACTTGATATCGGAGCTTGAAAGATCTAGTCAGACGAGGTGTATAAAAACCATATGAGCTAACGTTTCAGAAAGATTGGCTAAAGTGACCTGGGATTAATGGAAAAAGCCAACGGGAGGTTTTTAATCTCCTCGAGAATAGTCCACTGCTCTATCAGAGTACAGTAGAAAATTGTCTACTCGGTATAGTAGCTCAGCGCCTATTTTAGGCGAGTCAAATCTGACTTTGGGAAAACCGCTCCAGCATGAGGACAATCTGTCTCATCGAGCTCCAACGGCTCTTTTACCGCTCCAAAGGTGTTCAAATGGCTAGATTGCTGAGGCTTATAAAAGGAGGAGGTCGTGAAGGCCAAGGAGTAACTAACCAAGGGGATTTCAGACTGATTGAATATCAAGAGTTACTCTAAAATTGGTTCTAGTTTAAAAGCTTAACTATGAAAGATCTTGTGATCATCTGTTGCTATGTAATCGTACAAAATCAAGTGTACATCCCTGAGTAGTGAGACTGTATCAAGATAGTGTGATCTATCATGAAAAAGATCAGCTAACGTACTATTTGTAACTTATGAGGCAGTTTACCAGTTCATTCGAGCCCGTGTTGTGGCTGTTAGTTTTGTGGAGCGGACGTAGGCTTGGTGTATAAGCTGAACCACTATATATCTGCTGTGCTGATCTTTTCTAAGTCATTACTCTATTTGCACACTTGCATATACTGTTCCGTGAAACATTTGCTCACCCAATCTTTTTCTTATCACCTACTATTTTTCGCATAATCTGAAAAAGTTTAGAAACAACCTAGTCACCCTCCCCCCCCTCTAGGTTGCATTGTTAGCCCCAACAACGAGAAGCCTTTCTTACTGTGCTAGCTTTGGCCTTCTACCTGGTCCTTAAAATAGGCTATTCAGCAAACCGTTCCTTCAGCAGCTCCTTAGCTCGTTCATCATCTCCGTGTCCTATCACAACCACCTCATCTCTTGCATTTAGCCATCCTTTAGGTGAGATTCTCAGCATCATCTTCTCCAGTGTCTTCTTTCCTATCACGGTCTGAGAGAAGTGATCTTTGGCCATATGTGAGAACTCGATACCTTTCCTTTTGAAGACCCGGCTGATGAGTGATCCATAAGACAGACCTCCTGGTTTCCTTTTCACAGTCCGATACATATGTAGGATGATCAGGTGCAGAATGGGGAGTGGAAAACCAGTGAGCAGAGCCCATAGCACCTTAGCTTCAAATTTGGACAAATCATTCAAGGACTAGGATTTGGGGCGCAGGATCACGGTCACGATCTTTTGAAGGAAATTCACTTTCAAGGGAAAAAAATTCATAGGGAGAATCTTTCGAATGTCACAGGTAAAGTTTGGAGTTTCAAGAATAAAACTGTAAGCTTCATCAAAAGAGATGTCCAGCTTTTGATAGGGTCGAAAATCGATTTGGAGATACTCTGCCAACTCCTCAATAGTTACCATATAATTTTGCTTGTCAAAAGTGAAAACAAAGTACTGTGGATCAGGAAAGTGAAGGTTTGAATAAAACATGGTTATCAAAGTCGGGTAAGATTGATCCTCAAGTGTGCACAGTTTCAAAATCTTGTGTTTTTCCAGAATTTCAGACAGAAAGATTCCGTGGGAATCGAGACATTCAAAGTCTACCACACGAGGAAAAATTAGTGTGTGTTTTGAAATAGAGGACCGAACCTTTTCGTGCTCTTTGCTTAAAAACTGTGAGTCTTTGAAAGAAGGATCAAGTTCAAAACCTTGTGGGCTCAAAGTTTTGAAAGACCCCATTGTTGTCGTCCTCTCAGCGCTTGTCACTCGCACCCTCGTCAGCTTTGACAGGTTCTTCGCTCACTTCTGTAATCCCTTCAGGTGGGTCCTAGGACTCTTGGACCTCTGGAGCAGAACCGCTGAATTCTAGAGTAGGAGGAGGCGAAGAAGCACCACCAGATGTTTCTTTGGGTGGACTGGTCTCTTCGATCTCCTTTGGGAGATCAGCCACCTCCTTAGTAGAGGACTTGCGAGGTGACCTTTCCATCTGGGTCTCAGGTGCAGCGACAAAGGAAGCAGCTGTCATGCCCTGAACCCTGCGCGCGAACATCCCTTCCAAACGTCAGGTCAAAGGATAACATCCCAGGCATGTCATCGACCCAATTCTTTTTATCTTCAATTAAGCACATGCGGAAGCAACAAAGAACTCCAAACAAATAGTAAGGCAGGGATAGACAGCAGGAAATAAAGTAAATCACACAGCACAATCATTTTATTTATATTCAGTTAGCTTGGGGGAAATAACCGATCTACAAGCCCATCTCTAGGGCCATTTCCTAAGACCCTAAAAAAGATACCGGGTCAAGTCTAAAGGCTAACTACTACCACCAAAAGCTGCCACCAAAAGAAACCTCCATAGCTGCGCAAGCACATTGGCCAACACCACCATGCTAAGGACCTATAAAGCGATCAGCTATAACAAATGAGATATAAATCTCAATGAGTTAACGCCTAAGTTCAATTAGGACGTGGATTCACTCAGGCGGCCCAAACATGCAATAACAAACGATGGCAAATTAATAGCGTGCGATGCACGCCACGCTCTAGCTACCAAACAGAGGCAAGAGCCAACGACCAATAAACAATCACACACATCTCACCTTGCCTTGAGCCACACAACAGATATCTAATGGCATTCAAACACAACAGGTCAAGGTACACAACTAGAGCACACGTCAACCACTCAGGCATCCAAGCACTCAAGCACTATGCAATAGATGTGTTCCAGTTATTAATGGCCACTCGGCCACTGATAGTCCCCCTGGTACCCCCGGGACAGACATATGAAACACAACACAACCCCCTAGTACCCCCGAGATGGTTTAGTGCTCTTCCGGCTGATCGGACTTCGTCCCATTCCTTCGGCGAGGGCGACCGATAATCCCCTTGGTACCCCCGGGCCAGATATATCAGGCATTCCTGTAAGGAGCGTCGGTCCATCACAAGCTACGACCGGCATCCGCCCAGTCCCTCTGGTACCCCCGAGTCGGACTGTCAGGCGACCGATAAGCCGTATAATTCCCTGGTAACCCCGGGAACGAACATATCAGGCATCGTCCCCTAGTACCCCCGGAGATGGTTTTCACCATGTGACCACGCAAGCACGCCAGTTCACACTTTCACATTTAGTCTGATGCAATCACAATCATGGCCGTGCTCAAAACCCGGCTTGAAGCCATTTTTCATGCTCAAATACACAATTGCTCACACTGATATTTAATTCCAATTACACAGAATAATCTGCCCTAGGCGATCAACCAACAGATTTAAGCAATCAACAATTAATCAATCAGCAAACAAAGGCAGATAAATACTAACAGGCAATTAATTCTAGCCTAAATATTTATCGCCACATTAGTCAACCAAATAATTAACCATGGTAACTATTCCATCTAACCATGGTAATCCAACTAACCACAGTTAATTAATTACTCTACCACGGTAACTATTTACTAACCATAGTAAATAATTAATCTAACCACAGTAACTATTCTAACCATCGTAACTATCTAATTTTACTGCGGTAATTAATTAATTAACTACGATAACTAATTAAACTAATCCTAAGTGCAATTAACGGACTAATCATGGATTAGGGGTTAACTCACTCGACAACTGGCGGCGACGATCGGCGGCGAGCGGCGGCAGTCTGGCGGGGGTTGGTCCAACGGACTCGCCTCGACGACGCGAACGCGGCTACGGTGACGGTTTGTGATGATGACACACGGATGATGGCGAATGGGCAAGGGCAAGGGCAGCGGCTGCGGCAACGAAGGCGGCGCTTGAAACGAAGCGGAACGCGCCGATTCTCCACGACTAGCCTCTGTTCTGACCAAACCCACAAAAATCTAGCTAATTTCTGGACAAACAGCCCTAATATCCTCGTATTCCTTGATCTTATGGTGGCGTAGACGAAAACGGAGCTCGATTCGCCCTCCGGACAAGCTGAAACGAGCGATTCCAAGTCGGGCGCGCGCTGAAAAACGAAAAAACGGGGTTCTCGAGTTAGGGCTCGTGGACGGCGATTCGGGCTGCGGTTGGCTCGACTCGCGGTGGGGAATGGTGGTTTGGTGAGGTGGTGATCAATGAGCGGCGGCGACAACCCACGGCGACGCGACGACTTAACGACGGACTTCGGCGGAGCTTGGGCGATGGCTATGGAGTTTTGGTGATGGAGATGAAGATGGTGATGCAAAAGAGAGGGAGTGATACGTGAGAGGGAGTGGGGGCTGCCGTGAGGTGAGGAGAGAGAGAGAGAGAGAAGAGAGAAAGTGTTCTTGAGGGCAATTTGGTAATTTTCCAAAAGTCAAAGGATGAATAGTAATTTCAAGATATTTACTATGCATTTATGAGGTGGGGCCCATGGTCAAATCAGTATTAATTGCTTCTGGTTTATATGAATAATATCTTAGGGCAGAACGGTAATCTGGTATTTCAGGACTGGTTTTGGATATTTGGTTCAGGGTTAAGCTCGGGCGCGAAGGAAAATGACACTAATATCTAAGGCGCAATTAAACTAAACGAATTATAAATATCTACGCTTTAGTCGTTGATCAAAGTCTTCCAGATAGAACGATTCCGCATCCGATAAATGTCACTCAATTTCCAAAGGTCCAATATCATTCATTTAATAAGCCTTGAAATTTCACGACATTACAAATCTTCCCCCCTTAGGGAAATTTCATCCTCGAAATTAAACATCATATAACTTCAAACAGGAAAGGGTACAAATTCTTCATTGCCTCTTCGCTTTCCCATGTTGCACCTTATGTTCCATGGTGTTGCCAAACCACTTTAACCAAAGGGATCGTCTTATTTCGTAGCACTTGCTCTTTCCTGTCCTCGATCCTCACTGGACGTTTCACGTACGACACACATTCGTCCACTTCGATCTCCTCAAAACTCAGCACATGAGCTGGGTCAGGCTCATATTTCCTTAACATCGATACATGGAATACGTCGTGCACTTGAGCAAGTCTCGGTGGCGACGCAAGACGATAAGCCAGATTCCCAATCCGCTCTAGGATTTCGAACGGTCCAACGTACCTCGGGCTCAACTTTCCTTTCTTACCAAAATGAGATGTCCCTCTCATAGGCGACACCTTTAGGAAAACATGATCACTAACTTGAAACTCTAAGGGTCTATGCCGCTTGTCGGCGTAACTCTTCTGACGGCTCTGAGCTGTCCTAAGCCTTTCTCTAACGACCTTAACAGCATCCAATGACTGTTGTACTAACTCAGGACCAGTAATCTTTCTTTCACCAACTTTGTCCCAATAAATAGGCATTCTGGAAGCTCTTCCATGCAACGCTTCGAAGGGTGCCATCTTGATGCTCTGCTGAAAGCTGTTATTATAAGCGAACTCGACCAGATGAAGCTGATCTTCCCAATTGCCCTTGAAGTTCAACACACAGGCTCGCAACATATCTTCGAGCGTCTGTATCGTTATCTCGGATGGTTCATCCGTCTGCGAACGATAAGCTGTGCTATACTGCAGCTTCGTTCCCATGGCACCTTGAAGACTTTTCCAAAATGTAGCGATGAACTTGGGATCTCAATCCGAAGTAATCGTCGCCGGCACTCCATGAAGACGTACGATCAGACGTACATATAAATGTGGTAACCTTTCCAATGCGAAGTCCTTTTGTATGGCGATGAAATGTGCAGACTTGGCTAGCCTATCAACTACGACCCAAATAGAGTCATTACCTCACTGACTCCTTGGTAGACTCATCACAAAATCCATTGTGATATGTTCCCATTTCTATTCTGGGATCTCGAGTGGCTACACAGCGCAAACACTCAACTTTCACCAACATCCACAAGGTATTCAGGCATTTATCATATCCATGGCATCTCATCTGCTCGTCACTATTCATCATCCAAGATGTAATGCTATGCCATGCACTTTAAATAAAATGATGTAGCTTTAAAGATTAGTCAGACTCAGCACAACGCCTAGACCCACTTTTCAATGCGTAACTTGGTTCACTCCTGTCCCCATCGCCATCTTAGAAGCCTGCCAGGAGCCGCTCCTTGTCAGAGTCTCTCTGCTCCAGCGATCACTCCCTGCCCTCATCAGACCGGGTCGTTACAGGTCCACCAGCTTTCGCCTGGTTCGTCCCCAAGTCAGGTACCTACTAAGAAGATCCCGTTCAACATGTCCCATACCATGTTTCACTACTGTTTGTAGGCATCTCGTATAGCTTGTCCCATACCAAGCGACGGTTTATCAAGTCCAACCAATCAGATGATATGCTCATGCATGCACGTCTCAAAACTCGGTAGTTTTAATATAAGAATCTCGTGTAATGCATGATCATCCTCACTGCTACTCACGTATCACTCATTTTCACATCAATCCCCATCTTAGCAAACTAATCTATCGCCACAAGTAACCAATTCCTCGGTAAGGATCGTCCGTCTAGGTCACTCTATAAACCTCATGTCCGATCGTTGTCCAGACAAAACTCATATGCATTCAATCATACTGGCCTTTAGTCCAAACATTCGTCGTTCTCTTTCTTGAGAACCCCATTCATATCACCACTCAGGACCATTAATTAAAGTCGATAACTAAAACCATTAGAACACAACACAAGTTCAAACTTATACTCAAGTACATAACCATAATTCAAACCTATCCTTTTCCCGCAATTGCTTAAAACCAAAATACAACCGGCACATCCTACCATAGACACTACGTTATCCTTTAGCGGGGTTGATTCAGGTTGCCCTATGGAGCGTTCCCTCGCAGTTGTCCTCCTTGTGGTATTGGCATCTGCCTTACTGACTGTCTCTGCAGGTAATCCCTGTCCTGATGGCCGTACTGACCACATCCAAAACAGGCTCCCATCCTAAAAGGGCACATGGCTGTTCCATGCCTCTGCTTATAGAATCGGCACTCATTATTGGGGCGGTACTCCGGCTTCCCTACAGCATTCCTTCGATTGGGCGGAATGGGATGCTTTTCTCCTATCATCGCCCTTTTTCCAAACCGACGATTATCCCTTATAGCAGGAGCAAACTGCGATCCAGATGCGGCTACCCTTTCTGCTGAGTCTCGTTTTACCATTTGGGCCCTTTCATACAACTCATTGTAGTGCTTCAGATTCAACGGCACCAACACACTCTTAATCTCTAGCTTCAACCCATCTTGAAACCTTCTTGCCCTATCCACAGGGTCTTCAATCATCCTAGGCGCATACTTGGATAACTCGGCAAACTTTACCTCATACTAATCCACTAATAACTGATACTGGCGGAGGCAAAGGAACTCAGCCATCTTTTGCTCTCACGCGCAGTCCGAGAAATACTTCCCATTGAAGGCTTCCACGAAGACATCCCACACTGGAACCATACCCTCGGGAAAAGCTCTTCCCTGCGTGGCCTTCCACCACGAGCTAGCGTTATCTTGCAGTTGGTATATAGCCAGCGTTACCTTCTTTTCCTTGGAGCACCTTAGCAAGACGAACACCTTCTCCAGCTCCTCAATCCACGAGGTGGCGGCCTCCGGGTCACCTGCTCCAGAAAACCTCGGCAGCTTGAGCTTCAAGAACTGCTCCACCAGCCTATGCGTTTGCGGCCTACGGATCCCATCCTCAGCTAACGGATCCTCTTGTGGGGCGGCAGCTGTAGCTTGATTCCTCATTTGTTGCCCCATCAGGCCTCCCATGGCCTCCAAAGCTTGCAAAATCCCATCCACTCTAGGATCTGCATGAACTACCCCTTCTCTGGGTATTTCCGGGTTATCCACCCTACCCACTCTAGGTCTCGTTCGGGCGGTCCTTCCTCTACGCACTCTAGGAACGCGATTCTCTTCCACCTCGAAAACAACTGGAGCTACCTTTCCCTTGGGTACTCTCGGAACACAATCCCTTTCAACTTTGGGATCCACCTGAGTTTCCATTCCTCTGGGCGCTTTTTGATTACGGTTGCTCATTCTGCATGACCTTAAGGACTCCTACTCGCCCAAAAGCAACGCGTAATGAGGACTCAGGACAACAACTAAACAACAATCAAACAGCAAACAAAAGCACATGGTTTAAATCCTACTAACTATCCCAAAAGCACATGGTTTCCATCAACCACGCTCTGATACCAAAATGGGGATGTCACGCCCCGAACCCCGGGCGCGTGAACATCCATTCTAAACGTCAGGTCAAAGGATAACATCCCAACCATGTCATCGACCTTTTTCTTTTTATCTTCAATTAAGCACATGCGGAAGCAACAAAGAACCCCAAACAAATAGCAAGGCAGGGATAGACAGCGGGAAATAAAGTAAACCACACAGCACAACCATTTTATTTATATTCAGTTAGCCCGGGGGAAACAACCAATCTACAAGCCCATCTCTAGGGCCATTTTCTAAGACCCTAAAAAAGATACCGGGTCGAGTCTAGAGGCTAACTACTACCACCAAAAGCTGCCACCAAAAGAAACCTCTACAGTTGTGCATGCACATTAGCCAACACTACCATGCTAAGGACCTATAAAGCGATCAGCTACAATAAGTGAGATATAAATCTCAATGAGTCAACGCATAAATCCGATTAGGACTTTGATTCACTCAGGCGGCCCAAACATGCAATAACAAACGATGGCAGATCAATAGCGTACGATGCACGCCACGCTCTAGCTACCAAACAGAGGCAAGAGCCAACGACCAATAAACAATCACACACATCTCACCTTGCCTTGAGCCACACAACAAATATCTCATGGCATTCAACAATAGGTCAAGGTAGACAACTAGAGCACACGTCAACCACTCAGGCATCTAGGCACTCAGGCACTATGCAACAGACGTGTTCCAGTTATTAATGGCCACTCGGCCACTAATAGTCCCCCTGGTACCCCCGGGACAGAGATATCAGACACAGCACAACCCCCTGGTACCCCCGGAACGGTTTAGTGCTTTTTCGGAATGACCGGACTTCGTCCCATTCCTTCGGCGACGGCGATCGATAATCCCCCTGGTACCCTTGGGCCAGATATATCAGGCATTCCTGTAAGGAGCGTCGGTCCATCACAAGCTGCGACCGGCATCCGCCCAGTCTCCCTGGTATCCCTAGGCCGGACTGTCAGGTGACCGATAAGCCGTATAATTCCCTGGTACCCCCGGGAACGGACATATCAGGCATCGTCCCCTGGTACCCCTGGAGACAGTTTCCACCATGTGACTACGCAAGCACGCCAGTTCACACTTTCACATTTAGTTTGATGCAATCACAATCATGGCCGTGCTCAAAACCCGGCTTGAAGCCATTTTTCATGCTCAAATACATAATTGCTCACACAGATATTTAATTCCAATTACACAAAATAATCTGCCCTAGGCGATCAACCAACAGATTTGAGCAATCAACAATTAATCAATCAGCAAACAAAGGCAGATAAATACTAACAGGCAATTAATTCCAGCCTGACTATTTATCGCCATATTAGTCAACCAAATAATTAACAATGGTAACTATTCCACCTAACCATGGTAATCCAACTAACCACAGTTAATTAATTACTCTACCACGGTAACTATCTACTAACCATAGTAAATAATTAATCTAACCACAGTAACTATCTAATTTTACTGCGGTAATTAATTAATTAACTACGATGACTAATTAAACTAATCCTAAGTGCAATTAAGGACCTAATCAGGGATTAGGGGTTAACTCACTCGACAACTGGCGGCGACGATCAGCGGCGAGCGGCAGCGACGATCGGCGGCAAGCGACGGCAGTCCGGCGGCGGCGGCAATCGGCGGGGGTCGGTCCAACGGACTCGGCTCGACGACGCGAACACGGCTACGGTGACGGTTTGTGACGATGACACATGGACGATGGTGAACGGGCAAGGCAACGGCTGTGGCGACGAAGGCGGAGCTTGAAACAAAGCGGAACGCGCCGGTTCTCCCCGACCAGCCTCTGTTCTGACCAAACCCACGAAAATCTAGCAACTTCCTAGACCAGCAGCCATCAGATCCTCGTATTCCTTGATCTTACGGTCGTGTAGGCGAAAACGGAGCTCGATTCGCCCTCCGGACGAGCTCAAACAAGCATTCCAAGTCGGTCGCGTGCTGAAAAACGGAAAAACGGGATTCTCAAGTTGGGGCTCGTGGACGGCGATTCGGGCAGCAGTTGGCTCGGCTCGCGGTGGGGAATGGTAGTTTGGTGAGGTGGTGATCAACGAGCGGCGGCGACAACCCACGGCGGCGCGGCGACGAACGACAGACGTCGGCTGAGCTTGGCCGATGGCTATGGAGTTTTGGTGATGGAGATGAAGATGGGATGAAGATGGTGATGCAAAAGAGAGGGAGTGATACGTGAGAGGGAGGGGGGTCTGCCGTGAGGTGAGGAGAGAGAGAGAGAGAGAGGAGAGAGAAAGTGTTCTCGAGGACAATTTGGTAATTTGCCAAAAGTCAAAGGATGAATAGTAATTTCAAGATATTTACTATGCATTTATGAGGTGGGGCCCACGGTCAAATCAGTATTAATTGCTTCTGGCTTATATGAATAATATCTGATGGCAGAACGGTAATATGGTATTTCAGGACTGGTTTTGGATATTTGGTTCAGGGTTAAGCTCGGGCGCGAGGGAAAGCAACACTAATATCTACAGCGCAATTAAACTAAACGAACTATAAATATCTATGCTTCAGTCGTTGATCAAAATCTTCCATATCGAACGATTCCGCGTCTGATAAATGTCACTCAATTTCCAAAGGTCCAATATCATTCATTTAATAAGCCTTGAAATTTCAGGACGTCACAGCAGCCGCGCTAGAACTAGGAGCAGATAGTGCTAGAGGGATGACTTGTTCTTCTTTCTCTGTGACTTGCTTTGGTTTCAAATTTTCCATGAAATCTCTATACCAGGCGTCGAACTTCTCCTATGATTTGATCATCATGGGAGGGATGGTGATCCCTTCCGAGGGAAAAGAGAACTCAGGGGTGCGAGTTTGAGACACCTCTTTCTTTACTTTCACGGCCAAGGATTGTGGAGTGCTCACAGTAGGTGAGGCAAGAACTTACTGAGATGTTGTACTTGCCGAGATCGAGCCGCCTGGCTCACCGACTGTTTGACCACTTGGAGCAGATACTTCTAGGACGTCAATGTTTAAGGGACCAGCAGCCTTTGGTTTCATCTTGCTAATTCGTGCAGACTTACGAAGACCCATGGTTGAGGATGAGAGAAAGCAAGGATGAAGTGTAGAGGACGAGAGTGAATTGAGAGAGGAATAAGCAGATTTAAAGAGGACAGTGAGCGGAGCGGTTGAGAAACGAGTGGTGAGTGAGAATAGAATGTGCTCCATATAAACAGGCACACAAGCACACACGATCTTTCAAAGCAAGTAACGGTTTTAATTTGAAAAAAAAATAATAAAAATAAATAGAATTAATGTAACAGTCACAAGATCACATCAGTAGTTATCGCAGCAAATATTTCGTCAGAACGAGCAGATATTTCGTTTCCCGATGCACTGTAACGGTAACATTTTCAAGAGATTAGGTGTACTTGATCTTTTGAACGTTACAGAGATCTGGTTACCTGATCTTTTGCGATGTTTGTGGGTCTTTTTCCATTTGGACTTGTCACTCGGGAGGACTAGAGATTCCCAATTCTCCCTTGATAAATTCGAATGCTTGCTTGTCCAGAGGCTTTGTGAAGATATCAGCCAATTGATGTTTTGAGTCGACAAAGTGTATGCACACATCACCATTGTTCACATGATCTCTGATAAAGTGATGCTTCACTTCAATGTTCTTTGCTCTTGAATGCAATATGGGATTCCTGGTCAGGTTTATAGCACTTGTATTGTCACAGCAGATAGGAATGTTCGAGTTCTATTCCTCAAAATTGCTTAGTTACTGTTTCATCCAAAGAAGTTGAGTACATCAACTCCCTAGCGCAATGTACTCAGCTTCAGTGGTTGAGAGAGCAACTGAGTTTTGTTTCTTTGAAAACCAAGAGATCAACATATTTTCCATCAATTGACATGTACCAGATGTACTCTTTCGATCGATTTTGCAACCTGCATAGTCAGCATCTGAATATCCCAATAAATCAAAGTTTGAAGCCTTAGGATACCATAACCCTATCTTGGGTAATGAACCAATGTACCTTATGATCCTTTTTACAACCATGATATGTGACTCCTTTGGATTAGATTGAAATCGTGCACATAGACACATGGCGAATAGGATATCTGGTCGAGAAGCAGTTACGTATAGCAGTGATCCTATCATACTTCTATAGAGTTTGGAATCAACGGACATACCTTTTTCGTCCTTGTCCAGTTTGATAGATGTGGCCATAGGTGTTTCAGTGAATTTGCATCCTTCCCGACCGAATCTTTTTACCAAATCTTTAGCATACTTTTCTTGGTGAATGAAGGTACCAGCTCTTGTTTGCTTTATTTGAAGTCTAAGGAAGAAATTCATCTCCCCCATCATGCTCATCTCGAATTTGCTTGTCATTGCTTTGGCGAAATCCTTGCAAAGATGTTCATTAGTGGAGCCAAAGATTATGTCGTCAACATAATTCTAAACTAACAGGATGTTTTTACCTTTCTTCTTGATAAACAAGGTATTATCAACTTTACCCTTTTCGAAGTCATGTTCAAGAAGGAAAGAGCTTAGTCTTTCATACCAAGCTCTAGGGGCTTGCTTGAGACCATAGAGAGCCTTTTTCAATTGATAGACATCATCTGATCATGAAGTATCTTCAAAGCCTGGTGGTTGCTCAATAAACACCCTTTCTTTGATATAGCCATTGAGAAAGGCACTTTTCACATCCATTTGGTATAAGGTAAAATCATAATGACAACCATAAGCAAGTAGGAGTCGAATAACTTCAGTCTAGCAACAGAAGCATATGTTTCATCATAATCTATGCCTTCTTATTGTGAGTAACCTTTAGCTACTAACCTGGCTTTGTTTCTTACCATATTGCCTTGGCCATCTATTTTGTTGCGAAACACCCATTTCGTGCCAATGATCTGTTGATCTTCAGGTCGTGGAACTAATTCCATACATCATTGATTTTGAATTGACGAAGCTCATCTTGAATTGCTTCAATCCAACTTTCATCAACAATTGCTTCATCAACTACTTTAGGCTCAATTTGAGAGATCAAAGCTAAAGAGTTCATCATATCTTTGATTGAAGATCTTGTCTTGATTCCTTCGTCAATTTTCCCAATGACCTGATCTTTGGGATGATCAGTCTTGAACTTCCAATCCTTAGGATGTGGACTTGAGTTTGATGGATTGGCAGCTTGTTATTGCAGTGGCTATTGAACATTTGCTGGAGCGGATGTTTGGAAATCCACCTCCTGTACATTTCTTTGAACACCCTTGAGCTCATATTTGAATTTGACATTGATGGTTTCTTCAATAACCTGCGAATCTTTATTGAACACACAATAAGCTTTGCTACTTGTAGAGTAGACAAGAAAAATACTTTCACTTGATTTGGCATCAAACTTTCCAATGTCGTCATTCACGTTCTTGAGAATGTAGCATTTGCAACCGAATACGTAGATGTATGATAGGATAGGCTTCCTTTCTTTAAAGATCTCGTAAGGAGTCTTTTCCATCATTGGTCGGAGAAGAGCTCTATTCATAATGTAGGATACAGTAGGAACAGCTTCAGCCTAAAAGTCATGGTCCTGGCCATCTCTTGGAGAGATTGATTTCTTCTTTCAGCGACTCCATTCTGTTGAGGAGTGTAAGGAGTGGAGAAGTTGTGCTCAATTCCATTTTCGTCACAAAGATCTGCAAAGCTTTGGTTTTGAAATTCTCCACCGTGATCGGTTCTGATAGTTGTGATCCTGTATCCTTTTTCATTCTGCACTTTTCTAGCAAGTTTCTCAAAGGAATGAAATATCTCATGCTTATGGGTTAGACAGATTACCCAAGAGAAACGTGAGTAATCATCAACAACTACTAGGCAATATTTTCTTCCTTCCAGACTTGCAGTTCTAGTGGGACCAAACAAATCCATATGCAGCAATTACAAAGGTCTATTCAGAGCAATATTATTGATAGACTTGAAAGATGATCTTACCTATTTTCCCAAGGAGCATGCATTGCAAGAGTCACATTTACTATAGTTGATCTTTGGTAGACCACGTACCAAATATTTTGATGCGATCTTGGATATGTACTTTACGTTGATATGGCCCAACTTCTTATGCCATAGATCACATTCTTCTTTGATAGACATCAGGTACTACATTTCATCAAGTTCAACATTCAACAAATAAATATTACCATGTCGTTTACCTGTGAAAGATTGGGTAAGTTCTTGGCTAGTGCCAATGCACTTGTTTTCTTCGAAGTTGATCTTATAGCCTTTGTTGTATAGTTGACTTATGTTGAGAAGATTGTATCCAAGTCCTTGGACTAATGAAACATCTTCAATGACCAGATTTCCCAACTTGATGTTTCCTATACCAATAATATTTCCTTTTCCTTTTCCTCCGAAGGTGACATTTCATCTGTCTGTCTGAGATTTATGAACATGTTCCTTCCACTTGTCATGTGTCTTGAACACCTGCTGTCCAAGTACCACTTGTTCTTCTTAAGTATCACCTGCAATCTAGAAGATTTTCACGTTTTCTTTGGTACCCACACAAACTTAGGTCCTTTGGTATTAGTCTTAGGTCTCGTATCATACCTCCAGTAGATCTTTTTGGGCTTTATTTGCTCAACTGGACATGTTTGTTTGTTATGAGCAGGTTCATTACAAACTGGCTAATTGAATTGCTTGCCAGTAGATCTGAATTGTTGGGTAAAGTGAACTTTATAAGATTGGAAAGAAGGTATTTGTTTCAATCTCGTTTTGATGTTTGGAAAAGGATTCTTCTCTTCATGTTTCCTTTCACGTCCAAGTTCAGACTTGTCGTAATGAGGAACTTGAATAGATAGAATGTGCTGTAGAGTTTTTGAACTAAAGAAGAAATTTGTGCTGATTTTTGGAATATCTTCCTTCAGAGATTTTCTTTTCTCCTGAGAAAGATCACGTTCACTCTGGGTAGTGACCAAATCTTTCTGCAGTTTCTTAAGCTCATCTTTTTTAGAAAGGTTTTGTTCGTTGAGTCTTGTGACTTCCTTTTTCAATTCAGAGATTCTTTTTTAAGCCTTTTGTGTTCTGCAAACATTTCCTTTAAAAACTCTTGCATTTCTTCATATGAAAGTTCAGAATCATTTACCTCATCTTCTTCTTCTTGTTCGGATTCTGCCATGAGACAAAGATTTGCTTCGTCTTCATCGCTTGACTTGCACTCGGTGTCACTCCATGTTTCTGCTTTGAGTGCTTTTTTCTTCTTTATGAACTTTCCTCCTCTGTTCTTTAGGAGAGGACAGTCATGCTTGATATGCCCTGGTTTCCTGCATTCATAACAGACAATGTCCTTACCTTTGCTTTCTTCCTTTCCTTTAAAGGATCCTTTTTCTTCTGAGAATCTTGGATTCCTTTTTCCTATGAAGTTTCCTCCTTTCTTCATAAGAGTTTTGAATCTTCTAGTGAACATGGCCATTTCATTGTCGTCGTCTTCGTCAGCAGATGTGTCACCTCTTGTATTTTCATCGTTAGCGCTAAAAGCAATAACTTTCTTACCTTTGAATAGGTTTTGCTTATTTACGCCTTCAGCTTCATAGGACATCAGCGTGCCTGTGAGTTCATCCAAGGTGATAGGTTGAATCCTCATAGTTTCTCGAACTGAGGTTTTCACAGTGATCCATTCTTTTGGGAGTGCCCTAAGTAGCTTGTTTACTTTTTTAGCATCTGTGAAAATCTTTCCTTGACTAGCCATACCATTCACTATCTTAGTGAATCTTGTGAACATTTCTCTTACTGTTTCATCAGATTTCATCACAAACGTCTCGTAATGACCAAGCAGGATGTTCATCCTAGTTTCTTTCACACGATCGGTGCCTTCATAGATCACTTGGAGGCAATCCCATATTTGTTTAGCTAAATCACAAGAAGATATTCGGTTAAATTCAGAAGGAGATAGATCACAGTAGAGAAGATGTCTCGCTTTAGAATTGAGAGCAGCTCTTTTTCAAATTTGCTCAAGGCGAGCAGCAGCAGCAGTTGGATCAGCGGCTGGTTCTCCAACTGCAGCAATAGGAGCAGTAACTGGAACTTCAACACCATTTTGAATCATGTTCCACATATCTTGATCACATGCATCAAGGTAGGCAATTATTCTGTTCTTTTAGTAGTTGTAGTTGCTCCCATCGAAGTATGGACATTTATTTGGTGCTGTAGATTCATTGCTCAGAAAACCACCAAAGTCAGCCATGATAAGGATCGTTATGCTCTGAAGAAATACACTTCAAATAACAAGCAACAGAGCTCTGAGACCAATTGTTGGGGCTGACAATACAACCTAGAAGGAGGTGAATAGGTTAATTCGAAACTTTTTTCAATAATTCGCAAACCAACGGTTGATATGAAAAAGATCAAGTGAGGAAATATTTCACAAAATAGTATCTGAGTGTGTATAGAGAGTACAGCTTTAGAAAAGATTGGCACACTAGATATATAGTGGTTCGACTTATATACCAAGCCTATGTCCACTCCACACAACTAACAGCCACAACACGGGCTGGAATGCACTAGTAAACTGCCTTACAAGTTACAAACAGTACGTGAGCTGATCTTTCTCACGATAGATCACACTATCTTGATATAACCTTACTATTCAGGGATGTACACTTGATTTTGCACGATTACAAGGCAACAATAGATCACAAGATCTTTCAACAGTTAGCTTTTCAACTAAAACAATTCTAGAGCAACATTTTGATAAAATCTGTTCGGTTCTTAGTCCCTTGGTTACTCCTTGGCCTTCATGACTCTCTCCTTTTATATGCCTCAGCAATCTAGCAGTTTGAACACCTTTGAAGAAGCAAAAGAGCCGTTGAAGTTCGATGGGACATCTTGTCCTCACGGTAGAGTAACTTTCACAAAGTCAGATTAGACTTGCCTAAAATAGGTGCTGAGCTACTGTATCGCGCAAACAGCTTTCTACTGTACTCTGACATAGTAGTGGACTATTCCCGAGAAGATTAAAATCCTTCCGTTGGACTTTCCCATCAATCACTGGTCACTTCGACCAATCACTCTCAAACATCAGCTCGTATGGATTTTATACACCTTGTCTGACCTGATTTTTCAAGCTTCGATATCAAAAAATCGGTGACCATATCTTTTGTGGTCCTCAGCAAATGTTTTCACGAAATAGCTTCAAACTTCACACAATTTTTACCTGATGGCCATAATGTGATCCTTAGCCATAAATATCAAACATTTGCACACCAAAGGTAAATCAAATACCAAAGGATAGTTTGGAAATCATCAAAAAAAATTATGAGATAAGTTTGGAAATCATCAAAATATTTTATGAGATGTTTCTCCAACATATCTGACCCATGGCATTTGGGTACGACTTTAGTCCAATAATAAAAATTCATCATCCGACCCCTCCCCTGTACGACGTCCATAAAATTCCCCTTCCGACCCTAAACTTTGGGTGCGAGGCGAATTTATCGGAAAAATTCGGATCATAAGATGTATTATGCTCAAGGCTTATTATACTATTATTTGATTCATTTTTTTCAGAAAAAAAAAAGTCACAAAAAATGTCATACCTTGGTCTTAAATGAAATTTTCGGAAATCATAAAGGTGACACTTAATATAAATTGGAATTCAAGTAATCAATTTCTTAATTCATATTAATTGTCGGACTAATCTTCTATGAAGAAACCGAAAATTCATATAAGAACAAATCACTCATGTGCATTTCATATAACACAGTTATTCATTATGTCATGCATTGTTCCATGACATTCATGCATTCTTTTCCATGTCATTAGTATAGTTCATGCTAATTTTCGCATGTCATATAGGTTATAATGCATTCTTGCCCGTTATTTATGTCATGCCATGTAGTTTAATTTGCATGTCATATAGGTTAGAAATCATGTCGCATGTCATTTAACTTAGATTTTTGTATGTCATCTAGGGTATAATTCATATTTATTTGCATCAAAAAATCTGATTTTAAAAAAAAAATCATCTTGCATAATCATTTTTGTCATACAGTTAGACTTAGCATTTGCACTTTGATTTTTAAGTAAATCAATTGAATTTGCCCATCTGAGAAATTTTTTCTCAAGAATGTTACCGAAATGACATTAATTGAAAATTTAACATAATCAAGTCCCCGAACTTAAATATCTAGTTTGCAGAAAATAAATTATTCTCCCGATACTTTATTTAGGCATCTAATCTACCTACCAAAAAAATATTAGTAGCGGCTCCAAAATTGAAAATCTTCTAATAAAAAATCATGTAAACCTAAGTTGCGAATTGGTAGAGCTCGGGAGAGCTCGGACTAGGTTAGTTAATTCATTTAATTAATCTGATGATCCATTAACCTGAAATTTACAAATTTTTGGTCGCAACAAAGCTCAAAATGTGTGAAATTCTTGATCATTCAGAATCAAAAATTGAATGCATAAACCATGCAATATCTAAGCATTTTCCAAGCATGCAAAATGTAGCAATGACTTGTGATAATTCCATGAAAGACTCATGTGTCTATTTAAAGAACGAATGCAAGTATATTCAAATTTGTATGAAAACTCTCAAGAATGGGGGATTGTGGATTGCCCCTGCATAAAAAGAAATGTGAATGAGATAAAGTCGAATGAGGACTTGAGATGCTTTGGTTATTCAATGGATGGCCATCGTGTTGATTGCATGCCCAATTTGCCCCATTTTCTATCAGAATGTGTCCAATGATCATGGCTTTGTAAGGCTAAGGAATTGCCCCAAGTATGACCAATGTTGAGAATTTGGTCTTAGGTTTTGGCAAATGATCCATTTCCCCACTTTCCCTTCAGTGGTATCAGTAAAGACATGTCCCCTAGCTTGGCACTTGCGAGAAGGAAGACAGAATGTCATTTTCAGAACTTGTCGAGCCTATGTAGAGATACTCCCTTTTGAGATTGGGTGGCTTTGGCTTTGCCCCGCTTTTCATTAGTTGATTCGGTACGATCAAAGGATCGGTCGAGGGTGAAAGATGGATCAATCTTCGTCTGGCCGATGGCCTAATGTCGGGTTGGTACAGAATCGGCCAGGTCTTCTAGCTTAACTGTGAGCTACGAGGTCCAAAACTCATGTAGAGATTATGCAGGGCCGTCTGAGGATTGATCGGGTTAATGCAAAGTTAGAGTTAATAATTTGCCCCCTTGCCCCTAAACTAATTTTGAAACATATAGTAAATGGATCAATAGGACAACAGGGTTAAACAGCATGCTATCCATTTTTTGAAGATTTTTCTTGAAAAGCCTTTTGTTTGTGAAAACCTCGGGACGAGAATTCTTGAGAAGCCTAACCCCCAGTGCTTACCATAAATGACAAATTTTTCAATCGTTGGTTATCGTCATCGGATTGGTTAGGGATACCTCAACAAGATTCCAAAAATGATAAAAAAAATTATAATTTTATTGATCATGAATCAATCGAATTACATCTTATTGAATTCAAAATGCAGACAACCCCTCAATGGTGAGGAATTTTGACTATAATAATCAACCTAAGAAATGAAAGTGCAACCTAGACATCTAAAAATCAAGAAATATCCCACGTAGGGGATCGCATAAAAATAAATAGGTTACTGATTTGGGTCTGTGTCCACTTCCTCAAAGGGTTCTTCAATTGACAGCTTCAAAGCCAAAGACGGCATTAATTGCCCGTGTGATCGGGTAGTGGATTATTCTGCACATTTGGTTGTCTGGTCGGCTAGAGCGCAAATGCTCCCGTCTCTAACAGATCCTGGATTCGATTTTTGAGTACTCCGCACTAATCAGTTGAATGACCTGGTTGTCCCCTATGGTAGCCACACTTCTTGGATGGGTCGTAATTGCGGAAGGATGCATGATTGGGTCGTTGTGGTTCTGAAGTTAACAACCCCTTCTTACATAATACAGCTAGAACCTGTGATACGTTCCGAGGAGAGTAGTAAATTGCCGAGGCTTACGCTGGTAAGTCCGCTAATTTTGTTGTCCATAGCTGGCTGGCTGTTGAGCGGCAAACTGCATTCTAGGAGTCTGAGCTGGAGATTTCTGGACATTGGCCACGTTCACCTCAGGGGCTGGCTCTTTATCTTTCTTTCCTAAAGGGCGCCTGCTAACTAAACCGATGTCACCAAGCCATCCCTTCTTCAAGGCAATCTTAATATCTTCACCCATAGTGATGAGCTGATTGAAAGATTGAGCCGCGATACCCACCATTCGCAATCTCAAAGCCTCGGGAAGAGTAGACACAAAAAGTGTAATGACCCAAACTTTCACCTGCTTAAGATAATAGCAGGATTAGTTTAACGGGCCTAGATTAAATTCCTAATTGGACGAGCTTCATATAAGCTCGGTAATATTTTTAGGGACACTATGTGCTGAATTTAGGTCCCATCAGGTCAAGTATGTGCGAAATTGGGACAATCGGAGACAAAAATTGGATGAATGGCTGCACATGGACACGTGAGGGACACGTGTCAACACGTGGCAGCGGGCATAACACGTGGTGGCACGCATGTACGCATGGGGGCCACATGACACGTGGCATACACGTATCATTGCGTGGCGTACATGTGTCAATGCGTGGCGCTTCGGGTGCTAACTCGTCGCCGTCTTCGTTTTCTATAAATAGTCCCTCGCCACTTCATTTTCTAGAAAGAACTATCCTTTCTCTCTCTAGAATTCCCTTTGGCCGTGCCGTACCGACGCTTCGCCGTCCACCGAGGCCGAACCCCTCGCCCTCCCACCGCGCCATCACCGTCGGCCTTCCACTGTCCGACGTGCCGTCGTCGTTCCTCGTCAGGCTATCCCTCCAATTCAAGGAAGAGGGATACCGATCCACGGTAGCTAAGACAAATCCACAGATGTTCGTCATTCCGTTTTCTTGAATTTGGAAACTAAGGCAAGCGGACCTCTAATTCTTATTACCAATTTATCTATGTTTCTTGATTGTGGACTTTGTGGTCTGTCTTGCTGCTATTGTGGTAATTCTTGATTGAAATGACGTTATTGTTAAGATCATTATGTTGATTATGACTCTTGTATATTGGCACTCAAAGACGGTTAACTTTGTTTACAATCCAATGATTCTATGGATGGATTAGTCGTTCGGCTTAGGAATCTTCTTGCTAAGTTTTATACTCACTCCGTTGTTGAAACCATTTTTCAGTAGAATGTCGGAGACACCGACTATAATGTGGCGACGTCTGCACGGCACACCGTGAAGAATAACTCGTTCAATAGAATAGTTCCTGAAAGACCGTCCTGATGGGCCAAGGACGAGGAAATTTAGAATTGTTCGCTCAAAAGTGTACGTGGATGAAGGACCGCCGGATGATGTGGTTGTACTTGAATTCAAAGCTGTGTACGAATGAGGTATTGGTATATGGATGGGTCCCTTAGATCCACATATCTTGGATAGTGAAGTCATAATGAGCGATTTAGAGAATAAGGGAGACCTCGAGTCTGAAGACTTTGTGAACGGACCTTAAGGATGAAAAACAGTGGTTGGACAGATGAAGACCATGGTCGATGGTAATTAGGTACTCTGGATTAGTCTACCTTCCTTTGTAAATCCTCCCAGAATAGTACTTTGAAATTTTGTAAAGAGCTATTTCATTATATATGAATATATGAAATAAAGTGAGTTGGTTATTGTACCTCTGTCTCGCGATTGCATTAACTGATTAGTGAAACCCTATAAGGCCATGACCCTCAATAGGCGTGTCTACCAGTTTGTTTGGAGTTTGTTGATATACACTTGTATGCTGCATGGCCGTCTAGTCTGTTTATATCTATACGCTTCCGCATGCGCCATCAGCATAATAAGAAATTATTAAAGAAGAGAACGCGGTCAGGAAAGCCTTCCCGAATGTGGCGGAAACTGGGTTGTCACATTAATTGGTATTAGAGCAGTTCATGGAGTGATAAGGTGAGCTAGAGGATGAAGTGCTTGGTAGACACGTATACGATGAAAATTACAAGTGCATATGATTTGTGATTGTCAGGGACTGACAGTAGCATATGCTACTTGTTAGTTAAGGGATTACGTTCATCACTATTTAAGTTTGATGATTTGTATGACTATTTGTGGATTTAGCTTGGTGATCAACAGAGGAATTGGACGAAAAGTTGAAATAGTGAAGTCATTGAAATTTACTTCTAAGCTTGAATCGTTGGAGTTGATGGTTAGTTTTGTGAATATGGTTTTAGATTGTGGATACGAAAAAGGCGATTGATATTTAAGGATTTAGGCTTGAATCTGTGTGGAATATTAATGGTTTTAGAAATTGATGGTTATGAAAAGGCCCTGAGATGTTCGCAAAAAGGTGAACGAAGATTAATATAGATTTGAGTTTGAGGTTTTAAGTTATGAATTGGGACGATGGGCCAGTTTGATTATGTGATTGAGTTCTTGTGATGAAAGTGACCGAAAAGACAGTGTTAGAGATTCTAAGTTATTGATCTTTGATATCAATGGTCGCTCAATGGTTTTAGTTAAGTTTAAGAAATGGATCTGTATTTATTCAAGTATGAAATTGTAACATGCATAGCATGGAATTATTGCATTAAAAATGTTGAGTTTTGAAAACGTGCATGCATAATCATATCATTGCTTTATGTCGGGCTTGAATAACGGTCAGCTTGGTATGGGACGAGCTGTACGGGATACCTTCAATCTGTAGTGAGACATGGTATGGGACGTATTGAATTGGACTCTCTTCGTAAGTGTGTGGCTTGGGGATGTCATGTAGCAGCCCGATCTGACCAGTCGCCCACAAGTGAAACGCCAAGGCAGAGATAAGACCTGATCAAGGAGCAGCTCTGTGATGTTCTTCTTGGTGCAGATGGCGGTGGGGGTAGAGAATAAACCAAGTTATGCATTGAAAGAGTGGGTTTAGGTATCATGCTAAGTCTGAATCGTTCTCGATTTTGTATCGAGACGAATTTGAAAATTGAGTTGATTTATCTAAAGTGTTTTCAGACTTCGGAACGTTTTCGATTTTGGATTGAAACGATTTTGAGGTCAAAGATGATTTGTACTTCTTAAACCTTTCGTTTTTCTGAAAAGTTGAATTGCATTGATTTCAAGTTGAAATGTTTTCCTGAGTTCAAACTCAAATAAACTTGAAACTGCATAAACATAGCATTGCAACTTTGGCATTAAGATGAAAGTGTTATGATGAGATTGATATGCCATTGGCAAGAAGTGCCTAAAATGCCTGGTGGTAAGTGGTGAAAGTCTGTTTTATTGAATGCCTTCGCAGTAAGTTAGAGAGGATAGTGCCTCCGCAATAAGACGAAGAGGATATATCTTATTGCCTCCGAGGGTTATTTCGGAGAAGATCCCATCTGTATGAGGGATGGTTGTGTAATTCATTTGACTGTAACCAACGAAACCACAGGCTTGGCTTATGGAACCGGCATCATGATTGATTAGCAGAGGTATATTACGTCTTGAGTAATGATGGATGACCTGCCTAGATAATGTTGGACATTGGTCCATCTTTGACGCCAATTAAGTTGGCAAGTTATGAGAATTACTTGAGAAACTTTGATAAGTTGATTATTGACGCCACTGTTTGACGAATCATGAATGGTACCAGAGTGTTGCCAGATTGACGATGAAATAAATATGGTCAATGATGACCCTGTGTGTAAGTTAAAAATACGAAGTGTGGCAATTGAGATCAGAGTACGTAGTGAAAGCGTAGTAAGCCACATAGTTAATATTGACCTTAAGGGTCTTACCTATCAATGAGAGATTAGAATTAAAATTTCGAGGACAAAATTTTCTAAGGTGGGGAGGATTGTAATGATCCGAATTTTTACTTGCTTAAGATAATAGCAGGATTAATTTAACAGGACTAGATTAAAGTCCTAATTGGACGAGCTTCATATAAGCCCGAAAATATTTTTGGAGACACTATGTGCTGAATTTAGGTCCCATTGGGTCAAGCATGTCTAAAATTGGGACAACCGTAGATAGAAATTGGATGAATGGCTACACATGGACACTTGAGGGACACGTGTCCACACGTGGCAGCGGGCGTGATACGTGGCCGCACGCATGTGCGCCACGAGGCAGCCCGCATGCGCACCACTTAGCAACCCACATGCGCAGCACGTGCCAACAAGCATGAGCGCCACATGGCAGTGCGCATGTGTGCCACGTGGCAGTAAGCATGGGCGCTGCATGACACGTGGCATACATGTGCCAATGCGTGGCGCTTCGGGCAATGACTCGTCGCTGTCTTCGTTTTCTATAAATAGTCCCTCACCGCTTTATTTTCTAGAAAGAACGATCCTTTCTCTCTCTAGAATTCCCGTTGGCCGCATTGTACCGCTGCCGAATCGACGCTTTGCCGTCCACCCAGGCCGAACCCCTCGCTCTCCCACCGCGTCGTCGCCGTCGGCCTTCCACCGTCCGACGCGCCGCCGCCATTCCTCATCAGGCTGTCCGGCCAATTCAAGGAAGAGGGACGCCGATCCGCGGTAGCTAAGAAAAATCCAGAGACCTTCCTTATTTCGTTTTCTTGAATTTCAAAACTAAGGCAAGCGGATCTCTAATTCCTATTACCAATTTATCTATGTTTCTTGATTGTGGACTCTGTGGTCTATCTTACTACTGTTGTGGTAATTCTTGATTGAAATGACGTTATTAGTAAGATCATTTGTTGGTTATAACTCTTGTATATCGGCACTCAAAGACGGTTAACTTTGTTTACAATCCAATGATTATATGGATGGATTGGCCGTTCAGCTTAGGAATCTTCTTGCTGAGTTTTATACTCACTCCGTTGTTGAAATCATTTTTCAGTAGAATGTCAGAGACACCGACTATCGTGCGGCAACGTCTGCACGGTACGCCGTTAAGAATAACTCGTTCAATAGAAGAGTTCCTGAAAGACAGTCTTGATGGGCTAGGGATGAGGAAATTTATAATTGTTTGCTCAAAAATGTACGTGGATGAAGGACCGCCGGATGATGTGGTTGTACTTGAATTCAAAGCTGTGTACGAACGAGGTATTAGTAAATGGATGGGTCCCTTAGATCCACATATCTTGGATAGTGAAGGCGTGATGAGCGATTTAGAGAATAAGGGAGACCTCGAGTCTGAAGATTCTGTGAACGGACCCTGAGGATGAAAAACAGTGGTCGGACAGATGAAGACCGTAGTCGATGGTAATTAGGTACTCTGGAGTAGTCTACCTTCCTTTGTAAATCCTCCCAGAATAGTACTTTGAAATTTTGTAAAGAGCTATTTCATTAGATATGAATATATGAAATAAAGTGAGTTGGTTATTGTACCTCTGTCTCACGATTGCATTAACTGATTAGTGGAACCCTATAAGGCCATTACCCTAAATAGGTGTGTCTACCAGTTTGTTTGGAGTTTGTTGATATACACTTGTATGCTATTCTGTTTAAATATGCTTCCACATGTGCCATCTACATAACAAGATAAGATTAAAGAAGAGAACGAGGTCTGGAAAGCCTTCCCAAAGAAAGCTGTAGCGGAACTGGGACGTCACAAAAAGCTTCATCAATTCACGCTCCGGTGGCTCGGGTCTGAGTTGAGATGCGATATTCCTCCACCTGGTCGCATATTGCTTGAGGTTTTCACCCTTTTTCATCTTAGCCTGCTCGAGGTCTTCCCTGGAAACAGTAATATCCAGGTTGAATCTGAAATGCTTCACAAAAGCATTGGCCGCCTCCTCCCAATTCTCCATTCGGTTGATGTTATAGTCAATGTGCCATCTCATTGCGGCATCCTTGAGACTACCTTGGAAAGTCTGGACCATGAATGGGCCATTGGATATGTACTTGTTCATCCGTGACTGGTACATCTGAATGTGTTGAATAGGGTTGAAGGTACCCTCATACTTCTCGAAATCCGGTATTTTGAACTTTTCCGGCACCTGCACCTTGGCATAAATGGAGAAGTCAATGGGAGACAGGTGGTGCGAGCACTCTACGTCGCGAAGTCTCTGATCGAGCTTGGCTAATAGCTTTGCACTTTCATCATTTGATGCTTCAGCCACAGGGTTGATCTGAGGAGCGTTAATCACAGGGGGTGTGGCCACATTAGTTCCAGTAATGATAGCATCCTCCAAGGGCAATGTGAGGTCGGCATCTACTTCTGGGGCCTTATCAGAGTGAAGGCCTTGACGACCTGGCGAAGGAATCATCGATTGGAAACTTGAACTAGATTGCTGCTGCTGTTAGGCTTTAAACGTCCATTAGCAAGGAAATTTGTTCAGCCAACCCTTTCACTTGCTCTTTGACCTTCTCTTCAACAAGTGCCGCAATTTTAGCTTTATCGGCCATCGCTCTCGTTCTAGATTGAGTACCGTAGGGTTCTCGTGGAGGATCCGTAACCACTTAAATCACCACGAATGGCAAACACACGAATAAGTGCACATGCTAAGAATAGTAGGTCGATCCATGACATGTGCCTGGACTCTTTCCATGTAAGTGCATCACGTGGGCAAAGTGAAAGTGTAAATATGACATCAATGCTTCATTTCAGAAAATTCTTAATTTCGTCTGCTTTTACCAAAAAATTCATATTAATTGGTAGGATGCTCTAAATGGAGCTAAAATTTACAAAAACATATCTAACACAATGAAGAACAACTTTTGTGTTTTAAGTTTTGTCAAAAAAACGTACAGATTAGTATATTTTAATGCATTTCTCTGAAAATCTTGGTTAGAAAACTGGTTCGTCCGGTTTTTAATTGTGGCATAAATGGGCCATCAAAACTCTGAATTAAGTTCCAAAAACTTTCAGTACATTATTTTAAAGCTCATTCTACAACGTTCATGTTTTGATTTCTTGCAAAAGATCTCTTTAACTTGTGGTAAATGGTGAAATGAAACTAATGTCAGGAAAATTTCGAAATCTGGACTGTTTTGACCTCACCTTAAATTCGGTAATAAATGGAAAACGCTGTGGATCAATCCGAGAAATTTTTAGGTGAGAAATTAGAATCTTGTGAACATTTTTCATGAAGACTTTAGGGTCGATTTCGGATTACAGAGCTCAATAAAAATTATGAAAGACCGAAAGGTCAATCTGAACTACAGCATTTATTACAAGAAAATCCCAATCCGACCCAAAAATGAAATAGGATAAGATAAGATTAAGAAGGTTACTTTACTACCGAATAGGAGAAAACAAACACATAGACATGCGCATGAGTCATGGGTTATCCATATTCTATCTACCCTGGAGGCTTAACAAATTGAAGTGAAAGACTTGCGACAAGGCGACAATCTTGCGCACATAATCAAGATTAGTCGTAATCTTACGATGTAACCAGGATTAGCCGGGTCATTTCACTTCGGCTCCTCGAGTTAAAAATTATAACCCTCGCTTCGGTAATCTTACCGAGCCCGAGTTCTAACTTTTGAAACTTATTTTTGAAAGAAAGTCGGGATCGAATTCAGACTAACTTTCAACCGTGATCTCACGGAGAACGTTAGGATCCAATCTCGATACCATCCTAAAACTAGTGGCCCAAGTCCGGCCATGGGTAATGTGTTGTGTAGTGCTAAAGCAATTAATCATGCACAACAAGTAATAAACAATCAACGCTTCAAAATGTGCATAATTAAACAAGAAAATTCCAAACACCAATCTGCTAAATAAAGGGTTAGCCAAAGACTCCTCCCCTTGTAACTCACATTCTGCAAAACCACTTAACACCTAAAATGTTAATTGATCATGGCATCACGCAAAAAAATGATTTTTTCATGAAATTTCTGGCCTAAGTCCACATGAATTTTAAAATTTCGAAAATTTCAAAATGAACAATTAAGTCACTTTAATTTTTCGAAAAATTAAGTATTATGATCCCTAGCGGAGTCGCCAAGCTGTCGCGACCTAAAAGTAAATTTTTTTTAATTTTAGGTTAATGGATTGCCAAATTAATTAGATTAATTAACTTAGCTCGAACTTTCCCAAGTTCTACCAATTCGCAACTTATGGTTCGAATAATCAACACGCAAATGTTTTCAATTGGAGCCGCCACTAATCGTTTCTTGGTAGACTGATTAGAAGCCTAAGTAAATTAGCGGGAGGACTAAATTACTCCTACGAAGTAGAGATTAAGAGTTCGGAGATTTGATTACATTAATTTTTCAATTAATGCCCTTTCAGTACCATTTTATTTCATGAAAATTTTGTCAAGCAACTTTGATTAAATTTTAACCTAAGTCACTAACAAATATGATCAAACGGGTGCACAATCAATTAAATAACAATAAGAAGTCAATGGTTCGCAAGGAGCATGCGCTAGACAATTATTTTTTGGGATTTTTATTTATGAAAAGGTAAAGAACTAAACCATATGCAATGCACGGCATGACTAATGTTTTTTTATTTTAGGATTTAATTACAACCCTAAGTAAAACTATGCCAAAATACTTTATTTCTTAAATATTTTATGATTTAAATTTCCCTAAACCCTAACTTATTAAAGATTAAGTATTTTTAACATGAATTACCATTTTAGAGATGTAATTTTGAAGGAAAATACAATCTAACCTAAATATGTTAAAGATGGATTAAATATGCAATTATCTACATGATTACAATTTTAAGATGCAAATTTTATCTTGACATGGCAATTGATAAATGCAAATCTTTTAGAATTTTTAAAAATATTACATCATGCGATGAATATATTTCGAAATTAGATATGCAATCGACCAATTCAAATCAAATCCAAATCAAATCAAGAAAGTGGATATATGCCAATCGACTTTTGAAATATTTCTCAAATATTTGAACCAATCTTTAATCCGTAATCTTACTAGCTAACGATTGGATTCAAATGCTTACCTATTGATAATCTTAAAGATGGACTTTTTCGATTATATGGTAAGTTGCGGATTTGAAAAAAAAAAAATCTAATCAACCTATATTTTGAAAAAGTACCCACTTTAATGCAATTTATGCTCAAGATATGCCAAATTATGCAAGATAGGCTAAGATATGCAAAATATGATATACAAAAATATATGCAAATTTGGAAAAATTGGCAAGTCTATATTCAATTTAGGACAGGAAATTATACCCAAATCTTTGCAAAATGGCTTTCCAAATTTGAATCTTCCCCGACTTGCGGATCAAGCCCGAGGATGGAACCGATTCGGCCGGCGGGGCTTGCACGTGAAGATCACGAACAACTTGTGGGCTGGTGACCGGTTCCGGTGGTGCTTGATCGAGGACTGCTTGCGGTGGAGACTCAATGAGGCGGCTGGCGAAGGTGGCGTCTCCGATGATGGTTTACGAAGACTACTATTCGTGGACGAATCAGCGAACGGTGGGGAGGAAATCTATGGTCCGTACGGTTGCTTGGTGGCTTCTCAATTTGTGGCTGGTTCGTGGAAAGATGCCTAACCGTTAGCCAAAATGGTCTCACCACCAACCTGCAAACAGAATAAAAAAAATTGCACCGGCTTTGACCAGGAGCTTGTCAAACCAGCACTGTTATCTCGCTCATGTGTTGACCAAGAAGCGGGGGCTTGCCAAAATTGCTAGGCATCTGTCAGAGGTTAATCTGACATAGCATCAAGAACCCACACAACATATACTGACTTTGTTGAATGTGAGTGTTTGCTGCACGGGAACGGACGCCGGTAGTGGTAGACGTCTGGGAAAAGCTCTGCCGAAATCTTTTCTCTCCTCCTCCTTGTTTTTGTTTTTTTTTTCCTCTCAATTTGGCCGTGTATCAATTGTGTGTTCTGAAGTTTTTCAGAGCCAATCCCCCTTAAAAGCATTGTGAAGGATCCTTTGGTAGGAACTAAAGTTAATTCCTAATTTTTATGCAAAAATTAATATTCAAGGAAAATCAAAATTTATGTGTTAGCACCTTCTCACCAAACTCGTGCTAGAAGAATGAAGTTGGTCGCACGTCCAAAGGAGGAACAACGATAACAAACAATGCAGCAGCTCCTGCTCTGTCAAGGCAAATCGAGACTCGACTTCATCATTGAATGCATTGAGTGAGGCTTGTTCTGAACTGAAATTTAGCTCGTGGAAAGAAGATTTTTCAGTTAACCTTGAAGGGTTTACTTGCAAGCCAACTACGCAGCCTGCAGGAAACCTGTCGTCGTTTGGAGAGATTGAGTCTATTACAGACCAACCGAAAAACTTCCACAGCTCAAGTGACGACTGCACATCAGTTGTTTTGTTAAATCAGTTAGTAAGTGCGATTCATCCTGCTGTTTACCTGTCAAACACAGAGAGAGAAGGTCACAACGTGCTTCTGGCTGTTGTCCTCCGAGTCCAGAAGTTCACGACGACAAAAGGAAGCTGAATTTAGGACGTGACGCATCACGGTTGTTCAGCAATGCACTAGATGCTGGTAATGCTGAATCTGTAGCTCAAAGTGTACTTGGTAATTTCGAAGAAGAAGAAATCATCGAGCACCGCAAGCAAGTCAGAACGAAATGCTGTGCTGAGGCTGAAGAAATAGAAATTATTCCGGGGAAGATGAGCACTAGCAGGTGCTGCAAGCAATCAGGCAAGAAATGCTCCTGCTGACTCGAGCAATATGATGCAGGCAGTGGAAGCAGCGTGCCGAGAATAGTAATAGATTCTTTTTGGATGCTAACATCAGTTTGGTTTGGTCAAGCTAACAAGCACTCTTTCTTTTGCCTCTCGTTTGAAGCTTAACCATCTGCACTATAGAATGAACCAAGTCTTGCCGCGACACGCCCGTATGTAAGTTTCATCGGGCTCAGCTTCAATTGCTGTCTGTTAAGTGATCTTTGCTAGAGTTTGTTGATTAGAGACGAACAAGATCGAGCTTCTCTCTCTTTCCTGAATGTTTCTCTCAAGCTTTTGGCATAACGAATCGATCTCCTATCTTTTGCCGTGCTCATATCACAATAAACAGCAGTTTTGACTGCTTGGAAGCCCAAGGGGGGTCAACGGTTCAGTTTTTCAAGAAACCTGGACCGAACCGAAAATTCGATTCAGTTCAGTTTAGTTTTCGGATTTTTCTTTTTCATTTTTTTCTTTTTCTTTTTTGCTTTACTTCACTTTTGGCCTCGTGACTCCCTGTCGCGTCCCACTTTCGAAAGTTACACTCTCCTCCTCACTTTCGAACGAGAAACTTACCTGCTTGGCATCGCCGACGAAAGGCGGGCTCCAAACCCCATTACTACTCCAGTCTCGATGACGCCTCGGCTCCCACTGTCCAAACTCCACCTCCCACCGCGACCAAATACTTAGAGCCCTCGCGAATCTCCCTGATTCCACGGAAATGCCACCCGTTCTCTCTATAAAACGTCCACCTCGTCCCCTATTCTGAAACACTCGTGCAGCTCCCACGGCAGGGGTCAAGCCCACGTACTCCCTCAGCCACTCCGGACCGTTGTCGTTGCCCTCGTCCGCCAGCGTCAGGTACTCGTTTGAATCAGCTTCTTGACCCTGGCTTGCGATCAGAGCACCTTTCATGGGGTAGAACGCACCGCGGAGCTCGTGGTCGGAGCAGCGGCGGAGGATTTCCACCTCGTCGCCCTTGGCAAAGGAGACGTGAGACATTGAGGAGTGGGTTCCGAGAGCTCACCTGAGTTTTCTGTTAGGTTTATTTTTTCGGTTCAGTTCGGTTTGGTTCGATTAACCGAATCCAACCCAAATAAATCGAACCCAAAAAAAGAATGATTATTTTTCATTATCCGAATCGAAAACCGAACCGAACTCCAAAGCACCAATTTTTCGGTTCAATTCGTAGTTCCGTTCAGTTCACCCTTAGCCACTAACAGGAGTATCTACCCACTCTTTGATGTGTCGCCTTTTAATCTTTAACAAAAGAAAAAGCAATCAAATACATGTAATACTAGAACAAAGATACAAGGTCTCCTCTTCCTACCACCCTTGTCCCAATTCACCACACTTCCTAAGATGGGGGAGGCACTTGAGGATGACTGCTCTGCTTACCAACCTTATTTAGTGGGGGCTCTCCACTTTTATCGGCACCGACGGTGGGTTTGCCATCGTGGAGGCACACTGTGTCCAGGGATATGGAGCATCTGCTGCTCAAATATAAGGACTTAGAGACTTCCAGTTTCTTCTCCAGTTACCTGTCCCTGGAACTGCATTGCTAACTTGCTTTTAAACATGAGTAGATCTCAGACATCCTCTGAATCAGAGAAGCAATAAAATGTTGAGAAATGTTGATGGTGTCCGGGATCGGGTTTTGAGGTTCTGGTAGTGGTAGCAAAGACTACATAATCCCGTAAAGCGCTCAAACCAAATCTAAGTCCTATAAGTTCAAATACGATGGGGCAAATTTTTTTCTACTGGTGAAGAAAGTGAATCATTGGCATTTACACAAGGAGAACAGGATAGCTTACTGATAGCTTACTGAAACTAACATTTTCCCCTTTTAACTGATGGCAACAAAGAGATATGTCAGGGTATAAAGTGACAATTAATTTCGGTTCTCTCTTGCCGCCATGTTTCTATTGCTGATCATCAAGACTACTCAGATATATAAGTAAACTTTCAACCACATTCATACAACACAAGAATTCGGAATCCTGGCATAAGCTACATACACACACAGACAAGCACAACACTAGCTACCGCTTACGTTCACTTCCGGCCACCACCCAAAGCTCCCCTTCCCCGGAATAACTCTTCAATCCGAGCCTTGATTTCCCCGATCGGCTTAAGAGAGTGCTTCCTCATTTCAGCAACGCCCTGCAACCGTCCCACAAAACTTTCATAAGCAGGCACCAGCAATTTCGTCATTAAGATCCTCAAGTCCTCCCGTAGCTGCTCATCGAAGATGACATGAGATGATTGCACTCTACATGTATTCTCAAAGTAGACATTGAATAACTCGACTCTTTCCTTCAGAGACCTCGTGTCTGCATTAGGAGCTAGAGAGGCATCGTCTAGCTTCAACACACCCAAAACTTTATTCCACGAGCTTCTGATGTAATTCATTTGATATTGTCGCACCTTTGCATTGTGCTTTCTGATCCAATCCTCCCCTAAGAGTAAACCCAGATCATTGCCTTTCACCTTATCTACAAGGTACCTTCCATTATTCATCATAAAGATAGAACAGAGAGCAGAGTCCCTGTAAATCTTCGATTTGGCCTCTAAATTACTCTCCAGAAGTTCCATGACCCATGCCATTTGGACTGACAAGGAGGACGAAGAGGCTCGACTATCGAGATCCGGATATTCTTTAGGAGACACAATATTCTCCTCGAAAACTTGTTCGAGGGTCTGCCGAGATCGGCAAGCGGCTCGAAGATAGTTCATTACATATCGAGTAATTGGATGCAGCCCACCACCGGGAACAGCAGCTTTTGGTGGATCTCGGCGGATCAAATTCTCCAATTCCATTAATATCCCTCTAATTGCCTCTCTTAGCCTCTTCCAAATGGCAACAGCTTCATTTCTAAGAAGCAAACAGTACTGATCAGAGAACATGGACTCAAATTCAGGCATCAAGTCTCTCATCGTCTCAAACACATCAAGAACTTTAAATAGGCGCTCAGGCGCCCGCGACCCAATAGCGACTGCATCAGCAAAGTTCAGGAGTTGAATGGCACAGCCACGGCATACCTCCATGAAGCAGAGATCAGCAGCCGAAGATAAGCCAAAGAAGACACGATCGCAGAGGCGGCGCTCGCTGGGGAACAGGATGTAAAGAGCCACTTTCATGGCCTTCATCCACCGGTCTATCTCGTCTTCCAAGTCCTGCCATGGCAATTTCTGTGCTTCCTCGATGCTCAATTTCTGTAAACCCAACCTCGACATGCTCTCCTCCAAGAATTCCCTCCTGCAGCTGCTGTAAACGTGCGAGCACTCCTTCCCAAACCCCGCAGCCACCATGCGCTTCGCGATCTCATGCAAATCATTTATCGTTCCCGACGGCAACGCGTCGATCACAATATCAAAGTCGTCCCCAAGCGGCTGCGCCACCGGAACCTGCCGCTCGTCTCCATCGCCTCCCTGTTCGTCGTCGTCCTCCTCTTCAGAGTCGAACGAGAGGTCTCCATTCGACTCCCCGCGTCCGTAGGGCCGGCTCAGCTCAAAGGACTCGCCGCCGACCTCCATCAGAGACCTGAACTCGTCCTCGAGACGGAACATCGCCTGCTGCATCAGATCTTCGGCGCGGCCGAGGCAGGCCAGGACGGCCTTGTCGGTAGAGGACGCGGAGGTCCAGTCCCTGACGGCGGCGATCAATTCGTCAACGGCGTCGAGGAAGGCGGAGGCGTAGGCGGCGTCGGCCCAGATGGGATTGTCGGAGGTGACGAAGTGCGAGATCTGGCGCTCCAGCGCGTTGAGAGCGCGGTCGAGGGCAGCGTAGGCACGGGGGTTATCGGCGTCGGCTGCGGCGGCGGCAGCCGCCTTGTCGGAAGGGGACAGCTTATCTCGGGAGAACCGGCCGTCGAAGTTGGAGAAGATCTGGAGGATGTCGTCGGCCATGGACTCGTCCCGGCCGAGCGTCTTGGCTATGTGGCGGGCGACGGCGAGCAGCTTCTCTTCGCCGTTCTCGGCCATGGAGGAGGAGAGTGGCTTGAAGAGAGAGAGAGAGAGAGAGAATGGAGTCTTCAAGAGAGAGAAAGAAAGAGAGAGAGGATGGAGGGGAAGATGAAGACTGAAGACCAGTCTTCAGTCAGTTATGGAGGAAAGGGAAAGGGAAAGGGAATGACGAAAAGAACGTCGATTCCACGCGGAAAGACGAAAGAGGCATTGAGAGACGAGGGAGAGAGAGACTCTTTGGACTTTCACCTCGTGTCTAGCAATTAGTTTTTAGGTGGCCGTTGGTTGGGGATGAAAATCCCATTTTGCCCCATCAATGCCTCTCAATTTTTAAACCGCCCAAGAACCTCGAGTGTCTATGCAAAATGTTCGTGAATTTTAACTAAGCATGCAATGTAATTTTTTGTCACGCCTCGAATCTCGAGCACGCGACAATCTTACCCAACGCCTCAGGTCATAAAAGGACTACGTCCCGACGTCCCAGGCACGTCATCGACTCATTTATTTTATCTTGCAATTAAGTGCACGCGAAACGTTCTACCACCCAAACAGTAATAAAAACAACAAGGACAGTCATCGGGCAACCAACAACCACATTAGCAAAAGATCATTTTATATATATATATATATATATATAGTTAATCCAGGGAAGCGAAAATATCTACAAGCCCACTCTTCAAGGCCGCTTCCTAAGACCACCAAAAAGATACCGAGTCGGGGTAAGGGGTTAACTCTACTTCCAAAAGCTCCATCCAAAAATGGGTCTCCACCTCCATGTCCACTCAGCTGTGGTAGCTGGTCGGGGTCTCAGGCTCACAATCCGGGTCGGGCTCCAGGTCCTCCACTTCCTCGTCCAGGGTATTGACGTCCATCGAATTTCATGTTCGGATCCTTGGGGTCGCAGTTGGGGGTCCCTCAAACTCACGAATGGACCCGAAGGGAGCATCGCCATAGCGAACAAACCAGGCTTTGAAGCGATGAGGCACTAGGTGCTCTATCCCCTCTTCGACCCAAAGTGTTGTCACAAGATGTTCCCAAATGCGGTCCGAACCTAGGACTGAATGATACGTGATATCGAAGGACTGGTCATGTGGTACCCCGAATCATACCGGATGGACGTCCATCGCTAACGACCCGAAAACATTTAACAACGACGGATGAGATATAAAATCTCCATGAGTCAACGCCTAAGTCCGAGCAGGGCATTGATTCACTCAAGGCGGATTAACAAGCAAGATACAATAATAACAGATCAACGGCATGCGACTCCCGCGACGCTCTAACCAACACATGATTAGGCACAAAATTAACATTCCACCGTCAATCGCATGCAAGCTTACCTCGCCTTGGTCCACACATTATACAGTAATCAATATGGCATTCAAACCACAGACAAACCAGGGCACACAACCAGAACACTCATCACAATCACTCATGTACAATGTATCACACGTGTTCCAGTTATTAGCAAGAGATACTCCACTCTTGACCACAGCACACTAGGCAGTTGGTGCTCTTCCGACAGGACCAGGCGTCATCCCACTCTGTCGACGACGGCAACTGATAGCCCCTCAAGATTACCCAAGGCAAACATACCAGGCTTTTCGGTAAGGAACTTCGGTCCGTCACAAGCTGCTACCGGCATCCGATCAACCCGGCGACACGAATTGTCAAGCAACCGATAAGTCATGTGATTCCGGTCGACACGGCACGAACATATTAGGCGACGAACCCAAGCCATCAAAGGTACCGCCAACGTCCACAAGTACCTAAGGGCGACATTCATCCATCATGTGACCACACACGCATACCAGACAACCAAGCCAGTTCATATCTTCATATTTAGTCCGATGCAATCACAAGCGTTGTTGTGCTCAAAACTCGGCTTGAAACTATTTTTTATGCTCAAAAGAAGAAATCAAAAAGGTCACATGTGATCACACGAACATCCGTATTTCCATTAAACATGATACTCCAACAATGGTGATTACTCAACAGACTCACATATAAACAGTCAAGGCAATCAATAATCACTAATCAGCACTCAATCAGCACCCAATAATAAATAAGCATAATTATAAATAATTAAGCTCATCTTAATTAATTAACCCGATCACGATTAACAATAAAGTAACCCAGGCTAATTACACTAACCACAATTACCCAAAAGTAACTACAGTTAAAGCTAACTAACCAGGGTTAACTAAATTTACCGCGATCAACTATCCTAACCATATTCTTTAATCTAACCCGACCACGATTAACTAACTCAACCAACATTAGTCTAAACTAATCCGCCATTAACTAACTAATCTATCCTAAGCGTAATTAACGACCTAATCAGGGATTACGGGTTAACTCACAAACAAAGGTCCGGTGACAATGACGGAGGCGGCGATTAGGCGGACGGCGGCAGAGAGGGCTCGGATGATGGCGATGGCACGCGGTTACTCGCGGGGGGCAGGTCGCGGTTCCACATGCTACGCGACTGGTGGGGCTCGCGGCTGGGCGGTGGCAACGGACGGCGACAGCGCTCGGGGGTTCACGGGGGCGACGGCGAGTGGCGAGGGGTGACAGAGGAGTCTCGCGGGTGGCTCGGCGGACGGGCTGAGGTGGGGTGGCTGAGGCGGAATGGAGGAGGGTGGTGGGTCGACTCGAGGTTGTGGGGCTCGGGGGTCGTAGGTGGTGGCTCGGCTGAGGGGTGGCTGGTGGCCAAGCGATGGCGGAGGGGGAAGGAGGTGGGGGTGTGTTGGTGGTGGCCAAAGTGAAGGGGAAGAGAGGAGGAGGGAGTCTCGGCCAAAAAGAAAAAGGGAGGAGATAGGGAGCGTGGTCCACAACCGGCCAAGGGGAAGAAGAGAGAGAGAGAGAGAGAGGGAGTTGACTTGAGGTGATGGGTCAATAAATGGGGTGGGGTCCACAATCAACTCAACATTAATTCTTTTTATCTTTTATGCATAATGTCTAAGCATAAAAAGGTAATTTGCTAATGTGGGACAGATTGGTCATTTGGCACAAACGACTGAAGGTATTTTCGATCAAGGTTAGGCTCAGGCGCGAAGGGTCTCGACGCTAGAATCTACGATTCGACTAAACTGACTTGCTTCCTCTAACCAACTCTTTAGGGTCTTCCAAATCCCTTCCAGATCAAATAAAAATCGCATCCAATAATTGTTCCTTAAACCTCAAAAATCAATATTATTTATCTTACAGACCTTTAAATTTCAGGACGTCACAACTCTCCCCTCTTTAGGGAATTTCGTCTCCGAAATTGAACCATTACACAACCTCAAAAAGAAAAGGGTACTGACTCTTCATAACCTCCTCGCTTTCCTACGTTGCTCCTTCCGTTCCATGGTGTTGCCAAATCACTTTAACCAAAGGGATCATCTCGGTCCAGAGCACTTGCTCTTTCCTATCCAAAATCTTCACCGGACATTCCACATACGATACCCGCTCATCTACTTCAATCTCTTCAAAACTCAATACGTGAGTTGGATCGGGCTCATACTTCCTCAGCATCGACACATGAAAAACGTCATGCACTTGAGCGAGCCTCGGTGGCAATGCGAGACGATAAACTAGATTTTCAATCTGCTCCAAAATCTCAAACAGTCCAATATACCTTAGGCTTAACTTTCCTTTCTTGCCAAAAATGAGATGTCCCTCGCATAGGCAACACCTTCAGAAAAACATGATCACTCACTTGAAACTCCAAAGGCATGCGCCTCTTATCGGCATAACTCTTCTAGGGGCTCTGGGCTGTCAAGTATTTCTCTAATGACCTTGACAGCATCCAACGACTATTGCACTAACTCAGGGCCAGTGATCTTCCTTTCACAACCTCGTTCCAACAAACTGGCGTCTTGTAGGCCCTACCATACAATGCTTCAAAAGGTGCCATCTTGATACTCTGCTGGTAACTGTTGGTGTAAGGAAACTCAACCAAATGAAGTTGTTCCTCCCAACCTCTCTTGAAATCTAACACACAAGCTCGCAACATATCCTCGAGTGTCTGAATTGTCCTTTCAGACTGGCCATCCATCTGCGGATGATAAGCCATACTAAACTGTAACTTCGTTCCCAACGCAGCCTGTAAAATTTTCCAAAAGGTGGCAGTGAACTTGGGATCACAGTCCGATGTGATCGTCACTGGCACTCTATAAAGACGTAATATCTGTCGCACATACAACTTAGTATACTTGTCCAAAGCGAAGTCCTTTCGCACAGCGATGAAGTGAGCAAACTTCGTCAATCTATCCAACCCAACCCAAATTGAATCATTGCCTCTCTGGCTCCTTGGCAAACCCATCATGAAGTCCATCGTGATATGCTCTCATTTTCACTTTGGAATATCGAGCGGCTGCAGTAGTCCACTAGGCTTACAATGCTGCTCCTTGACTTGCTAGCACGTTAAACACTTCGTTACCTGCTTGGCTATATCAGCCTTCATGCCATTCCACCAGAAGTACTACCTCAGATTCTGATACATCTTCGTGCTGCCTAGATGAATATTATAACTGCTACAATGTGCCTCAGACAAGATTTCCTCCTCAAGACCTTTATCAGCGGGCACACACAAACGTCCTCGAAACTTTAGTATCCCGTCCTTGGCTACTTAGAAGTCGGCTTTCCTTTTTCCTGAGCCCTCTTGAAAGATTTTTTGAATGGCAGGATCCATCGATTGCAAAGCCTTAACTCTTGTCTGCACTTCCGGTTCAATCCTCAACGCAACCATTAGACTTGACAGAAGGCTTACCTCCAACTTAAAATCTGAATCTCGCACTTCCTCTAGGAGACGCCACTCTTAGACCATTATATGGGCAATCGCTGACTTTCGACTCAGCGCATCTGCGACCTTGTTAGCCTTACCCGGATGATACAGAATCTCACGGTCATAATTCTTCAGAAGCTCCATCCAATGACGATGCCTCATGTTCAGCTCCTTATGAGAGAACAGATACTTAAGGCTCTGATGGTCGGTGTAAACTTGAAACCTTTCTCCAACCAGATAATGCCTCCAGATCTTGAGAGCAAAAACGATCGCTGCTAAGTCCAGATCATGTGTCGGATTGTTCAACTCATGTGGCCCTAACTGACGAGACGCGTATGCAACCACTTTCCCATGTTGCATTAGAACGCAGCCCAATCCTTTATATGACGCATCACTATAAATCTCATAACCTCCGGGACTAGACGGCATTGTCAAAACAGGAGCCGTAGTTAGCTTGTGCTTAAGCTCTTGGAAACTACGCTCGCAATTATCAGTCCACTCAAATTTCTCGTCCTTTTTGAACAGTTGTGTCAAAGGCATAGCTATTGTAGAGAATCTTTCCACAAAACGCCTGTAATAGCCTACCAATCCCAAGAAACTTCGGACTTCTGTCACTGTCGCCGGCCTCGGCCAATCCATGACCTCTTCAATCTTGGCTGGATCCACAGATATCCCTTCTCTAGAAACCACATGACCTAGGAAATTTACACGAGTTAGCCAAAACTCGCATTTACTAAACTTGATATACAGCTTATGTTCCTAAAGAGTCCCCAATACCGTTCTCTAATGCTGCTCATGATCCTCAAAACTCCTCGAGTACACCAGGATATCGTCAATAAACACGATGACGAATTGTCCAAATATTTCTTGAACACCGTGTTCATCAAATCCATAAAAGCAACGGGGGCGTTTGTTAGACCAAACGGCATTATGGTGAACTCATAGTGGCCATAACGCGTCCTAAATGTCGTCTTCGGTATATCGTCTTTGTTAATCCTCAACTGATGATATCCTGTCCGAATGTCGATCTTGGACAACACCGAAGCTCCTTGAAGTTGGTCAAACAAATCGTCGACCTTGGCAATGGGTACTTGTTCTTGATTATCACCTAATTGAGTTGTCGGTAGTCGATGCGCAGACGTAATGATCCATCCATCTTCCTTACAAACAACATAGGCGCTCCCTACGGCGACGCACTAGGGCAAAAAAATCCTTTGTCAAATAACTCTTGCATCTACACCTTCAGTTCCTTAAGTTCCGACAACGCCATCCGAGACGATGCTTTGGAGATCGGTTTCGTTCCAGGGACTAACTCAATCACAAAATTTATTTCCCTATCGGGCGGCAACCCTAGAAACTCTTGCGGAAAGACATCAGGAAACTCGCATACCACAGCGATGTCCTCCATCTTTGGTTCCTCAACCGACACGTTAACCACAGTCGCCAAATATCCTTGACAGCCACCATCCAACAAACGAGACGCTTCCAGCAATGAAACTAAGGGAATTGAGGTTCCTCCTCGGTTTCCAACGAAATCAAAACTAACCCCATCCAATAGGTTAAACTGAATGGTCTTACGATGGCAATCCATCATAGCTCTTTGCTCAGTGAGCCAATCCATACCAACAATAATATCAAAATCAAACATTGCCAGCACAATTAAGTCTATCCTTCCCTCGCGACCGTCTACAACCAACTTACAGCCAGGACAACCTATCGCAGACATTACACTATCTTTTAGCGGTGTAGAAATCTTAAAGACCATTCCCAACGGTTTCGGACTCAACCCAACTAACTTAACGAACTGTTCAGCAACAAACGAATGCGTAGCTCTAGGATCAAACAAAGCATAAGCTACATGATCATGCAAGAAGACCGTACTTGTAATGGTCGGCGAGTCCTTCGCCTCCTCTCGGGTGACAGCATACACCCTTCCTTGCACCAGGGATCGATTCTGGTGGTTCTACGGAGCATTTCCTCGCAGTTGTCCTCCTTGCGGCAGCGGCACTTGCCTTTCCATTTGTCTATGCGGGCAACCCCTCACTTGGTGACCGTATTGACTACACCCAAAACAAGTTCCTCCTCGAAAAGGGCACGGGGCTATCCATGCTTCTGTTTACATAGTCGACAAACATTATTGGGGCGATACACCAGCTTTCCTAAAGCGTTCCTCCGGTCGGGCGGGATGGGATACTTCCCTCCTATCATCGGCCTCTTCCCAAACCGATGGCTATCCCTTGCAGCGAGGGCAACCCGCGATCCAAATGCGGCTATCCTTTCAGTTATGTTTATCTCCACAAGCTGGGCCCTCTCATATAGTTCGTTATAGTCCTTAAGGTTCAGCGGCACCAGCAGATCCTTGATCTCAGGTTTCAGTCCATTCTGAAATCTCCTTGCCCTATTCATAGGGTTCTCAACTATCCTTGGTGCGTACTTCGATAACTCAGTGAACTTCGCCTCATACTGATCCACCGACATCTGGTTCTGACTAAGGCGCAGGACCTCAACCATCTTCTGTTCACGCGCACAGTCCGAGAAGTACTTCTCATTAAAAGCTTCCACGAAGGCATCCCACACCGGGACCGTACCTTCTAGAAAGATCCTTCCTCAAGAGGCTTCCCACCACGTGCTAGCATTACCTTACAGTTGGTAAACAGCTAACGTTACCTTATATTCCTTAGAACATCTTAACAAAGCAAAGGCCATCTCCAACTCCTTGATCCAAGAGGTTGCAACCTCTAGATCACCAGCTCCCGAAAACCTAAGAGGCTTAAGCTTCAGAAACTGCTCCACTAGCTTGTGCATCTATTGACCACCATTCCCATTTCCAGCCAACGGGTCTTCGCGCGGAGCAACAGAAAAAGTAGCTTTATTTCTTACTTGCTGCCCTACGATATCTCCTAAGGCTTCTAACGCCTGTTGAATCCTGTCCACTCTAGGATCCTCATAGACTGCCCTTCCTCTAGGCACCCTTGAATTACGGTTGCTCATCCTGTAGGACCTTACAGGCTCATGCTCACCCAAAAGCAACGTGTAATGAGAACTCATGACCACAGTCTAAAAGTCGAACGATAATCACATGCACGGGGTTTTAATCCTATTAACTATCCCAAAACCCAGCGCACTTTATCACTCCAGACGATGACCAACTGGTTCAGGCTGACCTTGCTCTGATACCACCTTGGGCGGGGATGTCACGCCCTGAATCCCGGGCGCGCGACAACCCTACATAACGCCTCAGGTCATAAAAGGACGACATCCCAAGCACGCCATCGACCCATTCATTTTATCTTGCAATTAAGCGCACGCGGAACATTCTACCACCCATACAGTAATAAAAATAGCAGGGACAGTCAGTAGGCAACCAATAACCACATCAGAAAAAGATCATTTTATTTATATATATAGTTAACCTAGGAAAGCGAAAATATCTACAAGCCCACTCTTTAGGACCGCTTCCTAAGACCACCAAAAAGATACTGGGTCAGGGTAAGGGGTTAACTCTACTTCCAAAAGCTCCATCCAAAAATGGGTCTCCACCTCCACGTCCACTCAGTTGTGGTAACCGGCCGAGGTCTCAGGCTCAGAATCCGAGTCGAGCTCCGAGTCCTCCACTTCCCCGTCTACGGTATCGACGTCCATCGGATCCCATGTTTGGATCCTTGGGGTTGCAATCGAGGGTCCCTCAAACTCACGAATGGGCCCGAAGAGAGCATCGCCATGGCGAACAAACTAGGCTTTGAAGCGATGAGGTATTAGGTGCTCCATCCCCTCTTCGACCTAGAGTGTTGTCACATGATGTTCCCAAACGCGGTTCGAACCTAGGACCGAATGGTACGTGATATCGAAGGACTGGTCATGTGGTACCCCGAATCGTACCGGACGGACCTCCATTGCGAACGACCTGAAAACATTTAACAATGACAGATGAGATATAAAATCTCCGTAAGTCAACGCCTAAGTTCGAATAGGGCATTGATTCACTCAGGGCGGGCAAACAAGCAGGATACAATAATAACAGGTCAACGGCGTGCGACTCCTATGACGCACTAACCAACACATGATCAGGCCCAAACTTAACAGTCCACCGGCAATTGCATACAAGCTTACCCCGCCTTAGTCCACACATTATAGAGTAATCAACATGGCATTCAAACCGCAGATAGACCAGGGCACACAACCAGAACACTCATCACAAAACACTCATCACAAATCACTCATGCACAATGTATCACACGTGTTCTAGTTATTAGTGAGAGATACTCCACTCTCAACCACAGCACACTAGGTAGTTGATGCTCTTCTGGCAGGACCGGCCATCGTCCCGCTCCGTCGATGACGACTACTGATAGCCCCTCAAGGCTCCCCAAGGCGGACATACCAGGCTTTCTGGTAAGAAACTTCGATCCGTCACAAGCTGTGATTAGCATCCGATCAGCCCGGCGACACGAACTGTCAAGCAACCGATAAGTCATGTGATTCTGGTCGACACGGCACGAACATATCAGGCAACGAACCCAAGCCATCAAGGATACCGCCAACATCCCTAAGTACCCAAGGGCGACGCTCATCCATCATGTGACCATACAAGCACGCCAGACTACCAAACCAGTTTATATCTTCACATTTAATCCGATGCAATCACAAACGCGGGCGTGCTCAAAACTCGACTTGAAACTATTTTTCATGCTCAAAAGACGCAGTCGAAAAGGTCACATGTGATCACACGAACATCCGTATTTCCATTAAACATGATACTCCAATAAGGGTGATTACTCAACAAACTCACATATAAATAGTCAAGGCAATCAGCAATCAACAATCAGCACTCAATCAGCACCCAACAATTAATAAGCATAATTATACATAATTAAGCCCATCTTAATTAATTAACCTGATCACGATTAACAAAAAAGTAACCCAGGCTAATTACACTAACCATGATTACCCAAAAGTAACTATAGTTAAAGCTAACTAAGTAGGGTTAACTAAACTTGCCGCGATCAACTATCCTAACCATAGTCTTTAATCTAACCCGATCACGGTTAACTAACTCAACCAACATTAGTCTAGACTAATTCACCATTAACTAACTAATCTATCCCTAAGCGTAATTAACAACCTAATCAGAGATTAGGGGTTAACTCACAAACAATGGTTCGGCGACGGCAACAGGCGGTTGGCGGCGGAGACGGCTTCGACGACAGCGACGGTGACGGCACACAGCGGGTCACGGGCAGCGGGTCGCGGGTCCATGAGCTGCTCGACTGGCGAGGCTCGCAACTGGGCGGTGGCAACGGTTGGTGATGACGCTCGGGGGTTCATGGGGGCGATGGCGAACAGCGACGGAGGAGGCTCGTGGGCAACTTGGCGGACGGGCGGAGATGGGGTGGTTGAGTCGGAACGGAGGAGGGTGGCGGGTCGGCTCAAGGTCGCGGGGCTTGGGGGTCGCGGGTGGTGGCTCGGCTAAGGGGTGGCCGGCGGCTAGGCGATGGCGGAGGGAGAAGGTGGTGGCAGTGTGGTGGTGGCGGCCCAAGTGAAGGGGAAGAGAGGAGGAGGGAGTCTCGGCCAAAAAGAAACAGGGAGGAGAGGGGGAGGGTGGTCCAGGGCCGGCCAAGGGGAAGAAGAGAGAGAAGAGAGAGAGAGAAGCGCGAGTGTGAGAGAAAAAGGAAGAGAGAGAGAGAGAGAGAGAGAGGGAGTTGACTTGAGGTGATGGGTCAATAAATGTGGTGGGGTCCACAATCAAGTCAACATTAATTCTTTTTGTCTTTTATGCATAATATCCAAGGGTAAAAAGGTAATTTGATAATGTGGGACAGATTGGTCATTTGGCACAAACGACTGAAGGCGTTTTCGGTCAGGGTTAGATTCGGGTGCGAAGGGTCTCGAGCTAGGTTCTACGGCTCGACTAAACCGGCTTGGTTCCTCTGATCGACGCTTGAGAGTCTTCCAAATCCCTTCCTGATCAATTAAAAATCGTGTCCGATAATTGTCCCTTAAACCTCAAAAATCCAATATTATTTATCTTACAGACCTCGAAATTTCGGGACGCCACATTTTTGAACTATAAATTTATTCAAGATGGTTTTGAAATTTTAGTCTAATGTGCAATATCATCCATGAACTTTTAATTTGTTCAATGCCATGCTTAAAATTTTGATATATGCTCAATTTAATCCATAAACTACGTGAAAATATTCAACGTTGTCCCTGACTTGAATTAATGAAAGTACAACATTGAATACTTTCATTCAGTTCGGGATTAAATTGACATGTACCAAAAGTCTAGGGATCATATTAAATAAATTAAAAATTCAGAAATGATATTGTACATTAGATTAAAGTTCATGAACCACATTGTAAATTTGGCCAAAGTTCGGGGATCATTTATGTCAATTGTCCCTAATTACTGCGTGCGTCGCTTGACGTTTGCATAAAAATCCTAATTCCATCTTGGTTCAGAGATGAGCCGGAATCATCGCCTCACCCTCGTATGTGATCATGTTTATCTCTCTCGTAAGATCGGCCGTCATTCCATCGCGAGACGAGAGTATGCAGAGCTCTCGTACTTATCGATAAGCACGCAATCTCAGTACGTATGGGCAAATTAGCTTACTCAAGCAATTTATGGGCGCGACCGTCGCGACTCTCTCGACCGTCGACTCCATCGCCCATGTGGTCAGGCCTTGGTCCGTCCAATTTCTCTCCCGACCCTCTCGCTCCACCTCCCGACAGCTCGGTGCTATTGAAGCAAAATCGGAACCCACGAAATCAGCCTCGATTCTTCAGTTTAGAGGCATGGCCTGCTTCGGCCGGGATGAGATTTCAAGCGAAGATCATGTCTTGCACGTGACAGTCGGTGCTCACAAAATTTTCATTTCGACAGATGCGCTCTTTACCCTGACTCCTGAGCATGAACACGTGAGTCACGTGAGTGATGGCGACATGGAGTACTTTTGAGTTTAAGAGTCGACACATGGGTAAAATGGGAATTTCGACTTGCAGGTAAAAGGGAAAATAGAGGATTCAATTTGTGCATTATTTTTCCCTCGTTTCGTGACCATCACTCTAAATGGTTTTATATGTGCATGACATTTGAGAAAATTACCAAAAAAATCCTAAATCTATTATAATTATGCCAATTCAGTCCTAAACTTTTTTTTTTGTCAATTCAATTCTAAACAATTTTCATATTTTACCAATTGACTCATGGCCGAAAATCGCTGACGTGGACACAGGTCATCCTATGTGGCACGGCTAGCGCTGAAGTGGACATTTTTTTAAAAATATTTTTCTAAATATATTTAAACTTTTTTCTTTTTTTTTCTTTACTTTTTTCTAGACTTCGGGCCGAGATGACCTTACCTGGGGGCCTACGAGGGTTGCAACGCCCTCGCCTGAGGCCGTGGCCCCCTCGACTGGCTAGATTTGGTGAAGGTGTCGCGGCCATCTCCAGAACTGGACGAGGGGCCGCACGTCCTCCCCATAGACGACGGGAGCTTCTTTGCCCTAGCCGCCGATCCTATGTCCAGAAAAAAAAAATAAAGAAAAGAAAAGAAAAATTAAAAAAAATTAAAAATACATATCAAAATGTTATTAAAAAATTTGCAATGTCAACCCCGATAATGACACTTAAGACGGCCGACGTCTACGTCAGCGATTTCAAGCCAAAATTAGCCGAATGGACTCAATTGATACAAATACAAAAGATTTAGGATTAAATTGGCAAAAAAAAAATGTTTATGACCAAATTGGCACAATTGCAATAAGTTTAAAAAAATTCAAATAATTTCCCCCCATCATATTTACGAATTGTTATCCATCAATTTTAATTCTTAACCGTGATAAATATGTAGGAATATTTTAGTCCTCGATTCATAATTCTTAAGAGTCCGCTCGACAGGCAGGAATAGGTCTAGCTTTTCGTAAAGGAGAAACAAAATTAGGGGAGCAATGAAAGGAGGACTGAAGATGATACGTAAAATGAGATTTTTTCATATGGCCACACTACAATAGACCTTCTTAAATGCACATAAAAATTATTCGTGGGAACTTCATCTAATACTAATTGAAAGTTTCTGCAATTACATTGAAGTTCCAATCAAATCCTTCACAAATCAACTTTTAAAAAAACAAAAAAAATAAAAAACCTTAGAGAAAGGTCATACTCTTTTGACAAATAGAAGACTGATTTTATCAAATGAATTTCCGGGAGGAAAAATGATCAGGGCTTGTAATCTTTTGACCTTAATGGCAATTTGCAGCAGCAAGCATTCCAAACGTGTGAATCCTGATTTTCTTTATTTCTGGGTTTCCATCCTGACTCTATAAAATCTCAATTTTGGCATCGCTAAAAGACATTTGATTTCGCTTCTTCAAGCGTATCTAGACCTGCAATAAGTCTGCAGTTCTTCGAGCTAATAGACATCGTTCTAAAGCGATTTTAACGACTCTAAAGGGCAAATAGCATAAACCGATGAAACAGTTGGAGTTTATATCTTGTATAGACCTGCGGAAACGAATTATCAGGGGTGATTTTGCTCAGAACGAGGTTTTCACAAGGACATACAGTTAATAATCAATGGAATAATAAGTGGATTTGCGGTTGACATACCCAGGCCGGTCCAGCTCCCTGCAGATCCATATCGTCAAAGAGTCCGGCTTTGTGATTCCTATAGTCGAATCGCTGGTGCTATGGTATACATATTACAGGAAGCTAGCTAGTTGCTAACTTTAGTTGTCATCCCATTAAACATAAATAGAACAATAAATAGCGTCACGAGGAGAAGGTATTTCATGCAATGGGTACACCACATAACAGTAAAACATGATGCAATGAAAAATGAGTGATTCTGAAATTTAAGAGCAACATAGAATGAGATGCCATATCACACCGGCAATGCGATTGGTCGATGTCATCACCCCAACCATATAAACCCACACGCCAAATACTCTCTCTTCTACGAAAGACCACTCTAGATAAACAGTTGGAAAGATATGTTGAACCAATCGTAACCAAGAAAACTATAACGAGAATGATTAAACCGCACTAACATATAAGTACTACTACGTATGCGTGAGAATAGGACCTGCGACTTATCTGCATACTTCAATCTAGTATGCATGGCAACTGAACAACCTCGGATTTGCAAAATCGTCGTTTGAGTAGTCAGATTTACCCAAAAGTTCCGACTGAAAATTCAGATGCTCAGTCTTCCTTGTTTCCTGGACTGTATTCTTTTCCTTCATCCTCCAACGAAGAGCTGCTTGCATGATCTGCCTCTTCTCGCGTACCCACTCGCAAAGGCTCTTCTTTGTTGATGCTTTGGATGAGCATAAACATACAAACCAGAAATACGATTATGAGCACAGTTGAAACCCCTATAAGTGAATGGATGTAGCCCATAACCGATGGGCCGTTAATTCTTTTCACTTCTGTTCTTCCTTCCCTGTATCCTTCAATAAGTCGTGTGATTTGAGATGCCTGATCCTCCTCAGTGATCACTTCAGAACCAACCACCTTTCAAAACAAAAAGAGTTGCATGGATCAGTACGAGACACTATTACTGTAACCCAATACACGGGAGGAACAAGCTAATTGAACAGTGAAGCAATGAAGTCAAAATTCAATCATCACTAGATTTGGCCAACTCCCTTCCTTTGCGTTTCGTTGGGTGGAGAGGTTAGCCATGAGTCCAAGGGACCAGTAAGAAGTCGTCATTATTTGCTCAACAATGGAAATCATGAAAACATACATGAAATACCGACAAAACCTACATAGGAAAACAGGCTACCCGTATAAACTGCATGAAGTGGATAAGAAATGCAAGGAATTCTATGCATAAAACTGGACAGTGGATATGGAATGACGGCACCTCGCCCTAAAAAGAATTATTTTCTCAGACAAGTCCTCTCGTCATTTTAAGCAAATATTCATGTTTATACAATGTGTCAAACTAAACAAGCCAAGGGTAGAGGCAAACCTACAGAGTTTAATTTTTCAGAGAGAATGACTTAAATAGAAGGATTTCGAAGAAGAAAACATTCAAAACTATAATCTCTCTTAGGAATCTAAGGAAAGCAAAGGAAAATAATCAACCTTGCTGCTTTTACTAGCTAGAATCAATGCCAAACCAAAAAGTGTCTGGATTGGTCAGCAAATAAGGCAAGAATCAGCACCAATCCCATTCTATTTTCCCTCTCCGGGCAACTAGATTTCACAGGAGAAAGAAATTCAATATTTGCCCAATTACTTATTGTTGTCTCAACTCCATATCATCAAGTTTGAGTGAGTATGTATGCAGAGATGAAACACGTAAGGGACTTATGCAGCTTCCTCAGCCTAAGATATCCATCAAAATCCACCTATCGTCTCTTGACTTTCATGTCATTAACAGAGCATAATAGCCAACTCAGCAATATTCAATTAGAAAACTCCGAACCATTAGATGCTTAAATTGTTTAGTGTAAAACCATGCAACTATGTAAGCAAGGAAGAAGAACGCCTTCCAAAGTGTCAGTAAGACTACACAAAACCACGAACGCGAAGTTCGAAGTGAACTCCAATCCATTCCTCACTTCAAAGAACTATCTGTGTCCCAACAAAAGCAGATGCCCCAATGAGATCTATACTGTCATCTAACATTAAACCTCCTACGAATATTCCAACGATTTGACACGTTTGACATGAACACCATTGAGAAAGCTAAAACCCATTTCACTGTTTGAGGCAGCCTAGACTTGTCAAAGTCTGATGCAGTAAGATACACTTCCTACAGCTGCATCTTCATCAAGGTGAAGGAATTAGCCAAAGTTCCAGACTTTGTCTCAAATGTGTGCTTGCAAAGGCATAACCAACTCTTCCTATTCGATAGTACAGTCCTATAGCCAAATCAATAGCTTTGTCAACAACAACTGAAGTCCAGTAGCTGACGAACAAGTGGGTGGAGAGAGATCCTTGAGAAATTTAACCATGTAATTGACATTCAAGTTAAAGCTGAAATCACCACCCATCATGACTCAAAGATTATATGCAGCTATTCTCGCAGAGACACCCCTGACAAGTGCATTACAACTTGTGTACTTTGACGAATTCCAGAAATAAGTGGAAACACTCTGCATAAGTGCTGAAATAATTTGAGCTGAAAAATGCAATGTGCTCAAGTCATCATCTCCTGGCCACATTTTTTAGCATCTGTCATATGTGAAATTTTGAATTGCAACAGTCCTTAACTTTGAAAAGACAACAGATACACGAGTATATCACTTCAAAAATTAATAATCAAGTTGAATCTTCAAATGTGTCACTACTTAAAAACTATATACTTACCGAAAAGTACTCTTCATTTCCATCCCAAACGACCATTTTCGGAAGCTCAGACTTCTTGTTGACCCCAAATGACTCTGTAAAGTCTTTAAACTGTTTGACCCCAACATAAGCAAATACCAAGTCACGATTAGCATATGCAGCAGCCTTCAATAATTGGACCAATTTCTTTGATTTCTCTTCATTCTCATCTTCCGTAATTGTCAACACAATTTTTCGGTCATCATCTTTCAGTAACTTCAGTGTATCATGATTTATTGGAAGAGGCGAAGGTATAAAATTCTGCTTGATGAAGTCTTCCAAAAACTTTTCTGTCGATACAGAGCAAAAGAAACTTGATGTTACGCAACATAGGAAATACAATTCCGAGCAACTAAAGTCGTAGATTTCACAGAAACACACATCAACTTTTCACGTATTTAGAAACAGAGCACTTTAGGCAATAAGTAGAAAAAACACCCGGTACCGAAAGGAATCTAAGCAAACTGCAGGAGCAACACAATATATAGTGGAGAATGAGTAAGAAAAGGTAGCAGAGATGGATAGCAACACTCTTTTGAAGTTAAAATTCAAAACAGACGAAAGTAAGATGTAAAGACTATAGCAAGAATCAGCACAGTCCAAGACAAGGTAGTTGAGAAGATTATGGACCTACTTTGGCAAAGAATCAGCCTAATGAGGATGGAAGGTCAACACCATACTTACCTTCAAAGGGACCATAAAAAATGTTCTGTTCGTTGTAATTCGGATGAAGGGACACCAAAGCAGGTACCTTGTCAAAGTCGTACACCACCATTATTTCCTCGGAAAATTCCTTTGCCACAGAAAACCATGCCTTTTTCTTGTATTTTTTGCCTAAATCTGAAATCAGCGACTCATTCATGCCAAAACCGATGTATACAGGAAAATGGGTGCCAGCAGATTGCACAAATTCGCTGACAGCAGAGTCTGAATCCAGAATGGAGACATCAGGAGCAACGAACTTCCTCAGAAAACGAACAAGTAAATCTGCTTTTCTTGGCCCGTTATATTCCATTGGTACGCCATGCATAAAAAGTTTGAGGGTAGGAAAACCACTGCATGCAAGCAAGTACATCCATTATGTCAAAAGATGCTGGACACTATGATTAGATTATAAAGTAGAGGAGGCATTAAACAAGAAGAAACACTCTGATTATTGAGATGGAAACATTATCACAGTGTACCCATTAACCAACTTCCAGGCATAAACTATAGAATGATATGAGTTGAATGCTGCTTAGTAGATTAGTAAATGTGCTATTTAAGCTTCCATTGTGGCAAGGAGCCCCGAAGATAGTGCCATACTCTATGTCATGTTTGACTGCAAGACGTGAGTACTTGTCAGCATTTACTTTTGCGATCACTATAGGCTCTTTCAATCCAGCAAGAATTGGGGCAGCTGCATCTAACTGCAACAGAATAACTAAAGTCAATTTTCTATCAGCTCAAAGTACCAATGGACCAGCATATTAAGTCCGGTTGTATGACTGCGTTTAGGAACATATAATATTGAAAAGGTAACAGAAGCCATCACAATCTCATGAAGAGTTATCAGCCAAAGGATACATTCACTCACCTATGAGGGCCAAAATAATAAGCATCTATCAATCAGAGTTGACCAAGCAGATCAATCATTTCTTCTCTACTAAAATTGGTCAAATGGAGGCAAATCCAAACAAGTACTATATTCAATGACATTAGATTTGTCAGTGATTCATCTCAAAGATGAAACTGAAGGTGTTGAACCTCAAAGATCAGTACCCTCAATTAGCAAAGATTCATTTTTTTCTTCAAACAAAGTACATCTGCAGCCACCAAGGCTATTCCAAACATGACTTCTCAGATTATCTGACTAAATACCGTACAAACACAATGAACAAGAACGACTAAGCAAATATCAAGTGAAAAATATCACACTGCCTAGAGCCTCAGACAGCACAGCTCTGCTTAATGTTAGACAAGTACTAGGATTCTACATTACTACACATGATGGCTTTTTCTCCCAAGCTCTCGCATTGAACAACCAGCAAAAGAAAGAACCCTCAAATCGACAAATTAACATGAAGAATAGAAGGACCTCAGGGGCAAGGCGCTTGCAGTGGCCACACCAAGGAGCATAAAAGTCAACTAAAACGTAATCAAACTTTGAGATTGCCAAGTCGAGATTCGAATCATCCAGCTCCAACACTGTCCCGTCTCTGGCCGAGAAGTTCTCCAAAGCCGCGGACGACGACAGTGATTGCCGAGAGATTGCTAACATCAGCATCCCCACGACAAGCAACACACTCAACTTCATAATCAGGCGATTTACACGCAAACCCTCCACAATTCCAGACGACCCTTATCGAATCGCAATCTCGCCTTCTATTTTTCTGTACGTTCCGGTCCTCCCGATGCAGGTCCGCTGTAATTTGAACATCAAATGATTGAGTTGCAGCTCAAATTCCAAAAAGAACAAGCAAAAACTCGCACTTGCTGCGAAAAGAATTCTTGATGGCACGAGAATCGGATCCGACCAATGCAAATCAACCAACAACACTAGCAAAATCAATCAACAGGTAGAAAACCCCAAATGGGGGCTGAGAAAATTGCAGGACAAACAAAAGGGGAATTTCCCTAACTGGAAACCCTGATGCAGCTGCCGAATTTCACCAGAACCAGCAACTCAGTTGCTCGGAAGCAGACTTAAGCGAGAAATTGCAGCCTTCTACAGTTTCCCCATCGAGGGGCGGACTAGAGCAGGGAGGCATGAACATCAAGATGAATCGAAATGCAAGCGAGCGAGACCGACCTGCGTAGATCTGCAAGTGGAGCGATGTCTTGTTTAACGGTTCGTTTGTTTATCGCTCTTTTGTGTTTGAACTCTTCACTTCTCGTCTGATTTTGAAGTCAGTGCTTACGAAGACCGAGAAACGGAGTCGAGGAAAAGGATGTCCTTCTCGAAAAGAAGGAAAAATTGCATTTTTGCCCCAGGTTTTTATAAGTCGTCATAATTTCCCCCCCAAGCAGATCCGAGAGAGTTTTATTTTGCTCTCGTGCTTTTCATTTTGTCACAATTTTTTCCGAAATTTTGCAATTTGAGTGCAAATCCTTTGATATGCGTTTCTGATGTTCCTCCGACATTAATAGTAAAAGAAATATAACTGAGGAGAAAATATTGGACACATAAAAAAAAAATTTAGATTCAATACAGTTTGTTATAGCAGAATTAGGATTATGATATTAACATGAGGATATTAGCCTAGAAACAAGTCTTTATTCTCCTAGATGGAAAAATGGGGCTCTCTTAATTTGATAAATGGTAACGATAGTTAGCTCTCGAAGATTTGAAGAGTTGTCGGGTTCGCTAAAATGAAAGTTGTCATCTAATGAGTCATGTTACATGCACCGAGAAATCTTACTTAGGGTGCGTTTGTTCAGGGAAAAACTTTATTTTAAAGGAAAATACTTTCCGAAAAATTATTTTTCAGAAAAATGATTAGTTTTCCTTTATTTAGAGATATTTGACTAAAAACCTTTTCTGGTGTTTGGATCTCATTTGGAAAATGATTTCAATATCATGATTTTATCTCAAGCTAATAAAAAATTCAAAATTTTAAATTTAAATTTATTTGATTTTTTTTTCTTTTTCCTTCTTGCTCTGCCAGTCGCTGGCCGTTGCCGAAGCTTGGCGACCAGAGGAGCAAAAATAAAAAATAAAATAAAATAAAATAAAAAATATTAAAAAATTCGAGATGAGCAATTTCAGAAAGTTTTTTTACTTCTTTAAATTTGAGAGTTCACTTTTCTAATTTTATGAATGAATTTTTCGTTGACCAGAAAGTGTTTTCCGTTGATATGAAAGTCCGAAAAACTAATTCCTAGAAAACATTTTAACTCAAACAAACACACTCTTTCACAAAGCTATGATGACAAAAGAGCTTTAAGAAATCATGGGATATCGTCATATCCTATCTTCTGTTTGGTGAACTACGGATTTAAAGATGGTTATTTTGATATCCTATCATATCCATTGTTTGGTGGAAACTGGATATCACTTTAAATGACAGATATTGTGCCCATGAACTAATATCGATCTTATCATCATAAAATATCTTTGCATGATTAAACATTATTATAAATAATTCTTCGTGGCAAAAAATGACAAAGTTGCAATTCCTTTTGTCGATAGGTTTACGGGAGCAATATCTTGTTTTCTATTTTCAAACTCGTGTTAGAAATTAATAAAAAGCTGAATAAGATTGTTATTCTTAAAACAATGGATTAATAAGTTCTGCTACTCTGATGCAATCACAAGTTCATAATCCCCAAAACCTTCACTATCCAAAAACCCCAATCCGTCTAAAAATTTATTAGTTCCCACGACCAAATGCAACAACAAACAACACCGACCCTCCCAATGTCAAATGCAGTGTCTCTAAACGAGCGTAAGCACAATGAGGAGAATTCTCTTTCCAAACCACACTTCAACTAAAGAAAAATAACAAATTACAATTCCATCAGTCCACTAAACAATTTCATCATCTTCACACTGATCTTTTCCAAACGATAAAGCAAACTCAATCCTCTCAGTCTCTTTTCACATGTCTAAATGGGCACGAAGCACAAACAAACCCAATTCACAACTCTGCCAATCCACTAAATAATTGCATTGTCTTCAAAATACAAGAAATATCAAATTTAGAAAACATTCCAAGAAATAGCCAAAAGGACATTGTTTGACGTTGTTCATTTTCATAAAACAACAAATATCTCCAGCTCTACCTAACTCACCGAATACCACATAAATTATAAACCAAGCTCCAAACTTCACAAGAAATAGAACATTCATAAAACAAATTATCAGTCTTTCCCATATATCATCTTTTGGAGAATTTGCTCCACTAATATCTTTGTCTTCTCCTTGCAATCTAAGAAATAGATGAATGTTCTTAGGATCCTTCACAATTATTCTTCATACTTTTATTTTATCCATAGTATTTAGAGACATTTGAAAAAGCTCCTCATTGATTCTTCTCTTATCATTGTCTAAATCTTTAGCATGTCCGATGTAGCTAGCAATCATCTCCAACCTCTTGTTAGCTTTTTCCAAGAAGGAGCTGAAAGTGCCAGCAATCTCAACTAACCCATCAGCCTATTTATCACTTGCTTTTGCCCTTTTTCTTCTTGAAGGATCATAATTATTTTGTGTTTGAGAAGATGAAAGTGGTGGAAAGTTTTGACTTGCGTAATTAGTTGTCTCATCATCATTATTCTCACATTCTTCATGATCCATAGCCGCATGAGCTTATGAAGGGTCTTCACTAAGATTTCCCCTGGCGTGGTCTTTTCTAAATATTGTCGCTAGTCGATCACATTGAGGGAAGGACTTCTCTCTCAAAGAAGAAGCGCCTGGATAGGTCTACAAAGAAAATAAACATTGCAATACTTTTGCCAACTATCCTCCGAATGAATATCAACACAATGCTTCTTGTGATCACATCCAAAGCCACTTTGATTCTTCAAGTCATATATTTAATTGTACAAGTGTTTCAAGGTTTTCATCTTCGACTCTATGTGAGGATTGCCCCTGATGCCAGAACCAGGGAACTTTTCTTCAAACCACTCCTCCAATGTAATCATGTAACCACTCTTGAAGCCATTATCAGCTTTCATTCCTCGCCGAACTAGTTCTTCAAGACCATCTAGAAGCGCATTTTCTTCATGTATTATCCATACACGTCGGTCTCTCTTTGTTCCCCTTCCTTGAGTTTGACTGAAATCGCTGCCTTCCATTCCTAAACATAGACAAGCCTTGGTAATTATTGTTTGAACAACTATTGGATCTGGTACTATCACCTTTCTCAGGAATTTCTTTTGGCAAGAATATAAACTACTAATAGGAACTCTTGTTGGGATCGTAGATATCAAATATTATATTTTTTCAATGGCAACTTGATGATTGAATGCAAACAATAGCTGGTTATACTTTTGCAGAAATAAACTACAAAGTTCAACTTCCAATGAGAAATCCTAAATCAGATGAGTTAACTTTGCATAGAAGCCACCTAAAATGCATTAGATTTACCCTAGTTTATGGCTCAACATTGTTACACATTCAGCAACAATTATAAGAATTAGCAAAACAAGCAGCATAAATCCATACACATAGTACATCTGTAAACCATAGTAGAGCTAAATCAGATAAGGAATTATCATTAACTTCATTGGTTTGTTCTAGAAATCAAGATCTTCCAATAAGGGGATTTTGATTTTTGTGTGGTTTCCATTTATTCTATTTTTTCTAAAAATGCGCGTTGTGATTGCTTATGGAGTACCAAAAAGTTTACTTAAGAAGTACCCCGGATTGCTTTGCTTGACAGTCAACACCAGGGAAAAAGTCCCCAGTCATGGATTAATAAAGCCAGAAAACGAAGACAACATGAATGATAGGGCAATAATCCACAAGAAGCAGAACGAGGAACATACATACTTCTATTTTCTTTGCTAGAACAATTAGAAAAAAACACATTGAAAACAAAGTAAACCGAAGCACCAAGGGAAAGAGAACTCTCATGGACATTTCATTGAATAGGTTACGTGTGAAGCAGAATTCAATCCTAGCAAAACACACAATTCCTCAGCTTACTTTCCTTAAAAATAGTTGTAAATGAGATTTATCTTACTTCATTACTGAGCGTATCCAAGGCTATGAATGGTGAGTGTTCTGGAAATTGAAGACACAAGCTGGAACGATGAAATTTTGAGGATTGAAGCTCGAACTCGCCAATGATGGAGCTTGAATTCGTCAGATTAGAGCGGAGCAAACGACCTTCGAATGTTTTCGTCAACAAAACAAAGTGACGTGAGATTAGAGATGACGTTGGACTATTTTCGTCAACGAAACAAAGCAACGTGAGACGAGTGTCGCCGTGAAGGAAACGAAGGAGTCTATTCAGGAGAGGGTAGGGCTTTATATTTCGGATAATAGAAATTCTATCCGGGTCTATCTCACCCCTCTCCCTATGATTTTTTTATTCGGGCTATATCCCCTCTATATTCGACTGTCTCCTATCTTGGACAGCTACCAAACACAAGATAGGATAAACATATCATATGCTGGTTTATATCTAGACGACCAAATGCAGCATTATATTGAAATATCGCCTTCGCACTTCGTACAATGAGCAACTAAAGTTTGAACTCTAAAACTAGCCTGGAGGTATGTTTATTCGACTGTGTTTTTGCTTACATTGGTGGTTCTCAGAGCCCCCTTTTCGCTTCGTGAAAGCTACCGTGTTTTTGCTTAAATTGGGTTTGTTCAAATCCTTCAAAATACAATAACAAAAATTGGGTGCTGAAATTTTTACTTGACGAAAAGTTCTTATTGATTTTCTCGATAAAGGGTTCTTCCTTTTTTTTTTTCTTCAGAAATAAGCTTTCTTTTCATTAGAAATGGGCCCAATTAAGTGACATAGGACGCCAATCTGACAGGGACTCTCTTCCTAGCAAGAGCTTCTCTTTCTTTTTCTAAAGAGTAAACCCTATCCATGGTGATAGCTAACCCAAACCCTAACCCCTCTGTCTTCCTCGATGGAGCCCCTAAATCACTTACATTTCCGAATCCTCTTCCACTACTCGGCACCGCAGTAGCTTCCTCTTCCACAACTAACTTCCCAGCCCCATCTGCCTTCCTCGATGGTACCTCCCAATCGCCCACACCTCCAAAACCCCTTCCACCACTCGACATCCTCTCCCCAGCAGCTTCCCTTTACATAGCTACTTCCCCAGCCTTATCTTTGGGTTTTCTTCTCTGTGCAGACAGTTCACAAATCATATCTCCCCCACAATAACACATTCACCCACCACTACTACCACAATCATGAATTCAGACTTGACAGACCAAGTTCACCACAAACTACACATACCCTAACTTTTGGTCCTTGTTTGCTCCATGAATTTTTTAGAGCTCTCTTCATCCTAAACCTAGTTTTCCCTTATCTCGGTTGCATACTACTATGCTTTGGCTCCTCCTGCGAATCTGGGTTTTTTTTTTTTTTTTTTTTTTTCTGATTTGCTCACTGCATTGGTGAAACCCTTTCCTTCGGCCTGCTATTTCTGACTTTGTTGAAGGTTTTCAATAGCTTCATGGGTGAACCATCTAATTCTCTAAGGTGCTTCCCCCTCCGTTGATTCTGCCTTTTCCTGGGTTGGTAGAGCTCGAGAGTGCTGGTTCTCTTCGCATTAATTGTGCCTGCAATCCAATAGTTGTCAGTAGTATGGAGAATGAAATTGATAAGGAGCTACGTGTGGCTGCCCTATGTAGAAGTTTTGGTGACTTGTGGATGGAGGATTTCGTCGCTAATGTAACTGAAGAATAGCCTGAGAACAAACTGAGATTATGTAATCTCACTTTGCTGGGAAAGCTTTACTCTAACCCTAGTATTGATGTCCATCCTTCCTCTCCATAATGCAAAAAGTTTGGAAAACAGAAGACTTTGCATGCGATCAGCAAGAACAGGAGATTTTTTCCTTTACCTCCAGGTTGGAACAAGTGATGAAGAGTCTTAGAGGCTAGCCCTTGGTCCTTTTCTAGCAACCTATTGATCAGTGCCTATTCACCGCCATAACTTCACTCGTTGTGCCTTTTAGGTGCATGTGGTTGGTTTGCCACTACTTATGATAACTGACGGTTCTTAGGCATGTGGGCAATTTCATTAGAAAGGTGGTGGAAGTGAAAATGGAAGCTAAAGAGGGTGGACTTTGTAAGTTGGGGAAAGTGAGAGTGATGATCGACCTCAACAATAATCTATTACTGGGAATGGTGCTCAATTTAAACGAAAATACTTGGAATTAATATGCCCTAGAATCATCTTGAATCACTAATTGGAGAAGTATACATATAGAATGAACATATCTCGATAGCCACAGATTAAGAGCCCCAAGAAGTAGATGAGAAAGAATCCGGATCCGACGATCACTTGTTCTTCGAGAGAATTTCATAGAGAGTTTTTTGAGAGTGTTTTTGGTTCTAATGAACGTCGTACCTTATGAAGAGAGAATATACAATATACTATTCTTTGGAATTGGCAATCAAATCACCCATTATTGCGATCAATCAAAATCTGCCTTTTTGGTCTTCCTCTATATGGTAACTGATACCATATATTAAAAGCAATTTCGAATTTGTAATTTATGGGCGCAATTAATTCCAACATCTCTCACTCGCCCATAAAAGGCTAAACATCTCTATTTCTCTTGTCACTGCAAAGTTCATATGGGTAAATAATCCGTGCGACCAGCATACTCTGAGAGCTCGTTGCCATACATCTGTTAGGAATATATAGCAGCTCACATTGGGCATTCTAATTTAGAGTAGATCCAGTATGCAGTACCCTAGATCAATCAGTCACATTTATATCTCTCATGATCTCTTCAAAAGTTCGATATGTATTGTATTCACAATTACGATTACACTCGTATAATCATAATTGGTTGATCTGTGAATACAAAATCATAATGTGACATCAACAACGAATTGATATTCATCCTTCCTTAAGATCTCTTCATTTCAACTCAATTCGCTTTTCCAGAAATATCCCGCTAGATTGAATCATCCATGATCATTGGCAACATTCTAGGATAGCAAAAACTGAATCAAAATTTCAAGAATAGGTCAGAGTCGTGACTAAGCTGAGCAATTCATATCCTTAAGAGTCTCACATGGCTGTAGAGTTTAGATAAATACTCTTGCCAACTCTTCTTGGTCGTCTCATGCATACGTAATATGAAATATGTATTACGGTATTCTCTCCTTTCCCATGGAGTATATGTCTCTACAATCAATACTATACAAATGATAGTTCAGACATTCCCAATGTCTAACTTGAGTTCACAAATTTACTCTCTTCAAAGAATCCATCAGAACTCACATCTAGCATCAAAGACAAATAAAGTGAAATACGTGGATTACTTCACTTTCAGGCATAACTTATTATGACCTCATCTTAACACTCCTGTTAAGGCGACATAAAAAATTTCAAGCTTGAGCTCTCAATTATCACCTAGATAATAAGCTTGAAATCGTCTCATCTCTATTTATCACATAGTAAATAGAGGTGATTACCCATGTGAGTGGGCTAATATCTTATCTGTCCGACATACTTTCTCAATATAATGCACTAAACATTAATATGCATAAATGTCATACAAACTCATAGGCATCAATAATGATAACAAATACCATTAACTGTGAACTTTGGGAAATATAAATATCTAGTACTCCAACTTCTACGCACTTCTAGAGATTTCAATGTCGGGAATTAATCCCTTTGTCAACACATGATCAAGGAAAACATCTCCAGGAATTGACTTCGTTATAGAATTTGCTATCATTCTATGCGTAGATATGTACTGTATGTTCAGATTTTTTTTCGTATAACCATTTCTTTTACAAAATATACTTCATGTCTATTTGTTTGGTCTTGCAATGGATCCTTAGTGTAAGCTATTGCTGCTTGGCTATCACAATTAACCAATAATTGAACCTACAGCATCCTTAGCAACACCTCACTAACCCAAACATCTCTTAAGCTAAACACCCTCTTATATTGCTGTTGATAACACCACGAGATCAGTTTTCATCGTGGATAAGGCTATACACGTTTGCTTCTTACTACTCCATGATATGGCGCCATTGTTAAGTAAGAACGCAAATCCAGAGGTAGAATTCTCTCATCTAAACCTCATCCTCAGACAGCATCAGTATAGCCTCCAAGGCGCAGATCTCTACCTTGATAACTCAGCGAATAATCAGCAGCACCCATTAGATACCTCAACATTCTCTTGACGGCAATCTAATGTGCTTGACCTAGATTAGATTGATACCTATTTATCATTCCAACTGCATAACAAATATCAAGTCTTGTACATATCATAGAATACATTAAGCTTCCCACAGCACTAGCATATAGAACACTTTTCATTTGTTCATTTGCTTGTGGAGTCTCAGGACACATTTTTCGGCTCAGACCTTTACCTCTTGCAATAGAAGTATCTATGGGTTTACAGTCTTGCATGCGAAATCATTCAAGGACTTTATCTATATTAGTCTCTTGTGAAAGAGATCACGATCTCTTGAAATCTTAATTCCAAGTATATATGCAGCTTCACCTATATCCTTCTTCTCAAAATAACCAGTTCTCAACTGTATTGACAAACTCCAAATAGCTTCCAGCAATTAGTATATTATTAACATATAACGATAAGATCACAAATTGATCTTTGGATCTTTTGATACATACACAATGATCTTTATCAATCGTTACAAAATCATATGCCACTATAGCATTATGAAAACATATATACCATTGTCTCGAAGACTGCCTAAGGCCATATATCGATCTCAAAAGTTGACATATTTTTTTTTGTTCTTGGCCTTCTATAACAAGCCCAACGGGTTGTTCCATATAAAATTCTTCTTTTAATTCTCCATTGAGAAAAGCAGTCTTTACGTCCATTTGATGTAATTCAAGATCCATACTAGCCACTATTGCCAGAATAAGGCGAATTGAGGTAAATCTCATCATAGGAGAAAAAATCTCTTCATAATTAATTCCTTCTTGTTGATTAATCCTTTCGTCACAAGGCGAGCATTATACTTTTCATTCGAGCCATCAGCTTTATGCTTTATTTTGAGAACCCATTTGTTCCCAATGGCTTTGCGTCCATTCGGAATATCAACCAGTTCTCAAACTTGGTTTGATTTCATTGACTCCATTTCTTCTTCCATTACTTGTATCCACTTTTCCTTATCAGGGCAAGTCAGAACCTCATTTACATTCCTTGGCTCATCCTCGTCTTATGGAGCGACCATAAAAGCTTTCCCTTCAACCTCGAAACGTCGACGGGGAATGCTTTTGCGACTTGTTCACCGTGGAGAAGATTGTACCCTATGTTCTTAATTCTCCATTATGCTCCCACTCGAATCAGATAACAACGGCATTGTCTCATCAAGTGATTGCAATTGAGACTGGTTCGAAACATATTCCTCACTTCTCACATTGCTCCCACTTGGATATGATGCTTCCACAATGTCATTATCACCATCCAAGGTTTCAAATAGGGAACAATTTTCACCTATTTCGTCTTTTTTTAGGAAACTCATTCTCTAAGAATGTGACTTCTCGTGATTCGAATTCAGTTATACTCCCACTTTCTTGCTCACCTATAAACACATATCCTTTTGAGTGTTTCGAGTATCTTATGAAGATGCTCTTCTTGCCTCTAGGACCCAATTTTCCATACTTGTGGGACGACTCGTGAGTATAGGCCATATGACCCCAAGGTTTCAAGAAACTTAAATCGGGTTTTCGACCATCCATAATTCATATGGAGTGGAGGTAACTAATTTAGAAGGCGCTCGGTTAAGTATATAGACAGCTATTAACAAAGCATCACCCCAAAAGGTGATTAAAAAATTAGCCTGTGCCATCATAGACCTAACCATTTCCATTGAGACCTATTTCTTTTCTCTATAACTCTATTCTGTTGAGGAATCGCTGAAATAGTCAACTGTCTTTCTATTTCTTTTTCATCACTTAAATATTTGAACTAATCAGATAAGTACTCTCGACCTCGATCGGATCTTAATTTTTTTTTTATGGATTTTCTACTAAGCTCAAAAATTTCTCAAAGCAACTAATGCATCGGATTTATGAGAAATCAAATCGACATGTCCGAATCTAGTGTAATCATCTATAAATGTGATGAAATAAATAGCCCTATGCCTTGCTCTCACATTCATTGAATCACATATGTTCGAATGGATCAACTACAAAGAAAACTCAATTCTCATTCCTTTTTCAAATGGTTTCCTCGTTTTTCTCGCTAGGCAATGCTCCCAAATAGACGAATCGACTTTTTCAATATTGCTCAATATGACCAGCCTAGCATGCCATGTATTCATATCATTACAGAAGAATCAAAAGATGTAAATAGGAAATAACAAACATTCACATTATTGTACTCAACTACCAGCACAATAAAACCATCCATAAAGTATCCAGAACCATAATAACTTACTCCCAACAATAAGTTAACACCATCGTTATAAAAGTTCAAACTGAAACCAAGTTTAACCAATCCTAACACGAAAACTAAATTTCGTTCAGTTTTTGGAGCATATAACACATCATGTAGGAACACTGCGCATATTCAATTGGTAGGTGCTAATCCCTTTAACTTCCACCCAGGAATTGTTTCCCACATTTATCCACTTTGCTCCATGTGAAACTCGTTGAAATTCCATGAAGGTATTTCTGTCCTTCACTACATGGTCTGTGGCCCCTAAGTCTACAATCCACAAAGGAGGAGATTTAGTTACGAAAACTGAACTGGAGACATAAGTAACACTCTTGAGTGCACAAAGGTTTTCTAACTTCTTTGGCTCACCATAGTCATGAGCAAAGTGACCTTTCTTGCCGTAGTTAAAAAAATTTCACCTTTGAAATGTTTTTCTTGAAAGGACACTTTCCTTTCCTATGTCGGTTAAACTTCGATTTCTATCCTAATGAATCTGTTCCCTTGTCCTGCCACTTCTTGAACCCACCTTGACGCTATACTTGGAGTACAAAGCCCCATTTAAGCTAGAACCAGCATAATAAATGTCGATTTCTGGTTAAACCGCCAGAAGGCGATCCACCTCCAGTTCAAAACAGCGCATATCATCCTCAAAAGTCTTTACTTTTCATTGTGGATGAAGTGGATTTTCATATGCACACAGGTATGCGATAAAGAATAGATTATTGCTTGCACTTGCTGCTCATCGGTCAAAATGTGGCTTGCATCTTACAGTTCACTTATCATGTTTGACACATGCCACAAAAGTTGTTTCATATTCTGCCCATGAGGCATCATGTAAGTGTCAAACCTAATAGTGATCTACTTCAACTTGGTGACCGATGTCTAACCAAACTTAGTTTTAATGCTTCCCACTTGACTTTGGCATTTTCATAAATGCCTGAACTCACGCATAAAACCATTTTCCATGCTACTCAGCAACATAATGCGAGCAATAGAGTTCATCTTTTTCCATGCAGCAAATGCCTCTTTATACTTTCTATGCTGTGCATTATTTTCATCTTCAGGTTCTTCCATAACTAGGTTAAGAGCTTTTGGTGCTTCTTACTTTTCTAACACATACTAGATTCTCGTATTCCAGTTTTCATAATTTTCGCCGTTCAAATTCTCTCCTTTGTTAAGCTCAGCTACGATATTCTCAAAAGTTGTAGCTATTGTATCTGAAAACGAAGTTCTATAGACATGTATTCACAAACTATTAATGCCTAACATTTATGCATCGATTTTACACTGACTAATTATATTAATGAATAACTTCACATAGGTCTCAGATTCGAAAGTTCATTATGTTCCCAAACACCGTCTAAGAATCCTCATTTGAAATTATCATTAATATAATCATTTATATAAAATTGAGTTCATTAAAGTTACTAAAACTTTCTAGAACTCCCCACTCGAATAAAAATCATAAATCAAGCAATGATCTTCTCATCTTGTAATCATAAAATTGCATGGCATGATTTGAGCTAATATACAAATAGTTCATTCATCAAATTATAATCAAATCGCGGAATACAAGATATAAATAGCAAGTACATTAAAATTTATACATGCTACCAACAAAATATGCTCTACTAAATCTCTATGTAGCTATCCACATGTAAGATATATTCTGTATTTTTCAAAACTTAGAGAGATATAGGTAAAAATACTCGAAAAACGCCCCAAAATACTTGTATGATGGGTTTCATACGTATTTTTATAACTTTAAATACATCAAACATGTACAATTCCGATAATAAATTGAAGATAATTTCAAGATGAACCCAACGGTACCTTGTACACCCCCAACGGAGCTCATACGCGCTCGCACGTGCCGGCAAAAGCTTTGACGCGTGCAGTCAACTTGTGGTCAACGATCAGAGTTGACTTTAGGGACCAAATTGCATTTTCTAAAAGTTTAGGGACGAAATTGTAATTTTTAGAAAGTTTAGGTACCAAATTGCAATTTACAAAAAGATTAAGGATTGAATTGCAATTTTTTAAAAATAAGGGACCAAATTGCAATTCCAAAAAATTTTGGGGACCAAATTGTAATTTTTAGAAAATATAGGGGACCAAATTGCAATTTTCAGAAAATTCAGGGAATCGGGTCGGGTGAACACCGGGTCAGACCAGAATTTGGGTCAAATCTGGGTCATGGATCAGTTTGGTACCTGACCTGCTGACGTCAAAATGACGTCAGCCACGCGGGCCACCCACGTGCAGCGCGCGTGGCACGTGACGCCCGCGCACGTGTGGCCTGCTCTGGCCACCTTCTGCGACGAGCCACCCCTCAAAACACTCGTCTCGTTGATACGAGTCTGATGGTATACTCAAAAGTCATTTTCGTTGAACGAAGTTTCACGAAAAGGCGATGTTCGCCGCAGCCTCGGGGAACCCGATTTCATCACGGCACGTGGCGCTCGTGCAGCCTCTGCTGGTGTCACCTCGCGACCGGCGACCACTCAAATATCTCGTCTCGCCGAGCTCGTTCCGACTATGTGTTCAAAAATCATTTTTATTGCACAAAAAATCACGTATGAACCGTGAACAGTATGCTCGAAAAATGAGATTTTTGAGCTAAAATCGACAATAATCATACTCAAACATCAAGAAACAAGATATACAGATCTGATACCATTTGTTGAGAGTGCACTGCAGAAGTCCGATACTTTTATCTGAGGAGATTACCAAGAAGGAGCCCAAGTCCGAGCCCGTTAATATGTCCAGTTGAACCCACCTTTACTCAAAAACTTAAGCCAATGAGTTATGGGCCAACTAGGATATATTAATTGCTCCACACCACATCAATTATCCTATGTGGGACTTCTCTAACACAACTCACACGTGCATCCTAACAATCCCCCCCTCATGTGTGAGCTCCAGTATTAGGTCTGCTCCCCCTTAATTCAAGTATCGTTCTGCACCAACATATCTCAACTTGAATCTCCATCAATGCCCATCGGGCCCACGTTGCTACACCACTACGGCTATCGGCCCGAAAACTACGTTGGTCACCAGATTCCTTCCTTGAGATATTCACCAAACACTAATACATATTGGGAGTGGGCCACCAATCAATCATTGGCTCTGATACCAATGGAGGGAACCAATCCCAATACATACGCAGTGGAAATACTCGAAATTAGCATGCCCTACAATCATCTTGAATCACTGATCGGAGAAGTATATCACATAGAACGAACATACCTCGATAGCCACAGATTAAGAGTCTTAAGAAGTAGATGAGAAAGAATTCGGATCCGATGATCGCTTGTTCTTCGAGAGAATTTCACAGAGCATTTTTGGAGAGTATTTTTGGTTCTAATGAACGTCGTACGTTCTGAAGAGAGAATATACAATATACTCTTCTTTAGAATTGGTAATCAAATCACCAATTATTGCGATCAATCAAAACCTACCTTTTTGGTCTTCCTATATATGGTAACTGATACCGTATATTAAAACCAATTTCGGATTTGCTCTTTATGGGCGCAATTAATTCCAATAGTTACTCTTGTGGAAGGATTGGGCATTACACAACGAATTGTGATAAAGTATAATATAAAGAATTTGAATCTAGAGTGGTTAGGGATGAGAAATTTGGCTCTTGGCTTAGAGCGGAAGCACGTGAAGCTAGCTTGTTTTGGAAACTTCTCTTTGGGAATGAGTTCCCTTTGCCTAACGATGATGAAGTGGTTCCGGAAACACAAAACCAAGATACAATAGAAGGAAATGTAGGGCAAATTGAAGCTGACTTTCAGAATTTGCAAAGGCCGATGGAGATTGTCTTAGAGGAGACGCCTAAGAGGAAAGGCAAAGAACGCATGAAGGAACCAGGGGCAGTAATGGGGAAAAGAAATCTCAAGAAGTCTCTTCTTCTCTCGGATATCCCATGGTCCGAGGTGTGCTTAAAGAATATGATGGAATCGTCGAAGAAAACAAAGAAAAAAGAACAAATCCCTAACATCAAAGAAACTTCGTTGGTGTTCATCTTACATGTTGAATGGGGCTGCATCTAATGGAGTTGATGAATTACTACTTCTGGATGCTCCCATCTCGGTGGAGGTGGGTTAGAAAAATTGGGCTTTGGTGGCTAGCCCTAATAAGCCACCGGGGGATATATGAAATTTTTTAGCTGGAATTGTCAGGGCTTAGGCACTCCCATGACATTCTAGCATCTCTGAGCCCTTGCGGCTCAAGAGCAACCCAATTTAGTGTTTTTGATGAAGACTAAGAATAAACAACATGTTGTGGAGAAAGTCAAGATTTATAAACGGGACAGTCAATGATGGGCTTAGGTTATTTGAGATTATGATTTTGAATTGGAATTATGGAGCGAAGAATTATTGGGCTTTAGTTTATCGTCGGGCGCGACAGAAATTTAAAAGAGGAATTGAAAATCGCTAATAGTCATTTTGGACACCGAAGGAATTGTTCGCGCTAAAATTTATTCACGGTTTGAGCTCGATGCTCCACTAACCGACTTAGTGCCCTATAAAAGCCCCTCACTTTCTCTCTCCTCTCATTTTTCACAAGAACTCCCCCATTTCTCTCCCTTTCCTCTCACTGCTCGATTACTCTCTCTCACCCGAGCTCTCCTTCATGTGCTCAGCCTCGACGCCCGGCGAACCATCAGCTCGACGCCGGCGACGATAGCCCCGACCACAGCTTAGTCCCACCATTGCCTCGCCCTGCTTGCTGCTCACCGTCGACCCCACTTACCCGTTGTTCCCTCGAACCCGCGCGATGCTGAGAAGGAAGAACCGGCTCGAGCTCGTTCCGGCGGCATCTTGAGTCCGTTTTATTCGAACTTCAACCTAAGGCAAGTAGATTACCAATCATTATTACTAAACTAACTATGGATCATGAATTGGGCGAGATAGTACAGTTTGGACTTGAATGTTGTGGAGATTGTAATGTGCTTGCATCGCCGAGGAAACCTTTATGCATGTCCAATCCATCGCTTGAGATAATGTCATTAGACTACGGGTAACTTGATTTTGTGGGTTGATCGTCATAGATATCGTCGAAATGAGACGAATTGAAGATTAAGGTGCGTATAGGATCATACGGCCGAGAGCTCTATTGGGATGTTTGTGCAATTGTGTATCTGCATGTTGAATCCATGGTTTGAAATGAGGTTTAGGAAATACGAGTAGTCGGGAATTAAAAGTGGATCGTCGTGACTTGGGGTCGAGACGATGTGAATTGAAGTTGAATCGCCCTTTTGTGTTTGGCCTTGAGATTGGGGAGCAATTATGTTTTTGTGTAGCTTCCCAGCTGTTATTATCTTTTGAAATGGTTAGTGTACATAACCTTTTATATATATATATAGTAAGTATTTTCACAATTTGTTGAATGATCTTACTGATTTCTTGAAACAGGTGGCACTCTGGGATGTCACAGTTTAATCTACCAAAATGCCTTTATTGTTGATCCACTGGGTATAGGAGGGGGGTCTAGTTATGTTGTGGGATGAGGAGGAGTTGGTAGAGAATGTAGAAAACAAGGAGAACTTGATAGAAATTATATGCAAAGATCTTGAGACTAATGAGAAGATGAGAATTATCATTATCTACGCCCCCAACAAATTTTCAAGAAAAACTTTCTCTTTGGTCTATCATTTGATACATAGCTTCCATAAACCATCTCCCTTGGATTGTAGAGGGTGACTTCAACGAAATATTGTACTACTAGGAGAAAGTAGGAAGGAGACAGGTAGAGAATTATAGGTTCAGTGCATTCTAGAAGCTCTTACACGATTTTTTTCTCACGGATATTGAAAGTAAAGGTTGTGCCTTTACTTGGGCCAATAATAGGGAAGGGAATTGTTGAGAAAAACCCCTAATTGATTTTGAAGTTGACAAAACAATCCATGATCTCTTATCTCTGAATTAATGCGATGAAATACTTGATTTACAGATTATCCATAGGTATGGGATATACAGGATTGAATCTGGAAAGATATGCTCAAACGATGTTCTGAGGGACTCAGACGCTATATCGAGCTCAGACGTTGTTTGAAGAGCTTAGATGTTGTGAGGAGCTCAGACATTAGAATGAGGCTCAAGCTTTGAGAGAGTATTTCATGCGCAATGATCAGAATATCAAGAGATATAATTGAAGATGATTTAATTGACAGATCACATCATCACAACGGCTAGTAATCGAGCTGGATCATTCTTGATAATTCTCTATCTTGAAGATCAATCAAGAATACAGATTAAGGGAGACGAGCGTGACATTCCTAATGAAGAACTCCATCTATGAAAATCCAGGATCACGATTGTATAGGCAATTTGATCCAATGGGGAATACTTTCCTTTGTTGACCTCAACGGGATACAGTCTGGTCCAAACGAAAAATTTGGAGAGCGATCCTCTAGAGGCCTTGCAATAGGTAGTTGGAGGTGGAGGAGTATAAAAGGACATCTTAAAGCTGAAGAGAAAAAGAGTTGGCGTAAGAGGGAATAGAGTTCAAAATTTCAAGATCGTGAGAGCTTCAACGTTTTACATTCACCCTGATCTATACACTGTAATACTTAGAGGTGTACATTCGAGTGTTGAGTGTTAGGCGGGAAGTCTTTCGACTCAAGAGAGATCAATGAGCTGTAACCTCTGAGCTATCATCTAGTGGAATCCAGCTGATTGGCTGCTAGCGTGAAGAAGTGGACGTAGGCCTAAACAAGCCGAACCACTATAACTCCTCTGTGCACATTCTCTTTTCCTTAATCTCTTTATTTACATATTTGTGAAAATAGTTGTGTGCACGGCATTACATCTGAGACCTTCTTAGATCATCCTAATAGCATTGTCTGAACGAAGCTCTGCTTCTTAGGAAATCTCAGATCTTACTAGTTAATATCATCTGAAGGAAGTTCTGACCAGATTAATTATATTCCGCATTGATTTCTTAAAATTCCCTAAATTCACCTATTCACCCCCTCTAGGTGATAACGCTAGCCTCAACAATTGGTATCAGAGCCTGGTGCTCATATTTTCATTGAAGTGTTATTACTTCTGAGCTAACGATCTCTATGGCTAGCAATTTTGCTCCCACTTGGATTGAAAGATGAAGCAATAACAGACCACCTTACTTCAAAGGAAAAGAGTATAGTGATTGGCAGAATAAATTCAAGGCATATCTCAGATGCCAAGACTCGCAGATCTGGGATGTTGTTCAAAGAGGCGTTGACGCATCTGCAAGCACTTCAAGGGGATCAAATGCAAGGGACAACACCAACACCACTCCCATCGCTGTTCTAACTGCCACTGAACTAGCAAAGAGAGATGCTCTAGATGCTAAGGCTATTTATTATTTTTATAGTGCATTATCTCCCACTGAATACAAACGTATTGCAGATTGTTCCTCATCAAAGGCGATTTGGGACAAGCTCTATGTAACCTACGAAGGAACGGACAGAGTTAAGGAGACTAAAATCAACATACTCCTCGGCCAGTACGAAGCTTGCAAGATGAAGCCTAATGAAACGGTGAAAGAGATGTTCGACAGATTCACTGAAATAGTGAATGGTCTCACCTATCATGGGCAACATGTGTCTGGACCAATGCAAGTGAATAAACTCCTAAGGGCACTCACAAAAGAATCGGACAATATCAAAACTTCCATTCGAGAGGCTCAGAGGATTTCACCTCTGTCCATGGATGAACTCATTGGAACTCTTCAATCCTATGAGGATGAAAGAATCAATGAGGAAACTCAATCGAGAGGTAAGAAATCCATTGCTTTGAAATCTAATGCTGATTCTAATGTCTCAGACTCTAAGGATGAAAATGATGAGAAACTAGCACTTATGGTCAAGAGGTTTAGAAGAATGGCAAAGAAAAGCAGAAATTTCAAAGGCAAAAGAAATTTCAAGCAACATGATCTGAGACGATCATCTGGTGACAAAGATGGAAGCAAAGATGTGATTTGCTATGAATGCAAAAAGAAAGGACACATCAAACCAAACTGTCCTCTTCTAAAGAAGAAATGAAATGATGAAAAATTCAAGAAAGCTCTAAAAGCTGAAACTTAGAGCGACACAAAATGTGAAAGTGATGAGGAATTTGCCAATATCTGTTTAATGGCCATCTCAGACTCTAAGGATGAATCTGAGGTAACTTTTACTAACATTCCTTCTGAGGTATCAGAATATATAGATGAATTGTGTTCATATTATAAAATTGCTCTTAACAGGCTTTCTGAATTGAAAAAGGAAATTGTTTGTTTAAAGAAAAACGATGTTTCTAAAAAAGATAAAGTAAATTTTCTTGAAAGAGAATTTTCTTAAACCAAGGAAAGATTTGACTTGATTTCTAAGAAAAATGAAGATTTGCAAATAAAAAACGAATCCTTGAAAAAGGAAAACGTTTTTTTTGAAAAAAGAAAACGATTGTTTGAAAAAGGAAATTTCATATATCAATAAAAAGTTTTCCTCTAGTTCAAAAACTTTACAACATATTCTTTCTATACAAATTCCTTACTACAATAAGTCTAGACTTGATTTTCAAAAGGAATGTGAATTGAAAAACAATTTTCCAAAGGTAAAAGAAAGACTCAAAAGAAGACCTTCGAAACATGCGTATAGAAATCACTTTCATAAGCAATTTATAAGATCTAAGGGACATAACGTTTCAAAATGCACAAACTGTAGTGATCCAAGGCATTCTAGAAGTTATTGTCCAAAGATTTGGAGACCAACACGAGATATTTTGAGATTTGCAAACTCCACTAACCCAAAAGGACCCAAACAGATTTGGGTACCGAAGAAAACTTGAATTCCTTTGATGTTTGCAGGTACCAATGAAAAGAAGAAACAAATGGTACCTTGATAGTGGGTGTTCTAGACACATGACTAGAGATTCCAAGATTTTCATCAATCTTACTAAATTTGATGGAGGAAGTGTCTCCTTTGACGACAACAACAAAGGAACAATCATTGGCAAAGGAATTGTTAAGATTGGCAACCTCCTCATTAATGACGTCTCATTGGTTAAGGGTTTGAATTTTAGTCTTATTAGCATAAGCCAATTGTGTGATGTTGGATATAAAATCTCTTTTGTGGAGGATAAATGCTCAGGTGTTAGCCGGGACAACAAATACTCATTCACCAGACACAGACATGGTAATATGTATCTTCTGGATACATCATCTGAGGATGTGAAATGTTTAGTATTAGTCAAAGATGACTCAGAACTTTGGCATAAGAGGCTGAGACACATAAGTTTCAAATAAATCTCAAAGCTTTCATAAAAAAGTCTTGTGAGAGGACTCCCATATGCTAAATTCGAGCAAGCAAAACTTTATGACGCTTGCACTCTTGGAAAACAAGTAAGAAATTCTTACAAATCAATAAATCAAGTTTCCACTAACCGTGCTCTACAGCTTCTACATATGGATGTTTTTGCACTTACTCGAACCCAGAGCATTGGAGGTAAAAAGTATTGTCTAGTAATAGTAGATGATTATACTAGATTTACTTGGGTTTTCTTCCTTGCACACAAGAATGATGCATTCCCATATTTCGAAAGTTTTTCAAAGAAAATTCAAAACGAAAAAGGTTATTTGATTTCCAACATCAAAACATATCATGGGGAAGAATTTGAAAATCAAATCTTTGCAGATTTTTGTGATCAAAATGGTTTTCAGCATAAATTTTCATCTCCTTATACTCCTCAACAAAATGGAGTAGTTGAAAGGAAAAATCGATCTTTACAAGAAATGGCACGAACCCTTTTAATTGAAAGCAAAGCTCCTTCCCATTTTTTGGGCAGAAGTTGTTTCTACTACTTGTTACATTATAAATCGTGTCTTTCTGAGACTATTGCTTAAGAAAACCCCCTATGAGCTTTACAAAGGCAAGAAACCAAGCAAAGCATACTTTCATGTATTTGGCTGTAAACGTTTTATCCTAAAAAAGTCAAGTGATCGTCCAGGAAAGTTTGATGAAAGATCAGATGAAGGAGCATTCCTTGGATATTCCACCTCAAGCAAGGCATACAGAGTCTTCAACAAGAGCTCAAGAACATTTGAAGAATCAATGAATGTGAGGTTTGAAGATGGAAATGACACTCAGAAATTGGCTTTGAAATCATCACATCATCTGAGAAGAATACATCATCTGAGCAGGTTCCATCATCTGAGGACAAAACATCATCTGAAGCCACTTAGAACGTCAATATTATTCAGGCTGCCACATCTTCTGAGAACGTAAACGAAGATCCTTCTCCAGAAGATGAACATAACAAAAGATATAACAAGAAGCGAAAACACAAATCCAGTCATCCAACACATCTTGTCATTGGAGATATAGAAGATGGGATCAAGACCAAATTTAAACTCAAGAATGCAATAAACGCTTTTGCATTGGTATCTGAAGTTGAACCCAAAGGAATTGAAGAGGCTCTTATAGACGATAGCTGGATTGAAGCAATGCAACAAGAGCTACATCAATTCAATCTCAATGAAGTTTAGGAACTAGTGCCTAGACCCAAGGGTCATCCAATCATTGGAACCAAATGGGTATTTAGAAACAAGTTGGATGATAAGGGCAAAGTTACTAGAAATAAGGCAAGAGTCGTAGCCAAGGGATACTCTCAAGAAGAGAGGATTGACTATGATGAAACCTATGCTCCCATAGTAAGACTGGAATCTATTAGATTACTCTTAGCCTATGCTTGCTACAACGACTTCAAGCTATATCAGATGGATGTCAAGAGCGCATTTTTGAATGGCTACATCAAGGAAGAGGTGTATGTGGAACAACTACCAGGATTTGAAGATCTAAAGAGCTCAGATCATGTCTACAAACTCAAGAAAGCTCTTTATGGACTCAAACAAGTACTGGGAGCTTGGTATGAGAGGTTAAGTAACTTCCTTGTTGATAAAGGTTTTGAAAAAGGTAAAGTAGATACAACTCTATTTATCAAAAAGGAAGGTAAAGATATCTTGCTTATTCGAATATATGTTGATGATATCATATTTGGTTTTTCTAACGAAAAACTCTACAAAAATTTCTGTCAGATCATGCAGAACGAGTTTGAAATGAGCATGATGGGAGAACTTACTTTTTTCCTTAGACTTCAAGTGAATCAAATAGAACAAGGAACCTTCATACATCAAGAGAAGTATATGAAGGAAATTGTGAAGAAGTTTGGTCAAGAAAATAGTAAGAAAACTGAATCACCAATGTCTTCTTTATCCAAGCTAGATAAGGATGAACATGGCAAACATGTTGATCAGAAGCTATATAGAAGCATGATCGGTTCTCTATTATATCTTACTGCTTCTAGACCTGACATCATCTTTAGTGTATGTATATGCGCCAGATTTCAAGCAGATCCTAAGGAATCTCATCTGTCTACAGTAAAGAGGATCATAAAATATATTGGAACCAATCCTAATCTCGAATTGTGGTATCCAAAGACCTCATAACTCACTTTACAGGGCTACTCAGATGCTGATCTTATAGGTTGCAAATTAGACAAGAAAAGCACCTTAGGGACATGTCAACTTCTTAGATCCATTCTAGTGTCTTGGCACTCAAAGAAACAAAACACTGTGGCACTATCAACCGCAGAAGCTGAATATGTCGCCTTAGGCAGTTGCTGGGCTCAGATCTTGTGGATGAAGCAACAACTGAGGGACTTTGGTGTTGAAGCCTCAAACGTGGAAATCAAGTGTGGCAACACCAGTGCGATCAACCTCACAAAGAATCCAATTATGCACTCTCGAGCTAAGCATATTGAAATTAAACATCATTTCATTCGTGATCATGTGCATAATAGAGATGTTAATATTCAATTTGTTTATTCGAAGCATCAATTAGCTGATATATTCACAAAGCCCCTCGATAGGAATTCTTTTGAATATATTAGACAAGAATTGGGTATTACTATTATGCCTGTTTAAGTTGTCTTCAAGACAGATTAAAATCTGCTTCTGAGCAAAACGCAACATCTGAGGAAATTCAACATATGAAGCAAAGCATCAGAATTTGCTCAACATCTGAGGATAATCAAAAGCATCATCTGAGGAGATACAGATGCTTGAATGAAACCTCTGAACTAAAAGCATCATCTGAGGAGGTTATCATATGAACAACACGGGAATCAGGTTTACTCGTTCAAACTTTTGGGGCGTAAGTAGTTATTTTTGGCAACAAATAAGGTACGCGCAAATCTCAATCTTTTTAATATTCTGCGAAATATTGTGATTGCCGTGTTTATATTGATTGAATTGATTGAATATTATATTTCCAAAAAGAATTTTTCATATCTTCCCAAAATATTTTATTTTTGAAAATCACATCTCAAATCTCTTAACTGTCGAGAGTAGTTTCTTATTTTGGTTAAAATAAAATATTAACACTGAAACGTCACCCATGTTTTAAAACCACTCTTGCAAAAACTTAATTTTTACTCCTTACTCAGAAATCCTCTCTCGAAAGAAATTTTCCCCAAATTCTCTCTACGATTTCACTCCCGAACTCTCAATCTCTCAATTTCCTCAATTTTCTCCAAAAAATCCCTCAATGGTACCCAAGAATTCCTCAATCGCGAAGAAACCCTCTACTGGGTCTCGACGATCAGGCAGATTGGAGATATGAGGACCCAAGGCTCCAATTGATGCTCCAACGCAGTTCGATCTCTCGAGTTCTTCAGACGAAGAAAGGGGAAATCAAAGACCTGAGGAGACGAGCAGTGTTCCTCAGATTCAACCTGCTGTTGCAACCCCTGTTGCTGAAGCCTCAGTGGTTGAGACTCCCGCAATGGTCAAGGCTAGAAAGATGCAGGAGATCAAACACAGACCCTCTAAAGAGGTACCTAATGCTGCCGAAAGGGCTGCTTTTCCTACAGGTGTTAGGATTAGACTAGCAAGAGAGTCACCAATTTAATTCGTGGTATGAGGATGCACGGTAGGTCTGAGAAGGATATTAAGGAATTTGTGAATATACATGGATTTCGTGATGAATGAAAAATGCAAGATTTGATTCTATGCTAACTCAGAATGAGATTAGGTAGGCTGCAAAAGTAGGGGCAGAATTCGAGAAAAATAAGCCCAAATCATCTGAACCCTCTAGAAAGGGAAAAGAGAAGGTTGGTGAACCTTCAAGGCTGAGGAAGCACAGTTTGCTTCGACTGAAGCACAATCTGAAGGAGATAAGGGTGAGAAAGAAGTTAGACCTGAGACTATGCTGGTTAGTGATCATCTGAGGGATGATGATGATGATAAGATGATTTATGCTCACTTTAAGGGCATGGTGATGAAGTTTCTAGTAAAAGAGGGCAATGCAAATAGGATTTTCAGATCCAAGGAGCATCGGGGATACTTCAATTCTCTACTTGCTAGTTGACTTTGAGTACTTTGAGAAAAATAGTTTGAAAATCCTTAATCTGCTTTTCAATCTGCATTTGCAATCTCTATGTTCTCTAAATACTCAATGTTACTATGAGTTGTTTGCCTACTTTTACTCCAACTTCTCCATGATATCTAGAGATGCCATTCAGTTCTCATTCTTTGGATAAAACATCATTCTGAGTGCTGCAGAACTTGATGAAATCCTAAGTTCTAAGCTGTCCACTTTCATTCCCATTCCCATCTTAGAAGATACCGTCTATAGAGAACTCTCAGGAAATCCAAATCTCTCCAGAGCAAACAAAGCTCATGTTGAACACCACCACTTTCTTCTCAGAGCAATCATTCTGCATGAGGTAGTCATCAATTGTCTTAGGCCCAAAGGTTCCTCCAAAACTAATGTTTCTTGCTATGAGGCCAAAATCATCTGGGCCATTCTCAATAGAAAACCTTTCTCTCTTCCACACGCCATCTTCCTGCATATGCGCAGAACTGTCAAGAAGAATAAGGGACAGCTGCCATATGGCTCATTGATCACTAGGATCTTTGAGTATCTACAAATAGAAATTCCTCAAAAACTCAAATCTTTGCAGATCCCACAAAGTAGCAATGGGGAATTAATGTTTGTCAAGATGGGATATAAGTTTGCAGATGGTCAATGGAGGGATAGAAAGAAGAATGTGGTGCTAATAAATCTTCCTCTGATTCAGATTGACATAGCAGAGGCTACTCAGACTAAACCCTCAACTGTAGAGCCTTCAACAACAGGAGCTTCGCCTACTGAACAAACTACAAGTCCTTCACCTGCAGGACCATCCTCTGAATCCACTTGAAAGAGGAGGATGAAGATGTTGGCTCACAAGTTCACTAAGCCTGGACAGAAGAGGAGGAAACTTACTCAGAAGTTGCTTGAGAAGATCACAAGTGAATCAAATCAGCAAACATCCGAGAGCTCATTGGTCAGTGATAGTGAAATTGATGAAATTATTCAGACCATTATGAGAACAACTATCGAGGATGAGATGGCAGCTCAGATGGAGGAAAAGGAGAAGGAAGAGGAAAAGGAAGAAGAGAAGAAGGAAAGAGGAGAAGAGGAGGTAGAAAATGAAAAGGTTGAGATTGTCCTAGGTGAGGACAAAGAAGATGCTGGATCATCTGAAGTTGCTGAGCCTACACAGCATTCAGATGTTCAAATGAATGCTCAAACAGATGATAAGATGGAAACTGAGAAAGAAATTCAAGTTGATGTTGCAATGGAAGCACAGTTTGAAGAAGAGCAGATCGAGCAAGTCAGTATCTCTGAGTTCATTCTGCGGAATGTAGCATAGGAAGAAGCTCAGAAGGAAGCTACTTCTGAGGGAGAGAAATCTGAGAATGGAAGTTCATAGAAAATGGACACTGATGCTGCTGGCACAGCAGATCACACCCTAAGAAAAAGTGACTCAGATCTTCCATCACAGGACACTGAAATTCTATCGTCTGAAAAATCAGCTGGAACTTAGGGGGAGATTATTAATACCGGTATTCAGACTGAAGAAGAAGTGGACAGAACTACAAACACAGAGCTGCTCAGAGAGATATTGCATAATCAGAGAGTAATGGAACAACTAATCAAGGAAATGTGGGCATCACTTCATGTGGAAGTTGATGAACTGAAGGACAGAGTGAATTCTGAACTGCAAAAGCTAATGACAGAAAGAAGCTCAGATGCTAGTTTTGCTGCCCTGCAGATTGAGAACATGGATAGGAAGCTACACAACTTTCAAAATCCCTTTGATCTAAAGATAGATCAACTATCCAAGTTTGCTCTTGTCTAGCTACCTTCAGATTTTGTGCCTTCCACCTCAACTCAAGCCCCATCCTCATCTATTCCAGCCCCAGATCTTCCAAAATAGAACTTGTTTTTCACTCTCTTATTTCGTCAAATTCTGGTTCTATTTTAAGATTTGGAGGTGTTTTGAATTTTGTTTTGTCTTATGTCTGAACTTCGCTGAATCATTATTAAGTCTGAATATTTTGGCTTGCACAAGTTTATATTTTGGATGTTTAGCCTGCACAGTTTGTTGATTGAACTTGATTGAGCGCTCATTGAATAATTTTTACTAGTTCGATCTATACCTTTTGTGCTGATGCAAAAAGGGGGAGAGATATAAATATCCCTAATTATTTATTGCAAAAGGAGAATATTATGATTTATAGGAACAGGTTTTCAAAATAACTCAAGTCATTCTACATACAAGTTCTGAGTAATGACACACTTATATGATTTCGCTCTAAACCTATATTTTGCTATACTCTAAATATGTATCTACGGTCTGAATCTATTTCTTGTAATGCTCTGATACAGGTTATTAAATTTTCTCACATCGAAATTAAAATGACTTTGAAATTCTGAGAAATGAGTTAGATCATATAAGCTATGATATAGGATCTGGGACTTCAAGTACTAAGCCTTCAAATCTATATTTGTCATGTTCTGATGCAGTCTCTTAAATTCTCAGATTGAAAATGAATTGAAATCTATAACTTCGAGAAACGAGCTAGACTTCATAAGCTCTGAGATGGGTTCCAGAAGTTTTGAAGACGAAACCCTACTCTGAATCATCTTTATCCCAGAACTTGTCTTTTTGCTAATGCACTACATGATATATCAATGCCTAGCAAAAATTTCTTTGAGTGACAAAATATTATGTTACTCAGCTTCTTATATAACATTTGATATATTTATAAGTATAGTTTTGTCATCATCAAAAAGGGGGAGATTGTTGAGAAAATCCCCTAATTGATTTTTAAGTTGACAAAACAATCCATGATCTCTTATCTCTGAATTAATGCGATGAAATACTTGATTTGCAGATTATCCATAGGTGTGGGATACATAGGATTGAATCTGGAAAGGTATGCTCAGACAATATTCTGAGGGGCTCAGATGCTGTATCGAGCTCAGACGTTGTTTGAAGAGCTTAGACGTTGAGTAGGAGAGCTTAGACGTTGTGAGGAGCTCAGACATTGGAATGAGGCTCAAGCTCTAAGAGAGTATTTCATGCGCAACGATCAGAATATCAAGAGATATAATTGAAGATGATTTAATTGACAGATCACATCATCACAACGGCTAGTAATCGAGCTAGATCATTCTTGATAGTTCTCTATCTTGAAGATCAATCAAGGATGCAGATTAAGGGAGACGAGTGTGACCTTCCTAATGAAGAACTCCATCTATGAAAATCCAAGATCACGATTGTATGGGCGATTTGATCCAACGGGGAACACTTTTCATTATCAACCTCAACGGCTACGAGATCTTCTTGAGATACAGTCTCGTCCAAACGGGAAATTTGGAGAGCAATCCTCTGGAGGCCTTACAATGGGTAGTTGGAGGTGAAGAAGTATAAAAGGACATCTCAAAGCCGAAGAGAAAAAGAGTTAGCATAAGAGGGAATAGAGTTCAAAATTCCAAGATCGTGAGAGCTTCAACGTTTTACATTCACCCTAATCTATATACTATAATACTTAGAGGTGTACATTCGAGTGTTGAGTGTTAGGCGGGAAGTCTTTCGACTCAAGAGAGATCACTAAGCTATAACCTCTGAGCTATCATCTAGTGGAATCCAGCCGATTGGCTACTAGCGTGACGAAGTGGACGTAGGCTTAAACAAGCCGAACCACTATAAATCCTTTGTGCACATTCTCTTCCCCTTAATCTCTTTATTTACATATCTGTGAAAATAGTTATGTGCACGGCACTACATCTGAGACCTTCTTAGATAATCCTAATAGCATCGTCTGAACGAAGCTTTGCTTTTAAGGGAATCTCAGATCTTACTAGTTAATATCATCTGAAGGAAGTTCTGAGCAGAGTAATTATATTCCGCATTGATTTCATAAAATGTCCTAAATTCACCTATTCACACCCCTCTAGGTGATAATGCTAGCCTCAACAGGAATACCCTAGTGAAAAAAAGACTCGATAGACGGAGAGTGTTATTTCCCCAAGCGGAAGCCTATGCCACACCCACCATTGGCTCAGACCACTGCCACTCCTTTCAACAGCCCCACCGTGGCCAAAGAGGAAAAAAGAATTCAAATTCAAAGCCTTTTGGCTAGAAGACTTGGAGTATAGGGAGTTTGTAAAGGATTTCTAGAACAATTAGCGATGCTCAGGGAAGGATTTGGCCCAAAAAATAGAGAAATTGGCTGCTGTGTTGATCAAATGAAGTAAAGGAAAATTCCGTAATGCCTCAAAACAGATTGCTGAGCTCGATGGGAAGCTTATCTCTATTACTAACAGCACAAATAGTGCTGGTAGCACAGGGGCATCTCGGCTCGTAGTGGAACAAATAGAGAAATTATGGAGGCAAGAAGAAATGTACTGAAGTATGAGATCTCGGATTGATTGGCTTAAATTGGGTGACAAAAACACAAAATTCTTCCGTGCCTTGACGGTTCAAAGAAGTCAAAGAAACAGAATTTCTATGTTGAAAATAGATGAATACAATTGTGTAGGAATCCAGGAGAACTGAAGGATCATATTTCTGAGTTCTACAACAGGGCCTAATACCACGACATATCGTACGAGAGATTCCACTCAATATCTTTTTTATTTTTATTTTTATCTGAGCATGACTTTTTCCACTTGGAAAGCTATCTTATGGTAAAAAAAAACCAAGGAAATAATAACTTCAAGTAGAAATGGGTCTACCTAGCTTCGGCTACCACTTCCCCTTTACTCTCTTTATAACTCGGTGGGACTCAAGAATTTCCAACCAACTATCTATGGGTGTCCAAGCTTAGTCGGGAGGGATATGAACATTGATGGTTCCTGTCACCCTCGAGGAAGTTAAGAATACAGTTTTTCAAGTTTCGTCGCCATCAATTGCAATTTAAGACGACAAACTATTCACTTGATGCCATCTTTTTCTTTTGCCATTGGTATACACTCTAAGGCAATGGGATTGCAACTTTTTGTCGCCTTTGGTTGTAGTGGTGACGATTTTCTTTTTCGGAACGGGAGAAAAAATAGTATCAAATTTTTAATATGCAGGTGATGTAAGCAGTAATGAATTGTGCTCATCATCGCAAATAATCATTTGATGCTAAAACCTAGGTTGGGAACAGATTGAACAACTAATAGGACACGCGGTATCATTTGTGAAATGTAAAGAGTCTGTAGTATGAATGAATATATCAATTGCAATTATTAGATACATTTTAATTTATTACATATATATGTGACTAAAGCTGGAATGACTAATAATTTATTGTTACCAAAGTGGAAGGTTCCATTTGTCTAATCTTTTTCCCAGTAGTATCTCAGACAACAATTTTCATGAAAAGGAACTAAATCCTTGGAATCTTTTGAAGCTTTTCGATCATTTGCCAACAAAATTAACCCTCAAATTGTCAAAAAATAGCATTGTAAAAGGCTTTTAGCTAAATTTATCTTTCCCTATGCCTCCCTATTCTCATAGTCCTTTCTCATAGTCTTATCATGAGAACATCATCGTCAAACTAAGATCTATTATTGGTTCCAGCTTTACCAATCGATGATGTATCCCAACTAGATCGGAGCAACATGTAAGGGTGTTTGGTCTAGCAGCATAGAGAAGTTAGTAAATTGAAGAAATAAGTAAATATAGGTAAACAACTCAAATGAGAGTTGGATTACCAAAACCAGTTGGTAATTTTATCAAAGAAAAATTTGTAACTCAAACAAATAAAGGTTGATCATTTCATACAATAATTGATAAGCTTATACTATTGATAACGAAGATAAACAAGAATTGGTAAATCGTAAGAGAAACTTTTTCATAGAAGATAAGAGAAGTTGGTATCTTAAAAACAAATGTTGATAACTAACTCAAATATGAGTTGGTAACTTAATCGGAGAAAAGTTGATAATCACTCTAATTGGGGTTGGTAATTGTTAAATAGAGTTGGTCAATTTAAAAAAAAAAAATTCAAGCAAGGCAAATAATGTGCTACCTGAAAAGAAAAGTTTTTTTTTTTGGTAATTGGTAATGTCATTGGAGAAAAGTGATAAGTCATTTAAATAAAGGTAGGTTATTTAATATGATAGATGGTAAAGTTAAGGTGTTGGTAAGAAAGGTAACTAAAAGTTCATAAATTCTAAGAGAGGTTCTTTTTTGTTGATGAGAGAAGTTGATGATTTTAAAAAAACAAAACAAACATTGATGATAGACTCAATTAAGAGTTTGTAACGTAAAGCTTATTGGTAATTCAATCAAATAAAAATTGGTAATCACTTCAATTATGGTTGGTAAGTTTTTAAAAAGAGATGATAAAATGAACGTATCGGTAAGTAAAGAAAATAAAAGTTGGTAACTCAATAAAATTTTTTATAAATCTAATAAAAAAACCAAATAACCCCTAAGTGGTAAGCAACTCAAAGGAAACTTAGTAAACCCAAACTAGTTAAATTGGTGAATGTATATAAGAGCTTATAAATTTGAGGCGTTTGTAAGAGAGACAAATACACGTTGATAAACTATAACAAAAGTTACGTTGGCAAATAATTCAAATAAGAGTTAATAACTCAAAATTAATTAGTAATTTAATCAGAACAAAGTTGGTAAGTCACATAAATATAGATTGAGAAATTTACATGTGAGTTGGTAAATTTAGGCGCAGGTAAGAAAGATAAATAAAAGTTTGTGAAAGAGAATAAAAATAGGTTGATGATTTGAAAACTGTCAATAGGAGTTAGTAATTTCATAAAAGTGTCGACAAGTTTTCAACAAGTTATCCAGAAAGTAGGTAATCATTAACTTTTTCTCAATAGTTTTTTGACGTTTACCAAATCTACCGGAACGGAGAAAAATTCGCTTTTTTTTTTAAACGAAAAGTAGAATCGTCGTCCTCCAGTAGCTTTCACTTGATGCTTTTATGAAGTTCACGTTCAAGTGGGGACGAAATCAATCCGAGTCTTAGACAAAATTATTCATTTTGTTACCCCTAGATGCACCATTATAATCATCCTATTTGTTTGTGATGGTAGTGGAAGTATTCACTAAAGTTCCGCAGCAGAGAATAAGCAACTGAGTTTTTATGCACAAGAAAATCAAGCTTGCTCACTTATACTTCGATTTGGCCATTTACTCAGACATACTACAGCTGGTCGGGACACTCCCATCGGGTGTCGGGAGCAAGTTTAGCGAAAATGTCAAAGGTCGACCGACGGTCCCCAAATGGCTCGATTTCTCCCAAATCCTTTCCTCACCTGACATTAGAGTCTGTGTCGCGACCTAAATTTCGCCACATCTAGGCTAATGGATTACTAAGTCAATTAGCACATAGCTCGGACTTTCCCAAGTCCTACCAACTCGCAACTTAGGTTCAAGTAATTAACATGCAAAATATTTTCAATTTGGAGTCGCCACTAATCAATTTATGATAGGTTGATTAGACACCTAAATAAAGTATCAAGAGAAATACTTTATTCCTACAAACCAGAGATTAATGAGTTCGGGGACTTGGTTACGTTAATATTTCTATTAACGCCCTTTCGGTACATTTTCATTTTTAAAGAAAATATTTAAGCAGGCGGCTTGGATTAATTTTAGACTAAAGTCCTAACATGTGAGGTGATCATATGGGTGCACAAGCATTAATGAAACACCGAATAATCAAAGCATTAAAAAAATTGCAAGGTTAGGGAGAAAGGGAACGTACCTAGACGCTGCAGCCTAATTCCTAGCGTTTTTATCCCAAGCGCAAGACTTAGACTAATGCAATTACTTTTTGGATTTTCACTTGTTTAATGAATGCAATGCATGAATGTAACTATATACTAAGCATGCAATTACTCTAAATATATTAAATGACATGGCAAGTGATAACTATTCTAATATGACATGCACAAATGGCAATTATTTAAATGTCATAACTTTAACGACATAAAAATGACAATTATTCTAACGTGACATGCAAGACTTTTATTTAAATGACCTAATTCTAATGGCATGCAAAATAACGTGAATTCTATTTAATATGACATACAATTAATTAACCTAACACGCAAACTATATTTTATGCAAGAATTATGTCTAATCTCATGCAAATAATGACATGGCAATACTAGTGACATGGCATAAAAATAGCACACGTGTGAATGACATGGCATAATGACGTAGCAAATTTGACATGGCAATATGACATGGCAAGATGCATGACATGGCAGCTATGCAATCTAAACTATATGATATGTAACATGAATGACACTGTTTGATATTTTTCAATGAATTTCGAAATCAAAATCTAATGAAATTAAAGCTATCCTAAAAGATAATTATCTTAGATATTTTAGGAAATAATTCACATTAAATCCTATATTTTTATGAGAGATCAATTCTAAGATAATTAGTTAATTAGGTGGGAATCTAATCTAAAATATGAAATAATCTAAATATGAAAACTATACCTAAATATGACTCTAATCTATATGCAGATTAATTGGAATGCAATTTAGCCAACGAGATGAGATTCTAATAAATCTTATCTTACTACCTAATTTAGACTAAGTGATATTTTGGGATTTTTTTTATTTCGGAAACAATATAATTAAACATGGAAATCAAATATGGAAACCAAATATGCATGATTTTTGGAAAATAAATCTAACCCAAATTGACTAGTGAAATAGGCGGATCGAATCCAAGTGATTATGGGTTATATTGTCCAATTTCCCACTTGACTAGTGGAATCGGCGGATCAAACCTAAGTGATTATGGGTTGTATAGTTCAATTTCCCATGCCATTTGAGCATGTTGTCATTAAGGAAGTTTTCCTTAATTTGGGCTAGTTTTCTAAATCTAGGAAGTATGCATGAAATATGAGATTACCCAATTTATGACATATAATCAAATATTCACAAGGAAAAAATAGGCAATGTTATCTAGAGAATCAATCGGATAATGGAAATTACCTATTTCGGGGATTATGCAAATATATGTTTCCTAATTTGAATGCAATGGACTGGATTGGGATCGGAACGGATTGGCAAGGCTCACCGATGGGGCTCAGTCACAGTGGTACAATAGCATCAAGATGAAGCTAGAGCAATATACTAGACACGACGCCGAAGCACCTACGAACTGAACGCACCAAGGGGTGCTCTGTGAGGCACACGTTGATGACTGTTAGAAATTAAACCAAATTCATGAATGCTATTGTACAACATCAGAGCTTTTATGGTTTGTCATCGAGCTCTTATTCGTAAAAGCTTATGATTTGTGATCATGGCTTCAACAAACACTCAGCTTACTCTTCAATATCCTCGTCTTACCAAAGAAAAGTTTGGTAATTGGGCTTCTAGAATGAAAGCTCTGCTTGGCGCCCATGGTGTCTGGGAAATGGTCAACAATGGCTATGATGAGCTAGACGACGAAGCCACGTTGAACCAAAATCAGAGGAATGCCTTGAAGAAGGTTCGAACAAAGATCAATGATTCTATGTTCAAGAAGGTGTCGAACGCCACGACGTTTAAGGAGGCATGGTAGATCCTTCACAACAAGCACAAGGTTTTGAAAAAGTGAATAAGATTCGTTTTCAAACTCTAAGGGGCGAATTCGAGGTAATCCGTATGAAAGAATATGAGTTGATTGCTGATTATTTGACAAGAGTTTTGGCGATTGTAAACTAGATAAAAAGAAACGGTGAAGATGTTCCTAATGTTCGAGTAATTGAGAAGATACTTCAGTCTTTGGACAAGAAGTACGACCACATCGTTGTTGCGATCGAGGAATCCAAAGATTGAGATGCCATAACGACTGATGAACTTCTGGGTTCATTACAAGCCCATGAAGAATGTCTCATAAGAAACCAGCATGAATCGATGAGGGAGTATTCCAAACTCAGTTGACTATCCGAGACGAGACGGACCAACGTGGAGTCCCTGCGCGACAAATCAAGATGGAGGTCGAGGCCGAGGTCGTTTTTAAGGAAGAGGTCGTGGATGAAGCAGAGGAGATGTTGTTCTCAACGACAACAGAAATCAAAATCAAAGAAGTGCTCGTGGAAGAAGACGAAACTCAAACGACCAATGGTATGATAAATCTCAAATTCGATGTTATCATTGCCATAAGCTTGGTCATTATGCTTCTAAATGCTGGAGTAAAGAAAGTAGCCGAGCCGATGAAAAGGCAAATTTGGTGAACAATGCCGACCAAGTTCTTATGTTGGCATTCAAGGAGGATGAAAGTGGACAAAGTGATACGTGATACCTAGACACTAGTGCAAGCAACCATATGTGCGGAAGAAAGGAGATGTTTACCGAATTAGATGAGACAATCAAGGGGAAAGTCTCGTTCGGTGATAACTCCAAAATCACGGTCGAAGGAAAAGGTACAATTCTGATTCGCTTGAAGAATGGTACACGCCAGTTTATTACTAATGTGTATTATGTACCAAAAATGTCAAGCAATATTTTGAGTTTGGGACAGCTTCTAGAGAAAGGTTACACTGTCCACATGAAAAATCTTAGCCTTGTGCTAAGAGATTAGAATAATACATTGATTGCGAGCATAAAGATGTCAAAGAATAGGATGTTCATTCTCAACATAAAGAATGAGATGGCTCAATGCTTGAAGGCATGTATCGATAATCCTTCGTGGCTGTGGCATATGAGGTTCGGGCAAGATGATGGTGTATGGCTTACCACATATTGATCATCCTGATCAATTATGTGAAGGGTGTGTTCTTGGCAAGCATCCCAGAGCTAGCTTTCCAAAAGAAGCAACTTATCGTGCGAAGAAGCCACTTGAGTGGATACATTCTGATGTGTGCTGCCCAATCACTCCTCAGTCTTGTGGTAATCATCGATACTTCGTTACTTTTATTGATGATTTCACTTGAAAAACTTGGGTGTATTTTTTGAAAGAAAAGTCAAAAGTGTTAGATACTTTCAAGCAATTCAAGCACCTTGTTGAAAAGGAGAGTGGCTATTTCGTTAAAGCCTTGAGAACCGATCGTGGAGGAGAATTCACATCAGCTATGTTCAACAAATTCTGTGTCGGTCATGGTATTCGACGTTTCTTGACGGCTTCATATTCTCCTCAACAAAATGGTGTGGCTGAACGAAAGAATAGAACCATTCTTGATATGGTTCGAAGCATGCTGAAAAGCAAAAATTTGCCCAAGGAGCTTTGGGGTGAAGTTGTCATGTGTGCTGTCTGCTTACAAAATCGATGTCCCATTTTTGGACTTGAAGGCATAACTCCACAAGAAGCATGGAGCGAGAGAAGACCAAGTGGTTCTCATTTGAGAATCTTCGGGAGCATTGCCTATGCTCATATCCCTGACAAAAAAAGATCGAAGATGGAAGACAAGAGCAAAAAGCTCATCTTTGTCAGGTATGATTCCTCATCAAAAGCCTATCGATTGTTTGATCCTAACACTTTGAGAGTGTATGTAAGCCGAGATGTCAAGTTCGATGAAGAAGGAATGTGGGAAGAGAATCCCAAAATCGATGCAGATATTCACGATGATTCCAGTCAAACGGAGTTGGAGGATCACTCATCTCCTCCTTCTCCAATTTCTTCTCCGAGTTCATCACCATCAACTTCTTCAAACGATGTTGATGAACCGATTGTTCCAAGATCAAGGAAATTGTCAGAGATTTATGAAGCTACCGATGAGCTTCATCTTGTATGTCTTCTTGCTGATTGTGAGCCCATCACATACGATGATGCTGTCAAAGAAGAAAAGTGGCAAAAAGCCATGAATGAAGAAATCGATGCCATTAAGAAGATCAAACATGGGAGTTTGCTGTCCTTCCGAAGGAGAAGAAAGCAATTGGTGTCAAATGGGTCTACAAGGCCAAGAAGAACGAGAAAGGTGAAGTGACGAGATACAACACCAGGCTTGTCGCGAAGGGGTACAAGCAAAAGGCCGGTATCGATTATGATGAGGTATTTGCCCTTGTCATTCGCATGGAGACGGTTAGACTGATGATTTCTATTGTCGTTCAAAATGCCTGGCAAATTTATCAAATGGATGTCAAGTCAACATTCTTAAATGGCGTTCTTGATGAAGAAATTTATGTTGAACAACCCTTGTGGTTCACTGCCAAAGGTCATGAACCAAAGTACTACGATTGAAGAAAGCTCTCTATGGGCTTAAGCAAGCACCGAGAGCATGGAATTCTAGAATCGATGCTTACTTCAAAGCAAATGGATGCTCACAACGTCCATACGAACATGCACTCTATTTGAAGCACAAGAAAAGTGATGTTCTACTGACTTGTTCATATGTTGATTACCTTGTCTTTACAGGAAATAATTCGGCGATGATTGATGCTTTTAAGGCATCCTTGGTAAAGGAATTCGAAATGACCGATAATGGTCTCATGAATTATTTCCTTGGCATAGAAGTGAAGCAAAGTGTCAATGGGATTTTTATTTCCCAAAAAGGATATACTGAAAATATCCTTGAGAAATTCAACATGAAGAATTGTATGCCGGTCAATACTCTAATGGAGTGCCGAGCCAAACTTTCGAAGTTTGATGATGGTGCCAATGTTGATCCGACATATTATAAAAGCTTGATTGGAAGCTTGAGATACTTGACATGTACGAGACTGGACATAATGTATAGTGTTGAAATTGTGAGTCGATATATGGAGAAACCGAAATCGACTCATCTTAAAACTGCAAGGAGGATACTTCGCTACATCAAAGGTATTGTCTCTCACGGCTTACACTATTATCAGTCTGAATCGTTTCAGCTTAGAGGTTATTCAGACAGTGATTATAGGGGAGATATCGATGATCGAAAGAGCACTACTAGCTTTGTATTTTTCTTGTGTGATACTGCATTCACTTGGTCATCAAAGAAGCCACCAAGTGTTGCTCTATCAACATGTGAAGCTGAATACGTTGCAGCATCCTCATGTGTTTGTCAAGTAATATGGTTGAGAAGACTGCTTAGAGAAATTCATTTGGAGCAGATGAAATCAACAGAAAGTTTTGTTGATAATGTTTCCGCCATTGCTTTGGCGAAAAATCCAGTCTTTCATGAACGAAGCAAGCATATCGATGTTCAATATCACTTTATTCGAGAACATGCGTAAGAGAAGCGATTGAAGTCTCACACGTGAAGACGGAAGACCAAGTAGCAGACATTTTTACGAAGCCTCTCAAGGTTGATGCATTTCGGAAGTTCAAGAGTCTGCTTGGAATGATTGATGGAAGAGAATTTGGTTTAAGGGGGAGTGTTAGAAATAATCCAAATTCATGAATACTATCGATACATGAACCTTGACCATTCGACTCCCAAGACTTGTCTTTATTATTGTGTAGTTTTCAAGAGTCATTATTATGTGAGTCGTTTAAGAGTTTGTTCGTATCTCAATGTGTAGTTGATGCTCTATATATACATGCATCTGTTCATGTTTTTAAAGTAGATCAAGAGTCATGTTTCATGCCTAGAAATAGGCGTGTCTTGTAACCATTCTAGTACGGGTGAATCGATTGTGAATATAGAATATTGAAAAACCATCTTCGGTGACTCCTCTTTCGTGAGTAGAGTTGAGTTGTGAGTGTTTGTGAGAGCCTTACTTTCGATTTATCCCATCAATGACTACCTCGGTGGTTTTTGGTTTGGGAACTTTAGACTCTTCACGTGCTGAGAGTGAGAGGGACCAATCAACGGTGCAAGCTTCCTTGTGGCGAGGCCAGGCTCAAGATACTGAAAACCTGTGAAAACGCCAAAGAGAATCTCCAACAAAAGTCAGCTGCGATGAAGGATTAAAGTACTGGAGATTGCTGGATCGTGGTCAACGGCTGCTGGTAGTTTGATGGACGATGCAGCAACGATGGGGACACGTCTGAAAGGGCTTGACGACCTGCAAAACAGAACAGCAACGGGGATCGGCTCGTCGTGAATCGGAACGACTACGACGAAGCAGAGGCATGGATGTTGTTGGCGGAGGGGTCGTCATGGCGAGGAAGGCTGGAGCAAACTTCGTCGCTGGGTTCGCGGCGACACTACTCGGTCAGCGAAGCAGCAGGGTGTCACCTCGGGAGCAGGGGCTCGCAGGCTCGGCTTGTGCATAGGCAGGGACTTTATGGCGTTGTCGCCGTGGACGATGGGCAGGTTACTGTCGCTGATGTAGTCCTTCTGCGGTGTATGGTGCAGAGTGATGTACAGGTTCAGCAACTACGGGCTGATTCTGAACTGGACGGGGTACGGAGGCTGTGGCTGTTGAAGCTCGTAGGATGGCTCGTCGGAGGGTCACTAACCATGTGACCAAATATAATGCTGTGCATACGTATGAAGAGAATACATGCTTAATTGTCCAAGATTTTAATTCCTGACCGAGTCCTGTTCTGCCCAACTTTCTCTAGCGGAGAATATTTAGTCATTCATTGGATGGCTTGACCGAATATTTAATGGTTTGGCGTATAATCTTTCTTTCCTTTGACAGTGAATACATTTTTTAGTGATCCATTCATATTTCCTTCCCTCTTAATCCCTCATGTCCGAATATGATTTTGATCTAGCAGAAAACCAATGTTTTTTCAATATTGCAACTTTCGGCAACACACGTATGTGCAATGGCCTTCGCTGTATTTCCTCTCACTGTGGGCTAACTAGACTATGCTCAGAACCAATTATTTAAACACATCCGCCACCGGTCCAATTTGTATTCAAACTTTATGCAAATGCTCCTAATATCTATATGCAATTTAAATGATTTTCTTTTGTTTTTTGTTAGGGAACAGTGTCGATCCCTAATTTCTATGTAATGAATGACTGACTAGGTCGTCAAAATTTAGGTGTCAACAGTCTGCAACTGAACAAGATCTACCTATAAAGTCCAACCTATAAAGTCTACTTAAGTTGCGATGGGCTATTCTTGGGAGTCCATCTTTTTATCCGATTAGAACGGAAGGTCGAATAATCATAGGTTGTTGCCTTATACACAACTTGATAAGAAGAGAAATGGCTATTGATCCAATTGAGGCACAATTAGATGAAGTTGTTAACACCATTGAAGATGTGGAAACAGTTGATGTTGTTGAGCCATCAGATCATTGGACGACATGGAGGCAAAATTTGCAGTTCAAATGTTTAATAAGTGGAATGCAAGTCGAGGTGATGAAGGAGTTGCACGATTAAACATTATTTAGAAAAATCATTTGTTTTCCATTGTTGTAAGAGTTGTGTTGTAAGATTTTTTTTTTTTTCATTGCTATTAGACATGTGTAAATGGTGGTGGTTTGTCGTTGAGGCATATGTTCCTTATGTAATGTGTAATTATGGCTAAACTACAGGTTATGTACCTCCTCCAAATAGGCTCAATTACATACCATTTATCTTGCTTTCCAATGAACTAATTACCTAATTGCTATTTACGATTCAGTTCGACTTACTATAATTTCGTATTATGTTATTTGTGGGTTTTCCATGAGCCTACTTAACAATTCCAAATGCTTAATGTTATATACAATTTCTACCAAACAATGGATGGGATAAAATATGAGAATAGCCGACTTTAAATCTGCAGTTCACCAAATAGTGGATAAGATATGACATAATCCTTGGATTTTTTATCCTATCTTATCTAATCCTATGTTAACCAGAAATCCGAACGATCAAACCCAGCCTTAAGTGTCGGCTAAAAGCCAAGTGAGATACTAAGGATATCACTTTTCCTACGCAACCGGATAAGTAGGATTAGAGACTTGATTACACTAATTGTCTAACTAGTGTCATTTCGATTCCCTAACTTAATTGATTTGTTTAACTAATTGTCCACGTGGTGTTTGACCATTTTATATCCTATACCACTAAATGATGTCCATTCATGAGTGCACAATCAAGGAAAAGTAAACAATCACAATTAATAAGATAAAAGTAAAGTGTAAGAAAGCAAACTCAAGAAAGTGTCGGGAGCGCTAGTACAGCAACCACACTAGCTAAGTTCAAATTAAGTCCAATTTCTTACCTAAAAGATCAAATTACCTAAACCTTAACTAAGGCTCCGTTTGTTTTACGAAAAAAAAAAAGACTTGAAAAACATTTTACTAAAATCGATCACTTGTATTGTTTAAAAAAATGATGAACGAAAAATATTATCATTCTCCATGAAAATATTTAGATATAAATTATTGTCTGTAAGGAAATCACTTTTCATTGGCTACTTATTTTAAACGATACAAGCAATTATTTTTAGAAAAGTACTTCTAAATCATTCATTTTCGGTGAAACAAACGGAGCCTTCAAAGGTACTCACCAAAAATCTCTAAACTATATATGTGCTAATTAAATAGAAACTAAGCTAAATCTAATGCCAAAGTCTAAGAGCCTAATCAAGCTTTTTTCCTAAGCATTTTTTTTTGTTCGATTTTTTTTGTAAAATCTTTAATTATAAAATTCTGGAAAGGGGGACTCGGGCTGGGCCCTTGGGCCTGGCCGCATGTAAGATTTGGTACGGGCTTCGCACGGACGCGGGCCACGCAGACAAGAAGACTTACTAGTAATGCCTCTTTCAATTAAAATTGCCAAAGCTCAATTTCTTCTAGAAATGAATCAAGCCCCTATTTACCAGAAACAGATTCGACCCATTTTGAACATATCAGCACTTAAGCCCAATTTCTCGCTCTAAAAATTAAAAAGAAAAAAGAAACGAATCGTGGAGAGGAGCGGGAGAGAGATGAGACCCAGAGTTGAGGCCGGGTCGGGTCGTGCTTGCTTTCTTTGGACGGGCCTTGGGATTATTGGGCCCAACTAAGCTTATTTCCTTCGGGCTTAATTTTGGCTTTCCAGGCCGATCCATTGAGAAAACTCTGAGGGGCTCACACTGGGCTCTTGGACTTGATGGGCTTGGGCAGGGTGAGTGCGGACCAGGCTTTTCTCGTAAACTTTGCGAATTGGACAAGACCAATATTTTTATTAGGTATCAACACAGGCCCAGATGAGGAAGAGCCGACACCGAGATCAGTGTGTTATCCATGAAGTAACGTTACTTACTTACACTTTGCTAATAATCATATGATCATCTTGAATGGAGAATGGAGATAAGGAGTCACTTCTCACTCTAAAATCTGGTTTTGAGAAATTCTACCTTTTTATCTCCGGTCAGAAGCTCGGTCTCAAAGGACTGAGATTTTTGGAGCTAAAATTAGGGCTAAACTGTTCAGTGGCTTCTTTGAATACAGTCACTATAAAGCTGACTCTTAGTTTGCCTGAGGTTTAGGGTAAGCCTATTGATCCCAGGAAGATTGAACTTTGAAGCATGTTGACTGCAAGATTGAGCAGAAAGTGTGCTGCCTTCTTTTGGCAAGGCTCTATTGTGCGTGCTAGAGGTGCTAAAGTTTATTGGAGCAAGGTGTGTCTACCCATGAAGCAAGGAGACTTGGGGTTAAAGAAATTACTGGAATGGAATAATGCTTGTATCCCAAGAAATGATTTGGAACATGTTCTTGAAGACCAGTTACTTGTGAATAGCTTGGACGAGATTCAACACATAATGTCAACACAATTTTGTCGATCTCGAGCAACCGTAGAAGTCAGGGAAGTTCAAAGTTCTGTTGAAGCTGCTCTGATAAATCAAGCACACTCAACTCGTCAAACTCACTGATGCACGCAGGCAGAGTAGTAATAGCATTACCCGCCAGGGACAGGATGGACAAGGTGGAAAAACAGGTAAGATCTATGAGAAAATCCGCTTCCGATAGACTGCAATTGCTTAGACTCAGATGAATTAGACTCGGCAATCTGACGGCGCAATCTGGATTGACTGAATCATGTTCCATCTTGCGCGGAAACTTACGAAGCTTCGAGCAACCATTCGCACTGATATGCTTAAGAGCTTGCAAACTGTGTATGCTGCTAGGAAGAACTGAAAGTTCCTTGCAGTCATCCATAAACAGAACTACGAGAGAAACTAGATTCCTGATTGAATCTGGCAATTCTTCGATCGCGCTTTCATTTAAGCTAAGCATTAGAAGAGCGTCCATTTGTGCTGAGATGGTCGGGAACTTCTTGAGACGGGAGCATCTATCGAAGCGCAGGAATTCATAATATTTCGATGTCAGTGTAGTATGACAAGTCTCGAGGCTTAAACAACATTCAAGATCCAAATTAACAAGCTTCTCCCGATGCCTGACAGATTCATGGATCTCAACTAATCGAACACATCCGTGTAGCGTCAAACTTTCAACATTTGGGATCATTGAAAGGTCAGGAAACTTCTTGAGAAACCCACTTTCACCAAAATTGACATATTTCAAATTTCTAAGATTCTGCAACAAATGAGAATGAAATCTTTGGAGTTAGCTTTTCATTGGCTTGGTTATGTTATTAAACCTACCAATGTTAAGAACATACCTTGAATTCACTCCCCAATTCTAGAATAAGACTGTACCACATATGAAGCCCCACGAGCTTCTCTGGATTGCGAAATGTCGGAAAGATTGTTGAAGGGTATGCAAGCCACTCAAACCATCTCACCTTTGGAGCGAGACATTGTTCGGATCCATCAGGAAAGCATGCATTTCGAAGTTTGAGCAATCTCAGCCTCTTCAAATTTGCTAACGAAGCAGGACTAATGTACAGATCTTCTGGATTATACTCCGACAGACCAATTGCTTTGATTGCAGTTGATTCCTGTAAAAGAAAGATATAGCATGCCGAGATTATCAGAAAATGAAACACCATAACTAAAGTTATCCGATTCATTCTATGGTTGCAACATGTTCGACGTGCACAAAGTTTAGACATACCGGTATTACTGTATCCGATGCCAATACTTCCCGAACATCATCATACGACCATAACCTGCTGCGCCTGCTTGGCTCCTCTGGGCATTCTTGATAGACACTATCTTTGGCCATTAATTGAAGCAAGTCATGCATTTGAATCTTCCCATTTTCAATACTTAACACAGACCTCTCAACTAGTACTTCCACGTCAATGATCGGTTCGAAGCCGCATGCATCAAGAACTTGGTTTACGTACTTACGATCCTTCCCAACAAAGAAACAACCAATATTGAGAAAACTTTCCTTCTGCTGATCATCCAGGGCCTCAAAGCTAATCTTCAGGACATTATTGATCATTTCGTTCGGATGCTCTGCAAGTTTATTCAATGCGCTCTTCCACTGCTCTTTGCTTCTACCATGCAAAAATGAACCCAACACTACAACCGCCAGCGGAAGCCCGTTCGCATACCTCAGAATGCCGTCCACCAGATCCCTACTCATCCCCATTTTCGCACCCTTGGTAAAAGCATGACGACTAAGGAGCTCAAGAGATGCGGTGTGATTTAAAGGCTTGACCTCGTATATTTCATTCACGCCGTGAGAAGTTAGCAAATGTTTATCTCTTGTTGTAATGATGACCCGACTTCCTTTACCGAACCAGTCGCATTCTCCGGCTAATGCATCTAACTGGTCCATATCAGTCACATCATCAAGAACAAGAAGAACGTGTTTGCAGCAGAGTCTATCCCGTATCAAATTAATCCCCGCATCGACGCTCGACACATCTGAGTCTTTTGTCCCCAACATCTCCTGTAGAAGTTCTTTCTGCAGATGAACCATGCCGTGATTTCTCGATGTTTCGCCAACTTTGTCGGGGAAGCAGCGGTTGACAAATTGGCCAGCGAGAGCATTGTAAACAGCTTTAGCAATAGTTGTCTTTCCTATGCCTCTAGTCCCCCAGATTCCCACCACGTGAGCATCGCTAAGTTCCATTCTCAACAACGATTTGACTTTCTCTACCCTGTAATCTATTCCAGTCTGACTGAGAGCATAACTAGAGAGATCTCGGTCAAATTAGGCAAAGTGCCCCTCCATGTTGCAAAGCAACACGGGCATCACAACTGTTAGAATTATTAGGAGCGATGAAGCAGAGAAAGAAGGAATCGCTAATAAGAAGAAGAAAAGAGGAATGAATAAAAACTTTTCTTACGTATGTTTTTCATTGATACAACCTCCTGTATTTATAGGATTTTACAAGGTGAACAATATCTACAATTAAGAAATCACAAATGAAAACTAAATATCTGATTTGATGATTGATGTTGATGAGGGAAGTCTGGTTTTTGATTTGGTGGATCTTGGTTGTTGCTGATTTGATTCTGATTTGGTGGAGTTTGATTGTTGCTGATTTGATTCTGTTAACATCCCCCGCAAAGTTGACGGGGCAGAATGGACAGTCAACTTGGACCGTAGCATCCGAAATCTAGCCGAGGAGAGTCCTTTGGTGAAGATGTCTACTGGTTGATCAATGGACGAGATATAATGAACTGAGAGTTGACGGCGTGCCAACCGCTCCCGTATGAAGTGAAAATCAATCTCCACATGCTTTGTGCGGGCATGGAAAACTGGATTTGTGGTGAGATAGATGGCCGAGAGATTGTCACACCAGAGAGTGGGCGGATGTGGAGGTAGTACCCTAAGGTCACGAAGAAGAAACTCTATCCAAATGAGCTCAGCTGTGGTGTCTGCTAGGCTTTTGTATTCTGCTTCTGTGCTAGAGCGAGCAACTATTCGTTGTTTGCGAGAACTCCAGGAAATAAGGTTGGAACCAAGAAAGATGCAGAAGCCACCAATAGAATGTCGGTCGTCTCGGTCACCAGCCCAGCTGGCGTCGAAGAATGCATGGAGAGTTGTGGATGACGTGCGATTGAGGTGTAGTTCGTGCTGTGGAGTGTCAACAAGATAGCGCAGGATCCGCTTGATAGCTTGCTAATGCATAGTGGTGGGAGCATGAAGAAACTGACAGGCGATGTTCACAGAGTAAGGTATATCAGGACGTATTAGCGTGAGGTACTAAAGAGCTCCAACAATGCTGCGATAAAGTGCAGGATCAGACATAAGATCACCAGATTGAGCAGATAACGATTCATCAGTGGTGCAAGGAGTAGGTGCAACTCTAGCTTTGGTCATCTTGGACCGCTGTAGGATCTCTTGAGTGAACTTGGCTTGATTGAGTAGGAGGCCGGTGGAGGTATACTGTACTTCCATTCCCAGAAAGTAGTGAAGGGGTCCGAAGTCCCTGATGGAAAATTCACCTTGCAATGAGTTGAGTAAGGCTTGCAGAGGAGCTTGAGGTGACCCTATTAGGATGATATCGTCCACATATATAAGTAGAAAAATACTGTAATGGGAAGTATGCATAATGAAGAGAGAGGAGTCCGCAGTAGATAGCCAGAACCTGTTTTTGAGGAGATATGAACTAAGCCGTTGGTACCATGCGCGCGGTGCCTGCTTCAAACCATAGAGAGAGCGTCAAAGACAGCAGACATGGGTCGGACAATGGGGATCAACAAATCCTTGTGGCTGCATCATGTAAACTTCTTCAAATAAGTGGCCGTGAAGGAAAGCATTAGAGACATCTAGTTAATGAATAGGCCACCCTTGAGAGTAAGCTACAGCAAGGACTGTGCGGATGGTGACTGGTTTGGCTACTGGGCTGAATGTCTTCGTATAGTCAATTCCCGGTTGTCGGTGATAGCCTTTAGCAACTAGTCCTAAACCTTTTGCATTGGTGCCAATTCAGTCCTAAATCTTTTGCATTGATGCCAATTCAATCCTAAACCTTTTATTGGTGCCAATTTAGTTTTAAACCTTTTGCATTAGTGCCAATTCAGTCCTAAATCGGCCAATTGAATTAGCACAAATGCAAAAGATTTAGGACTGAATTGGCACCAATGCAAAAGGTTTAGGGCTAAATTGGCACCAATAAAAGGTTTAGGACTGAATTGGCACCAATGCAAAAGGTTTAGGACTGAATTGGCACCATACAATAGGTTTAGGACTTTTTTGACACTTCTCCCAATTTTGAGTGTGTTAATCTAGGAGTAGGATGTACCCGACACCACGGCCTGGATTGTTGAGGCATCGAAACGACGTCGATGATATTCTCTTCGAGTATACTGCTGCTCCATTTTAGCCTTGTGTGGTTAGGAGACATGACATTACATGTCGATTCCAATTTATGAGGCAAACATATCTTTTCAAGGCACTAGAAAATTTCACAAGGAAACATATTTCGGTGATTTATAGCATACATTCATATTATTAAAAAAAAAAATGAGAGAGGTGGATAGTATAACAATAGCACTTACACTTGATACCATTTCAAGGTCAGTGAGGCATGCTCCGTTGGTGGGATCTACATTCGTATAATCTCCATTGCAATCCGTTTTCATTGACTTGAAAACATGAACACAAAGACAAAATCACAAAAGAATCGATTCTACTACTATTATTATCATTTTCTTCGATGATATAGAGTTATCTTGTAAATTCACCTCATAAAGTTCATCTGATATGAGAGCCTTGTGACCGTATGGAATTCTATGACCGATATCCTTTTCTTCACAAGTCACTGGATTACCTAGCACATAGCCCTGTCCATATAACTAGAACTATAATGCTTCGCTTACGTACTTTGAGATTCATTAGTGTAAGATATGAGAAGAGCACACGAAGCCTAACGTTATTCAATGTCGAGAAAGTTAATTACATTAAACAAAGAAATCGCAAAATTACGTACTTTGAGATTCATTAGGGGCTCGAGTCCAGCTTCATTTCCTATACAGAGAAGCAAACAGAGTTCCATTTACGAAGAGAAATAGCTTTCTGAGAGCAAGAATAGGACAAAAATCAAGGATGCGCACCATCGTATACTTCCCGAATGATGATGGGAACGAGAACACCGGAAAAAGAATCGCCGGGGATGTAAAGCGGATTTGGGAGGAATTTGGGGTGAGCCATAAGCCACTGCATAAAAAAAGAAGAAGGGAAAATCAAATAAGGAACTGTACTGGTAATTGGCATGATAATTGCCCTAGGGTTATATAGTTATTCTGAGGTGACATAATGTTGGTATTTGTTAAAAGGATCAATATACCACAAAAAATCTCAATTTTCATGTACATTTTCATGAAATCAATTTTCATTTCACAAAAAAATCCAAAACTAGTATCCTGACGAAAATCTGTCCTCTGTTAGCACGGGGAGAATTACCAAAACAGTCATAACATATTGTACGGCGGCCAATTCAATTCTAAACATTTTAATTTTGCGAACTTAATACTAAACCTTTTTGACGATTTTTTAATGTAGTTCTTCCTGTCAATTTTGGCCAGAAATAGCTAACATGGGCACCAACCATCCTAGTAATGCGGCCAGCGCTGAGATGGACGATTTTTTAATATTTATTTATATTTTTAATTATTTTTTAAAAGTTTTCTTTTTCTTCCTTTCTCTCTTTTTTTTTTCCTTTCTTTTCATATTTCCCTGTGGCCGAACAAGCGCTCATTGACCTCAATCAAGGGCCACTCTCCCTAGCCAGAGGCTAGCATGGGCAAGGAGTGGTTGGAGAGGGCGACAATTGCCCAGGCGAGAGCGCCCTTTGTCGACCCTCACCCTCGCCAAAGCTGGGGGGGGGGGGAGGGGGAGTCATCTAGGAGTCATGGTGAGTTTGCGAAAGCCGATTTGGCGAGTTCACGCGATGCCTAGACGATTGTCACCCTCCTTAGGTCTAGCCAAGGCAAGGGCCAAAGAGGGCTACGACGTCCTTGCCTACAGCCAGCGATCACGGCGCCAACCCTCACCTATGGATGGCAAAAAAAAAAGAAGAAGGGAAAAATGAAAAGGAAAGAAAAGGAAAAAAAAGAAAAAATAATTCAAATTTAAAAAAAAATCAGGAAATTAAAAAGATTGCAAAGATTATTAACGCTGGCGCCGCGCGTGCCATGTAGGATAGATGGGGTCCATGTCTACGATTACTGGGAAAAACTGGTCGAAATGACTATTGGCAAATCAACAAATGGTTTAGAACTAAATTAACACAATTGATAGGTTTATCACTGAATTGGCCGCCGTCCAATAAGTTTGGGACTTTTTGGTAATTTTGCCATTAGCATTATGTCTAATAGGCCATTAAAATGCATGCGTGTCAACGCATATGGATTTTCCACATTGAATTTGCCATTCTCCATGTTATATACATCTTGTAATCGTCAACCACATGTGTGGGCATGCATGCATTCTAATGGGATACAGCAGAGGGTGGATTTGGGTTAGGAGTATTCGTTGTATAATATTCGTGAGAAGAAAGTTAACTAGGGGTTAATGTGTCATGGGGTACCAGTTTGGGAGTTTTCGTGAATTAGAATTAGTTTAGTGTAAATATGCCACAAGAGTACTAGATTGATATTTTTATTGAGACGTAAATTAACTTAGGGTAAATGTGTCATTGAGGTACCAATTTGTGATTTTTAATGAGATTAATCCTAATGAAATGTGGTCACCTTTCTTAAGAACTCGTACGTTTGTGCTGCCGAGGAAGTGCCACTACTATTGTATGCTCTCCATGTCGTTGCATATGAAAATCCCGTACCCACAGGTGCATCCAAAAAATTCATGTTGGCTATCTGTTGTAAGGAAGAAAGAGACAACTTTTAATCTTGATAAGTTAAATAATATCAACCCTTGTCGAAAATAAAGGCAATTCACCTTTGTCAAGAATAGGGATTTAACTTTACTGACGGTCTATCTCCACTGGAATTTGAATAATCAAACTGTAACGGACCTGTGTAAAAACATACAAACATCAACGTCATCGATGATCGAAACCCTTTAAATGGTTTTATCTTTGGGCCGTTATATTAATGTTTAGTTGATATGGGGCCTTCATCCATAATAAATCTCAAGAAAACTGTTTTCTAATTTAACTTAAGTTGCACTACTATTACAGACCAACTAAAATCACGTTGCACACACAACAACAATACATAAGCGCGGCGAGATAACGACGGTGCTAGAATATGTTAGTATCACGTGTAGGTGCAGCACGAATAAAGAATAGAGTTGGTCTAAGATCAAGAAGTTATTTTGTGAATGTGATATATATACTAAACTGAATTTGGACCATTAAAAATGATAAGTTCCACCCAAATCTGACCGTGCAAATTATATGTACTAAGTCCATAGTATACTTGCTCTAAAAAATTTTCATGATAACACTAGTAACTCGAATGAGCCAACCAATCGAAAGAATAGCACCTCTCATCAAGAGAAAAGATGGGATTTTGAGCTTGATTCTCTATCTTCGGCCAAGGGGAAAATGAGAAGCGTGAAGATAACGTCCACCTTACGTTTTCTCAACCAATCCTCTTTTTCAGACCAAAAAAACGAAAATAAAAAAACCAATCCTCTTTTATTTTCCTAACGCCAACAAGAATACTATGGTTTGGGGTGTGTATCATAACACTTCTAGAAGTTGATTTTTGCTCCAGAAGTGAATTTAAAATAGAAATCCGTTTGGTAATACAACTTCTGAAATAGAAATCCGTTTAATAATTTTTTTTACTTATGGTAGGAATTTTTATTTCTGAAGTGGAAATTCACTTCTGAAGCTATTTTTTGCCAAATTTGAGAAGTCAAAAAATTTCACTTCTTAGCTCCAAATTCACTTCTTGCCTCGTCCTACGCCCTCACTCTCTGACCTTATTACTCTTTGATGACGCTAAAAAATATCCTTACGCCCTCACTCTCTGACCACTCCCAAAGCACTCTCTGTTTGACGCCTCCGCCTCCGCCGTCGCCTCCCGATTTGCACGTCCGACGACCTCAGCGGAGTCGTTGATTCCCACCCTTCCGAGCCGGTGATCCTCTTCTCTATCCATTGACTTACGGAGACCCATCGGCAGCCGCAGATCCCGATTAGCCCTTCTGAGCCGCCTCCACTTCCGTCGTCGCCTTCCGAAGACCCATCGACAGCTTCGATTCGTCTTTTGTGTCCAAGGAACTCAAATCTGCGAGGTTATGATTTTGTCCGTCAAATGTGTTCTTTGTTGTTTGTTTGCCTTCGATTCGCCAATATCCTCCTACCAGCATTTTTATGCTCCGTTGGTTTCATCGAAATTGTTTTCCTGGAAAACTTTTTCCCCAATTTCTGATGTTTGGGGGTGGAAAATGAGTGGTCAACGGAAGATGTTTTTCAGTCAACAGAAAAAATATTCTAAAACTGAGGAAAATAATTTCTTTTTTTTTAAATGAAAATCATTTTCCCGTGCTTCTCTCTCGCGTGCGTGTGAAAGGGAAATCAGAAATAATAAAAAATACTTCCTCTCTCTCCTCTTCCTCCCTCCCCATTCTCTCTCCTCACGGCTGTTGCCTCAACGGCTCGTTCTCTCTCTTCCCCGCCATTTTTTTTTGGTCGAACTCCTCCACGCCATTGACGGAGCTGTGACCTGGGGAACTTCGCCTTCTCCGTCGACGAGGCCGTGAGGCTCGGCCGAGCTCGAGGCAGCGAGACGAGCCACGAGCTCGCCAGATCTGACGAGGCCGAGGTTAGCCTCGCTGATGGCGAGCGCTCGCCAGATCTAGCGAGACCGAGGCTCGCCTCGCCAGCCTCAAGCGAGGCCAAGCCTCGTGGCCTCACCGATGGCGAGCTCGAGGCAGTGAGACCAGCCACGAGCTCGCCAGATCTGGCGAGGCCGAGGCTTGCTTCGCCGACGGAGAAGGCGAAGAAGCTGCTCAAGATGGCGTCCTCAGTGAAGGAAGGGCGGGCGGCGCTGTGCGGGGATGCGACGTGCCTGGAGTCAGTGTTACAGAAGGTGTTCAAGGTGTGGGGGGTGGCGACGCGGTGGTGCTTGTTCTGGGCCAACTGAGGAAGGAAGGGAAAACAAAACAAAATAATCAAAAAAAAAAGTGTAAATATAAATATAAAAGATAAAAGATAAAAATAATTACAAATTTGATTTAAAAAAAATTAGAAAAATAAAAAAATTTATTAAAAGGTGTGTACGGCGAAAAATGATCTTCCATACCAAATGGCTGAAAATATTTTCCAGTTCGTTTTCAGGTTTTAATCAAACACCGGAAAATATCGTTATTTTCTTGGAAAATGACTTCTTGGAAAACATTTACAAAAAATGTCACATTTTTCGGGGAAAATTCCAAATAAGGACCGAAGTCCTCTCATTTTCTCAAATAATGGCCCCAAGTGAACATTATTTCAAATAAAGGCCTGAAGTGGCATAATATGTTTCAAATAAGGGCCTGAAGTGATTATAGAGTTTCAAAAAAGGGCCTGAGCTAAAGGGCATTTTCGCCATTTTGATTTTTTATTTATTTTTTCCCTATTTTTTTCCTTTTTCTGTTTTCTAAAAAATTTTAATAAATAAAAAACAGCCCCACATGAGGGAGGGCTGCCCCTCTTGCCTGTGGTCGCCGGCCCATCGTAGGTAGGGGTGTCAATGGGTAGGGTAGGGTAGGGTTTTTATACTACCCGAACCGACCCCACCCTTAAGCGTTACTTGCGTTACCCGCCTCGACCCTGACCTGAATCGAATATCAAGTGGACAAAAAAGTGGGTCGGGTCGGGTCGGGTTCGGGTCAGGGTGGGTTTTTTTTTTTTTTGCGCCCAAGCTAGGTGAGAAAGAAAATAAAAGAAACTGCTCTTTTACATGAGCAATGCAGTATGTAATTGTGAAGGTAGGACTATCTCACTTTCATCCCAGGAGACCCAATCCAAGAAGCAAAAGAAAAGGCAGAATACAGATATAGAACTCTGTAACAGAAAAGATTGATTCAACTTATCCTCAGTGACAAAACAAAGATAGAAATTTTTACATGTGAATATGCACTAATCCGACCAATTAATTCCACCTTAGGTATATCTCCGGTCTATCCTTCAACACTAATCCTACCAATTAATCTCCTCATGTTTCGCGTGCCCTTGATTTTTACTAGCTTCTTGTCTCACGAACAAGACCTGCAATAAAAGTAGTAGCCAGATTGCTTTGAACTGCCCGGATACTAAAATGCTAGATATACGCGAGCAGTAGTGCGAAATCAAAGTGCATCCATCGATAAATCAAAACTTCCGAAACCATTGTCTAATCACCATTTCTGTTGGTCACTGCATCTGCTTCTCTCGTTAGTGTTGCCCCTTCAACAGTTGCTTGAGCTTTCACCTCAAGACGACATCTTCCGCCTCTTCGAACCGCACTGCGCTGAATTTTTTCTTGTGACCCACCCGTGCTCAAGCCATTACCTTTATAATGATTCACCTGAATGCAAAGGAGAAAATTCATCAAACAGTTTTCAGTCAACCAAGGAAGCAGGCATTGGAGAACAAGCATGTATAAGAATCTGAAAAGGCAGAGACTATATGAAATTGCCCCCATCAAAAGCTATGAATTTGTATCTTTTTCAAATGAATCTTAAATTTCTCCCGCTTTTTCCATTTCCATCTACAAACACCGCACCCCCAATTGAACTTACTTAGAACTTGTATCGATTGACAATTAGATTATTGAACGTGAATAACAAATGCCCTCAAAGACTCAAAAGGGCAATGAGAACCCAGTTGGGCAACTTACAGTCAAAAACCCAAATCGAGAAACCGCAGGAATAATTCAAACAAACCCACCAGAAGACGAATGAGATCAAGCAGATGAGCAAAAAGAAGGTAAAATTTTTCAGTATCAACCGACGAAGAAACGATCCAGCTTGCAGCAGACAAATCGAAATAGAGGACTGAAGGAGGAACCACAATCTTGGAACTGTGGTTTTTTTTTTTGGCCCTTTCTTATGCCTTTGATAATAATTATTGTGATTATTATTTTAAGCCAGTGTATATGCGTAGCATAAAGCAACCATAGCCTCAAAGTCAGGAGTGAATAGGTTCGCCATGACAAGATAGTGATGAATCCAACTGAAAATACGAAGTAGTAAATTCACAACAAGAATAAAAAAAATTGGTGTAACAAGTACCAATCTCCAACTTCGTCAATCATCAAGAGAACTCAATACCGAGTTTAGCTCCGTGGTCGTAGTTGGCAACTTTGCATTAAATTCACATTGAAAATGAGAACTAACGTATGCTTTGAAATATAGAAAAGTACAAATATTCTACAACAATGTTTTTCTCACCTGACTCAAAGATTTCGAGTTCTTCTAAGTCCTCTTCAATCGTAAGTGGAAGTGGCGCAGATCGTAACCAATCTTGAGCACATATAAGGGCCTCCACCATGCTTGGGGTCAAGGAGCTACGAAACACATCAAGCACACGACCTCCAGTGCTAAAGGCAGCCTCTGAAGCTACAGTCGAGACGGGCACAGCCAAAATATCTCGAGCAATGGAAGAGAGAATAGGATATCTTGAAGAATTTACTTTCCACCAATTTAAGATATCAAAGTCAGGGCAATAACGTTCACATCCTTCCTCCAAATACTTGTCTAACTCAGATTTTTCTTCCAAATATTGCTGTTCGGTATGGCTAAGATACGTTTCAGTCAGAATATCAGCACCAACCACAGGAGACTTTGACATGCTTATCATCCGTGTGCTCTTTTGCCTCGAGTTGCTTTGGGGGCATATACCAGTGCGGTATTGCTCGAACAATGACGTCAGAGATGCTGTTACTTTATCTTGTAAAGTTTCTGCTTGTTTCCTTTCATAAACATGATTAATCATCCACCTCACATAGTCCCACTTATGTCATGGGTCAAATATGCAAGCAATGAACAAAGTAAGGTTGATGTTGTCCACATTGCCAAAATATTTACTGAATTTGGTCTTCATATTCTTAGCCATTTTCTGCAAACTTTGATCCTCGTTCCTGCAATATCTGTCAATCATTATAAAAATCCCAAACACATCCTTCGCCATGTCATTACTAGTGACATAAGAAGAACCCGAAACTTTCAAAGTTGTATCCAAGAACAACTTCAAGAAAGGAAGAAAGAGACGGGCATACTCCCAATCCTCACTAGTGGGCAACCCTTTCACTTTGGAAAGCTCTTCAGCAAATTTGTTATCTCGAAATTCCATTGACCTAAAAGCTTTTTGAAACTTCAAAGCTGATTCCAACATCAAATATGTTGAGTTCCAACGAGTCTCCACATCCAAACATACAAGACTCTTGGACTCAATATTTTCTAGCTCAATACAACCCTTAAACCGTCTCAACCTTGCAGGAGAAGACCTCACATAACGCAAAAGCCGAACGGATTCTACAATGGAATCAGTTATGTCTTTCAACCCCTCTCGCACAATCAAGCTCAATATATGAGCACAACACCTCACTTGGAGTAACTCACCTCTTAATACCAAAGAGTTCCAAAAGTCAAATCTTTTTTCAAATATTGAATTCCTAAATCATTTGAACTCGCATTATCAACAGTGATAGAAAAAACTCTTTGAATCCCCCAATCAATCAAGCATTTCTCATTTGCTTTTCCTATCAACTCGCCAGAATGACCCGGAATTTGACAAAAATTTATAATTTTCTTATGTAACTTCCAATCAGCATCCACAAAATGAGCAGTGAGACATATATAACTCATATTTTGACAAGAAGTCCATGTGTTGGTTGTTAGACATACTCTAGGAGATGTCTCGGAGAAATAGCTCTTCAATTTACTTCTTTCCTCCATGTATAAATCATGACAATCGCGCCTCAATGAGTTGCGTGTCGGGATTAAGAAGTTTGGCTGGATGCTATTCACAAATCGTCGAAATCCTCATGCTCTACAAACTTGAAAGGCAATTCATGTCACGCCCCGAACCTGCGGAGCTCGTGGACATCCCATCTGGCCGTTTCTATTTTAGTTTGACTTCCAGGATCCTTTAGCCCACGATTTCGAAAATCCATAAAACAGGCGGAAGCGAGTAAACATCTTCATACATCAATACGAACAAATGACTTAGGACGAAAGTGGTATACATCACATATCTGTATAATACACTTCAATTGATACATCGGTCAAATATCAGTGTTTCAATCTTAATCCACAAAACCCAACCAAATCCATAAGGCCACATAATGTGTTATATTCAATCGACCAACTAATTCCTCGAACGCCGATCCTTGGCAAACTTGGTGGTCCATCGCCTGATACCTGAAAAATGTTAATCCATATCGGGGTGAGATATAAATCTCAATAAGCTCACCCCTAAGTCTCGGTTAGGACGACACGTATCACCAGACTAACCTAGCATGCAGCCTAAACCGTCCATACTAGCAGTTTCACATCACAAGGCAAACAAGCCAAGCATAACCAGCATAATTAATCCCACCAGCTCAGGCCACAATTGCAACACATAGCACTCAATAGTGCTTCACATATACGTATATAGCTTTATACATAGCTCAAGTCTGAAAAGATCGTGACCCGCGTTTAACACCTCAGGTACACGTCACAACCCGCGTTTAACGCCTCAGGTTTGGGTCCAAAGCCCAGTTAGACATCAAATCCCGCGTTTAACGCCTCAGGATTACACAACCTTAATTCATAAACCTGCGTTTAACGCCTCAGGTCGGTCCCGCGTTAATACGCATCAGGACGGGCACAAACCCCGCGATTATCGCATCAGGGTACAATGTGCATAAATATTCATTGTATAATTCAGTCGACTATAGACCCCGCGTTAATACGCCTCAGGGTTCAATTCACATATACACATCACAAAGCATATATTTTCAGAGCGAGCCTCACGTAACACGCATCAAGGCTTAATTCAAATGTATCGCTCGCACGACCACACGTGCACATCAATGCTCATCAATCAATTCACACAATCCAGAGCACAATTAAGCTAACCCGAAATTTCATGCTCAATTCACAATCGCACAAAATGCTCTAAATCGAGCCACATCCAATGCATTCGAACCCAATCAAATTTCACCACCCCAACCATACTAGTCAATACTTCAAATGTCATTCCCAAGCATCCACACATCAACATGAAATTCCCAAATTCGGGTCCCCCTAAGGCAGCCCCCAAAATGCACATAAAATCACCCAATCCAAGTGCAAATCATCCCTAAACCCATCTAGGGTTAACATACTACACTAATCATGTTTCTAACCACCTAAATCATCATCCAAGAGCTCTAATATTCATCCCAAACACTTTTAAATCTTTGGATCTGCGATGAATAGTATTTTTCTTCGATGAACGGTACACATCTTCAATGAATAGTGTTCGGCCTTCAATGAATAGTGCACATGGCAGCCACTAAAATCCATTAAAAACTACATCTAATCTAGTCTAATGATGAACTACCACCCTAAACAAGGATTAGAGGCTTGCTTACTTGAGATTAAGCTTGAATCAAAGGGGAACGCGTCGAGTCTTCCACGATCAGCCTCCATGCAGCTCAGTTCCACGAAAATCCAACTGTTTATTCAACGATCAGGCTTCAGATCCTCGTAGCCCTTGATCTTATGGTCGCATAGGCGAAAACGGAGCTCGATTCGCCCTCCGGACAAGCTCAAACGAGCGATTCCAAGTTGGACGTGCGCAGAAAAACAGGAAAACGGCCTCTCGGGTTTGGCCGGCCGAATGGAGGAAGAGAGGATGAGGGAGTTCGGCCAAGGGAGGGAAAGGAGAGAGAGAAAGTGAGAGTCCAAAGGTGGAGAGAGAAGGGCAAGACACATCCCTTGATCTTAGGCTTTTTGGACATGAGTGGGAGTGGGTGAGTGAGTTGGTAGTGTGGTTTCATGAGGTGACTTGGGGTGGTTGATGGAGTTTCCAAAAGTACAACATCCCATCAAGGCATTGGCTCTTGCAAAAGAATACCGCGAAGCACAAACTGACAATCTGCAACTTTAGGACAGGCCGGGAAATTTAGTTCGGACGATCGGCACGGCTGGCCAAAGAACACTGAACCCCAATGAGGCGACGCCCAAATATTAGCGATGATATCCTTGAAAATTCGACGCCTGAATCCGAAATCTAATTCGCGGTCTACACCAATCGATTGCAACTTTAAAATAACTCAAACTGACGGGCGGCTTTTAGGAGTTACGCGTATCAACCCGCGATAGGTCCACGTACTTAAATTCCTAGTTAGCCTTTCCCTTACGGTTAGTCATCTCGAGAGTGATCAATTCCGAGTGAGATAAATCTAGAATGCAATAACAAGATATCCATTCATTTATAAATCCCGGAAATGGGTCGAATTTCAGAATGTCACAATTCAGCAATAATAAACATGGTTGCTAATTCTTTTCTACCAGCATCTTGGTCAAATTTCCATGGACTAGATGAACTACCAACCCCAATAGGTTGACCTGAGGCATTTCTTTGCCTTTTCTCCACGTTTCCATGTGGGTATTTCTTACATCTAGCTAGATGATGATGCATCGCACTAGTCCCGTGACCACTAACACAACCAATTCAAGCCCCACAATAGTTACATTCAGCCTTTGCTTCATTAGGAACCCGTGTAAAATGTTCCCACACTACAGATCTCGTCAAACTAGAAGGATTCGTTTCAAACATACTTCTATCTGTGGCACTTAGAACCTGTAAATTTTTATTACAATTAGAAATGTAATCTCAATAGCTTATTACGTTATATGTAAAACTTTGCGACATTTTGAACATATGTAAATTTTCAGCATATGATTTTTGTTTGTCATAAAAAAAAATATCATCAGAAAGATATAGATCTTATTCATGAAACTCATTTCAAGGCATTTTTTCAGATTCATGCTAGATTGGTATATAATATGTCGAACATAAAAATAGGTCAGAAAAAAAAAATGCAAACAGTAGCAGATTTCATAGGTTCAAACATGAACTTGGTGAATGCATTAGATAGACCAAAAAATGTTCATTTTAGACAGTTTATATATCAAATCGAAGCTCACGAAGATATCTACGAATCGCTGGAATAACGTTTCTCGAGATTTTGACATTTAGGCATGCAAAAGTGAGCTACAGTGTTACTATGCATCATAATCCGAGAATAGTAAAAAGTATGAACATGCACCAAATCATCATCAATCATCCATAACATGCAAAATCAACATTGCAGCAACATTTATCATCATCTAGCAGCAATCAAGCTCAACATTGCCTCCGATTCACCTCATGCTTCGGCATAATTTCGTCCTCCAATCCACTAGCCTAGGAATGAAATTGCTAGAGATTGATGAACATACCTTTTGTCGATAAACTTCGAACTTGAAATTGAGCTAGCTCAGTGATTCTAGGCATCAAAACACAGCTGAAACTCTGAAAATATGAGATGTAAAAGCAAGATTAGTCTTGGTTCTACTATGAAAACCAAAGGATCTAAACAAAAATAAGAAGAATAGATGATGATCCGACGTTCATTGGAGTGTAATGCACTTCAATGGACAACTGATTTAGGCTCACAAGATGCACAAAGGTCACACTGATCAGAAATATCCACTATATGCCTAGTCCAAATGGATTATGTGATAGAGAGAAGAAGATTTAGGAAGGAAGCTAAACATCGTGAGAGATCAAAAGGCAGCATCTTCTGCTGAAAATCTATTGAAGGAGTATCGATAAGATACTTATAATGCTCGTGAAAACTAACACTCAAAGTTGAGACCAGTGAATGGCAGCCCTTCTTTGTGGTCAAGCTTCCAATTTTGGTCCAAGAATGTTCTCTTGGGTCAAATCTTTCAGCCGAACTGAGATAATTCAGCAGAGAAGAAATTACCAACTCTCTGCTGTAGCTAACTCTCATGAAAAATATTTCATACGCCATTCAAGAAATATATAGATTCTTCTCATTTATTGTGAGGTCTACAAGGGTATTTTTGAATCTTCGGATATGTAAAAGATATGGACCAAACAATAACTTGGCATTCACCAGTAAAGCTTTCTTAGGGTAAATTTGCAAAAGCACATCTCACCAAACAATTACCATCACGGGAAACGTAGCCATCAATTGTCAATTTTAGTAGAGTTTGAAAAGGAAATGGGAAAGCACACATTCCACGACAGTGACACCACAGTCCTCACGGGACAAAAGTCGAACATGTAGCGGGTGCGCGAGCATGAGCAGATCCCCCCACCCTCTCTTCTCCCATTTGTACTCCAAACAAAACGGCCTAGTCAAGACTACATCACCAGATAGAGCATACGAAGAACTGAACCTATCCAAAACCTCCTCGCTAAACAACCCAACATCGGGCAAACAAGCAATCCTAATAACCCCTGAAAACCTTTCGGAAGTAATGGAATTGAGACTGTGACTGAAACTGAGCGGCGAAGAAGTGAACCCAGAATTATCACATACCACGGTCGAATCACTCGGGGGCGATCCCGGGTCCGTCTCGGATTCACCCTCTAACGAGCAGAACACTACAGGCAAACCTAATCCTCTCTTTCTCGGTCCAACCATTGGGAACAAAACGCGCAACCTGCAACGCAAACGCAGATTCGAACTTTAACAGCGAAACAAAGATGAGAAAGAGGAAGAGATTGAAGAGGTTTCAGCCACGGTCGGCGACTTGGAGGAGACGAGGGTAGGCTTGTGTCCCTGTTGACACCTAAATTTTGATTTTTCTTTAAATCATTTATAAAATGAGAATTAATTCTCGCCAAAAATATTTCCTCATGCACTGCATATTTTATTTTCTCTGCATTGCATTGCATTTTGCATACTGAATTGGGCCGGCGGCGGAGGATTTGAGCTTAATCTATCAGGCGATTTGGACTTAAATTGCCAAAATGTTTTCGGCATTTGGGAGGCCACAAAAATTTCAGAATACATGGCCAAGAGGATGGAGGATACATGGCGCAAAAAGTAAGAGCAGAAAATAGAGAGTTTGGGATAGAAAAAGGGAGCCGGGGAGAATCCTCTCACCCGCCCAGTTCCGGAACCCTCCACTGTTTGGGCCATAACTTTGTCATCCGACGTCGGATAAAGACGTTCCACCCATCAATAGAAACCTTATTCTCTTCCCGTTCTAATGACATATTGTGAGCTCAATTTGGCGCAGCGGTTCGTTTGGTAGAGCGGTTTGAGTGAGCAAAGGTCGCTGACCGACCCTGTCCGACCAGTTTCTGCCGTTTGCTTCGTCCCGCTCTAGTGCCACCTCCGACCACCTCCGGCCACCTCCGAACCGGTCCTCCACCACCACCAAAAGACAAAGAATCAAAAGCAAAAGAGAGTGGAGAGGCCATTGGAGAGAAAAAGAGACCATCCACTACATGGTGGAGAGAAAAAGAAGAAGAAGTGGAGAGGCCACTTTGAAAAGACAAGGCAAAGGGATTCGGAGAGGCCATAAAGGGAGGAAGAAGAAGACTCTCTCGGTCGGCTCGCTCACCCGCCCAGTTCCGGAACCCTCCACTGTTTCGGCCATAACTTTGTCATCCGACGTCGGATGAAGACGTTCCACCCATCAATAGAAAGCTTATTCTCTTCCCGTTCTAATGACATATTGTGAGCTCAATTTGGCCCAGCGGTTCGTCTTGTAGAGCGTTTTGAATGAGCAAAGGTCGCTGACCGACCCTGCCCGACCAGTTTCTGCCGTCTGTTTCGTCCTGCTCAAGCGCCGCCTCCGGCCACCTCCGAGCCGGTCTCCGACCACCTAAATCACCCTCAGCCTCTCCTTTACAAGTTCCAAGTGGTAGCTCGTCCATTGGAGGTCCCATTTGTCCGGACCGCCGCCGCCGCTCGCCGGAAACCGCCGTCGCCGCCCATCGCCAGTCGCCGCCGATCGTCGCCGCCAGTTGTCGACGAGCCTCGACGGGAGCACAAAACTGCTTTCACCGACCTCCTTAGTCCGCACGAGAACATCACCGAGCCGGTCCGTGGAGTGCAAATCTTGGGCTGCAATTTTTGGTTAAAAATCTAAATTAGGAAAGAACCTTCTCGGAAGATAAGGTATATTTTCTATCTTGAAGTTTAATATTCTCTTTCTTAATTTAGGGTATCTTGCATATTCTGAATATTGCAAATTTTGAAGCAATCTAAACCTTGAACATATCTTTGCATATTGTGGATAAATATTTGCTCTGATTGAACATATCTTTCCAAATTGGATGATTATCTGGAACATTTTGAAAATCTCATAAGATAATTTTTTTAATTTGAACAAGATGTGATCCTTTGTGGATAGGGCCTTATGCCCTTTATAATTCGGCAATTTCCCTTTAGTGGCCGAGATTTAATTTCTTTTTTTTGTATATATACTATAGTCTAAATCAAATATTTTTATAATCTATCTTGAGTATAGTACATGCTTCCTTGTGCCTTTGTCCCTCGGAATTTGTGCATGGCCATCCGACTTCACCCTCGAAGTACGACGTCATCTGCACGATGAAATTGTCCGTCTCATCCCATAACTTTGGGACCGGACCGACCAATTTCATAAAATTTAAATTCACCATCCGACCCCACTGCCGGGGTACGACGTGAATAAATTCCCTTCCGACCCTAAACTTTGGGTACGAAGCGAATTCATCGAAAATTTCCGATATTAAGGTGTACTATGCTCAAGGTTCATTATATTAGTATTTGATTCCCTTTTTTCATAAATAACATAAAAATACCAAAAAATGTCATTCATGTGTATTTCATATAGTATAGTTCATACATATTTCCATGTCATTCATGCATACCATAGATGTCATCCATGCATTTTCATGTCATTTAGAACACAGTTTTGGCTTTGCTAGTTTAATTTGCATGTCATTTAAGCTAAAATAAAACCCACAAATTTCGCATGTCATGGTAGAATACTCTTGCTCGTCATGTAGTTTAATTAAATCATGTCGCATGTCATATAGGATGGATTTCATATTGCATGTCATGTAATTAGAATTCACGTTTTTGTGCATCAAAATCCATTTTCTCAATATCATCATTCGCATGTCATATAGGTTAAGAAATCATGTCGCATGTCATTCAGGTTAGAATTCATATTTTTCTTCTTGCATTAAAATTTGATTTCTTTTCTAAAGTCATCATGCATGATTATCTCCTTGTCATATAGTTTCACATCATAGTTGCATTCATGCATTTGCATAGCATCCATTAAATCAAGAAAACCCCAAAAAAACATAATTGCACCTTGCTCTTAAAATTGAATCCATTGAATTTGCCAGTTCAAGAAATCTTCACAAGAATGGTACCGAAAGGGTGTTAATTGGAAAATTAACATAATCAAGTCCCCGAACTTAAATCTCTGGTTAGCAGAAAGTAAAGTATTCTCCCGATACTTTATTTAGGTATCTAATCTACCTACCAAGAAAAGATTAGTGGCGGCTCCAAAATTTAAATCATTTGAACATAAACCTAAGTTGCGAATTGGTAGAGCTTGGGAGAGCTCGGACTAGGTTGGTTAATTCATTTAATTAATCTAGTAATCCATTAACCTGGAAATTCCCCGGAATTTTTTAGGTCGCGACAGCTTGGCGACTCCACTGGGGATTAGTGGTACTTGAATTTTCGGAAAAATTGGATCTAATGTGGACCTTACAATTTTCGAAAGTTTCATGTATTTCAAGAGGGCTTAGGCCAAATTTCTTATGATGATTTCCCTTGGTTGGCATTATTCATTGACTCCTAATTATTTAGGTGTTATATGTTCTTGCAGGATAAAATTAAACTGTTGCTAACCTTTGTTTTGCAGGGTAGTATAGTTTGATTTTATTTCTGATTTGGATAATATGCCATGTGTCCGCATGTCCATTTGCATCGCACTTTCACTGCGACCGAACCTGGGTCGCTAGTAAATAGGATGGTATTGCGCGGGAATCCACCCGACCTCACCCCCGAGGTACGGTCGATTCCTGTCCCCGATTCCGAACTTTCCTTCGCGTTGGAGATCTCTCCCCTGGCCATACCCTAATGGCACGGGCAGAATCTTGACCATAGCCGGAATTCTGGAAACCAGACCCGACCAAGCCCCATTGGTACGGTCCGTTTTTGGAATTTCACTTTGAAAAGATTAATCAATGAATTTGCATTCATGCGCATGTGTTTGTGATTGTGGTCTTCCATGGGTAAGCTTCTTAACCTTGTCTTCCAATTTACTCATTTCACGTCGTTATTTTGGGTCGGTCCATTGACATTTAGGTTGGTCGAATTTTTCAAGGAAACACAATCGAATGAATTTCTCCCCATGTTCTGATTTACCTTGTTGTGTTGCATGATTTTTGTAAATTTCTACGATCGAATTTTGGGCAAACGCCCTTAATAAAAGTCGTAGATAACATGATAGTTTTCAACATGTGAAAAAATCAGAACCAACGGACTTCATATGCTTGGGACGAAGTTGGGCCAAACTCACGTTTTTATGAATACGTGAAAACTGCAAAGCATTCTGACTGATCGACCTTCACTGGTTCAATGATTTTTGCAACCATTTTTGGCCCATAATTGGAACATCACCTTTTCATAAGAAACGTTTGGAAGATCCTAATCTATCAGAGATAAAAATTTCGGATCAATCCAAGACGTTTTCCAATTATTTCAGAATTTAAGATGAGAACAAATCAGTCTGGATTTCAGAATTTTTCGGGCCTCAACATTATTTTGACATTTACCACAAGTTAATGGACTCTTTTGCAAGGATTCAAAGAATAAAAGTGGTTAAATGGGTTTTGAACTAGAGGCCTGAAAATTTTGGGATCTTAATTCGAAGTTTTGATGGCCCACTTAGCTCTCAAGTGGAAACCTGTTGAATCCGTTTTCTGATCAGGATTTTCTGGAAAGATGAATTAAACTGTATCGATCCATGTGTTGTTTGCCCAAGCTCAAAACATGAAAGTTGTTCATGATCCTCTCAGTCATATGTCCGTAACTTTCGGCATCATTTTAAGAATATCATGAATTTCCGTGAATTGTTTTCCAAAGGTGGACGAGACTGAAATTTTCTGAAATGAAATTTTGATGCCACATGTGCACTATCACTTGTCCATAAGTTGCACTCAGATGGAAAGAGTCTAGGCACTCGTCATGGACTGACCTTTTGTCAATCTCAAACTCATTGCATTCCTGTTTCCTTTTTCAGGTAACCATGATGAGTCAAAGATCACCCCACAAAGCTAGCCAGTCAATTAGACACTGAGACGTTTTGCTAGCATGAAAGAATGAATGAAACGGCTATCATTGCAAATCGAGTGCCTCCAGAGGAATCATGCTATTGTGCCCATTACACCTGCAGCGGTGTTGCCTCACATTCGAGTCGCATCCCCCAGTTCCTTCGAGAATGCCAAACTAAGTGCCTTTGAGAGGCCGAGTATTAACCATGACGTTTATGCCAAGCGCACCGCGCCTGCGAACGTCCATGATGGCCCGTACACAGCTTCACATGTGAAGCAGGAGCTCTGGATACCCTTGTGCCATCACCTCAAGACTTGGCACCGGATTGACAAAAGCGTTTTCCACTCCATTTGACTATCTTCTGATCGCGGAACACTTGAGAACCATCAATGGAGACGGGCATAAGCCCGAATGATTGAACCTTTAATTTCATGCACATCCCTTCCATGGGACATTTCCTGCTTTCTAAATGTCTAGGCTGCATTTTCAATTACTAGGATTTCCCTTTCAATAAGATGTAATTTTTTGATTCGTAATCAATAAAATTACAGAAGTTTTGTCATCATTTTTGGAATCTTGTCGAAGTATCCCAAACCAATCCGATGACGATAGCCAACGATTGAAAAATTTGTCATCTATGGTAAGCACTGAGGATTGGGCTTCTTCAAGAATTCTCGTCCCCCGGTCTTCAAAAATCAAAGAAACCTTCGAAAACCCGAAAATTCGATGCTTGTGAAATGCATTTGGTTTGAACCCTGTTTGTCCTTTTGATTCCCTCTACTCTATCTTTCAGGGGCAAAGACGAGGAGGGAGAGCCAGCAGATCCATATGATATCCATAAGTCAGACGGGCCTGATTATGATGATGAAGAAATACGCCAGAACTTGGAACGTCATGAGAAGTCTAAATCTTTGACCGGAGGAGAAACCATGGTGATCAATCTAGGCGACACAGAAAACCCCAGAGAAGTAAAAATTGGGGCAAACCTTCCTGACAATTTGGCTATACGCCTAACAAAGCTCCTGAGAGACTACGAGGATATTTTCGCATGGTCATATGCAGACATGCCAGGGCTCGATCGATCGATCGTTGAACACTGTTTACCCACTGACCCTTTGGTGGAGCCGATGAAACAAAGACAACGTAGGGCAAAACCCGAGCTGGCAGGGAAAATCAAAGAAGAAGTCATGAAGCTCCTTGATGTAGGATTTATCGAGGCTACCCAGTACTCTGATTGGGTCGCCAACGTAGTCCCAGTGATGAAAAAGGATGGCCGAGTTCGGGTGTGTATAGACTACCGTGATTTGAACAAAGCCAGTCCAAAAGATGACTTCCCCCTTCCTCACATTGATGTGCTCGTGGATAGTACGGCCGGTTTCGAACTATTTTCATTCATGGACGGTTTCTCGGGTTACAATCAGATTATGATGAACGAAACCGACAAGTTGAAAACTACATTCACTACCCCGTGGGGCGTGTTCCACTATAAAGTCATGCCTTTCGGTCTCAAGAACGCTGGAGCGACATACCAACGGGCGATGGTCACCTTGTTCCATGACATGATGCACAAAGAGATTGAAGTTTATGTCGATGATATGATTGCAAAAACCCGACACGAAGAGGATCACGTTGAGACCTTGACGAAGTTGTTCGACAGGCTCCGGAAATTCAAGCTACGGCTCAACCCGGCCAAATGTGTTTTTGGTGCTAGTTCGGGCAAATTGCTCGGATTCATTGTCAGTAGTAAAGGCATCGAGATCGACCCGTCCAAGGTGAAAGCTATTTGTGAGCTCAAGGCCCCTACCTCAGTCAAGGAAGTCCGAAGTCTCATAGGTAGATTGAATTACATTGCTCGATTCATTTCTCAGTTGTCTGAAACCGCCAAGCCATTCCTCAAGCTATTAAGAAAGAATGCGCTAGTCAAATGGGATAGCGAATGTGAAGGGGCTTTTGAGGAATTGAAACAGCACCTCATGAATCCACCTGTGCTTGTTCCACCAACACCAGGGCAACCTCTAGTCTTATACCTCACAATTCATAGTGAATCTCTGAGTGCCATGCTAGCTCAAGTAAGCCGAGAAGATGGAAAAGAGCGAGCTATTTATTATATGAGTAAGAAATTCACAGCTTCCGAGATGAACTATTCTGAGGCGGAGAAGACATGTGCGGCGTTAGTCTGGGTGTTACACAGGCTAAGACAATACACCCTGCATTATCAGGTGCTCTTGGTGACAGAGTGTGATCCTATCAAATACCTGCTCAACCAACCGGCCTTGGTTGGAAAGCTTGCCAAATGGCAGATTCTTATTTCCGAGTTTGACGTTGAGTACCTATCACAGAAATCAGTTAAAGGGCGGGTTATTGCTGATGTCCTGGCAGAAAATCTAGGCCAAAATGAAGATATCGATCATCCTGAAGACAGAGTCATGTCGGCAGATGATTATGCCTGGACCATGTATTTCGATGGAGCCGTAAATTTATCTGGGTCAGGCACTGGAGCGGTTCTGATATCTCCAGGTGGTCAACACTATCCTGTAGCAGCAAAGTTGGTATTCCCTTGCACCAACAACATAGCTGAGTATGAGGCATGTATTCTCGGTCTGCAAGCCGCGATTGAGATAGGAGTAACCCGGCTCAAGGTATTTGGAGATTCAGCCTTGATTATCCTTCAAACCGTCGGGGAATGGAAGACGCGAGATGCTAAGTTGCTACCTTATCATGAGTATCTGGATGAGTTAGTAGAAGAATTCGATGATATTTCTTTCGAGTATCTATCTAGGACACACAATCGGTTTGCCGATGCGTTAGCTACATTATCATCGATGTTACAAGTCACTGTTGGGCTTGAAATTGAACCACTAAAGATAGAGATATCGAAGAAGCCGGCCTATTGTATGGCTGTGACTGAAGAGCCTGATGGCAAGCCATGGTACCATGATATCAAGACTTACATTCAAAAACAGGAATTTCCTGAAAAGAGTATCGCAGCCGATCAACAGTACATAAAGAAAATGGCTTCGAAGTTCTTCTTGAGCGGAGAGAGTTTGTACAAGCGATCTTACGACTCAATCCTTCTAAGGTGCGTCGATTCCGCTGAAGCGATTTATCTGATGATGGAAGTACATGAAGGAATCTGTGGCCCACACATGAATGGTCACATGTTGGCTAAGAAGATCATGAGACTGGGTTATTACTGGCTCACCTTAGAAGCAGACTGTATTCAGCATGTTCGAAGTTGTCACAAGTGCCAGATTCATGGGGACAAAATCAATGTTCCTCCAAACAAACTCCACCAGTTATCAGAGCCATGGCCATTCTCTATGTGGGGTATTGACGTGATCGGTCCAATCAACCCCAAAGCATCTAACGGGCATCGATTTATCCTAGTTGCCATCGATTACTTCTCCAAGTGGATCGAAGCCACATCGTATCCCGCAGTCACCGCGCGAAATGTGTTGAAGTTCATTCGTCGGGATATCATTGCTCGATATGGTTCACCAGAAGCCATAATTACTGACAATGGCTCTAATTTGAATAATAAGCAGGTTGACGACTTGTTCAAGGAATTCGAGATTAAACATTTGAACTCTTCTCCGTATCGTCCTCAGATGAACGGAGCGGTGGAAGCAGCCAATAAGAACATTAAGAAGATCTTGGCTAAGACGGCCGAGAATTATCGTGATTGGCATGAGAGGTTGCCGTTTGCACTCATGGCTTATCGAACATCGATCCGAACATCGACCGGGGCGACCCCATATTCTCTTGTGTACGGAATGGAAGCGGTACTACCAGTTGAAGTGGAGGTTCCTTCCTTGCGTATACTATCTCAAGTCAAGTTAACTGAAGCTGATTGGGTCCAACAAAGGGTGGACCAACTGAACCTGATTGATGAGAAACGGCTCAAGGCAGTATGTCACGGCCAGTGCTATCAGCAAAGGGTTGCTAAATCCTTTAACAAGAAAGTCCGGCCTCGACATTTTCAGGTAGGAGACCTTGTTTTGCGGAAGCTGTTGCCAATAGTTCCACTTCCAGAGGGGAAGTTTGCTCCAAATTATGGTGGACCGTATGTTGTGAAGAAGGTACTTCCAGGTGGAGCTTTAATTCTAGCAGAAATGGATGGTCGTGTTTTCACCAATCCTGTCAATGCTGATTCTGTAAAGAAGTACTATACTTAGTTTGTACTCATACTGTTATTTTCAGTTAGTCTGGATCTATCAATGGGAAATGCCTTAAGCCGTATATGGGATGAAACAAAACACAAACATACGAGAACCATCCTTTCATTCCATACACCAACCCTTACAACGAGTCATCGAGGGGGAAAAGTAAAACCAAACTGAGCCCTAATAAGCGACACAAAGGAGCTCAACTGACTCTCTATACAGTTAATGCTCTGCACGCGTTGAGCACTCCGGGAATCGAGGTCCGCAAGCTTGAGAAAGAGGCGATCGCATTTCTCCTTGAGCCTGGTTGCACTGGCTTCGTGATACTCAGAGGCAGACTCCAGATTCGGGATCAGGGCTCTCTCGAGGGCTATATCCATAGTCAGGCATTCAAGCCTCTCTTCTAGCCATTCACATTGGAACTTCATCACGACGTCGCTCGAGTCGTGCTCGTAGTATGTCTGGGTCAGGGCTAAACGTCCCACCAGCCTCTCCCTCTCACGAACCAACAATGAGACTCGTTCGTTGACAAGCTCGGCAGCCTTCTCATGCTTGTCAACCAGGTAACGGGCCAACGCCAGAAACTCAGACTGATCCTGGTAACGAGCTCTCACAACACGAGCCAGGATAACCTCCTGATCAACGCGCCGAAAAGCTTCCAGGAAGTTGATGAAAAGGGTCCGGAATGTCCTATACTCCCTCTCTAAATTGGTGTTTTCAATGGAAGCTGTGTCCATGCCAATAAACAGACTGAAGATCTCAGCTTCAGTATCTGGATGATGGGCAATATGAACGTAGCCTCGGCCAAGAAGATTATAAAGTCTCTCCCATTTGGCTAAAGCTTCGGTTGAGAGGACGTGGTTAGAGGCCATTGTTATTGAAGAAGGAAGGGAAAAGATTGAAGGCAGAAGAATGATCAGATGATTTGAAACTGAGGATGCAAAGATGTTAATCTGCTCTGCGTCAAGTTCTGATTCTTATAGCAAGAGGAAAGTGAGGAAAGGAAGAAGCCATCATTTGCTCCCGCACCGAATAACGTCAATGTCTGCCATTACGTTGAAGAAGCATTCAAGGCCAACCCAGCAAGCTTACGGCTTCTACGAATTAGCTTCTTGTGCTACACCGTCTGAATTGTACGACAAAAGCCTATTCGTTCTTTTCGTCGGTGCTGTCCTCTTTTCATCCTTTTCGTCAGTGCCTTTTCCCTATTTCGTCCGTCGGTCGTGGACCCATCGCTGGTCTCCAATCTCGAGCCCAATGAATCCGAAAATTTCGCGAAAAGATTTGGAGGTCCCACCACATTAAAGAGAAAAAGTAGAAGACAAACTGAGCGGGAAACATGGCAGATCTTTAGGAAAAGCACGCCTTTTCATGCAGAAGACGTGAAATCTTGAGAAAGACGTCCTCTTGGTGTTTGTCATCCGTGTTCAAAAGAAAGCTTCAGAGTATACAAGGCCATTCAGAAAAATACAGAAGAGAGTAGAGAGCCTTGAAAGAACAAAAATCAGTTAAAGATGTCTTAACCCAACATGTTTGAGAACCACCATGACATGCTGGACATGACCAATGATGCGAATTTCATGAGCATGTTCGAGAGCCACCATCACTTTCTGGACATGACCAGCGAATGGAGCTCCACGAGCGAAGTGTTAAAGGTGAGAGATTTTGAAGATCTCGGGACCAAATCTGGCACCGAAACCATAGAACACGATCCTTCCGGCAACGGCGTTCAAGATCCTGACAACGACGACGACAACATCAATGGTCGACCTCGGAAAAAGAGGCGCTTCACTCAACGTCAAGTTCAAGAGATGGAAGCCGTCTTCGAGGAGTGCCGTTACCCAGATGATACACAAAGACAGGAACTGAGCCAAAAGCTTGGGTTGGAGCCTTTGCAAATCAAATTTTGGTTTCAAAATAAGCGAACCCTATCGAAGGTTCGACATGAACGCCGCGATAATGTGATTCTGAAGGCTGAAATTGAAAAGCTCCAAGCAAAGCACAAGAGGTATGGAGAAGCTCTCAGCACTGCCACCTGCCCTAACTGCGGCGACCCCACCGCCCCCGGTGGAACGTCCCTTGATGAGCAGCATCTGAGGACTGAAAATGCTCGTTTGAAAGAGGAGATAAAAAGGATATCCGCCATTGCCTCGAAGTATGTTTGGAAGCTGTTGGTTTCTAACTACCCTCATCTCCCTCCTCACTCGTCGTCCTGTCCTCCAGATCAATTCCCGGCACAATCAAGTTCCGTTGGAGAAAAGCATGGGAGGATCAATCTTACGAGGTCAGTATCAATGCCTGCTGAGGGAAGGAACATACATCCCCACGGGTCGAGTTGCCTCGGCGATGACCTTGCTGTTATGGTCAACCAGTTCAGCGTTGATGAACCCCCAAAGCCGTAACTTGTGATCCAAAGCCGGTGATTTTAGGTCCTCAAATACCACCCATCTGTACCTGGCTAGCCGATCACCGGAGAACCTTCAGAAGAAGCGGGTGTAGGCCCAAATTAGTGAAATTTCGTTTCATGCAATCCCCTGCGTGGGATATTTTCCTGCTTTCTAGGAGTCTAGAATTAGGGGGAAGGGGGGCAGTGTTGTCTTTCCTACGTTTAAATGCATGGTTTCTTTGTTAAATCAGATTTGGCGCAAATCAATTTACGGACGATGCCTCTAAATGCCGTAAAGAAAATTTTGAATGACCTCAAGGAGGGAAATTGCGAGTGAAAAGCGCGAGCAAGCTTGAAAAGGGTAACCCTGTATCGTTTTCGATTTACCCTTAATCATTTCGACTCTAACGCGAGTTCATACCATTCTCGACAGGGGTTGTCAACCGCCACGAGATTAGTGAAAAGCGCGAGCAAGCTTGAAAAGGGTAACCCTGTATCGTTTTCGATTTACCCTTAATCATTTCGACTCTAACGCGAGTTCATACCATTCTCGACAGGGGTTGTCAACCGCCACGAGATTAGTGAAAAGCGCGAGCAAGCTTGAAAAGGGTAACCCTGTATCGTTTTCGATTTACCCTTAATCATTTCGATTCTAACTCGAGTTCATACCATTCTCGACAGGGGTTGTCAACCGCCACGAGATCAGTGAAAAGCGCGAGCAAGCTTGAAAAGGGTAACCCTGTATCGTTTTCGATTTACCCTTAATCATTTCGATTCTAAATCGAGTTCATACCATTCTCGACAGGGGTTGTCAACCGCCACGAGATTAGTGGAAAATGAAACCATTTGGTATGACGTGGAAAGAAATGTTGTTTCCAGGCCAACACTTAACTAAAAGTACGGCACCCCACGAATGCCAACTACACCGCAGTCTGGTGGCATGAGGGAGTGACAGTGGTCCGAAACGACCCGGGTTCGATCCCCGAGGTTAGTGAATGATGTAAATATTGTAAATCAATAATAAAAAGCTTTTTGCACTTTCTTTTTTGCAGAAGAAGATGAGAATGCCCGACCGAACGAGACTAAGACCTTGGGCGATTCCAAAACCTTGATGGCCGTAAATTCATTCACTCATTTGCCATCAAGCAGCGAGTCTGGTAAGGGGAAATTGCAAAGCACTCATGTAGTGAGCTCAAAGTGAAGAGATGTGTTTCCACAAAAAATGAATTTAAACATGCTTAGCATCCTTGAAAGGAGCTCACATTTTGTAAAATTTTGTACATGATGTTGAGAAAGAATTTTTGATCAGGCCATCTGTTGAATGAGAAACGTCAGAACGATGAAAGGCGAGCCATTTCCATACACATCCTGAATACTTATCCTCAGTGTGAGCTAAGTTGCAAAATTCCCATGCTCACAAGGTAAAGGGTTTTCTCGCAAAAAGTATGATGACCAAAATGATGGGAGGCATTCATTTCCTCTATATACACACTACAGGTTATCCTTTGCTTAACCCATTTGAGCGGAGCTTCATTTCTTACCCCTGTCAGGAACAACCCCACACTGGGGCAATTACCAAAAAATTCAAATGGTTAAAATTTTCTTGCTCTCACTTGCATCAATCTTCGAGTGTCTTTATTGCATGCGAATCTTGTGTTAGCTCAAGTGCCTTAGACATGACGAAGAGCATTTCTTTCTATATCCCTACACGTCATACCCTTTGCTTACCCAGTTTGAGCGGTGGATTCATTTCAAACCAATTGGTGATCTTTCCCATGATGAATTAAAGGGACCATCTCAAAGCGTCGAGACGAATGAAGTATGAAGTGACTATGGGGCAAATGGAGGGTCAGAAAGAAATCCATCAAAGAAAGTGTGCAAAAGGATTTCATCAAGCGGTGTCCTATTTCCTTCTCAAATATCTCTCGAAAGAAGAAGGAAAAGGGGACGGAAAAGAAGCATTAAAGCCTCTCTCGAAAGAGCAAAGTCTCTCTTGAAAAAAAAAAAAAAAAAAAAGAGAAAGGAGAGCCCTAGCTGGGATCACAAAAATCCTTTTCAAGAAAGATCATTCATGAAGACAATTTGCCGAACATTCGCCAGAATAGGAATCAGTGGCAAAAGCATTGAGAATGGGTGATCACCAATTCCCTCACAATCAATCCCTCTAGATTGAAAATAGGCCGTTCATTTCAAGCCTACCCGCACCTACGTTACAACCCATACCCGAAGCCTCTTCAGATTAGGGCACTTGAGTTGACGTAGGATTTCAAATGTTTATAAATATTGCTCAGAGAAGTGCGAGCAAGATCATTTTATCTCATTTTGCAGGTTTCCTGACTTGTAAACTTGATAAGGCTGATGATACTATTCAAAGTCAAATGACTCACGTGAGTCCCCTTTGTTAAACCTTTGACCGAGCCTGAATTGCAGTCCTTGCAAAAACCTCTTAGATTGGTCTGGTTATACTGATTGCGAGAATACCCAGACCCTCGTCGAGCATGATGATCGCAGTTCTGAGTGATTCTCATACCCGCATCAATGGTCGGGTTTCAAAAGCCATTTCATGAGAGTGAGTGAAAGTCCTTTCTGACTGAAGGTTCCTCATTCAATGTTGATTGGTTTTATCAAAAGGATCAAACAGATTTCCTTATTGATGAAATTCCCTAGTAAAGCCTCGTAATGCAAACAAGCAAACGAGTTTTTACTGGCATATGATGTTGCATTTACTTTGATTTTATGCACACGATCATTTCAATCTCTTCTTCGAGTGAAAAGACAGGTATGACCCAGTCAGCTTGTCCTTCCCTTAGCCGTTTGCTCAGAAAATCCAGGTAAGTTTCCTGAACCCTTTTTCGAATTGACAGCTTTACACATTTAGGTTGTCATTTTGACATCTTGTGTTTGCATTGATTAGGTTCAAGCGACACATCCTTTTCGTATTTATCGATTCATTTCGGTAATACATCCCTCATGTTTGTGCTATTTAGCCTTGATGGTATCGAATCATGATGTATGCGCTCTCATGACCTTTACCTTACCAAATCATAATGATACGCTCTTATGGTTTTGGTATCTTTTATCAAATTGCAATGTATGCGCTCTTGCAATCTTGATCCCCTTACCAAATCACAATGTATACGCTCTTGTGATCTTAATCCCTTTTGCCAAATCATGATGACGCGCTCTCATGGTCTTGGTCCCTTTTACCTAATCATAATGATGCGCTCTTATGGTTTTGGTACTTGTATCAAATTGCAATGATGCGCTCTTGCGATCTTGATCCCTTTTTCCGATTCACAATGTATACGCTCTCGTGATATCGGAAAATCCATTACAGATCTTGCGCTATCTCGCATCAGAATGAGAGTTCTGGTAACAGATGGGCCCTAGTACCCTAAGATCCTTGCATCCCTAAGAAGGAGCTTGGAAATCAGGGGAATCATCAGCATTACGAAATGTCTGGTAAAACAGGTATTTCATATGCGATCCATGTGCAGGTCTTCCTATTCTATTTCATGGAAGAAAGAAGTCTTAACACGTGTTTAATTACAATCCTGCATTTCATACATCATCTTTATCTGCATTGAAAATGGGATTAAAACCCCACCAAAAAATTATCATTCATTATTTGCATTGTCAAAATTTAGGTTCAATATTGTCTTTGAGCAAAACCTCTGCGAGCATTCACTCAAAGAGGGGCAGCTGTTGACACCTAAATTTTGATTTTTCTTTAAATCATTTATAAAATGAGAATTAATTCTCGCCAAAAATATTTCCTCATGCACTGCATATTTTATTTTCTCTGCATTGCATTGCATTTTGCATACTGAATTGGGCCGGCGGCGGAGGATTTGAGCTTAATCTATCAGGCGATTTGGACTTAAATTGCCAAAATGTTTTCGGCATTTGGGAGGCCACAAAAATTTCAGAATACATGGCCAAGAGGATGGAGGATACATGGCGCAAAAAGTAAGAGCAGAAAATAGAGAGTTTGGGATAGAAAAAGGGAGCCGGGGAGAATCCTCTCACCCGCCCAGTTCCGGAACCCTCCACTGTTTGGGCCATAACTTTGTCATCCGACGTCGGATAAAGACGTTCCACCCATCAATAGAAACCTTATTCTCTTCCCGTTCTAATGACATATTGTGAGCTCAATTTGGCGCAGCGGTTCGTTTGGTAGAGCGGTTTGAGTGAGCAAAGGTCGCTGACCGACCCTGTCCGACCAGTTTCTGCCGTTTGCTTCGTCCCGCTCTAGTGCCACCTCCGACCACCTCCGGCCACCTCCGAACCGGTCCTCCACCACCACCAAAAGACAAAGAATCAAAAGCAAAAGAGAGTGGAGAGGCCATTGGAGAGAAAAAGAGACCATCCACTACATGGTGGAGAGAAAAAGAAGAAGAAGTGGAGAGGCCATTTTGAAAAGACAAGGCAAAGGGATTCGGAGAGGCCATAAAGGGAGGAAGAAGAAGACTCTCTCGGTCGGCTCGCTCACCCGCCCAGTTCCGGAACCCTCCACTGTTTCGGCCATAACTTTGTCATCCGACATCGGATGAAGACGTTCCACCCATCAATAGAAAGCTTATTCTCTTCCCGTTCTAATGACATATTGTGAGCTCAATTTGGCCCAGCGGTTCGTCTTGTAGAGCGTTTTGAATGAGCAAAGGTCGCTGACCGACCCTGCCCGACCAGTTTCTGCCGTCTGTTTCGTCCTGCTTAAGCGCCGCCTCCGGCCACCTCCGAGCCGGTCTCCGACCACCTAAATCACCCTCAACCTCTCCTTTACAAGTTCCAAGTGGTAGCTCGTCCATTGGAGGTCCCATTTGTCCGGACCGCCGCCGCCGCTCGCCGGAAACCGCCGTCGCCGCCCATCGCCAGTCGCCGCCGATCGTCGCCGCCAGTTGTCGACGAGCCTCGACGGGAGCACAAAAATGCTTTCACCGACCTCCTTGGTCCGCACGAGAACATCACCGAGCCGGTCCGTGGAGTGCAAATCTTGGGCTGCAATTTTTGGTTAAAAATCTAAATTAGGAAAGAACCTTCTCGGAAGATAAGGTATATTTTCTATCTTGAAGTTTAATATTCTCTTTCTTAATTTAGGGTATCTTGCATATTCTGAATATTGCAAATTTTGAAGCAATCTAAACCTTGAACATATCTTTGCATATTGTGGATAAATATTTGCTCTGATTGAACATATCTTTCCAAATTGGATGATTATCTGGAACATTTTGAAAATCTCATAAGATAATTTTCTTAATTTGAACAAGATGTGATCCTTTGTGGATAGGGCCTTATGCCCTTTATAATTCGGCAATTTCCCTTTAGTGGCCGAGATTTAATTTCTTTTTTTTGTATATATACTATAGTCTAAATCAAATATTTTTATAATCTACCTTGAGTATAGTACATGCTTCCTTGTGCCTTTGTCCCTCGGAATTTGTGCATGGCCATCCGACTTCACCCTCGAAGTACGACGTCATCTGCACGATGAAATTGTCCGTCTCATCCCATAACTTTGGGACCGGACCGACCAATTTCATAATATTTAAATTCACCATCCGACCCCACTGCCGGGGTACGACGTGAATAAATTCCCTTCCGACCCTAAACTTTGGGTACGAAGCGAATTCATCGAAAATTTCCGATATTAAGGTGTACTATGCTCAAGGTTCATTATATTAGTATTTGATTCCCTTTTTTCATAAATAACATAAAAATACCAAAAAATGTCATTCATGTGTATTTCATATAGTATAGTTCATACATATTTCCATGTCATTCATGCATACCATAGATGTCATCCATGCATTTTCATGTCATTTAGAACACAGTTTTGGCTTTGCTAGTTTAATTTGCATGTCATTTAAGCTAAAATAAAACCCACAAATTTCGCATGTCATGGTAGAATACTCTTGCTCGTCATGTAGTTTAATTAAATCATGTCGCATGTCATATAGGATGGATTTCATATTGCATGTCATGTAATTAGAATTCACGTTTTTGTGCATCAAAATCCATTTTCTCAATATCATCATTCGCATGTCATATAGGTTAAGAAATCATGTCGCATGTCATTCAGGTTAGAATTCATATTTTTCTTCTTGCATTAAAATTTGATTTCTTTTCTAAAGTCATCATGCATGATTATCTCCTTGTCATATAGTTTCACATCATAGTTGCATTCATGCATTTGCATAGCATCCATTAAATCAAGAAAACCCCAAAAAAACATAATTGCACCTTGCTCTTAAAATTGAATCCATTGAATTTGCCAGTTCAAGAAATCTTCACAAGAATGGTACCGAAAGGGTGTTAATTGGAAAATTAACATAATCAAGTCCCCGAACTTAAATCTCTGGTTAGCAGAAAGTAAAGTATTCTCCCGATACTTTATTTAGGTATCTAATCTACCTACCAAGAAAAGATTAGTGGCGGCTCCAAAATTTAAATCATTTGAACATAAACCTAAGTTGCGAATTGGTAGAGCTTGGGAGAGCTCGGACTAGGTTGGTTAATTCATTTAATTAATCTAGTAATCCATTAACCTGGAAATTCCCCGGAATTTTTTAGGTCGCGACAGTCCCGAAGGCCGAAGAGGACAGTACGAGGAGGAGGAGGGACGATGGAGGATGCGGTGAGGGTGGAGCTAGGGTTCGCGAAGAGGCTGAAGGCGGGCGAGGCGTAAGATTTCTTCGGGGTCTACGGGGGCACGGCGGGGCGCGGGTGGCAGAGGCATGCATGGAAAGGCTGCACCGGCTAGTGGCGGAGGAGGTGGAGGGCCGTGACCGGGAGGGGAGAGAAGTGGATTGGGAGGAGACGATAAATCTCAGACTCGAGTATTCTATCTTGTATCTATCGCGTGGGTACAAGACTACAGGGTAGGGTTGGGATAGGTTATAACCCTACCCTATTCTAAATCACTAAAATACCCTTTGTCACCCGAACATATTCTTTACCCTACCCTAAAATACCCCAAAAATAGGGTAGGGTAGGATAGGGTAGGGCAGGGTAGGGTAGGGTAGGGCAGGGCATAATTGACACCCCTAATCGCAGGTGTGAGGTCGGCGGGGGCGGCGAAGGCTAGCGACCCCGCCGACCAGAGGCGAGGGCCTCTGGCCCTCTCCCAGATCTAGGCGAGGGTCGGCGACCCCCGCCCAGATCCGAGAGAGGGCCCGACCCTCTCCCTGTTTTGGCGAGGGCTAGCCCTCGCCGAGGCGCCGACGACTCCGCCGCCCCCACCGACCCCCCACCAGCGGCCACAGGCGGGAGGGGCAGCCCTCCCACCTCTGCAAGTTGTCTTTTAAAAAAAAATTGTTAATTTTTTAGGAAATAGAAAAAATCAAATAAGGAAAATGACGAAAATGCCCTTGAAATCAGGCCATTTTTTGAGATTTCATGGTCACTTCAGGCCCTTATTTGAAACAACGTTCACTTCAGACCCTTATTTGAGAAAATGAGGGCACTTTAGGCCCTTATTTGAGAAAATGAGGGCACTTTAGGCCCTTATTTGAATCAAGGTTCACTTGGGGCCCTTATTTGAAAAAATGAGAGGACTTTGGGCTCTTCTTTGGAATTTTCCTCATTTTTCTCGAAACAAACAGAGCCTTGAATACTTCGCAGACCAGATTTCACCTTTTTTCCTTATAGGAATAGACTAGCCCACCCAGAAAAAAAAAATTGTCATTTTGGTTGAGATTGGACCTCCTCGTAAGTGCTGGATTGAAATAGGACCCGACCCTTTTGTAATTGATAATCCTTGTAACTTTAATGCAGCGCAACTAATCTTTCGACGCAACTATTGCTAGTACAATATAGCTACAGGGTTGATGCCTAAAGTTGCTGCGAGCTCATTAAGATCTTATGATAAATTGGTCGGCAGTTCGGTTCAATCAGAATATTTATTCATCATTTCTGTACAATATAATATATATTCTATTAATCTTCGTAAAAGAGAGGAAAAAGAAGATTAAGAAAGCTCCGTGCCACTAAAAACATATATATCGCGAGGAAGTAGAAGAAAGAAGAAGATGACGACGACGGCAATGGTCATGGGTTAAGGAACTATCGAGAGAGAAATGGACCGATTTCGAAGAGGAACCCGGACAAAGCGGAGTAACCGGGACCGCCGGTGAGCCAAAGCAACAAAGGGTCGTCCTCGGGGCTCCTTTCGGACTCAAAGAAGTAGTAAAATAGCTGCACTTCCTCCAACTCTCCTACCCCTACATATCTGCACCATTTTTGTTTCACCACCGTTCAAGCAAACATCAAGAGGGGAAACCACACATGTCTATAAATTAGCAAATCAAGTCATTTGCTAAGCTGTAATTGCTCATAAACGAATAATACGAACTGACCCGGTTTCGAGTTTGAAGGGAAGATCTCCGGCGAAACCCGGCAGGCTCTCGATGATGGCTGAATGTGATTGTACAACGTTGGAGATGAACAGCAGCAACAGAAGAAGGGATGCAACATCCTCGGCTCGTCCAACCAAGAAAATAGGCAAATTTGTGGGAGATGTCTCCTTCCTCTGTGTGGATTTTTAGGGGGTATATGTGCTTCGAGGTCTTTTAAACTGTCCATCCCTGGTCAAAAGAGTAATTCAGTCCATGGCCCTTCGTGCCCCCACCAAAAAAAGGGGGGCATTTCGACTTTTCTATTTTGGCTAGTGGACTTTTTATTTTTTATTTTTTTTGGGGGTCTGGCTAGTGGAGTTATTTGAGCACTAACGTATTAGGGATGTGGAAGCACCGGTAACCGTCTATTAAATTGATTTATCGAATAATTTGACAGTTGGAACCAAGGTTCTGTTCGTTTCAAGAAAAATGCATGATTTGAAAAATATTTACGTAAAAATAATTACTTATATCACTTACAAAAATGAACGAATGAAATATTTTTTATCGTCCACGAAAATATTTAGACATAAATTATTGTTAATAAGAGAAACATTTTTCATTGACTAATTATTTTAAAGAATAAAAGTGATCAATTTTTGGAAAATATTTTTCAAATATTCATTTCTCACGAAACAAACGGAGTACACATATATGCAAGCAATATAATAATAATAATAAAAAGGCAAATAAGCTAGGCATTAAAAGATTGACTCATAAAGTAACGTGATAAATTCTAATTTAAGGTTTTATGGGTCCTTCGGGAAATATACACTTACAATTGGTCTCGCTATTTTGTAGAAGAACTTTGTGAGCGAATCATTAAGTATTTAGTACTGCTCCACCGAAGCGGTCAATGGAGTTTAAAAGTTTGTCACATCAACTTGTTTTAGCATATTATCCAGGACTTTGATAGCATAATAGTCTTTGGGTGATTATGAGAATAATTATACATCGTGAGCCACAAATTCTTATAAAGTGTGGACCCAATATAATTTTTAATTATTAATTATTTATTTTTATGACCCAAAACAAACCATTGGCATAAGAGTCACTATAATCAATTCTATACTATTATATAACGTAAAGAGAGTTTCCTATTTTTAAGAGAGGTCATTCATTTTTTCTTTCCAAAATACCCTCATGTACTTATTTTATAAAGATCGAATCCATGGGCATTGCGTGAATTAAGGTTGTGTTTAAAACTCAGGATATAGTATATTTTATCTTATTCTGTGTTTGGTAGCTGTCCATGATAGGATAAAGTCGGATACAGAGAAGATATAGATCGGATAAAATTATCCTGAGGGAGGGGGTGGGATAAACTCGGATAGGATTTCTTTTATCCACAAAAGCAAAAATTGCACGCTCAAGAGAACAACACACGATGAGAATCGGATTTTTCCCACGACTACCGCCTCTCCTCTGTGCCTAGCCGTCTCTCCGCCGTGCCCAGCCGCTTTTTCGGCGGCTACGACCGTCAAATGTGGCTGAAACTTGGGGAAGCTGCTAGACGTCGGGCTAGGTGTGAGGACGTGCTTAGAGACCACCAAGAAGGTCGCCAGTGTCCATACTTGGTGGAAACCGAGATCTCGAACTGTGGAGGCAGGCGAGGAATGGCTACGACAAGAGAATGTGGAGCGTCCAGAAACCTGCAAAACAAGAAAAGCTTGTCGGTTACTTGCTATAAAACCTGCAGAAAATCGCCTGGATGTTGTCGTGGAGAAGGAAATCAAGCCGAACTACACGGCCTCGCTGTTGAAGAAACACAGCAATGCCACCGTTTCTGGCATGTCTGCGAAGCAGGGGATGAGTGATTGGGTCGAGGCGTTGAAGAAGTGCGATTTCTTCGACGGACAGTGGGTGAAGGACGATTCGTACCCACAATACAAGCCGGGCTCGTGCTCGCTGATCGATGAGCAATGCAATTGCATACTCAATGGGAGGCCCGATAAGGATTGTCAGAACTTCAAATGGAGGCCTAAGGGTTGCAATCTGCCAAGGTATAAATGCGCTTGAGATCGATTTGATTTTTACCATGATTCTTCAGGTGAATTTTATTGTGCTCTTGCTTTAGTTAGAGACCAAACAATTAATCGTGGATCTGCTCTTTGGAGTGCGGGTATTGTTTTTTATCAGTTATGTGTGCGCTTCTAGGGAGCGTCCATCAGTTATGTGTGCGCTTCTAGGGAGCGTCCAGGTAACTCTGTTTCTTCTCCTTTGTTGTTGTTGTTGTTGTTGTTGTTGTTGTTGTTGTTGTTGTGTGGGTGTGGGGGCTGCAGGATTGCGCTTGAGGTGGCTAGTGAGAAGCCATCGTGGATTGGGTCACAACAGCAAGCTCGCTGAAGGTGCGACAAAATGTTGAGCAACCTGTGACTTAGTTGGGGTGCCACATTGAGAACTTGAACCACGGGTTTGGCGATAGGAACGTGGGCGAAGGCAAGTTGCGGCAGGGATCGCAAGCTTGAGCAACTCATCTTCCTTATTTTTATTTCCTTTATATTGATATCTAGTTTCTCCCAAACAATAGATAAAATGAGATAAAAAAATATCCGACTTTACCCACCCATGGGTAGCTCAGTTGGTTAGGGCGCATTTGAGATTGTGTGGTTAAGCGCACTGATCCCAGGTTCGATTCCCCAGCTGAGCGCCTGTGATTTAAGTGGGGGCCATAACGGTGGGTAGCTCAGTTGGTTAGGGCGCACTTGGGATTGTGTGGTTAGGTGCACTGGTCTCAGGTTCAATTCCCCAGCTGAGCGCCTGTGATTTAAGTGGGGGCCATGGCGGAAGCTAGCCCAGACACCTCGATTACAAAAAAAATAAAATAAAATAAATATCCGACTTTAAATCCAAAAAAAATAAAATAAAATAAATATCCGACTTTAAATCCATGGTTCACCAAACAACAAATAGGATATGACAAAATCCCGGTATTTCTTATCCTATCATATCCAGTCCTATCATGGATAGAAATCCGGACGACCAAACGCAGCCTAATAGTTCTATAATCTCCTGCCTATTTTAATATCGAATTTAGAATATTTTCTATCCCATAATAACATTCTTACAAAAAGATGTCAAATCTTGAAATACTTGAATCTCTCCACATATGTTTACATATTTATCCATTGTCAATTGTGTATTTATTAGTAATTGCTAAGTTATTTAATCATTCGTACATTTAGTAATGAAGTGGTCCCGTTTAATGTTTGAAACGTCAATTTTGTGCATACTCCGCGCTGCCCTATCCCAAACGGGGCAATACTTCATCGTGAAAAACGCCATGGGCCTCACGTCGCTCCGTAACTTTATCCCTTTTGTATGTTTTTAATGAATTGTTGATGTTAATTGCAAGTAATATAGTAAGTTTCAATTATTAAACAATATCATCTACGCTCTTAAATTTTTTTTTTTTTTGGGTCTGGATCTACGCACTTAATTGAAAACTAAGTAAAATAGATATATGTTCTTAGGAGATTAGTGTTAAGGCAAATATGGTGTATTTTGAAAGCGGATCACCTAACATTGGAGTTTCTGTGGCATGGGCAACATTACTCAAATTAAGCCGTCCAAATGTAAATGGACGGCCTGATTTGAGATAGGGTTGTGATTCAAAATTTTTTAAATCCCAAAAAAATTCCTGCTCAAATTTTTTCCCTCCCCTCAACAAATGACGTGTCCATTCTTGGTCGTCCAAATGAAAATGGACGGCTTGATTTGAGTAATGTTACCTATGTCACAGAAATTCTAATAGTAAGCGATCCGGATCCGTGTATTTTAGCCAAAAAGAGTGAAAATAGGGTTACCCCGGTGGAATTCCAAATAAATAAGATAGAAACTGGCTCAGGAGGTGGCTCTCCCACATACGATGCTCAGAGCACAAGTCCTAACTCCCCTTGTTCCCCGCCAACTGAGCCTTTTGAAATCCCAGCCAATCCCTGTCCATTCACCGGAGCAGATTCACTGGGAATCGCTCTTGTCCATCTTGAGAAGATGTACTTCCACGAGGACGGTTCAGCAAATTCACTCGCAGATGCTCACAAGCTCCATCGACAAGCCCAATTTCCTCCTCGCGAAGCTCGTCGACCTCAAGGACATGTCGTACGCTTCTCTCGTTTTCTCTCGAATTCCTCAACCCAATGACTACGCCTTCAATGTCATGATCCGGGGCTTAACCACCACACGGCACGACTACTCCTTGACGCTGCACTTCTATTACCGAATGAAATCTGTAGGGCTGAAACCCAATAATTTCACGTACCCATTTCTGTTCATAGCATGTGCGAATCTTTTCGAGTTGGACCATGGTCGGGCGGCTCATTCTTCGGTGTTTAAGACTGGGTTGGATTCGTACAGTCACACTAGTCACTCGTTGATTATGATGTATGCCAAGTGCCGGGAGCTGGAGAATGCACGCAAGGTGTTTGACGAAATTTCCGACAGAGATTTGGTCTCGTGGAACTCAATGATCTCTGGGTATGCAAAAATGGGTTTTGCAGCGGATGCGGTCGAGTTGTTTGGCAAAATGGGGGAAGATGGCTTCATGCCTGGTGAAATGACTGTGGTAAGCACTCTCACGGCGTGTGGAGACTTGGGGAATCTGAGATTGGGCAAGTGGATAGAGGGATATGTTCTGGATAATGGGATGAAGTTGAACTCGTACATGGGATCTGCCTTGATTGATATGTATGGGAAATGTGGGGATTTGACATCAGCGAGGAGGATTTTTGATAAAATGGTAGAGAGGGATATAGTGACTTGGAATGCTATGATCACAGGGTATTAGTCTTTTTCTCTTGCTTGCTTACTTTATGAAATCACCAGTTATTACCTCATTTCATCTGCGACATCGTTGTTTTCTACTAGTCTAAGGTATTAACTTTTGTATGAGATGCTCATTCTGAAGTATAAGACTTTACCAGGATTGATCCTGATCCAATCGTCAAATTTGCATATATAGTCTTCATAATATAATACTAATGATTTTCTTCAACTGAGTGATAGTCGAGGTCTGCCCCAGCCTCTTTGTCTAGCGGCTACAAGATTGCTTCTTTTCTATTAGTGGATAGTTTCGAAAAGTTCTTTCTTTTTTTTTTGGGAAACTTCAAGTTATGTAGTTTTACCTGCTTTTCTGGAAGTCACCTCCTCCTCTGCTTGAAGCCTCACAAGGATATCGACAGTGCACTCTGTTAGCTTGATTCTTGCTTCTCTTTTACTGGTTCATATACTCGCTTCAGAGTAATGAGGATGGTGCCACTCATACTTTTTTTCGGGTTGTCTGTGGGAGAATTTATCCTTGCACTGGTTCAGTCAATCAGTTAGTAATGTCCAAGATACATATTATGGTAATCTGCACAATTAAACGTAATTGGTGAGGGGCTCTCTAACTTTTTGACTTATTGATTTGTGACAGTTATGCCCAAAATGGGATGGCTGATGAGGCAATCACACTATTTAGCACGATGAGAGAGGCTGGCATTGATCCGGACAAAATTACATTGCTTGGCGTGTTGTCTTCTTGTGCCTCAATAGGGGCCCTAGACCTGGGGAAGTGGGTGGACACCTATGTGTCTGGTAGTGGCTTAAGGCGTGATGTTTACGTTGGTACTGCTTTAATTGATATGTATGCTAAGTGCGGATGTTTAGACCATGCTCTTGAAGTTTTTGAAGACATGTCTCAGAAAAATGAGGTATCTTGGAATGCTATGATTTCTGCCCTAGCTTTTCATGGTCGAGCAAAGGAGTCATTAGCACTATTTGATCGCATGTTGAAAGAGGGTGGGCATGTCTGCCCAAATGACATCACATTCGTCGGAGTACTCTCTGCATGTGTGCATGGTGGTCTGGTTACTGAGGGGCGTAGATTATTTGCTCTGATGTGCACATCATTTGGATTGGTCCCAAAGATTGAGCATTATTCTTGTATGGTCGACCTATTTTCTCGTGCTGGACTTTTATATGAGGCATGGAGCTTCATTGAGAAGATGCCTGGAAAGCCAGATGAAGTTGTTCTGGGGTCATTACTTGGTGCCTGTCAGAAGCGGCGAAATGCTGATATTGGTGAGCGGGTGATGCAGCTGCTTCTGGAAATAGAACCTTCAAATTCTGGAAACTATGTTATATCATCAAAACTCTATGCTGATGTGAAGAAGTGGGATGAATCAGCGAGGATGAGAATATTGATGAGACAAAGGGGTATAACTAAGACACCTGGTTGCAGTTGGTTGGGGACTGAGAGTCAGCTTCATGAATTTCATGCTGGCGATAATTTGCATCATAGCACAGTGGAGATGTATCAAGTATTGGTGGATGAGATGAAGTGGGAAGGTTACATCCCAAAAGCTGACAATTGCGAAGAAACTGAGGAGCAGTAAATTGGGTAAGTCTTTGGTAACGCAGCATCGTCTTTTATTTTTCCCATTCTTAGACTGGTGATTTGTTGCAGATTTTTTGGTATTTGTCTTGATATCTTATGTGCACTATTTGCTTGTGCAATTTCTGTGTTGGCTATTATATTTTCTTTCATGCTGAAGAGCATTTTGTACTCTCCTTCTGGATAATTTGCACAAATCAGTCTCAAGCATTCTTTCCTTTCTTTCATACTGCCATTGATCTTTAATTTTTCTGCTTAAACTTAAATGGAAGTCGATTCAAGAACTGCTGGTTTTTCAGTTCTCAATTGTCCTCTTCTATCCCATTGAACACCAACGGTATACAAGAACTTTTTAAAGTAGTTATACAGAGAATTCAATAAAGCAAACTTTTGAAGTAACTTGTACAAGAAATGTTTCTTGAGATAAAGTTTCTTAACCGTCATCTTTGTTATTATCAATCCTTTAGCCTGCATGAGAACGTAATAACTGGAGTATTATTTTGCGCACCTCTGTGGCCGGTTAAGTTCTACCTTCAGTATCTGAGTGGTATTGAAAATATTCTAACTCTTCCAGTCTTGATTAATCAACTGTATTTGCTGCTGTTTTGTTTTATTAGGAAAATGTTCTGCCATTTTCTGTAGCATCTCCATTTGTCTTTTAGTTGAAAGCATATTCTTAATTACCTCTAGTAATTGTTGTTCTTCAAATCAATGCTGTTTTACTTCTCTCAATTCTCCCCCTTTAAATAGTTGGTCATTACTCACTTGAAGTCATTTACGTGTTTTAAAGTTTAAGCTCCTCATTTTCTGGTCACTGATGCTTGAATGCTAGATATAACTTAATGTTTAAATTCATTATTAGGCTCTTCTGTATTCTTCACCGAAATTTCTATTGTAGACAGCTCTTCAACATACATTTCTCCCATGTATTGGCTCAGATTAGTGGTCAATGCAATTTTTTTTTTTTTGGTTACAAATCTTATACATCTTTAGGGAGTAAGATAATTTATGATGAAATAAGATACTTCTCATTGGTTTTACCTCCTTTTATTGTCAAGAGAATAAAGCATTATGTCTTAACAATCAGAAAACAATTAATTCAAAGTTCATCTACTAAAAAATTACTTATGAGTGCAGGGAATGTTGTGGTGAAAATCTGCTAGAGGATGTTGTGCTGCTATTACTAAACAGTTTTATAGTAGATAATGGTTTACTTGGTGATGTAATAGTATTAAACACTTCCATAGTTGATTATGGGCACCTGCTTTATGCATGTAATATCCCCTCCTATATCTGCTCCAACCATTTAAAGGTGCATATTCTGTGCTCCCGGTGGTTACCTTTGTCCCTTGAAGTATGTCATCTTGAACTTCCATGGTGACGATTGGTGGGGAATTTCTTTGTACATGCACAAATAGAACCAAAAAGTTAGCTCAAGAAAATAACAGTAGCTGCAACCAGGAAAATCTTTGCGAATAGCTCTAACCAAGCGGCTAATACTGACGGCTTGTCCGAATAGAATAGTATCTGTAAATAGTATAGTGATCAGAATATTTGGTGCAGAGAAGATGTTTAACCAGTTAATATCATTACAGTTTAATTAATATATGTTTGAGTGTTTTTCTAACTAGAAATATTATAGTTGGGGTTAGTTATATTCACGTCATTAAGTTGGATTTGCACTGTCACTAGTGGTGATTATTCCATGCTTGATGATAAATGATAGCAGATATGGTTTTCTGCACATGAAATAAAGAAGAAACATGCATATGATGAACCAACCGATGCTCTATCGTAGGGCATATGATACAGGCGAAAGTTATCTCTCGAGGATATAAACAAAAGCAAAAATTCATGGAGAAAAATAGGACTGGTATTACTAAAGATTGAGGCGAGAGAAACTATTGTCAAGAGAATTAGAGTTTATGGAGTTAAGGTGGAGACTGTGTACAAACAGGGCACTTGGAAGGAAATGGTAGTCCCTTTCAGATGATAGGATGTTAGATGTACTGCAATTACAAAAGGCACATTTTATCTGGTTTGTTTGCATGACATATCGCTTATAGCAGTTGGGACATGTTTCTGTGCTTATCTCATGGCTGGCACAAATGAACCTACTTAGCTACTAGCTCGGCTGAGACTCTAATCAAGTTTTGTATGATCTCTGCCAAAGCTGTGTTTTTCTGTGACTAAATCGGATTTCTCCTTTTTAGTGACCTGCATTTAATCAAAACCATATCTCTTTCACCTTTATAACCATCCCAAAATATGTAAACAAACTGTTACGTTGATCCTTTTTTTTGTGACCTTGTATTAATATTTTCTGCAAGTTTCTTTCTCAATCCTCTTTTTGAATCACAACTAATATATGATGCAGTTCACAGGGAATAATTACAGCGTATGGATGGATTCTCTGGACTGACTTGCAATGCCTAGTGCAGGAGCTTAGAACAACCCCTGGATGACTGAGATACGGTGCATCTGTTCCTGCAAGCTCTCAAAGCACTTGGAACATAGGAATTTAATGGTAACTCCAAGTTGGTTTCATCTCTTTATTTATGTCTTTATATGATGTGTTGAAAAACAGTGCTTCTGTGTGGTTCATAGCATAGCTGCTGTTCGGCGGTCGCTAATCTGGGGTTTCCTTTGGATAGTGAGGGCCCTGGAAATCAGAGAGGGTATTGAGTGAACCGTACGTTTTTGTTTCTGCTTTGAAATATGCATCTAGAGCCCAAGAATTGTAGGGGGGACCTTTCGGAATCCCAGGTGTGGCTAGTCTACCCTTAATCTTATACTTCAATTTGCGGCAAGTGCCTTACATAAACTCGAAAGACTTACTAATGAGTTGTTTAGCAGATGGAAGTTTACATGTTATTGAGGCCTGTTCTGGAGGTAATTGAAATGTCCAGGCGACAGAATAATAGACTTGAAAATAGTTTGCTAAAAATCACAAGTTTATTTTGTTGAAAGTTGGGTATATGTTAATCTAAAGCCTGTGAGGACTTCTTGCTCCACTGGTTTATGCATGTGGTTGCTAATACCTAATGTTATTCTACCCTTAATCAGGCCATCTTGTTCCATGACTGTAATTGCTTAAAGATTCAGAATCCAGATGCAATTCAGAAGTCATGGCGATCACTTTATACTAGATGAAAAGTGACAGGTGAGTTGTAGGGTGGAATGAGGAAGATCTAGAAGAGGCATTTAATGTAAGATAAATTTTCTTAAATCTGTTCATTCTGATTATATCACCTACCTAGAGGATCTAATCCAGATCATATTGATCAAACACTTTCCTCCGTTTGTTACTTTGCCCATACTTGCTAACCTGTCCACTTGTTGGAGGGTTGGAATAACACACCTTGTGGCCTTAAGGAGTTTCAATTCCATTCATAACCTACACCCCCTCCCTCACCAAAAGAAAAAAAAACAAAAGAAGTAGCTGCTACTCAGTTTTCATATTCATTTGTATAAAATATGTGTATATCATTTGAAAACAAGTAAACAGTGATCATGCAGGTTACTGAGATTATAGCTTTTGTTGATACTGTCCAGAGAAATGTCTATTTTGCCTTATGAAAGATGAGCTTCTAATGCCAAGTACTTCGTTTCAATGGGCAGTTTTCATTACACATGTCTTTATTGTCTGTGAATTATAGGACCACTATAAGTAATATATTTTCCTTAGTTGCATGAATAGTTAAACTTTTTTCTAAGCATGAATGACAATGGCCTGCTCAGAAAAATTGTTCCCGAACAATTCTGTTGTTGCAAAGAATATGTTCTCTACACGGTTGTTGGTTGATTGTTTGTGGGTTAATCATGTTATCACGTCAAGTGTCAGAAAGATCAGATGTCTTCTCATCTTGTTTGAACCTTTTGTTGGCCTTGTTTTTAAGTCGTGACCTGGAGATACTAGTTTATTTACTTTGTCATTGCCTATCCAAAGGAACTACCTGTCATGTGTTTCAGAAAGGAAATCCTGTTCTTCGTGAATGGATATTTAATCTCAGGATGACAAGAGAGAATTTCATATTGATCATTTTGTAATCCTCTAGGACTTATGCCTTTTATCTTCGAACGCAATGCCTGAATGATAATCTCATGGTGGTCACATTTATGTTGTATCAATGTCTCTTAAATGTGCTTGAGAACCTTTACTGGATCTCATCTTCGACTTGCTTATCTTTTTATGCTAGGGAAACAGGTGAACAAGAAGTACCTAACATCCTCACCCTCTCCCACAGTAAAAAAGAGAAGTAGGGATTGAAGAGGTAAGTTTAATTCATACCTCCAATGTTCCCAGGGTGGAATATTTAAAGATACTTTCTAACTATACAATAAGAAGTTTATTGTTATTTGGATCCATTTAAGTTGCGCCCATGGACTCCTCTGTTCTTCCAAGGATCCTCCATCTTCCGCGATTCATGCCGTTGAGCAATTCATTTCCTTGTCGAGCTAGCTCATCCTGATATGACTGTAGAAGAATACTTTCTGACATTAAATAGCCTCTACTGAACTCGGATTTTGGTACTTTTCAACATGATTGAAGGTTATAAGGAACTCTAAATGAAAAACAGTGTTACACCCTGAGGCTGTCAATACCAACTTCAATGGGTTCCATTTTAATAGAAAAAGTGATTAATGTTTAGCTAAGTATACTGCACAGTACATAATATTATTATGTTTTTAAACCGACTGCTTTTCTGTACATTCTTAGCTTACAAAAATGGAAAATGTTTAGTTGTGTGTCTTCTCATGTGTATAGACACGGTGGAGCCACTCTTATGGAGGGTATGGTTGCTCAACTGCTGCTGCACCTTGGACAAAGCAACGTGCCGTTTGATGCTGTTTGACAACAAGTGATGATTAGAAGCTTTAGTCTGCAAGACAGAAGGGTCTTTATGCCTGTACTGTGGAAGTCAACTGGTAAATATACAAATCTTCACTCGTGACAACTTTCGGAATCCTGCCTGTACTGTGGAATAGAGCTGGAAAACAAACAAATTTTCATCCACGACACTTTCGGAATACCCAATTTTTTCTTCAGTAGGCTTTGTCTAGATTGGGAATCATTAGACCATGTTAGATGGCCACCTTTTAATCATATGAGATCTGAGATATGGTCATTTACTTAGCGTTGCAATAGTGGCTTGCATCCACCACTTTCCAGAGTTTCCGTAATCTATGACTGAAGTCCGATTGTCAGGAATATTTGCTTGAGCAATGGAATTTTGATTTAACTTTTTCGTGATTTAGGGGGTCAAATAAGCCTATCCAGGAACAAGTGCTCATCAAAATCTTTAGGTCTATTTCATTCGTAGTTACAGTGTATTTTTTTATTTATTTTTGGTCAAATTAGTTACAGTGTATTGATCAGCTAAAATTGAGATTATCTTCTTTCCCTTCTCACACATGGTTTCTAAGAATGATGATCTCTACCATGAATAACATCATCCCGGATGCTGATTTCCGCCTGCTAGTAGATTGTGTACTGACAATCTATTTTGTGTGATACACAAAATGGCGATTTAAGATTGTCAATCGTAGTTGTAATGTAGTCTCATGAATCTGTTACGTATCAAACTTGAATTCACTTGCGTGAATACTTCTCTTTACATATTTAAGACTCTTTTTGTTTGCTTTTCTTCGCATGCATGCTCTTGTGCTCTTTTGCGAGACGAATTTCATGGACGCAACGTGCAATAATGCTTTCAGATGCGCTCTAATTTAGCGTATCGGCATAATAATTGAATTCAATGGTCAAACTCCGCTCAAATCAGATTGCAGCAAATATTCTCTTCTTTTTTGTCAAATTTTCACCCCAACCTCATTATATTCCACTCAAAAAGTCCTCCACATATCTCTTTGATTGCTCCACCATCATTTTTCCATGTCCTTCTTATTCCCTTTCTATGATAGACTGCCTAACTCCGTCAAACATTAATTAATTTTGTATTAGGAATAATCTCTGACTCTCGAGCGGGTTCTATTTTGGCATGAGCTAGTCAGCATGATCAATGGAAATCGAACACAAACAGGGTTGTACCTTGAATTTTAAATAAAGACACTGTGATTATGGAAACGTGCATGAATCATAACGTGGACAAGATTTAGCCCTTTTTCTGTCAATATTGCATTGTCCATCGAATCATGTTCTTGAATCGTGATCTAGCCAGGCCACTCATAAGTCATAAACAGAAAAGGAAAAGAGAGAGAGAGGAAAAAGAAAGAGAGGATATCATCAGGCTGCTGGTTTCGGAATTTAAGCAAAGGCAAATGGCAAATCATATTCCAGCCTTCACCATTGTCCTCCTCCTATCACTATCTTTTGAGAAAAGGAAAGGAAAGGAAAGGAAAGAGATTCTCTTCCCATCACTCATTATTTAAAATCCAAGCATTTTCTCTTAAACGAAAAAACAATTTAAGCAGCTCAAACCCACCAATTGTAATGGATTTCTCCACGCAAAGAAGGGGACCATTGTTTTGCCCAGATCCTAGAAGTATCTTGAAAGTGGGTGTGTGTGAGAGTGTGGTCACTCACACTGATTGGTTGAGCAGCCATTGCCTCTTTTAGAAAGAATGTCAAGCTTTGGGAATATTATATGGGAGTCGTCAATTTTTGCTTGTGGACAATTGCCTTCTAGGATTCTTTTCTCGGCTCTATATAAGTGTCTGTGTGTGTTTATCATGGTGCATAGAAGACTAAGAGAGAAAGGTGTGATTGTATGTCGAGATATCAACGGATGAAAGAGATACGAGTGGTCAAAGTTCGGTCTGCGAGTCTTGCATGAAGAGGTAGAGAGAGTGTTGAATGCAGCCAAGAATGACTTGTCGGTTTTCCTTCGTTTAAGACACGAAAACGTAGCCGACAAGTTGCTCTTGGCTACATTCGTCTCTCTTCTTCTCATGCGAGGCTCCACGGATCTAGTTCTGGAGAAATTAAGCAGGAAGATATGGAAAAGGAGTCTCTCTCTTTCTCTTTCTCTGCCTCTCTCTTCATGTCATGTTTACACCACAGGACTTGTTGAAACAGTGGTAAAGGAAACCTTGTTGTTTGGTTTCGGAGAACGTTTAAGTTCTCATTACACTTTCGTTTACTGTTCTATGTACTTATGAAAACATGTCTGATAAATGAAAGTGGAAATAATGGCAATGCGTTTGTATTTCATCGAAGCTGTGAAAGAAGTTTTTCCCCATTTTGTCATCCATAAAACATTTTCTTTTGAATACGATCGGGAAAATAACAAAAAGTTTTTTCGTTCAAACTACTCATTTTCTTGTTTTGGTTCGAAAATTTAGGCGCCGTTTGGTTTCCCATATTTTTATTTTCATTTAATTTAAATGTATCTTAAGTTAAAATAATGGGTGGTCACCCAAATTGATAATGGTTTATATAACATATTTTTACTAAACAACGTATGTGATGTCTAAAGGTTACACTTAGTTTAAGTATCATTCATCAAATGGAAACTGTAATTACTACAATTGCTCTTATAAAATGATTTGAGTAGGATCACTATTGATGGTACTGTCTATTGATATGTGGCAGCAATTGAATTTGTTATTTCATCCCAATAAAATTTTTAAAGGCACTAAAACCTCTTAATTAATTTCTTGAGAGAGAGAGAGAGAGAGAGAGAGAGAGATTGGCTTTGAGTAGAAACGATCCACAATCTATCTCTCTATTAATCTAAAACTAGAGATAATCGGAATTGATATTCTGATCCTGAAAAACAACTTTTTTCTTTTAAAATAATGGGTTATGTCGTTTTTATTTTTTGAAATGACTGATTTTATCTTAGCCATCCAAATGGTGATTTTATATAGATATGGAAATATTTCCGGAGTTTACCACCTAAAGGAAAACCTTTTTTACTACACGATTTACTCTTTTATTTTATTTTATTTGGGTTAAATAATGTACTACTTTCTAGTCACTAAAGAATTTCTGTAAATTTAACGAGTTGGACTTGGAACAACGAGTCATTTCAAAAACCGGATCCATAAGGAGAATCAACCTTTTCTAACTTTTTTAGGGATCTTGGTTATAATTTTCATGTACCTAAGTAATCACCCAGGATCCGATTGAGGACTAGATGATTGTACATCTAGTGATGTCGCACATTTTGCTTTAAAGTGACCTAAGTTATCTTTATTGGAAAGTATCCTCATGATATTATGATGATCACCAAAATATCTTATGACTAATGGTTACCATGATGAATGCAGATAGCGAAAATTGATTATCATCATCAATGATCCTACACATCAGTAAAGACGAGACACTAGTCTCTGATTCCAAGGTGAACTAGTAACAAAGAGGGTGATGTCTCATGGTAGCTTGGAAGGACCAGTTAAGATAGTGATCTTGAAAATCTTTTGATACTGTTGAAGATGGAAAAGTTCATTGATCTTAACACCGCGTATCATTCAATCGGAATCATCACTGAAGATGGTCAGCCAGGTCACTCACAATTTGCATTGATAATAGTGTGCATTGCATTGTGTTAATGATGTATTAAGTCTGATGAAGGTGAGGTAGGCACTAGAAGATGACCGTTGATGCTACAGATATTAGCCGTTGCTGTTTTGGTTTCCGTAGCTGAAAAATCGGGTTAGGAATCAGAAAAGCAGCTGACAATTTTCTGAGACAAGATAACTATGGCAGTAGCTATTTTGGGAAACCTGCATGAGTCAGTGAAGCAATTGCAGGAGCAATCCCGATACTAGCAGAGAACCCTCAAGGACTCTCAAACGGCTAGCTGATCATCCTTGAAGGTCATGATAGATAATTTGATAAGCCAATGATTTTTTTTTTCCGTGTTTCAGAATACGATTAACCAATATGTTAACTAATCGATTACGATCAATTGGAAACGGGCAAGATGGTGATGGATATATTGAAGAATTCAGTATATAGGAGCAGTGATGTTGTGAAGAGAGAAGGTCACTCAAAATATTGCTATTGTCTTCTAAGCTAGAAATTATCTCTGTTCTTATTTTGAATATCTCTCTCTATATTTGGTTTAGCATTGTAATAGCTAAGTGTCAAGTATACAGGAGTGAATGCAGTATTTTTGTATCCCAATATGTAATCTATCAAGTACAGGGAACTACACTAGCCAATTGTAACTTGCGTTGCTACTTACTAGTGGAATCCAATCGTTATTAAGGCTGTTAGTCTGAGAATGAACGTAGTTTTTGTTCTAAAGCTAAACCACTATAATTCGTTGTGTGATTTGCTTATCTTCCTCTTACTTACTTACCAGCATCATACACGATGATATGTTTGCAATATTATATTATATGCGTTAACCCCAACAATCTAGATGGTATGTACGTCAACAAAAATAATCGTAAAGAGATATGCTAAGAAATTTGGCTTTCTTCCTTCTATCTCCTATAATAAGAGACATTAATGAGTGCATTCGGATATATCTGAACCCAGTGCATGTCAGCTTTAAGATCACGTAGGCCCCACTCGAAGGCGACCGGATTTTCTAAAAATCCTAATGACCGCGATTGTTTTTCTTAAATGGCCATGTCAAGTTCGATGATCTATGTATCACTGCGACACCATTAGGCACCTTCGCAGTATTACGTTGAAGACATAGGATCACCTACGATCAACTGTGCTCTTGGATTTCTCCAACTTCTAATGGAAACATAAGGTCGAAGAAGAAATCATAAACAAAACTGTAAAATCATTACATTGAAGATTGACCATCTACATCTTCTCTTTTGACATGTCTTGGGTCTTTAAAGGCTTGTATGGTAACCCTTCTGGTTCTCTGATTTTCTTCCCCGGAACAAAAAAAAAGATGAGAATTCTGTTTGGTAACGTAAACGATTCTGATTCTGCAAAAACAAGAACAAAAAAAAAATTGGTTTTGGAAAAAAAATCACTTTTAAGAATCACAAAACAAAATGAAGTACAACATCTCTCATTTTTCTCTTTCAGTTCTCTCGTCACTTTTCCCTCGACCTAAAACAGAATAAGGTCTCATTTTCAAAGAAAAATGTATAAGATAATAAAAATAAAATAAAAAATAAAAAAATCGACAAATTTGGAAAACTTCTAAAAAAATCAGAATTTTTTTAGAAAATTCCTAAAAATAGAAAAATCTTAGATTAGGCTAGTTTGACCTCATTTTCATAAATTTGGACATAGATTCTCTAGATTTCATAGATTTTGTTCTTTTTTAGGAAATTCATAAATACCTTTGAAATTAAACCCGAACTAAATTCTCTAAGCCCTTAGGGCTTCGTTCGGATTTTATGATGCCATTTATTAATGCCATGATCCTTAATTGTGCACTTGATTTTATTGGTTGTGATTTGTCTAGGTTTATGTACTTTAGACTTAGTCTAGTTTTAGAAAATTTTGGAAAAAGACAAATAACCAGCGTGAATACTTAGCAAGCTCTCGTTCTTAAGTTTTGGATGAATTAAGATTGAGATTTGATTTTCTAGAACAAAAAACACACACCAATGCAGGGTAGTGCAGTGCATTTTCCTTGCAAAAACGAGGGTGTCGCTTATGTCGCTTGTCCGCTCACTTAAAAGAGTTGGATAAAACCCCACAATAAATGGTGAAAATGACTCGTGATGATTCTTGATATTTATTTTTACATTTCAATATGCAATATGTTATATAAGAGAATCAATATGAATTAATCTTCGATTAATTCGAAATGTAGGATGAAATTTCACAAAGTAACTACGTAATTATTTGACTTAAATGACAAAAATTAGGAAGAGAAATTATTCATGGGAATAGAAATTATGTGCAGTTACCAAACGCGTTTCTGTTTGAGGAACAGAAATTCTATGCAGTTACCAAACGCGTTCTGATTATCTAAAAATCATCCAGGGAACAAAATCAGAAAAAGTCATTTTAATCAAAATCACTTTTTAAAATCAAAATGGTTGCCATACAAGTCCTAAATGTACTTTGCTTCTGTCCTAAAGCCTGCAAGTTACTCTCACTGATTTTCTAAGACCTTTTCCTAATTTGCCACTTATTTATAAAATAAAGTAAAGGTACTAACGCTTTGATAATTGTTTGTCTAAACTCTCTTCTTAGGAGATCGGGTCAGAAATGAGGCTTCTTGATCTGTACTAATATCACACACATATATGCCTATTTGAGCATGAATTCCAAGCATCTTTCGAATTGCTTGTTCTCTCTCTTTCCAACAGGACTCTCTTCATGTACTTTTTAAATCAAGAGTCTTTTCAAGGTAACTTCAGAAGTAAGCCTTTTTTACATAGCTCTGCTATAGTTGGAATTGAAAGGTTATGCTTTGGACATTAATCTGCTTCAAAGTTACTGTAACCATTTATTAGACCGACAATATTTTGATTGTCAATTCTGCAGATTACTAAGAGATGATTGAGGAGATGCAATGACATGTAGGCTCCCTCTTTGAAGGTGGGACACTAGCACTTTTGTTTTTGATAAGCATGTTACACTAGCACTTGCTTCTTTACGAAAGTTGGACTTTTTCGTTTGGAACGTCAAACCTTGCTTATGAGGAACTTCAGATAGTAGCTAGTCAAGTGAAAAATCTAGAGCAACATAATAATTCGGTTGCATCGAGGATAGTTCTTATTATTGATGATCCCTCATCCTACTATTTTTAGGATATTACTAGGGTTTCTCTCCCTCGCCAAGCCGCTGCCCAACCCCTCCTTTCTATAGCAACCTTCTTGAGGGAGTCTCTCCCTCTCTCTCCCTCTCCCTCCTCTTTCTTTTCCTTCTTACTTTCCTATTCTCCTATATCCTTAAGTTTTTCTTGAAGGTTTTTTTGTTGATTTCGCGGACCACCCCGTCGACTTCTTTTTCCACATGAAGAGTTTTGTCCGATGAGCTCAGAGTTCGAAACATGAGTATCTCGGAAGAATCTGCTATTCCGGATCTGTTCACTCGCTTCGGCTTCGGTGCTTGCTCCTATAGTCGAGCACGATTTTTCTACTACTTCAGCAGTCGGCTTATCTAAAAGTGATTTTGTGATCAACTGGTATCTCCTTTGCAGGTCTTCTCTTCTGATCTAAAGTTAAATTTAGATTTGGGTGCTCTTCTATTCCGTTCTAGAAATTGATCTAGAATTTACAAGTCGTTTTCTGTGCTCTTCCAACCTGTTGGTGTTGTTGTTGTCCTTATACAGTTATGGTACTCAAGACGCCGAACCTAGGCGCCCTCCGCTTTTTCGCAAAGCCGTAGCTACTAGAGAAGGAAATCTCCGTGTGTGCTCATCACTGATGTTGATGCGAGATTCGGTGATCAGCCGCCGGTTGTGCTTTGATGCTATCACAGACCCGACTTTATGGAATGAGTGAGTCTCTGACTTTTTACAGGCTGTATCAAGTTGATTTATCTTTCAGATCTACTTGCTTTATTTGATTTTCTTGTTTATCTTGAAGTGATGTACATCTCTTTCAAGTGAAATGAAAATTTCCTTTCGACATAAGAAAAGGTTACAAGATTTTTATGTTTAATTTGACATTTTCTTCATGACTTAGCACGGTATTCGCCATGGTACTTTCCGATGCTTTGATCCGTACTTTAAGGGGTGTAACTTAATATACAATATTCGTTCATGACATATAAGCCAATTCACTTCTCCAAGTTAATTAGCTCCCCCTAAACATATTCTAAACTTCAAATCAATAAGTTAAAAAGAACCTTCAGCAGCAAAAGTTTGAAGAAGCACGGATGATGAGAATGGAGACTTTAGTGTATCTCAAGTCTTCAAGCTAGAGCCAAAATGTAGAAACAAAGGTTCAAGACGAACAGTTCAATCATCCCAGTTGCTTTCCACATCCAAAAAGCTAAATAAAGCAGCATTTCTTTAAAATAGAAACTATGTATGTATGTGTTGTGAAGAACAGGTCAGAAAGAAAAGATCTTAAACTGTAGTGGTAGACAGACCCTCTGATTGTCAGAACGAAAAGATCTTAAAGGTAAAGAAACCTTATGAAAAGCACGAATTTGAATGTCAGTTCCAAAGGATCGACCGATTGATTTTATCTGATTAGACACAGGATTTGCTGATAAACATCAGATGACAGTAAGTTGAGAACTTCGCAGCGATACAAAATGCAAAACGTACAGGGGAATCATGATTAGTGCACACCCAGAAAAAAATTTCACCTTTTTACCACAAAGAAACAATTTTGTATGACACTAATTGAAACTTCGATGGCATTCTCCACTATGACTTCCCACCAATTTGTCAAACAAGATTTGGTAGGAAATTTCGCAGGTCAAACCCTAATAGTCTCGCTAAAAAAAAGTAAATCACCCTGAAGGTGTAGAACAATTTGTGGCTGCAAGCTATAGACTTGTGGGGACAGAAAGTAATTTCTGAAGAGAGGCTTTATTCTCGATTCTGTGTAGTCCTTACAAGCAATACAATGATTTACTTATAGGTTGTAGTCTGCCCATCTAATACTTAATTATAGGCAATTCTATTAATAGCCATAAACCAAAATTAAAAACTATTATCACCTGTAAGAGTAACTGCTGACTCTTGACCTTTCATTTTCCTACAAACAAAACTGCTGAAATAACTAGTAAAAGATGGACATTTAATGTTTATTCAACAAAACTCCCCTGTAAACTTAAATGCTTCTGCCATCCTTCATGCTGATCAATCTTTTGCAATTGTCGAGAAGTATCGTCGGTAGCGGTTTCGTGAAGATATCCGCGACTTGGTCCCGACTTGCCACTTGCACTAATTCCACACTTCCTTCCTTCACTTGATCTCGGATGAAGTGAAAACGAACGTCAATATGCTTGCTTCTCTCATGATTCACCAGGTTCTTGCTCAACTCAATTGCTGATTTGTTGTCAACTTGTATCACAGTCGCACCGAGTTGTTGTTGCTCCAACTTGCCCAACAAATTTCTGAGCCATATCGCATGACGTACACACAAAGATGCTGCCACATATTCAGCTTCACATGTCGAGAGTGTCACGATCGGTTGCTTCTTTGAAAGCCAGGTAAACGCCGTATCACCCATAAAAAACACATATCCCGATGTGCTTTTCCGATCGTCCAAGTCTCCGCACCAATCGCTGTCGGAGTACCCGACCAATTTGTAATCTGCCGCATTTGTATAGAATAACCCGAGTGACACTGTTCCTTGGATGTACCATAGGATTCGCTTCAACGCCTTCCAATGTGAATAAACTGGCTCCTCCATGAACCGACTTACAATGCCGACACTTAATGCAAGGTCCGGCCTTGTGCATGTGAGATAGCGAAGGCTTCCCACTAAACTCCGGTATTTGCTTGCGTCGACTCGTTTTCCTCCATCAAACTTAGAGAGTTTTGCACCTGGCTCCATTGGTGTTGAAACCGGATTGCAAGACTCCATCTTGTACTTCTTCAAAATCTCCTTTGTATATGCCTCCTGGGATACAAGGATACCCGTCTTTCCTTGTCTTACCTCCAGACCAAGGAAAAACTTCATCAAGCCCAAATCTGTCATCTCGAATTCCCGTGTCATTGTGCTCTTGAACTTTTGTCTCATTTCATTATTATTCCCCATAAAAATGAGGTCATCGACATAAAGAGCAACAAATAACATATGACCTCCACTCTTCTTCACATATAGGGCATGTTCGTAGGGACATTGCTCGAACCCGTTCTCCTTGAGGTATATATCGATACGCGTATTCCATGCCCGCGGTGCTTGCTTTAACTCGTAAAGTGCCTTCTTCAATTTCAACACCTTCTTTTCTTCTCCGATTTTCATGTACCCGGGTGATTGTTCGATATAAACTTCTTCTTCGAGCACACCATTCAGGAATGCCATCTTGACATCCATTTGAAATATTGGCCATTTGAATTGAGCTGCTTGTGAAATGAGCAATCTGATTGTCTCCATTCTTGCAACGGGAGCAAACACCTCGTCATAGTCGATTCCCGCCTTTTGCTTGTATCCCTTTGCTACAAGTCTCGCCTTATACCGTTCTATCTCCCCTTGCGCATTGATCTTTCTCTTGAACACCCACTTTACACCAATGGGCTGAATTCCTTTCGGCAATTCTGCTAACTCCCATGTATTGTTGCGATCTATTGCTTTAATTTCCTCGTCCATGGCAGTTTGCCACTTCTCGTCTTGCACCGCCTGTTCAAAACTTATATTCTCGGAATCCACCAAAAGACATACAAGGTGTACCTCACTTGTCGAATCATACAAATCTTGTAAACTTCGCACTTTGGGTTGTCGCGGTTCATCTTCATCATCAATAGTTTCAAAGTTTTCGGATATGGTTGTTGGTATAGCAGTTGATGATTCTCCGACTGTGATGATACCCTCTGTTGCTTTATTCCAATCCCACTCATTTGCTTCATGAACTCGTACATCACGGCTCACTAGAATCTTCTTGCTTATCGGGTCGAATAGCTTATATCCTTTTGTTTTCTCATCATACCCAATAAAAACGTACCTTTTGCTTTTGTCTTCGAGCTTTGTTCTTCGCTGATCCGGCACGTGTGCGTAGGCCAAACTGCCGAATACTTTGAGATGAGAGACTGTCGGTTTTTGTCCGCTCCATGCCTCTTGTGGTGTTTGATCATACAACTTCGCATTTGGACACCGATTTTGCACATAGACGGCGCATTGCACGGCTTCCGCCCAAAATACCTTCGGCATTTTCTTGCTCTTGAGCATTAACCGAACCATGTCGAGAATGGTCCGGTTCTTCCTCTCGGCCACACCGTTTTGCTATGGAGAGTACGGTGCGGTTAGAAATCGCCTTATGCCTTGCTCCTCACAATACTCCATGAAAGCCGTCGAAGTGTACTCGCCACCTCTATCGGATCGTACAGATTTGATGTGTCTACCGGTTGCCCTTTCCACCAGCACTTTGAATTTTTTGAACACCTCGAACGCCTCGGATTTTTCTTTCAGAAAATAAACCCAAGTTTTTCGTGAGAAATCATCAATAAAGGAAATGAAATACCTTTTGCCACTGAAAGATTCGGGGGTGATTGGTCCACATATGTCGAAATGAATCAACTCGAGAGGTTGCTTCGCCTGATATTCTGCCTTCTTTTGAAACGACGTTCTCGCATGCTTTCCAAGCACGCATTCTTCACAAAATTTTCCCTCGTATTCCAAGTCCGGTAGTCTGTGCACCATGTTCTTCTTTGCCAACTTGTTTAGGCCTTCATGATATAGGTGACCAAAGCGGAGATGCCACAGCGACGCCTTGTCTTCTACGTTGACTTGCAAACATTTTTCTCGTACATTTCTCAAATTCAGTTTGTACATCCGATTTCTCCCCATTTCAACTTGAGCGACTGAACGCCCTTGCTTGTCTTTCAAGAGTAATATCCGGTCTTTCATAAAAACCGAATAACCTTTCTCCATGAGTTGCCCCATACTTAAAATGTTGCTCTTGAGGTTTGGTACGTAATACACATCTTGGATTGACCCAACTAAACCATCCTTTTGTAAATAATAAATCGTACCTTGGCCTTTTACCTCAATCTTCGAACCATCTCCAAACGATACATTTACAGCTTCAACCTTTCGCATCTCTTTAAAAAAATGCTCGTGCCCGCACATATGGTTGCTTGCACCCGTGTCGAGGTACCACACCGTGTCGTTGTCGGTGTTGACTTTGTTGTATCCCATTAAGAGAAAACCTTCTTTCACTTCATCTTCCGTGGCTAGGTTGGTTGTCTCTTCCACCTTTTTCTCGACTCGACAATCTTTTGCAAAATGCCCCACCTTTCCACAATTGTAACACTTATCGAAATGGCAATCCTTCGCATAGTGACCATATTTGCCACACTTGTAGCACTCGATGTTGGAATAATTTGACCGACCGCCTCTTCCACGACCGCGTCCTCTTCCTCACCAATTCTGTTGGTTTGATTGCCCCTTCTCCTCATAATACCCTTCTTGACCGCGGCCTCTTCCACCGCGACTATTTCCTCGACCACCACGGCCACGCCATTTACCTCGAAAGTTTTGAGAATAGAGTATCTTTTCGTCATTAATCGATGCTTTGGTTTGAAGTGCTTGCTCAAGTGTCTCCTCCTTCTTCTTCTTCTTACGATGTTCATGTGCCATAAGGGAACCGGCAAGCTCATCGACTGTGAACGTTGCTAGATCCTTCGACTCTTCTATGGCACATACGACATTCTCGAAACTGTCGGTTAACGACCTCAAAATCTTCTCCACGACCCGCACATCGGACAACTTTTCTCCGTCTCGGTTGAGTTGATTCACCACGGTTTGAACACGCGTGATGTAATCGGACACACCTTCCAACTCCTTCATCTTCATGCCTTCCAACTCTCTGCGAAGAGTTTGAAGGCGAACTTGTTTAACTCGGTCGGCTCCTTTGTACGCAGTCGCCAAGATGTCCCACGCTTCTTTTGAAGTTTCCACACTAGCAATTTTCTCAAAGCCCGATTCATCAACAGCTCGGAAAAGCATGTACAATGCCGTCTTATCTTTTGATCGCGTCTCTTTCAATGCCTTATTTTGAGCCGCCGTATATCCTGCGGTAGTTGCTGGTTCTTCGAAACCTTCTTGAACCACCTCCCAACAATCCACAGAACCGAGAAGAGCTTTCATTTGGATGCTCCAATTCTCGTAGTTCACCTTCGTTAATCGGGGCAGCGGGACATTATTGGTTACACTCCCCATCGAACTCCCCATCGGCTCTGATACCAATTTGTAGAACAATTTGTGGCTGCAAGCTATGGACTTGTGGGGACAGAAAGTAATTTCTGAAGAGAGGCTTTATTCTCGATTCTGTGTAGTCCTTACAAGCAATACAATGATTTACTTATAGGTTGTAGTCTGCCCATCTAATACTTAATTATAGGCAATTCTATTAATAGCCATAAACCAAAATTAAAAACCATTATCACCTGTAAGAGTAACTGCTGACTCTTGACCTTTCATTTTCCTACAAACAAAACTTCTGAAATAACTAGTAAAAGATGGACATTTAATGTTTATTCAACAGAAGGACCATTGAAGAGTGAGGATGGAGTATGGTATGGATGATTACAGGTTAAGAGAAGCTCAAATTTCTGGTGACAGACACAGAGTCCAATAGAAGTTAAAGAGAACAGTTAGTCCCATAAACAGATGAACTAGGGGCTGAGCTTCTCCTGGGAAACCATAATTGGATAAGAAGAGACAAAAGGTACATGGTAACTGATAGAAGTGAGATTGAAGTTGCATCGTCTGTTCGTTTAGTTATTATACACCGAAAGATAACAAGGCCAAATACATACTTCTACTAAGGTTGATGGCATCGTCTATGCGGAATCCAAGAGTCGTCTATGTGAAATCCAAGAGAATGCTCAAACGACCCAAAATCTGTAATTTTAGTAGACTGGACAATGTTTCCCTCCGAACCACTGGAAGGTAGACATTGCATCATTAGTACTAATCTCAATATTACACTTAAATCTGCACAAAGAAGAAATTACTAAGTATTTTGTCAGTATGCACTATTTGCCTCGGGATATATTACGAAGTAAAGAATCGCTGGTCTAGACAGCTCCAACCCCTTAGGATAAATTATTTCGTTTGGAGTGGAGGAACTTTGTTCTCTAGTTGAGGACACGAGAGCTCATGTCATTCTTGATATATCCATTTTTAAAGGCGTATTCATTGCCGGAGATGCTTGACATTCTAGAATTGATTGAGCATCTTCTCGACGTTTCCCACTTATAGAGGTGATCACTTTGTCAGCCATCTTACCGGGAATTATCATGACTCTATATTGCATCATGTCTCAATGTTGACTTTCTACTTGTATGTCCTTTATTGGCGGCGTACGAAACATTAAATAGATACTAAACCTATCTAGACCTAGATTCTCTGGAAGAGACATTTGGAAATAAAGGTCTTGGAAAGATTTTGACAGACTGAATGCTTCACGAATCCTTCACAAGGCTTCAGGAAGACCTTGGTGAAGATACTGCTAATCTCAAATGGGTCAGTTGATCGTGTATATGACTCCATTTCATAGGCAATACATGATTTAAAAGGATGAGAACTCAAGTTGTCACATGTACCAACTGTTATATAGAATGACATATTTTTCTTAGAGATATCTGCCAACATATCCTCCATGTCATTTTCTGCTATCTGAGTGCAGTCTGGTTCAGGGTTGCATGTTCCTCTATAATAGGTTGACGGTTACTTGCTCCGAGCCTTTTTCTTGTTGCCGTTCTTCTAAGTTCTCCTTTGCCTGTAACAAGAGAAAATGGCGTCCAACAACAATTGGATTTCCAGATTACGGCTAATCCAAAAATCGTAATGAGATAGTAGTTGCTTTAGTGGCGTGGGACTATCGCGACCCGCCTCGGAGGAGCACGGCTAATGGATTGTCGAGCTCCATATTTTTAGAAGAGGGAATGGAACTCGACGCGAGCTCTCCCAAGCTCTATCAAATCGCGTCAGGGAGGAAATTTATATCGAGGTCGATTTTAGTATGGTTGGGTGACATGTGATAAGTGTGCATGCCATAGGAGTCGCCACCAATCATTTTTTGGAGGGTATGATCGGAAACCCTATCGAGCAGTTGGGAGGGTTCGTTCGATTCCACGAAAAACAGAGAAGAGGGCTCGGGGACTTTGTTACGTCGAGAATGTCATCGCCGCTCTTTCGGCACCTAAGTTGATTGATTTTCTAACCTAGATTTCGTGCAGATGTCTTTGGGGTAAGGTAAGTTCTAACATCTAAAGTATTTCATGCAGAGGGAGTGACTATCCTACAAAAAATAATCAGATATGGAAAGTGCGCAAATCAAGGATCCAATACGTGCAGATAAATCGCATCAAAACATCACCCAATTGGTCACATGGCAAGCCTAGTGAAGCTCTATGAGCTTAGAGAATGCACAATTAAGGTTTGGAAATCGTTTGGGAAAGTTTGGGTCGAATTGACCAGAGGGGCAAAATGGTCATTTTTGAAGGCTCGGGACCCCAAAATCAATGAAAATGGGTCAAACCAGTTGAATGTGGTCATTTCCCATTTTTCATGATTTTTGGGGTTTTTTCTGAATTTTTCCTGATTTTTCCAATTTTTTAGAATTTTTATTATTATGAATTTTCCTATTTTATTTTTAATTTTCTGAATTTTTATTAATTTTTTTTATTTTTCCTGACCGGGTCGGGTTGACCCAGCCCACAGACCCGAAGGACCTGGCCCAGACCCACACGGATCTGACCCAGACCCACACGGATTTGACCCAGACCCAAAACGACGCAGTTTTGAATTTTTTTAAATTTTTTAAATTTTTTTGGATTTTTTTTTATCATTTTTTGAGAATTTTATTAAAAACCCACGATCCGACAGCTCAGAACCTACCATGTGGCTACTCCACGTCCATTGGATCGGACTACTAAAACGAACAGTCCAGATCGATTGGGAAGACCAATCTACGCCGTTCGATCTGAATACCGCAATCAACGGCTCAGATCGGACGGCACGATCACTTTGTGACCGTTCGATCTGCATACCACGATCAACGGTTCAGATCGCACGGCGGGACTGAATCTCGACCGTCCGATCAAAACCATTATTTTTTTATTTTCGGAAAATGATTTTCTAATAACCAATTGATTTTTGTTTTTCAGAAAAACACCAGATCGTGACAAGTGGCACCACCCCCCACTGTCCGATCAAATTTTTTATTTGTTATTAAAACCAACAGAATAACCGTCTGCGCTGACATGGACGCCACGTGTCAGGCCACGTGGCGCTACGTCAAATGTTGACCAAGTCAACGAAAGTTGACTAGTCTTCGTCTTCGTCTTCCTCAGAGCGACGATGGAACTAACGGTTGAGAGTTTCTCGGCGACATCCGACGGTGAAACCTCGGCTGATCGACTCGAAACCGGTGTCGATCGACTCCTAATATAGTCCAGAGCAACATACCTAAGTCCTAGGGCAATCCGGCGGCTAAATCAACCAGAATCAAACTCGTACAGTACGAACATGGCGAAACCTAAACATGCAAACTAGAGCATAACTATCCAATGCAATCATAGAGAAGCTTCGTAGGGAGTTCAGGACATTTACCTCAAGCTCTGATCAAGCTCTAGATTGTTAGATTTGGCTGGCTAAGATGCGACAGGTTCGGCTATGGCGAGGGGTTCGACTTTTTCAAGCGAAATCAATGCAAAAACAATTTGCAAACGTGCTCAGTGATGTTCGACGAGTAAAACGCACACATTAATTGGAAGAATAATAATCTACTCGACGATCTACCATGGATGCATAGTGAAGAACTCGAAACTGCGACTTACCGATCTAGCGATCTATGGGTCCGGCGAACTGGTGCGATCGACTCCCCGAAGCAAGGCGAAACTTCTTAAAGCAGTGCGAGGTCTGGATTCGCTCTTGAACTCTTGGGCCGAGCTCGCGAAGCTCTCGGCTATGGCGAGCTTGTAGAGAGCTTCGAGAGCTTTTTCTCTCTCCTCTCCCTTTCTCTCTCTATTCTGTTGTTGTTGTGCGAATAGAATGAACCCCCCTTTTTAACTGAAAACATGTTTTGTTGATTATAACCAATTCGAAAAAATTTGCGCACGGGAGGTGTCCACCGCCTCAGGATTGCAAGTGTGCTCACGTGACTTCTAGTTGCCGAAGGTCCGACGGAAGTGGCCATTCCGTCAAGCTCCGTTTGGTCTCCGTCGAGCGCGATTAGATGGCCAATTCGGCCAATTTGTGCAAGAGTTGACTTTCGTGGCGCCGGGGTGTTGACCGGGCTCGTCAGACCTGCTCTAGCCACCATTGGCCGCGAGACTGAGTCCAATTGAAGTGGAAATGAATGATGCATAAAGCCCATCCCGTGGGAGCTTCGATTATGGTCTGGAAGGTCTTCGATTTGGAGTTCAAAGTTCGACCTCCATGGCTGCTCAAGTCTACGCGGGAAATAGGCTATTTGGGGAAGATGACACTGTGCGGGTCATTGGGTCGGATCTAGTCCGACCCGACAGACCCGACAGTTTGAAAATCACGAAATTGACTTGAAAAATCTTGAAATTTGTCAAATTAAACCCCAAAACTGGAATCGGGGGCATGAATTCCATCAAAAAAGTATTTTTCCCCAAAAATTCGCATGGAATTATATAAAATCTCCAATTTCACATTTCGACCCGAAATTGAAATTTGCAGAATCCAAACTCTAAAAGACCAAATTGGACCAAACCACCACCACCAATCGATTCAGAAGGTCGAAAACTAGGGGGTACTAGGCTTAGATTTTCAATTTAGTTTCTGGAAAAGGTTTAATTTCATTTTGATCAATTCCTAGGGAGTAAATTGAAAAATTTCAGTTCAAAATGGTCCTTTTCGCCTAAATTGAGTAATCTATTGAACTTTTGGACTAAATTGCAATTTTGGCAATAGAGTGGGATGTCATGACACCAAACATATGAAAATAAGAAATTAAAAATCTAAAATGCTATTTTTTGAATTAATTCGGAACTATGTTCAAAGAAGGAACATATAATCCCGAATCAAATTTTCAAAATTTTAAAGGGCCAATATGAAAAGGGAATTAAAATAAAAATATTGGCTATTTTTCTGTATTTTTTGGCATCAAATGCTATTTTTATTAATTTTTCAAGTATTTTTCTATTTTCTAAAAATATTAAAAAAATTGAAAAAATATGAAAAATATTTTTCGTTAAAAAATGGATCCTTAGGCTTGGCCAAGGCTTCCAAAGTTGATTTTGCAATTTTATGAATTTTTATGAATTTTTTATTTATGAATTTTCTAAAAATAAAACTGATAAAAAATCAAGTGTCAATAGCTGCCCCTCTTTGAGAGGGGTCTCGTGAGAGATCACTTTCAAAGGCAAGACGACACCTGAAATTTAATCGACTCGACTGGGGAAAGACTTGAAAAAGTCGTGACATTTGACTCACATACCTTTCTGTATAAGCTCAGGTCCAAATTGCATTTTGTTCTTTTTGATATGAGAGAGAGAAAGGGTGAGAGATTTACCTGAAGCTTACCCGGTGGTTTCATGGATACTTCTGAGCTGATTAGGAAGGAGTGAGAACCTAAGGCTTCGCTTTGAGAATACCCTAGGGGAATTAAAAATTGACCCGTATGGTAGGTCACCCCATAGAAGATCCTAATGAAAGGATTCTACTGATTAGAATGATTAAAATTTGACCCGTATGATAGGTCACATGTGACATTCTGAAATTCGACTCACTTTCGGGATTTATGAAATGAATGGATGTCTCGTTGATGTACTTTAGAGTAATCTCACTTAGAAATGATCACTCTTGAGTAGACTAACCGTAAGGGAAAGACTGACTAGCAATTTAAGTACGTTGACCTAAATTTTAATAAATTACGGGTCGATAGGCGTAACTCATAAAAGCCACTCGTTAGTTTGAGATTTTCTGAAGTCGGAGGTCGATCGAGTTTGGCCGCGAATTGGACTCCAAATTTGAGCATCGAATATTCAAGAATAACATGACTAATATTTTGGACGTCACCTCAGTTGGTTCAGTGTTCATCGGTCTGCCAGACTATAGAGATTTCAGTATTAGCAGATCAGTCAGAGTAGGCAGATTACAAAACTACCCCCGGATATTTATTAGCAAGAATCCAAAAGCATTAGTGGGATATTTATGCTTTTGTCCTACCCTCTTAAATGCTTCCAACCACCCCCATTAACCCAAGTCACATCCCTCACCGTTATGTCAAATCGGTGAATAGTGCGAAGCTTCCTTAGCAAGCTTCTTGCCATTGACTTTCTCTCTCTCTTCCTTTGGCAAACAAGAACACACACACACACACACACACACACACACTCTCTCTCTCTCTCTCTCTCTCTCTCTCTCTCTCTCTCTCTCTCTCTCTCCTTCTTGCCAAGACCGAATCCCTCTCTCTCCCTTTCCCGTCGCCCACCCGGATCACCTCTCGTCTGCCACTGCCGTGCCCCCGCTCGGACCGCCACCACCGACCAGCCGCCGTGCCACCACCTTGTCGTCGACTAGCCGCCACTGTCCAGCCGTGTGCCGTTGTGAATCGCCGGGGCTTGTAGGGGCCGTTTTGGGTTCGGTTTCATCGGTTTTCAAGCTCGATCTCAAGTAAGCGACATCCTAAACCTTGAGTAGGCTAATGGGTAACTACTAGGCTTGATTAAGAGATGATTTAGTGAATTTTAGGGACTGCCATGGTACTGTTCATCGAAGATGTGTACTGTTCATCAAAGGAAATCACTATTCATCAAAGATCCGGAACTTAGAAATGGCTTAGGATGATCATAGGAGCTTGCTATGTGGTTTTATGAGACTTGATGAGTATTATTGAAGTGCTAGATGGAGTGGATCGTGGGGGAACGACACTCGTGCTTGGATAATGAGATTATGCCTTGAATTGCGCTTATATGCGCGTGTGCAAGTTAGGGGCTATTTTGGTGCGTGGCTTGGTTTGTGCGGCTTGATTGCTGAGTTGTGTAGTACATGTGTGATGATGTGCTCGGCCATGAGGGCCTCTGCGCCATTCGTGGCTTAATTTGCTTATTTGTTCTTCGTGTGCGTCCGAAGAGTAATCCGACGCTTAGGAATCGAAGTACGTAGCATGTGTATGGCTTGATGCCTTAGCTTGGTTGTTATGTGGTCCATTCAGTGGACGTGGTGGTTCGACTGTGTAGGTTAGCCTTGATACGTGTTTACACGAGGTATGCTTGGAATAGATGTCTATGATATTCATGTGCTTGAGACCCTAAGACGTTATGACACGGGGCTTGTTGTTTGATATTATGCATATGTGAATGTCTGCTTAAACCCTGAGGCGTTATGATGCGGAGAATGTGAAAGTCTTAAACCCTGAGGCGCCTACATGACACGGAACGTGATTATTATACCATGAGGCGTTATTACGCGGGGAACCATGAGGCGTTATTACGCAGGCTGTTGAACCAATCCTGAGGTGTTATTACGCGGGATGTGGCGCCTGACGAGGCATTATATCGCCCTTGAACCTGATGCGTTAAACGCGGGTGGTGGCACTGACCTGATGCGTTAAACACGGGTCGAGTCTTATATCGACTGGTATGCATATATATTTATATATTTGCGGTGCATTGTTGAATGCTATGTGATGGAGAGCCAGTCTGGATAGGTTGGATTGTTGGCTCTCGTTGTACCTTGTTTGCACTGATGCGTGCTTGAGTTGTGAGAGGGCAGGTGTAATCTGGTGGTAATTGACTCCTTGTATTGTTGAACTGCTAGTTTGGTGGGGTTAGAACTGCATGTTAGGGGCCCAGGGTATGTGTTATCCTAAGCGAGGCTTACGGTGTAGCTTATCGAGATTTATCTCATTGTTGTATCCAACCACCTTTTCAGACCCCCGACCCTGAGAAAGCATGGTTCTGCCGCCACGTTTTGGAATCTGGAGGAGGAACCGATGGAGTCAGACCCTGAGCCGGAGTTGTCGTCTGATGGTGGGGACTGAAGACATAGTTAGGTTCCCTCTCCCTTTTTGGTATATCCCTATAGCGGATATAGGTTAGTAGACCACCGATATCTTTTGTAGCGCGTGGTCGATTTTGGGTGTATTTGTTCTCTTGCGTAAGTAAATGTTATGAAATGGTTAGTTATGCCTTGCATTCTCTCTCTTCTCTATCCCTCTCTCTTATTGTTGTCTAGGTGTTGAGTTTCGTTTCCGCTAGCGTTCGCTTTAAGTTATTAAGCATTTGATCTGGGTGGGCGACTAGTCCTAGATTGTCGCATCTCTATCGACCGGAGTAGAGGGTTGTCGCGCGCTCGTAGGACGCGGGGCGTGACATCCCCCTTGAATTGGTATCAGAGTAAGGTCAGCTTGATCCAAGTTGGTTGAGCCATGGAGTGATAAGGAGTGATGATTTTGAGGATAGTAGGTAGAGAGACCTTAGTAGCTTGCTAGAGTTTGGCGCGTTACGCATGTGGTGTGTGTCTTTGCTTGTGATTGGTAGGCTTTGTACATCACGCTGAGTGCTTTGTGTTGTTGTGGTTGCATCTGTTGAGCTTGTTGAGTAGCGCATGGTGATCGTGCTAAGTTGCAGGTGCGGTAGGAGTTGAGGTAAGAGCTAGACTTTGTTAGCTTGTGTGCCCTTGTGGCTTGTTTTGTGGCTGCTTGCCTAGTGATCGTTGTGGCGATCTGTACTGTTTGAATACTTGTGGTTGTTTGCCCTATGGCTATTTGCCTGTGTTGGCTATTGAGAACTATGCCTTAGATTTGCTAGGCTTGAGTAGTTGGCTTAGGTCTCTAATTCCTTGGCGGAATTATAGCAAGTTTAGGTGTGTGAGAATCCTATGAGGATGAGCAGACGAGGTAGAGGATCTGGTAAAGCGTCTAGCTCACAGGCGAGACCAGTAGTGGAGGACCCTAGAATGGAAGGGGTCATGAGAGCCTTGGAGGAAATAGGAAATCTATTGGGGAGGTAGGCTCACGAACGAGCTGCCACGGTTGCCCAAGTAGCTGAGGCTGCCGTTGCCGCTGCTAATGGAGCGAATGGGAATCAGGGGAATGGTCAAGGAAATCGCTAGATGCACTAGCTGGTAGAACAGTTTTTGCAGCTGAAGCGGTCCAAGTTTGACGGGAAGGGTGATCCCGAGGCTACCACTCGTTGGATTGAGGAACTGGGAAAGGCGTTTGCACTTCTGGGGTGCACGGAGGAAGAAAAGGTTACACTGGCAGTGTACCAGCTCCAGGATAGTGCCAACAATTGGTGGGAGGCTACCAAAGGAAGTACCTTTCCTGTAGGTACGGTTCCGAATTGGACTGCCTTTGTGGAGACCTTCTACGGAAAGTACTTCTCTGAGATGGCACAGGAGCGAAAGTTGACAGAGTTTTTGAGGTTTCGTTAGAACCAGTTGACAGTTGATCAGTATGAGGTAGAGTTTGCCAGACTGTCCAAGTTTGCACCGAGGATGGTTGAGAACCCGTTGGACAAAGCAAGGAGGTTCCGGGATGGACTGAAGCCGAAGCTCCGCAGTCAGCTGATACTCCTAAATCTGAGGGATTACAATGAGCTTTATGAGAGGGCTTAGATGGTGGAGTGAGACATGAATGAGAGGGCTGCCGTATTTGGATCGCGGTATGCGCCTATAAGGGACAACCGCCACTTTGGGAAGAGGCCGATGGAAGGAAACAGACATTTGGTCCCTCCCGTTAGGAAGAACTTCGGGAAGCCGACATACCAATCTAGCATGGTGTGTCGATCATGTGGAAGAAAGCATGGAAATGGTCCTTGCCCTAGTAGGATGGGAGCATGCGTTAGATGTGGCCAGCAAGATCATTACGTGAGGAATTGTCCGAATCAGGTTGTAGGACCACGGTTTCAACAACAGCAACCTCGGATAGGACCTCTAGCTGGGGTCACGCCGCAGAATAACCAGAACAGACCGCCGGCTCAAGGAAGAGTTTATGCTGTGGAGTGAAGGGACGCAGAGAATGCTCCAGGAGTGATTGCAGGTACCGTCTCTATGTGTGGTCATGCTGCCTATGCTTTATTTGATTCGGGAGTGTCGCACTCCTTTATCTCTACTCAGTTTGTGGTTTTAGCTGGCATGAAATCAAAACCGTTAGAAGTAGTACTGCATGTTACTACACCTTTAAAGGATAAAGTGCTAGTCTCTCTAGGATGTCTAGACCGTAAGATAGTCGTTGGTGGTAGGGAGGAGTTGATAGACTTGGTAGTGTTGACTATGTACGACTTCGACGTGATAATTGGAATGGACTGGTTAATGAAGCAAAGAGCTGTTATGGACTGTAGTGGCAAGGTGATCCAATTTAATCCGATTGGTCATCCTAGATTCGAGTTTGTGGGAAGCCGAGGAGGAACCTCGATCCCTTGGATCTCGTCACTTGAGGTGACTAAGCTGCTAGATGAAGGGTGTCAAGGATTCCTAGCGTCTGTTGTGGATTCGTCAATCAAGGAATCAAGGCTAGAGGACATAGCCGTGATGCGCAATTTTCCCCGATATCTTTCCCCAAGAATTACCGGGATTGCCACTTGAAAGGGGAGTGGAATTCGTTATTGAGTTGGCCCTTGGGACGGAGCCAATCTCTAGAGCGCCCTATAGAATGGCCTTGTCGGAGTTGAAGGAGCTGAAGGTTCAGATGCAAGAACTGTTGGATAAGGGATTCATTCGTCCTAGTGCGTCACCGTGGGGAGAACCGGTTCTATTTGTGAGGAAAAAAGACGGGTCATTGCGGTTGTGCATTGACTATCGGCAGTTGAACTCGGTGACCATCAAAAATAAGTACCCACTACTGCCAAGGATCGATGGCTTGTTCGATCAACTGCAAGGGACAGCAGTATTTTCCAAGATAGACCTGAGGACGGGCTATCATCAGCTAAGGATCAAGAAGGAGGACATACCAAAGACGGCATTCCGTACTAGATATGGACATTATGAGTTCACCGTTATGCCTTTTGGATTGACCAATGCCCCAGCTGCCTTCATGGATATGATGAATCGGATATTCAAGGAGTTCTTGGATCAGTTTGTCATAGTGTTCATCGACGACATCCTGGTGTACTCGAAGAGCCCTAAGGAACATGAGAAACACCAGAGTATGGTTCTACGGACCCTAAGAGAACACGCACTCTACGCCAAGTTTAGTAAATGCGAGTTCTGGCTCAATCGAGTAGCGTTTCTTGGTCATATAATCTCTGGAGATGGAATCTCAATGGATCCGACAAAGATTGAAGTAGTTAGGAGCTGGCCAAGACCGACATCAGTCATAGAGGTTCGCAGTTTTCTAGGTCTGGCGCGGTACTATAGACGATTCGTGGAAGGATTCTCATTGATAGCTACTCCGATGACGCGGTTATTGAAGAAGGAAACGAGGTTTGATTGGATAGATAGGTGCGAAGGGAGTTTTCAAGAGCTTAAGCATAAGCTAACGACCGCACCAGTGTTGACTATACTATCTGGTCTCGGAGGATTTGAGATCTACAGTGATGCGTCGCTAAAGGGATTAGGATATGTTCTAATGCAGCATGGTAGAGTTGTTGCATACGCATCGCGACAGTTGAGGCCTCATGAATCGAACTACCCAACGCACGACTTGGAACTTGCAGCGATCGTCTTTGCGTTGAAGATTTGGAGACACTATTTGGTTGGGGAAATGTTTCAAATTTACATGGACCATCAGAGTTTAAAGTACCTATTTTCCCAAAAGGAGCTGAATATGAGACAATGCCGTTGGATGGAATTGCTTAAGGACTACGACTACGACATCTTGTATCACCCTGGAAAGGCTAATAAGGTTGCGAATGCACTTAGTCAGAAGTCGAGCATTCCGCATATGTTGGTTAAGGAATGGACCCTGTTCGAGGGAATAAGAGATTTAGAGTTTAAGTTAGAGGTAGGTCACCTCTCAGGTCTGTTGGCTACCTTGAGAATTGAACCCGGAGATTCAATTGAATATTAAGGTATCGCAATCTATGGACCCCGATATTCAGAAGATCCTGAGTATGGATGCAGCTAAGAGGAAACCTGACTTTCAAGTATCCGAAGACGGGATCTTGAAGTTCCGTGGACGTCTGTGTATGCCCAACGATGAGGAACTAAAGGAGGAGATTTTAACAGAAGCTCATCGTAGCAACTACAATATTCATCAGGGCAGTACAAAGATGTATCAGAATTTGCGTTTGCATTACTGGTGGAATGGAATGAAAGTGGACGTGACCAAACCTGTGGCTAAGCGTTTGACGTGCCAGCAAGTGAAGCCACAACACTGTAAACCTGGTGGATTACTTCAACCGTTGGAAATTCCCGAGTGGAAATGGGAACATATCACGATGGACTTCGTGATAAGTTTGCCTAGGAGCCAGAGAGGTCATGATTCGGTTTGGGTGATCGTCGACAGATTGACGAAGTCTGCTCACTTTATTGCAGTGCGAAAGGATCTCGATATGGATAGGTTGGCGGAGTTGTATGTGTTTCAGATCGTGCTACTGCATGGAGTACCAGTGATTGTCACTTCGGATCGTGACCCTAGGTTCACATCTAACTTTTGGACGAGTTTGCAGACTGTCTTGGGATCAAAACTGCAGTTTAGTACAGCGTATCATCCGCAGACAGACGGGCAGTCAGAGAGGACGATATAGACTCTTGAGGACATGTTAAGGGCGTGCGTGCTAGATTTTAAAGGAGGTTGGGAGGAGCAGTTACATCTGGTTGAGTTTGCCTACAATAACAGTTACCAGCAGAGTATTAGAATGCCACCGTTTGAGGCATTGTATGGCAGAGCTTGCAGAACTCCAGTGTGCTGGGATGAGGTTGGTGAACGGAGTATAACGGGTCCAGAGTTGGTTCAGCAATCAGTAGAAGCAGTAAAGGTAATCCGAGAAAGGCTGAATACTGCTCAGAGTTGCCAAAAGAGTTATGCGGACAAGCGACGTAGGCCTTTGGAATTCCAAGTGGGAGATCATGTCTTCTTGAAGGTTTCACCGATGCGAGGTTTATCTCGGTTTGGAAAGAAAGGAAAGCCGAGTCCGAGATACGTAGGTCCATTCGAGATTTTAGAACGAATTGGGACCTTAGCCTATCATCTCTCTTTGCCGCCGAATTTGTCACTGGTTCACAAATGTTTTTCACGTGTCGATGTTAAGAAAGTACGAGCCAGACTTAACTCATATACTCGATCATGAAGTCATTGAGGTTGACGATAGAGTTTCGTATATGGAGAGACCAGTTCGGATAGAGGACAGAAGGGAATAGGTTCTGAGGAACAAGACAGTGCAGTTGGTGAAAGTGATCTGGGAGCACCATGAGACCGAAGGAGCCACATGGGAAAACGAAGAGGAAATGAGGCGTCAGCACCCCCATTTATTTGGATAGTTAGTTTTGTTGTAAATTTTGAGGACGAAATTCTTGTAAGGGGGGAAGAGTTGTAACATTCTGAAATTCGACCCACTTTTCGGATTTATGAAATGAATGGATGTACTTTAGAGTAATCTCACTCAGAAATGATCACTCTAGAGGAGACTAACCGTAAGGGAAAGGCTAACTAGGAATTTAAGTGCGTGGACCTAAATTTGAATAAATTACGGGTCGATACGTGTAACTCCTAAAAGCCATCCATTAGTTTGAGATTTTCTGAAGTCACAGTCGATCAAGTTGGGCCGCGAATCAGACTCAAAATTTGGGCATCGAATATTCAAGAATAATATGACTAATATTTTGGACGTCGCCTCAGTTGGTTTAGTGTTCATCGGTTCGCCAGACTATAGAGGTTTCAGTGTTAGCAGATCAGTCAGGGTGGGCAGATTACAGAACTACCCCCAGATAATTATTAGCAAGAATCCAAAAGCATTAATGGGATATTTATGCTTTTGTCCTACCCTCTTAAATGCTTCCAACCATCCCCACCAACCCAAGTCACATCCCTCACCTTTATGTCAAATCGATGAATAGTGCAAAGCTTCCTTAGTAAGCTTCTTGCCTTTGACTTTCTCTCTCTCTTCCTTTGGCAAGCAAGAACACACACACACACACACACACACACACACACACACACACACTCTCTCTCTCTCTCTCTCTCTCTCTCTCTCTCTCTTGCCAAGACCGAATCCCTCTCTCTCTCTCTTTCCCGTTACTCGCCCGGATCACCGCCTGTCCGCCGCCGCCATGTCGTCGCTCGGACGGCTGCCACCGACCAGCCGCCATGCCACCACCTTGCCGTCGACCAGCCGCCGCCGTTCTGCCTCTCTCTCTCTCTCTCTCTCTCTCTCTCTCTCTCCTTCTTGCCAAGATCGAATCCCTCTCTCTCTCTTTCCCGTTGCCCGCCCGGATCACTGCCCGTCCGCCGCCGCCGTGCCTCCGCTCGGACCGCCGCCACCGACAAGCCGCCGTGCCACCACCTTGCCGTCGACCAGCCGCCGCCGTTCAGCCTTGCAGCCGCCACCGTCTAGCCGTGTGCTGCTATGAACCGCCGAGGCTTGGAGGGGCCTTTTTGTGTTCGGTTTCGTCGGTTTTCAAGCTCAATCTCAAGTAAGTGACATCCTAAAACTTGAGTAGGCTAATGGGTAACTACTAGGCTTCATTAGGAGATGATTTATTGGATTTTAGGGGCTGCCATGGTACTGTTCATCGAAGATGTGAACTGTTCATAGAAGGAAATCACTATTCATTGAAGATCCGAAGCTTAGAAATGGCTTAGGATGATCATAGGAGCTTGCTATGTGGTTTTATGGGGCTTGATGAGTATTATTGAAGTGCTAGATGGAGTGGATCGTAGGGGAATGACATTCGTGCTTGGATAATGAGATTATGCCTTGAATTGCGCTTATATGCACGTGTGCAAGTTAGGGGCTGTTCTGGTGTGTGCCTTGGTTTGTGCGGCTTGATTACTGAGTTGTGTAGTGCACGTGTGATAATGTGTTCAGTCATGAGGGCCTCGTGCGCCATTCGTGGCTTGATTTGCTTGTTTGTTCTTCGTGTGCGTGCGGAGAGTAATCCGACGCTTAGGAATCGAAGTACGTGGCATGTGTATGGCTTGATGCCTTAGCTTGGTTGTCATATGGTCCATTGAGTGGACGTGGTGGTTCGACTGTGTAGCTTAGCCTTGATGCGTGTTTACGCGAGGTATGCTTGGAATAGATGTCTATGATATTCATGTGCTTGAGACTCGAGGTGTTATGACGCGGGGCTCGTTGTTTGATATTATGCATATGTGAATGTCTGCTTAAACCCTGAGGCATTATGACGCGGGGAATGTGAAAGTCTTAAACCCCGAGGCGCCTATATAATGCGGGGAACGTGATTATTATATCTTGAGGCGTTATTACGCGGGGAACCCTGAGGCGTTATTACGCTGGCTGTTGAACCAATCCTGAGGTGTTATTACGCGGGATGTGGTGCCTGACGAGGCATTGTATCGCCCATGAACCTGATGCGTTAAACGCGGGTGGTGGCGCTGACCTGATGCGTTAAACGCGGGTCGAGTCTTATACAGACTGGTATGCATATATATTTATATATCTGAGGTGCATTGTTGAATGCTATGTGATGTAGAGCTAGTCTGGATAGGTTGGATTGTCGGCTCTCGTTGTACCTTATTTGTACTGATGCGTGCTTGAGCTGTGAGAGGGCAAGTGTGATCTGGTGGTAACTGACTTCTTGTATTGTTGAACTGCTAGTCTGGTGGGGTTAGAACTGCATGTCAGGTCGGGCCAGGGTACGTGTTATCCTAAATGAGGCTTAGGGTGTAGCTTATTGAGATTTATCTCATTGTTGTATCCAACCACCTTTTTAGACCCCCGACCCTGAGGAAGCATAGTTTTGCCGCCACGTTTTGGAATCCGGAGGAGGAACCGATGGAGTCAGACCCTGAGCCGGAGTTGTCGTCTGATGGTAAGGACTAAAGACATAGTTAGGTTCCCTCTCTCTTTTTGGTATATCCCTGTAGCGGATATAGGTTAGTAGACCACCGATTCCTTTTGTAGCACGTGGTCGCTTTTGGGTGTATTTGTTCTCTTGTGTAAGTAAGTGTTATGTTTTATGAAATGGTTAGTTGTGCCTTGCATTCTCTCTCTTCTCTATCCCTCTCTCTTATTATTGTCTAGGTGTTGAGTTTCGTTTCCGCTAGCGTTCGCTTTAAGTTATTAAGCATTTGATTTAGGTCGGTGACTAGTCTTGGGTTGTCGCATCTCTATTGACTGGAGTAGAGGATTGTCGTGCGCTCGTAGGACGCGGGGTGTGACATCACCCCATAGAAGATTCCTAATGAAACGATTCTACTAATTAAAATGATTTAAATTTGAGCCGTATGGTAGGTCACCCCAAAGAAGATTCCTAATGAAAGAATTCTACTGATTTAAATTTGACCCGTATGGTAGGTCACCACAAAGTAGATTCCTAATGAAAGGATTCTACTAATTAGAATGATTTAAATTTGACCCATATGGTAGGTCAACCCAAGGAGGATTCCTAATGAAAGGATTCTACTGATTAAAATGATTTAGATTTGACCTGTATGGTAGGTCACCCCAAGGAAGATTCCTAATGAAAGGATTCTACTGATTAAAATGATTTAACGGATCTTCCCTTAACATGGATTCACTAGAGAATATCATAATGCTGCTTTTCAGGTGAACAAAAGGCATATGGATTACCAAGATTGATTTTGGGTGCTATTTTGAGATCTGGGGACACCAGGAAACCTGCAGAAGCTCAAACCCGATTTTTCTTACCAATATGGGTATCGTTCTGAGATCTGAGGGGACTAGGAAATCTGCAGAAGCTTGAACCCGATTTCTCTTACCAATGTGGGTATTGTTCTAGGATCTGGGGATGTTAGGAAACCTGTAGAAGCTTGAACCCGATTTTTCTTATCAATGTGGGTATCGTTCTGGGATCTGGGGAGACTAGGAAACCTGCAGAAGCTCAAACCCTATTTTTCTTACTAGAAAGATTTCAAGCATTCCAAATATCTCAAGTCTTCAAGATGGGTCATGCTCCTATGATGATTGTTGCGGAGTCATGTGGAATTTTCTCAACAAATGCAATTTGATGCAAGAGGTCATCCAAAATATCTTGCAACATAAGAAGCATGATCAATCCCTTATGAGGATGATTTTGAATCAAATGATTTGAAATTACCAAATGAGCTTGGTTAAAACCTCAAGTGGAGTATGCTCATCAAAGAGGGCTCCTCGCAATCTCACTCTCTGAATGGTTTTGTTTCCCCACTAGAGGAAATTTTAAGAACACTCGAATTGTCACTCGAAACCATTGTCTAGAATTTCGGGACTATTTGCAGTGTATACATTTTGATTGATCAGAAAAGGTCTTTTAAGGGACCGTAATGTAGGTTTGGTCAAAGGCTTATTCAAGGGATAGGCACTTTGAAGTTTAGAAATGAATCAAATTTTGAAGATATCTCCTTTGGGCTCACAAGTCAAGAACTTCGAAGATAAGATAAGACAAGATTGTACTTACTCCTTTTGGCAGTAGCTTCTTATGTGAAATCCCGTGTCGACTTGAAACATCTCGATCAGAAAAGTCTTCGGGAATGGTTGTAACATTGGTTCAGGGTAGGCTTGAGAAAAGACTATATTTTCAAAAGAGGGGTATTAAAGGTTGGTGATCACCTTTGCATCATTACCAACTATCACATCCACTAGGGGTGGATTTATGCTTCCAAACTTCAAAAGTCTCTCTAAAGTGCTCATTTTTAACTAAGCCCTAGAGACTGTTTCTTTTATTGTCATTTGTGTTGACAGACTCCGTCTTTTGACTTGATCATTTTTTTTTCTTCTCAATCATGCTTCAAATCTCATGATTTTTCAATGACGGGCTTTGGCCTTGCTTTTAGTAGGCTCTTTGCTTTTGTTGGCCCTTGAACGGGGATGTCACGCCCCGTGTCCTTTGAGCGCGTCAACATCCCTCTCATACCGTTACTTAATAATAACCCCAGGATCCAACGGCCCATATGCAAATGCGAAAATGAAATACATATGCGGAAGCAACGATAAACTCCAGACAATTTAAAACGACAAGATGACTAAGGAAATGAAATCACATAACAAAATACATAATGTCATACAACGCCCAAGATCAGACAGCATACTGGAAGGTTCGACGAAGACAATACGAATCAAAAGGGAACTTCCCTCTAAGCGCCCAACATACTACGCCTAAGGGTTAGACTCGCCCGACAGAGGACTCTATCTCTAGCTCGGACTCAGAAATGTCCATGGGGTCGTCCTCAATATCCTCCGGCTCCACGATCTCTCCGGCCTCACCAGGATCCTCAGGCTCCGGAAGCTCCGGCTCAGGCTCCATCACGGGCTCCCACTTGACGGGTCCATCCTCGGGGACGGCGACCTCCCTATGCCCCGCAGCTCTCAGCACCTCGTTAGATATGACGCAGTCCCTCAACGGCCCAAAGAGTGTATCTCCGTCCTTATACGTCCAGGACACAAGGGCATGCGACGTCCAGCTATCGCCTCCATCATCTACTCATAAAGTGCCAGCTCTCCTATAGTACGCTTGGTTCGGACCCACCGGGTACAATGTGGTCACAGACTCAAAATCCTTTGGCAGTCGGCATCGCAGATAGGTCAAGGCGTAGGGTCTGAAAAGTGGGTCCCATGACGGGGTGAGATATAATCCCAGTAAGATGGTCCTAAGCCTACCCTAGGTCTACAGTACCTCCGAACAACTTTATAAAAATAGAGAAGTCAATCAAAGGAATCTCAAAGACTAACGACATCTCAATCAGATTTATAAGTAACTGGCACTACGCATGCTTTCAATCAATATTCAATTATTCCACTAGACTGGGCTTCATATTTAGGCACTTAACATCACATGAATCACAAAGTACTGCTAAGCTTAATATAACTCAATTCCAGCAATCCGGCCCGCGATTATCGCTTCAGGCATAGCAGCATATAGTTCAATAATCTGGCCCCGCGTCATATAGGCGCCTTAGGGTTTGACAATCACATTCCCTGTGTCATATAGGCGCCTCAGGGTTTAACACTCACATTCCCCGCGTCATATAGGCGCCTCAGGGTTTAATAACTGTACTCCCCACGTCATATAGGCGCCTCAGGGTTTAATAATCCTACTCCCCGTGTCATATAGGCGCCTTAGGGTTTATATATGCACATTATCACAACCAGAGCATACAAATGGCATTCCATGCCCACACTTCAGTTGATCCACTTTTTAATACTTCATGATCGAGTATAATGAAATTAAGCCAAATTCTCAATAATTGGCTTGCGCTATTCACCCATAGCCGAGGATCGCTATAGCATTTCAAAAGCCTACTTATCAAATTCCAATCATCATGCCATGTCCGGATTACACTAAGAATTTAATCCACACATCGAAACCACATAGTACAATCGTTAGTCCGAACCGAGATTTTTATAGTTTTCCTGCATAATTCCCATAACCCAATTCACATTCCTCCACACATGGCCGAATACACCATGGCCCCAACTTAGCAACCTTTGATAGCTTTACAAGCATACACGGCATCAATTCATTCAAGACCGCTATTGCATCAAATCGACATAGAACATGCTCATTATCGAAAATTGTTCGCCCGGTCTCTAGCAATCACTGTAGGTCAAACCTTTCATCCCGATTCAGCCATGCCACACACATATAACATTCTAACACCCGTCAAGCATCATTTAACCCCCCATATCAGATCCCGTTTTTCCCTTCTACATGCCCAAAACAGCCCCCAAAATCAAACTAAATCATTTCTAATCAAGCTCCTTAGTACCCCATAGTCCTAAGGTAAGATTAGAAGCCACTTACCACTCTTTTTGATGAAGAAAAGCCAACGGAAGGGCTGCAACTTCGCGCGACCAGCACTGCTCAGGGAAAACTGATTCGGTTCGAGCAAGGAAACATCAAGTTTTAGTCCATGAAACCTTCATGAAATCCCTCTACAAACACTACCTAAGGTCCCCTATCAAACTAAGGCAAGAACTAGAGCATCTCACCTCTAAAATGGCTGACCAAAGTCGGCGGAACAGCCCCCACTAAGCTGCTGCAGTACCGATTTTCAGAGGAGGAAGAAGGTGGCGGTCCGGCGGCGGCATGGAGCTATGGTGGTCCACGATTGAGCAGCAAGGGAGGAAGGAGAGGTGGCGTCGGCCTACCTAGCTTGCCGAGAGAGAGAGAACCGAGAGAGTGAGGGTTTGAGGGAGTGAACAAAGTGAGTGCAAGAGGGAAAATGGGGGAGTGTGGCCGGCCAAGAGAGGAAGAGAGTGAGAGTGATTTCAAAAATTGTCAAGAGGAGGGAGAGAGGGAAGGCTTGAGTGGAGTGGTTCATGGGGTTAAGGGATGAGACATTAGGAATAGTGCAAGTTAGTGGTGGGGTTTTTGGGGAAAATAAGAGTACATTGGGTAAATGAGCTTCTTGCAAGAGCTCTTTGGACCATACTACTCTTGGATATTTTGGTCAAGAGGGTGAGGGTTGAAAGACCAAAATGCCCTCATCTAATTTCAAAGGTCTAAACAACAACTCAGGGGTAAAATAGTAACTTCCACTCTACAGTCCAAATTTTCACTTTTCTAATTCATGAGGAGCGCTACACAATCTATACTATCCTCGATGAGACGACGTCCAATTTATTTGTATTGGAATCCTTAAATGTCCGGCCTCTAATTTCGAAGTCCACTTCGCGCTCAAAATCGACCGATCGCAATTTCAGTACATCTCAGACTGACGGGCGGCTCTTAGGAGTTACGCGTATCGACCCGTGATTTTTGTCACGTTTAAGAATTATTCGAATCACGGCGACCTTGGTTGTCATGTAATTGTGAGGGTAATTGCTAGTCCCAAAAGGACGCGATCGTCAGGAATCAGTTTAGAGTTATTCGCAAATTATGCTATGGTCAAGCGGAATCACCCGCGAACCAATTGCATAACACTAGCAAATCATTCTGACACTAATCTTAGATCGGCCAGCGATGGTCCAAAATATACCCTCGACAATCCTTATGGTCAAGGTACCACTCCGCGGTCGAGTTCTTTAGTCCACGTACTTAGATTCCATTTAGCCATCCCCTTTTGGTTAGTCGACTATAAAGAGATCAATTCTGAGCGAAATTACTGAAACACATCGATACTCATTTTATTCATTCATAAACTTCGAAATGGGGTCGGAATTCAGAATGTCACACTTGATTTCATTCATTGCCTTTGTGACTCTTTTCTCTAACTGAGCTCTAAGGACTTTTCCAACTACGATTTAGACCTTTTTGTTGGTAAATCATATGCATTACCCCAGTGTAGGGAGGCCATCACCAACTGGGCTTAGAAATGAAGATTTAAATGCTCAAATTGGCTCATCAAAGGATAATGTGTTTTGGGATAGAGAAATGAAATGCTCTTCCTTACTTCAAGATGTTTTAAGCTTCCATGAGATATCACCTGAAGCTATCACAAAAAGGTTGATGCAAGTTAGCACAATAAAGTCTTACCTTAATCTTTTCTCTAAGAAACCAACCAGTGAACATCCAAATTACCCCGGTGTGGGGTGAATCTTGACAGGGTAATTTTAAAAATTCTCCTTTCATAGGCTCAAATGGGTTTGCAAAGGATTATGATGTGTTTAGGATAGAGAAATGAACACGCCTTTCGTCGTTTCAATCCATGTGATCATTACAAATGATCCCTACGTTCATAGACAAGGGTTTTGTTCTCACCCTTTCATCACTCATCACTCAAGTGTGTAGGGATGTGTTTGGGCATGGTTTGCCTCTCATCTTCTGAGTTACTCCATATGATTGGTCTTAAACGCCCTCATTTGGAAATCCATTTCAATTTTCAACAGAAATCAACATCGTAAGGACTTTGATGCATGATGTATGTTTCAAATATGTTTTGGATAACTTTGAAGCTTGTTGAAACTCAGAATGCAGATGAAGTGAATTTGAGGACTTTAAGATTTTTTTTGAAAGATCAAAACCACAAAACATCATGCCTTAGACAGTCTTAAAAAGGTTTGAGAATGGGGGATAATTACCTTCTCGCCGTGGCTGAAGCTCCCTGGGGAAAATAAATGATTGAGTATTAGTGTGCATTCTTAAATTTTAAAAGAATTGGAACGATACAACTTTTACCCTTTGTCGTGGTTTTTGTACTCCAATGGATATTCTGTCAAAGCAAACCAAACTTCATGGTGAGTCGGAGTTCTTTTTTGAATGAATGTATTTTACCTGTCTTTGGGACCGTTCATTGTCTTTTAATCTGAATGGAACCGCGTCGAGTTATTCTTTTCATCCGGAAGTTTTCTTCTGACCTGTAATATGAAAAGAGTGCAAATATATGCATGTATGCATGAAATGTATGTAGAAGTCTTTAAGGTGGCTCAGACATCCATTGGGGGCACGGAAGCTTGATTGATTCTCTGCTTCATTCATGGGTAATATTTCTTAATAGCATATGCATTTACAGGTTTTGCCAATTCCTCTCCGTCCATGCTCACAAGGATTAAGGCACCACCAGATAGAGCTTTCTGGACTACATATGGCCCCTCATAATTTGGCATGAACTTGCCCCCAGGATGTGAGGTGTTCGGAAGCATCTTCTTCACGACTAGATCCCCGATCATGAAATTTCTAGGCCTAACTTTCCGGTTAAACGATTTAGCCACCCTTTTCTGATAGGCTTGCCCATGAAAAATAGCTTTAAGACGCTTTTCATCAATTAGATTCAACTGTTCATACCTCTGCTGGATCCATTCGGTCTCTACGAGTTTGGATTGGGATAAAATTCATAGGGAAGGAATTTCAACCTCTACTAGTAGGACTGCTTCCATACTGTATACTAAAGAGTAGGGAGTTGCCCCTGTTGAAGTTCGGTATGTCATCAAGGCATACGGCAATCTCTCGTGCCAATCATGAAAATTCTCCATAGTTTTAGATAGGATTTTCTTGATGTTCTTATTTGCCGCCTCCACAGCTCCATTCATTTGTAGGCGATAAGGAGAGGAATGAAGGTGGCAATCTTAAAGCGATTCAGTAGGTCCTCGACCACCTTATTGTTCAAGTTAGACCCATTGTCTATGATGAATGCCTGGGGCGTCCCATATCTAGAGATGATATCTCGCTTGATAAATTTCACCATGCTCTTTGTTGTGACATTGGCAAATGAATTAGCCTTGATCCATTTGGTAAAGTAATCGATTGCTACCAGAATAAAACGATATCCGTTTGAAGCTCTAGGGTTGATTGGTCCAATCATATCAATTCCCCACATAGAAAAAGGCCAAGCTTCGGACATCTGGTGACGTTCATTCGGAGACGCATTAATTCTGTCCCCATAAACTTGACATTGGTGGCAGGACTTCACATGTTGATTGCAGTCTGACTCCATGGTCATCCAGTAATAACCGAGTCTCATAATCTTCTTAGCGAGGAGATAGCCGTTCATATGTGGCCCGCATTCTCCCTCATGGATTTCTTTCATGAGTAGATTTGCTTCTTTGGCATCTACGCATCTTAGTAAGACCGAATCAAATGATTTCTCGTATAGAGTTTGGCCATTGAGGAAGAATTTCGTAGCCATCTTGGCTATGTATTTCCTATCTCCAATTTGGCTCCCTTGAGGATACTCACCTTTTGCTAGGTAATTTTTAATGTCATGATACCAAGGTTGATCATCGAATTCTTCTTTAATTACCATGCAATAGGCCGGTTGTTTGATGATGTCAATCCTTAAAGGTTCAATGTCCATACCATTTACCACTTGCATCATGCATGATAGAGTAGCCAAGGGGTCGGTGAAATGGTTCCGAGTCCTTGGCAGATATTCAAAATCGATTTCCTCGAATTCCTTAACCATTTCTTCCAAGAATGTATGATAAGGGATAAGCTTGGGATCCTTTGTCTTCCACTCACCTTAGGTTTGTAAGATGATCAACATGGAATCCCCGTAAACTTGTAATTTCTTTATTTTCATGGTGAGGGCCAGTTGTAGCCTTAGAATGCAAGCCTCATGTTAAAAAAATGTTACTGGTGCACGGGAACACTAGCTTGGCTGCAACTGGATAATGTTGGCCTTTTGGGGATATTAGGATTGCCCCAGTCCCAACCCTGTAAGGTTTACGGCACCATTAAAGTACATTGTCCATTTTTCTTCTGACAAATTTAAAATGTGGTTTTCCACTTCCTCATTATTTTAGGGGTTATGTCTTCATGCATCTTCTGCCAACATATCTGCTATGGCTCTTCCTTTAACCGATTTCTAAGTTGAACTTCTAATATCAAATTCTGATAGCAGGACCTGCCACTTAGCCAATTTTTCGATTAAGGATGTCTTCTCTAAAAGGTATCTGATCGGGTCATTTTCTATGACCAATCAGGTTTGGTGATGGAGGGTATATTGCCTCAACCTACGGAGTACCCACACCAGTGCTACACATGTTCTTTAGATCATGGAGTAATTCATCTCAGATGCGGTAAATTTCTTGCTTAGGTAATAGATCGTTCGTTCCTTGCCATTCTCTGAGTTTGTTTGTGCCAACAAAGCTCCCAAAGATTCTTGGAGGGCGGTAAGATTAGAGTCAATGGAAAGCCAGGCATGGGTGGCACCGGGACGGGTGGCGAAACGAGATACTCCTTAATTCTTTCCAACGCCTGATGGCATTTGGAATCCCAATTCACCTTGGCACCTTTCCTTAGCAGCTTAAAGAACGGTTTTGCTATTTCCGAGAGCTGACAGATGAATCTGGCGATATAATTCAATCTTCCCAACAAACTCCTCATTTCTTTGATAGTCGTGGGGGTTGTAATGTCTTGTATCGCCTTGATTTTAGAAGGATCAATTTCAATTCCTCGATTACTCACCATGAATTCAAGGAGTTTTCCTGACTACGTCCCGAATATGCATTTAGCGAGGTTCAACTTCAATTTGTACTTCCGGAGTCATTCAAATAACTTTCTCAATACTCAAACATGATCTTCCCCAGATTTAGACTTCACGATCATATCGTCCACATAGACTTCAATTTCTTTGTGCATCATGTCATGAAACAAGGTCACCATAGCTCTTTGATATGTTGCTCCAGCATTTTTCAAATCGAAAGGCATGACCTCATAATAGAAGGTGCCCCTAGGTGTTATGAATGCAGTCTTGGCTTTATCTTCTTCTTTCAAAAAGATCTGGTTATGTCCGGAGAATCCATCCATACATGAGAATTGTTCAAAATCGGCTGTGCTATCGACAAGGACTTCAATATGCGGTAGAGGGAAATTTTCCTTCAGGCTTGCTTTATTCAGATCGCGATAATCCACGCAGACTCTGACTCCCTCGTCTTTCTTCATTACTGGGATGATGTTAGCAACCCACTCGGGATAAGGGATTACTTCAATAAATCCAACCTTGAGTAGTTTCATCACTTCTTCTTCGATTTTCTTAGACAGCTCTGGTTTTGTTCGTCGAAGTTTTTGTTTCTTTAGGGGAATACTTGGATCAATCAGGGAGTGAATGTTCTACGATACTCGGATCTAAACCTAGCATGTCCGCGTAGGACCAAGCAAAAATGTCTTGATATTCTCTGAGGAGTTCAATTAAACGGGTTGCTTCTGACGAAGATAACCTTTCACCAATTTTTACCTCTTTCACATTTTTAGAATTCCCTAAATTGATAGTAACTGTACCCTCTGTGGCCAAGGGTTTATATTCCTCATATCGGCTCCAATCTCGTCTAATATCCTTCATATCGTCATCTTCTTCCTCCTCGATCCCACAGGAAAAGTCATTAGGACGGTCTAAGCCACATAATAACTTGTTATGCATATGAGGGAGGGTATGCCTGAAATGTTATAAGCATGGTTAGTATCGTATGACCACTAATGCAAATGCGTGATTTTTTTCTGAAAAAGCATTTTGAAAGATGTTTTAGGAAAAGAAGGAGAAGGGGTGTTGGTCCTCATGTCATTGGACGCTCTTGCTCCCCTAAAATCTTTTGAGAAAACAGGAATCATGTGGCAAATCAGGCCCCAAGCTTCAAAGATTTGTAGTCAAGTGTCATCATCGGGCTGATTCGTTGTTCCACATGTCATTAACAAGAACTTGTGAGACTTTTATTAGATGCTAAATGGATCGCATTATAAGATACACTGCTTGGACCAACGTCGGAGATCCAAGGGTATTTTTCTAATGACGAAAGTATCAACAAAATTCAAATCGCAAGTGACCCATAATATAGATATCTAAATGCAGTAATCTATATGTATTAAAAGACAAGAAAAGAAGGTAGAGCCTTTTTACTCGGGTGGGGTGAAATCTTCGTCAAGCCACTCGGTGATGACGTTGATAGCATCTTCAAGAAGTGGATTGGACCTATCTGGATCCAGTATGGTCTGAATCTCTTCATCGGCCACTTGGGGTATTTGGAGAAGTGCTGGTACAATAAGCTGCCAAATACTTTCGCTTTGCCTTTCCAGGCTTCGGAGCCAATAAAGGAGTTACCTCTACCTCTACGGCCTCCATGGCTCATATTTCGGCCTCTGCCTTGGCATCCATGATGTCTTCTTAGGGTAGAGTCCTTACTAGATTCACTTGTGTACCGAAGACTGGTTCGGCGCTCATTAGACTCCAACAGGAGAGGTTCACGAATTCCTTGACCATACTTCCCCAAACCTCCTCCGAGGATAAAGCCGTAAGCCAACAATATCTTCCCAGGTATCAGAGTATGACTAGAAGGCGCGGGAGTTTTTATTTTGGTTTCGGGAGGGGTATGCGCCACAGCTACTAACTCCAGCGAGTGATAGCTTGATTCCTCTTTTCGTTCTGGCTCCACATAAGGAACCACGCTTTTTTGTAAGAAGCGAAATCCATTTTCTCGTGCACTGTAACTAACTTGCCGTCTATTACGATTCGGACTTTCTGATGCAAGCTTGAAGGTATGGCACCAACTGTATGGATCCATGGTCTTCCTAGTAGAAAACCAAAGGCACTAGGGAGATCCATGACTTGGAATTTGATGGAGAACTCGACTGGTCCAATAAAGACATCCAGCTCAATTTATCCTATGACGGTCTTTCTCATCCCGTCGAATGCTCGGATGGTCGCCTTAGAGGTGTGGATTAATTCTTCATTTATGCCCAAACTCCTTAAAGTGGCCAAAGGACATATGTTGAACGCAGATCCATTGTCCACCAACATATGAGACACTTGCTTACCGTGACACCTTATGAATATATATATAGGGCTTTGTTATGAGCCCACCCATCTACGGGGAAATCCTCATCCGAAAAGAATATTTGATCTTTTAACAGAATAGATCCGACGAAATCTTCTAACTGTGTTTCGTTTATGGTCTCAGGTACGTGGACCTCATTTAGCACTTTTAGTAGGGCATTCTTGTGCTTCTCTAAGTTGATGAAGAGATCCAACAGTGAGATCTGAGCTGGCATTTTTCTTAATTGTCCTATTACCTCGAACTCGCTTGCCCTGATGATGGACAACATCTTTTCAGCATCCTCTTTCGTTACCTCCCTTTTCTCAGGTTCGCCCTCTCTAGGTGCATAACACCTCCCGGATCTCATGACGACGTCTATCTCGCTCGTGCCATAGTCCTAGGGTACTGTTTTGGGATCATAAACTTCTGGTGGTGGGATCTTTATCACGATGGTCTGAACTTTTTCATTCTGCCCTACCTCGACATCACTCAATTCGAAGTCGGATAGCGCTATCACTAGATGTTCAATGGGATCACTTTCAGCCTCTTCCCAATTGTTTATCTGATCTAGTTTGATTAAGAATGGGACTTTTGATTCTATTATCGCGATTAATTCATCTTCATCGATGTCCTCAGAATTATAGCCATCGTACGGTCTTGCGCGTGACATACCCGCGAACTCGGCTAAAGGTGAAAAATTATTCCACTAATGGCGGTCTCTTACTGGGGTTACTTCGAGAGAGCTATCAACCTGATTGGGGATTCCCTCCTTTCTACCCTCACTCCTTCGGAGGATGCTTTCATGCCTCATACCAATGCTCACTAGATGCTCAAAAGATTGAAAACCGTACACATGCATATGGTCGAAGTATTTCCGAGGAAGAGCCCTTAGGAAGTAATCCACCATCTCTCTTTTGGTCAGAGGGGATAGGAGTTGCCTGGCTTGCAGATTCCATCTGTGTGCGTACACCTTAAACTCCTCGCCTTCGTCCATAGTAACGAGAGCCAAATCATCTTTAGTGACGGTGAACTTTAGATTAGCCTCAAACCGCCGCATAAACTGTTTTGAGAAATCTTCCCAATTTAGAATCCATTCCAAATCGATGGACTGATACCAATATAGAGCTGGGCCTATCAGACTGAGCTGGAAGTTGTTGATGAGGATCTGATCGTCTTCGTGGTGGCTGATCATTCAGTGAAGGTAATATGAAATATGATCCAAAGGGCAGCCGGTACCGTCAAACTTCTACGGGAATGTCACTAACTGACCAACTCGATGAGGTGTCATATTTCTCCTTCGAACGACGAGTTCCTTCAATTTCGATACCATGTTGGCCATGTCTTTAGACTGTTCTTCCAAGCTGATTAACCTACGGCTTTGCTATTCGATCACCCTTCTCAGCTCCAACATATGGTAACTTTCTTCTGCACGCGGCACATTAATGTTGGCCGCTATTCTGGATAATTCAGATATCATCGAGACAAAATGATCCATGTTTCTTTCCACGGCGGCGAGCCGATCATGGGTTTCCAAGTTCCCTTCCTCCTTCTCGAGAGTATTATGATCGTGAATATCCTCATCAATTGCACAAACCCCTCCATCCTCAACAAGGTCATCCATTCCATCCCAACCGTCAGGGACGATATCTTTAGACTTGGTGAAGAAACTTGGAGGGAACAAGTAAAGCACATGAAAGTTATAACCTCCACTATCCTGCCCCAGTGTATCAACAATGTCGCCTCTTTCCAGGGCTTCCTATAAAAATTTCTTATCAGCCTGATGAGCTTCCTTCTGACGAACTTCATCTTCATCTATCTCTTCTTCTTCCGTAATGTGATCGCTACTCAGTGCATTCTCAAAAGGGATCCTCCATAAGCTCCCATTATTGGTCTCCAACTTAAACTCGTCGGAGGATAAGTCGACTGTCGAACGGGTGCCGCCAATCATGGAGTTATTAACTTGATCAATAATTTTCAAGGCGGCCATTTTTGCGAGACAGCGCATCTTTTCCTCTCTTGAGGCCTCCCTTTCAATGGGGCATGCAGAAGCTAGTTCCAGCATTTCACGTAGCTTTGTCAGGTCCACCATGAGTTCTAGCTTATCGGCATCACTCTCATCCTAAATAGCATTCACCTCTTTATGCTATGGTAGAGGATTTTGTTGCACGTTTGGCTCTGTTTTGTCGAATTCTAGTATCCTCCCATCTATCAATGCCTGCGCTTTGTATTTAAGCACGAGACAGGTGTTTACATTGTACCCCTTTTCGCCCATGTGATAGGCTCATGACTGGGTCTCGTCGAATCCAGGAAATCTGGGAGGATTGGCTCACGGAGGTTTTTTAGCGACCAACCGTCCTTCCAAAAGAATTGGTAGCAATTTGGACAGTGGACGAGGCAACGGTGTAAAAATCGGCAGAGCTTTCTTCTTCGGTTCAAACTTCTTCGGGGCTGACCATGACGCGCTACCCTGTATTAGGGCGGCGTCTATGAACTCCTTTGGTTTTGGTGGGTTAGGTACGAAGGCGACATCACCCGAATTATCCCATTCCCTTTTGGCGAGGTAATGCCGTTTAAAAGCCGATTCAGGTATACGTTTTTTCCTCATAGCCCATTCATGGCGCTCAGTAACCTTGATGAGGTGTTCAAAAGTCTAGCATCCTAAGGTATTCAGCTTCTCAAAGTATTCATATAGTAGGGCTTTTAAAAACAAATCCACGAGCTAATCCTCTAGAATCGTTGGCTTTACTTGAGTTGCCATGGCCCGCCATCTTTGGGCGAAGGTGCACATTGCCTCGTTCTTCCCTTTTGTGGTCCTTAACAGGTCTTCTCTGTTTGGTGCCATTGCTGTGTTAAACTTATACTGATGCAGGAATTCTTCGGCCAAGTCTTCCCATCAATCGTAATCTTCCAGGTCTAATTCGATAAACTAGGCTAGTGCAGCTCTCGCCAAACTCTCCTGGAAAGTATTCATGAGTAGTGGGACGTAGTCTGAGTAATGCGCCATCTTGCACTGGTAGTATTTTAAGTGAGCCCTAGGACAACCTGTCCCACTATACTTCCGGACAAATTCTAGCTCTTTGTACCCTGGTGGAGTTTCTATCTTTGCAAACAGGGAGATTTTATCGAAGCGGGTCAGTTCATATCCCTGGCTACTTAGATATTCCTCAATCTTATCGAGCCTCCTTGCACCTTTTTCAATTTTGGCCGCAGGTTTCTCCTTCTTTTCTTTTTCTAAGTCGATCACAACTAGCAGAGCCTTATGGAGCGTCTCTCTATCGGGATCTCCATTGGTGGTTTGATTAGCTTCCGAGTCGGTAGATGAACTCGGATGTGCAACCTGATTGGATTCCGATGCAGTCGGATATTTCCCCTAGCTGGCGATCATCATCGCCTTCATCTCAGCAAGCATGGTGGCCATCATGTTCATTTGTGTATCGAGGTTAACCACTATAGGGGACAGCTCCTCTTGATCCATTCTTAGCTGCCTTGTCTTACTGCGAGTTCTCGTGATTGGAAATTATCACCTATTTTTTTCAAATAGTTAGGTTATAATTACGGGGATGAAAAGAAATGTTCCGAATTGTAAAACCTTTTTAGTATCATGTTCATGTGAGGTTAATAGGAAGAAAGGCCCATTCATGAGCCTTAGCCTCATGTAGATGGTCTTTCTCTTCATTTGCCACAAATGATCATGCTATTAGCGAGGGATATAATCCGTGATAATTTTTGCTAGATCAAGAAGGATATACTGAATGAGCATAGATGAAGATGAAATGCGTTTAATACAACTAAAATGTCTCAAAGATGTTCAAAATGAATTAAACTGCAATATTCTCATATTAAAACTAGATGGGGGGGAGAATGATCTATCAAATCCGGGGACGTTTAGGATCTAAGGTATCCTCAATGTCCTCCGATCCTTTTGAATCCCACATATAAGGATCTTCATCTTCCACGGGGGACGAAGGTCCCATGTCTTCGGGTACGTACGGCTCCACTCCGGGCTCGTGCGGGACAATGTAGTTAGGGACGTACGGCTCTACATCGGGCTCTTGAGGAATCACATATTTTGGGATGTATGGTTCGACCAGAGACTGTCGATATTCCTTAAACAACTCGATGTACTCCTTGGAGGCTTGGTGTACATTCATTTCCTCGTCTAAATGGTCAGGCCACTCTACCTCTTGTAAGGGGGAGTTCTTCAGAGGATGGATTATAAGATCGATCTTGGCTTGATAGAGTGCCTTGGTTTCCTTGGTGAATTCACCTCGTGGTAGATCAAAAGTGAAAATTCTGGGACATACTACCGATGGAACCTCTTGTAACATACCGAACTGCCTCACTACTCTGATCGGATAATAAGCAACTCCACCTGTGCTACCTAATAGTGGGATGGGATTCCCGTCTACCCCAGTGATGCGGGCCTCTGATATCCTTGGCCAGGTTAAACGCCAACGAAGTTATTTTGGCTCCAAGCCTTCAAGCAATTCAGACCATTTTTTAAAGGATAATTTTGGGATGGATGATTGGCATTTTAGGACCGATCCAAGTGGATAGACGTGTTGGCTGATTTCGTAACACCCAACACGAAGATTGAAAGTCTTAATATGCGAGACAAGCCACATGTGCAGAAGACCATTGGATGTTTGAAAAGTACCCTTTTCGGAAGATCAAAAATGGTTTAGAGAACGAAAGGTTTAAGCTAAGATCATGTAAGAATAATTTCAACGATAACAAGCTTGTTGAGCGATATGGACTATGGAAGGGTCAAATGTAGTTCCTGAGGTAGGGAATAGAATGAATGCAAAGAAGGCTAAAATGAATGCCTTGCCCGACCTATGACCAGTTTCAACTGGGAGGGTAGAGTAATTGTTATATAGGAATGAAAAGGTGAACCTGCCTGAATTGGCCTTGAAGATCTTTCCCATCTCGAAAATTTTGAGACGGAGGAACTTGGATAATGCTTGGATGGAGTCCTTTCCCAAGATGGGTTGCATAATGCGTTCTTCAAAATCCACTCCAATAATGGGGGAATACTCCTCAAGAGTCGATGTGATTTCCAAACCCCTGAAGTTGAAAGTCAAAGTCTCTAGATCCCAGAGTCTGGCCAAAGCCTGAATAAGAGCTGGTTGGTAATCCACTTTGATGAGCTTCACTAGGTGTCCCAAGCGCTCCTCAACATACGTTTGATTATCCGGATTAAGGCGGCTCCACCATGCTGAGAGCTCGCTACGCGGGACTAGAATGACCTTGATATCCAATTTCCCCATCTAGTTTTAAAATATGCAAGAACGTGATCCTAATGTTAATTATCACGGATTATAATACAATATGAATGGGGGTGTAATGTAAATGTCATGCAAATGAACTAATTCAATTCCATATTTTCTTTTGGTGAAATAAGGGTTAAAAACTCTCATTCGACCAAAAGATGTTAGATGAGAAGTTTTGAACCAGATTTTTCTCAAAGGAAGATGCAATTGATTAGAACCTCTCAAATGATTGAAATGAAAGCCATTGTCACACCCATCCACTATAATTTGTCAAAGAAATCCAAATAGTTCGAATATAGCTCAAAAGATCCCTAGTACAACCAAATCTAAAAGGGATGAAATAGAAATGATCACCAGGACTAAAAACCAACATCTAAGATTGAGAAACGAAAGCTAAGGCAAATGGGTGTAATAAAACTAAGGATGCTCCAAAATAGGTCCAAAGTTATCTGATTCGAATTGAACTCCTTCAGACTAACATATGTATCAATCCATCTCGGAATCGCTGGATGATATCGCTAATAAGTCATATCTAGATAAGGTAATCGGCTTCTTTGGCACAGGTTCCTCGTCGGAAGAGGAGTAGACAGGGGCGCTTGCCATGCTGACCTTGCGCTCGTGTTCCCCTAGGGTAGGTTGTCTAAATCTCCTTGCTAGTGCCACTCTTAATACAACTCTAGTAGTGTGTGGCTTTCTTATCACCAGGGGACGCCAGGCTTTTGTCTTCGCTTTCTCGATACGGCGAAGTCTCTTTGCTTCTTGAATCTTGATCCACTCCACAACTTCACGATCTACCTCCATCCCACTCAATTGTGCTGCAACGCGGGAATCCCAAGGGTGAAGGAGGTTACGTCCAGTGATCTCTCTTCCGTGGGCAAATCGGAGTGCTTGGAATGAACCTGCACCAACAGTGTCGCGATGTTGCATAACCTTCCATTCCCATGTGAACACCTTGAGGACTTTGGACTTTGGACCCATTGGGAGAAACCATCCTCTATACTAAAAGAAAAAATGGCTTTCAAACCAATCATTTGGATGATCTTTGAAATGATGTGCGGTATGCGTGTTATGCGCAATTTAAAATGCATGAGAAATGAATTGCAAGTTCAAAAGTAAGAAGACCTTACCAATCGAATTCCCTTTTTTTGTTTATGTGCTTGGTTTTAGGTATACCAACCTTCCATTTCACATGCGCATGAGACAAGTGAGGTTGAACTCTAAAAATCAAAATGGGCCAAGGTGTGGACCTAAAAAGGTTCCCATTATCCGGTTTAATAAATTTGTCCCCAAGCGCAATCAAACGCGAGGGGGTAGAATCATTAATCCGGATAACGAGCGGGATCGAATATGGTCACCTCAGACGCAATCAAACGCTAGAGCCTCGTATATCAATCCCTATCTATGGAAACCTAAAAGGGTGTTTGCAGCTTGGGTTTAGGAGCTTGTGTGTGCAGTGTTGTGATCCTCAAAATATGCAAGATCATGCATGGCAATTTAATATCAATCAGCGCTTCAAAATATATCAAACCTGCATGAAACATATCAACAAACACTCCACCCCTTATAACTCCCATCTACAACAACATTTAACACATTTCTTAAGGGAGGTACCTCACCTTCAAGCGCATCTGCAGTAGATTGTGTTAGAAAAATAATCAACTTTTTAATCGGCTCAAGTCCTCTAAAGTCCCCAGTGGAATCGCCAATCTGTCACGACCCGCCTCGGAGGAGCAGGGCTAATGGATTGTCGAGCTCCATATTTTCAGAAGAGGAAATGGAACTCGACGCGAGCTCTCCCAAGCTCTACCAAATCGCGTCATGGAGGAAATTTATATCTAGGTCAACCTTAGTGTGGTCGGGTGACATGTGATAAGTGTGCATGCCATAGGAGTCGCCACTAATCATTTTTTGGAGGGTATGATCGGAAACCCTATCGAGCGGTTGGGAGGGTCCGTTCGATTCCACGAAAACCAGAGAAGAGGGCTTGGGGACTTTGTTACATCGAGAATGTCATCAATGCCCCTTCGACACCTAAGTTGATCGATTTTCTAACTTAAGATTTCATGCAGATGTTTTTGGGGTAAGGTAAGTTCTAACATCTAAAGTATTTCATGCAGAGGGAGTGACTATCCTACCAAACACAGTCAGATATGGAAAGTGCGCAAATCAAGGATTCAATACGTGCAGATAAATCGCATCAAAACATCACCCAATTGGTCACATGGCAAGCCTAGTGAAGCTCTATGAGCTTAGAGAATGCACAATTAAGGTTTGGAAATCGTTTGGGAAAGTTTGAATCGAATTAACTAGAGAGGCAAAACGGTTATTTTTGAAGGATCGGGACCCCAAAATCAATGAAAATGGGTCAAACCAATTGAATGTGGTCATTTCCCATTTTTCATGATTTTTGGGGATTTTTCTGAATTTTTCTTGATTTTTCTAATTTTTTAAATTTTTATGAATTTTTCGTATTTTATTTTTAATTTTCTGAATTTTTATTTATTTTTTCAGACCGGGTCGAGTTGACCCAGCCCATAGATCCGAAGGACCCGGCCCAGACCCACGCGGATCTGACCTAGACCCAAAACGACGTAGTTTTGAATTTTTTTTTATATTTTTGAATTTTTTCTGATTTTTTTTTATCATTTTCTGAGGATTTTATTAAAAACCCACGATCCGACGGCTTAGTTACTACCACGTGGCTACTTCACGTCCATTGGATCGGACTACTAAAACGAACAGTTCAGATTGATTGGGAAGACCAATCTGCGCCGTTCGATTTGAATACCGCGATTGACGGTTCAGATCGGACGGCACGACCACTTTGTGACCTCCGATCTGCATACCACGATCAATGGTTCAGATCGTACGGCAGGACTGAATCTCGACCGTCCGATCAAAACCATTATTTTTTTATTTTCGAAAAATGATTTTCTAATAACCAAATGATTTTTATTTTTCAGAAAAACACCAGATCGCGACACGTGGCACCACCCCCACTGTCCGATCAAAATTTTTATTTGTTATTAAAACCAACAGAATAACCATCTGCGCTGACGTGGATGCCACGTATCAAGCCACGTGGCGCCACGTCAGCACCACGTCGGACGTTGACCAAGTCAACAAAAGTTGACTGGTCTTCGTCTTCCTCAGAGCGATGGTGGAACGAATGGCCAAGAGTTTCCCGGCGACATCCGACGGTGAAACCTCGGCCGATCGACCTGAAACCGGTGCCGATCGACTCCTAATCTAGTCCAGATCAACATACCTAAGTCCTAGGGCAATCCGGCGGCTAAATCAACCAGAATCAAATTCGTACAGTACGAACATGGCGAAACCTAAACATGCAAACTAGAGCATAACTATCCAATTTAATCATGGAGAAGCTTCGTAGGGAGTTCAAGACACTTACCTCAAGCTCTGATCGAGCTCTAGATTACCAGATTTAGCCGGCTAAGATGCGATAGGTTCGGCTATGGCAAGGGGTTCGACTCGGGGTTTTCAAGGGAAATCAATGCAAAAACAAATTGCAAACGTGCACAGTGATGTTCGGCGAGTAAAACGCACACATTAATTGGAAGAATAATAATCTACTCGACGATTTGCCATGGATGCATAATGAAGAACTCGAAACTGTGACTTACCGATTTGGCAATCTACGGGTCCGGCGAACTGGTGCGATCGACTCCTCGAAGCAAGGCGAAACTTCTTAAAGCAGTGCGAGGTCTGGATTCGCTCTTGAACTCTTGGGCCGATCTCACGAAGCTCTCGGCTATAGCGAGCTTGCAGAGAGCTTCGAGAGCTTTTTCTCTCTCCTCTCCCTTTCTCTCTCTATTATGTTGTTATTGTGCGAACAGAATGAACCCCCTTTTTTAACTGAAAATGTGTTTTGATGATTATAACCAATTCGAAAAAATTTGCGCGCGGGAGGTGTCCACCCTCAGGATTGTACGTGTGCTCACGTGACTTCTAGTTGCTGGAGGTTGGACGAAAGTGGCCATTCTAGCAAGCTCCGTTTGGTCTCCGTCGAGCGTGATTAGATGGCCAATTCGGCCAATTTGTGCGAGAGTTGACTTTCGTGGCGCTGGGTTGTTGACCAAGCTAGTTAGACCTACTCCGGCCACCGTTGGCCGTGAGATTGGGTCCAATTGAAGCGGAAATGAACGACGCATAAAGCCCAACCTGTGGGAGCTTCGATTATGGTCCGGAAGGTCTTCGATTTGGAGTTCAAAGTTCAACCTCCATGGCTGCTCAAGTCTGCGCGGGAAAATGGGCTATTTGGGGAAGATGACATTGTGCGGGTCGTTGGGTCGGATCTAGTCCGACCCGACAGTCCGAAAATCACGAAATTGACCTGAAAAATCTTGAAATTTGTCAAATTAAACCCTGAAATTGGAATCAGGGGCATGAATTCCATCAAAAAAGAATTTTTCCCCAAATATTTCCATGGAATTATATAAAATCCCCAATTTCACATTTCGACCCGAAATTGAAATTCGCAGAATCCAAACTCTAAAAGACCAAATTGGACCAAACCACTACCACCAATCGATTCAAAAGGTTGAAAGCTAGGGGTGACGGGCATAGATTTTCAATTTAGTTTCTATAAGAGGTTTAATTTCATTTTGATCAATTCCTAGGGACTAAATTGAAAAATTTCAGTTCAAAATGGTCCTTTTCGCCTAAATTGAGCAATCTATTGAACTTTTGGACTAAATTGCAATTTTTGGCAATAGAGTGGTATGTCATGACTCCAAAAATGTGAAAATGGGAAATTAAAAATCTAAAATGTTTTTTTTTAATTAATTCGGAACTATGTTCAAACAAGGAACATATAATCCTGAATCAAATTTTTGAAATTTTAATGGGCCAATATGAAAAGGGAATTAAAATAAAAAAGTTGGCTATTTTTCTGTATTTTGTGGCCTCAAATGCTATTTTTCTTAATTTTTTCAAGTATTTTTATTTTTTTGAAAATATTTAAAAAATGCGAAAAATATGAGAAAATATTTTTTGTTCAAAAATGGATCCTTAGGCTTGGCCAAGGCTTCCAAAGTTGATTTTGCAATTTTATGAATTTTTATGAATTTTCTAAAAATAACACTAATCAAAAATCAAATATCAACAGGGACAATACTTTAAACGCCATGTCGAGCGATGTGAGACAATTCTTCAATTGCCCCTATCACGTGCGAGCCACGTGCAAGCCCTGTGCAATTCACGTGCAAATGCATCGAATTTGACTAATCGGATAGTACTGGTCTCACACTATGTTAGAAAAGTCCCATCCAAAAGCTTAACTTAATAGATCGAATGAGACCACATGAATATATAGAGTATTTAGGACCCATTTTCGAGCGATATGAGACAATACTTAATTAAGAAAACAAGAGTGAATCGTAGTACAAGACAGGAATAGGGGAAAGAAGTTTCTCTCTGCCTTCTTTTTTTGTTTATCCCACGGTAGCAACAATGGTCTGCCCATGTAGGGAACCATACCCTATCCACTAGAGATAACTGCCTTAGTAGTTTCTTTTTGAACGTTGTTGATATCACGTCCTTTGAGAGACGTGACTGTGCGTTCCTTCAGTTTTTCTATCGACAGAAAACACAGAACAAAGAACAAAAAAAAAAAAAGAACGACAAAAACTCCACTCCATTCTCCAATGTTCGATTCTCGCAAGGCTGTTCGTTGGAGGCTCTTAATCTGTGGACAACGAGTACGTTTCCTCGTGTGATCGTACTCTGATTGGTGATACAAGTTAGTGAATCTAGGGCATATTACAGTATGATTTTCCGCATGTTTATCGATTAGAACAGGAATTTGTTTCCTTCATTGGTATCAAAGCAAGTAAACTTGTTTTCCTGATCGTACGTTCACTAATTGAACCAATTATGCCATGTTTCGTATACTGCTCATTGAAGTTTGTCACGTTTTTACGTCGTTGGCATTGTTAATGCTTTTTCTAGAAAATTGGTTCGGTAAATGTGAAATATTATTGTATATTTGGAAAGTAATCCTTGGTATGAGTCGAACGAGTGGTCATCCATCGCCGGAGGAGACCGGACGGCCCCGTACGCGAGTGCACACATCGGTGAGGCTTAGTATGCATGGGCTTCACGCGCCACGTGCACCGTACCTGCCTTTATCACTCAAAAACCGCTGTTGACGTCAGCAAGCGGGTACACCGCCTCTACCCAATCCATGACCTGGTTTCGATCCAATTTTCACCTAACCCGGTTCCCTGTTTTTCGAGAAATTGCATTTTGGTCCTTGGATTTTTGGAAATTGCAATTCGGTCTTAAAATTTTTAGAAAATTAAATTTTGATCCCCAAATTTTTATAAATTGCATGTTGGTCCCTTTAGTCAACGTTTGACTATTGACCGCGCATGGGCCTCACCCTCAAAGCTTTGACCAGCGCGTGAGGGGGTGTAGAGTCTCTGATTGAGGTGTTTTTGGTACCGATGTGTTCGTATCGAAATTTCCTACAATATGGTAGATTTATTTTAGCATTTTTATGCATAATGAATTATGAGTAATCCCTATTTTGTTCTGCATTCATTGTAGGAACGATGGAAAACATGGTGTGAACCTTAATATTACCATAGACAGATGAGGAAAAGGAGAGACTCTTGAAGCTGAGGAATGAGTTGGCTCTTTATCGATGGGATGGCAGAGTTGACATGATGTCTCACATCATAACGGTCAACAAAATGATACTAGAAATCATTTGGAATGGTTATGTTATGCCAGACTATCCAAAGGTCGTTGCCCTGAAAACCACTCTTCCTGAATGGCATGAGATCTTGGATCACTTATGGAAGATTGGCCCCAAATCTTGTAAGGAACTTGGAATTAGTTTCCTAATAGAGTTCATGTGGGTCAGGGTAAGGAAGACGTCGACCCTTGCTATGAATGGGTCTTGGCGCAGGCAGAAGCCGCCCTAGCGAAGAGATTTATTTCCCTGGCTTAGACCCGAGGGTTTCGTGAGAGCCGCTATAGGGACGCCTTCTAGGGTCAAGACGTTTCCTAAGGAGTTTGTTGAATCTTTCCCTGTTTTTGGTTTACATTATATCACATGATGCTGTTATTCTAGAGTTTGACATCTTGTGAATATTTGCCTTCTGATGTTTGTTGACACCTAAATTTTGATTTTTCATTGCTTCATTTATATTGCACAAAATGAGAATTAGTTCTCATAAAAAATATTTTCTCATGCATTGCATATTTAAAATTTTCTGTCAGTCGTGCATTATCATTTGCACTCAGGCCGGAGGTGAGGCAGTTGAACTTTAATTTGACAGGCGACTGGACTAGAGCATATCATCAAATTTTTGGCCAGAGAATGGGAGGATGTGCAGAATTTTCTATAATTTATTTTGAGCTTAATTAAGGCCATTTAAATGATTTATTTGGAAAGAGGCTTTAAATAAATGTCAATTATTCAGAAAAGCCTTAATTGAGCTTAAAAATTGTGCAGCTAGCCCATAATTGATTTGGAATTTTCGGCTAGGGTGTGAACATGGGTGTGCCGATTTTTAAGAGTGGGTCTAGACCTAATTCTAATTCAAATCAGCCCATTTTAATTATTTAAATTGAGCGAGGCCTTTAATTAATTATCTGTTAATTAATTAGAGCCCAATTCGAGCCCGAAGATGAGCGATAAGCTCGTCAACTCATGGATTTTCGGCTAGCCCATCTTTTTCTTCATTTGGCCAAAATTCACAGAGAAGTTTTGGCAGATCTGGACTTCTCGAGCATTAAAATAATTCAGAATTTATTATCTAGAAATTAGAGTCCTAAAAAATCAAAACTCTATTTCTATCCAGCTGAAAATAACAGAGAGTTTCGCGGGATGCGGACTCTTTCGGGGGCTCAATTTATAATCCACGCACGGGAGGCCACTTGATAACAATACACGGCCATTCTTAGAGAGGGAATTCAGAATTCTCCATTGAGAATTCACGTGAAAATTTCGGTGAGAAAGAGAAGGAGAGTCGTACGGCCGTGCCTGCCTTGTGCATCACTTTCTCGCAATTTCCTTCTCAAACAAAGCAACCTTGGCGTGAAGTTTTCATCCGTAGAGAGGGAGATTGGAGAGGCTCTCATGATGGCAGCGTAGACTTTCATGGTGCAAGATACGAGGCAATGGTGAGATAAGTCCAGTTTCTTCATATTGCAATTTTTCTTTTGCAGGTCTTCCTTACGATTTTCTAGAGCACGAAGTCCTCATCCGGTGAAGTCAGAATATGCATGCCATCAAGAAGCGATCAGAAAGAAAAGGCCACTGATCGCGTACACGGCAGAGGGAGAAGGGTTCGGAAAGATTGAAACACCAAAAGAAAAATCATATTGAGAGCAAGAAGGATGAAAATTCCAAGCGGTGGAAGTCGTCTTCTTCTGGAGTAGATCCTTCGATGAAAGCTCAACGAAGGTCATGGATATCTCTTCTCGTCAACCACCATCCACAGAAAAGTCATGTCTTTGCTGACCACCACGAGTCGAACCAGCCACACGAGTGACTTGCACCTTCCCTGTGCTTTGACGATCACTCACAGTTACTGTTCTTGAAGTCCTGAGATAGACCAGTGCCGTCACGGCTCCATTCGGGGTCCCTACGAGCGTCTGACACGCTCACCAGCCATCACGACGAACGCCAAGCCCTGCTCAATCATAGTCACTGGTTAACGTCGTTGCTCCTTCTCGTGGTTCGAAGTGATCAATGTCTTTTCCTGCGTTTTCCTCTAATTTTTGCAGGTCAAACTTTTGGGGTTTGTTCGCCGTTCAAGCCAACCTACGTGGGATTCAAGATCAAAAGCCCAAGCGGTGGGGTGCTTCACTTTTGGATTTTTATCCAGGTTTAGCCATTACACTGTGGATTCTTGATTTAATTTTATGCCCTCAAAACAATACTTTTGCAAAGAAATAGTGGGGCTTGAAGCTGTGGTAACGTGTTTGCCCTTTAGAAGATGAACAACAGGACTCTTCCTCTTGCTAACACGCCTCACTAAAGTCTAGCAATTGTTCAGAATCGCTTGTCAACGTGAAGGCTTCACAACGTTGATTTTTGTCGACTATTAAATTAAGTTGCTGCCCAGCTGTGATCCAGTGAATCCGCAAAGACCACTGAGAGCCCCCCATCGCCATAGCCGAACCGTCTGGCCTGTTTCGCTGTTGTTCAAGCTCAAAAGCAGCACTGTTTTGGGCATTCGTGGCTGGATTTTTGGTGCGGTTTGCCTTCAAATTAAAAGGTTTTTGCATACGGTCCCGACATGTTCTCGGCAAGATCCATGAAGAGACGATTGACAGTTCGGGGGAAGGTGTTCATGATTAAAAGATTGGCCCAAAAAGAGAGAAAGGGAGGACATTGACTCCACTTTCACAAAGGAGAAAAAGTCCATGCGCGTTCAAAGCAGAAATCGAGAAAGCCCGAGCCGTCGGTACTGCCGTCCGTGATGCCCTGTTTTTGCCTTACACTATGACGAAATAATTTTCTATTTTCCAGGTTCGCTGGAGCTTACGTTGGCGAACGTCGGAGCAGTCCCCGAGGAGTCCCTAGCCGCCGTCCTTGCACCACTCCGGTGCCATCTCAGCCACACAGCAGCGCCATCCAGCCCCCGTTCGGAGCTTTGTCTACCCTCAGTTCCTCTGAGCTTTGCCAAGCGGCCACCGTCGTCCGTTAGTCAAGCTGGAGCTCCAAACCGCCGCTGCATCGCCTTTGTCCAGCCATAAATCGCCACTGTCCAGCCCCGAATAGTAGTGGTGGCTACGGGTCGGTTTGAGCCAAGAACCGGCCCGGGTCAAACTCGAAATTGGCCCGTTGACCAAGCCCGCCGGTTCCAAACCGGAACCGGCTCGGCCCATACGGGCCGGTTACGGGTTATAGTATTTTTGAACCGCCCAGGAACCGGCAGTTCCAAACCGGCTTATAGCTGTTCAGGGGCCGGGCTTCGGGCGCAACGGCATTCCTTTTTTATTATTATTAAATAAATCTATCATAAGTTCCTAACTATTATAAATATCCATTTTCATCATTCATTTTTTTCTCATAAATTATCTCAAATTCTCACAATTCTGTGACTCTGTCAATTTTCTAAATCCGCTTTCCGCTCAATCCTCTAAAAAAATGGCAAGTGGAAGCAGAGGTAGTGACAGAGGAAATAGCCCGATAGGGGAATCCGATTATCCTCATCCTCGTGATTTTGCATATTGGGGAGACGATGTTGATGGTATCAACATTATTCCCAACGTCGAGCACTTCCAACGCAAGAAAGCCTGCATTCTCCTACCAGTATCGAAGAGATGTCAACAACAAAGGAGCTAGAACGGGAGGGTACATCCGACATATGAGAACACTTCACGAAGAAACATTTAGGCGGAAATAAGTATCAGGTAAAATGTAAATATTGTGGGGCAACATACAAATTTACAGGTAAAGGCGGCTATGGAACATTTAAACGGCACCTGAGGTCGAAACATTCAACGCAAGCGGGGATCAACACCAGCCAACAACAAATTTCGGGTACGCCAATTCTAACGCTCCTCCTTTATTTCGTTACAATGAAAAAGTTTATAAAGAAGAATTAGCTAGATTTGCTGCCGTTGAACGTTTATCATTTAATTTTGGTAAAAAAAGTTGATTTTAATCATTTTATACAAACTGCATGTACTCCACAAGCAAAATCTATTTCGAGAAATACGCTTAAACGCCAACTTTTTGATATTTATAAAAGAGAAAAAGAAGATTTGATTTTTTTTTTTTATGAATTTCAATGGACGTGTGCATATAGGTAACGACATTTGGAGTGATCCTTAGCAAACTCATTCTTATGTGGGTATTACATGTCATTGGATAGACGACAATTGGAACATTCAAAAAAGAGTTATTGCATTTCGAGTTTTTGATGTTAAGCATACGGCAATTAATATTTATAGAATAATTAAGCAAGTTTTAGAAGAATATTTGTTGGTTAATAAAAAATTTTCAGTTGATTTTGATAATGCCGCGGCAAATACCGCTTCCATTCCCTAGTTAGAAAAGATTTGTAAACCCGCTTTTGGTGGATAATTTTTTCACGTTAGATGTGCTTGCCATGTTTTAAATTTATGTGTACACGATGGTTTACAAACTCTTGATATTTTTCTCTACCCAATAAAGACAGCAATTCAATTTTTATGAAGACATCCCCAAATTATGAAAGAATATGGCAAATTTTGTAAAGCAAATAGAAGAAGACCAAAAAGATTTCCAAAAGATATTCCAACTCATTGGAATTCTACGTACGAATTGCTTAATCAATCTATTGCATATAAAGATTTATTATGTATGTTTATTTCGAATAATATTCTCAAATTAATTTATTCCCACAAGAGTGGGATATTTGCACAAAAAAAAATAGATCTTTTAAAAGTTTTTAATGATGCAACTTATACTTTATCCGGTGTTTATTATCCTACAACGCATTTATTTTTAATAGAGTGTTAATATTGCTGGTATTTTTGAAGAAAATGAAAAAGATGATTAATTAGGTCCGACTATTATGGCAATGCGAACAAAATGGCTGCATTATTATACCGAAATTCCTCTTATTTATTTGGTTGCTTGTGTTTTCGATCCACGCACCAAATTAGATGATTTAGGTGATGATTTGAATACATATTATGACTGTTTACATTTGATTGAAATTATAGATATTAGAACTATACAAATAGTAGTTAAAAATGTAATAATAGAAATATATAATAAATTTTCTAATAGATATAATGTAGGTGATAGTGGATCTTCCCAACCTAGTAACCTATAAAGCGGGGACCTAGGTAGAATTAGTAGATGGTACAAAATGCTGATAAATAGGCAAAAAAGATGAAAGGGCGCAACATGAAATATTTCCGAAATAGAGACATATTTAACCACTTTTTTGAGTTTAGTGAATCCGAAGGCAGCACAAATTTCAAAATTCTAGAGTGGTGGAAGAGGCATTCAACCCAATTCCCAATTCTCGCTCTCATCGCAAGACAGGTTTTAGCAACCCCTTGTTCAACAGTTGCGGTTAAACAAGCATTTAGCGCTGGAGTCAACATTTTGGACGATCGATGTTCAAGATTAGCTTCGGATTCGGTGGAGGCTCAAGCTTGTGTCGATAATTAGATAAAGGCTCAACATCGACAACAAGAGATGGATCACAGGAATGAAGCCAAATTCTTCGATGATGGAGATACCACCGCCACGGGTACCAGTACCGGCGAAACGGGTAGCGAGGATTGACGATGGGGTAAGTATGGGATTATCAAAGGTAAAAAAACTACATGGACTTTGATTCTTCTATCCCCACGAAGATATGTAGATGCTTAATGATAATTCATTAAGTTCAAGCCCCTTCATTCTCCTTTTTTCCCCCCAAATTTGATTACAATTTACAATTTGATTATAATTTGTATTTGATAATTTATTATTTCATAATTTCATAGTTTTTTTATTTCATAATTCATTATTTAAAAATTAAATTTAAAAATCGGAACCGAAACCGCCCGGTTCCATTTCTATTTTGAATCGGAACTTGGCCTTGAACTGACCCAGAATCGCCGATTCAAAACCGGAACCGGAACCGCCCCCTAAGGTTTCGGTTCCGGTTCATTAGTTGCCACGAACCGGAACTGCCAGTTCATGAACCGGAACTGGCCAGTTCCAAACCGTAGCCACCACTATCGAATAGAAGTTGATTTGCTCCTATTTTATTAGTATTTGAGAGTCTAACATTGCTACTACGTGTGTTAGATTGTTTGGCTGCAAATCGAGCTCAAAGGAGACTGTTTTGGGTGAGATTCACAGCTTGCGCGCTTGCTGGAAATTTAGCTTGGAAAAGGTAAAATTTCCTCATTTTTTAATTGCAATCCATGTTTGTTTGATCGAATTCGCACGTACATTCTAGCATGTGGATGAATATGCATTGATTTATGATCGAAATTGGGAAATACAAACTTTTTTCTTAAAAAATCATAAAGGAGAGAGCTTTTATTTATTATCAAAGTTCGGGCCTTTTAATGTTGCTTTGACGTATTGCCTTCAACCAACCATATTATGCCGTCCACAGCCTGGCGTCGTTTGTAACGTTTTACGCCTTAGTATATTAAAATTGATCATTTCTTTGATAACCAATTTTACTTCGTTTTTTTAGAACTGAAAATTGACTGAGAACTCTTGCCAAATTGGAATTCTTGACAAATTAAATCTGGATTTTTCGGTACTCATCCCTCTTTGGGCCAATTTTTCTAATACATGGTGGATTGGATTTTGAGAATTGAATTGATTTGAGAATCAGAACGTTCTGGTGAATTGAAACCTGAGATTTTCGGCACACTCATTATCTTGGCCGAATTTGATATGCATGTTCTGGATATTATTTGCTTCGAATAATTATCCCGTGATCATTGAATTGGTTTAATGGTTTTCTCATAGATATTCATGTTATGGATAATGTTTGATGCGGTTAGATAATTATCCGATTTTGAGAATTATCTGAATTATCTTGCAAATCTTAAGGATAATTTTCTCAAGAAAATTGAGATTAAATTTTGGAGAGGAAAGGTGGCCCCACACCTCATGTGATTCGGCTATCCCTTTAATTTTTCTAAAAAAAGAGCCCGTCCCTCTATAGGAAAATCCTCATCTGAGAACGAAATCTGATCTTCAACAACACCGCCCCTACAAAGTCCTCCAATTGTACTTCGTTAATCGTCTCAGGCAACTGTATTCTGCCCAATACCTTCATCAAGGCGTTCTTATGTTTTTCAGAGTTTATGAAGATATCCAACAGGGAGATTTGCGCTGGCATCTTCCGTAACTGCTCTATGATCTCATACTGGCTTGTTCTTACCACAGATTGCAACTGCTCAACATTATCTCTCGTCACCGATTTTTTCTTGGGTTCGCCTTCTCTGGGTGCATAACACCTTTCGGATCTCATAACGGCATTTATTTCACCTCTACCGTAGTCCCATGGTACCGCCTTCGAATCATATTCCTCTACTGGAGGGACTTTTATCACAATGGGCTTGATTTCTTCCTTCGGCGTAGTTGGGATTTCATCCAGATCCATACCGGACAGTGTTATCACCAGATGCTCGAAGGGATCGTTTCCAAGTCTGCTCTAGCTGTCCACTTCATCTAACTTGATCACATAGAGAATTTTTGTCTCCACCATCCCTATCAGGTCAATATCATCTAGTTCTTCAGAGTTGTACCCGCCATATGGTCTCACATGAGATGCGCCTTTATCAGAAATGCAGCTATGTTCCCCTTCACTTTTAGCTTTATTTCTCGGGATGATACCTTCATGTCTCACACCAATGCTCACTAAGTGCTCGAAAGATTCGAACCCATATGCACACATATGGTTGGAATACTCTTGACGTAGAGCCTTTAGAAAATACTCCACTAGCTCCCTTTCCGAAAGTGGAGGTAAAATTTACGCAGCATGTATCTTCCACCTTTGTGCAAATACCTTGAAATCCTCATCTTCCTCTTTGGTAATAAAGGCCAAATCACTCTTCGTGACAGTGAGCTTCAGATTAGTCTCGAATCGTCTCATGAACTGCTTTGAAAAATCTTCCCAATCCAGGACTCAATCCAGGTCAACCGACTGATACCAGTATAAGGCTGGTCCAATCAAGCTATGCTTGAATTTATTGATGAGAACTTGATCATCTTCATGATAACCGATCATCCTGTGGAGGTAATATGAGATGTGATCTAAGGGGCACCCTGTACCATCAAACTTTGTGGGAACATCACCATTCGATCAATTCGATGGGGTGCTGCATTTCTTCCCTGGGTGATGAGCTCTTTTAGTTCCGATATCCTATTGGCCAGATCCTTAGATTGCTCCTCCAGATTGGCCAATTGACGGGTTTGCCATTCAACCATTCTCCTTAGCTCCAGCATATGGTAATTTTCCTCCATCCGCGAGACACCAATGTTGGCCACTATGTGAGACAGTTCAGATATTATTGAGACTAAATGGTCCATATTCCTTTCCACAGTAGTAAGCCGATCATGAGCCTCTAGACTCCCTTCTTCTTTTACACGATTATCACAATTGAGGATATCTTCATCAATTGCACAGACCCATTTGTCATCTACAGGGTCATCCAAGCGGTCCCAACCATCCGAGACAATGTCTTCCGTCTTGATGAAGAAACTTGGTGGAGGCGAGTAAAGTACCCGAAAGTTGTATCCCTCGTTATCTTGACCCAGTGTGTCAACGATGTAGCCTCTCTTTAGGGCCTCTTGTAAAAACTTCTTGTCAGCTTGATGAGCTTTCTTGCGACGAATTTCCTCTTCATCTAGTTCTTCCTCTGTCTCTTTTATAGCATTCTCGTCACTCAACAAATGTTCAAAAGGGATTCTCCATGAGTCTTCGTCATCAGTCTCTATACCAAATTCTTCGAAGGACAAATCAATCGTTGAATAGGTACCACCAGTCATGGAGCCATTGATCTCATCAATGATTCCCAAACTAGCCAACTTCCTCAAACAGAGCATCTTTTCTTCTCTTGAGGCCTCCCTTTTAGCGGGGTATGCCGAAGCTACAGCCAGTATCTCATGCAGCTTAGCCAAGTCCACCATAAACTTTAGCTTGTCAGTGTCGTCTCCGCCCAAAACAGCATTTACTTCCTTATGTTTCGGTAGAGGGTTTTGTTGGGCGTTCAGCTCCGTCTTATCGAACTCTAGGATCCTTCCATCAATCAGGGCTTGCACTTTATACTTTAGCTTGAGACAATTATCCACATTGTACCCTTTTTCGCCCATATGATAGGCGTATGACTATGTCTCATCAAATCCCGAAAATCTAGGCGGGTTGGATCTTGGAGGTTCCTTAGCAACTAGTCGCCCTTCTAGCAACATGGGCAACAGTTTGGACAATGGACAAGGTAACGGTGTAAAAATCGATGGAGATTTCTTCTTATCCTCAAACTTCTTCGGTGGCGACCATGAGGTGCCACTTTGAGTAGAGGTGGAGTTTGGGAACTTCTTAGGCCTCAGAGGGTTGGGTACAAATGCGATGTCACCTAAGTTCTCTCGCTCCTTTTGGACAGGATATTGTCGTTTAAAAGACGGCTCGGGTATACATTTTTCCCGCATGGCCTAGTCATGTCGATCTGCGATTTTTATCAAATGTGCAAAGGTTTGGCATCTCGAGGTATTCAGTTTCAAAAACTTGTACGACAGTGCTTTCAAAAATAAGTCCACAAGTTCTTCTTGAATCGCTGGTTTTACTTGCGTCGCATTAGCTCGCCACCTTTGAGCATAGGTATGCATAACCTCATTTTTACCCTTTGTGGTTCTCAACAAGTCTTCCCTAGTAGGGCCATCGTAGTGTTGAACTTGTATTGGTGTAAGAAACCTTTTGCTAGATCTTCCCAACCATTATATCTTCCACATCCAGTTCAATAAACCAGGCCAGGGCCACGCCAGCTAAGCTCTCTTGGAACGTGTTCATCAGAAGTGGGATGTAATCAGAGTAATGTGCAATCTTGCGCAGGTAGTACTTCAAGTGGGCCCGAGGTCAGCCTGTCACATTATACTTTCGGATGAACTCTAGTTCTTTGTAGTCAGGCGGAACTTCTATTTTCGCGAAAGGGGATATTTTATCAAAACGGGCCAGTTTATACCCATGGCTGCTCAAACATTCTTCTATCTTGGCTAATCTTCTTGCACCCTCTTCACTTCTAGCCATTGGTTTCTCCTTCTTTTCTAGATCTATGACAACTGGGAAATTCTTAGTCGGTGCCTCTTTATTCGGATTAGGATCCGTATTAGATGTCTGATTAGCCTCCGAGTTAGTAGAGGAACCCAGCTATACAATCTGATTAGGATTCGGGGCCATCGGATATTTACCCTGGCTGGCGATCAACATCACTTCATCTATGCCACCATTGTAGCCATAGTATTCATCTGAGTTTCTAAATTCACTACGCGAGGAGCTAGTTCCTCTTGCTCCATTCTTAATAAATGAGTCTTCCTACGAGTCCCCGTGTTTAGAAATCACCTGTGTTCCAAGTAGTAAGTCAGAATCAAGATAAAGGATTAGGGGAATTTAGATTTTGAGAATATCTTCAATACCATGTTTATTTGAGCCTAAAGAAAAGAAAGGCCCATCTATGAGCCTTAGCCTCACATAAACGGTCTTTCCTCTCATTTGCTACAAACAATCACTCTATTAAAGAGGAATACAATCCGTGACAATTATTTCTTACTAAAATATGCAAGATATTCTGAATATGCATAGATGAAAATAAAGTGAGTTCATTACAACCCAAAACTCTCAAAAATGTTCAAAATACTCTAAAATGCCACATTCGCATATCAAACTAAATGGGGAGATCATCTATCCAATCCGGGGACGTTTAGGATCTAAGGTATCCTCAATGTCCTATGATCCTTTCGAGTCCCACATATAAGGATCTTCCTCCTCCTTGAGGGATAATGGCCCCATATCTTCGGGTATATAAGGCTCAACTCCGGGCTCATGAGGGATGATGTAATCGGGCACATATGGCTCCACATCGGGCTCTTGAGGAATCGCATATTCCGGAATGTACGGTTCAACTAGCGATTGTCGATACTCAATAAACAGCTTGATGTACTCCTTGGAAGCAATGTGCATATTCATCTCCTCATCAAGATGATCGGGCAGATTATGAGATCAACCTTGGCCTGATAAAGCGCCTTGGTTTCCTTGGTCTGCTCGCCACGCGGTAGATCAAAGGCAAAGATTTTAGGACATACCTTTGGTGGGACTTCTTGCAACATCCTAAATTGTCTCACAACTCTAATTGGGTAATAAGCAGTTCCACCCGTGCAACCGAACAGTGGGATGGGATTCCCATCTATCCCAGTAATACGGGCCTTCAATATCCTCGGCCAAGTCAACCGCCATCGGAGTTATCTTGATTCTAGACCCTCAAGGAAATCAGACCACTTCTTAAAGGAGAATTTCGGGACAAGGGATTGACATTTCAGGAAGGATCTAAGTAGATGAATGTGTCGGCTAATCTCATAACACCCCACGCGAAGTTTGAAGGTCTTGATGTGAGAAATGAACCACATATGGAGAAGACTACTAGACGCTTCAAAAGTGCCTTTTTCGGCGGATTGGAAATGGTTTAGGAAAAGAAAGGTCTTGGCTAAGATCATATAGGAGTAGTTCCAACGTTAACGAGCTTGTTGAGCGATATGGACCATGGAATGGTCAAATGTAGTTTCAGAAGTAGGGAATAAGACAAATGCAAAGAACGCTAGAATGAACACCTTACCAACTCTATGACTAGTGTTAAATGGGAGAGAAGAGTAATTGTTATACATGAATGAAAGGGTAAACTTATCGAAATTGGATTTGTAGACATCTCTTATCTCGAAAGTTTTGAGACGAAGAAACTTGGATAGGGCATGGGTGGAATCCTTTACCATGAGGGGTTGCACAATATGCTCATCAAAATCCACTCCAATAATCACAGTATACTCCTCGAGAGTCGGTGTGATCTCTAAACCTCTGAAGTTGAAGGTTAGAGTGTCAGGATCCTAAAACCTCGCCAAGGCTTGAATAAGAGTAGGCGGATAATCCACTTTGATAAGCTCCACTAAGTGTCCCAAATGCTCCTCAACATACGCTTGATTAGTCGGATTGAGGTAGCTCCACCATGCTGAAAGTTCTTTACATGGGACCGGAATGATCTTGATATCCAATTTCTCTATTTTGCCTAAGATATGAGAAAAGGTATCCTAGAGTCAATTATCATGGATTAGGATGATGAATGCATGTGGATGTGATGTAAATGTTATGAATGTGAACTAACTCAATTTCATATTTTCTTTTGGTGAAATAAGGGTTAAACACTTTTATTTGATCGATGGAAGTCAAATGAGGAGTTTTAAACCAGATTTCTCCCAAAGGAATTATGCAATTGATTAGAACCTCTCAAATGATTGAGGTGAAAGCCATGATCACATTCCCCATGATAAAACGCATAAAAGCGTCTAGTAGACCAAATACAACTCCAAAAAAATCCCTAATACAATCAGATCAAGGGATATAGGACATAGGACCCCAAAAAAGGGAAATCCGATACATGATAACTAAAAAAAGCAAGATAAGTTAGGGGAATGTGATAACTAGGGAAGCCCCAAGTCTAACTCTCATAAGCTTTCTAGAAATCACTAGTCCAAATCGGGGTCCTCATCAGATCTCCACTAGACCATGAAGCGAGGGGTGACTATTAGTGGTGTCATCCTCCTCATTAGAAGATATGTCTATGATCTCGACACCTCCAGTAGAGGGTTCCTCTCTCCTTGGGAGCGTATATCGTCCCTTCCTTACCTTCCTAAGGGCCTCCTGAAATCTCGATTTTCCATACTTATGCTCTAGGTAGCATGCACTATGAGTATAGAAACAATTGTCGCTCCAGGTGAGGTTGCGTCCCGTGAGCTCTCTCCCTAGCATGAAGCGGTATGCTAGCAATGTAACAGGCTCATCAATATGATATCGTACCACCTTACGCTCATATGTGAGCAACTCGGGAATCTTCGACTTTCTCGAGGCATCCATCTATGATATACTTACAAACGATGGCTTTCAGATCAATCATTCAAGTGATCACACGATGACATGTAACGTGCTCAAGATGATAAAATGCATGATATGCATGATATGCATGAAAAGTGAATTACAAGTTCAAGAGTGAGAAAACCCTACCTACTATACTCTTTTTTTTTTAGTTTTTGGTTTTAGGTATACCAACCTTCCATTCATATGCGCATGAGACAAGTGGGGGTTTGACTCTAAAAATAAAAAAGGGATAAGGTATGGACCTAAAAAGGTTCCCATTATCCGGTTTAATAAATTCGTTCTCAAACGCAATCAAACGCAAGAGGGTAGAATTACTAATTCGGATAACGAGCGGGATTGAATATGGTCAACCCAAGCGCAATCAAACGCGAGAGCTTTGCATACCAATCCCTATCTATGGTGACCTAAGAGGGTGTTCGCGACTTGGGTTTAGGCGCTTGTGTGTGCAGGTGTCGTGATCCTCAGAATATGCAAGGTCATTCACAACATTTGGTATCAAAACAGCGCTTCAAAACTGCATAAAATAAATAATCAACCCCAAACTCCATATCTATATAAAACATGTCAGCATAGACGCCACCCCATCTGCAACAACATTTAACACATTTGTTAGGGGACGTACCTTACCTTCAAGCGCATATGTATAAGATCATGTTAGAAAAACAATCAACTTTTTAATCGGCTCAAGTCCTCTAAAGTCTCCAGTGGAGTCCCCAGTCTGTCGCGACCCTCTCGAGAGTTTGGTTTAGATTCGAGGGTTGGTGGATTATCAAGTCCATTTTTTAGAAGGATGGAACTCGACGCAGGCCCTCCCAAGCCCATACCAAATCGCGTCAGGGAGGAATTTTATATCGAGGTCGACTTTGGTGTGGTCGGGTGACATGTGATAAGTGTGTATGCCATCGGAGTCGCCACCAATCATTTTTTGGAGGGGATGATCGGAAACCCTACCGAGCGATTGGGAGAGACCGTTCGGTTCTACGAGAACTAAAGAAGAGGGTTCGAGGACTTAGTTACGTCGAGATTGTCATCGACGCCCTTTCGGTACCTAAGTTGATCGATTTTCTAACCTAAGATTTCATGCAGATGTCTTGAGAGGTGAGGTAGGCTCTAACGTCTAAAGGGTGTCATGCTTATGGGAATTTTCTAGCCTATCGATCACAGTCAGTAATCGAAGGTGCGCAAATCAAGGAACCAGGTCATGCGGATAAATCACATCAAAAAAATTACGTGGCATGCCTAGTAGAGCCCTAAGTGCTTAGAGAATTCATCATTGAAGTTCATGGGTAGTTTGGGAAAGTTTGGGACAAAATATCCAGAGGGGTGAAACGGACATTTTTTAAGGCTCGGGAACCCAAAATCCATGAAAATAGGTCAAACCGGTTGAATATGGTCATTTCCCATTTTTCATGATTTTTGGGAATTTTTCTGAATTTTTCTGAAATTTTCTAATTGTTTTTTGGAATTTTATTTTATTTTTTCCGATCGGGTTGACCCGACACACAAACCTAAAGACCCGACCTAGACCCACGCGAATCCGAACCGGGACTAAAATGACACCTCTTTGAATTTTTTATTATTTTTTCTAATTTTTTTAGATTTTTCTCCGAATTTTTATTCTAATTACTAATCCTACGGGCTAGAAGAGGCCACATGGCTAGTCCACAGGCGCTCGATCGGACGACTAGAATGGACGGTTAGGATTAGACAAAGACTAGATCTCGACCGTCTATTCAACATACTAGAACCTATGGCCACGATCGCACGGCAAGACTAAATCTTGACTGTCTGATCAAAATCTATTTTTTTATTTTCTGAAAATGTTTTATTAAATAAAAAAAACTATTTTTATCCTGGAAAAATCCAGATCGTGATAAGTGGCACCCCCCCACCGTCTGATCCTGGATAATTTGTTATTATTCTAAAAAAACTAATTAATCATCTGCGCTGATGTGGCGCTACGTCAGCGCCAGGTAGGCGTTGACCGAGTCAATAGAGGTTGACCGGTCTTCGACTTCCTTGCGACGCTTGAAGGAAAGAACGGTCGAGAATTTCCCGGCGACATCCAACGGTGAAACCTCGGCCGATCGACCTAAAACAGGTGTCAATCAACTCGCATAAACATGCAGATCAACATATCTCAATTCTAACCAGATCTATCGGCTAAAATAGGAACAATCGAGCTTGCACAGAGTACGTCAATGGCGGTTCAATCGAACAAACTAGAGCATAACTATTCAATCATCACTCAGAACAGGTTTGTATGGAGTTCAAAAGCCAAACTTGAGGTCCTGATCGAACTCTAAATCGCCAGATTTGGCTAGGCAAGTTGCGATAGATTCGCTAGGTTTGGAGGTTTCGACTCAGGGAGATTATGCAAAATCGAAGAGCAAACAAGGCGAGATTGTGCTCAGTGAAGTCCAGGGTGTAAAACGCACACAATAATTTCAAGAATGAAGGTCGGAGATGGGCTCTGCCATTGATGCATAGAGAGGAGCTCGAAGATCTGACTCACTGTTTTAGGGATTGGCGAGCTTCGAGACTAGTCGCGATCGAATCCTTGAAGCTTAGGGAATCTTCTGGAGGTGGTGCCACAGTCTGATATGGCTGGAGACGCCGCGATTGATCACACAGTCCGAACTTGAAGGTGCGACAATGGCGGTCGCATGGATCTCTCTCTCTCTCTCTCTCTCTCTCTCTCTAGTCTGGTATTTTTCACGAACAGAATGAACCTCCCTCTCTCAAAAAAGGGTGAGATGGCTTTTATATGATTCGAAAAATTTGGCGCGGCGGGAGGGGACTCACCGACTTGAAATGCACATGACCACGTGCATTTTAGTACATCGACGGTGAGGGGACATCGGCAGCTTCGTCTAAATCCGTCAAGTTCTCCGTTGAGCGCAAATGGGACGCGAATTGGCTCGTTTCTGCCCAAGTTTGACTTTTGAACCTTTGCGGCCTTGAACGAGCTCTTCACTCCAGCTCCAGCTATCGCAAACCTCGAGATTTGGCCTGATCGGAGCGGAAACTTGAGGGGTTCAATGCCCACCCCACGGCGTCTTTGATTAAGATCGGGAAGGTCGCCAATTTGATCGTTCAATCTCGGCCTCCATGGATGAACATCTGTGCATGCGAAAGATGGGATTTGGGGGAGGAGATACTGTGCGGGTCGTGGGGTCGGATCTAGTCCGACCCGACAGACCCGACAGTCCAAAAATGAAGAAATTGACCTGAATTTTTTTGAAATTTGTCAAATTAAATCTCAAAATTGGACTTAGGAACATGAATTCCATCAAAAAATGTGTTTTTCCCCCAAAAAATGCATGAAATTATATAAAAGCTCCAAATTCACATTTCAACCCGAAAATGAAATTGGCCAAATTCAAACCTCAAATGGCCAAATTGGACCAAACCGCCATCACTAATCGATCCGGAAGGTTGGAAACTAGAGAGTGACGAGCTCAGTTTTCAATTTAGCCCATGAATTTTCAATTGAATTTTTTTTATGCAATTTGGTCCTTTTTGCCAAAATTGAGCAATCCCTTGAACAATTGGACTGAATTGTAATTTTCAGTAATAGAGTGGGATGTCACGACTTCAAAAATGTGAAAATGATAAATTAAAGGGCTAAAATGAAATTTTTGGGATTAATTTGGAATTATGTTTAAAGAGGGAACAAATAATCCCGAATCAAATTTTTTAAATTTCAAAGGGCTAGAACGAAAAGGGAATTAAAAGAAAAATATTGGCTATTTTTGTGTAACCTTTGCGGCCTCAAATGCTATTTTTCTCGTTTTTTTCAAGTTTTTTCCTATTTTTCGAAAATATTAAAAAAATGTGAAAAATATGAAAAATTATTTTTTGTTTAAAAATGGATCCTTAGGCTTGACCAAGGCTTCCAAAGTTGATTTTTCAATTTTATGAGTTTTTATGAATTTTCTATGAATTTTCTAAAACTAAACTTACTAAAAATTAGTGTCAACAGGAGGAGATGATGGTGGTGGTGGCATCCATGGAAATGAAAGAGGAAGAGAGGAGAGGGGGAAGGTTGTTTCGACCGTGGGGGTGAGGGAGAGGAGAGAGAGAGAAGAGAGAGAAAGGTGATTAGAGAGGTAATTAATGGGGTGGGGCCCATGGGTCAAATCCCCATAATTATTTTGTCCCTTATGAATAAAGTAAGGACAAAAAGTAATTTTCTAGGGAGGGGTAAGTTAATCATTTGGCACTAATGACGGAGGGCATTTTGGTAATTTCATGTCAAGGGTTCGATCAGGGCTAGGTTCAGGCGCAAAGGGTCTCGACGGTAGGTTCTACGGCTTGACTAAACTGGATTGATTTTCTCTAATCGATGCTTCAGGACACACCAAATCCTTTTCCAGATCAATAAAATTGTGTCCAATAATTGTCCCTTAAAACTCGAAAATCCAATATTATTACTGTGACGTACCGAAATTTCGAGGTTTTTAAGATAAGTGAATTCGATGGTTTTTAATCACGAGTTTCGGTTTGGGAAATAATATTGGATTTTTGAGGTTTAAGGAAAAATTATTGGATGCGATTTTATCGATCTGGAAAAGGGATTTGGCATATCCTGAACCATCGGCCAGAGAAATCAAGCTGGTTTGCTCGAGCCGTAGAACCTAGCGTCGAGACCCTTCGCGCTTAAGCCTGGCCTTGATCGAACTCTTATCTCGAACCTAACGAAATGCCTTCAATAGTTTGTGACAAAGGACTAACCTACCCTCCCTAGCAAATTACCAAATTGCCCTTGATTTATGCATATGAGACCACAAGCATTAATGTGAGTTAACCCTTGGGCCCCACCTCATTAATGCACTTCTAATCACTCTTTTCTCTCTCTCCGTTTCTCTCAATTCTCCCTCTCTCTCCTCTCTCCCTTCCCCTTCGGTCGACCACTCCTCCCCTTCTTCCTCTTCTTCCTTTTGGTTGAACTCACCACCACCATCTCCACCCCTTCTCCTCCATTGTTGCCAACCCTCCGAGCTCAGCTGTGCCGCGCTGCCCTTGCCGCCGTCTCCGCACACCGTCGGCGACCGCCGCCCCTCGCGCTATGCCATCCTCGCCGCCGAGCCACCTAAGACCTGGGGTACCCTCGACCCGCGAGCCTCCTCGCGCCACTGTCGTCCACCCAAACCGCCGCCCCGCCATCCACCCGAACCACCGCCCCGCCGTAGCCCCGCGAGCCACCGTTAACCCCCCCTCCAGCCGTCTTGTCCACCGACCCGAGCGCCGTGGACCGCCGCTCACCCGTGGATTGCCCCCTACCCGTCGTTGTCGTCGCCGCCGCCGCACCCCCGAATAGCCGCGGCCCACGTTCCCTCCACGTGCCGCAGTGGGCCGTCAACGCCTTTCGTGCTCGCTGTTGTAGTGGAGACCGCCGCCTGAGCCGACTCGAGCTTCATCGTCGCCAGTCGTTGTTTGTGAGTTAACCCATAATCTCTGATTAAGTTGTTAATTACACTTAGGATAAGATTAGTTTAGTTTAATTGTGAATTAGTTTAGTTTAATGGTGCTTGGGTTAGTTTAATTGTGGTTAGGTTGATTAGATAACTTTGGTTAGGTTAACCTTGGTTGGGTTAAATTAACCATAGTTACTTTAGTTTAACCATGGTTAATTTAAATTAATCATGGTTAGATTAGATTAACCATAGTTACTTTAATTTAACTATAGTTACTCTAATTTACTAAGTTATTCTAGTTAACTATGATCGGGTTAATTAGCTGATGTGGACTTAGTTAATTATTGGTAGGCCGACTAATTGATGTGGTGTTAATTAATTAAGGTCAGATTGATTAATTAGATGGTCTTAATTAATTATAATTGGGTTAATTAATTATGCTTAGGTTAATTAACCTTAGTTCGGATAATTAATTATTATTTATTTCATTAATTATTATTGGGTGCTGATTGAATAATTGCTGGGTGTCTTGACTGTATATACATATTATACGTGTGGACCTGATGAGTGATCACTCATATTAGAATACCATGTTTAACTGAAATCGAATGTTCCTGTGATCGTCTATGTCTTTTGAGCATGAAAAAGGGCTTCTAGCCGAGTTTTGAGCACGACTATGATTGTGATTACATCAGACTAAATGCGAAGATAAGAACTGGCTTGGTTGCCTGGCGTGCTTGTGTGGTCACACGATGGTTGAACGTTACCCTAATGTACTTGGGGACGTTAGCGGTACCCTTGATGGCTTAGGTTTGTCGCTTAATAAGTCCGTACCGGCGAGAGTTCGGAATCACACAGCTTATTGGCTACCTAACAGTCCGTGTCGATGGTGTTAGGAATAACAGTGCTGATCGAACGCCGGTCGCAGCTTGTGATGGACTGAAGTTCTTTACCAGAAATCCTGGTATGTCTGTCTTGGTGGTCTTGAGAGGCTATCAATTGCCGTAGCTGAAGGAGCGGGACAACGCCCGGTCCTGCCGAAAGAGCACTTAACCATCCCGAGGGTACCGGGGGGTTGTGCTGTGCGTGAGAGTGGAGTATCTCTTGCTAATAACCGGAATAGGTGTGTTGCATTGCGCCTGAAATTGTGATGAGTGTTCTGATTGTGTGCCTTGGTCTTTGTGTGATTGAATGCCATGTTGCTTACTACTGTGTGGGCCAAGGCGGGGTAAGTTTACATGTGATTGATGGTTGACTGTTGAGATATGTGCCTGATCCCGTGGTAGCTAGAGCGTTGCGTGAGTTGCACGCTATTGATCTGTCATCATTTTGTGCTGCATGTATAGGTCGTCTTGAGTGAATCAATGTCCTACTCGGACTTAGGCGTTGACTCACGGAGATTTTATATCTCACCCGTTGTTGTTAACCGTTTTTCAGGCCTTAGCGATAGAGGTTCGCCTGGTACGGTTTGGGGTACCACTTGACCAGTCCTTTGATGTCACGTACCATCCAGTTCCAGGTTAAGACCACGTCTAGGAGCATCATGTGACGACACTCTGGGTGGAAGAAGGGAGGGGGTACTTAGTGCCCCATCGCTTCGAAGCCTGGTTTGTCCCCATGGTGATGTCCTCTACAGGCCTTGTCGTGGGTTTGAGGGACCCCCGATAGCAACGCTGAAAGTCCACACCTGGGATCAGATGGACCACGACACTGCGGATGGAGAATTGGAGGACCCGAAGCCTGACCTAGAGGAGGACCCTGAGACCCCGGCCAGCTATTACATCTGAGTAGGCGTGGAGGTGGAGACCCCTTTTGATGGAGTTTTTAGATGTAGTGTTGACCCTACCTTGACCCCGTATCTTATTGTCGGTCATAGGAAGCAGCCCTGAGGTTGGGCTTGTAGATGTTTCGCTTCCTAGGGTTAATGTATATAAATAAAATGAGTTTCTACTGCTTGCTGGTTGTTGAATTTTCCTGCTGTCTATCCTTATCATTTATTTTCTGCCTGGGAAAGTAGAATGTTCTGCAAGTGCTTAATTGAAAGATAAAATGGATGGGTTGATGACGTTCTTGGGACATCTTCCTTAAATGACCTGAGGCGTTTAGTAGGGTTGCTGCCTGCCCGTGGATCGAGGCGTGATAACTCCGCCCGAGAGTGGTATCAGAGCAAGATTAGCTTGATCCTCTTGGTCATAGCTTGGAGTGATAAGGTGTGCTGGGTTTTGGGATAGTTTGTAGGATTAAAACCCCGTGCATGTGATTGTTGTTTGAATTTTCGGTGGTGGTCCTGAGTTCTCATTACGTGTTGCCTTTGGGCGAGTAGGAGTCCGTAAGGTCTTGTAGAATGAGCAACCGTAATCTGAGAGCGCCTAGAGGAAGGGTAGCTCAGGAGGATCCTAGAGTGGACAGGATTCTACAGGCATTGGAAGCCTTGGGTGAAATCGTAGGGTAGCTAGTAAGGAATGAAGCTGCTGCTACTGCCCCGAACGAAGACCCACTGGCTGGAAACGGGAATGGTAGGCCGTAGATGCATAAGTTGGTAGAGCGGTTTCTGAAACTCAAGCCACCGAAGTTTGTGAGAGCAGGTGATCCAAAGGCCGCAACCTCCTGGATCAAAGAGTTAGAGAAGGCATTCACCTTGTTGAGATGCTCTGATGAAGATAAGGTAACGCTGGCTGTTTACCGACTACAAGGTAACGTTAGCGCGTGGTGGGAAGCCACGCGGGGAAGGATCTTTCCTGAAGGTATGGTTCCGCTGTGGGATGCCTTTGTCGGGGTCTTTAATGGGAAGTACTTTTCGGATTGTGCGCGGGAGTAGAAGATGGTTGAGTTTCTGCATCTTCGACAGAGCCTGATGTCGGTAGATCATATGAGGAGAAGTTCGCTGAGTTGTCGAAGAATGCACCAAAGATGGTTGAGGACCCTGTGGATAAGGCAAGGAGATTTCGAGATGGACTAAAACCCGAGATCAATGATTTGTTGGTGCCGCTGAACCTCAAGGATTATAATGAGCTGTATGAGAGGGCCTAACTTGTAGAAAGGAATATGGACGAAAGGGCAGCTGCATCTGGATCGCGGTTTGTGCCTGTTGTAAGGGATAGCCATAGGTTTGGGAAGAGGCCGATGTTAGGAGAAAAGTATCCCATTCCGCCCAACCAGAGGAACATAGTAGGAAAGCCGGTGTATCGCCCTAATAATGTGTGTCGATTCTGTAGGCTAAAGCATGGATCAGCCCCGTGCCCTACTAGGGTGGGAGCTTGCTTTGGATGTGGTCAATTTGGTTACCAGGTGAGGGATTGCCCGCAAAGACAAATAGGAATGCAAGCGCCGTTGCCGCATGGAGGACGGATGCGAGGGTATGCTGTCACCCGAGAGGAGGCGAAGGACTCACCGACCATTATAGGTACGGTCTTCTTGCATAATCGTGTAGCTTATGCGTTGTTTGATTCGGGAGCTACGCATTTATTTCTTGCTGAACAGTTCGTTAAGTTAGTTGGATTGAGTTTGAAACCGTTGGGAACGATCTTTAAGATTTCTACGCCGCTAAAGGATTGTGTAGTATCTGCGGTAGGTTGCCCTGGTTGTAAGTTAGTTATAGGTGGTCACGAGGAAAAGATAGATTTGATTGTGTTGGCGATGTTTGATTTTGATGTTATTATTGGTATGGATTGGCTCACTGAGCAAAGGGCTACGATGGATTGCCATCGCAAAGTGATTCAGTTTAACCCGTTGAATGGAGTTAGTTTTGAGTTAGTTGGAAACCGAGGAGGAACCTCGACTCCCTTAGTTTCGTCGCTGGAAGCGACTCGTTTGTTGGATAGTGACTGTCAAGGTTATTTGGTGACTGTGGTTAACACATCGGTTGAGGAGCTAAGGATGGAGGACATTGCTGTGGTATGTGAGTTGTCTAATGTCTTTTCGCAAGAGTTGTCCGGATTACCACCAGAAAGGGAAGTAGAGTTCGTGATTGAGCTAATCCCTGGAAAGGAGCCGATCTCCAAGGCACCGTATCGTATGGCGTTGTCGGAACTCAAGGAATTGAAGGTACAGATGCAAGAGTTACTCGACAAAGGATTCATTCGCCTTAGTGCGTCGCCATGGGGAGAAACGGTGTTGTTTGTAAGGAAGAAGGATGGATCGTTGCGTTTGTGCATCGATTACCGGCAGCTCAATCAGGTGACGGTCAAGAACAAGTATCCGCTACCAAGGATCGACGATTTATTTGACCAACTTCAAGGAGCTTCGATATTTTCCAAGATCGACCTACGAACTTGATATCACCAGTTGAGGATTAAGAGGGAGGATATACCGAAGATGGCATTTAGGACATGTTATGGTCACTATGAGTTTACCGTAATGCCGTTTGGTCTAACAAATGCCCCTGCTGCTTTTATTGATTTGATGAACAAGGTGTTCAAGGAGTATTTGGATCGATTCGTCATCGTGTTTATCGACGATATCTTGGTGTACAATATGAGTTTTGAGGATCATGAGCAACATCTGAGAACGGTATTGGGAACTCTTCGGGAGCATAAGCTTTATGCCAAGTTCAGTAAGTGCGAGTTTTGGCTGACCCATGTAGCTTTTCTAGGTCATGTGGATCCTAGTGAAGGGATATCGATTGAACTGATCAAGATTGAAGCGGTCATGGATTGGCCAAGACCATCAAGGTGACAGAGGTTCGGAGTTTCTTGGGTTTGGCAGGCTATTATAGGCGTTTAGTGGAAAGATTCTCTATAATAGCTATGACTTTGACGCGATTGCTAAAGAAGGACGAGAAGTTTGAATGGACGGATAAGTGCGAGCGTAGTTTTCAAGAGCTTAAGCATAAGCTAACTACGGCTTCGGTGTTGACAATACCATATGGTCCCGGAAGTTATGAGATATATAGTGATGCGTCATTTAAAGGACTGGGCTACGTTCTAATGCAACATGGAAGGGTGGTTGCGTACGCATCTCGTCAGTTGAGGCATCATGAGTTGAACTACCCGATGCATGATCTGGAGTTAGCAACAATCGTCTTTGCTCTCAAGATCTTGAGGCATTATCTAATAGGAGAAAGATTTCAAGTTTACACCGACCATCAAAGTTTCAAGTATCTGTTCTCTCAAAAGGAGTTGAATATGAGGCAGCGCCGTTAGATGGAACTTCTTAAGGATTATGACTGTGAGATTCTATACCATCCGAGTAAGGCTAACAAGGTCACAGATGCGCTGAGTCAGAAGTTCGCGATTGAACAACTGATGGTCCGAGAATGGCATCTTCTCGAGGAAGTGCGAGATTCAGATTTTAAGCTTGAGGTAAGCCATCTGTCAAGTCTCATGGCTACACTGAGGATTGAACTGGAAGTATAGGCAAGAGTTAAGGATTTGAAATCAACGGATCCTGCGGTTCAAAAGATTCTGTAAGAGGACTAGGCAAAAGGAAAGCCGAATTTCAGGTAGCCGAGGATGGGATATTAAGATTCCGAGGACGATTGTGCATGCCTACTGATGAAGGTCTTAAGGAAGAGATCTTGTCGGAAGCCCAACGTAGCAGTTATAGTATTCATCCAGGCAGCATAAAGATGTACCAGAACTTGAGATAGTACTATTGATGGATTGGCATGAAGGCAGACATAGCCAAGCATGTGGCGAAGTGTTTAACATGCCAGCAAGTGAAAGCGCAGCATTGTAAGCCTGGTGGACTCCTGCAGCCGCTTGAGATTCCAAAGTAGAAGTGGGAGCATATCACATGGACTTTGTGATGGGTTTGCCAAGGAGTCAGCGAGGCAATGATTCGATTTGGGTCATGGTAATAGACTAACAAAGTCTGCACATTTCATTGCCGTGCGAAAGGACTTCGCACTAGATAGGTATGCTGATTTATATGTGCGACAGATAATGCGTCTTCATAGAGTGCCATGATGATCACATCGGATTGTCATCTCAAGTTCACTGCCACATTTTGAAAAATTTTGCAGACTGCGTTGGGAACAAAGCCGCGATTTAGCACACAGCCTATCATCCGCAGATGGATGGCCAGTCGGAAAGGACAATTCAGACGTTAGAGGATATGCTACAGGCATGTGTTTTGGATTTCAAGGGAAGTTGGGAGGAACAACTTCATTTGGTTGAGTTCGCCAATAACAATAGTTATCAGCAGAGTATTAAGATGGCACCATTCGAAGCATTGTATGGTAGGACCTACAGGACACCAGTTTGTTGGAACGAAATTGGCAAAAGGAGGATTATTGGTCCTGAATTGGTGCAACAGTCGTTGGATGCTGTCAAGGTCATTAAAGAAAGACTTAGGACAGCCCAGAATAGACAGAAGAGTTATGCCGACAAACGGCGTAGGCCATTGGAATTCCAAGTAGGTGATCATGTTTTTCTTAAGGTGTCACCTATGCGAGGGACATCTCATTTTGGCAAGAAATGGAAGCGGAGTCTGAGGTATGTTGGATCGTTTGAGATTTTGGAGCGAATCGGGAATTTGGCTTATCATCTCGCGTTGCCACCGAGACTTTCTCAAGTGCATGACGTCTTCCATGTATCGATGCTAAGGAGTATGAGCCTGATCTAGTTCACGTGTTGAATTTCGAAGAGATTGATTTGGATGAGCGAGTATCATACGTAGAACGTCTGGAGAGGATTGAAGACAAAAAGAGCAAGTGCTTCGGAATAAGACGATGCCCTTGGTCAAGGTGGTTTGGCAACACCATGGAACAGAAGGAGCAACGTGGGAGAGTGAGGAAGTTATGAAGCATCAGTACCCTTTTCTTTTTGAGGATGTGTAATAGTTTAATTTCGGGGACGAAATTCCTTAAGGAGGGGAGAGTTATGACTTCCCGAAATTCCGAGGTCTATAAGATAAGTGAATTCGATGGTTTTTAATCACGAGTTTCGGTCTGGAAAATAATATTGAATTTTTGAAGTTTAAGGGACAATTATTGGCCGCAATTTTATCGATCTGGAAGGGATTTGGCATATCCTGAAGCATCGGTCAGAGAAATCAAGCTGGTTTGGTCGAGCTGTAGAACCTAGTGTCGAGACCCTTCGTTCCTGAGCTTGGCCCTAACTGAACCCTTGTCGCGAACCCACCGAAATGCCTTCAGTCGTTTATGTCAAAAGACTAACCTACCCCCTCCCTAACATATTACCAAATTGCCATTGCTTTATGCAAATGACACAAACAGCATTAATGTGAGTTAACCCTTAGGCCCCACCTCATTAATGCACTTCTAATCACTCTTTTCTCTCTCTCTCTTTCTCTCTCTCTCCCTTCCCCTTCGGCCGACCGCCCCTCCCCCTCTTCCTCTTCTCTTCTTCTTCCTTTTGGTTGAACCTACCACCACCATCTCCACCCCTTCTCCTCCATTACCACCACCCCTCCGAGCTTCGTCGCGCCGCGCCGCCCTTGTCGCCTTCTCCGCGCGCCGTCGGCCACAGTCGCCCCTCGTGCCGTGCCATCCTCGCCCCCGAGCCACTCTCGACCCGCGGCACCCCTCGACCCGCGAGCCTCCCTTGTGCGCCATCACCATCCACCCGAACCACCGCCCCACCATAGCCCCCCGAGCCGCCGTCAACCCCCCTCCAGCCGCTTCGTCCGCCGACCAGAGCGCCATGGACCGCCGCTCACCCATGGATCGCCCTCCACCCATCGTCGCCGCAGCCGCACCGGCGAAAAGCCGCGGTCCGCGCTCCCTCTGCGTGCCGTCGCCGCCTTTCGTTGTCGCCATTGTAGCTAAGACCGCTGCCCGAGCCGACCCGAGCTTCGTCGGCTCCGCCGCCACCGTCGTCGTCGATCGTTGTTTCTGAGTTAACCCCTAATCTCTGATTAGGTCGTTAATTGCGCTTAGGATTAGATTAGTTTAGTTTAGTTTAATTATGGATTAGTTTAGTTTAATGGTGCTTAGGTTAGTTTAATTGTGGTTAGGTTAATTAGATAACTGTGGTTAGGTTAGATTAACCTTAGTTAGGTTAAATTAACCACAGTTACTTTAGTTTAACCATGGTTACTTTAAATTAATCATGGTTAGATTAAGTTAACCACAGTTACTTTAATTTAACTATAGTTACTTTAATTAACTGTAGTTATTCTAGTTGACTGTGGTAGGGTTAATTAGTTTATGTGGACTTAGTTAATTATTGTTGGGCCGACTAATTGATGTGGTGTTAATTAATTAAGGTCGAATTGATTAATTAGATGGTCTTAATTAATTATAATTGGGTTAATTAATTATGGTTAGGTTAATTAACCTTAGTCCGGATAATTAATTATTATTTATTTCATTAATTATTATTGGGTGCTGATTGAATAATTGTTGGGTGTCTTGACTGTATATATATATATTATACGTGTGGACCTGATGAGTGATCACCCATATTAGAATACCATGTTTAGCTGAAAATCGAATGTTCGTGTGATCGTCTGCGTCTTTTGAGCATGAAAAATGGCTTCCAACCGAGTTTTGAGCACGACTATGATTGTGATTGCATTGGACTTAATGTGAAGATAAGAACTGGCTTGGTTGCCTGGCGTGCTTGTGTGGTCACACGATGGTTGAACGTCACCCTAACGTACTTGGAGACGTTGGCGGTACCCTTGATGGCTTGGGTTCGTCGCCTAATAAGTCCGTGCCGGCGGGAGTTGGGAATCACACGGCTTATTGGTTGCCTGACAGTCCGTGCCGATGGTGTTCAGAATAACACGACTGATCGGATGCCGGTCGCAGCTTGTGATGGACTAACTTTCCTTATCGAAAACCCAGGTATGTCCGTCTTGGGTATCTTGAGAGACTATCAGTTGCCATCGCCGACGGAGTGGGACGACACCCAGTCTTGCCAAAAGAGCACTTAACCATCCCGGGGGTACCAGGGGCGTGAGAGTGGAGTATCTCTTGCTAATAATCGGAACACATGTGTTGCATTGCGCCTAAGATTGTGATGAGTGTTCTGGTTGTGTGCCTTGGTCTGTGTGTGATTGAATGCCATGTTAGTTACTACTGTGTGGGCCAAGGCAGGGTAAGTTTGCATGTGATTGATTGTTGATTGTTGAGATATGTACCTGATCCTATGATAGCTAGAGCGTTGCGTGAGTCGCACGCTATTGATCTATTATCGTTTTGTGCTGCATGTATAGGCTGTCCTGAGTGAATCAATACCGTACTCGAACTTAGGCTTTGACTCACGGAGATTTTATATCTCACCCGTTGTTGTTAACCGTTTTTCAGGTCCTTAGAGATGGAGGTTCGCTTGGTACAGTTTGGGGTACCACTTGACCAGTCCATTGGTGTCACATACCATCCGGTTCAGGTTCGGACTGCGTCTGGGAACATCATGTGATACTCTGGGTGGAACAAGGGAGGGGGTACTTAGTGCCCCATCACTTCGAAGCCTGGTTTGTCCACCATGGTGATGTCCTCTACGGGCCTTGTCATGGGTTTGAGGGACCCTCGACAGCAACCCCGAAAGTCCACACTTGGGATCCGATGGACCTTGACACTCCGAACGGGGAAGTGGAGGACCCGAAGCCTAACTTGGAGGAGGACCCTGAGACCCTAGCCGGTTATTACATCTGAGTAGGCGTAGAGGTGGAGACCCCTTTTGATGGAGTTTTTGGATGTAGTATTGACCCTACCCTGACTCGGTATCTTTTTGTCGGTCATAGGAAGCAGCCCTGAGTTGGGCTTGTAGATGTTTCGCTTTCCAGGGTTAACGTATATAAATTAAATGAGTTTCTACTGCTTGCTGGTTGTTGAATTTTCCTGCTGTCTATCCCTATCGTTTATTTTCTGCCCAGGGAAGTAGAACGTTCCGCATGCGCTTAATTGAAAGATAAAATGGATGGGTCGATGACGTGCTTAGGACGTTGTCCTTAAATGACTTGAGGTGCTTGGTAGGGTTGTTGCGTGCCCGTGGAAAGGGGCGTGACAATTTCCCAGACCGAAACTCCCAATTAAATCCTTCGAATTCATTTATCTTACAACCTCGAAATTTCGGGACGTCACAGAGATTGTTAGTTGTATGCCCTAAAGCATGCGTGTGATGGTTACATGTTAGCGATTTTAGTTGTACTTTCAATTATATATTAATGGTAAAGACATGTTCATTCATCTGTCCTATTATTTAGATGAATGATTTCATAAGATCAGTTGTGACTAAACCTTTTCTTAAGACGTTAAGAATATGTGTGGCAGGTTCACAGTTAGACTGAATCTTTAAAATGTTCCTAGTCAATGGATCATTGAGTGGATATCAATAATCCTGTTGCGATCGGTGCGTTCGTAGCTTCGCCGTTGAGTATTGGATACTTAAGGTAATGATGAGTCACAAGTCATTGGGGTATTGTGATACTCGAGTTAGAACACAAGTGCTTGTACTGGACAAGTGCACTGAACATGACACATATTGAACGATTAGCAAACATGGAAGCTTCGAGCATGGTCAATGTCTAAATCGTTCATGCTTTGGTCTTGTGTAAATAGTCCTTAGACCTGAGGCACAGTGTTGACTTGTGTGTTGGATGTCTGTGGTTCACAAGTGCGCATATTGCTAGTTCATTGATCCGTCTCTATACTTAATGGTCATAGTTTGTTCGCATACGAAGTCACACGTGTGCACAACAGATGGAATCTATCTCCTTGTTACATACGAGGTTGATGTCCTATGCGATCTAATCGTGACATTGCATTGAAATCCTTAGCCGGGGTTGTAACAGAGAATGAATTGTTCATGTCTCGGATAAATGAATGTCAATTAGATTTGTGCATATGATCGAATTGGTGGCTTGACAAATATTCCATGGCCTTTGCTCGATCAGGACATGGTAAAATAAAGGGATTGAATTACGCTGTAGTCAAAGCTGACAGGTTCATTATGTTCTTGAAACATTCACACTGTCTAGGCAGCCGTGACATATTGCTAGATGTCACTCATGGCTTGTGAGACTTGGAAGCTGATAGGGACAATCAGTTCTCTTGGAAGCACTAATATGTTAGTGCACTTCTTACTGCCAGCTCAGTGATGAACCTAGGAATGTCACACACCATAACAAATACATGGCGATGTTGAACGAGGAAGTCGGTTTTGCAAATATGTTTGCAATCCATTTGAACCATGTCCTGATTGAGCCATATGCTTGAGCAATTGGGACCGGACAAGGAAGAGGACAGAGAAAAAGGGCAGAACGGAAAATCCCCGAGGGACACGTGTCGCCGTGTCGGACAAGTGTCGGGCATGCATGACAAGTGTCGGACACGTGTCATGTGCAGGGGACACGTGTCCCTGCTTGTGTTGACCAGTCAGCTTCCGTTCTCGCTATAAATACCTGACCTTAGTTCATTCGTACGACATTGGATCGTCAGATCAGAAGTTCCTCCTGAATCCTTACCCTCGTCCTACTACCGTTACGCCCTTGTTCTGACTACTGTCACCAGGAGATTGCTAGCACAATATAGGTGGTGGTTTCAAAAGCTCCGTCTTTCGTCTATCGATTGGTGATGTGTCTGAACTAGAGGTTCGATGCTTGTGGGACTAGAATAGAAGAACATCTGAACCGAGTTGCGTAAAGCACGCTACGAGAGGTAAGCCATTAACCCTCTCTGTTGAATCTGATTTTCGATTGAAATGCGCGGATGATGCCTCTGGAGATACGTTTGCGGGTTGTATTTCTACTGCGCTCGATTTCGGTTTTGTTATCGTTTTTGCTTTTGACCTGCGCACGCGTTTCGGGACGCCGGAAACCCCAACACGAACCTCCAACGCTCTCACAATGATTATAGGACAACTCTCATCCAAGCCTTTGAGGAAAGACCCCTTTGGCAATGATGGCACTTAATTCCCCCTTTGAGTAATTTCATCAGTAACTCTTATAGTTATCGAAGAAGAAGATTGCATAGCCATCATTCGGTCTTCGTTGCTCTTTTACACAACCATCTTCAGCCGTGACTTAGCCCTTTCAAGAGAACTCCCTTTGAGACTAAGATTTATCACTAAGATGGAAAGAGACCGACATCCAAGTGGAGCCATGCCTCTCAAGTCCCCGATTTCTTCTTTCCGAAGAGCAGACCTTGAAATGGGCATTGTCGAGCGATTTCTGTGCTCTAGGCATTTTCATGAGCGGATTGCTGACCATGTGTGCTCCTTTATTTATTTATTTATTTATTTATTTTCATTTTCATATATATATGTATGTATGTATGTATGTGTCAAAAATACAAAACCAGCATGTATGCATTTTTGTTCGCATCATTATGTGTCTACTTTGGGCGTGCGTGTGCATCACAGGCACGCGCGCCCATGACCAAAAATAAATTAAAATTAAATCCCATTTAATTTACTTTCATCTCGACTCAATTCGATTGTCATGATTGTAAGCATATTTGCAATATTGTCTCTCCCCGTTTAACGTCGATTTTGAGCACAAATTTCCTAGTTTTCCATCGAAGTTCACGAAAGCACAAACTGAGGGTATGATTGTTGGACTGCGAATTAGTATTCTGTACTTTTATTGTTTAGAATGCTGAAAATAACTAGTCAACATAAAATCAATTATGGTCACAGAAAATTCGCTTGCTTGAAATTTAAAATATGAATTCCCTAACCTGAAAAAGCGAAAAAATTTCCTAGAAAATAATTTCAAAATATATTATCCTTTATCATGAAGTATTCACCAAAACAAACACAACAAAAGACTTCGTTCATTTCGTGAAAAACGAGGTGTTTCTAGAAAATATTTTTCAAGAAGTCATTTTTCTCATTTATCGGTGTTCAAATGAAACCTGAAAATGAACTGGAAAATATTTTCTGTCGTTCGATATGAAAATCGGATTTGATTTTCTTCCGTGCACTCTTGTTAATAAATTTTTTTATCTTTTTTTTCAATTCAAATTTTTCTTTTTTCTTTTTTTCTTTATGCTTCTTCTTTGCTTGCGACTGGCCGCAGGCAAGCTCGAGCCTCGCCAACTTTGGATGCCGGCCGTCACCTTGGCCCACGCCCGGCTGAGGAAGAAGGGAAAAAAAATTAAAAAAAATTAAAAAGAAAAGGAAAAAATAAATATATTAAATAATAATTAATAAATATATATATATAATTAAAAAAATAAAATTTTGTTAAATAATTAAAAAGAAATGAAGGTGAAGAAGTGGATGGAAGAAAGATGATGGAAAATGATTTTGTTTCTTCAAAAAGAGGAAATCATTTTCCCTACTTTTGAAGTTATTTTTTCCATTGATGGAAAATGTTCTCCTTGACTCATTTATTTTTCGGGAACCGAATGTCGAAAAATCTGAAAAATATTTTCCTAAATATTATTTTTCAGCCTAAGTGTTGGAGATCCACATATCATACTCTAAGTAGCACCGACACCAACACACGACACGCGACACGACACGACATGCCGACACGTCATTTTCAAAAAATAGAGAATTTCGACACGTTGGGACACATTGTATATTAAATATATATTTTATATATAAATTACAATTTCTATGATTTTTTGTAAAAATGGAGAATTTACAAAAAAAAAAAAACTCTTATAATAATAGAACCTTGTTGCTATGGGCATTTTCGTTATTCGACACCAAAAGTCAGCCTCCAAAAAACAAACAATAATACGACATTGACCGGTAAAAGTTGTTCATCCTTACCTTATTAAAACTATATAATAATACATAATATAAATATATATGCATTATATAAATTAGAAAATATGTAGATGTAGTCAATGGGTGTGCTGCCCATGCAATGCCAGGTGCGTAGAGATCATAAGATTTTCGGCCAAAAAAAAAAAAGTAAAACAGAAGATTAAACTGCAGTAATGCTCTTTCTGTGGTAGGTGTGGCCTGGGAGGTCTGTGTCCTCGAGCCCATCAATTTTATGGGAAACTTAAATTGTGTTAGGTGTGCCTTGATGAAGCCTGAAGGTCCTGTCCTGTCTCTATTCTCTCTCTTTATCTTAGGGTTTTTTCACCTCACCTCCGTTCCTCCGCCTCCTTCCCCGACTTCACGATCTCCGTTTTCGGGTTCTGGATTTGCCTTGCTTCTGTATATCACGGTAACGTTCAGCTCCGGCGCCTGGATCCACCGATTCTTCCGCCGCCATAATTTCAAGCTTCCAAGTGTATGCTTTCCCCTTCCCCTTCTCCTTCTTCCTCTTCCTTTTCGTTTTCCTACTCATCTCGCTCGCTCTCTCTCCCTCGTCTCTCTCATGACCCAAGATGCAGATGCCTGCTTCCCCTTCTCCCTCGATATCTGCCCTCCAGCGCTTTTCCCCACAAGATTTAACTCACGCGCCACTATAACAGCTAACCGGACTATCGACTTCCTCACCGACTCGCGTGTCGCCGGTGTCGACCACGTGTCGGACGCGTATCGGAGCGTGACGAACGCGTGTCGGTGTCCGACACCGACGCGATGACCCAACCAGCTCGTACATGCTTCCTTGAACCTACCGGTTATAAGTCGTGTAAAAATTGATAACCGAATGGCGGCTATGTAAATTGCCAAAATTTTGGTACATCTTCAAGAGATCTGGTTGTGGATGGAGCAGATTGTCATAACTCTAGGATTAGGTCATCCATTTTCCATTTTTCATTCGACTTATCGAGGCCACACGTAGATCTTCGGCACTTACTCGACATTTTTCATTTGGACAAAAAAGAAGTTGTCTTGAAATCACGACCGAAGATTAATTTAGGGACCAAATCTATCGCAAAATGAAGTACGAGGAACAAAATTAAATAGAAGCGATAGTTTAGTGACGGCGTTTGTAATTTAGCCTCAATTTTTAGTTATTTGCTAATTTCGCCTCAGCACCACCTGTTCATCTCTAGTTTTTTAGTCAGCATTTTTCCTCGACATCTGGACAAAAATAAGGAACTTGTAAAATAGTGTATTTTAAAGACCAGATCTTTTGCATTCAATCAATTTTTAGAGATAAGGAAATAAGATAAATGAAAATCTTTTTAGAAGGGTTGCGCTTTTTCCACTCCCTTTTTGGCAAGCACATTCTTTGAAATAGTGTGTTGACTATAATATTCCTTGTGAGCCCCATTTTACGTGTACTTTCCCCCCCTTTTTTTTTTCTTCCCTATCTCTCTCTTCTCTCTCTTTGTGTGTCCATGTCTTCTTCTTGGCCACCTTCTTCACCCATGCCTCCCACCCGAAGGCTCCATTGGCCGTACCATTCGCTCACTTCTATGCGTAGTCGCCCCACACGGCCTCGACCTGCCGTCATCGAGACCTTCCCGACTATCATCTACTCTGCCGTAATGGGGCACAAAATCGACAAGGCATCCTTCGACCCCACCGTGTGCCTGAACTATTTTGAGGACGAAGATCCAACTGATGATGATGAACGTGAGGAACTTAAGAGAAAGAGAGAGTACCAGCAGGGAAAGAGGAGGTTTTACCCATATGGATTTACAGATAGAGGAATCGTAGCTTGAGAGACGTGGCATTTTCACCTTGAGAGCATCTGTAGTTTCCTGACAATTTGTCGGTCACTGACTCGACGAAGCCTTCAAATATGTCTAATTCGTCGTCGAAGCTGTAGTTGTTGTTGTTGTTGTTGACACAATTACAGCGGTTGTGACCGCACTTAACCACCAATTGCTTTTTGTTGCTCTTCTCAATGAGGTTTTGAACCATCTTCATCAAGCAGACCGAGCTCGGCTCGAACTCGACCACTCCAATGGGCAATGGGTCGAGGCTGCGAGGGACGGCGACGTGGAGAAGCTAGCGAACAGCAAAGCTAATGCAGCCTTCGGGTAGGAGACATGGTGGAGGTCATGGGTGTAGAAGGCAGCGAGGAAGAAAACAATGAGCACCCAAAGAGAGAGAAGAGAGAGATAGGAAGAAATAGAAAAAAAATAAACACAAAATGGGGCCCACGTCTGAATTTAAAAATGTCAATGGATATGATGTGCTAAAAGGTAGGACCTATAAGGGTTATTATAGTAAGTACACTATTTTTAAGAAGTGTGTTAGCTAAAAAAAGAGTGAAAAAAGCACAACCCTTTTAGAATAGAGACACTTTATAATTAATTTTAAGTTGAGAGAGAGAGTGAGAGAGGGGGGACGAGGGCAAGGGTTGATCTGTTTTCCTTGCTCCCTTGTAACCCCCCCATCCAAGTTCAAGTGCGCCAAGTACATAACATCCGAGTGTACAAGTGATGCTGCATGTATTCCTGTTTCTATAAAAGGAGGCTGTCCAGGCCTCTTCTTTAGACATGTCTTGAGCTTCTATATGCACTTCAACTCCGTTCCTCAAGCCTGTAAGCTAACCTTATTGATTCTTTAGAAATTGTTTTTAATTTATCACTTGAAAATAACGGCCACTAGATGGGGAGGTAGTCCAACTTAACTTGGGTATATGCATAAGTAACGTTGTACGTACGTTTGGGTCCATGGAAGGTGAGACCGTTTACCCTCTCTTTTGGCGTGTCTTGATCCTTTAGCGAAAATTAACAAAAATGTCATCAACCTATTGCACTTGTACCAAATAAGTCTTAAACATTTTAATTTAGCCAAGTTTTAAACCTTTTGCGATTTGTCAATATAGTTTATCCGGCCAATTTGGCCGGAAATCGCTAACACAGATGCCAGCCATCCGATATTGCACAACCAACGCTAACGTGAACAAGTCTTGTAATTTTGTAAAATATACTTTTGAGTTGGTTTTTTTTTTAAAAAAATTTTTAAATTTTTTTTCTTATATTTTCTTTCTTTTTTCCCTTCTTTTTTTCTGTTGGTCGCCGGCCTCCGCGATGGTTGGCGACTAGCCACAGGCAAGGGCCGACAAGGTTACCGTCACCGGACCTGGCGAGGGTTGACCTTGCCGGCCAAGCGAGGCTCACCCTCGAGGCCGACCCTCATCGGCCTCTAACAAGGCTCGACCTCACCGAGGCAAGTCGCTCGAGTATAGCAAGGGGGGGGGGGGGGGGACCTTTGTGGAGCCTCGCCCGAAGCAGGCGAAGCCGGTGAAGTCGACCCTCGCTCGATGGGCGAGGTTCTCCCTCGTCAGATCCGATGAGGGCAAGCGTATCCGGCCATTGCGAAGGGTGGCAACCAGTGGAGGAAGAAAGGAAAAAATAAACAAAAAGAAAAAAGAAGAAAAAGAAAAAGAAAACAAAACAATTATAAAAAATTCATAAATATTTTAAAATTTTGCTTTAGGACTAAATTGGCTAAAGCGAAAGGTTTAGAACTGAATTGGTACAAATATAATAGATTGATAACTTTTTGGGTAATTATCCCTTATGCTTTACATACTTCACTTCTGACCTTGAAGCTTGTGACTTAGTCCCATCTATTCTGTGAGAATTATCCCTAATTTATCATTTATTTTATGAAAAGGTGCATTTCATCCGATAAAGACTCTGTCTAAATCCTCTTCTAAGGGAAATCTATTCCGGACAAGTGTACGGTGAGAAATGAGCTTTCATGATCTATACTAACACCACAGACATATATCTACTCAAGCAAATATTCCGAGCATCTTGCAATTTGCTTGTTATCTCTCTTTCCAACGTACTTTGTATGGCAAATGTGTCAAGCATTTCAACGAACAAGAAGCATCATTAGTCTTCACCTTGCGATGGGAACACGTCAACATAAAAAATAAAAAATAAAAGAGCCTAAAGGTGTGCTTCTTTAATCAAGAGCCTTTTCAAGGTCACTTCAGAATAAAGCCCTTCGCATATCACTCTGCTATAGCCTATAGTTGGAAGTGAAAGTCTATATTTTGGGCATTTTTCTTTTTCTTTTTTTTGGTTTAAGGGCATTATTCTTTTTTACTACATAAACCATTTATTAGACCGACAATATGTTGATTTGGACTCTGGAGATCAATATGAGAAGATTCAGGAAATGTAAGGACATCTGTGGTCCCTCTTTGAAGGTGGTACACGATCACCTTGCTTTTTTGGATAAGCATGGGACACCAGCACTAGCTTCTTTAGGGAAGTTGGGACTTATTCGTCTGGAATGTCAATCCTTGCCCATGAGGAACTGTGGTAGTAGCTATTCACGCGAAGGATTTAAAGCAACATGATAATTCGGTTGCTTCGATGCTAGTTCTTGCTGTGTATATATATGAGTCTCTCTAGTCTAGCATTAGGACGTGTCCAATGCCCCATGCAAACGATTTTTTCTAGTGATATAGTGATGCAGGCCATTCAACTTTGGTCATCAGATAAGTTGGGAAGCCTTACATGGAGTTGTAGAGAGTGACCTTGTAGCCAAGAATGATTTGCCGGCTTCGTAGTGCGGCGAAGGGCATTCGCGCTGGATGGTCAGCGAGTTGTTCTTGGCTACATTTTGTTCTCTTCTTCTCATGTTAGGCTCAAGAGACCCTACTACGGCAAGTTATTCTACCAAAATTTAATGTGCCTAAGAAAAAGAAGTCAGATCGATTTGATTTCTCTTGTCAGTATCCCGAGTGTGAAGTTGGGCTTTGTAGAGGCCCATGAAATACCCTGTAAGTTCCATGCACAGGTTAAGTCGACATTTTGTTTGTGCAGTTGGTTCTGATACAGAGCAGTCTACATATGATGGGATTCGAATGGGTGACCTCCAGCTATAATACTTATGCCGATTTTTCCCGAATATGATCACTGTACAAATGTTTATATATGCCATCAATAGCTGAAAAATCTTCCTTTGACCTAAGTCCACATGGATCGGGTTGATCACCGCTTTGTTCGTTATGGTTGCATAAGGATTCTACGTGGGTCAGTCACCGCATTGATCCTTGTTAGTAGGGGTGAGCAAAAAAACCACAATCCAACCAAACCGGTCTAGACCGTACTCAACCGGCTAATTTTGGATCCAAACCGGCAGGTACGGTTCGGTTTTCGGTTCCAATTTTCTAGAACCGGCGGGTACCGGTTCGGTTCCCGGTTTCTGGTGGAAACCATCCAACCGGTCCAACCAAACCAGTTTTTATATAATATGAATGGTAAGTTCCTCGAGCAGCATGTGAAATTCTGGGGGCATAAGGTTTTTGAAAGTTCTCCATTACAGATTTCATGTCAATGTTCTCCATTTGTTTAACTAGACTTGCTGCAATGCAAGGGCAAGGCTAATGATAATGGAGAGGGGAGCCTTGTTCCACATCGTGCCCTTCAAGAACTCGCAAAAGTAGTTGCGAGTATGTAATAAGTTCGTTTGAACATTTTGCTTTTTGTCTATTTCTCAAGTAAGGTGAATTGGGAAACAAAAGGCATGATATGTCAATACTTGAACGAGTTTCTTAGTATTCAACTTCATTTTTCCATGGAACGAGCAAGTGACATTAGGACCGTAACCAGGATCCAACAGGGAATCGGACCAGACCGGTGGTTCGGTTCTCGGATGGATCCATAGAACGAGTGGATGGTTCACGGTTCGTATTTTGCGGAACCGATCCCTAGCGGACGGTTCTCGGTTCAAGGGTGGAACCATCCATCCTGTGAACCGATCACCCCTACTTGTTAGTGTATAGTTAGGGTTTGAAAGCGTGGATTTAATCACATGTCAGTAATCAGTAAAGAATGTAATGATACAGTAGTGGCGGAAACAGAAATCTAACATGTATAACAGACGAGTTTAGGAGGGCAAGATACTGGAATTTCATTTGAAAATCTTATAAACGCATAACATGTATTTCGTAAAAAATATATGAAGCTTCAAGCACCAAGCGAGCAGGGAGGCAACTGCCACCATCGGCCCGTCCTTAGGTCCATCATTAGGATCGACCCTTTGAGGTTTATATATTCACCACAGACTGTTTCAATAATATAACTTTGGATTACTTTTTAACTCTTGAAATAATATAACTTCCATTAGATTGCCTAAGTGAAAGAGTGTAAAAGTTTTTTCTTCAAGAAGATTGTCGTTAACTAGAAGAAAAGAGCACACGTTTTAAGTAGGAAAAAAAAATAAAACAAGAAGTATGTCAAGAAAAAAATACTAAACGTTTTTAAATTTATTTAATTATAATATATTATATTGTAAAAAGGAATCAACTCATTGAGCAGATGATACATATATAAATTTAAATTTGGAAGGTGTTTTCGTTTTAAGGGACCGTAATTTAAAAATTAGAAATTTAATTTACTCTATAAATCTAAATTTGGAAGGTGTTTTCGAATTGCAATTTGATCTCTACATATTGTATGGTAATGATCTACTCTATAATGTTTGTTGATTTTCTAATGGAATCTAATGTATTTGGTCCATGAAAGAGAGACCAATTGTGAAACGCGATCAGTTAAGTATTGGGCCATTACACAGTTTATATGGAGAAATTATCCAATCAGTCATAAATCTATTGTACGTAAGTTAATTCAGTCTAAACTTTTCAATTTTGCTAATTTTGTACTAGACTTTTGAGCGAAATTTCAATGTAGTCCTTTTGGCTAATTTTCGCAGGAAATTGCTAATGTAAAGGTATGCCATGTAAGATGGTCAACGATAAATGGAGGGATTGCCACGTCGCGATTTCCAATGAAAATTGATTGGAAGAACTACATTGGTATTTCACGCAAAGTATTAGGACTAAATTAGTAATTGAAAAGTTTAGTATTTAATTGGCATCCGTACAATAAGCGTAAGATCGATTGGGTAATTTTTCCTGATTTATACCAAAGGATGAGGTCAGATGTGATGATCTATCAGTGGGGAATCTGGGATGTCATGGCAGGGCCCTAAAACCTATAATATTTTCACTTGCTCAAATCCTATCTTACAAGTCAATCTTCTAATAGCAATTATTTTGGATGTGAGGTTTTTTATACTTTTTATATTTTATATTTTATTTATGCGGTGATACATTTCTCATTTTCAATTTTGGACACATTTGCCCTTCGTATGAAGGGAAGTTATAAAAGCGGTTGTGTCCATGTCCAAATTTGGCCTTTGTACTTTGATTTGTGACGGCTTTTGGTTTCTAAACTAATAATCGATCAAGAATTCAAGTGAATTATGTATCAATCCACACAGAGAAGGAAAATATAGACTAAATGCCAGAGATGAACATGTGGCACTGATGGGGTCTAAACAAATAAAAAAAAAATCAATAGAAGTTACGAATTCGATCCCTTTACCATTGCCTATGTTTAATTTTGGTCGTCCTTGTTCTTTAGTTTGTGACATATTGGATCCTTCAACTATTTATTGATCTTTCCGACCAAAAAAAAAAAATATTTATTGATTAGCATAAATTTCATAGCTTTCCATCCTTGTTCACGAAAGGATGCAGACTAAGTGCTGAAGATGCATATGTGAGATGTCATCGTGTTATAAATAGTGTAAAAATTGATAACCTGGTGGCGGCTGTCTGGTAAATGGCCAAATTCGAGTACATCCGTTGGAGATATGGTTGTGGATAGGAATAGGACTAGATTATTACAACTCTAGGCTTAGGTCATCAGTTTTCCCTTTTCATCAACATATCGAAGTCACATGTAGATGTTTCACTCGACATTTTTTATTTTGACAAAAATGACAAAAAAAATTATAGTTGTTTCCTCCTCTCATGAAGCTTTTGAATCTCTTTGTGAGAAGGGCCATATCTTCGTCTTCATCTTCTGATTCTGATGCTTCACCTGCATCATCATGGTTATATGAGAAAGCAATAATCTTCTTACCTTTATCTTTCGGATCCTAGTTCTGAAGTTCAGATTCGTAGGACATGAGAGTTCCAATCAATTCATCCCTCGTTATAGCTTGAATCCTCATGGTTTCTCGTACTGAAGTCCTCACTTGACTCCATTCCTTTGGTAAGGATCTCAGAAGCTTATTCACTTTCTCAACATCAGTGAAGATCTTTCTGTGATGAGCAAGCCTGTTGGTGATGACAGTGAAACGTGTGAACCTTTCAGTAACGGTCTCATCAGATTTCATTTTGAATAGTTCGTAATTTCCTAGAAGAAGATTCAACTTTGTTTCTCGCACACGGTCGGTTCCTTCAAAGGTAATCTGGAGCCGATCCCATATCTCCTTTGCTGTAACACAAGATGAGATTCTGTTAAATTCAGTAGGAGATAGAGAACAATAAAGAAGACGTTTTGCTTTAGAATTTTGAGCTTGTCTTCTTCGAGTCTACGAGCCGGGCAGCCTCAGCTGCAGCAGCTACTGCATTTGCAACGCCGATGTTGGCTCGATTTCGCCTTCTTGAGCTTGAGCCTATTGTACTGGAGCTTGAGCTGGAGCGTTTAGTCCATTTACAATGACTTCCCACATCAGCATATCAGTTGCTTCTATGTAGGCTTGCATACGCTGCCTCCAATATCCATAGTTTGTTCCATCAAAGTAGGGTGGCTTATTTGGAGCATGAGAGTCAGGTGCAAGGAAACTGCCAAGGTTAGCCATATAAACAGATCTTTATGCTCAGAAGTAATGCAACTTCAATAAACAAGCAACTCAGCTCTAATACCAATTGTTGGGGCTAACAATACAACCTAGAAGGGGGGTTGAATAGGTTGAGTGAATATGTTTTAAAAAAAATTCGCGGAATGATAGACAATCATCACTCAAGATTGTAACTCAAAGTAAATAGCTCGTGTGATGATGATAAGATATTGAAAGAATAACAATGAAGCTCACACAGCAATATATAGTGGTTCGGCTTAAGAATAAGCCTACATCCACTCTCGGAGCTAATAGGCAAATAAAGGCTGGAATTCGCTAGTAATTCTCAGAGTAGATTACAGAAGGCAAGTGTTGTTCCTTGCAACCGATAGATTACACTATTAGGAATCAAATACCACTCTTACACTTGTTTTCTTTGCTATATGGAATAAAAGTTTTTAAGACAAACAGAGAGCAATCTAGCAAGCAAAACGTACGTCTTAGACTATGAACAATTTTCGTAGAGTATCTCAGAATTCATGTGTTCTCCTTGGTAGCTTCACAGCCCCTTTGATACAAGTCTTCGCAAGGTAGTCGTTGGAGAGCTTCTACTCTTCAAGGTATCCGTTGAAGATTGTCATGGAAGGAAAACTAGCCGCTGGAGTAGATGGGTGATGCGGGAGCATCGGGCTCTATCCATCGGCTAGCAAGCCCAACGGAGTGCTCGTCGGTTAATCAAATTGATGATGCGGGAGCAGTCGATTCTAAGGAACAACCGACAAGTTTCAACATGGTTTCATCGGTTAGTGAAGCAACATCAATGTCTTTTCATGCTGAAGCAGGTTCTGGTCTTAACTTGTTTCGGTGGGATCAAGGTCAAGATCAAGTTTTCGGTGTAAAGACTAGCAACCGAGATGCCGATAACCAAGGTGCCGAAAATGGAGTTACCGATTAAGGAGTTGCTGATTCTTCCTTGTCGGTTATTTTTTAAGTTACCAATATGAAGGCTAACAATCTACATGCCGACTAAGGAGATGCTGATCCTTTCTTAGCCGATTAAGTTATCGGTTCACCAAGTTAGTAGCCAATTTCTATCGGTTCACCAAGTTAGTAGCCAATTTCGAAGCTAATCATCAACATAACAATGGGAGGCTATTCTGAACCATGTCCTTACTTGTTTGGTGATATTTCAAGATGGCTATTTGCTGGACCAAACTTATAGACGAATTTTGGAGAGTCCCCAGCAAGGCTGAAGAGTTACTTCAAGTTTTTATGTCATTTAATGCTTTTTGGTTTCTAGTTACCTCTAAGTATTTTCCAGTTCCTAAGTGTCTATTTCCCATGTCTTTACTAGTTGGTTGGTTGTCAAGTCTTTATTTCCTAGTTTATTTCCTATGTTCTATTCCCTCTATATAAAGAGGCGAAATCTCAGTTGTAAGGCAGACGATGATTTGATGAATATGAAAACTTGTGAGATTTTCCTCATGTTTGAGTGATTATCTTTGGAGATTGGATAACTCCTTGGTTTCTTTATCTTGTTGCCACTTGATTTTTGATCGGTTTTATTTTTAGAAAATTCTTAGAAAATCCATAAAAATCCATAAAATTACAAAACCAACTTTGGAAGCCTTGGTCAAGCCTAAGGATCCATTTTTGAACAAAAAATAATTTTTCATAATTTTGACATTTTTTTAATATTTTCGGAAAAAAGAAAAAATACTTGAAAATATTAAGTAAAATATTATTTGAGGTCACAAAAATACATAAAAATAGTTAATATTTTTATTTTAATTCCCTTTTCATATTGCTCCTTTAAAATTTCGAAAATTTGATTTGGGATTGTACGTTCCCTCTTTGAACATAAGCCCGAATTAATTCAAAAAATAGCATTTTAGATTTTTAATTTCCCATTTTCGCATTTTTAGAGTCGTGACATCCCACTCTATTGCCAGGAATTACAATTCAGTCCAGAAGTTCAATAAATTGCTTGATTTTGGCAAATTGGACCAAATTGAACTCAGATTTTTCAATTTAGTCCATCAATTTTGATTAAAGTGAAATTAAATTCTTTCCAGGGACTAAATTGAGAATCTAAGCCCATCACCCCCTAGTTTTTAACCTTCTGAATCGGTGGTGGTGGTAGTTTGGTCCAATTTGGCCATTTAGGGTTTGGATTTTGCAAATTCCAATTCTCAGGTCAAAACTCAAATTTGGGGCTTTTGCATAATTGGACACAATTTTTGACCAATTTTGACATTTTTTGATAGATTTCATACCCCTGATTCCAATTTTGTGGTTTAGTTTGAAATTTTTTGAGATTTTTAGGGTCAATTGAGGAAATTTGATCGACTGGGTCTGTTGGGTCAGACTAGATCCGACCCAAAAACTCGGTCGAGTCTTCTTCTTCCCCAAGTTGAGCTTCGCACGCAGGTTCAATGGCCGAAGGAGAGTTGGATTTTGACTCCAAAATCGTGGAACTTCCCTAGCGTAATCAGAGACGACTTGGAGTGGGCTTCGAAGCCCCGGAGGTTCGTTGCCGATTGCCACCACTCTCGCTGCCTGAGGTCATCGGAGCTGGAGTGACGAATCCATTCAATGACGTGGGGGTGCCAAAGTCAACCTCGAGCAAGACCAAACCAATTCTCGCCCCATTTGTGCCAAACGGTGAACCAGATAGAACTTGACGGAATCCCGATCTTCTCCGGCGCTGTCCATGCCATTTGGCACGTGAACGCTCGTGCGGGAGTGAGGCAGTGGACACCTCCCGCGCGCAAATTTTTTCGAATTGGTTATAATCAACAAAACACGTTTTCAGTTAAAGGGGCGGTCTCATTCGGTTCACGACAAGGAAAAACAGATTAGAGAGAGAGAGAGAGAGAGAGAGAGAGAGAGAGAGAGAGAGAGAGAGAGAGAGAGAGAGAAGGAGAGAGAAAATCCTCTCCCCGACCGCCATTGCTGAAGCTTCGAGCTCGAACTTCGCGAGCTCGGTGAAGACGATCTAGACCGAATCAAGCCTCGTTATCACCTCAGGAAGCTCCGTTGTGACTCTAGGAGGCGATTGAACCAGTTTTCACTACCTGTCGATCTCAGAAAAGGTGAGTCACCAGTTCGAGCTCTTCACTGTGCATCCATGGCATCTCACTTATTTAGCGATCATTCTTCGAATTTTGTGAGGCGTTTTACTTGTTGAACTTCACTAAGAATATCCTGTTGTGTTTTGCGCTTTGATTTTGCATAAATCCGTCGAGTCAAACCTCCTACCAGTCGTGAAGTCATCGCGACTTAGCCAGCCAAATCTGGCGACTGCGAGCTCAATCAGAGCTCTAGGTAAGTTTCCTCAACCCACTGTGATGCTTCTTTGCGAATGAATTGGATTGTTATGCTCTGAATCGTGTGTTCGATCCGCCATTGTTGTTCTTTGTACGAGCTTGATTAGTATAGATTTAGCCATTAGATCTGATTAGATTTTAGTTATGTTAATCTGGAGGTTTGGGCGAGTCGATTGGTGGTGGTTTCGTGTGGATCGGAGGCGATTTCGCCGTCGATCGGTGGCAAAATCACCTCGACCATTCGTTTTGTGTCGTCATGAGGAAGGAGACGAGTCTAGTCAGCATCCGCTGACTTGATCAAAGTCCGACGTGGAGCTAACGTGGCGCCACGTGGCATGCCACGTCGGCTTGGCCGTTAGAACGGTTTTTCTGATAATAAACAAAATCCAGATCGAACGGTGGGGTGGTGCCACTTGTCACGATTTGAAATTTTCAAAAATAATAAAAATGATTTTCGGATTATAAAATTAATTTTCCGAAAAATAAAAAATAAAAAAATGGTTTTGATCGAACGGTTGAGAATCAATCTCGCCGTGCGATCTGGACCGTCGATCGTGTTATGCAGATAGGACGACCACGAATGGGTCGCACCGTTCGATTTGAGCCGTCGATCTCGGTATTCAAATCGAACGGCACAGATCGGTCTCCCCTATCGATCTTGATCGCCCTTTTTAGTAGTTTGATCCTAAGGCCGTGGACTAGCCACGTGGTCCATTCTGGGCCGTTGGATCTGGCGCTTAATAATAAAATCCTCAGAAATGATAAAAAATCAGAAAAATTAAAGAAATATAAAAAAATTCAAAGTTGCGTCGTTTTGGGTCCGGGTCAGATCCGCGTGGGTCTGGGCCGGGTCCTTCTGGTCTGTGGATCGGGTCAACCTAACCCGGTCCGGAAAATAATAACAAAATTAATAAAAATTCAGAAAAACATTTTTAAATCCAAAAAATAGGAAAAATTCATAAAAAAATTCTAAAAAAATTAGAAAAATCAGGAAAAATTCAGAAAAAAATCCCCAAAAATAATGAAAAATGGGAAATGACCACATTCAACTGGTTTGACACATTTTCATTGATTTTGGGTTCCCAAGCCTTCAAAATTGACCGTTTTGCCCTTTCGATCATTCTGACCCAAACTTTCCCCAACTATTTCCGAACCTTAATTGTGCATTCTCTAAGCTCATAGAGCTTCACTAGGCTTGCCGTGTGACAAATTGAGTGATGTTTTTATGCGATTTATCTGCACGTATTGATTCCTTGATTTGCGCACCTTTCTTATTTGTTATGATTGATAGGCTAGAAAATTCCTATCTGCATGACACCCTTAAATGTTAGAGCTTTCCTTACATCTCGAGTCATCTGCACGAAATCTTAGGTTAGAAAATCAATCAACTTAGGTGCCGAAAGGGCGTCAATGACATTCTCGACATAACAAAGTCCCCGAACCATCTTTTCTAGTTTTCGCAAAACCGAACGGTCTCTCCCAATCACTCGGTAGGGTTTTTGATCTTACCCTCCAAAAAATGATTGGTGGCGACTCCTATGGCATGTACACTTATCACATGTCACCCGACCACACTAAGGTCGACCGCGTTTTAAACAAATTTCCTTCCTGATGCGATTTAGTATGGGCCTGGGAGGACCCGTGCCTCGATCCCCCCCCCCCCCTCCGTCACATCGAGGGGATGGGATCCTTGGCAATCCATTAGCTCCCTCGAGATTTTCAGCCAAATCTTCTCGAGAGGGTTGCGATAGATTGGCGACTCCACTATGGACTTTAGAGGACTTGAGCCAATTAAAAAGTTGATTATCTTTTTAACCTGATCTTATGCAGATGCGCTTGAAGGTGAGGTGAGTTCCCTGACTAAACGTGTTAAATGTTCTTGCAGATGGGAGTTATAAGGGGTGAAGTGTATGTTGACATATTTTATGCAGGTTTGGTGTATTGGGTATGAATGTTTATTACTCGCAAATGTTGGAGCGCTATTTTGATATTAACTGTTGTGCATGCCTTTACATATTCTGAGGATCACGACACTGCACACACAAGCGCCTAAACCCAAGTCGCGAACACCCTTGTAGGTCGCCATAGATAGGGATTGATATGCGAGGCTCTAGCGTTTGATTGCGCCTAAGGTGACCATACTCGATCCCGCTCGTTATCCGAATTAATGATTCTATCCTCTTGCGTTTGATTGCGCTTGGGGACGAATTTATTGAACCGGATAATGGGAGCCTTTTTAGGTCCATACCCTAGCCCTTTTTTATTTTTAGAGTTCAACCTCACTTGTGTCATGCGCATGTGAAATGGAAGGTTGGTATACCTAAAACCAAGCATATAAACAAAAAGAGGGAATTTGGTTGGTAAGGTTTTCTTTTTTTTTTGAACTTGCAATTCATTTCTCATGCATTTTAAATTGTGCATAGCACGCATACCGTACGTCATCTTAGAGATCATTCGAATGATTGGTTTGAAAGCCATTTTTCTTTTAGGATAGAGGATGGTTTCTCCAAATGGGTCCAAAGTCCCCGAGAGGTTCGCATGGGAACGAACGGTTATGCGACACCGCGACACTATTGATGCTGGTTCATTCAAGCGCTCCGATTTTCCCACGGGAAAGAGCTCACTGGACGTAACCTCCTTCACTCTCGGGATTCCCGCATAGCAGTACATTTGAGTGGGATGGAGGTAGATCGTGAAGCAAAGAGGTTTCGCCGCATCGAGAAAGCGAAGACAAAAGCCTGGCGTCCCCTGGTGATAAGAAAGTCACGCACTACTGGAGTTGTATTAAGAGGGTCACTAGCAAGGAGATTTAGACAACCTACCTTAGGAGAACACGAGCGCAAGGTCAGCATGGCAAGCGCCCCTGTCTACTCCTCTTTCGACGAGGAACCTGCGCCAAAGAAGCCAATTACCTTATCCAGATATGACTTATTGGCAATATCATTTAGCGATTCCGAGATGGATGGATACATGTGTTAGTCTGAAGGAGTCCGATTCGGATTAGAGGATTTTGGACCTATTTTGGAGCATCCTTAGTTTTATTACACCCATTTGCCCTAGATTTCGTTTCTCAACCATTAGATGTTGGATTTTACTCCTGGTGATTATTTTTTATTTCATCCCTTTTAGATTTGGTTGTACTATAGATCTTTTGAACTGTATTCGCACTATTTGGATTTCTTTGAGAGATTATAGTGGATGGGTGTGACAATGGCTTTCATTTCAACCATTTGAGAGGTCCTAATCAATTGAATGCTTCCTTTGAGAGAAATCTGGTTTAAAACTTTTCATTTGACATCTTTTGGTCGAATGAGAGTTTTTTAACCCTTATTTTATCGAAAGAAAACATGGAATTGAATTAGCTCATTTGCATGACATTTGCATCACATCCCCATTCATATTGCATTATAATCCGTGATAATTAACCTTAGGATCACGTTTTTGCATATTTTGAAACTAGATGGGGAAATTGGATATCAAGCATATGTCGAGGAGCGCTTGGGATGCCTAGTGAAACTTATCAAAGTGGATTACCAACCTGCTCTTATTCAGGCTTTGGCCAGACTCTGGGATCCAGAGACTTTGACTTTCAACTTTAGGGGTTTGGAAATCACACCGACTCTTGAGGAGTATTCCGCCATTATTGGAGTGGATTTTGAAGAATATATTGTGCAACCCATCTTGGGAAAGGACTCCACACAAGCATTATCCAAGTTCCTCCGTCTCAAAATTTTCGAGATGGGAAAGATCTTCAAGGCCAATTCAGGCAGGTTCACCTTTTCATTCATATATAACAATTACTCTACCCTCCCAATTGACACTGGTCATAAGTCGAGCAGAGCATTCATTTTAGCCTTCTTTGCATTCGTTCTATTCCCTACCTCATGAACTATATTTGACCCTTTCATAGTCCATATCTCTCAACAAGCTTGTTATCGTTGGAATTACTCTTACATGATCTTAGCTGAAACCTTTCTTTCTCTAAACTATTTTTCAATCTTCCGAAAAGGGTACTTTTCAAGCATCCGATGGTCTTCTGCACATGTGGCTTATCTCGCACATTAAGACTTTCAATCTTCATGTCAGATGTTACGAAATCAACCAATACGTCCATCCACTTGGATCCTTCCTAAAATGCCAATCCTTCGTCCCAAAATTATCCTTTAAAAAATGGTCTGAATTTCTTGAAGGCTTGGAGCCAAAACAACTTCGATGGTGTTTAACCTGGCCAAGGATATCATAGGCCCGCATCACTAGGATAGACGGGAATTCCATCCCACTGGGTTGCATAGGCGAAGTTGCTTATTATTCGATCAGAGTAGTGAGGCAGTTCAGTATGTTACAAGAGGTCCCATCGGCAGTATGTCCCCAAATTTTCACTTTTGATCTGCCACGAGGTGAACTCACCAATGAAACCAAGGCACTCTATCAAGCCAAGATCGATCTTATAATCCATGCCCTGAAGAACTCCCCCTTACAAGAGGTAGAGTGGCCCGACCATTTGGACGAGGAAATGAATGTACACCGAGCCTCCAAGGAGTACATCAAGCTGTTTAAGGAATATCAACAGTCTCTGGTCGAACCATACATCTCGGAATATGTGATTCCTCGGGAGCCCGATGTGGAGCCGTAAGTCCCTGACTACATTGTCCCGGCATGAGCTCGGAGTGGAGCCGTACGTACCTGAAGACATGGGACCTTCGTCCCCCGCGGAAAATGAAGATCCTTATATATGAGATTCGGAAGGATTGGATGACGTTGAGGATACCTTAGGTCTTCTCCCCCATCTAGTTTTAATATGAGAATATTGCAGTTTAATTCATTTTGAACATCTTCGAGACATTGTAGTTGTATTAAACGCATTTCATCTTCATCTATACTCATTCAATATATACTTCTTGATCTAGCAAAAATTATCACGGATTATATCCCTTGCTAATAGCATGCTCATTTGCTGCAAATGAGGAGAAAGACCATCCACATGAGGCTAAAGCTTATGAATGGGCCTTTCTTCCCATTAACCTCACATGAACATGATATTAAAAAGGTTTTACAATTCGGGACATTCTCTCTTCATCCCCATGATTCTAACCTAACTATTTGAAAAATAGGTGATAATTTCCAATCACGAGAACTCGCAGCAAAACAAGGTAGCTAAGAATGGAATAGGAGGAGCTGGCCCCTAGAGTGGTTAACCTCAAAACACAGATGAACATGGTAGCTTCCATGGTTGCTAAAATGAAGGCGATGATGATCGCTAGCTAGGGGAAATATCCGACTGCACCGAAATCCAATTAGGCTGCACATCCGAGTTCATCTACCGACTCGGAAGCTAATCAAACCACCAATGGAGATCCCAATGGAGAGATGCTCCTTAAGCCTTTGCCAATTGTGATCGACTTAGAAAAGGAAAAGAAGAAGAAACCTGCGGCCAAAACTGAAGAAGGTGCAAGGAGGCTAGCTAAGATTGAGGAATGTCTGAGTAGCCAGGGATATGAATTGGCCCGCTTCGATAAAATCTCCTCGTTCGCAAAGATAGAAACTCCACTAGGGTACAAAGAGCCAAAATTTGTCCGGAAGTATAATGGGATAGGCTGTCCCAAGGCTCACCTAAAATACTACCTGCGCAAGATGGCGCATTACTCAGACTACGTCCCACTACTCATGAATACCTTCCAAGAGAGCTTAGCGGGAGCTGCTCTAGCCTGGTTTATCGAATTAGACCTGGAAGATTACGACGGATGGGAGGACTTGGCTGAAGAATTCCTGCATCAGTATAAGTTTAACACAGCAACGGCACCAAATAGAGAAGAGCTGTTAAGGACCACGAAAGGGAAGAACGAGGCAATGCGCACCTTCGCTCAAAGGTGGCGAGCCATGGCAACTCAAGTAAAGTCGACGATTCTAGAGGATGAGGTCGTGGATTTGTTTTTAAAGACCCTATCGTATGAGTACTTTGAGAAGCTGAATACCTCAGGATGCCAGACTTTTGCATACCTTATCAAAGTCGCGGAACGCCATGAATGGGCCATGAGGGAAAAGCGCATACCTGAATTGGCTTTTAAAAGGCATTACCCCGCCAAAAGGGAACGTGATAATTCGGGTGATATCGCTTTCATGCCTAACCCACCGAAACCGAAGAAGTTCACAGACTCCACCCTGACACAGGGTAGCATGTCGTGGTCAGCCTTGAAGAAGTTTGAACCTAAGAAGAAAGCTCCGTCGATTTTTACACCGTTGCCTTGTCCACTGTCTAAATTGCTGCCAATGCTTTTGGAAGGACGGTTGGTAGCTAAAGAACCTCCGAGAGCCATTCCTCCCAGATTTCCCGGATTCGACAATAGCTAGTCATGCGCCTATCACATGGGCGAGAAGGGGCACAATATGGATAATTGTCTAGCGCTGAAGTACAAAGTACAGGCATTGATAGATGGGAAAATATTAGAATTCGACAAAACAGAGCCGAACGTGCAACAAAACCCTCTACCGGAGCATAAAGAGGTGAACACAATTTGGGACGAGAATGATGCTGATAAGCTATAACTCATGGTGGACCTGTCGAAGCTACGTGAAATGTTGGATCTAGCTTCTGCATACCCTATTGAAAGGGAGGCCTCAAGAGAGGAAAAGATGCTCTGTCTCGCGAAAATGGCCGCCTTGGAAATTATCGATCAAGTTAATGGCTCCATGATCGACGGCACCCGTTCGTGGGTCAATTTGTCCCCCGCTGAGTTTAAACTGGAGGCTAATGATGGGGACTCATGGAAGATTCCTTTAGAATATGCCCTGAGTAGCGATAACATAGCAAAAGAAGAAGAGATAGACGAAGATGAAGTTTGCCGCAAGAAAGCTCATCAGGCTGATAAGAGATTTTTGCAGGAAGCCTTGAAAAGAGGCGACATTGTTGATACACTAGGGAAGGACAGTGGAGGTTATAACTTTCATGTGCTTTACTCAGTCCCTCCGAATTTCTTCATCGAGTCTGAAGATATCGTCCCTGACGGCTAGGACGGAATGGATGACCCCATTGAGGATGGACGGATCCGTGCGATTGATGAGGATATTCACGATTGCAACACTCTTACGAAAGAGGAGGGGAATCTGGAAACCCATGATCGACTCACCACCATGGAAAGAAACATGGATCATCTTGTCTCGATGATATCTGAATTATCTAGAATAACAACCAATATTAATGTGCCGCGTGCAAAAGAAAGTTACCAGATGTTAGAGCTAAGAAGGGTGATCGAATGGCAAAGCCGTAGGTTAGTCAGCTTAGAAGAGCAGTCTAAGGACTTGGCCAACATGGTATCAGAATTGAAGGAACTCGTCGTTCGAAGGAGAAATATGACGCCTCATCAAGTTGGTCAGTTAGTGACATTCTCGTAGAAGTTTGACGGTACCGGCTGCCCTTTGGACCATATTTCATATTACCTTCACAGAATGATCGGCCACCACGAAGATGATCAGATCCTTATCAACAACTTCCAGCACAGACTGATAGGCCCAAATCTATACTGGTATCGATCTGTCGATTTGGAATGGATTCTAAATTGGGAAGATTTCTTAGAACAGTTTATGCGACGGTTTGAGGCTAATCTAAAGTTCACCGTCACTAAAGATGATTTGGCTCTCGTTACTATGGATGAAGGCGAGGAGTTTAAGGTGTACGCACAGATGGAGGCTGCAAACTAAGCAACTTCTACCCCCTCTGACTGAAAGGGAGATGGTGGAATACTTCCTAAGGATCCTCCCCAGAAATAATTCGACCGTATGCATGCGTACGGTTTTCAATCTTTTGAGCATCTGGTGAGCATTGGTATGAGGCACGAAAGCATCCTCCGAAGGAGTGAGGGTAGAAATGAGAGAATTTTCAATCAGGTTGATATCTCTCTTGAAGTTGCCCCAGTAAGAGACCACCGTCAGTGGAATAATTTTTCACCTTTAGTCGAGTCCGCGGGTATGTCACACGTAAGACCGTATGGTGGCTATAATTCTGAGGACGTCGGTGAAGATGAATTAATCGCGATGATAGAATCAAAAGTCTCATTCTTGATCAAACTGGATCAGATAGACAGTTGGGAAGAGGCTGAAGTGATCCAATTGAACATCTAGTGATAGCGCTATCTGACTTCGAATTGACTGATGTTGAGGTAGGGCAGAATGAAAAAGTTCAGACCATCGTGATAAAGATCCCACCGCCAGAAGTTTATGATCCCAAAACAGTGCCCTAGGACTATGGCACGAGTGAGATAGACGCCGTTATGAGATCTGGGAGGTGTTATCCACCTAGAGAGGGCGAACCCGAAAAAAGGAAGGTAACGAAAGAAGATGCTGAAAGATGTTGTCCATCATCAGGACTAGCGAGTTTGAGGTGATAGAGCAATTTCGGAAAATGCCAGCTCAAATCTCACTGTTAGACCTCTTCGTTAACTCAGAGAAGCATAACAATGCCCTACTAAAAGTGCTAAATGAGGTCCACGTACCTGAAACCATTAACGAGACACAGTTAGAGGACTTCGTCGGATCTATTCTGATAGAAGATCAAATATCCTTTTCGAATGAGGATTTCACCTTAGATGGGTGCGCTCATAACAAAGCCCTATATATATCCGTGAGATATCACGGTAAGCAAATGTCCCATGTATTGGTGGACAATGGATCTGCATTCAACATATGTCCTTTGGCCACATTAAGGAGTTTGGGCATAAATGAAGAATTAATCCGCACCTCTAAGGCGACCATCTGAGCATTCGACGGGATAAGAAAGACCGTCGTAGGAGAAATTAAGCTGAATATCTTTATTGGACCAGTCGAGTTCTCCATCATATTCCAAGTCATAGATCTCCCTAGTGCCTTTGGTTTTCTACTAGGAAGGCCATGGATCCATACGGCTGGCGCCATACCTTCAAGCTTGCATCAGAAAGTCCGATTCATAATAGATGGCAAGGTAGTTACAGTGCACGGGGAGATGGATTTCGCTTCTTACCAGAAAAGCGCGGTTCCTTATATAGAGCCAGAACGAAAAGATGAGTCAAGTTACCACTCGCTTGAGTTAGTAGCTGTAGCGCATACACCTCTTGGAAACAAGATAAGAGCTCCTGCACTTTCTAGATATACTCCAATGCCTAGGAAAATATTGTTAGCTTATGGCTTTATCCCCGGAGGAGGTTTGGAGAAGTATGGTCAAGGGATTCGTGAACCTCTCCAGTTGGATTCTAATGAGCGCCGAGCCGGTCTTAGGTATACAGATGAGTCCAACAACGATTCTACCCTAAGGGGATATCATGGACGCCGAGGCGGAAGCCGAAATATGAGCCATGGAGGCCGTAGAGGTAGAAGTAACTCCTTCATTGGCTCCGGAGTCAAGAAAGACAAAATGAAAGTATTTGGCAGCTTATTGGATCAGCACTTCTCTAAATATCCCAAGTGGCTGGCCGATGAAGAGATTCAGACCATACTGGATCCTGATATGTCCAATTTATTTCTTAAGGACGTCGTCAACGTCATCATCGAGTGGCTCAATGAAGATTTCACCCCGCCCGAGTAAAAAGGCTACACCTTCCTTTCTGGCCTTCTAATGCATTTTAGATTACCGCATATAGATATCTGCATTGTAGCTTACTTAAATTTGAATTTTGTTGATACTTTCGTCATTAGAAAAACACCCTTGGATCTCCGACCATTGGTCCAAGCAGTATATGTTGTAATGCGGTCCATTTAGCATCTAATAAAAGTCTCACAAGTTTTATTAAGGACATGTGGAACAACAAATCAGCCCGATGATGACACTTGACTTCAAATCTTTGAAGCTTGAGGACTGATTTGCCACGTGATTCCTGTCTTCTCAAATAATTTCAGGGGAGCAAAGACGTCCGATGATATGAGGACCAACACCCCTTCTCCTTCTTTTCCTAAAACATCTTTCAAATGCTTTTTCAGAAAATTCATGCATTTGCATTAGTGGTTATACGATACTGACCATGCTTATAACATTTCAAGCATACCCTCCCTCATATGCATAACAGGTTATTATGTGGCTCAGACCGTCCTGATGACTTTTCTTGTGGGATCGAGGAGGAAGAAGATGACGATATGAGGGATATTAGACGAGATTGGAACCGATATGAGGAATATAAGCCCTTAATGACAGAGGGTACAGTTACTGTCAATTTAGGGAATTTTGAGAACGTGAAAGAGGTAAAAATTGGATAAAGGTTATCTTCATCTGAAGCATCCCATTTAGTTGAACTCCTCAGAGAATATCAAGACGTATTTGCTTGGTCCTAAACGGATATGCCAGGTTTGGATCCGAGTATCGTGGAACACTCACTCTCGATTGATCCAAGTATTCCCCCAAAGAAATAGAAACTTCGACGAACAAGACCAAAGCTGTCTACGAAAATCGAAGAAGAAGTGATGAAACTACTCAAGGTCGGATTTATTGAAGTGATCCCTTATCCTGAATAGGTTGCTAACATCGTCCCAGTGATGAAGAAAGATGGGAGAGTCAGAGCCTGCGTGGATTATCGCGATCTGAATAAAGCAAGCCCGAAAGACGATTTCTCTTTACCGTATATTGACGTCCTTGTCGATAGCACAGCCGGTTTCGAACAATTCTCATTTATGGATGGATTCTCTGGATATAACCAAATCCTTTTGAAAGAAGAAGATAAAGCCAAGACTGCATTCATAACGCCTTGGGGCACCTTTTGTTATAAGGTCATGCCTTTCGGTTTGAAAAATGCTGGAGCAACATATCAAAGAGCTATGGTGGCCATATTTCATGATATGATGCACAAAGAAATTGAAGTCTATGTGGACGATATGATCGCGAAGTCTAAATCTGGGGAAGATCATGTTCAAGTATTGAGAAAGTTATTTGAACGACTCCGGAAGTACAAATTAAAATTGAACCGCGCTAAATGCATATTCGGGTCGCAGTCAGGAAAACTCCTTGGATTCATGGTGAGTAATCGAGGAATTGAAATTGATCCTTCTAATATCAAGGCGATACAAGATATTGCAACCCCCACGACTATTAAGGAAGTGAGGAGTTTGTTGGGAAGATTGAATTATATCGCCAGATTTATCTGTCAGCTCTCTGAAATAGCAAAACCATTCTTTAAGTTGCTAAGGAAAGGTGCTAGGGTGAATTGGGATTCCAAATGCCATAAGGTGTTGGAAAGAATTAAGGAGTATCTCATTTCGCCACCTGTCCTCATGCCGCCCATGCCTGGCTCTCCATTGACTCTATATCTTACCGTCCTTCAGGAATCTTTGGGAACTTTGTTGGCACAAACAAACCCAGAGGATGGCAAGGAACGAGCGATCTATTACCTAAGCAAGAAATTCACCGCATTTGAGATGAATTACTCCATGATCGAAAAACCATGTGTAGCACTGGTGTGGGCACTCCGCAGGTTGAGGCAATATAGCCTCCATCACTAGATCTAGTGGGTCACAAAAAATGATCCGATCAGATACCTTTTAGAGAAGCTGTCCTTAATCGAAAAATTGGCTAAGTGGCAGATCCTGCTATCAGAATTTGACATTAGAAGTTCAACTCAGAAGTCGATCAAAGGAAGAGCCATAGTAGATATGTTGGCAGAAAATGCACAGGGACATAAGCCATTAAATAATGAGGAATCGAAAAACCACATTTTGAACCCGTCAGAAGAAAAATGGACAATGTACTTTGACGGTGTCGTAAAACCTTATCGGATCTGGAACTAAGGCAATCTTGGTATCCCCAGAAGGCCAACATTATCCAGTCGTAGCCAAGCTAGTATTCCCGTGCACCAATAACATTTCCGAATATGAGGCTTGCATTCTGGGGCTACAATTGGCCCTCACCATGAAAGTAAAGAAATTGCAAGTTTATAGGGATTCCATGCTAATCATCTTACAAACCCAAGGTGAGTGGAAGACAAAGGATCCCAAGCATATCTCTTATCATAAATTCTTGGAAGAAATGGTCAAGGAATTTAAAGAAATTGATTTTGAATATCTGCTAAGGACTCAGAATCATTTCGCTGACGCCTTGGCTACCCTATCATCCATGCTGCAAGTGGTAAATGGCATGGACATTGAACCTTTAAGGATTAACATCATCAAACAACCGGCCTATTGCATGGTAATTGAAGAAGGATTCGATGATCAACCCTAGTATTATGACATTAAAAATTACCTAGTGAAAGGTGAGTATCATTAAGGGAGCCAAATCGGAGATATGAAATACATAGCCAAGATGACTACGAAATTCTTCCTCAATGGCCAAACTCTATACAAGAAATCATTTGATTCGGTCTTACTAAGATGCGTAGATGCCAAAGAAGCAAATCTACTCATGAAAGAAATCCATGAGGGAGAATGCGGGCCACATATGAACGGCCATCTCCTCGCTAAGAAGATTATGAGACTCGGTTATTACTGGATGACCATGGAGTCAGACTGCAATCAACATGTGAGGTCCTACCACCAATGTCAAGTTTATGGGGACAGAATTAATGAGCCTCCGAATGAACTTCACCAGATGTCCGAAGGTTGGCCTTTTTCTATGTGGGGCATTGATATGTTGGACCAATCAACCCTAAAGCTTCAAACGGACATCGTTTTATTCTGGTAGCAATCGATTATTTTACCAAATGGATCGAGGCTAATTCATACGCTAATATCACGGCAAAGAGCGTGGCGAAATTTATCAAGTGTGATATCATCTCTAGATATGGGACGCCCCAGGAAATCATCATAGACAATGGGTCTAACTTGAACAATAAGGTGGTAGATGACCTACTGAATCGCTTTAAGATTCGCCACCTTAATTCCTCTCCTTATCACCCACAAATGAATGGAGCTGTGGAGGCGGCAAATAAGAACATCAAGAAAATCCTATCTAAGACTGCAGAGAATTTTCGCGATTGGCACGAGAGATTGCCATACGCCTTGATGGTATACTGAACTTTGCTTCGAACTTCAACAAGGGCAACTCCCTACTCTTTAGTATATGGTATGGAAGCAGTCCTACCAGTAAAGGTTGAAATTTCTTCCCTACGGATTTTATCCCAATCCATACTCACGGAGGTCGAATGGATCTAGTAGAGGTATGAACAGTTGAATCTGATTGATGAAAAACGCCTTAAGGCTATTTGTCATGGGCAAGCCTATCAGAAAAGGGTGGCTAAATCGTTTAACCGAAAAGTCTGGCCTAGAAATTTCATGATCGGGGATCTAGTGTGGCGCCCTAGTACGCTACCTTTAGGCTTACTCATTACTCGCTCTCTTCTCGTTTTAATATTTCGATTAAGCGCATGCGAAAATGGCTTACAACCCCCGAAAAATATAACAACAAGGATAGCTAGAAAGGAAATCAACAATCGTCATACGGCAACAGCTCATTTTATTAATTTACTTTTAACCCTGGGAAGTACGTATTTACAAGCCCTACTTCAGGGCTACTTCCTACGACCAACAAAATGATACCGGGTCAGGATTGGGGTTAACGTTACTCCCAAAAACTACTCACAAAAAGGTCCACGTCCACATCCTCCACTCAGCACCAGTAGTTGGCAGTGGTCTTAGGGTCCTCGTCCGGATCGGAAGCCGGATCCTCCACTTGCCTTAGGTCCTAAAAACAGTTAACAACAACGGATGAGATAAATCTCAGCGAGTTAACGACCTAAGCCTCAATTAGAAGCTCAACTCATCTTGGATGTACCTAATACCTGTAATGCAGTACAGTACGCACAATCATGCCATCACACAATTATCGGCAACCTTACCTTGCCTTGGCCCACGGCTGACACGTTATAAACCACCATATGCAACATAATGCAATTAGTAAACAACACAATCAGAACACCCGTCAACAACCTCATGCACAGTGCACTCAAGTGTGTTCTAAATATCATGGCCACTCAGGCACGCCCGTCCTCATACGGGGGTCTTCTGGATCAACTAGGCAGTTATCCATTCGATCAATTACGGCTGATCGAGGGCACGCCCGTCTCATATGGGGGTCTTCTAGATCAACCAGGTATTTATCCTTTCGATCAATTACGGCCGATCGAGGACACGCCCGTCCTTACGGGGGTCATCCGGCTTATCCGGGAATCTCTCACACTAATGCAACTCTCATACTCAAAATTGTAGTAAATAAATTGCCCGTGATCGCATATACATATTTAAATCATCAAAGCTACACGAGCCTATTTATATGGCAATTTCCAATGCAGACATCGCAATTCAAGCATAAACTAACATAAAAATAATAATAAAACTTTAATATTTAATTTTCGAAATTTATTTATTTAATAAGAAAATATTATATATATAATAAATCGATAGCTTATCGCATAAATAGCGATAGCTTATCATCTATTAGTGATAGCATATCACCTAAATGGTGATAGCTTATCACTCAAAAATCGATAGCCTATCGCCGATTCCTCGATAGCTTATCGCCCAATTTTCGATAGCTTATCTCTAAAACATGATATCTTATCACCAAACTCATGATAGCTTATCACATAAATTGCCGATAGCTTATCGCACCCATTGATAACTTATCACATAAACCTTGATAGTTTATCAACTAATCCCTACTTAATTAGCACTAAACATACTTACTCTAATCTAATCACATCCTAATCAAGTTTAGCCTACTAATCAAGGGATTAGGGAGAAAACTCACCCGAGGAAGAATCCGAAGATGCGAGCACGACGACGGTGGTGAGGGCTACGCGTGGCTAGCTCCAAAAAAGACACGGGACGACGATGGACAGTGGGTCTCCATCGACCAGCCTCTGTTCTGCCCAAACCCACAAAAATTTAACGGTTTCTTTGGCGATCAGCCCTCATATCCAAGTAGTCTTCGATCTTATGATTGCGTAGGAGAAAACGGAGCTCGATTCGCCGTTCGGACGAGTTCAAACGAGCAATTTTTTCTTGGGCGCGCGCAGAAAACCGGGAAAGAGAGAGAGCTCGAGATGGAGGAGAGGACTTCCATGAAATGAAGGGGAAAAAGAAATGAGAAGAGAGAGAAGAGGGTCACAGCAACTTGGGGAAGAAGGAAGAGAAGAGAGAGAAAGTGGGGTCACACATTAATTGATTTTTGTCTCATATGAATAATATCCAAGGGCAAAATGGTCATTTCACAAGTGAGGGCAAGTTGGTCATTTGGCACAATGATTGAGGGTATTTTGGTCATTTGACATCAAGGGCAAAATGGTAATTTCAAGGCAAAGGGCAAAACCGTAAATTTACCTTTAGAACAAAATGGTAAATTCACTTCTAAGGTTTGGCCAAGATAAGGCTTGGGCGCGAATGGTATTGACACTTCAATTCGATGGCTCGATTAAACCGGCTTGATTATCTCTGCCCGACGCCTTAGGATTTTCCAAATCCCTCATCAGATCAAGTAAAATCGCGTCCAACCATTGTCCCTTAAATCTCGAAAATCCAATATTATTTATCTTATAATCATCCGAATTTTGGGATGTCACATCTAGTTGTGAAGAAGATGCTTCCGAACACCTCACATCCTAGGGGCAAGTTCACACCAAATTATGAGGGCCCATATGTAGTCTAGAAAGCTCTACTTGGCGGTGCCCTAATCCTTGTAGACATGGACGGAAAGGAATTGGCATAACCTATAAACGCAGATGCTGTTGAGAAATATTACTCTTGAATGAAGCAGAGAATCAATCAAGCTTCCATGCCCCAATAGATATCTGAGCCTCCTTAAGGACTTCTACATACATTTCATGCATACATGCATACATTTGCACTCTTTTCATATTACAGGTCGGAAGAAAACTTTCGGATGAAAAGAGTAACTCGACGCGATTCCTTTCAGATTAAAAGACAATGAACGGTCCCGGAGATAGAATATCCATTAGAGTACACAAACCACGACAAAGGGTAAAAGTTGTATGGTTCCAATTCTTTTAAAATTTAGGAACGCACACTAATACTCAATCATTTCTTTTCCCCATGGAGCTTCAGCCACGACGAGAAGATAAGTATCCCCCATTCTTAAACCTTTTCAAGACTATATAAGGCATGATGTTTTACGATTTTGATCTATCAAAAAAATCTTAAAGTCCTCAAATTCACTTCATCTGCATTTTGAGTTTCAAAAAGCTTTAAAGTTGTCCAAAATATGTTTGAAACGTACATCATGCATCAAAGTCCTTACAAGATTGATTTTTGTTGAAAATTGAAATGGATTTCCAAATGAGGGTGTTTAAGACCAATCATGTGGAGTAACTCAGAAGATGAGAGGCAAACCATGCCCAAACATGTCCTTACACACTCGAGTGATGAGTGATAAAAGGGTGAGAACAGAACCCTTGTCTATGAACGTATGGATCATTTGCAGTGATTATATGGATTGAAAAGACGAAAAGTATGTTCATTTCTCTATCCTAAACACATGTTAATTGTTTGCGAACCCATTTGAGCATGTGAAGGAAGAATTCTCAAAACAACCCTGTCAAGAACCACCCCACACCGGGGCAATTAGGAGGTTCACTAGTTGATTTCTTGGAGAAAAGATCAAGGTAAGACTTTATTGTGCTAACTTGCATCAACCTTTTTGTGATGGCTTCAGGTGATATCCCGTGGAAGCTTAAAACATCTTGAAGTAAGGAAGAGCATTTCATTTCTCTATCCCCAAACACTTTATCATTTGACAAGCCAATTGGAGCTTTTAAATCCTCATTTCTAAGCCCAGTTGGTGATGACCTCCCTACACTGGGGCAATGCATATGATTCACCAACAAAAAGGCCGAAGCCCCTCATTGAAAGAAAAAACCATGATGTTTGAAATAGGATGGAGGAAAACAAAATAATCATGTCAAAAGGCAAGAATGATTAGGAGTTAGGGGGCTAGCAAAAGCAAAGTGCCTGGTAAAAGCAAGGCCAAAGCCTGTCATTGAAAAATTGTGAAATATAAAATGAAATTGATGAGAACAAAACAATCAGGTCAAAAAAGACAAAGTTTGTCAACACAAATGGCAAATACAAGAAACGGTCTCTAGGGCTTAGTTGAAAATGGGCATTTTTGGAGATTTTGAAGTTTGGAAGTATTAATCTACCCCCAGTGGATGTGATAGTTGGTAATGATGCAAACGTGATCACCAACCTTTCATACCCCTCTTTATGAAAATATGGCCTTTTTCAAGCCTACCTTGAACCAATGTTACAACCTATCCCGAAAGCTTTTCGGATCAAGATATTTCAAGCCAATGCGAGATTTCACATAAGAAGCTACTGCCTAAAGGAGTAAGTACAATCTTGTCTTATCTTATCTTCGAGGTTCTTGACTTGTAAATCCAAAGGAGATATTTTCAAAATTTGATTCATTTCTAAACCTCAAAGTGCCTATCCGTTGCATAAGCCTTTGACCAAACCTACATTATGATCCTTTTAAAAATCTTTCTCTGATCAATCAGAATGTATGCACTGTAAATAGTCCCGAAATTCTTGACATGAGTTTCGAGCAGTAGTTTAAGTGTTCTTGAGAATTTTTTCCAATAGGGAAACAAAACCATTTAGAGAGTGAGATTATGAGGAGCCCTCTTTGATGAGCATACTTCACTTGATGTTTTAATCAAACTCTTTTGGTGATTTCAGATTATTTGATTCAAAATCATCATCACAAGGGATTTTTTATCATGTTTGTTATGTTGCAAGATGTTTTGGATGACCTCCTACATCACATTGCATCTGTTGAGAGAATTCTACATGACTCCTAGATGATCATCATAGGAGCATGACCCATCTCGAAAACTTGAGATATTGGAAATATTTGATTCGTCTTAAGGAACAATATTAGAAGGAAAATCGGGTTTGAGCTTCTGCAGGTTTCCTGATCTCCCCAGATCCCAGAACAATACCCATATTGGTAAGAAAAATCGGGTTTGAACTTCTGCGGGTTTCCTGGTCTCCCCAGATCCCAAAACGATACCCACATTGGTAAAAAAAACCGGGTTTGAGCTTCTCCAGGTTTCCTGGTCTCCCAGATCCCAGAACCATACCCACATTGGTAAGACAAATCGAGTTTGAGCTATTGTAGGTTTCCTAGTCTCCCCAGATCCTAGAACAATACCCATATTGGTAAGAAAAATCGGGTTTAAGCTTCTGCAGGTTTTCTGGTCTTCCCAAATCCCAGAACGATACCCACATTGGTAAGAAAAATCGAATTTGAGCTTTTACAGGTTTCCTGGTCTCCCCAGATCCTAGAACAATACCCATATTGGTAAGAAAAATCAGGTTTGAGCCTCTGCAAGTTTCCTGATATCCCTAGATCCTAGAATGACACCCTCATTTAGTAAGTAATATCGGGTTCAAGCTACTGCAGGTTCCCTAGTATCCCCAAATCTCAGAATAGCATCCAAAATCAATCTTTGTAATCCATACGCCTTCTGTTTGCCTGAAAAGCAGCATTAGGGTATTCTCCGGTGAATCCATGTTAAGGGAGGATCCGTTAAAGCATTTTAATCTGTAGAATCCTTTCATTAGAAATCTTCTTGGGGGTGACCTACGTACGGGTCAAATTTCAAATCATTTTAATTAGTAGAATCCTTTCATTAGGAATCTTCTTCGGGGTGACCTACCATACGGGTCAAATTTCAAATCATTTTAATCAATAGAATCCTTTCATTAGGAATCTTCTTTGGGGTGACCTACCATACGGGTCAAATTTTAAATCATTTTAATGAGTAGAATCCTTTCATTAGGAATCTTCTATGGGATGACCTACCATACAGGTCAAATCATAATCATTCTAATCAGTAGAATCCTTTCATTAGGATATTCTATGGGGTAACCTACCATACGGATCGATTTTTGATCCCCCTAGGGCATTATCATAGCGAGGCCTCAGGTTTTCACTCCATTCCAATCAGCTCAGCAGTATCCATGCGACCACCAGGTAGGCTTCAGGTAAATATCTCTTCCTTTCTCTCTCTCATATCGAAAGGAGCATAATGCAAATGGAACCAAAGATTACGCAGAAAAGGTACACGTGTGACATCCCACTAAGGGGGTGTGCACAACTCTTCGTCCCACATCGCTTAGGGGGGAATCCTGTGCTGGCTTATATGGTGCTGGGTCCCCCTTAACTTGCAAAACGCGTTTTCTTGGGGTTGTATGGGCGACCCTTGGAGGAACAAAATCGTGAGGACTGTGTTTTCAAAGCGGACAATATCTTGCGAGTGGTGGGCCCAGGTCGTTATAATTGGTATCAGAGCCGACTCCCGACAGTGTGTGGACCACAGTGGGCGCTCGCTGGTGTGCGCGGTGCACAGCGGGGACGTTGTGCCACTGAGGAGGAGAGTATGTGACATTCTACTGAGGGGGTGTGCACAACTCTTCGTCTCACATCGCTTATGGGGGGAGTCTTAGACTGGCGTATATGGTGCTGGGTCCCCCTTAACTTGCAAGACGCATTTTCTAGGGGTTGTATGGGCGACCCTCGGAGGAACAAAATCGTGAGGACTGTGTGTCCAAAGCGGACAATATCTTGCGAGTGGTGGGCCAGGTAGTTATAATTGGTATCAAAGCCGACTCTTGACAGCGTGTGGACCGTAGTGGACTCTCGCTGGTGAACGCGGTGCACGGCGAGGACGCTATGCCGCTAAGGGGGAGAGTATGTGACATCCCGCTAAAGGGGTGTGCACCACTCTTCGTCCCACATCGCTTAGACGGGGAGTCTTGGGCTGGCTTATATGGTGCTGGGTCCCCCTTAACTTACAAGACGCGTTTTCTGGTGGTTGTATGGGCGACCGTCGGAGGAACAAAATCGTGAGGACTGTGTGTATAAAGCGGACAATATCTTGCGAATGGTGAGCCCATGTCGTTATAAAGCTGTGACGTCTTAAATTCCTAGGCTTATTAAATGAATAATATTGGGGTTCTCGAAATTGAGTGACGACTATTGGACGCGAAACTGTTCGATCTGGAAGACTTTGATCAATGACCGAAGCGTAGATAATTGTAGTTCGTTTAGTTTCGTCGCGCCGTAGATTCTACCGTCGTTTTTCCTTCGCGCCCGAGCCTAACCCTAAGTCAAATGCCCAACCAGTCCTAAATTAGTAAATAACCAAAATACCATCGGATATTATTCATATAAGCCAGGTGTCATTAATACTGACTTGACCGTGGGCCCCACCTCATAAATGCACATCAACTCAAGTCAAAATCACTATTCACCTTTTTTAGTTTTGGCAATTACCATTTTGCCCTCGACTCTCTCTCTCCTCTCTCTCCCTCACCTTGGCCGGCCACCCTCACCCCTCTCTCACTCTCTCATTTTCATCTTTTGAGACCACCACCACCATCTTCTTCATCCCTCCCTCTCCTTCGCTATGCCGCCAACCACCGCCCACTCGCCGCCGCCGTCGTTCGATCGCCGTGTTGTTGCCCTAGCCGCTGCGAGGTCGTCGCCGAGCCACCTAAGCGTTGTTGCCGTTCGGTTCAGCTTGTGCCCAACCGTCCCGTGGACCATCGGAGCCACCGGAATAGCCGCGTCGTCGCCGCCATTACCCCCACCCGCTCGCCGAACCACCATGTTGGGCCGTCCAACCGTTTCGCCGTCGGACCGCCGCTGTCCAACAGCCGTTCGTCATCGTCCACGTGTCGTCAGAGTACGTCGTCGTCGTATTTGAGTCTAGAGCGTCGAGACGAGTCCGTTAACCCATCGCCGGAGTTTTCTGTTGTCGCCACCTACCGCCGCCATTGCCGCTGCCGATCATCGAGTGAGTTTACCCCTAATCTCTGATTAGGCCGTTAATTATACTTAGTAGTTAATTAGATAGTTACCGCAGTTAAATTAGATAGTTACCATGGTTAGATAGTTAACTATGGTTAGATTAAATGGTTATTGTGGTTAGATTAATTAGTTACCGTGGTAGATTAATTAATTACAGTGGCTAGTTAAATTACCGTGGTTAGGTGAAATAGTTACCATGGGTAATTATTTAGTCTACCGTAGTTCAGTTAGACCTGGTTATTGATTGCTGATTAGTTGACTGAAGTGTTGATTACGCATTTTTGCTGAATGATCACACCTAGGTCCGAATGCCATGTTTAATTGAAATTGAGTATTCGTGTGACCAATTGTGTATTTTGATCATGAAAATGGCTGTTGGCTGAGTTTTGAGCATACTTGTGAGTGTGACCGCATTGGGCTAATGTGAAGTAAGAACTGGTTTGTTTGCCTGATGTGTTGTATGGTCACACGATGGTTATTCGTCTCCCTAACGTGATTGGGGGATATGGGGAGGTACTCCTGGTGGGTTCGTTGCCTGATATGTTCATGTTGGTGACGTACTATCCAGAATCCCATGACTTATCGGTTGCACGACAGTCCGTGCCGGCGTACAATCCGGATAATCACGACTGATCAGATGCCGATCGCAGCTGATGATGGGCCGAAGTTCCTTATGGGAAATACCTGGTATGCCTGCCTTAGGGGTCTTGAGGGGCTATCGGATGCCGTCTCTGTAACGGGGTAGAACGACGCTCGGTTCTGCGGGAAGAGTACTAATAGTGAGGCTGTACTGTGGCGAGAGTAGTGTATCTCTTGCATTAATAGCCGGAACTCGCATGTTGCATAGTGCCTGAATACCTGAGTGATTGACGTGTGTTGGTTGTATGCCTTGTTCCGCTATGATTTATTGCCATGAGATGTTTGTTGTGTGACTCAAGGCAAGGTGAGTTGTATGTGGTTGTTTATTGGCCGTTAGGCCATTCCTTTATTTGGTAGCTAGAGCGTGGCGTGCATCGTACCCTAGTGACCTGCCATCGTATGTTTAGGCCACCTCAGTGAATCGACGTCCTAATTGGACTTAGGCGTGGACTCATTGAGATTTATATCTCATTTGTTATAGTTAACTGTATTTACAGGTCCTTGAGTATGGTGACGAGACTCGTGAGGTTGGGAGTTCCCCTTCGAGCCTGGTGATGGAGACCAGTGATTGTGCGCAGCTGTGGAGGTTTATTTTTGGAGAGTAGATTTGGTGGTTGTAGTTAGCCCTAGACCCGACCCGGTATCTTTTTGTGGGTCTTAGGAAACGGCCCTAAAGATGGGCTTATAGATCGGTTGTTTCCCTGGCTAACTGATATATAAATAAAATGGTGGTGGTGTTATTGTATCTCCTGCTTGTTTATCCCTGTGTATATGTTTGTCTGGGGTTTGATATTGCTTCCGCTTGCGTATAATTGAAAGATAAAAAGAAATGGGTCGGTGACATACCTGTGATGTTATCCTTTGACCTGACAAAAGGAAGGGTTGTCGCGTGCCTGAGGGTCGGAGCGTGACATCCCCGTTTATGTGATATCCCGTTAAGGGGGTGTGCACAACTCTTCGTCCCACATCGCTTAGGGGGAGTCCTGGGGTGGCTTATATGGTGCTGGGTCCCCCTTAAATTACAAGACGCGTTTCTAGGGGTTGTATGGGCGACCTTCGGAGGAACAAAATCGTGAGGACTGTGTGTCCAAAGCGGACAATATCTTGCGAGTGGTGGGCCCAGGTTGTTATAATTGGTATCAGAGCCGACTCCCGACAGCATGTGGACCACAGTGGGCGCTCGCTGGTGTACGCGGTGCACTGCGGGGACGCTGTGCCGCTGAGGGGGAGAGTATGTGACATCCCGCTAAGGAGGTGTGCACAACTCTTCGTCCCACATCGCTTAGGGGGAGAGTCCTAGGCTGGCTTATATGGTGCTGGGTCCCCCTTAACTTGCAAGACGTGTTTTCTGGGGGTTGTATGGGCGACCCTCGGTAGAACAAAACCGTGAGGACTATGTGTCCAAAGCGGACAATATCTTGCGAATGGTGCGCCCACGTCGTTATAATTGGTATCAAAGCCGACTCCCGACAGCATGTGGACCGCAGTGGGCGCTCGCTGGTGTACGCGGTGCAAAGCGGGGACGCTATGCCGCTGAGGGGGTGTGCACAACTCTTCATCCCACATCGCTTAGAGGGAGTCCTAGGCTGGCTTATATGGTGCTAGGTCCCCCTTAACTTACAAGACACATTTTTTGGGGTTGTATAGGCGACCCTCGGAGGAACAAAATCGTGAAGACTGTGTGTCCAAAGCGGACAAAATCTTGCGAGTGATGGGCCCAAGTCGTTATAACACGAGTCGGATGTCACTTCTCCAGCCTTTCCTCAGTCGAGTCAATTAAGTTTCAAGTGTCGCTTTTTCTTTGAAAGCGTCTCTCACGAGACTCCTCTCAAAGAGGGGCAGCTGTTGACACTTGATTTTTGATCGGTTTGATTTTTAGAAAATTCATAGAAAATTCATAAAAATCCATAAAATTACAAAACCAACTTTGGAAGCCTTGGTCAAGCCAAAGGATCCATTTTTGAACAAAAAATAATTTTTCATATTTTTGACATTTTTTTAAATATTTTTGGAAAAAAGAAAAAATAGTTGAAAAAATTAAGAAAAATAGCATTTGACGCCACAAAAATAAAGAAAAATAGTCAATATTTTTCTTTTAATTTCCTTTTCATATTGGCCCTTTAAATTTTGAAAATTTGATTCGGGATTGTACGTTCCCTCTTTGAACATAAGCCCGAATTAATTCAAAAAATAGCATTTTAGATTTTTAATTTCCCATTTTCGCATTTTTAGAATCGTGACATCCCACTCTATTGCCAGGAATTACAATTCAGTCCAGAAGTTCAACAAATTGCTCGATTTTGGTAAATTGGACCAAATTGAACTAAGATATTTCAATTTAGTCCCTGAATTTTGATTAAAGTGAAATTAAATTCTTTCCAGGGACTAAATTGAAAATCTAAGCCCGTCACCCCTTAGTTTTCGACCTTCTGAATCGATTGGTGGTGTTAGTTTGGTCCAATTTGGCCATCTAGGGTTTGGATTTTGCAAATTCCAGTTCTCGGGTCAAAACTCAAATTTGGGGCTTTTGCATAATTGGACACAATTTTTACCCAATTTTGACATTTTATGATAGATTTCATACCCCTTATTCTAATTTTGTGGTTTAGTTTGAAATTTTTTGAGATTTTTAGGATCGATTTGAGGAAATTTGATTGACCGGGTCTGCCGGGTTTGACCAGATCCGACCCAATGACCCGGTCGAGTCTTCTTCTTCCCCAAGTTGAGCTTCGCGCGCAGGTTCAATGGCCAAAGGAGAGTTGGATTTTGACTCCAAAATCGTGGACCTTCCCGAGCTTAATCAGAGACGACTTGGAGTGGGCTTCGAAGCCCCGGAGGTTCCTTGCCGATTGCCACCACTCTCGCTGCCTGAGGTCATCGGAGCTGGAGTGACGAATCTAGTCAATGACGTGGGGGTGCCAAAGTCAACCTCGAGCAAGACCAAACCAATTCATGCCCCATTTCTGCCAAACAGTGAACCAGACAGAACCTGACGGAATCCCGATCTTCTCGGGTGCCGTCCATGCCATTTGGCACGTGAGCACACGTGCGGGAGTGAGGCGGTAGACACCTCCCGCACCCAAATTTTTTCAAATTGGTTATAATCAACAAAACACGTTTTCAGTTAAAGGGGGGGTCTCATTCGGTTCACGACAAGAAAAAACAGATTAGAGAGAGAGAGAAGGAGAGAGAAAATCCTCTCCCCGACCGCTATTGCTGAAGCTTCGAGCTCGAACTTCGCGAGCTCGGCGAAGACTATCTAGACCGAATCAAGCCTCGTTATCACCTCAGGAAGCTCCGTTGTGACTCTAGGAAGCGATCAAACCAGTTTTCATAGCCTGTTGATCTCGAAAAAGGTGAGTCGCCAGTTCGAGCTCCTCATTGTGAATCCATGGCATCTCACTTATTTAGCGATCATTCTTCGAATTTTTTGAGGCATTTTGCTTGTTGAACTTCACTAAGCATATCTTGTTGGTTTTACGCTTTGATTTTGCATAAATCCGTCGAGTCAAACCTCCTACCAGTCGCGAAGTCATCGCGACTTAGCTAGCCAAATCTGGCGATTGCGAGCTCAATTCGAGCTCTAGGTAAGTTTCCTCAACCCTCTGTGATGCTTCTTTGCGAATGAATTGGATTGTTATGCTCTAAATCGTGTGTTCGATCCGCCATTGTTGTTCTTTGTACGAGCTTGATTAGTGTAGATTTAGCCATTAGATCTAGTTAGAATTTAGTTATGTGTTAATCGGAGGCGATTTCGCCGTCGATCGGTGGCAAAATCACCTCAACCATTCGTTCTGTGTCGTCATGAGGAAGGAGATGAGTCCAGTCAGCATTCACTGACTCGGCCAAAGTCTGACGTGGAACTGACGTGGCGCTACATGGCATGCCACGTCAGATGCCACGTCGGCTTGGCCGTTAAAACAGTTTTTCTGATAATAAACAAAATCCAAATAGGTCGGTGGGGGTGGTGCCACTTGTCACGATCTGGAATTTTCAAAAATAATAAGAATGATTTTCAGATTATAAAATTGATTTTTTGAAAAAAAAAAAAAATAGTTTTGAACGAACGGTTGAGAATCAATCTCGCCGTGCGATCTGGACCGTCGATCATGGTCATTCTGACCCAAACTTTCCCAAACGATTTCCAAACCTTAATTGCGCATTCTCTAAGCTCATAGAGCTTCACTAGGCTTGCCATGTGACAAATTGAGCGATGTTTTTGATGCGATTTATCTGCACATATTGATTCCTTGATTTGTGCACCTTTCTTATTTGCTGTGATTGATAGGCTAGAAAATCCCTATCTGCATGACACCCTTAGATGTTAGAGCTTACCTTACCTCTCGAGTCATCTGCATGAAATCTTAGGTTAGAAAATCGATCAACTTTGGTGCCAAAAGGGCGTCGATGACATTCTCGACATAACAAAGTTCCCGAACCCTCTTCTTTGGTTTTCGCAGAACCGAACGATCTCTCCCAATCGCTCGGTAGGGTTTCCAATCATACCTCCAAAAAATAATTGGTGGCGACTCCTATGGCATGTACACTTATCACATGTCACCTGACTACACTAAGGTCGACCACGTTTTAAACAAATTTCCTTCCTGACGCTATTTGCGCACCTTTCTTATGGGCCTGGGAGGGCCCGCGCCTCGATGCCCCCCTTCGTCACATCGAGTGGACGGGATCCTTGGCAATCCATTAGCTCCCTCAAGATTTTCGCCCAAATCTTCTCGAGAGGGTCGCGACATATCTATGGAGAGTGGATTACTCCTCGGTAGTGAGCCAAAAAGCCTTTTATCCTCGATTGATGATATCTTTAGGCCTTGGTGGTGAGCTTTTCTATCCCGATCTATGCGTCGATTGGTGGTGCGTCCTTTATGCCCTCGATGTAGATCGTATTCTATCGGTTACTTTATTGTTCTACCGACTTATCCGTCTGTATCTATCCTGCATTTGCATACATATATCAGTATCCATTTCCAAAACTCTCTGATCTATCCCGATTCCTTCATCCATCTCTCAAAACAACATTCGCATGCCCTACACACACATCAAATTGGTATTAGAGCTCTAGGTTGAACTCGTTTTGAGTAATACCTTATGCTATCAATTTCTTTTTCTTTTTTTAAAAGACAAAAAAATGGTTTACATGGTTCGAAGATCCTTGGCTTTGGAGCAATCACACGGTGAAAGACAAGATCATGCTATAAAGAATCTTCAGCGACAAATGGAGTGAGTCCTCAACCATCTAGATGATCTAGTAAGACAAGAGTAGCAAGCAAGATGACCTAATTGGCGTCGACGTGACGATTCAGGTTCTCAACGAAGCTTTAGTGGTCATTCCAGTTACACGGGAGGAAACTCTAGTGACTCTGAATGTCAATCCCGGAGGAGAAGAGAACGTGAGGAGAATCATCGTGAAGTTAAATTAGAAGCACCAGAATTTGAGGGTAGCCTCAATCCAGACGACTTCATTGAATGGCTGCATGCGATCGAATGAGTTTTTAACTTCAAGTCATAATCGGACGAAAAGAAATGTAAAGTTGTTATTCTTAAATTAGCGAAGTATGCTTCTCTTTGGTGCGAGAACTTGAAACAACAGCGAACCAGGGAAGGAAAAAGAGAGATTCATTCTTGGGGAAAACTCAAGAAACTCATGAAGAAGAGGTTCTTGCCCAATGACTATAAGCAAGATCTGTTCTTCAAAATGAATTCCCTTCGGCAAGGTGGAATGAGCATCGAAGAGTACATTAGGGAGTTTGAACAACTCCTTATGAGGTGCGATATTCCAGACGTGCTGCAACAAACCATCGCTCGTTTCCTTAGTGGTTTGAATAGAGAGGTTACTAATATGGTGGAACTTCAACCATACTGGTCCTTCAAAGATGTGTGCAAGTTGGCCATAAAAAGTCGAGAAGCAACTCTAGCGTGGAAGAAGCTTTTCGGCCAAGCCTCCAATTGAAGGTACATATTTTTCTAAGGATTCTTATTCTGACCAAACCGATGATGTTGTATCGGAATAGGATGAAGAAAAGGAGAATGCCACAGAGTTTGTCAGTGAACTCTCCAAATAGGCTGTCGGTAGTGATCGAAAGTGTTTCAAATGCCATGGTAATGGACACTTTCATACAGAATGTCCAAATCGAAGAGTTAGGACTATTCAAGAAATCGAGAAAATCGATTTGGAACTTCAAGTAATCGAGCATGATTCCGACCAGAATGGTTCCGAAATGGAAGATCAAGAGGAGGTCGTGGAACAAGCTGATAATGGTGAGTTGTTGTTCACCCCAAGGGCTCTCTACACACAACGGTTGTTCTAGAAGCAAAAAAGCAAAGGGAGAGCATCTTCCACACCCGATGTACCGTTAATGGGAAGGTGTGGATGCTGATTGTTGATGGAGAAAGCTACACCAACATCGCATTGACAACCGTAGTCGACAAACTAAAGCTACCGATGTAGGTACATCCTCAACCGTACAAGCTTCAATAGCTTAGCGAAGGAAGTGATCTTTCGGTAACCGAACATGCTCTCATATCATTTTCTATTGGGGAGAATTACTAATATCAGATTACATTTGATGTCATTCCCATAGGTGCATGCAATTTATTGTTAAGTAGACCTTGGCAATATGACAGCAAAGTTTTGCATGATGGCTGCACAAACACTTACTCATTCAACAATGATAAAAAAACAAGTTACTCTAGTTCCTTTCAATCTAGCCATGATCCACAAATTTCAATATGGGGAGGGAAATGCGAGTAACAAAAGCCCATTCTTGAAAGAAACTCGAGTTGACAAAGCTATTTCTAAAGAAAAGTTTGATGTTTCTTTGTTTGCGGTTGAAAGCGAAACATGGCTCAAGCTTATGTATTACTTAGTTCGTTGGAGAGACCGTCTTGGAAACTCTTCAGATTCAAGTTCCTTTTCGGTGAGAATGGTTTTGGAAATTTTGTAACATCTAATCTTGGAGATGAGAAGCCGCAACAAGATTTGACGAAAAATCTTTTTCAACCCGGGGAGTTTGATGCGGGAGCATCGAGCTCTATCCATCGGCTCGCAAGCCCTATCGAGTCCTCATCGGCTAATCAAATTGATGATGTGGGAGCAGTCGATTCTAAGGAACAACAAAAAAGTTTCAACAAGGTTTCATGGGCTAGTCAAGCAAAATCAATATCCGCTCATGCTAAAGCAGGTTCTGGTCTTAACTTGTTTCGGTGGGATTAAGCTCAAGATGAAGTTTTCCATTGGAAGACTAGTAACCGAGATGCCGACAACCAAGGTACCGACAATGGAGTTACCGATCAAGGATTTGCTGATTCTTCCTTGTCGGTTATGTTTTAAGTTACTGATAAGAAGGTTAACAATCTAGATGCCGACTAAGGAGATGCTAATTGTGACATCCTGAAATTCTAACATTTGTAAGATAATAGGATTCGATGGATTTTAACCAAGAATTCTATTCGGATAAATAATATTGAACTTTTGGGGTTTAAGGGATAATTATTGGACGCGATTTTATTGATCTGGAAAGGGATTTGGTGTATCCTAAAGCATCGATCAAAGGAAATTAAACCAGTTTAGTCAAGCCGTAGAATCTAGAGTCGAGACCCTTCGCGCCTGAACCTAGCCCTGACCGAACTCTTGACGTGAAATTACCAAAATACCCTCAGTCGTTAGTGCCAAATGACTAACCTACAACTCCCTAGCAAATTACCTTTTTACCCTTGCTTTATTCATATAAGACAAAAGCATTAATGGGGATTTGACCATGGGCCCCACCCCTATAATGACCCCTCAAATCATCTCTCTCTTCTCTCTCTCTCCCCCCCTTAGCCGGCCGACCCACCACCCACCCCCCCTCTCCTCTCTTCCTCTTTCATTTTCATGGACACCCACCCATCATCACCATCTCTTCCCCCTTTTTGCCTTCATAGCCCCCCCTCCGAGCTCCGCCTACCGCTACCCGTCCACCGAACCACCATCCACCTGAGCCGTCGCCCGTCCGCTGCCGTCCTACCGTGTCGTCACCGTGTGCCACCCAAAGCTGAGCCACCGAACAGCCGCCAGTCCATCGAACCGTCGTCCACCCAAGCCACCGTCCGTCCACTCGCGACTCGTGCCATCCTCTACCTCCATGCTGCCGCGTCGTCGCCGTGCGCCACCCACAGCCGCGCCACCGAAACGTCGCCCACGAGTCCCCGTGTCGCCGTGAGCCCGAGCCGACCCGAGCGCCGTCGCCATCGCCATCGCCGCCCGTACACCGTACGTCGCCCATGCAGCTCGTGTCACCGCGTGCCCGTGTCGTCGCCGATTTTTTAGTTTGTGAGTTAACCTCTTAATCCTTGGTTATGTTGTCAATTGCATTTAGGGTTAGTTAGATTATGTTAATTGTAGATAGTTTATGTTAATTATGGATTTGATAATAATTAACCATGGTTAAGTTAGTTGGTTAACCATGGCTACGTTAGTTGACCTTGGTTAGGTTAATTAACCATAGTTACTTTTGATTAACTATGGTTGGGTTAATTAACTATAGTTATTTTATGTTCACTATAGTTACTTCATGGTTAATCATTGTTAGATTATTAACTATAGTTACTTTAATTAATCATGATTGGGTTAATTAACTAAGGTTGAGTTAATTAATTATTGTTGGGCTAATTAATTGATGTGGGGTTAATTAATTAAGATGGTCTTAATTAATTATAATTAGGTTAATTAATTATAGTTAAGTTAATTAACCTTGTTCTGGATAATTAATTTTTATTTATTCATTATTATTGGGCGTTGATTGGGTAATTGCTGAGTGTCTTGATTTTATACATATATGGATCTGATGAGTGATCACCCATATTGGAGTACCATGTTTAATAGTAAATGAATGGTCGTGTGATCGCATGTGACTTTTCGACTGTGTCTTTTGAGCATGAAAAACGGTTCTAAATTGAGTTTTGAGCACGATAATGATTGCATCAGACTAAATGCGAAGATATGAACTGGCATGATTGTTTTGTGTGCTCGTATGGTCACATTATGAAAACCGTCACCCGAGGGTACTTGGGGACGACGCTTGATATGTCCGTCCTGAGGGTACTAGGGAATCATACGGCTTATCGGTTGCCCGCCAGTCTAGCTCAGGGGTTTTAGGGGGACTGGACGGATGCCGGTTGTGGCTTATGCTGGATCGACACTCCTTACAAGAATGCCTGATATATATGGCCCAAGGGTACTAGGGGGATTATCAGTTGCTGTGCCCGACGGAGCGGGACGACGCCTGGTCATGTCAGAAGTGCACTTAACCATCCCGGGGGTACAAGGGGGTTATGCTGTGGCTGAGTGGCCGTTAATAACCGAAACACATGTGATGTATTATGCATGCGAGATTATGATGAGTGTTCTGGTTGTGTGCCTTGGTTTGTGTGTTGTTTGTATAATGCCATGATGATACTGTGCAATGTGTGTGCCATGGCGAGGTAGGTGTGCATGTGGTTGATGGTCGACTGGTCGAGTCAAGTGCCTAATCACGTAGTAACTAGAGCATTGCGGTGGTCGCACGCTATTGATCTATTATCGACATTAACCTGTGTGTTTAGGCCACCCTGAGCGAATTAGCACCCTACTCAATCTTAGGGCGTTGACTCGCGGAGATTTTATATCTCACCCGTTGTTGTTAACCATTTTTCAGGACCTTAGCGATGGAGAGTTATCGGCTCTGAGGAGGGTGTGAATGTCGACTCCTCTTTTTGGAGTAACTTTGGAGTAGGGTTAACCCTAACCCTAACCCGATATCTTTTTTATGGTTGCAAGAAGTGGCCATGATGTAGGGCTTGTAGATACAAACTTCCCAGGGTTAACGGTTAATAAATAAAACGAGCTTTTGCTGTTTGGTAGTTGCTGGTTTCCTTTTGACTATCCCTATTTTTTATGTTTGTCTAGGGTTTGGGAATCGTTCTCGCATGCATTTAATTGAAAGATAAAATGAATGGGTCGACGACGTGCCTGGGACGTCGCCCTTAAATGACCTGAGGTGTTTGGTAGGGTTGTTGCGTGCCCGGGGATCGGAACGTGATAGCCCGCCCAAGAGTAGTATCAAGGCAATGTCAACCTAATCCACTTGATCATAGCCTAGAGTGATAAGGTGCACTGGGTTTTGAGATAGTTAGTAGGATTAAAACCCCGTGCTTGTGATTGTTGATTGACTTTTAGGTTGTAGTCCTGAGTTCTCCTTACATGTTGCCTTTGGGCGAGTAGGAGTCCGTAAGGTCCTACAAGATGAGTAACCATAATGCGAGGGTGCCTAGAGGAAGGGCGACTCAGAAGGATCCTAGAGTGGATGGGATTCTACAGGCGTTGGAAGCCCTTGGGGATATCGTAGGGCAGCAAGTAAGGAATCAAGCTGCTGCTGCTGCTGCCACCTCGAGCAAAAACCCGTTGGCTAGAAACAAGAATGGCAGGTAGCCGATGCATAATTTGGTGGAGCAGTTTCTGAAGTTCAAGCCGCCGAAGTTTGCGGGAGCAGGTGATCCAAAGGCTACAACCTCTTGGATCAAGGAGTTGAATACGGTTTTTGCCTTGCTGAGGTGTTCCAAATAGGATAAAGTGACAATGGCCATTTAACAACTTCAAGGTAACGCTAGCACATGGTGGGAAGCCACATGAGGAAGGATCTTTCCCGAAGGTATGGTCCTAATGTGGGATGCCTCCGTTGAAGCCTTTAATGAAAAGTACTTTTCAGATTATGCGCGAGAGCAAAAGATAGCTGAGTTTCTACTTCTTCGACAGAACCAGATGGCGATAGATCAGTATGAGGCGAAGTTCGCTGAGCTGTCAAAGTATGTACCAAGGATGGTTGAGGACCCTATGGACAGGGCAAGGAGATTTCGGGACGGACTGAACCCTAAAGTCAAGGATCAGTTGGTGCCGCTGAATATCAAGGACTATAATGAGCTTTTTGAGAGGGCCTAGCTTGTGGAGAGAAACATGATCGAAAGGGCAGTCGCATCTGGAATGTGATTTGTGCCTCCTGCTAAGGATGGTCATCTATTCGGGAAAAGGCCGATGATATGGGAAAACAACCCGTTTCGCCCAACCGAAGGAACTTTGTGGGGAAGCTGACATACAACCCTAATGTTGTGTGTCGATTCTGTAATCGGAGGCATGGAACAGCCCCATGTTCTTTTAGGATGGGACCCTGCTTTTGATGTGGTCAGCATGGCCACCAAGTGATGGATTGCCTGCGAAGATCAATGGGAATGCAAGCGCTACCGCAAGGAGGACAACCGCCAGGGAACGCTCCGCAAGACAACCTGAATTGACCCCTAATGCAAGGACGGGTGTATGCTGTCACCCGAGGGGAGGCGAAGGAGTCGCCGACCGTTACAGGTACGATCTCCTTGCACGATAATGTAGCTTATGCGTTGTTTGATCTAGGAGCCACGTATTCGTTTGTTGCTGAGTAGTTTGTTAAGTTAGTGGGGTTAAGCCCGAAACCGTTGGGGACGGGCCTTACGATTTCTACCCCACTTAAGGATAATGTATTGTCTATGATACGATGTTCCGGTTGTAAGTTGGTTGTAGGCGGTCTTGAGGGAAAGATCGATTTGATTGTGTTGGCGATGTATGACTTTGATGTCATTATTGGTATCGCAAAGCGATTCAATTGAACCCGTTGGAAGGGGTTAGCTTCGAGTTTATTGAAAATCGAGGGGGAACCTCGACTCCCTTGATTTCGTCGCTTGAGGCGACTTGTTTGTTGGATAGTGGTTGTCAAGGCTATTTGGCAACCATGGTTAACACGTTGATTGAGGAACCAAGGATAGAGGACATCATCATGGTGTGTGAGTTTTCCGATGTCGTTTAGCAAGAATTGCCAAGATTACCACTAAAAAGGGAGATAGAGTTTGTGAATGAGTTAGTCCCTGAAACGGAGCCAATTTCCAAGACATTGTATCGTATAGTGTTGTCGGAACTCAAGGAGTTATGAGGAACATGAGCAACATCTGAGGACAATACTGCAAATCCTACGGGAACATAAGTTATATGCCAAGTTCAGTAAATGCGAGTTTTGGCGAACTCGTGTAGTTTTCCTTGGTCATGTGATCTCTGTGCTTCAAGAATATTGTGTAGTGATCAACAGGTGGATTGGACGATAAGTCGAAATGGTAGCGACTTATCGATAGGCTTGAACTGTGAAGTTTGATGGTTAGCTTTGTACGACTGATTATGGATATGAAATTGTGGTAGTTTGATATTGTGGATCTTAGGCATGAATATGTACTGTATCTTGATGGTTTGAGTTATTGATCGTATCGAAAGGCCTTGAATGATGATTGAGGTTCACAAGGAAGCGAACAGTGACTTTGGACGAAAGGCCTGTTTGATTCTATGATATTGATTTTGAATAGTTAGCGACCAGACTTGAGGCTTATAGAGTGACCTAGGCTGTCGATCCTTACTGATGAATTGGTCACTTGTGGTAATAGATTAGTCTGTTAAGATGAGGATTGATGTGAAAATGAGTGATACGTGAAGAGTAGTGAGGATGATCATGCATTGCACGAGTTTCTTACATTAAAACTACTGAGTTTTGAAACGTGCATGCATGAGTATATCATCGTTTTGTCGAACTTGATAAACTGTTGGCTTGGTATGGGATGAGATTGACGGGATACCTATAGACTGTAGTGAAGCATGGTATGTGCTGTGTGGAACGGGACTCTCTTCGTAGGTGTATAACTTGGGACAACTGTAACGACCAGGTCTGATGAGGGCGGAGAGTGAGTGCCGGGGTAGAGAGGCTCGGACAAGGAGCGGCTCCTGGCAAGCTTCTAAGATGGTGATGGGGGCAGGAATGACCCAAGCTATACATTGAAAGGGACGAGTCTAGGTATCGTGCTGAGTCTGACTTGTTTACGAAATCTAAAAATGTTTTCCGAATTTTCTGGTTTCCAAGTGAAAGGGTTTCGAACTAAACTATTTCGACGTCCGAAATGTTTTCTTGAGTTTGAATGGAATGAGTTTTGTGGTGACATACATAGCATTACGTTTCAGACGATGGATAGTGACGAACGAATGAGATGCTATGGATTTGAGAAATGCCTGAATGCCTTGTGGATGTTGGTGAAAGTCGAGCATTTGTGTTGTACCTCCGTTGTGATCGGAGAGGGCCCCTGCTGTGTGATCAAGGTACCGACAGCATCTTGGTGGGGGTGTGAATTGTGTGTTGTGTGTTGTGTTTTAAAGACTATAACCAATGGAATCCCGGGCATGGCATGTGGAATTGGCATCGCGAGTGGTAGAGAGTGTGATTTATCTTGAGTGAGAATGGATAATCTGCCTAATTATGTTTGATGGACATTGTGGTCTTGGATGACGCCATTCAGATTGGCAAGTGTGAGAAACGAGTCTGGAGTATTCGTGGCGTAATTATGAGTGAATAGCATGCTAGAATGGCTAGATAGATCTGTGAGTATTAGGGTCGAAGAGGACTCCTTTGAATGGTTAAGATTGCGGGATGTGGTGACTCCCAAGGAATAAACGATCAGAGTAGGTGAAGTAAGAGAGAGACCCTACGAGATCTCAGGTTTGTTAAGGAGCGGCCAACATCTAAATTTCGGGGATGAAATTTCTTAAGGAAAGGAGAGTCGTGACATCCCGAAATTCTGACATTTGTAAGATAATATGATTCGATAGATTTTAACAACGAATTCTATTTAGATAAATAATATTGGATTTTTTAGGTTTAAGGGACAATTATTGAAAGCGATTTTATTGATCTGGAAATGGATTTGTTGTATCATGAAGCATCGGTCAAAGGGAATTAAACCGGTTTAGTCGAGCCGTAGAATCTAGCGTCGAGACCCTTCGCGCCTGAACTTAGCCCTGATCGAATCCTTGACGTGAAATTACCAAAACACCCTCAGTTGTTAGTGCCAAATGACTCATCGACCCTCCTTAGGAAATTACCTTTTTTCCCTTACTTTATTCATATAAGACAAAAGCATTAATGGGAATTTGACCATGGGCCCTACCCCCATTAATGACCTCTCAAATCATCTCTATCTCTTCTCTCTCCCTCCCCTACTTGGCCGGCTGAACCACCACCCACCCCTCTCTCCTCTCTTCCTCTTTCATTTTCATGGACACCCACTCACCATCACCATATCCTCCCCCTTTTTCCCTCCATAGCCCCCCTTCAAGCTCCGCCGACCACCGCCCGTCCACCGAACCACCTTCCACCCAAGCCGCCGCCCGCGACCCGAGCCGTCCTCCGCTGCCGTGCTGTCGCGTAGTCGCTGTGCTCCACCCACAGCCGCGCCACCGAACCGTCGTCAACCCGAGCCGCCACCCATCCGCCCGCGACCCGTACCGTCCTCCGCCACCTTGCTGCCGCGTCGTCGCCATGCGCCACCCACAGCCACGTCACTGAATCACCGCCCGCGAGTCCCCGTGCCGCCGTGAGCCCGAGCCAACCTGAGCGGCGTCGCCACCGCCACCCGTATGCCGTGCGACGCCCGCGCTGCTCATGTCACCCCGTGCCCGTGTCGTCGACGTCGTCTTCGTCGCCGCCGATCGTTTAGTTTGTGAGTTAACCTCCTAATCCTTGATTATGTTGTTAATTGCCTTTAGGGTTAGTTTATATTATGTTAATTATGGATAGTTTATGTTAATTATGGATTTGATAATAATTTACCTTGGTTAGGTTAGTTGGTTAACCATGGCTGGGTTAGTTGACCTTGGTTAGGTTAATTAACCATTATTACTTTATGCTAACCATAGTTACTTTATTGTTAACCATAGTTACTTTTGGTTAACTGTGGTTGCGTTAATTAACCGTAGTTACTTTATGGTTAATCATGGTTAGATTATTAAATATAGTTACTTTATGGTTAATCATGGTTAGATTATTAACTATAGTTACTTTAATTAATCATGGTTGGGTTAATTAACTAAGGTTGAGTTAATTAATTATTGTTGGGCTAATTAATTGATGTGGGGTTAATTAATTAAGGCTGAGTTAATTAATTAAGATGGTCTTAATTAATTATAATTAGGTTAATTAATTACAGTTAAGTTAATTAACCTTGGTCTGGATAATTAATTTTTATTTATTCATTATTATTGGGTGCTGATTGGGTAATTGTTGAGTGCCTTGATTTTATACATATATGGATATGATGAGTGATCACCCATATTGGAGTACCATGTTTAATAGTAAATGAATGTTCGTGTGATCGCATGTGACTTTTCGACTGTGTCTTGTAAGCATGAAAAACGGTTCTAAGCTGAGTTTTGAGCACGACCAAGATTGCATCGGACTAAATGCGAAGATATGAAGTGGCATGATTGTTTAGTGTGCTCGTGTGGTTCCATGATGGAAATCATCACCCGAGAGTACTTGGGGACGATGCCTGATTGTTTATTCCAGGGGTACAAGGGAATCATACGGCTTATCGGTTGCCCGCCAGTCCGGTCCGGGGTTACTAGGGGGACTAGACGGATGCCGGTTGTGGCTTGTGCCAGCCAACGCTCCTTACAGGAATGCCTAATATATCCGGCCCGAGGGTACTATGGGGATTATCAGTTATCGTGCCCGACGAAGCGGGACGACTCCCAGTCATGCCAGAAGAGCACTTAACTGTCCCGGGGGTACTATGGGGTTGTGTTGTGGCCGAGTGGCTGTTAATAATCGGAACACGTGTGATGCATTATGCATGCGAGATTGTGATGATTTTTCTGATTGTGTGCCTTGGTTTATGTGTTGTTTGTATAATGCCATGATGATATTGTGCAATATGTGTGCCATGGCGATGTAGGTGTGCATGTGGTTGATGGTCGACTGGTTGAGTCAAGTGCATGATCACGTAGTAACTAGAGCGTTGTGGTGGTCGCACGCTATTGAGCTGTTATCGACATTAACCTGCATGTTTAGGCCACCCTAAGTGAATCAACACCCTACTCGAGCTTAGGGCGTTGACTCACGGAGATTTTATATCTCACCCGTTGTTGTTAACCATATTTTACGACCTTAGTGATGGAGAGCTACCGGCTCTGGGGAGGGTGTGGATGTTGACTCCTCTTTTCGAAGTAGCTTTGGAGTAGTGTGAACCCCAACCCTAGTCCGATATCTTTTTGATGGTTGTAAGAAGTGGCCCTGAGGTAGGGCTTGTAGATACGAACTTCCCAGGGTTAACGGTTAATAAATAAAATGAGCTTTTGTTGTTTGCCGGTTGCTGGTTTTCTTCTGACTATCCCTGTTTTTTATGTTTGTCTGGGGTTTGGGAAATGTTTCCGCATACGCTTAATTGAAAGATAAAATGAATGGGTCAATGACGTGCTTGGGACGTCGCCCTTAAATGACCTGAGGCGTTTGGTATGGTTGTTGCGTGCCCGAGGATTGGGGCGTGACACTAATCCTTCCCTAGCTGATTAAATTATCGATCCACCGTGTTAGTAGCCGATTTCGAAGCTAATCATCAACATATCAATGGGAGGCTATTCTAAACCATGTCCTTACTTGTTTGGTGATATTTCAAGATGGTTATTTACTGGACCAGACTTATGCACGAATTTTGGAGAGTGACCAGCAAGGCTGAAGAGTTCAAGACTTCAAGTTTCTATGTCATTTAATGCTTTCTGGTTTCTAGTTATCTTTAAGTATTTTCTAGTTCCCAAGTGTCTTTAATGTTCGAGGAGTCCCTATGATGTCTATTCCCCATGTCTTTATTAGTTGGTTGGTTATCGAGTCTTTAATTCCTATTCTATTTCCTATGTTCTATTTCCTCTATATAAAGAGGTGAAATCTCAGTTGTAAGGCAAACGATGATTTGATGAATATGAAAACTTGTGAGATTTCTTCATGTTTGAGTGATTATCTTTGGAGATTGGATAACTCCTTGGTTTCTTTATCCGTGGAGAGTAGATTATTCCTCGGTGGTGAGCCAAAAAGCCCTTTATCCTCGGCTGGTGATATCTTTAGGCCTTGGTGGTGAGCTTTTCTATCCCGAAACCCTTTATCCTCGATTGGTGGCGTAGCCTTTATGTCGTGGTGGTGAGCTTCATCAATCCCGATCTGTATCGTCGACTGGTGGTGCGTCCTTTACGCCCTTGGTGTAGGTTGCATTCTATCGGTTACTTTACTGTTCTACCGACTTATCCGTTCGGTATCTATCCTGCATTTGCATACATTTATTGGTATTCATCCCCCATACACTCTGATCTTTCCTGATTCCTTCATCCATCACTCAAAACAACATTCGCCCGCCCCAAGCACGCATAAATGGGAGACCCGCCTGATGTAATCGGAACTGCTGCTGCAGTCTATTTCCCTGTCAGTGTAGGTTTCCCAATAAGGAGTCTGCTGCACCTATCCAAGTCAGAGATTTGATAGTTACTTTAGCGATTGCTTTTTCGATTTTTCTGCTGCGAAGCTCATACCCGCAACGGCTCGATTGAGCCACGACGGACGCTCTCAAGGTAGTACGATGCTCAGTATCATTAGACCAGATGAATTTTGATATAAGAGATCAAGTACTATCTTCATTGCAGATCATGAACTTATGGATAGACTTCTTCAATGAAGATATCATCTTCAAGATACAGAATGTTGAGATGAATGATCTTTTCCATCTTCATCAGTATCAAGACATATGAAGATGCTTACCCGACTAGTGTTACCAAGCGACCATGAGTATAAATTCTCACTGGTGCTGGTTTACTAATTCCGTCAGGGTAACGTACATCGTCTTTGACAGATGAGTGAGATCATTAGCAATTGAAGCACTAAACACTATCTGCATTGGTCATAGTAAACGTTAGTGACAAAGATAGTTTGGTAATCATCAAAATGCCATAGGGATGTTTTCCAAACACACATAAGGTGAGGCCTTGTGGACCTTCTCTTTTGACGTGCTTTAGTCCTTTAAATGTACTTTAATTTATTATCATGAAACATGTGAGTTACTCTCACCGGATTTCTAAAACTTGTTCCTAATTCATCACTTACTGATATATATATATATATATATATATATATATATATATATATATATATATATATATATAGGTTCACGACAGCTGATAACGCTTCTTTGTCAAAATTCTATTTCTTGTAATTGAGGACATGTGCATGGTGAGAAATGAGCTTTCTTGATCAATGCTAATGCCACAAAGACATACATCCTTTTAAGCAAAAATTCCGAGCATCTCTCAAATTGCTTGTTATCTCTCTTCTAACAGGAGTCTATGCATGCACTTTTCATGGTGAATAGGTCAAGCATTTCAACGAACAAGAAGCATCATTGTTTCTTCAACCAAGAGCGTTTACAAGGTCACTTTAGAATTAAGCCCTTCTTGCATAGTTTGAAGTGAAAGGTTATATTTTGGACATAATCTGATTCAAGGTTGATCATATAAACCATTTATTCGACCGACAATATTCTGATTGGAATTTTTCTGGAGATTAATATGAGATGATTGAGGAGATGTAAGGAAGTATGTGGTCCCTCTTTGAAGGTGGTGTCCTAGCACTTTTTTTTTTTTGGATAAGCATGGTACACCACTTCTTTCGGCAAGTTGGACTTATTCTATTGGAATGTCAAACCTTGCCCACGAGGAACCTTGAATAGTAGCTAGTCACGTGAAGAATCTAAGCAACATAATAGTGCGGGTGCCTCAAAGTCAACGCTAGTTCTTGCTGTATATATATAAGTCCCTTCAGTCTAGCATTAGTACATGTCTGATGCCCAATGAAAACGATTTCTGTTGGTATTGTTGTACGCCATTCAACTTTGGTCATCAAATAGGTTGGGAAGTCTTACATGAAGTTGCAGAGAGCGAACTTGTAGCCAAGAATGATTTGCCGGCTTCGTACGCCGTGAAGGGCACTCACATTGGACGGCCCGCAGGTTATTCTTGGCGACATTTTGTTCTCTCCTTCTCATGTTAGGCCCAAGAGACCCTACCGTTGCAAGTTGTTCTTCGAGAATTTAGGGTGCGTTTGGGAATCATTTTTGCCAAGGTTGTTATTTTTTTGAAAAAAATAATAGAAGTCATTTACAAAGTTTGATTTTTAACCAAACACCGTTTATACCAAAGTTGACTTTCAATGCACCTTAAATTACATTTATCAAACACTATTTACATTTCGAAAACCACCGTGTAAGCTAAAGTTGCTTGCATTCTCCAAAAGACTTTACCTAAAAGCCAAGCCAAACTCACCCTTAATGTATCTAAGAAAAAGAAGTCGGTCAATTTGTTGTTGTTGTTTTTTAATTCAGCAGTACGGGCGTGAAGATCGACTATGTTAAGATTCGGTGCCCAACCACAACGAAATAGAGTGTAAAAGCAAGAAAGAGCAATCGAGACACAAGGTTTATCCTACTTCACCCTTAAACTAAAGCTACATCCAGCAGATGATTCCACTATAATTAGTACATCGCACCTTTCTGTTGCATCACTCAATTACATGTGAAAGAGATAATATGACAGTAGCTATTCATGGGCATAAGTCCAAACTATCAATCAAATATGAGCTCAAACTATAAAAGCCATTTAGTGTCCCATGGGAGTATGAACCACACCCCAACATACCTAGAGGACCATGGAAAATCTTGCAAGTTCCATGAACATGTTAAATCAAGATGTTTTACCTACGCAAAATTTAGAGTAGTTTGCATTCAGTTTGCGAGATTTGAAAGGTTAACCTTCGGCTATAACACCAATGCCCATTTCTCCCAAAAAAGATGCTGACTTGTATAAATGTTAATTCACGCCATCAGTAGCAGGAAAATCCTAGGAAAATCCTACGTTAACCTAGGTTCACATAGTCCGGGTAAATCACAACATTATTCGTCATTGATCATGGATTCCACATGGTATCACAAAATTTAATGTGTTTGATTGCATCCTGTCCATGGACCCGAATCTGAAAAAGAGCTTCTCATCGGGAAAATTATCCAAAAAGTCCTAAACATATTGCCCTTTTTCCAAATCATCCCTAAACATTTTAATTTTGTCAATTGGGTCCTAAACATTTTCACATTTTTCTAATTGAGTCCATCTGTCTTACTTTTGTTGACAAACACTGACGTAGATGCATGCCATCCTACGTAGACAATTTTTAAAAATGTTTTAACACTTTTTTGAATTTTTATTTATTTAATTTGTTTTGTTTTCTTTTTCCTTTTCCTTTCCTTTTTTTTTGTTTTTTTTTATAACTTTTTCTGTTCAAAGGGTTGGCGACCTCCGCAGCCCTCGCTGTGGCCCCTTACCGGTTGCTGGCGAGGCAAAGGTGTGGTGGCCCTCGCCGACCACAGCGAGGGCAGGCAAGGGCAGTGACTGGCCAGCGGCTCTACTGGCCCTTTGATCCAAAAAGGAAAAAGAAAAAAAATTAAAGAAAAAAAATTAAAGCCCTGGCTTTATTTTGGGCAGCCAGATGTAATCTGGCTTGGCAAAACTCTAACTGGCGTGACAACCTACAGTGGGCGTTGCACCATCTTCGTGGCTGGCACTTCTACCAGAGCGTTGCTAGGTTTTCGTTCGATGCTCTGTGTTATATTATTTGGACCGAAAGGAATCACATCATTTTTCGTAGCAAGACTTTCCTTTTACCTGCCGTTAAGGCACACCTCGTGAAGGTGGTCAGGGATAAAGGAATGACATTCAAGCACGTTGCTGACACGCCCAGAAACCGTCGCATGCAAGCCAGCTGGGGCATCGACACTTCAATTTTTGATTGACTTTTGGCTGTGTTTTTGGCTTTGTTTCCCACAGTTCTTTAGGCCACCTGTTTGGGCCTTTTTGTTACTTGTGTGTAGCTTCTTTTCCTACCCAGGCTGCCCTTGCACTTTTTGTGACACACTGTGGTGCGCGGCCAGGGTTTTTGTTTGTTAACCGCACTTTTCTGATCAATATACTACTTAACTTACCAAAAAAAAATTTAAAAAAACTTAAAAATTATCCACGTCAGCACCAACCGTGCCACGTAGAATGGCTGACATCCACGTCAATTATTTCCGATCAAAATTAGTCAGATGAACTCAATTGGCAAAAAGATAATAAGGTTTATGACTCACTTGGCAAAATTAAAAGATTTAGGACGGAATTGGCGAAAATGTAATATGTTTAGGACTTTTTTTACAGTTTTCCCTTTTCATCAATAGCACCCCATTGGTGGATATAGGAATGGCAGTTTCTTAAAAGGTTTCTTTGGAAAATAATGTCATGAATACTCTCAGTTTTTTTTTTTGCTCGGAAATGAATACTCTCAGTTGAAAAAAATATAGTAGGTACTTTTGGAGTATGCTTCATGCTTTCATATGATTGTGGTATAAGGGTTTGATAAATACATGAACGCTGAAAATTAAACTTTTCAGCACTCAATGCAAGACACAAATTTAATGAGAAAAATCCCTAATTGATTTTGAAGTTGACAAAACAATCCATGATCTCTTATATCTGAATTAATGCGATGAAATACTTGATTTGCAGATTATCCGTAGGTGTGGGATACACAGGATTGAATCTGGAAAGATATGCTCAGAGGATGTTCTGAGGGACTCAGACACCGTATCAAGCTCAGACGTTGTGAAGAGCTCAGATGTTGAGCGAGGGAGCTCAGACGTTAGAATGAGGCTCAAGCTCTGAGAGAAGTATTTTATGTGCAAAAATCAAAATAGCAAGAGATATAATTGAAGATGATTTAATTGACAAATTACATCATCACAATGGCTAGTAATCGAGCTGGATCATTCTTGAAGATTCTCAAACTTGAAGATTAATCAAGGATGCATATTAAGGGAGACGAGCATCACTTTCCTAATGAAGAACTCAATCTATGGAAACCTAGGATCACGATTGTATGGGCAATTTGATCCAACGGGAAACACTTTCCTTTGTCGACCTCAACGGCTACGAGATCTTTTTGAGATACATTCTCGTCCAAACGAGAAGTTTGAGAGAACGATCCTCTGGAGGCATTGCAATGGGTAGTTGGAGGTGGAGGAGTATAAAAGGACATCTCAAGGCCGAAGAGAAAATAAGTTGGTGTAAGAGGGAATAGAGTTCAAAATTCCAAGATCGTGAGAGCTTCAACGTTTTACATTCACCCTGATCTATACACTGTAATACTTAGAGGTGTACATTCGAGTATTGAGTGTTAGGCGGGAAGTCTTTCGACTCAAGAGATATCACTGAGCTATAACCTCTAAGCTATTATCTAGTGAAATCCAGCCGATTGGCTACCAGCGTGAAGAAGTGGATGTAGGCTTAAACAAGCCGAACCACTATAAATCCTCTATGCACATTCTCTTTCCCTTGATCTCTTTGTTTACATATCTATGAAAGTAGCTGTGTGCACGGCGCTGCATCTGAGAGCTTCTTAGATCATCCTAATAGCATCGTCTGAACGAAGTTCTGCTTCCAAAGGAATCTCAGATCTTACTAGCTAATATCATCTAAAAGAAGTTCTGAGTAGATTAATTATATTTCGCATTAATTTCTTAAAATTCCCTAAATTCACCTATTCACCCCCTTTAGGTGATAACACTAGCCTCTACAATTGGTATCAGAGCTTGGTGCTCATATTTTTATTAAAGTGTTATTACTTCTGAGCTAACCATCTTTATGGCTAGCAATTTTTCTCCCACATGGATTGAAGGCAGAAGCAACAACAGACTACCTTACTTCGAAGGAAAAGAGTATAGTGATTGGCAGAATAAATTCAAGGCATATCTCAAATGCCAAGACCCGCAGATCTGGGACGTTGTTCAAAGAGGCGTTGACCGATCTGCAAGCACTTAAGGCGGATCAAATGCAGGGGATAACACCAACACCACTCCCACAGCTGCTCTAACTACCACTGAATTAGCAAAGAGAGATGCTCTAGATGTTAAGGCTATTTATTCTTTTTATAGTGCACTATCTCCCACTGAATACAAACATATTGCAGATTGTTCCTCATCAAAGGCGATTTGGGACAAGCTCTATGTAACCTACGAAGGGACAGACAGAGTCAAGGAGACTAAAGTCAACATACTCCTCGGCCAGTACGAAGCCTTCAAGATGAAGCCTAATGAAACGGTGAAAGAGATGTTCAATAGATTCACTGAAATAGTGAATGGTCTCGCCTATCATGGGCAACCTGTGTCTGGACCGATGCGAGTGAATAAACTCCTAAGGGAACTAACAAAAGAATGGGACAATATCAAAACTTCCATTCGAGAGACTCAGAGGATCTCATCTCTATCCATGGATGAACTCATTGGAACTCTTCAATCCTACGAGGATGAAAGAATCAACGAGGAAACTCAAATGAGAGGTAAGAAATCCATTGCTTTGAAATCTAATGCTGATTTTGATGTCTCAGACTCTGAAGATGAAGACGATGAGGAACTAGGACTCATGCTCAAGAGGTTCAGAAGAATGGCAAAGAAAAGTAGAAATTTCAAAGGCAAAAGAGATTTCAAGCAATATGATCTGAGACGATCATCTAGTAACAAAGATGAAAGCAAAGACGTGATTTGCTATGAATTCAAAAGAGAGGGCACATCAAACCAAACTGTCCTCTTCTAAAGAAGAAATGAAAGGATGAAAAATTCAATAAAGCTCTAAAAGCTGAAACTTGGAGCGACACAGAATGTGAAAGTGATGAGGAATTTACCAATATCTATTTAATGGCCATCTCAGACTCTGAGGATGAATCTGAGGTAACTTTTACTAACATTCCTTCTGAGGTATCTAAATATATAGATGAATTGTGTTCAAATTATAAATTTGCTCTTAAAAAGCTTTCTAAATTGAAAAAGGAAATTGCTTGTTTAAAGAAAAATGATATTTCTCAAAAAGATAAAGTAAATTTTATCGAAAGTGAATTTTCTCGAGTCAAGAAAAAATCAGATTTGATTTCTAAGAAAATGAAGATTTGCAAATCGAAAACGAAACTTTGAAAAAGGAAAACGTTTCTTTGAAAAAGGAAAACAATTGTTTGAAAAAGGAAACTTCAGATATCAATAAAAAGTTTTCCTCTGGTTCAAAAACTTTACAACATATTCTTTCTATACAAGTTCCTTACTACAATAAGTCTAGACTTGGTTTTCAAAAGGAAAGTGAATTGAAAAACGATTTTTCAAAGGTAAAAGAAAGACTCATAAGAAGACCTTCGAAACAAGGGTATAGAAATCACTTTCATAAGCAATTTATAAGATCTGAGGGACAAAACGTCTCAAAATGCACAAACTACTGTGATCCAAGGCATTCCAAAAGTTATCGTCCTGAGATCTGGAGACCAACATGAGATATTTTGCGATTTGCAAACTCTACTAACCCAAAAGGACCCAAACAGATTTGGGTACCAAAGAAAACTTGAATTCCTTTGATGTTTGCAGGTACCAATGAAAAGAAGAAACAAATGGTACCTTGATAGTGAGTGTTCTAGACACATGACTGGAGATTCCAAAATATTCATCAATCTTACCAAATTTGATGGAGGTAGTGTCTACTTTGGCGGCAACAACAAAGTAACAATTATTGGCAAATGAACCGTAAAGATTGGCAACCTCTTCATTAATGATGTATCATTGGTTAAGGGTTTGAATTTCAATCTTATTAGCATAAGCCAATTGTGTGATATTGGATATAAAATCTCTTTTGTGGATGATACATGTTCAGGTGTTAGCCATGACAACAAGTGATCATTCACCGGACACAGACATGGTAATATGTATCTTCTGGATACATCATCTGAGGATGTGAAATGTATAGTATCAGTCAAAGATGACTCAGAACTTTGGCACAAGAAGCTGGGACACATAAGTTTCAAACAAATCCCAAAGCTTTCCTAAAAAAGGCTTGTGAGAGGACTCCCAAATGCAAGATTTGAGCAAGCAAAACTTTGTGACGCTTGCACCCTTGGAAAATAAGTAAGAAATTCTTACAAGTCAATAAATCAAGCTTCCACTAACCGTGCTCTACAACTTTTACACATGAATGTCTTTGGACCAACAAGAACCCAGAGCATTGTAGGTAAAATGTATTGTCTAGTAATAGTAGATGATTATACTAGATTTACTTGGGTTTTCTTCCTTGCACATAAGAATGATGCATTTTCATACTTTGAAAGTTTTTCAAAGAAAGTTCAAAACGAAAAAGGTTATTTAATTTCCAGCATCAAAACTGATCATGGGGGAGAATTTGAAAATCAAATCTTTGCAGACTTTTGTGATCAAAATGGTTTTCAACATAATTTTTCGTCTCATTATACTCCTCAGTAAAATGGAGTAGGTGAAAGGAAAAATCGATCTTTACAAGAAATGGCTCGAACACTCTTGATTGAAAGCAAAGCTCCTTCTCATTTTTGGGCAGAAGCTGTTTCTACTACATGCTATATCATAAATCGAGTTTTTCTGAGACCATTGCTTGAGAAAACCCCCTATGAACTTTACAAAGTTAAGGAACCAAGCATAGCATACTTTCATGTATTTGGCTGTAAATATTTTATCCTCAAGAATTCGAATGATCGGCCGGGTAAGTTTGATGAAAGATTAGACGAAGGTGTATTTCTTGGATATTCCACTACAAACAAGGCATACAAAGTCTTTAACAAGAGCTCAAGAACAGTTGAAGAATCAATGAACGTGAGGTTTGAAGATGGAAATGACACTCAGAAAATAGGCGTTGAAATCACCACATCATTTGAGAAGAATCTATCATCTGAGCAGGCTTCATCATCTGAGGACAAAACAGCATCTGAAGCTCCTCAGAACATCAATGATAATCAGACTGCTACAACATCTGAAAATGAAAACCAAGATCCTTCTTTAGAAGATCAACAATACAGTAGAAACAAGAACTGGAAATACAAATCCAATCATCCTATAGATCTTGTCATCGGAGATATAGAAGATGGAATCAAGACTAGATCCAAATTCAAGAATGTCATAAATGCTTTAGCACTTCTATTTGAAGTAGAACCCAAAGGAATTGAAGAGGCTCTTGCAGACGAAAGATTGATTGAAGCAATGCAACAAGAGCTACATCAATTTAAACTCAGTGAAGTTTGGAAACTTGTGCCCAGACCCAAGGATCATCCAATCATTGGAACTAAATGGGTATTCAGAAACAAGTTGGATGATAAGGGCAAAGTTACAAGAAATAAGGCAAGATTCGTAGCCAAGGGATACTCTCAAGAGGAGGGGATTGACTACGATGAAATGTATGCTCCTGTTGCAAGACTGGAATCTATTAGATTGCTCCTAGCCTATGCTTGCTACAACGATTTCAAGCTATATCAGATGGATATCAAGAACGCATTTTTGAATGGCTACATCAAAGAAAAGGTGTACGTGGAACAACCACCGGGGTTTGAAGATCCAAAGAGCTTAGATCATGTCTATAAACTCAAGAAAACTTTATATGGACTCAAACAAGCACTGCGAGCCTGGTATGAGAGGTTAAGTAACTTCCTTGTTGATAAAGGTTTTGAAAAAGGTAAAGTAGATACAACTCTATTTATCAAAAAAGAATGTAAAGATATCTTGCTCATTCAAATATATGTTGATGATATCATATTTGGTTCTTCTTACGAAAAACTCTATAAGAATTTCTCTCAGATCATACAGAACGAGTTTGAAATGAGCATGATGGGAGAACTCATGTTTTTCCTTAGACTTCAAGTGAATCAAACAGAACAAGGAACCTTCATACACCAAGAGAAGTATGCGAAGGAAATTGTGAAGAAGTTTGGTCAAGAAAACTGAATCACCAATGTCTTCTTCATCCAAGCTAGATAAGGATGAACAGGGAAAACAAGTTGATCAAAAGCTATATAGAAGCATGATCGGTTCTCTATTATATCTTACTACTTCTAGACCTGACATCATCTTTAGTGTGTGTATATACACCAGATTTCAATCAGATCCTAAGGAATCTCATCTGTCTACAGTAAATAGGATCATAAAATATGTTGGAACCAATCCTAATCTCGGATTGTGGTATCCAAAGACCTCAGAACTTACTTACAGGGCTACTCAAATGCTGATCTTGCAGGTTGTAAATTAGATAATAAAAGCATCTCAGGAACATGTCAACTTCAGGGATCCATGCCAGTGTCTTGGCATTCGAAGAAACAAAACACAGTGGCACTATCAATCGCAGAAGCTGAATATGTCGCCTTGGGGAGTTGCTGTGCTCAGATCTTGTGGATGAAGCAATAACTGAGGGACTTTGGTGTTGAAACTTCAAACGTGGAAATCAAATGTGACAACACCAGTGCAATCAACCTCACAAAGAATCCAATTCTGCACTCTCGAGCTAAGCATATTGAAATTAAACATCATTTCATTCGTGATCATATGCATAATGGAGATGTTAATATTCAATTTGTTGATTCGAAGCATCAATTAGCTGATATATTCACAAAGCCCATCGATAGGAATTCTTTTGAATATATTAGACAAGAATTGGGTATTACTATGATGCCTGTTTAAGTTGTCTTCAAGACAGGTTGAAATCTGCTTCTGAACAAAATGCAACTTCTGAGAAAATTCAACATCTGAAGCAAAGCTTCAGAATTTGCTCAACATCTGAGGATAATCAAAAGCATCATCTAAGGAGATACAAAATGCTTGAATAAAATCTCTGAACGAACGCATCATCTGAGGAGGTCATCATCTGAACAACACTCACATCAGGTTTGATCGTTCAAACTTTTGGCGCGTAAGTACTTATTTTTGACAACAAATAAGGTACGCGTAATCTCAAACTTTTTAAATAGTCTGTCAAATATTGTGATTGAAGTGATTATATTGATTGAATTGATTGAATATTTCGTTTCCAAAAATTAATTTACCAAATCTTTTCAAAATATTTTATTTTTGGAAACAAATTTTAAATCTCTTAACTATCAAAGGCGGTTTCCTATTTTGTTGAAAACAAAAAACTTGCACCGAACCGTCGTTCCCTTTTTAAAACCTCTCTTACAAAGATTCAATTTTTATTCTCCACTCAAAAACCATCTCTCGAAAAAAATTTCTCTCAAAATCCTCTTTGCGATTTCACTCCCAAACTCTTAATCTCTCAAATCCTTCAACTTAACTCCAAGAATCCTTCAATGGCACCCAAGAATCCTTCAACCGGGAAGAAATCCGCCACTGGTACTCGTCGATCCTGCAGATTGGAGATGCGAAGACCTAGGGCTCCAATAGGCTCTCTAACCTCATACGATCTCTCTAGTTCCTCAGAAGATGGAGGCAAGGAACTAAGGGCAGAAGAAACTAGTGTTGTTTGTCAATCAGAACCTGTTGTTGCAACCCCAATTGCCGTGGCCCCAGAAGTTGCAGCAAGAAGGGAAAAGAGGATTCAGGATCGCATCGCGAACATTACAGTAAGAACTCCTGAACAAATCTCTAATCTTCCTATTGATAAGAGAATTAAGTTAGAAAGAGGATTAACGAATGTGATTCGGGGGATGAGAATGTATGGAAGGGCTGATCATGACATTCAAGAGTTTTTGCGTGACAATGGATTTTTTTATGAAGGACAATTACAAAAGTTTGGTGAGATGTTAACTCAGGATGAGATTATGCAAGCTACGAAGGTAGGAGCAAAATTTCAAAAGGAAGATAGGCCTAAATCATCTTAGACCTCTAGGAAGGGAAAAGAGAAGGTTGGTGAACCTTCAAGAGTAGAGGAAGTACAATCTGCTTTCACTGAAGTAAGATCTGAAGGTGTAAGACCCGAAATTGTGCTGGTCAGTGATCATCTAAGGGAGGATGATGATGAGATGATTTATTCTCACTTTAAGGGAATGGTAATGAAGTTCTTAGCCAAGGAAGGAAAGGCAAATAGGATGTTCAGATCAAAAGAACATCGTGTAGACTATAATTCTTTAATCGCCAGAACCTCCATGGCAAATAGGACTGTTGACTTTGAGTACTTTGAGAAAAATAATTTGCAGATCCTTTCTTTGCTTACCAATCTGCGTCTGCATACTCTATGTTCTCTAAATACTCCATGCTATCTTGAGTTGACTGCTTATTTTTACTCAAACTTCTCTATGATCTCTAGAAATGCCATTCAGTTCTCATTCTTTGAACAAAACATCATTTTGAGTGCCACAGAACTTGCTAAAATTCTAAGTTCCGAGCTGTCCACTTTCACTCCCATTCCGATCTCAGAAGATGCTGTCTACAGAGAACTCTTTGGAAATCCTAACCTCTCCAGAGTAAACAAAGCTCATATTGAACACCACCACTTTCCTCTTAGAGCAATCATTCTACAAAAGGTAGTCATCAACTGCCTTAGGCCCAAAGATTCCTCCAAAACTGATGTTTCTCGGTATGATGCCAAAATCATTTGGGCCATTCTCAATGGAAAATCTTTCTCTCTTCCACACATGATCTTCCTACATATGCGCAGAACTGTCAAGAAGAACAAGGGACAACTGCCATATGGCTCTTTGATCACCAGGATCTTTGAGTATCTACAGATAGTAATTCCTCAAAAACTCAGATCTCTGCAGATTCCACAAGGAAGTACCGGTGAATCAATGTTTGTGAAGATGGGATACAAATTTACAGATGGTCAATGGAGGGACAGGAAGAAGAATGTGGTGCTAATAGATCTTCCTCCTACTCAAACTGAAACAGGAGAGGCTACTCAGACTGAACCTTCAATCGCAAAACCTTCAACAATAGAAGCCTCACCTGCTGAACAAACTGTAGATGCTTCTCATACATGACCATCCTCAGAATCCACTCGAAAGAGGAGGATGAAAATATTGGCTCACAAGTCAACAAAGCCAGGTCAGAAGAAGAGAAAACTAGCCCAGAAGTTACTTAAAAGGATTATAACTGAGTCAGATTAGCAAACATCTGAAGATTCCCTAGCAAGTGATAATGAATTGGGGAAATTATCCAGACAATTGTGAGGTTAACAGTTGAGGATGAGATTGAAGCTCACATTGAGCAGTAGGAGAAAGAGAAGGAAGAGGAGGAGAAAGAAGAACCAGGGGAGGAAGAAACGGAGAAGACTGAAATTGTCCTAGGAAAGGACAAAGAAGCTAGTAGACCATCTGAAGTACATAAGCTTGTGCAACAGTCAGATGATCAGATGGAATCTGAGAAGGAAACTCAAACTGATGCTGCAATAGAAGCACAATTTGAAAAGGAGCAAATTGAGCAAGTAAACATTTCTGAGTTTATTCTACAGAATATAGCTAAAGAAGCTTAGAAGGAAGCTACAATTGAGGGGGAGGAATCTAAAAATGGAAGTCCACTGAAAATGGACATCAATGCTGCTGGAACAGCAGATTCTCCAAGCAAGATTGCCTTAGATCTTCCACTGCAGGACACTCCAATTTCTTCATCTAGGAGACAAGCTAGAACTCAGGGGGAGTCTTCCAATGCTGGTATTCAGACAAATGAAGAAATGGGTGAAGCCATAAACTCAGAGTTGCTCAGAGAAATCCTACACAAATAGAGAGGAATTGAACAATTGATGAAGGATATGTACGCATCTCTTTACGTGGAAGTCGATGAAGTGATGGACAAAATGGATTTTGAACTTTAGAAACTAAGGAGAGATAGGACCTCAGATGCAAACTTTGCTGCTCTACAAATAGAGCACATGGATAGGAAGCTATTCAATCTCAAAACTACATTTGATCTGAAGATGGAACAGCTATCGAAATTCGCCTTGGTCCAACTCCCTTCAGAATTTTTCCCACCTTCCACTCAAACGCATTCAAGCTCTACTCCAGCCCCAAACTCTCCAAAATAGAACTCATTTTTTACTCCCTTATTTCGTCGATTTTGGTTCTATTTTAAAGACTTGAAGTGTTTTGTTTTTGTTTTTGTTTTTGTTGAATGTTTGAATATTTTGGATATTTGGATATTTTATTTGGCCTGCATAGTTTGTTAATTGAATCTGATTGAACCTTTTCATGCTCTGATTGAATATACATTTGCTGGTTTGATCATTATCCTTTTGTGCTGATGACAAAAAGGGGGAGAGATATAAATATCCCTGATTATTTACTGCATAAGAAGAACAGGAAGAGAACATAATGATTTACAAGAACAGGTTCTGTACGAGTATCAGAGTTACAATCTAAGGAGAACAGGTTTTGAGAATGACATAAGTCGTTCTATGCATACAAGTTCTGAGCAACGATATAGGTTCTGAGAATATCACAAGAACAGGTTCTAAGAATGACTCACGTCATTCTGCATACAAATTCTGAGCAACGATATACTTATGTGAATTTTCTTTGAATCTATGCTCTAGATCTGTATCTACGGTCTGAATCTATTTTTCATAATGCTCTGATATAGGTTATCAAGTTTCTCAGATCGAAATTAAAATGAATAACTTGAAAATCTGAGAAATGGATTAGACCTTATAAGCTCTGATATAGGATATGAGACTTCAAGTACTGAGCCTTCAAATGAAATCTATATCTTTTTCATGCTCCGATAGTCTCTTAAAATTCTCATATCAAAATTGAATTTAAACCTATAACTCTAAGAAACGAGCTAGATTTCATAAGCTCTAAGATAAGTTTTTAGAAGTTCGGAAGACGAAATAGAATCTTACTATGAATTATTTTTATCCCAGAACTTATCTTTTTGCTAATGCACTATATGATATATCATTCTCTAGCAAAAATTTCCTTAAGTAACAAATCATTATGTTACTCACTTTCTTATACAGCATTTGATATATTTATAAGGATAGTTTTGTCATCATCAAAAAAGGAAAGATTGTAGAGAAAAATCCCTAATTGATTTTGAAGTTGACAAGACAATCCATCATCTCTTATATTTGAATTAATGCGATGAAATACTTGATTTGCAGATTATCCGTAGGTGTGGGATACACAGGATTGAATCTGGAAAGATATGCTCAGAGGATGTTTTGAGGGACCTAGACGCTATATCGAGCTCAGACGTTGTGAAGAGCTCAGACGTTGCGCGGGGGAGCTCAGACGTTGGAATGAGGCTCAAGCTCTAAGAGAAGTATTTCATGCGCATCAAGAGATATAATTGAAGATGATTTAATTGACAAATTACATCATCACTGTGACGTCCTGAAATTCCAAGGCTTGTAAAATGAATAATATTGGATTTTCGAAATTTGAGTGACAATTATCGGACGCGAAATTGTTTGTTCTGAAAAGCTATGAGTAGCCCCTGAAGCGTAGTGCAATAGAGTTCATTTAGTTTTGTCGCGTCGTAGAATTTAGAATCGAATTCCTTCGCGCCCGAGCCTAACCCTGAACGAAATATCTTCAGTTGCCTGAGCCAAATGACCAACCAAACCTAAATTATCAAATTACCATTTTACCCTCGAATATTATTCATATAAGACGAATGCCATAAATTCTGACTTGACTGTGGGCCCCGCCGCATTTAATTCCCATCTCATCAAAGTCAAATTTCACTTTTTATCTTTTGACTTTGGCCATTTACCAAATTGCCCTCCTTATCTCCATCTTCTTTCTCTCTCTCTATTTTCTTTCTCCCTCTCCCTCCCCTCACCGCCCGACCACCTCTCTTCCTCCCTCTCCTTTGTGCGTCGGCCAACTCCGCCGTCCACCCGGTTGCCGCCGTCCTGGCCGTCGCTGCCATCCTGTCCGACGCCGCCGCACCGCCAGTCCGGCAGCGACCCCACCAGCCTGCTGTTCGCTGAGCCCCGCGAGCCACCCACTTCCCTCTCGATTTTTCTTTATCTCGCCAAGCCGCCACCCGTCGTTCGCCCAGCTCCAGCAGCCATCCGCCTCGCCGCCGCGCCGCTTCGCCCATGGGCCATCGTTGCCCCGAGTCCGTCGCCGTCCAGCAGCCGTTTCGCCTAGAAACCGTTGCTGTTTGTGGTGGTTTGCCGCTGTCCGTGAGTCGTCGTCGTAGCTGCGTTCACGACCTCGAGCCGAGTCTGTAAACCCGTTGTCGACCGACCGCCGCTCGCCACCAATCGCCGTCGTTGTGAGTTAACCCCTAATCTTTGATTAGGCCGTTAATTGCACTTAGGATTAGATTAATTAGTTACCGTAGTCGATTAGTTAGTTACCGTGATTAGAATAAATTAACTGTGGTTAGGATAATTAGTTACTGTGGTTAGTTGAATTACCATGGTTAGGTGGAATAGTTACCATAGTTAATTGTTTGATTTACCATAGCTAAATCAAACCTGTTTATTAACTGTTGTGGCGATAAATAGCCAAGGCCGAAATAATTGCTTGTTAGTATTTATTTTCCCTTTATTGCTGATCGATTAATTATTGATTGCTTCATTGCTTGGATCTGCTGGTTAATCACTTAGGGCAGAAAACCCTGTTTAATTGGAAATGAATATTCGTGTGAGCAATTGTGTCCGTTGAGCATGAAAATGGCTGTTAGCCGAGTTTTGAGCATACTCGTGAGTGTGACTACATTGGGTTAATGTGAAGTAAGAATTAGCTTGGTTGCCTGGTGTGTATGTGTGGTCACACAATGGTTTGACATCACCCTAACTTAACTGGGGACGTTGGCAGTACCCTTATTGGCATGGGTTCGTCACCTAGTATGTCCGTTCCGGTGGCAGTTCGGATGCACACGGCATATTAGATGCACGACAATTCGTGCCGGCGAGGCCGAAGCCACACGGCTGATCGGATGTCGGTCGCAGCTTGTGATGGACCGAAGTTCCTTACAGTATATCCCCCGTAGGGGTCTTGAGGGGCTATCGGTTGCCGTTGCCGAAACGGAGTGGGACGACGCCTGATCCTGCTAGAAGAGTACTAGCAGTGAGGCTGTACTGTGGCGAGAGTAGATTATCTCTTGCATTAATAACTGGAACACGCATGTTGCGTAGTGCTTGAGTGCCTGAGTGGTTGATGTGTGTTCTAGTTGTGTGCCTTGATCTGTTTTATGATTTCTTGCTTTGAGATATCTGTTGTGTAGGCCAAGGTAAGGTGAGTTGCGTGTGGTTGCTTATTGGCCGTTGGGCTATGCCTATCTGTTTGGTAGCTAGAGCGTGGCGTGCCTCGCACGCTATTGATCTGCCATCATTTGTTATTGTATGTTTAGGCTGCCTGGATGAATAGACATCCTAATCGGACTTAGGCGTTGACTCATTGAGATTTATATCTCATTTATTGTAGTTAACCATTTTACAGGTCCATAAGTATAGTGGAGCATCATGTGAAGTTTGGGGTACCCATCGACCAGTCCTCTCATATCATTCGCCGTCCGGGTCCAGGCTCGGATCGAGTATGGGAACAACACGTGACGACTATCTGGGTCAATGAAGGGATAGCCCACTTAGTGGCCCATCTCTTCAAGGCTTGGTTCATACGTCACGGTGATGATCTCTACGGGCCGATCCAGGGTTTGAGGGACCCCCGTGTCCGACCCCGATCGTCCGAACTTGAGACCCGCTGGATTTTGATACATCGGATGGGAAGGTGGAGGATCCCGAGTCTGATCAGGATTACGATCTAGAGACTCCGCCGGGGTACCTTGGCTGGCCTGGTAGTGGCAACTAGTGAGCGTTCGTAGCTGTGGAGGTTTCTTTTTGGAGGGTAGCTTTTGATGGTAGTAGTTAGCCCCTAGACCTGACCTAGTATCTTTTTGTCCTGAAGATGGGCTTGTAGATCGGATCGTTTTCCCTTGGGCTAACTATATATAAATAAAATGGTTGTGTTGTTGTGATTTGTGTTATCTCCTACTGTCTATCCCTGCTTATATTATTGTCTGGGGTTCTATGTTGCTTCCGCATGCGTTTAATCGAAAGATAAAATGAATGGGTCCATGACATGCCTGAGATGTTATCCTTTTGACCTAACGTCTGAAAGGGTTGTCGCGTGCCCGAGGGTCGGGGCATGACAATCACAATGGATAGTAATTGAGCTGGATCATTCTTGAAGATTCTCAATCATAAAGATCAATCAAGGATGCGGATTAAGGGCGACGAACGTCACTTTCCTAATAAAGAACTCCATCTATGAAAACACAGGATTACGATTGTATGGGCGATTTGATCCAACGGGAAACACTTTCCTTTGTCGACCTCAACGGCTACGAGATCTTCTTGAGATACAGTCTCGTTCAAATGGGAAGTTTGAGAGAGCGATCCTCTGGAGGCCTTGCAACGGGTAGTTGGAGGTGGAGAAGTATAAAAAGACATCTCAAGGTCGAAGAGAAAAAAAGTTGGCGTAAGATGGAATAGAGTTCAAAATTCCAAGATCGTGAGAGCTTCAACGTTTTACATTCACCCTGATCTAGTGGAATCCAGCCGATTGGCTGCTAGTGTGAAGAAGTGGACGTAGGCTTAAACAAGCCGAACCACTATAAATCCTCTATGCACATTCTCTTTCCCTTAATCTCTTTGTTTACATATCTGTGAAAGTAGTTGTGTGCACGGCGCTGCATCTGAAAGCTTCTTAGATCATCTTAATAGCATCGTCTGAACGAAGTTCTGCTTCTGAGGGAATCTCGGATCTTACTAGCTAATATCATCTGAACGAAGTTCTGAGTAGATTAATTATATTCCGCATTAATTTCTTAAAATTTCCTAAATTCACCTATTCACCCCCCCTCTAGGTGATAACGCTAGCCTCTACAAATTTATGCTTAGAATTAATCGATAAATGATTTAGGACTTAATTAGAATTAGGACTATGATATAGTCGTTGTGGTTTGCTAATCTATCGCATTAGTAACCCTCGGACTTAAGATCTCTAGTCTTTGATGACTAGTTTCTTTGGGAAAACTATTTAAAAAATCCTAAATTTATTACGCTTGTGTCAATTCAGCCTTAAACTTTCAATTTTGCCAATTTTGTTTTAAACCTTATGACAATTTGCTAATTGAGTTCATCCGACCAATTTTGCCCCGAAATTTTTTATGTGAACGCCAATCGTCCTACATGGAACTATTGGTGCTGAAGTGGATATTTTTTGTAATTATAAAATATTTGTTTTGAATTATATATTTTATATTTTCTTTTCTTTATTTTCTTTGTGGTTGGCGAGATTGGCCTGCTGGCGAGGCCATCACGGCCCTGCTTGCCACGGGCGAGGTTGCGAAGGCCCTCACTAAACCTGATCGAAGGCCTTCAGGACATCGCCAGCCGCGAGCGAGGCGGCCCTCACCTAGTCTTAGTGAGGCCTTCACAGCAAGCGAGGGTCTCATCAGTGGCATTTGCAGTCTGCGAGGGTCATGATGTTAGACTAAATAAAAAACAACAAATTCACAAAATATTTAAAATTGTCCACGTCAGCGCCAACCGTACCACGTAGGACAATCGGCGTCCATGTTAGCGATTTTTGGCCAAAATTGGCCAAAATGACTCAATTGAAAAATTGTCAAAAGATTTTTGATTGATTGACCAAATTGAAAGCTTTAGGAGTGAATTGACTTATGTGCAAAATGTTTAGGACATTTTTCGTAATATTCCCAGGCCGAATTTCCCATCACTACCTTAGCCTCTAGGTGTTCAATGGACTAGATTTTTTGAACCAATTGGTGGTAACTCTAGTCTGGGTACCTGAGTTTAGGATCATTTTGCATCGCGTAGATTATCCAAACTTAGGATTTGAGAAGATCTTAGGCACCGAGGCGCTATTTGCAGGTTACTCTGGATTTGCAAAATTCAAGGTTCTACTGATAGAATTATCTTTGATTCCCCTACGCACTCCAGGGCCAGAACAAAAGTTGGACATATCAAGGATGTCAATGCGAGGGTTCACAAGGTATTTTCATTATGCATGTTGACTTTACAAATACTAAAAGACACCTTGAATATAATCAATGGGACAAAAGTTGGTCAAGAATATGATCTACATATCAACTTGTTCTTTGAAAAGCTAAAAAGCAAGTGAAAGATTTAGACGAACGTACATATCCTGATTTAAGACACATTGTTATTCTGGTTGCTTTATTGTCATCTCGGAATCGATTCAGTTCTTCTAGGTTGACAAGCGTTGAAAGAACTTAGTACCTGCCATATTCATGAAATAGACTGCATCCAACCAAAATATGCATCGTCATGCTACAAAACTTTGAACAAAAGGTTTTACTTAGGAGAGACGATGAAATCAAGCACCTAGTTTCTTCTTTTTTGGCTAACAGGATAGTCATACCATTTATGCTACAAAATCATGATAAGATAAACTTGTTGACAGGCCATTATAGTCTACGTACCTTTATTAGTGGTCAACCTCTTTCAAGACAAGAACAAATCATTAGCATGGTCCCCTGTAGCTCTATCTATCCCTTTTGACATGGCCACCTCTTTCCCTCCCTTCATTTCTCTCTCAAACCTAAATTATTCCCGTATGGAGTTCTTGAGATTTTTCAAATATAAATCGACAACTTTTAAGGATTTTCCCACAAATTCCATCATGGATAAGTACAATTATCTATGTGATTTCTTAAAGTAATGAACTATCTGGCTGCGTTTAGTTGTCTGGATTTCTAGCCAAAATATGATTGGATTGAATAGGATATGAAATCCTAGGATTTTGTTACATTCTATTCATTGTTTACTAAATCACAGAAATAAAGCCGGATATTTTCACATCCTATCATATCCACTATTTGGTATGAACATCATGTCGATTCAAATGAACCTGAAAATTCACAAATGGAGATGAAAAGAATATGTCATGATTCATTGCTAAAGAAATAGAAAATGCATAAATGGAGATAACATGGAGATAACCTCCATCAACAAGTCATACTTATTGTACGATCTACATCCTAAGTAGGAAAAAGAGCTCATTGTAGCATTTCAGAGCCACAGGTCGACAATGACAAGAAATGGAAATGGGTTACAGCAACACCGATGAGGTATATTAGCCAGGGAACGTCAAATCTAGTAAAAAAGAGAAAACACGATTATTCACAAAATATATTGGTACAATTGAAAAGTATATTGAAAATGTTTAGGATTGAATTAGCACAAGTTAAATATGTGTAGGACTTTTTTTATAGCTTTTCTAAAAATATATCTTATGGTCGTTAGACCATGTGGACCCACCCCATCTAGCCCATTAATCAAAAGGGCCCAACGGTGGAATCAATATATGCTCTATGATGAAGATGGTCTTATTCCACATGGTCTAGTGACCCTGCAATACCAGCTCTTACTTCTTGCATCAGTTCCACTAAGGCATTTACTATCGCTTTCCCTAGATAGGAACAACTAATATGAATGATATTGCATTTGAAAACTAAGATGTCGCCATGACAGAACTTAGGTCAAGTCAATCTACCTTATAGTGTTCTTGGATTGGATTTCGACAAGTGTGAGATCTTGAGTCAAACTTGGCCAGACTTCATATACTATTGAGAAAATTTATGCACAAATATGAAGTGTCTACAACCCTATCCATACGTATTCGATTCCTTTCATTGCGTCAACCACAGAAAGAGCCTCCATTGAGAAATTCCCACCTGTGTTGGGGGGCATTATATTCTCGGAATACCCAATTGGACACCACCATGAGAGACTCCACTACGAGGCCAACGGGTCCAGAGCCATGAAACGCTCATTTCCTCTCAGAGTTGAACATACCAAATACGGGTGGATCGACATAGAAAAGAAGAATGTGGAATCTCTCTCTTTGAGTAGGGATTGGATAAGAATACTCCAAATGGGCAATTGCCACTTGCTACCAGCCGAGCTGACCAATATAAATAAGAAACCAGTCCTTCCACAGCAAACATGAAAAAACTCGATTCATCGTCGGCAATCTGAAGAGGAGGATGCTAAAGGTCGTCGCTGTTGGGTGTGGTCTCGCATGAAGAGGAAGAGAGTAGATGTGAGCCAAGGATGACTTGCCGCTATATGTACTGCCATCGGCAGATGTCTTACATGTGTTGGATTGGGTCTCATGCGACAAGTTATCCTTGGTTCCGGTTTGCTCACTTTCTTCTCATGTCAGGTCTCAACTTCTGTCAAAACCCTTCTTGTCTTATGAGGCAGCTTGGGATGTGATGCTTTCTAAACCCTAATTTCATCATCTAATGTGTAAGTCAACGTCTTGGTGGGATTTACCAGCTGGATATCTTTTATTCGTTTCTTTTTCCTTACTCATATGCCTGTTTATGTCACTGGAGATATTAGGGTTGGGTTGAGGATGCCCAGATCTGGATTTCCATGAACCGTCCAATCTGGATCCCATGTGAGTTCTCGACACGAGCGTTTCAACAATGAAAAATCATGCAAATCCGACGTCGGATTTTACAAGCTCAAGACGAGACGAGGCGATGTCATTGTTTCTGAGTTTGCTTTGTTGATCTCATGTCATGTCATTTTCCACCGTACCTGACTTTCAAATTTTCCATGTCGTTGCCATGTTATTATTATTATTATTTTATTTTTGTTTGGTTCTATCTTATCGTATGTTACTATATAAGCTACACTGTGTGAGCATGTTATTTCATTTACTCATAATGCCTGGATATTGGATTTTCCATGTGATGACATTCTCACGTTATGCATGAATTTTGAGTTTGCCGTTCCCATATGTCATTTTCTTAAGGGAGCTGCTAGGCTGACAGTCTGACAGTACTGTGAGTTATTTCTGACCACACGATCTCCCAATCAATGAGTGCTTTATGCAAAATATGCAGTGATTGTGTGAATCTATGGTTGAGATTGTACTATCCCTAACAGTACTGTCAGGAAAGCATTTCCATTTTCTTAATATGCCCAAATTGCGAATTTGCGATATTGTTCCCATGTCATGTTAATTTCCCGTCATCTCTGAATTTCAAACTTGTCATCGGAATGTTGCTACGCCATGTGATTTTTTCTCATTATGCATGACATTCGAACTTGCCATAGCTTTGCCATGCCATGTCATTTTCTCATCATATCTGAATAAGGAATTTGTCTTGTCGTATCCGTGTCATGTCAATTTGTCAAATAAATAATGAAATTTGCATCCGAACTAACATATACCTACACTATATCACACAAAATTGGAGTCACGCCGCTACACAAGAAAAAAAGGGCCTCGTCAGTTAAATACAACGTCAAATAAGTATTTTGGCAACATCTTAAAATTATATACAAAAATCCTGCATGCCAAGTCAATTAAATAACCAATGATTTAGGACTTAACCAAAATTGGGGTTATGGCACCACATGGTTATTGTGGGATGTTGTACGGCAAGGGTGTTTTGAAATGAAATTTGCATCCGAACTGATGTATGCCTAGTGCCTACACAATGTTACACGCAAATGAAGTCATGCTAGTACACACGAGAAAACACCTTCATTAATCAATATGACGTCGAATAAGTGTTTTGACGACATCTTAGAATTTAAATAAATAAATAAAAACACATCATCGATGCATAGGCAATCAAATGATAAATGTTTATGACGAGACCAAAAATTGAGCTATGGCACCGCAAGAGTGTGGGATGTAATACTGCAAGGGTGCTGTGGAACGGAACTTGCATTGACATATACCTATGCAATGTGTAACATAGATTGAGTCATGGTACAACATATGAGAAAACGCCTTCGATAGTTAATACGACGTCGAATAATTGTTTTGCCGACATCTTAAAGTTAAAGACAAAAAAGCATCATGCATACTTAGGCAATTAAATGACAAATGGTTTAGTGCTTACCCAAAAATAAGGCTATGGCACCGCAAGAGTGTGGGATGTAATACCGCAAGGGTGCTGTGGAATGAAATTCGCATTTGAACTGACAACTGACATATGCCCACACAATGTTACACACAATTGGAGTCATTCCACTACACAGAGAAAACGCCTTCACTAGTTAACACGACATCGAATAAGTGTTTTGGCGATATCCAAAAATTAAATGTATATATCATGTATGCTTAGGCGATTGAATGAGAAATAATTTAGTACTTAACCAAAACTTAGGCTATGGTATCACAAGGGTGTTGTGGGATGCGGTACCGTGAGGGAGTTGTGGAATGATACCTGCATTTCGAACTGACATATGCCTACAGAATGTTACATAAATTGAGTCAAGTCACTACACACGAGACACACCTTCGTCATTTAATACAATGTCAAATAAGTGTTTTGGCGATATCTTAAAATTATATAAAGAAAACACATCATGCATGATTAGGAAATTAAAGGATCAATGATGTAGGATTTTACCAGAAAATAGGGCTACGGTACCGCAACGGTATTGTGGGATACTAGTCTGTCTCACGCGTAACCATATGGTTGCTATAATGTTGAATAAGTGTTTTGGCAAAATCTTAACATTAAAAAAAGAAAACACATCATGCATGCTTAGGAAATTAAAGGATAAATGATATCCATACCCCAAACCTAAGTCCTCTACTTTTTGTTGACCAGTTTCCTTTACACGTGCACTTTGGAAGCTGAAATTCCCATTACTGCATTAGCCTTTTGGTGTCTAATCGATCTAGGTTTTCCAAATCGATTGGTGGCGACTCTAGACCAGTACTTATGTTTAAGATCATTTTGAGTTCCGTGTATTATCCGAACATAGGATTTGAAAAGATCTTAGGAACATAGGCACAACTACCTGGCTACTCCGATTTGCGAAATTCCGAGGTAGCATAGAAAGAACTATCTTTCAATTCTCTATGGGCTCCCATAACATAAATGGGACATATCAAGGATGTCAATACAAGGGGTTAATGTTGAAAAGGGAAATGCTTTCCTGACAGTACTATCAGGAACTGTACAATCTCAACCGTAGATCCCCCACATCATCACTGCGTGTTTTGCATCAAGCACTCATTGATTGGAAGATCGTGTGATCAGAAATAATTGACAATACTGTCAGACTGTCAGGCTAACAGCTTCCATGTTGAAAATTGGTAATCCATTTTTTACCTAAAAGTAGTCCAATTTAGATTAATGTAATATACGTGAGAAACAATCATAGAGAAGTCCAGAAAAATACGGTAGGAATCATTTGTGACAGAGTGCGTGGTTTAGATGTCCACCAAGTATGTGAGGAGTTGAGAATACACTCCAAACCCTTGTACTCCTCCTCCCGCACCAACATCTCCTCGTACAACTGTGTAACACCATTTTGTTAAGTTAATGAAACAATATTTTCTCTATCCTATTGCCAATAAATCTATATTCCTTGAGTTATCCTCTCTTGGCTCTTGTCCGTTCCCTACCAAATACACACTATGCACATCACTAATAAAAAACTATCATCGCTATCAAAATCATGCTTCCTCATAATTAAATTCCAAACAGTTAACAAGGTATTTTCGTAATACATATTGACTTCGCAGATTGTAAAAGGCACTTTCAATATAATGAATGGGACGGTCGTCGGTCAAGAAATGCGCTGGATATCAACTTGTACTTTGGAAAAGCTAAAAGCAAGTGAATGATTTAGACGAACTTTCATATCCGCATTTGTGGAAAAGACTGCATCCAACGAAGACATATTATTCCAGCCGCTTTATTGTTACCTCGGAATCGATTCAGTATTTTTTGGAGTTGACATGTGTTGAACGAACTTAATATCTGCCTTATTTATGGAATAGACTGCATCCAACGAGGATATCTATGTCATGCTACTTTTGGACAAAGGTTTTATCGAGGAGAACGATGAAATTAAGTATCTGATGCGTGCGCGGTGTGGATGAATGTGTTTTGAGTGATGAACGAAGGAATTGAATGTTGAGAAAAACCCCTAGGTAGTTTTGAAGTTGACAAAACAATCCATAATCTCTAATATCTAAGTTAATGCTGTGAAATACTATTTTGCAGATTATCCAAAGGTGTATGGAACAAAACACATAGGATTGAATCTGGCAAGGTAGGCTCAGACGATGTTCTGAGGGACTCAGACGCTGCTTGTAGCTCAGACGTTGTGCGAGGAGCCCAGACATTGAGTGAGGATCTCAGACGTTGTGTGAGGAGCTTAAACGATGAGCAGGGAGCTCAGACGTTGAAATGATGCTCAAGCTCTGAGAGAAGTATTTCACAAGCAACGACCAGATTATCAAGAGATCTATTTTGAGATGATTTAATGGACATATTATATCATCACAACGGCTAGCAATCAAGCTAGATTCGTACTTGGAGATTCTCAATGATGAAGATCAATCAAGGACGTGGATTAAGGGAGACGAGGATGACTCACCTAATGAAGTAATCCATCTATGGAAACCCAGGATCACGATTGTATGGGCGATTTGATCTAAAGGGAGATTATTTCCTTTGTCGACCTCAACGGCAACGAAATTCTTTGTACACAGTCTCGTCCAAACGGAGAAGTTTGGAGAACGATCCTCTGGATATCTTCCAACGGGAAGCTGGGATGGAGGAGTATAAAAGGAGACCTCAAGGCTGAAGAGTACACGCACGAGAGAACAGAATTCAAAATTCCAAGAGAGAGAGAGCTTCACATCCTTCATACACTTTTGATCCAACACTATAATACTTAGAAGAAAACATACGAGTGTAAGAGTGTTAGACGGAAAGTCTATTCACCAAACTATAACCTCTGAGATATTCACTAATGGAATCCAGCCGATTGGCTGCCAGTGTGAAGAAGTGGACGTAGGCTTGAATAAAGCCGAACCACTATAAATCCTTTGTGTACATTCTCTTTTCCTTACTCTCTCTATTTATTTACTGTGTTAGTAGATTTATGTACAGCGCTGCTTCTGAGGGGATCTCTGATCTTATTAGCTTATATCGTCTAAACGAAGTTCTGAGCAGACTAGTTATATTCCGCATTAATTTCTTAAAAATTTTTAAAAATACCTATTCACCCCCCCCCCTTAGGTGATAACACTAGCCACAAATCAAGGACAGAAAAGGGTGTGTGGGGACAGATATCGATGGATGATGCAAATGCAGGATAGATTACGATCTACACGGAGGCATAAAGGGCGCACCACCAGCCAACGATACAGATCAGGTCGATGAAGTTCACCACCAAGACTTAAAGGACGAACTACCTACCAAGGATAAACGACTTCGGGATAGGAAAGCTCAACACCAAGGCCTAAAGGATAACTATCGGCCGAGGCTAAAGGGTTTTTGGCTCACCATCGAGAAGTAATCCACTCTCCAAGGATAAAGAAACCGAGGGTAAACAATTCAACTCACGAAGAGGAATTCACATTCATTCAATCAAGTCTTCCTTACAACTGAGATTTCACCTCTTTTTGTAGAGAGACTAATACATAGAAAATAGACAAACCAATAAAGACTCGAGAGCTACCCAACCAACAATGACATGGGAACTAAAAAACACATTAAAGCCCTAGGAACCAGAAAATGCAATAAAATACTTACAAACTAGAACTTTGACTCTTGAGACTTACAACACAATTAAGACTCATAAAACTAGGACTAAAGACACTTGAACAAATGCAAAGTAAATTATACTTAGACTCTAAATTCGTTCACCAACTTCAACCAGCAAATATCCATATCTGGAGATCAACAAATATCCAAGGAAATGGCTTGGAACACCCTCCCATCGATATGTTGTATCCACTTCAAAATCGTCAACTAATATTGGTGAATCGGTAGCTTAATAGTAACCAGCAAGGAAGAATCAGCAACTCCTTAATCAGTAACTCGATCATTATTCCTCACTTCGACGTCTTGGGCTTGATCCAACCAAAACAAGTTATAACCAAAACTTGCTTTGGCTTGAATAGACATTGATGTTGCTTGACTTGCCCATGGAACCATAGTGGAACTTGTGGATTGTTCCTTAGAATCGGCTACTCCCGCATCATTAGCTGGATTAATCGATGAGGAATGAGTTGAGCTTGCGACTTGATTGATAGAGCCCCGATGCTCCCGCATCAGTATCTACTTGGCTGATAGGCTAATCATGCCATTTATGCTACATAACCATGGAAAGGTGTACTTTTTGACATGCCATTATATAGGGATAAGGACATCACAAGTATCATACTTTTCGTAAGATGCTCACTTGAGCATCATAACTCTTTTTCAATCACTCAAGTGCCATAACTTATCAAAAACGTTAACTTGAGTGTCATAACTTTCAATTAATAACTTAAGTGCCATAATTTTTTTAAAAAGTTTACTCAAGTGCCGGAAATCAGACATAACATAGCACTTGTGATGAACATTTTAAAAAAGTTATAGCACTCAAGTAATCAGAAAAAAAAAAAAAAAGTTGTAGAGCATTCAAGTAAGCGTCGTATAAAAGTTATGGCCCTCAAGTGAACGCCATACAAAAGTTATGGCACTTATGATGTCCTCATCTTCATTGTAGATTATATATATAAATAACAACCTTCATGTCAACACACACACACACACACACACACACTCTCTCTCTCTCTCTCTTACTTGCTTGTATGCGGCCCTCGCCCAAGGCCGGCGGAGGTTGAGGCCGGGTGTGGGAGGGAGAAAAGGAAAAAAAGGAAAAGGGAAAAAGAAAACAAGAAAAAAATTAAAAATTTTACAATTTTATTAAAAATTATCCATGTCAGCACCGGCAGTGTCACGTAGGACGACCGACGTCCACGTTAGCGATTTCCAGTCAATAGGACTGAATTAACAAAATGTGAAAAAGTTTAAGACTAAATTGGCAAAAGTGTAAAAGATTTACGACATTTTTTACGATTTTCCCTTCCACATAGAAAAGAAGAATGTGGAATCTCTCTTTTTAAGTAGGGATTGGATAAGAATATTTCAAATGGGCAATTGCCACTTGATACCAGCTGAGCTGACTAATATAAATAAGAAACCATTCCTTCCACAACAAACATGAAAAACTCCTTTAATCGTCGGCAATTTGAAGACGGTGATGCTAATGATCGTCGCTGTTGGGTGTGGTCTCGCATGAAGAGGAAGAGAGTAGATGTGAGCCAAGGATGACTTGCCGCTCACTTTCTTCTCATGTCAGGTCTCAACAAAGTTGTCTATAAATTCTACTTGATAATTAATTCATAAATTTGCTCGACAATGTAAAAAAGAACTAGGTTTTGTTGAACATTTCCCTTTGAACAAATCTGATTTTTACGAAAGTAATATCCAATAATAGAAAAAATAAAAAATAAAGCATGCGGCATTCTCAATTATGGCAACTAGATGCTAACTAGAAATAGAAAAACTAAAAAAAAAAAAAAGAAGAAGAGAAAGTAAGTAACTTGAAGCCACTACTTTAAATTGCAATTCAAATGGTTGAGGGTAATATTATCGTTACAGTAATAATAAGGTGGATTTAGGGCACGCATGATAACCATTTTATTTCTCTATTTTTGTTCCAAAAGCTTGGAATAGAAATTCGTTTTGGTAATACAATTCTATTTTTCTATTTCTGAAACAAATTTTTGTTTCAGAAATAAATTTGAAAGAGAAATGAGAAGTTAAAAATTGTAGCTTCTCTGTTCCAGAAACAGAAATGAGAAATAACCCACTAAAACCCTTCATTTTTTCTCAAGTCCTCGTCGCACTCTCTCTGTCGCCCTTCCTTTGTCAGTTGCCACCCACCGCCGCCAACAGCCACCCACCCCCGCCCACCGCCGATCGACGCCGACCCCCACGCCGTTGCCACCACCTCAACCACCGCCGTCGCCACCACTGTCTGTCGCGCCACCCACCGCCGTGACCACTGCTGGCCACCGCCAACCCCCGCCCACCGCCGACCTCCGCCTCCCCCCGCTGCCCATCGCCCCCCGCCGCCAACCACTGCCCTCCGCCGCCCACCGTCGCGACAAACGCCCTCCGCCAGCCACCGCTGGCTGCCTCCAACCGCCGACCCCGTCGTAGTCGACCACCGCCCCCCACCGTCGATCACCGCCCACCGACAGCAGCTTCCGGAGTAAAAAATAAATAATAATTTTTTTATTTTTAAATAGTAAATAATATTTTCTAATAATAAAAATTATTTTTAAAGAAATTTAAAAAAAATTAAAAATGAAGTAGAAAATTTTCGTAGGAGATTTTATGTTAATAATATTCTAGAAGTAGAAATTTTTAATTGTTATCAAACGAATTTCTGTTCTAGAAACATAAATTTTATGTCATTATCAAACGCGTTTTTTTTTTCTCAAAACTCATCCAGAAACTAGAAATAGAAAAATCTATTTCTAGCCAGAAATTGATTCTAGAAATAGAATGGTTATCATGCGTGCCCTTAGTCTTACAAGGTAAAGGCAGTGCTCTTTCCACCCTCATTTTGGCTAAGACATTCCTTTTTCAATTAAATGACCGAAATACCCTCCTTTCTCTCATCAATTTGTTGTTTCTTTTTTTATCATGCTAACCAAAAAAACTCCCTTTATTTCTATAATCTTTCTCGTTAGTTCCACCACATGAATGCTCCATTACACTTAACAATATATCATCTTATTATGCATCATGTTATCACTTTGCTTAGTGAAAGTTGTTACATTAAATTTATGATTTCATATTTTTAATCACAAAAGGACCATAGGTATTAGAATATATTTTTTTATTTATGACGGCTTATAAGCACACAGTTATTTGCCTATTTTTCATCAAATATTTTGAGACTATATTTCAAAGTCGAAGATCAAAATTCAATCTAATTGTCTAGCCGATCTTGATCAACAATAGAAAAGAGAAATTGATCAAAACATTGTAAAGGTTAATTTGTTAGAAACATAATCAAATGCTAAATATGTTTAGGATTAGATCATATCTAAATATAAACAAAACATTAGCACAAAAAGGAAAAAAAAAAAAAAGGAACTTCTTGCTGTTATACTCCTACCATGAAGAAAGTAATTAATATCGACTGTAGATTAGACCTTAAGGCAAGTGGATCAGAACTTTTAAAATATGCTTAAAACTTTCCTCTAAAGTAATTTGATGTTAGCTTGAAAGTGAAGAAAGTGTAAGAAGATTCTCAACTACCATATTGCAATTCATATTAAAATGTGAAAAGCTCAAAAGAAAGCACAAAATAAACTGTGTTTAACCTTAAAAATCTGCAAATTTATTTGGAAAACCACCTAGAAGGGCAAGATTGGCTAGTAAATAGATTGAATTTTAGCTGCCAACTTTGAAATAAAGTTTTGCTCAAGTTATTGGACAAAAAATAGGTAATTAATTTGATAAGTTGTATAGCCATCATAAATAGAAATTTATAACAATATATGGTAACTTTTCTAATTACAACCTTCTCTAGGCAAAGTGATAACAAAATGCAAGATAAGATTATATCTTGTTGAGTATAATAGAGTATTTGTATTGTGAAATTGATCAAAGAAATGATAGTAATAAAGGCAGTTTTGTCAGTTAGTCTACTATAAGGACAAATAATACATTGAAGAGAGAGGAGGGCATTTTGGTCATTTAACTAGAAAAATGAGTGTCTTAGCCAACATTGGGGTGGAAATAGCCGCCCTTTTTTAATTGTGTTTTTGGTTTTCAAACTTTCCTATTAGATAGCCACCGTGTCCGCATCATTATGTGTGTTAATAATGAAAAGTCTCGATTGTGCAACTTATACAAATTGAAGGACTCGATTGCAAGATTGTCATAAGTATTGGACTAAAAGTATAATTACAGCCCTATAATTATTATTCCGGAGTGGATATTATACTATTAGTAATGGTTATAATGGGATGAAATTTATAATTGTAGCTTTATCGGGTTGGTTAATAAAATATTGTTTTAACAGAATGGTTTTGCCTCGTCTTTCGAATGTTGATTTCTTATATACACGCCTCACGTGTTTCCTGTTTATTAATTCATCATTAAACTATGCCTGCGGTAGTGTATTATAAAGCACGTCATTATTGTGAAAACTCAATATAATAATGATTCAAACGCACCCACGCACAAGATGGGGGTCATGGTTAAGAATTTGGCGAAACAGCACGTTATTCCACTTTGTATCATATTTAGGGTTGTATCTTGATTAATTAGCTAAGTTATTTTTGTCGAAAAGAGCAATTTTCAAGGAATCTTATTCTTTTCAACTTGTCTAACAAATTTGTCAATTTATTGACAAGTTGAATCTAGAAAATTACTAGCATAGACACCTTTTTAACGCAATCACTTGTTTAAAATTTTTCACATTTGTTGTGTGGATCACCATCAAAACTCTTTCTTATAAGTTGTCTTTTATGCACATATATATAATGTGATGATCGATGAAAAGTACAAAATAAGAAATGTTTTTTTAAATGCCAGTGATCTCTCGTCATTTTGAAATAAGAAAAATTAATATCATCCCTGAAATGTTTTCGAAAATATATCGAGATAAGAAAGGGTTTGATGGTGTTATACACCACAAAAGTAAAAGTATATGAACATAAGATTGTTTGACAAGATTGTGTATGTTAATCTCTAGATTCTACTTGACAATAAACCCATAAATTTGCTTGACAATGTGAAAAAGAATTAGATTACTTGGAATTGTTCTTTTCGACAAAAATTATTTTAAGTAGGTAAAATCTAAAAATAATAAGAAAAATTAATGTCTAAAATATAAAAGAGATAGCCACATTAAACAAACACACACAAAAAACATGAGAAAAATTTAATTTTGACAACTAGATGCTGAACAAAATAGAAAAAGAAGGAAAGTAAATAAATTTGGGGCTACCTCTTTAAATTGCAATTGAACGATTGATGGCAATTTTCTCTTTTTAGTCAAAAATGGGGTGGACTTAGTTATACAAAATGGTGGAATTGCGGCGGCTCTTTTGTGGAATGCTCGACTGAGGATGCAGTTGCCAGCGTTTGTCGAGATTCATCGGGCAAGATCGTTGACGGAATTGCAAAATCTATGAGAGTAACGTCGGCTTTGCAGTCGGATATAGCTTGGATAAAATTATCCCATGTAGAGGTGAGATAAAAGTGTATAGGATTTTTTATATTCATGGTATGAAAGCTATTTTTTATCGAATAAGAAACTTCTTAAATAATAAAATTAAAATAAATATTAAATATGAATTACATTTGAATTCTAATATTTAAAAAATATTTTTTTGTTTATTTGTATATGCATTTATAATTTTAGTTTCTTTCTACTTTATAATATATATATTTTGTGCATATACACACACGCTTCATATCTATAGCATTACATATTTTAGGTATGATAGTATAGTTTATTATTTAATAAAAATTCATTAAGAAATGATGGAACGAAATAAAAATAATGAAAAAAAAAGATATATATATATATATATATAAATAAATGAAGTAGAAGAATCTAGATTTTAATTTAACAAAATTCGAACTTGAAAATGAAAATAATTCTCGAAGAATTTGGGCAATGAAATTTCTATAAAAAAAAAATCTAGAAATCTCCATCTACTTCTTCTACGTATCTTTGGTTGAAGTTTCACCACTTCTTTATAGTTTTTTAGTTCACGTCAAAACTCTACGAAATACGGTAAGAGAGTCGAAACTTCTTCTCCTTTGTAGGTTTCTGGTTCAAGTCAAAAGTCTATGAAAGCAGAAAGAGAGTCAAAACTGATTCTCATCGGCAGTTTTGTGGTTCATGTTGAAGTTTAACCAAAGTAGTGAGAGAGACGAAACTTTTTGGAGTTGCAAATGTAAATGATCGTATTTTCTCTCTTACTAGAGTTGGGAGTGAATTATGAGAGATTATTATAGTCTCCGCTTGTGCATTTTTAGGTTAAGTTACATCGATATGTGTAAATACCAAACGATGAACATAATAGGAGATGAACATATCCGACTTTATTACTGTGATTTACCAAACAATGGACAGGTTATAGCAAAATTCCTGAATTTCATATCTTATCCTATTTTAACTAGAAATTCAAACGATCAAATGCAGCCTAAGCTCATTCTTACAAGATCTGCAGCAATAAGAAGAAAGTACACTGTTGAATCAGACAACTCCAACTTGTTAAGCTTCCTGTCGAGTACACTTCAACCTTCATGGGAGTTGCTCCTCTAATTACAGACTGTAAGTTTCCATTGTCTCAAGTAACTGAAGTCCATTTGGCCCACTGTTATAAGGAGGCAAATAAAGTTGCTGATTGGTTAGTTAAGGCCCGAAGATGCAATGCCCTACCTTGTAACTGGGCTCTTGACCTCCTTAAGCTCTCTGGCATCTTGTTTGCTCGGATGCTTCTTTAAGTTGTAATTAGGCTCGCTCCGAGAGTAATGGAAAGTTCTATTCTTGAGAAGAAGAAAAAAACAGGATGAAAATAGTGCGACCCATTCTTTAAATTGTATTTTGGTTTTTCAAACTTTCCTATCCAATCGCCACCATGTTAGCATCGTTAAGTATGTTAAGAATGAAAAGACTTGATTGTGCAACTTATACAAATTGAAGGACTCGATTGCACGATTGGCATAAGTTGTAGAACTAAAATTATAATTGTCGCCCTATAATTGTTATCCATAGTGGCTATTATACTATTAGTTATGGTCGTAATGAAATGAAATTTACAATTTTAGTAAGTAGTATTGTGTAGAACATACGATAGTCATATATAACAACTTGTCTTAATAATAATTTTTAATAAGTTTTCCCATTTTGTGGCTGAACAATAATTGCATGTTTTTTTTTATGACTGAGTAATTTATTTCATCAAAAGATATATTATTAAGGACTTTGTTGCTAACATATTGCACGTGAGAGTCTTAAAAAAAAATATATAGTATTACATAAAGCAGAGAGAGCCGCTTACTTTCATAGGTCTCAATTACCTTTTTCTTTCTCAAATATCCTCAGATGCTTATTTTACAATCATTGTGTGAATGGATAAATGTGTAGATTAATAATTTCGGGCTAATTCTTGCATATTTCAATTTTACACTTGGAATCTTTTGCATCTTACATTAGCCTTCCAAGAAAAGCCCAAACCCTAAAATATCTTTCACTTTCTATTACTTGTAAACCATTTATATGCAATCTGTATCTTTATCACTTTCTTTGCATCTGAGTACTTTTCTTTCTATTGTGTATTTTTATCCTTGATTAATATTTTTTTTAGTAGAATGATTTTGCCTCATCTTTTAAATGTTGATCCATGTCTAGTCCCAATGTGGTTGATCATCCGAAAAGACCAGCTAAGATCTTGATTAACTAGACAAGGTAATTTGAAGAAAAAAAATATGTATGACTTAAGATTAGCAAGACTTCCCATTAAACCCAGTAACAATTTCAAGGTCCTATGCGCCTTATTGGCACATCAGCAGTTTGGATCCAATTGGTTGAAAAAAATTAGGGTAAAAAGAAGCCTAGTCGAGAAATGCTCCCGTACATGCATTGGGTAAGAACTTATCTTATGCCTCGATTGTACAACCCGCCGCTAAACGTGAGTGGTCATCTTTTAATCTTCGTATACACAATTGAATTCCCTTTTCTAACATACATCAGAATTTTTTAAGGTACTTCGGAGAAATGCAAAGAAGTTTAGCATAAAGGACTTTGAAAAAATACAAAGACCGGTGAATTGTGCTTTGAAATGCTACTTTGAGTGAAATACCGTTTGGTAGAAACACATTGAAAAAGCCTCTTTGGATGATTAATTTAAGCTTTTTAATATTTTATTTGTTCAAAATTGGAAAAAATAATGTATGTAAGTTATTTTATTTAAATATTGACAACAATGTTAACTTTTTTATAAAAAAAAAATATTAACAACAATGTCAAAAATGTTTATTAACAATTTCATTAAAAAAAATTCCTTTTACTAAAAAATTTCAAATGGAAAAATTTCACATCAAATTGGACTCTTTCTCAATTAAAACAAGAATACTTTCATTACAATAAACATGATATCATATGACCCGAAGAAAGAAATTCATTATCTATAAAAAATAACAAATATCCATAAACATTTTCTACACTTATAACTATTTGATAATGTAAACGTGCCATGCCAAAAACTGCATCATCATCTGAATCCATTGTATATAAATTGGATCCAAATCTACTGTCCAATCTCTTGGGTGCTCGTGTGCATGTGTTTGTCTGACAAACATGAGTTCGATGATTCCATTATAACGATAAAAGACTCCAATAATTTAACAATGAAAATGGATGACACAAACTATCTTTCCTAATGTGGGCATGACAGCTAAAAATCGGAAAAATTGTCAAAAAATTCTTAAATCTATTGTACTTTTTGCCGATTCAGTCCTAACCCTTTCGCATCTGTGCCAATTCAATCATAAACCTTTACATTTATGTCAATTCAGTCCATTCGACCAACTTTGATCGACCGACGCTGGCGTGGACTCGACCGGCACTGACGGGGCAATTTTTTAATAATGCTTAAATATTTTTTCAAATTCTTTATTTACTTTTTCTTTTTTTTTCTTTTCTTTCTTTTCCCTTTTACTGTTGATCTTCTTCCTCCTTCATCCTTTTTCCTCTGGATCTCCCTAATGTGGGCATGACAGCTAAAAATCAACAAAATTGTCAAAAAAATCCTAAATCTATTGTACTTTTGCCAATTCAGTCCTAAACTTTTTAATTTTGCCGATTCAATCATAACCCTTTTGCATCTATGCCAATTCAGTCATAAACCTTTTTTTGTGCCAATTCAATCATAAACCTTTTTACATTTATGTCCATTCAGTTCATCCGACCAACTTTGAACGGCCGTCACTGGCGTGGACTCGACCGGCACTGACGGGGCAATTTTTTTTTAATACTTAAATATTTTTTCAAATTCTTTATTTACTTTTACTTTTCTTTTTTTTCTTTTTTTTTCTTTTCCCTTTTACTGTTGATCTTCTTCCTCCTTCATCCTTTTTCCTCTAGATCTGGCGATGCTTCCAACAATGGCACTCGCTCTTCCTTAGGCTCGTTGATCCAATCGAGACCGACCTCCCCACCTCCTCGCCTTGATCGTTACCATCCCTTTCGCTCTCGCTCTCCTTCACCAGCCCAACTCTCATCTTCTTCTCCTTGCTCTCCAGCCACAGCCCTCTCATCCTCTCCCTGACCCAATCGCCACCAACTCTCACCTTCTTCCCCTGCAGAACCCGCACTCTCCGGCCCCGTCGAACGACCCTTCACTTGCTCGTACCCGAACGCGAGCCTCAGCACGTCGTCCAGCGACTCGGGACTCTGCGGAGCGACCCACTCCTGGAACTCTCCCCTCAGCTGAAGTCCGCGTTGTTCGACCAGCCATGGGGTGGCTCGCCCTCGCCAGATCTAAGCGAGGCCGAGCTCGCCCAACGAGGCGCAGGTGGCGGCGAGGTCCTCGCCGAGCCTCATTTCCAGCGGAGGAAGAAGAAGGAACAAGATGAACAGTGAAAGGAAAAAGAAGGAAGTGAAAAAAAAAAAAAAAGTAAATAAAGAATTTGAAAAAAATATTTAAATATTATTAAAAATTGTCCCATGCCGGTCGAGTCCACGTCAGCGTCGGCTTATCAAAGTTCGGCAGATGGACTGAATTAACACAAATATAAAAAATTTAGGACTGAATTGGCATAAAAAAGATTTATGACTGAATTAGCACAAATGCAAAAATTTTAAGACTGAATTGGCAAAATTAAAAAGTTTAGAACTGAATTGGCAAAAGTACAATAAGTTTGAGATTTTTTTGATAATTTTCCCACTAAAAACTCATTGGTAAGTTAGGTTCAAAACCTCGGTTATGAAATGAGAGGTCAAAAACTAAAACATGGATCGCAAGACCGTAGAAAGCCAAAGAGAGTGTAAGTTAAAAGAAAATTAGGCAGTATGACAGAACTTTCTACTTCTGTACTGGAGAAGATACATTATTCACTTCTTTGTCACAAACAAGACCTTAAAAACGATTATAAAGACAAAAGCTTGACTGATCTCGTATAGTAGCAAAAATAAGAAGTACAAAATCTCTTGAAAGACGCCTAATTTGAAACGGAGGAAAAGCAAGCGCATTGACTCAGTCCCCTTCATATTAAAATTAATGGCTGTGAAGCTTGTCAACCATTCAAGCGAGATCTGAGCTAGCTGATGCAGCACCATATCCACCGCCTCCGCCTCCGCGACCGAAGCCTGGTCTTCCACCAGGTCCCTGCAATTTAAAAACAACATAAGTATCTCCGTGAACAGCTAACATGAAAAACAAATTCATAAGTTATACAAACGCTAGTACTCGCTCCTAATAAAAACGGCGGTTCATGAGTTCCCATCTCAACGTCAAAATGATGAAAGCAGAACAAACAGGGAAAAGTCAGCAGTCCTGCCGGTAATAGCGTGCCAAAACCACAAGGAAAACCAACACTCCTCAACAGGAACAAAACATCTTGAAGCTGCCCATGAACATCCTCAACAACAATCATCATCAACAACTCTTTTAAGTTGCTCGTTTTTACAACGGGAATATGCCCTGCGTTTTTCTCTCCAGCTCAATCTCACCCAAAAGAGAGTGACCAGCAAAGAGATGGTGATGACAGTCCATATCCAGCAAGTTCAAGGCACAACATGGTTCTTTGTTGAAAAATTGTCATCAATTCACCATGGCATCCTGCTAAATCATCAATGTTCAAGTGATAAAAATGACATCACAACAAGTTGAAATCAGACCAGGGAAGTAGACATATCAGCTACATGTCTGTGCTTTGTGAGAGAGATTCAGAACTTCTAGTGGGTCTCTTGTCTAACTTCAAAATATGTATTTGCTTCTTTTTTATAGTTTAACCCAAGAAAAAGAACATTATCTGTTGCTTTCAAGCGCAACAAATTCCATGTATGCTATGAAATTTTGAGTCTCTTTTGACTCAATTAGACATGTGTCCAAGAGAACCAAGACAATGGTCCCCTTCTTTTTTGGTTCAATGAAAACTCCATTAAGATTTCGCAACCCGCAACATGAGGAATGCATGAATTGCTGGGGGAGTTTCTGTGCACAGGAAGCTGCAACCCCTAATGGCAGAAGTGGTCATAAGCTAATCTTCGGAAAAAGTGATCATAAGCTAATCTTGTTCCTCTAGGCTCTATCCCTTCACATGTGCTAATCTTGTTCCTCTAACCCCTTCACATTAGCTCTTGATTTTCTTCTCAAATTTGCCAATCTTGTTCCACATTTGAATTTATCACAGAAACGCATCCTGATTAACAAAAGTGAAGGGCTACAGCAAACCTTGTTCAAATCTGTTTCCTAATCACTACATACCAACCCCTGAGAATCGCATCCTAAGTGGCGAAAATGAAATTACAAAATGAAACTATCCAGCAACAAACAACAAATTAGTAGCTATACCAACTTAGAGCAAATTCACAAATTGAATCTGAAGGAGACCAGAGTCATTCACGGAGAGAGAGAGAGATTGAACTTGAGGAGCAGTCGGGAGGGAGAGAACAAGCGAAGGAACGCCGTCGAGCGAGAAAGTAGAAGCGAGGGAGCAGACGCGAGGGAGACGGAGAGAGCGTAGTCAGTCGCGAGAAGCATACGCGAGACTGCAAGGGGCTTTGTTTTTTGAAAGGGGTAAACCTGGGTTTCTAATAAGTACTTGAGGGCAAAAAAGGAACCTGACAAAAATTCATTAATAAAGGTTTCCGCATTCCCATTCCCAAAATGCTGAAAGTTCAATTCTGATGTTTGACCCTTCCCAAGGCCAGCTTTCACCTTAAAGCCCATTGGGAATGGTTACTAAACATCCCAAATTTCCCGAAAGGGCTTTGGACCGTAAGGGACTTTGAAAATGCTGAACCAAACGCACCCTTAACCGGTCTTTTCTTACATAGTATTGCATCCAATCTACAACACTATCCGTAATGAGCAATTAAGGCATATATTATTTCTTTAAAATGAAAAAAGTTTGCATACCAAGTCCACTATGTCGCTTCTTATCCTTTCTCATTAGGATCATGCAAGCATAAAAAACCCATACCAATAATAATAATAATACTAGAAAACGGAAAATTAGCAAGTGTATTGGCATTGGCACAGCCAAGGACCAGCACTATTGTCACAATATCCTCGGCCTTGACCGAACTTGGCAGCACATCGATCGCTGCAACATTGGTCCGTACACGCGATGGTGCACAAACCTCCGCCTCCATTGCACTCTTTGGGCCGCGGTTCAGGGCACGAACCCGCACTTCCACAGCACCCTTCCGGCGGCAGTTCGGGACAATCGTAATAGCAAGTGCAAAGTGGAGGCTTGATGGTGTAGTCGCACGATCCCTGCGAGCCCGGGCCGCGAATCGCGTAGCACCTTTGCTCACACTCGTTGCCCTTCCCACATAGCCCTATTCCTTCACTGCGATATGCCTCAACTTTAGGGATCTCTGTCATCCCACCTTTTCTCGCAAAACAGGCAAAAAAAAGGAAAACATGGTCTTACTGTTAGAACCCTAGAATATAAGGTTTGATTAGGAGCAGAACATGCTTTTTAATGCTTTTGTCTCGCCAAGGAAATCGAGTGAAGGATGAGGGAGAAACCTGCGAGTACGAGGAGGACAGCGAGAAGGCAACGCTTTCGGGAGACTTCGGCCATCATTTGGCTTCAATCGCTTCTTATTTTGGTAGCAAAACACCATTGGTGCGCACACTTATAGCAATAGCAATATAGACATAATGGTGATATCTTAGGGAATTACGAACTGGTGCCGATTCAGAATTTTTTAAAGGATGTCCTTTGATGATAATTTTAGGAAACCAAATCAATGGATGCTTTAAATATTGATTGCGTTTTATCCACATGCGGAGATTTCCTGATATTTTCAGGCTCATATGTTAAAATGAAATGCCTTTATAAAGATACGAGTGCTCTACCAATCAAAGGAAAAACAAATTATTTCATTTCCACGAGTATATACACATGTATAGGGCTAAAATAAAATGCATGCCACTCGACGTAATTACTCGCACAACGAAATATATTTTCACTGAAAGTAATTCTTCGGCTTTTCAATATAGGGAAAAGGGTTCTGTGGTAGTTTCGGACATGAATAATTTAGATAAATAACGAATTTAGCAACTTAATTTCAGATGGCGCTATACAACACAAACCGAACTGGAGTTTGACTCGAAGGAAAGGTTTAGAAAGTACAGCTATTACAAACGAACCAACATAAACAAACTTCGGCATAATTTGACTCGACGACAAAGCTTGAGAACGCAATGGTATTACGCTGGAGTTTGACTCAACGTCGGAACACTAAGGATAAAGATAGACGCCGGAGTTTGACTCAATGACAGAACACTAAGGATAAAGATAGATGCCGGAGTTTGACTCGACGACGAGAACTGAAAGGTACAGCTAGTGAAATCTAAAGTACAGTACAAGAAATGTAAAGATAATTGAAAGATCACATTTAGTTTGTTTGGCGGGCTTTTTCCGTCAGACGACTGGTGTTGTTATTTATAGTGATGTTGTGGTAACCGTCACTTGACAGTTCCGAGCGGTTGTATTTCTTCAGGTAACTTCCGTCGATTGCATCCATATCCCTATATTTCCGCAAGTTCCTCCCAATGTTCCTGAACAGTTATCTCAATCGTGTATGGACCGTCTTGAAATCATGTATGACTAGGTCTTCAAATAGTAATTGTTCGCTTGAAGATATGCATTCACTGTTCCAATCGTCTAGGTGATTTCAAGTTTTTAGTCGTATTCTAATAGAACTTGTATTCTATTATATGTAAAAGTCGACTGTACATCTTGTGTATTTGTAGTATTAGCAAGATAAAAAAAGGAAATAAAAAGTACATGATTTTTATCTACCTAAAATACAAATAATCAAATCAAGATCTCAATCTTCAATCTTTAATCAGATCTCTAATCAATCTTCAATCAAATCAGGATCTCCAATACTCCCCCTCAAGCTGACAGCCTGTATATGTCTAGGACGCCAAGCTTGCTTAAGAGATACGCATGTTGCCTTTGACACAATGGTTTGGTAAAAATGTCTGCAGGTTGTTCCACAGTGCCAATCCCTCTAGTGACTAGAACGCCCTCTAGAATTTTATCTCAAGTGAAATGACAATCAACTTCAATGTGCTTTGTGTAGGGTTTCCTAGATTCGTAATACGCAGCGGAACGAAACCCTATAACAGGATCCATGTGTATACCAGAATCGAATTAGGGATTCAAGGCTTACTTTTCTTGATCGTAGACAAGTTGACAATCGATTGTGTCAGAATTAACGCCCCAAGTGTTGCGCCTCTATCGGTATCCACACACACGAACTGAGATCTCCAATGATCCAAGTGCTAGCTTTTGATATTGGAGTTTCTCTGCTAGTCGCCTTTTTGTCTTCTTGAGACTTTCTCGAGAACGACGACCAAGAACTGTACGACGTGCTTCTCCTGGTCTAAGGCACCTCTAGGGTTATCACTCATAACCCACGGTTTCACGTTTTGGGCCCCACAACGTATCGTCCTGGGCCCACGACGTCTTCTAAACCGTCCACTTAATCGTGCGTTTTATCGTTATCTTATAACGCGCACGATCGCGTGGATATTCGTAATAAGAGTATAAATTAAATCTACTTCTTAAGCAGATCAAGGCGCAGAGAAAATATTAAATCAATTCGCTATTGTGTGCGACCCTATAGGTTCACTAGACATTAGCAGTGTGCCCAAAACTCTTTTGGCCCACAAGTCATAAGCGGTCTCTAGCAAGACATTATGACTACCTAAGTATAGTGAAAGTCGGTTTTTCCGACACAACCTGATCCACAACTAATAGTTAGAGTATCAACCTTAATTGATCCTTAGGGCAGACCACTAACAATCTCCCACTTGCACTAGGATCAATTATACAAACTAAAATCCCTTTGTCACTTGATATCCGAGTTAAGCATAAGGCAGGACAAGTGTCACCCTTATATAGCCCAAACTCATTTTCCCGATACCGCAATTAGACTGTCAATCCAAGTAGTTGACTCTTCAACTCACTTGAGCATGGCCATGCATTTCACAGTCTCAATTCTACGGGAGGCCAGGATATCATACTCTCGTTATATGAGAGGGACAAATCCCATCTTGTCTACTCACATCCCTTAGCACGATTCATGATATACCCAGCCATTACCTTTATTATCGCCTGTTACGGCCGACGTTTGGTAATGTTAAAACATGCTAATCCACATCTAGGAAATCATGGAAGACTCAGGTCGAAGGACTATACTCTATAGCTGTGATGAGAAACACTGATGACATCATATAACAATCCTACAGTATTCTCATAGCGGGTCTGTCCAATACAATGTTCTCCAACATGTATTCCATGTGATCAACTTTATATCTATATATTCATGACCCATGAAACTTGGTCATCAGTTAACTCACATGCTAGTCTCAAACATCATTGGCGTCCCAATGCACAATGACAATTGACTAGGGACATTTAAAATATTAATATCCATTTTATTAATAGAGTTTCACGATCAAATCACGTATTTGATTATCTATTAAGGATATTCAATATTCAGGGGATAAAGATTTCGCATTCAATCATATACTGAAACTAAATTGAAATCAAATATAACATGTATTTTATTAATGAACAATGAAAATGTATATAACATAGACTTCCACTCACATCAAGACCAATCACTAATGTGTCTAAGGCCTAAAGCGTTACAATGACGCTCATGCTTAGGTTGTGGAAGAGCCTTTGTCAACGGATCGGCTACATTCAACTCTGTTGCAACTTTGCACATTTTGACATCCCCTCTTTCAATGAATTCTCGAATGAGGTGATACTTCCTGAGTATATGTTTGGTCCTCTGGTGAGACCTAGGCTCCTTAGCCAAAGCTATGGCTCCATTGTTGTCACAATAGAGGTCTACTGGATTCGAACTAGTGGGACCGATTCCCAGTTCTTCTATGAATTTTCGAATCCAAACAGCTTCCTTTGATGCTTCTGAAGCAGCAATATACTCAGCTTCTGTCGTAGAATCTGCAATAGTGTCTTGCTTGGAACTCTTCCAACATACTGCTCCACCATTCACGCAAAAGACAAACCCTGACTGCGATCGAAGGTCATCTTTGTCGGTTTGGAAACTAGCATCAGTGTAACCACTTACAGTGATCTGTTCCTCACCTCCATAGACTAAGAATAAATCCTTAGTTCTTCTTAAGTACTTAAGGATATTTTTGACAACTATCCAGTGAGGTTCTCCTGGATCTGATTGGTATCTGCTCGTCATGCTCAACGCATAAGCAACATCAGGACGAGCGCACAACATGGCATACATGATGGATCCTACAGCTGATGCATAAGGAATCCTACTCATGCGGTCTCGCTCATCTTGTGTCGATGGACACTAAGTCTTGCTAAGACTTATACCATGTGTCATCGGGAGAAAACCTTTCTTGGAATCTTGCATATTAAACCTATTGATGACTTTGTCAACGTATGTACTTTGACTCAGTCCAATAAGTCTCTTTGATCTATCTCTATAAATCCTGATTCCCAAGATATAGTTTGCCTCTCCCATGTCCTTCATGGAGAAACATTTTCCTAGCCAAGTTTTAACTGACTGAAGCATAGGAATGTCATTTCCAATGAGTAGTATGTCATCCACATACAACACTAGAAATACAATCGCGCTCCCACTAGACTTCTTGTAAACACAAGCTTCTTCTTTGTTTCTGATGAAGCCAAACTCTTTGATAGTTTCATCAAAACGAATATTCCAGCTCCGTGATGCCTGCTTCAATCCATAAATAGAACGTTGAAGCTTACATATCTTCCCAGCGGTATCTGGTGATGTAAAACCTTCAGGTTGTGTCATATACACATCCTCTTCTAGGTTTCCGTTAAGAAAAGCTGTTTTTACATCCATTTGCCATATCTCATAGTCATAATATGCAGCAAACGCAAGGATAATTCGAATGGACTTAAGCATGGCCACTGGTGAAAAGGTCTCGTCATAGTCAATACCATGAGTCTGTTTGAAACCTTTAGCTACTAGCCGTGCTTTATGGATATGAACATTTCCATCCATATCAGTTTTCTTCTTGAAAACCCACTTACACCCTATAGGTTTGACACCTTCGGGTGGATCAATCAAAGTCCAAACTTTGTTTTGATACATTGAGTCCATTTCGGATTTCATGGCCTGAAGCCATTTATCGGAGTCTGGGCCCATCATAGCTTCTGTATAGGTCGTAGGCTCGTCATTTTCTATCAACAATAGATGACGATGTTCTGTCACATGAAAACCATATCTCATAGGTACACGATGTGTTCTTTCAAGCCTACGAACTAAAGGTGTCACTGTGGTAGACTCTCCAACTCTTTGTAGATCTAATTGAGGTTCCTCATGAACTGGAACATCCTCTTGTGACACAATAATTTCTTCAAGGTTTACCTTACTCCCACTAGTGCCTTTAGTAAGAAACTCTTTCTCTAAAAAGACACCATTTCGAGCGACAAATACTTTGTTCTCCGATTGGTTGTAAAAGTAATATCCTTTCGTTTCTTTAGGATATCCCACAAAGAAACATTTATCAGATTTAGGCGCTAACTTATCAGAAAGTAAACGTTTTACATAAGCTTCGCAGCCCCAAATCTTTAGAAAAGACATACTAGGAACTTTTCCTGTCCACATTTCATATGGTGTCTTCGCTACAGCTTTTGATGGACTTCTATTTAGTGTGAACGCAGCTGTCTCGAGTGCATATCCCCAAAAAGATAATGGAAGATTTGAATGACTCATCATTGATTGAACCATGTCTAACAAAGTTCGGTTTCTCCTCTCAGAGACACCATTCCATTGTGGTGTTCCAGGGGGAGTAAGTTGTGAAACTATTCCACACTCCTTGAGATGGTCATTAAACTCTTGGCTTAGATATTCTCCTCCTCGATCAGATCGAAGAGCCTTGATATTCTTACCAAGTTGATTTTGTACTTCATTCTGAAATTCCTTGAACTTTTCAAAGGACTCAGATTTATGTTTCATCAGATAAACATATCCATATCTACTAAAATCATCAGTAAACGTAATGAAGTACTGATAACCTCCTCTAGCTGTAGAACTTAGTGGTCCGCACACATCAGTATGTATAAGGGCCAATAATTCTTTTGCTCTCTCACTTTGATTAGTAAAAGGAGCTTTCGTCATTTTGCCAACTAAACAAGATTCACATGTATCAAATGATTCAAAATCAAATGAATTTAATAGTCCATCGCTATGGAGCTTGTGAATTCGTTTCTCGTTTATGTGGCCTAATCGACAATGCCATAGGTAGGTTGGGTTCAAATCATTAGATTTAAACCTTTTTATATTTATATTATAGACTGGCACATCAAGATTTAGAACATATATCCCATCAACAATGTGGGCGCTACCATAAAATAATCTATTAAGATAAAATGAACAACTATTGTTCTTTATATCAAAACAGAAACCTTCCTTGTCCAAACAAGAAACAGAAATAATATTCCTGCGTATAGCAGGTACAAAGTAGCAATTATTTAGTTCTAAAATCATGCCAGAAGGTAAAGCTACATCATATGTCCCTACAGCTAATGCAGCAACTCTTGCTCCATTTCCAACGCGCAGTTCCACTTCACCTTTTGCAAGTGTTCTACTTCGTTTTAGTCCCTGCACATTCATACAAATGTGAGTACCACACCCGGTATCTAATACCCATGAAGTAGAACTAGTAGTAACATTTACTTCTATAACATAAATACCTGAAGTGGAAGTCTCACTTCCTTTCTTCTTCAAATCCTCCAAATATTTTTTGCAATTCCTCTTCCAATGCCCTTTGACACCACAATGGAAGCAGACAGCATCAGCAGTCGGACCTGATTTAGTCTTGGAATCAGGCTTGGGCTTAGTACCCTTGCCCTTACCCTTGACCATACATGGCTTCTTAAAGCCTTTCCCCTTTTGAACCATGAGAACATTAGGGGTAGGGTCCTTCTTGATATTCTGCTCAGCAGTTTTGAGCATCCCATGCAATTCAGTCAAAGTCTTATTCAGATTATGCATGTTATAGTTCATAACAAACGTGTCATAATCATGAGGCAATGATTGAAGAATAATGTCAGTAGCCAACTCTTGGCTAATGGGAGAACCCAGTCATTCCAGGTTTTCAATATAACCTATCATCTTAATGACATGTGGGCTAACTGAGCTCCCACTTGCTAGCTTGCACTCAATTAAGGCTTTTACCGTTTGTTACCTTTCAGTGCGTGCCTGCTCCTGAAACAGATTTTTCAGGTTCATGATCATATCATAGGCATCCACGTTCTCAAACTGCTTCTGAAGGTCTGAGTTCATGGTAGCTAGCATTAGACATGATGCATCCAATGAATCATCTTTATGCTTCTGGTAAGCATTCCTTTCAGCATGGGGAGCATTGGCAGGAGGTGCCTTTTCGGGGAGTGGTTTCTCCAGGACATAATCCTTTTTCTCCTGCTTGAGAACAATTCTCAAGCTTCTATACCAATCCAAGAAGTTTGAACCATTCAATTTGTCCTTCTCAAGGGCAGATCGCAGTGAAAAACTTGATGCAGAGCTATTTGCCATAATCTACAACAAATATGCAAAGTGAATTGTTCATTAATACTATTTATATCAAACTTCCACTATACTTATATAAAAAGTGCCCCTATAAGTACAGTGGACCAAGATCCATATTTCACTAAGACTCAAGTAAACTTTGGCTTACCGCTCAAGACTTAGTTATTTAGGTAGACAACTCTTTGTCAGTTGTATCAAATACAACTCTTGGTTGTTCGGGTTTGACATCTCATGTCTTATGCCCAAACTCTATGCCTCAAGACCCAAAACCGTTTTGATAGCCTCGTTAAGTAAACCAATCTTGACATATGGACAACTGTTATCCATTCTATCTTACTCAAATAGTTAAAGATACCCTGCTTTGGCAGACCCATCTTTTGACGATTCAAGTCTTGATAGGTGTATGATTGGAAAGGCATCATTTTATTACTTAATTTTATTAGGGACTTTCAAATGTTCATATACAGCGATGAATGTATGCAAGCTAAAGACATAACTACTAATCACAATAAAGGCACATCAATCATACTGGGGACGAACAATCCATGCAGGGGTCAAGGGGGCTGCGCCCCCTTGCAGGGTTCGAGGGGCAGCGCCCCTCGCGGGGTCAAGGGGCAGAGCCCCTTGCGATGGTCTCGCCGACCGTTCGGCGAGCGGGGTTCGAAGGGGCAGCGCCCCTCGCAGGGGCTCGGGGGCAGCGCCCCCGAAACCTAGACAGAATTCTTAATTCTGTTTTATCTGGAACCCATCCGTACCCTTAAACCATCCTACTAAGGCGATCGATTTCAACTAAATCGACCCTATGCTTCGTTCTTTCTCAGAACCCTAAACAGAATTCATAATTCTATTTTCTTAACAGAACGTCGCTGGATCAATCACATTAATCCACATCATTGCAGGAATTCAAGTTCGTCTGAATGTGAAATTACCCAAACTGATCATATCAATCCGTATTCCCAATTTCATCTAACCCTAACTAAGAATCAATCCAGGCATACATCACATGTATCGACAATTAGGGTTTGCGATTCAACTCTAATATAACACAAGTAGCTCTGATACCACTGTAGGGTTTCCTAGATTCGTAATACGCAGCGGAACGAAACCCTATAACAGGATCCATGTGTATACCAGAATCGAATTAGGGATTCAAGGCTTACCTTTCTTGATCGTAGACAAGTTGACAATCGATTGTGTCAGAATTAACGCCCCAAGTGTTGCGCCTCTATCGGTATCCACACACACGAACTGAGATCTCCAATGATCCAAGTGCTAGCTTTTGATATTGGAGTTTCTCTGCTAGTCTCCTTTTTGTCTTCTTGAGACTTTCTCGAGAACGACGACCAAGAACTGTACGACGTGCTTCTCCTGGTCTAAGGCACCTCTAGGGTTATCACTCATAACCCACGGTTTCACGTTTTGGGCCCCACGACGTATCGTCCTGGGCCCACGACGTCTTCTAAACCGTCCACTTAATCGTGCGTTTTATCGTTATCTTATAACGCGCACGATCGCGTGGATATTCGTAATAAGAGTATAAATTAAATCTACTTCTTAAGAAGATCAAGGCGTAGAGAAAATATTAAACCAATTCGCTATTGTGTGCGACCCTATAGGTTCACTAGACATTAGCAGTGTGCCCAAAACTCTTTTGGCCCACAAGTCATAAGCGGTCTCTAGCAAGACATTATGACTACCTAAGTATAGTGAAAGTCGGTTTTTCCGACACAACCTGATCCACAACTAATAGTTAGAGTATCAACCTTAATTGATCCTTAGGGCAGACCACTAACACTTTGTCCTTTCATGGAAAATTGGATTTGCTGCCAACTTGAGTGGTGCATCATTAGCACAAAATAATTCTGTTGGTCCCTTCACTTGTATCCCGAGATTAGAGAGTAAACCTCGTAACCAGATTACTTCACAGACAGTCTTGGCCATGGCACGGTATTCTGCTTCTGCAGAAGACAAGGACACCATTGTTTGCTTCTTGGTCTTCCACGAAATCAAGGAGTTTCCCAATTTTATGCAGAAACCAGTAATAGATCTTCTACTCATTGGACAAGTTGCATAATTAGTGTCACAAAAGGCTGTCATTCTCATGTTGCAGTCGCGAGATAGAAAAATTCCGAGTCCTGGACATCCTTTTAGATATCTCACTACTTTCAATGCTGCGTTCATATGAGATTGCTTTGGCTGGTGCATGAATTGACTTAACATCTGAACTGCATAACATATGTCAGGTCTTGTCATAGTGAGATATATCAACGTTCCTACGAGTCTCTGATATCCCGATGGATCCTCGAGTAATGGATCTTTGACAGATGTAGAGGTCCCCAAATCATATTCATGTGTTGTTGTTAGCTTGATATTTTTTTCTATGGGAATGACGGCAGGTTTGCATCCTGATAAGCCGGCTTCAGACACAATCTCTAATACAAACTTCCGTTGACTAAGATTGATTCCTTTATCAGAATGTGCAATTTCAATGCCAAGAAAATACTTCATGGCCCCTAAGTCCTTGATGTGGAATGTAGAATGCAAATATTTCTTGAATTTCTCGATGCAAGACTCATTGTTCCCCATGATAAGTATGTCATCGACATAAATCAACAAATAAATGGACGCAGTACCTGAGGTCCATGTAAATAAGGCATAATCATGTCTTAAGTGCTGAAAACCTGCAGTTGTTAGAGCATCTGTAAACTTGGCATACCATTATCTGGAAGCCTGCTTGAGTTCATACAGGAATTTACGAAGACGACACACATCTATCTCCCCCTGTCTGCGTAATCCCGGTGGAAGACTCATGTAGATTTCTTCATCGAGGTCACCATGGAGGAAGGCATTATTGACGTCCATTTGATGAAGAGACCAGTGACGAGCAGCCGCAATTGAGAAGAAAGAGCGAATAGTGACTTCTTTCGCAACTGATGAGAATGTCTCATGGTAATCGAAGCCCTCCCTCTGAGCAAAACCTTTTGCCACTAAGCGAGCCTTGTAGCGCTCGACAGAACCATCAGCCTTGAATTTGATCTTGTAGACCCACTTGCATCCAATGGGTTTACGATGTTCAAGTATAGGAATAATATCCCATGTGTGATTTTCAACGAGGTCATTGAGTTCAGTTTCCATCGCCTTTTGCCACCGAGGATCTCGTGCAGCTGCCTGATATGAAGAGGGCTCATGTTCCTCGGAAATCTGACTAATGCTGCACATATATGTGGGGGGGGGAAACGTCTGAAAGAGACATAGGATGATATAGGATAGTGGCTACCTAAAGCTTTGGATGCAAAATAGATATAGTCTTTGGTCCATGTGGGTGGCCGAATAATACGCCCTGAACATTGTGGCTGGACGGAGGGAGCCGGAGGGATTGAAGATGCCATTGGAGAAGATGCCACAGGTGATTATGAAGAATCAGTAATAGGAGATGATTCTGTTGATATTGCTTCCGGACTTTCTGCTGGAATTAATGCAATTGGTGTAGGCTGAACAATAAGATAAGAAGGAGTAGGATTTGACACATCCTCTTCTAAGAAATTCGGTCGTTCCGGAATAGTGGAAGATGAAGATGATCCATCATGAAAGGGAAAAACATCTTCGTGGAAAATAACATCCCTGCTAATGAAGAAATGTCCAGTAGATATCTCCATAACTTGATAGCCTTTCTGTAGAGTGGGATACCCCATGAAAACACAAAGGGCGGCACAAGGATCCATCTTAGTTCGAGGCCCCACAGTTGTCGCATAACATTAGCATCCAAAAGTCCGTAGATGATCAATTGAAGGCAAATTTCCATAAAGTAATTCAAAAGGAGTGGCACCACCAAGAACTCTACTCGACATGCGATTAATCAAATAAGTAGCAGTGACCACACAATCACCCTAGAATTGTTCAGGACTAGAGGCTTGGTACTTTAGAGCTCTTGCAACCTCTAAGAGATGTCTATGTTTGCGTTCCACAATTTCATTTTGTTGTGGAGTATAGGTGCAAGACTTCTCATGGAGAATGCCATGAGAAGTAAGTAGAAATTGACAATCATTGGAAAGAAATTCATATCCATTGTCTGTCCGAATTTTTTGGACAGATGTGTCAAATTGATTCTTGACCATGGACAAGAAATTTGACAATTTGGAAAAGGTCTGACCTTTTGAATGCATGAGGAATATCCAAGTTACACGTGAAAAATCATCAACGATTGTGAGGAAAAAACAAGAACCATCACGATGGGGCGTATGGTAAGGACCCCAGATATCAAGGTGTATCAGAGAAAAAGGACAAGCGACTTGAGATGTACTGATGGGGAAATATTGTCTGGATTGTTTAGCCAGAGGGCATATTGGACATTTTGGATGAGAAAATTTTGCACTATGACCCAAGTGCTGATGATAAAGGAGATTTTTATTAACAGTAGCACCATTACAAGAAATGCTTTTATTCAAGGAATCTAAATCTCCAAGAGAATTAATCCAGAAAAATAACCCATCTTCAACTCTACCCAAGCCCATCAGTTTGCCAGTCGTATGGTCCTGAAATAAGTAATTGTCGGAGCTGAATATGACATTGCAGGAATTGTCTTGGCAAACTCTTGACACGGAAAGGAGATTGAATTCGAACTCGGGAACATATAAGACATTGCGAAGGACAAAATTCGGCCTAAGTTGAACAGTGCCAGTTTTAGTGACTTGAGTAGTATTCCCATTTGGAAGTCGTACTGATAAAGTAAATTGAGGTCGTTCATCAATATGGGAAAATAAATTCTCAATGCAAATTATGTGGTCACTGGCACCTGAATTGACTATCCATGCATTAACCGAAATAGAATTTTCTTGGGATAGAAGAGTACCTGAAAAACTTGCACTTTCATTAGTGGTCTTTAACTAGCTCAGCATTTTTATAATAGTTTGATATTGATCCTGGGTAATGGTATTGTGGGTCCCGTCTCCCTTTTGTGCGGAAACTTGGTAGGCAGATATCTCCTTTTCCTTTCTTTCTCTATCATTTGGACGTCCATGTAATTTCCAGCATGTCTCAATGATATGATGTGGCCTTTTGCAATAATCGCAATATTTATTTTTTGTCTTAAAAAAATTGCCAGCATTTACCTTCCCTGATGATGTGGCAGTACGGGGTCCATTGGATCTGCGTGGGACAGTCGCTGATGTGGCTAAATTTGGGCAATATAACCCGATCAGCTTGATATTTGCATTTGGGCCGTTAGATGTCCGCCTGGAATCTGGGCCATCCAACCCTAAAGAACTAAGGTTCTCCTTTTGCGCTACTCCAGTCGAGCTGCTCCAGTTGATCTTCTCGAATCTTCTTCTCTCGAGATCCCGAGAGGCAGTGAACGCGACGGAGCTTCCAGATTCGTCGCCGTGAGCAACCGAAGCGCCAGGGGGTGAGAAGGCCGAGAGGGCAACTCCCTCACCGTGTCGCGTTGCCATCACCGTCGTCAATCGCTGGCTTTCCTCCTGCATAGCGAGCTGGAAAATACGGCCGAGGGTCAGCGGTGGCTCCAACGCGAGGATCTGAGTTCGAAAAGGTAAATACTCTTCGTTTAGCACTAGCAAAAATCTTGTGGCTTTCTCCCGGTCACGTATAGCTCGGTATTGTCGAAGGGTCTCCTCCGGGCCGACGAGGGTTTCTTTAGCAGCTTCCATCTCGTTTCACAGGGCTGATAGTCTGTTGAAAACACTTGTCACAGATTGATTTCCTTGTCTGAGCTTCGATAAAGCCTGCGTAAGCGAGAATAATTTTGCTCAATCAAGCTTCCCATACATCTCCCGTATATTAGACCACATGGTTTTTGCGTCTTCGGTCGGTGGTAGTCCGGCAGCTACTTCGGCCGTAAGACAATTTCCAATCCATTATTGTACTAACTGCTTGCACCGTCGCTAGTGACGGCTCTGTCGCTCATCGACCGGGACTGAGACTGTGCCATCGAGAAACCCGTCCTTGTCCTTTGTGACAAGGGCTCGCCGGAAATCCGTTGCCCAGGCGGAATAATGTTCGGGTCCAACCAATTGAAGGCTGATGAGCCGCAATTCTGGTCCATCGGCCGGTGATGTGTATAGCGGATCTCCAATCTCCGGCCGGCCATCGCTGATCCCGACTGGGTAAGGTATTACGGCTTGGTAGCCCGATGAAGGAGTCGGGTACGTCGCCATACCAGGTTCGAGTACTTGAAAATTGGGCCTGGGGGTTGGGGTTGCCCCAAATCCGGCTAGTGGGCCTCCCCCGGGCTAAGTACGCCCTTGGGCTGCCTCAGTTGTTGTTGGCGATGATGACCCAAGAACAGTGGGCTAAGCAGGCCCATAGTACCATGGGACTGATGAGGCTGGCATATGCAGCAACTAGATGGGCTGGCCCGGAATAGGCTGCCCCTGGTTGGCTTGAAATTGCTGCCACTGAATGGGCTGAGACTGAAAAAAATTGCTCTGATTGAGCTATGCTGGGATAGGGTTATGCTGAGGCAAGGTTTGAGTGCTCTCAAGAGTGGATCCTTCGGGAGAAGCTAGGGGAACGACTTCCACACCAGAATTGCTCTAGTTGGTTTCGATAAATGGCTGTTTGTTCTCCATGGTAAAAAAAAAATTGATTCCTACACGGATTGCTAACTCTGTATTTTGCAGGTTAGGCTGCAATAACAGAAGAAAGCAAAGAAGAACGAAAGGCAATCAAGCAAGGAAGGAAGCGGAAGCTAGGCTGAGAACGACAGCTCCGATACCATGATAGAACTTGTATTCTATTACATATAAAAGTCGACTGTACATCTTGTGTATTTGTAGTATTAGCAAGACAAAAAAAAGGAAATAAAAAGTATATGATTTTTATCAACCTAAAATACAAATAATCAAATCAAGATCTCAATCTTCAATCTTCAATCAGATCTCCAATCAATCTTCAATCAGATCAGGATCTCCAACATATTCTAATAAAAGTTTACGGCCAACACTCATATTGGCGGTTTTCAACTATTCATCATCGTATTTCGACAACTGAATACGTGATATGGAAGAATATCACCGTCGATCAGCACATGCTTATTCCTATGCTCATCGATAGACTGGTGTGCGAATAATGATGCTCATGCCTTATGCACGTGACTATTCCCACCGTGCCATTCCCATATTCCTTTTCATTATATGTGTATTGATGACCAAATTGGATCATTTTTGGGAATCAATAATTTATAATATGTTTTCTTAGGGCGCGTCTTCGGGAATGAGTTTTTCGGACTTTTACCTGTTTGATTCGCCGAAAATGACTTAGTCAATGGAAAACATTCGGTCAATGAAAAATTCATGCGCAAAATTAGACAAGTGAATTTCGTGATCTAAAGAGGTGAAAACAGTTTCCCGAATTGCTCCTCTCGAATTTTTTAATTTTCTACTTTTTAATATTCTATACTTCCTTTTATTTTATTTTTATTTTTATTTTCTTTTCGTTCTTTTTTCTTTTTCCTTTTACTTCCGTCGGTAGTCGGGCCTTGGCAACGGCCGGTCGCGGTGGAGGCCGTCGATGGAGGAAGAAGGAAGAGGGAAGAAAGAAAAGACAAAGAGAATAAAATATAAAATATACATATAAAATATAATTCAAAAATTCGATTTTGTTTTTAACATGAGATTGAAATCATTTTTTCAAATGAGATCCAAACATCAGAAAATATTTTCGGTCATATATCACGAAACAAAGGAAAAATAACCATTTTCCTAAGAAATGATTTCTAGGAAAGTATATGAAGTTTTTCGCGAAACAAACGCACCTTGTATATCTCACGGGCATAATTTCTAATGTCTTTTATTTGAATTTTTTTCACTTCTTTCTCTCTCCTTTTATCTTTATTATACTTCATTTCATCCGTTGCAGGTCCGAAGCCAGCAACAACAGTAGAGGAGCCCCCCACCCCCGCAGCTCCATAAGCCAACGCACCGTTACCCTCACCGATCGACCTCCTCCGCTGCACATCTCTGGCTTTTTCTCTCTCTCCCGCGGCCATGGAGATCGAGGTCACGAGCCGCGGCCGTGCATGCGCGACTCAATTTTCATGTCCTCGACGTCTATGCCGTGACCTCCATGGCCGCCATTCCAATGGGGAGACGGAGGAGAGTGACGAAGCAGCAAGTACAGAGAGGGGGAGAGAGACATACTGATCGGCCGCGTTTGGTCATTGGGAAGTCTGGCAGTGGCTTCGGCAGAGCGGTGGCACCAAGTCCGTGCCGTGACCTACATAATTATTATTTTTTTTTTGAAAGAGGGACACCACTTTCATCCCAATGGCGAAAAACCAAAAAAGAAGAAGAAGAAATTAAACAAAAAAAAGACAAAAAAAAGGGTAAGAAATAATATCAAATTAAGAGTAGACCACACATTTGATCTTAGTCATCGTTTCGTGGGGTAGCACTGTAATTGAAATCTTTTTGTTCCAAAAGCATCCTAAAGTGGGACAATTAATCATGTAGGGAGTGCCTGCAGTAAAAGGTATGGAAAAAGTGCGAGCCTAACTGAAATGCATTCAATATTTGCCTAACTTTTGGCACTCGAAATTCAACCACATCGATTGAACGAGCTAAAGAGGAGGCTTCGTATCAAGCTGATTTGATGTAGATTGTGGGACACCAATATTTATTTGAGTGATCAAGGAAAAATGCAGTTATGTGCGCTCATAGGGACATTGAGTTTTTTTTTTTGTTGGTCGAATAGGGACATTGAGTTGAACAAAGGCTCATTCGCCCAAAAACATCAACAGTAGCGAATAAAGACAGAGACAGTCGGCTGACCAATTAGCGAATGTGTTGGAATAATAAAGGATGATAACAAGTATAAAAAGAAGGATCTGACTCAAAATAGGCGCACATAACTGCATAAAGAACAAAATTTCTTTCTGTAAATCCATTTATATGGTTTTTCATTTGCTTTTTCCTTTGGCCCTTGCAGATCTGTGAGATGGTGGTTCTGGTGCAAACCCATGGCTGACAGAAGTTAGGTTTGTAATAGATCGCACTAAGGTGTCAAATCTTTAGCATCGGGGTACTAGACACGGGATAACCCGCTGCACCCATCTGGGAACCGATCCGAACCCAACTTGAGATGACTTAAAATGAACGTTGTGATTTTATTTGATTCGAATAAAAAGCGAGCAGCACCGGAGAAAATGCGATTATCAAGTGATTAGGAACCCACCGACATTGATCAAATGTGATTCAATTTGAACATGATGCAAAACTGGACCGGAAACAACTCACGAAGGAATCGGGAGATGATAGAGTTCACAATGTAGAATTGCTAAGGATGACTTGTCGAAGGTGGAAGATATATAATGATTATTGTCAAGAATAAAGCGGAAAAGATAATTTCTATATATTTCTCTGAATATAATACTGATGATACATTAGCCTATTTATAGGCTTTTCTAGATAACTATCTAAAGCAACAAAATATTATAATATTAAATATAATCAATTACAATCAATCAAGGAAGATAATTATATCTCTAACAATATCTCTAGCATCTCCCCCTCAAACTCAAGGTGGTGTAGAAAAGGTTAACTGGAGTTTGGAGAAAAGAACTTGAAAACGTCCAATGAATGTGCCTTAGTGAAATCAGTAGCCGTCTAATCAACCGATGAAGTGGGAATAAGACGAATAGTACCACGAAGCACGTGAGAGAGTATAAAAAGACAATCTATTTCAATATGTTTGGTATGCTCATGGAAAACATCATTATGTGCTATTTCACCATTATGATGGACTCCCTTGTCTTCTAATAACCACCGCAACCATAGTAATTCTGATGTTGTATCAGCATCAAAGTGAAGACCGTGAAATAGGGCACCATTGACGTAGCGAAAAGAGAAGACCGTGAAATAACGTACCCTTGACGTAGCGAAGAATATGAAGAACATTAGCAAAGTGAGTCATTTGCGGTGTGGTGATGAATTAACTTACAATGTGAACAGCATAAGTGATGTTAGGACGGGTAATAGTGAGGAATACAAAACTGCCAAGCAGTTGTCGATAGAATGTAGGATTCGGGAGGAGTCACATATTTCTCATCAAATTTGACATTAGTCTCAATGGGATTTGTTGCAATCTTGTTATTAGTAAGTCCGGCCCGAGAAGGAAGAACAGTGTCATATTTGGCTTGAGAAAGATTATAGCCGAAGGAATCTAAAGCAACCTCCAAGCCTAGAAAATATCTGAGTTGTCCGAGATCTTTCATTTCAAACTGTTAACTCAATTACTGATGTAGTTTCGTATACCATGATGATCATCACCAGATAAGAGTAGCAAAATATACCCACGAGATGTTCATTGGACAAAGAGAGCATTGCCGTAGGTACTAGATGTAAATCCAAGACGTGCTATGGTGGAACTAAACTTGGAATACCATGCACGAGGAGCCTGCTTCAATCCATATAATGCTCAGCGTAGTCAGACACATTTTATTAGAAGTGTAAGTGTATCTAGGAGGGGGCTCCATATAAACTTCTTCAGTGAGATCCCCATTGTGGAAAGCCTTTTTGACATATATCTAAAATAAAGCCCATCGCTAAGCAGCGACAGCAAGGAGGTTGCAAATAGAAGTAAGACGTGCAACTGGAGCAAACGTCTCATCATAGTCAATACTATACTCTTTGGTGAAGCCCTTTGCTACTAGTTTAGCTTTGTAGCGTTCCACCGTACCATCTGCTTTTGTTTTGATCTTGTACACCTATTTACAACCTCCATTTACAACCTATAGCAGACTTTTTAGGAGGCACATCAACCAAATCCCAAGTATGAGATTTTTCTAATGCTTGCAACTCATCCACCATTGCTTTTTGCCACTAGAGGATTAATACGAGCTTCTCTATATGTCAACACTCGTGAAAAGAAAAAACCAAATAGTAGAATAACAGTGAAAATATTGAAGCCGAGCAGGTAGTTGACTTACACGGGTGTAATGACGAACAGGAGAAAAAGGAACGCCCAAGGGTGGAGAATCTGCGGATAGCACACACATGTCAAGAGCTACCAAAGTGGGATTACCAGAGATACCTACATCAAGATTAGGAGAGGACAATTCCAAAGAGGAAGATTCAAGCGTGTCATCTTCAGAAAATAGATCGACAGAAGGATTGGTGAAGAAGCGAATTGTTAGAGAGTATGCAACTTATGTTCCCAAAAGGTAACATGATGAGTGTTGACACTTGAATTCTGATAACCTTTTTCTTAGAAAAGTAATAGAAAATTCATAAAAATTCATAGAATTGCAAAATCAACTTTGGAAACCTTAGCCAAGCCTAAGGGACCAATTTTAAATAAAAAATAATTTTTAATATTTTTCTTATTTTTTAATATCTTTCGTATATTAGGAAAATACCCAAAAAAAATCATTAAAAATAGATTTTATAGCCGAAAAATAGAAAAAAAAAATACCAAATGAGGTCCAAAAATTCGAGAAAATAATCAAAAATTTTCTTTTAACTCCCTCTTCACCCAGGCCATTTTAGGTTTTGAAAATTTGAATTGGGTCTTCAAAAACCTTCATTCGCGTACCCGGTTTGAACCCAAGAAAATCGTTTCGTTGCGAAACTTTGGACCGATCGGGCAAGGCAGGCCATGGTGGAGCATTCCTTTCCCACCGGCCCAGTCCAACTGAACCAGGCCCAATAGTGACAAGAATTTCATTTTGAACGGTGGACAGAAGTGGACGCGCGCCCTTGCTCATTTCGCGCGATAGCGGGTGTCAAACAAATAAAAGGGAACCAGAAGCCCCGGTCAAACCCTGCAACCCCTCCTCAGGCGTTGCCTTTTGATCTCACCTGCCCATGGTGATCCTCGGGGACAGAGAAGACAAGAGATCATAGCTGGTTCTTCCCCCAAAAAGGCTAGACGAGAACTGAAGAAAAAAAGTCGCTTCCCAAAGATGGGAAAGGGATGGCCTCTGATCCCAAGAGACTCCACCATATAAGGCAGAAGGGGGCGCTCGAGTAAAGGGGGTTGTTTTTTTGGAAAGGGAGACGGAAGAGGGGTGTACGAGTTTAAATAGAGGGAATAGAGAAGTCTGGATTTAAGAAGGCTGGATAAAAAAAACGAGGGAGAAAAAGACGCACGCAGGGTTAAACCGAGGGAGAGAAGGAGCGACTGGAGTTCGGTCGACCACCCTTCGGATCCCGACCAGTGAAGTGCATCATGAGTGTCTCCACCACCGCCCGTGAGGAAGACCAGCTGGACTGAACGCAGCTCTCAACCCGTCTGAGTTCCAACCAAGCTACCGACTAGCACAGAACCTAGACTGCCGTCGCGACGTCCAAACGCAGGTCATCCCACCGGTCTTTATCTCACTCTGCACTTTGCTGGCTTGAACTGGTTTCGACCAAGTAGGGTCGAACCATTGAGTACATACCATAGATATGTGATAATATAGCTCGGATATTGTTTTTCATTCGGATCGTTTTGGTGCATGGATGAAGGGTTTGCATTTTTAACACCTGGACACCGTCTGTTGATAATATGCTTGCTTGAACCGAAAATGCCAGTCCCAAACCTTGAGCTTTAACTCTCCCTTTCGCCTGCTTTTCCTGCTTCGTTTCGTATCTAAGATCGGTCCTCGATTCATAGCTCGCGTTGTTATCTGATATCCTAGTCGACGGTGAAGTCCTAGTCATATCTAGATTCGAAGGAGTTCCCAGGCGGCGTTGGTTCTAAGTGTTGTTATTAGCACGTTACCGACTGTGGCTAGCCGATAGCGAGTGGGGAGGCGGACGTCGGTGGCGGCGGCCCGCGAAGACTGAGGAGGATGGTCCGATGAGCACTTCAGATAGTATGCGTAGAGGAGACCTCGTGGGTGGAAGCTTCAGTGCTTCTGTGTAGGAGTACCCACGAGGAAGATGAACCAGATAAAAAAAAATAGTAAAAAACTAAAAACAAAGAATAAGAGGGCGGGTTGGCATCTGGTGTGGTCCAACTTTAGCCAGGTGCTCAGCCTAATGTTTTAGACCACGTCCATTTACTTTGTGGGTTTATTGAGCTTGTTGAGGTTTTGGAGTCTGGTTTGGTACTAGGCTAGCATGTCCGCTTAGTTCAAAAAGATCTGATCGCGTTTGGGCTTCAAAGGGGAGGTTGGGGCCTATTTTGGGGTTTGTTAAGTTGGGCTTCTCTTAGGGTGTTTGTTTTGTCTGGGCTGGTCTTTTGCCTTCAGCGGAGGGTGGGCCTATTTTTAGGCCTTCTTGAGCCCAGTCCGAGTAAGAACCCAGGCCGTGGAGGCCTGGGTTCAGTTCTGACCTGGCCAAGTTCTTGGACTCGGCCCAGTCTGCTTAATAAACATAAAAAGAATCCCAAAAAATATAAAAATTCAGAAAAATCCCAAAAAAAATCAAAAAATCGTGAAAACTTCAAAATTTATCTTTTATTGTGTTTTTTGACATGACGAACATCGATTTACTTTTATTCCGCATTGGTGGGCGACAGATGTCCAATCCGATCTTATTATTGCACACCCGATCCTGTCTCGGATTTTGTATCCCGACCTTGCACCTAAGTACCCGATGGCCGCAGATTTTCCTTTTCTCGCTTTAGATTAGCTTCTTGCCTTATTTTCGTGTTCTCTCCCTTTGAATGCTTTGGATGTTTCGTTTTTTTTTTCAAAGATTGTTAACCCGAAAAAATTAGAATGCCATGAAATAAACCCCCGAAAGACCATTTTGCATGAACACTTAGCGACTGACAAAAATATGATTAGGAGTCAAATTGGTAAAAACCTCGCGTGATAATCTTATGTAACAATCAATTCCGGACGGTAACCGAAAGGACTCTAGCTTAAGCTAGGGTAACCAAATCCCCGGCCCTAGAATCTCTGATTGAGTAGGACCAAGCGATCTCTCCCAATCGCTCGGTGAGGTATCCGATCTACCTCCCAAGAAAGACCGATGCGACTCCAATTGCATGCACACATTGCACATACCACCGGACCACATCAAGATCGAAGCCGATAATTTCCCGCCACAATTTGGTATGGGTCTAGGAGGGCCCGCGCCGAAGCCCCCATTCGATAATAAGGCTCGGCAATCCATTTGCCCGATTCGATCCACGGGGATCAAACCGAGTCACGACAATGAGATACGCGAAGTCGATTAGAGATAGGATCCCAACATCTATACCCTTTATGCTCAATGCCATATCCAAGGAAGTAATATAGATGAACACGAGGTTCTAACTTCGTGCATTCAATAGGAAGAAGACGCACAAAATATGCCTACCAAAGACTCGAAGTAGATTGTAATTAGGAACACTGTCATACAAGCGCTCGTAAGGAGAAATGTTACCTATAATAGGTGATAGAGTATGATTAATAGTGATACAGCAGTATGGCAGGCCTCTCCCCAAAATAATCATGGACAAGATGCTGGTATTAGAAGAGTGCATATGATATCTAAGTTATATTTATGTTTACCCTTTGCTCGACCATTTTGTTGGGAAGTTCCTAGACAAGAAAGATGAATGATAGTACCGTTTTGAGAAAGAATTCTAGGGAACTCTCTTTTTCTATATTCCATGACATTATAAGTACAAAAAACCTTGATATCTCGAGAAATTGTGTTTCCATCATGGCAACAAAATTACTATAGCTATGAGTAAGTTCATATCGATTCTTCATAAAATAAAGCAATATATAACGAGAATAATCATCCACAAAAAGCACAAAATAACAAGATGCTCCCATAGTGGGAGTAGGAGATGGTCCCCAAATTTCTTAATGGATTAGATCAAAGGGAGCATGAGAGATAGATTCACTAATGTTGAAAAGGTAAAGTGTAATGTTTTCCCAATTTACAAGGCATGCAATCACAGGTTTTATTGTCAACGGAACCTAAATGACCACTTCAAATTAGAGGACCTAATCTAGAGAAAGAAGGATGATCCAATCGAGAATGCCAAGTTCAGATGATACTATGGTAGCACAATCAGTGAACGAGTTGGGAAGCTTTAATGAAACAAGCTCAAACAATTGCCCCACTATACAACTTGTCCCTATTGCTTGTCCCGTCCGTGGATCCTGCTCAAGATAACCATTCGGAGAGAAATTAATGTCAAAATCAAATTCACATAGCTGTCTCACAAATACCAAGTTCAATGTGAGTTTGAGAATAATGTATAAGGTAAGGACAATTTGGACGTCAAAATGTTCCATGTAAGACTAACTATCATCTAAGAGTTATCATGTAAAGGGCGGGGGTCCTCTACTTTAATCTCATATTATAGATACTAGAGGGCGCATGCGGAAGCTAATCCATCTAAAAACAGGTAGTGGCCCATCCAAAAAAAGGATAAGTGCATGCGAAAAGGAAAGGCAGGCACGCCGCCTAAAGGTATGGCCTTATTAGGGTTCACTAACCTGTATACCATGCAAGAAATAGCACACAAAGGCCACGCAGGGCCAAAAACAGATGATTTTATATCATAGATAGCCAATTAACTATATCTTTCCTCATCGAAGAACAAACGACGGAATACACTAGGAAGATTAAAAGAACAAAACTCTATTCCCTAGTACTAGCTACGGTCATCATCTCCGTCTTCTGATGCCATCACTATTGTCCATAGCCGCAAAAACCTAGGTATCTGAAAAAGGGGTTCAACAACAAGAGTGAGCTGAAGCTTAGCAATAAGAACATCTAGCTGAACAGCTATCCATTCATTCATTTATTCAAGCAGACCTTACGAAGTTCTCTGCCGATAGAATACTAAGGGAAATTCACAACAAACACATACACTGAAGGGGCATAAGACAATCAAACATCCAGCAGCTAAAGTGAACATAAATGAGCCGCAAACCACATTAGTCCTCCCTTTCACACCCTAAGGCCGAACACTCCCATAGTCCCCATTTCGAAACGCGTCCATCCGATGACCTATCAAGCGAACCAATGCTAATTTCGACTTACCCAAAGCCAGATAGCAATCGTAGAAATAATGAACATACAGAGCATATACCCAAAACTCATGAATCCTTCCCCGCACTCCATAACCGAACCACCCTCTATAGGGCCCAACTTTGAACCTTCACAACCGATCCCAAATTAGGATGATCGACTTGTAGATTCCACTTACCCGAGTCTAGATAGCAATGTTTTAACTAGCAGAGTCAACATAGGCTTCACAATTCACACGAAAACACCCCCTAATATGCACGGCCAAATTGCCCTCTTCAGACGCCGTCCAATTCCTCACAAATCCGCTCAAATCGAGGCGATCAATTCACATGTCTAGCTTACCCAAGACCTGTAGACATTAACACCGGCAATGGATCGTACGATCTAACTCGATTTCTAGCTCATGCAAGACGAAACTCATTTCCAAATACCTATTTCTAACTTTCAAAGATTCGCAACAAAACAAGCGACAAATGGGCAGGTTAGTGGTAGGGATAGATGGACACTTGCCTGGGGATCGCGTCCGAAACAAACGGAGCTCGAATAGAAGCAAGAATGAACCGGGTCTCCACCGACCAGCTTTGTCCGGCTTGAATTCATGAAATTCCTTCAATTTCTTGGCCGAACAGCCCATAGATCCAAGTTTCCCACATTCTTACGGTCGCGTAGAAAAAAACGGAGCTCAATTCGCCTTCCGGACGAGCTCAAACGGACGATTTCTTCTTGGACGCGCGCAGAAATCCGAAAGAGAGAGCTCTCGGGTTTGGGAGGGGGTTTCCACGTCAATGAAGGGGGGGGATGAGGGAGGAGAGAGAGAGAGAGAGAAATGGCTTATATATGGGGGTTTCGAGGGGGTGGAAAAGATCAAGGGGCTCAAGGTCTTCGCGGTCTAATTCGCGGACCGACTCCGGCGCGAAACATTCCTCGAGGCCAAAATAATCTTCGCGCCCAAAATGTTCTAACAAATTAATATTGTTGCGCCCATCAACAAGTTAAAGTCTAACCATCCATCTCGAAACAATTAACCCCAGATTGCCATCTCTAATAATCCACCTCTCAAAAGAATTAAATCCCCCAACTCTGCTTTTGCCATACTTAATCTCGACATTGACTAATTCGTTCATTAATCCAATCTGCTAGAAAAATCAGACCATCACATATCATCTATATGAATGATAGATGCTTATAAAGTGTATGATTCTGAATTGTAGGTCATGCAAGTATAGCAAGCAGAATCAGAGAATAACGAATCAAGAGTACCTGGGGTCACTGACAAAGTAGAAGGGCTAGGTACAGAGAAGCTAGAAGTACTAGATTCTTGAATAATGGAACGAATTGTGGACTGAAGATCATTTAAGGATAGAGTAACAAACAAACTGTTGGAAGAATCCTCAATGTTAGTAGCAGTAGTGGATGGGCATGTATGCGGACCTCTAAACCAGGATCGGTTGTTTGTTCCCATAACTTGTTTAGGTTGTAGCTGATAACAATTTGCTGCACAATGACCAAGTCGGCATTAGTGCGTACATTAAGGCTTGCGCCATGAGGAGGAACCAGAAGCGGTAAGCATTGCATCTGAAGGAGTAGAGATTGATAGAGTTGCGCGTTGCACCTTTAAAGTAGCAAGTCAAGTCTCCTCAATCAACAATTCCAAGACAACTGCCTCAAGATGAGGTAAAGGGTCTCGATATATAAGTGAAGCTCATATAGGTTCACACTCATCATTAAGTGCCATCAGAAATTGCATAACATGCATATGATCATTATATTCGGTAAACTTACGAGTATCAGAAGTCGACTCTCATTTAGGTTCAGATAAGGCTAGCGGATCCCATATATTATGCATGTAAAATACAAAGTCGTTAATAGACTAACCTCCTCCTAATGCATGCGATGTAAATTCCCTAACAGTTTATATTGATGAGCAATGTCTAATGTGGAATAACGACTAGCAAGAAGATCACAGGCTTCCTTTGCTATATTTAGGCGACCGAACTGAAGTATGATAGATGAAGTCGAAGTGTTTCAAAACCATGTCAGCATATGATGATTCTTGCTCTCTCACTCCTCCAAACGTTCAGCAAATTTATCGTCAGCCTCACCAATAGCCTAAATAGGCTCGTGAATATTTCCAGTGACGTAACCCCAAAACTTACGTCCTCTTAGAAAACTTGATATTTCTTGAGCCCATAAAATATAGTTTGATGCATTCAAGATGGTCTCAATGTATACTGAGACTTTTAATTTATCCATGATATGCAATATACTAGTATAAACCTAGTAGATCCTGTAACGAATTCGAAGAAAACTTGCACTTGCAGAGCTAATACGGAGGAAAAAAAAAAGCTAAATATAGGTTTAGGATGTTGAAATACCTCGGGAACCGGTCTGAAATGGTCGAATTGGTCTGGTCAACATCAATCAACGTCTGGTCAACGAGGGTCGATGGCGGCCAGCACGGGTCAGTGCGGTCAACGGTCACAGTGATAGGCTAACGTGACAGATACGTGGCAGACAACTTGGCTGAAAAGTCGCAATGACATATATGATGACGTCACTTGCTCAGTGAACACGATGGATCACATGTGAGGCACATGGGCGCATGAATCTCACACGCAGAGGACTTGGGCGTCGCGTGAGGGTGCGTGGGAGCTATTCCGAAATCGTTTGTTTTGTTGGACTCGTCGGAGGACGAGGAATCTGTTTCTGATGGCTTTTGTCAGTAATATCCAACAACTAACTTCGGAAAAGGCACTTACAGGCGACAGCGTCGGTGGCAGCGCGTGCGGCAGTTTCCCAAGTATTGATGGCCACGGTTCCGAACCGGCCCGGAACCGGTGGTTTGAACTGGAACCGGAACCTTAAGGGGCGGTTCCGGTTCCGGTTTTGAACCGGCGATTCTAGGCCGATTCCGATTCAAAACCGGTTCCGGTTAAGCTCGGGGATGTGCTTAGACACGCGAGTCAAAAAAAAATTTTACTAAAAATTTTAACTTAAATTACACTTTTACTTAACCGAATAGCCAAGAAGTGAACTTAGTCAAATGGCCAAGAAGTGAGCCTTCATATCTCATCCATAGCATTTTATAGAGCCACCTCACTTGTTATCCTCACTAGACATCCAATTTGGGACTCTTTTCTTCAACTTGTGAGGAGTGAAGTCCTCACCACCCAATGTTGGACGCTTGCAAAAAAGTCTCTTTAAGAAACCACATATGAGATTTGACTGACGCTGAGCCCCGCATTGGATGCCTAGTGAGGATAACAAGTGGGGTGACTCTATAAAATGCTATGGATGAGATATGAATGCTCACTTCTTAGCCATTTGGCTAAGTTCACTTCTTGGCTATTCGGCTAAGTAAAAATATAGTTTAAGTTAAAATTTTTAGTAAAAAAATCCTCCGACTCGCGTATTTAAGCAAGTCCCCGAGCGTTGACTGCGTGTTGGATATAGGACACGTGTCGAGCGCGTGTCTTTCTCTTTTCTTTTCTTTTTAATTTTTTTAAATTTTTTTCACTGTTCAGAAGGGGCCCGTAACTGGTTCGTATGGGCCGGGCCAGGCCGGTTCCGGGCCCAAACCGGCCCGTGGCCACCACTATCCCGAGTCTGTTGGTGATGAATTTTCAGGGGCTGACTCGTCTGAAGGCCGCAAGTCTAATGATGCTGTTCATTTTTCGAAATAAACAACGAGATTATCTGAACAACAATCAAGGGCAGCGTTTTAGTGATGAATGGATACCAGCACGGCTGTGGGAACGTCGCTATAACACCGTATAACTCATGGCTGGCCGCTTCCTCAAACAATACCAGCTCTGATACCAATTAAGAGTAAAGTGGAAAAGAAATTTTCTGTATAACACTGATGATTCATTAGCCCATTTATAGGCTATTCTAGATAATTATTTAAAGTAACAAAATATTACAATATCAAATACAATCAATTAGAAGCAATCAAAGGAGATAATTATATCTCTAACACTATCTCTAAAAATTTACCATGTGATGGGGATTTGGCTGAAATTTAAGTTGATTTCACTAGAGCAGTTTAGAATTTCAAGAGTTGACCGAAATTATTCATCATGTAAACTTCATTAATCTCCAACAACGTGAGACGGATTTGCCTTTACCATGCTAAATGTTTAGATAAGCAAATCATAATAGGTGGCGCACAAGATTACTATAAATGACCATAAAACTAACTTCAAAGGAAAGACACAACGTACTCATCAACGGAACAACATTTTTGAAAGCCAGGACAAGCACTTGGTGTTGAAGTTGTTGTCGCAACCTCCACGTCCATGGCAAGAACTTGTCTCGGTTTCGATTAAGTGCTTGGAGGGCACGAATAAACGCAGGAGCACAGCGGAGGACTGACGGCGGTGTCGCACGTGCCCTAAGACTTCAGACCATGCTTCACAGAGCACCTTCGCTCGCATTCGCCACATTTCTTCCTCGTCGATCCCGCTTTTTGAACAAAAAAGCAAATAATTTAGATACCCTATTCATGCTTGATGAGAAAGTAGATTGTATCATAGATCTTCTCTTTTCTAAAAGGGAAGAGTATAATCTGTGAGCACGAAGAAAGGCGAGGAAGAGGCAAATACGCTTGAAGGAGTCTAGCCATTTCAATTGTTTTGATTATGATAACGAAAAGACTTGACTCTACAGTTCTCTGATGCTACCGATGAATGCTTATTCCTTAGTTATAGTTGTTCAGTCATTTATAGCACACGTGAAGCTTAAATTAAGAAATTTTTGTTGCTTTATTGGAATGATTTCCATATTTTCGGGCAATTATAGTCACACGGGCATTAGTGCGATGATCTTAGTTTCCGTTTGCATAATGAAAGACTATAAATTCCCATTTAGAAAATGCGAATTAACTATTGTAACTAGTGGACTCGCCCGTGCTTTGTACGCGTTTTCCCCTCAAAAATAAAAATATAAAAATATGTCGAAATTATTTTCAAGTACTAAAAATAGGATGTAAATTTATGAAGGATGAAAATATTTATTGCAACTACGATATCAATTTAATCAATTTCATTTTATCCGGTCTTAAATTTGAGGGCCGGGGCTTTTTTTTCTTTTAAACCTCTTTACATATTGATACAGAACTACTTAAAAACAATGGATGAATATTTTTTTCTGTCTATTCCGAATATTTTAACATTTTATCATTGAACTCTTAAAGAAAAGATGAAGTTAATATTAGCATCTACAATAATGTGAGAAGTAACTGAGAATCAACCAATGCAATAAATAGCAATTTTCTGTCTGTTTACCTTCATTTATAGCCCAATCGACATTAAAAGCTTTCAAGATGAAGTTTTGCATACATGGATGTATAACGTGTACGATTATGAGATGGATCTGAAATATCAAATATTTCATTAATCTCCGTGTATTGTGAGAATCAATATAGTAAGGGAGAATACCACGGGAAAATCCTAAGATATGCCCATAGTGACACCAATACCCTAATTTTTTTTCGTTATTAAAGCTCCCAAACTTGTACTAGCATGACAAAAAAACCTTTAGTTTACGCCACACCGATACCCAAACTTGTATTAGTATGACAAAAAAGTCAATGTATTGGTGTCATAGTAGGTATAATTAATGGATTTCGGTGACCTAGAAAAAGTTGAGTATTGGTGTCACAGTGTTCATAGTTTAGGGTTGTCAGTTGTATTAACCCATATGATAATGATTCACAGACACCCACACATAGAATGGTAGGGTTGAGTGGTTCCAAGGTCGAACCAGATTCTTGGAACCTACCCGTCAAAATCGGTTCTCTAATTTTTGGAATCTAAAACCTACTGCGCGTACCCTAAAACCTGGAACCTACCCTTTCACACATTCCAGGGTCTACCCATGTTCCACTTGTAAGTTGAACGATTACAATGAATCATCACCTCTAATAACCACAATTTGTTACTATAATCCACTGAGCACAACTCATATTTAGATACACAAAGAATATGAAACATTAGCAAAAAAAAAGTCTCAGTCATAAATATCGCCGGAAATAGAAGTTCAGATTAGTGGTTCCAGATTACATACTCATTATCGGACGCATGGAATACTGCTAGATCGTGTAAAGTCATATAACAAGAAAAACACAAAGACTTGTTCAGGGTTTCAAGTTCTAGGCTCCAGACTTCAGGTACCTGAAATTTACCCGTCGGAATCGGTTCTTCAAATTCCGGAACCTGAAACTTACCTTACATACCATAGAAACTGAAACCGGTTCCCACCAGTCCGGTTCTTTGATTTCCCGTTATATCTTGGAACCATGCTAACCCCTATAAAATGGAGGTCGTGGCGAAGAATTTGGTGAAATAGCTAATTCTAAACAGCCTTGATTTGATCCCGTATGCCCTCGTGACCCACCTATGACGACTACACGCCGTTTTCTTAACCCTGCGAGACTTTATACCATAAGTAGTGTTGTATCTTGAGTTATTAGCCAAGATAAATTGAATGATATATTTATGTATATGACATATGATAAGCATTAAGCAAGACTTTTATTAAACACAGTAGAAATTTCAAGTATCATTGAACCGTATTAGCAAATTAGCACTTTGGTTCCAATTGGTCGGACTAAAATTAGGGACTACGATGTTGAAGTTGTTGTCCCACATCGCTTGACAACGGGTCCTATATGCTCTTTATATTCATGTGGTCATCCTTCACCTATCAACTTAAGCTTTTGGGTTGGACTTTCTAACAAACGAAACCTATATGAAAAAATGCTGACTTATGTGCATTATGGAAGAAATTATCGGATTCCTCGAATGTACAACCCGCCCCAAATCATGAGTTGTCATATTTTCTTTTGTGGGCAGTGAGATATGAACCTAGGTATGGTGTGTGTAGTGATCGAACCTTACTAGCCGAGCCAACCCACTTTGGCAAGTTGTCATAATTTAACCTTTAACTACGGAATTGATTTTTTTTTTTCCGTTTCTACTAAATAACACATTCTTAAAAGGTATTAACCGGTCTTTTCTTGCGGTGGGTATTTTATCCAATCTTTAAGTACTCTCGGTACATTTGTTGAGCTACACGAAGGACTTAAAGCCATTCATGGGTGAAGCAAGCTCAGATAGCCTTTTGATTATGTCAAGCCAACATGGAGTCCGTACGATACTACGATCTATGGTTTGGACGGAAAAACGACGAGCAATTGAGGCATTTATAATTTCATTTAAAAAAGGTTTTGCGCACCAAGTCCACCATGTACTTGTGATCCTTTCTTATTAATAATGAGAAGGGAAAGAAAATTAGCAAGGATATTGGCATTGACACAGCCAAGGACCGGCACTGGCGTCACAATATCCTCGGCCATGACTGAACTTGGTAGCACATCGATCGCTGCAACACTGGTCAGCACACGCCTTGCTGCACAAATCCTCACCTCCATCACACATTTTCGGCGGCACCGGCGGTCCGGGGCAATCGTAATAGCAAGTGCAAAGCGGAGGGTTGATGGTGTAGTCACACGATCCCCGTGAGCCCGGGCCGTGACTTGCAGAGCACCTTTGCTGGCAGTCGTTGCCCTTCCCACATAGCCCCAGTCCGGCGGAGCAAAATGCCTCCACCTTAGGTATCTGTATCTCTATCATCCAACCTTAAGAAAAGGAAGACATGGTATTAGTGTTAGAACATTACTATATAAGGGATGGTAAGGAGCACAACATGCTCGATTTCCTTTTCAAGGCTAACTAATGTTTTTGTCTCACAAAAGGAAATCAGGTAAAGGATGAGAAAGAAACCTGCGAATAAGAGGAGGACAATGAGAAGGCAACACTTTCGGAAGACTTCGGCCATCGTTGGTTTCCACGGATTGGGCTCTACTTTATTCTTATTCCATTTAGAACATATTGTACGCATATATATAGCTATAGCACTATACGCGTATAGTACATTATGGATGAAATCTAATATGATGAGATTTCTTTCTTTGGCTTCCACGAATTTGGCTCTAAGGTTTTTTTTCTGGGTGGCAAAAACCATTATGACATTTTTAAGGATTGTCCGTTGATGATAATTTTTAGATATCAAGTCAATGCATGCTTTAAACATCGATTACATTGGATCCACAGGTGGAGATTTCTTCTTTGTTCATGCTTATGATATGCCTTCATAAAGAAATGGATTCTCTGCCAATCAAAGGAAAATCAAATTATTAATGTCCAAAATAAATCGCATGCGAAAGATTGGAAAACTTGGATTTCTTCGAGAAATCAAACATGACTATACTAAAATATAAGGTAGTTGCTTCTAACTACATTAAGTTGTGCGCTGTAGAAGATGAAGGATGTTTGAATGAATCAGAACAAATCAGCACCTGCTTATTGGTTTTGTTCGGTTTATTGGCTCTTCGATGGTGATCTTTCCATGTTTCATTTTCCTCTTTCATGAGAAGGCCATCCTCATATAATTTCACCCACTCTATTGCTAGAATTTCTATACTCGACGTATCTCCACTGTGGGAAATCAAAATATAAACAAATAGACCTCTCTTAAAAATTGATGTTGACAATAGGGCGAATGAGTGGCAATAATCATGGACAAAGGATTATATCTTCTGTACACAGGCGGTTAATGAATTGATGCACATGCATGTCTTATCTTTGGTTATGAAAATTTCAAAATTTTAACGTCGAGTATAGAGAATCAAAATTGCAAAATTTTATTGAATTTTCTTAATTTGTGTTGCTGTTGATTAATACCTAGGACATATTGATGAGACCAAAAAATGACCTAACTTTTTTATTCTTATTGGCTAGGGCCAATCAAATAGGTGAGTCGGGTCTGGTTTGAGTCAAGTCAGAAAAGGACTCACATAATCAACTCATTTAGCCCGTTTTGACCCATTTATATGCAATACGAATTTAGTGACCCAAACATGACTGGACCTGTACCTAACCCACACCCAACCCAACCCACATTACTAAAACACATACATATTGAAGGACTAGAACTTTTATGCTATGCGCATGTAGTGTACAAGATAAAATTGTTAGTAGTTTAATAAGGCTTCAAATAAAATTCTCGACTTGTTTTGTGACTTTTTCTTTATAGAAATTTTTCGAGTTTCACAATAAAGTATCTTACATAGTCATGGCCATGGTTCCGGTTCATGATTTAGGGGAATCGGAACCGGACCGTTAAGTGGCGGTTCCGGTTTTGATTTTGAACCGGCGGTTTCGGGCCAGTTCCAAGCCCGGTTTCGGTTCAAAAAAAAAAGCAAAGGGAAAAGAGCCGTTGCCTTGACGAGGCTCAACTCGCGGGGTCTCGGCTCGAGCGCGGGTGAGGGTCGGGTCGCGGGGGTGGAGAGGTGGTCGGGGAGCGAGCGGCGCGGCGGTCTAGCAATAGCAGCTCGCGGCTGGGTAGCGTTCGGCCGAGAGTGATGGTGTTTCGTGGAGCTCGGGGTCGAGAGAGGTGGAAGTTGGGGCTCGGGTCTCGCGGGGGGACGGGCTGAGGTAGGTCTCGGGGAGCTCGGGGCTGACGGGGGCGAGCTGCGGCGGCTGGGAGGGTGACGGGCTGGCCGACCGACGACCGGCGAAGGCGGGCTAGCTGGGCGGCAACGGGTGAAGGGACCAGAGGAGAGGGAGGGGGAGTCGGGGGTTCACGGCAGGGGAGAGTGAGCGTAGAACAGAGAGGAAAGAGAGGGAAGGAGACAGGAGAGAGGAAAGAGGAGAAGAGAAGAGAGGGGGGAAAAAGGTAATGTGATTGTGACAGGGGGCGCACGGCAGTAGAGGGAAGGGAAAGGAAAAAGGGGAGAGAGAGAGAGAGAGAGAGAGAGAGCTTAGAGAGGGTGACAAGTGACAACTTGATCTTCTTCTTTTTTTTCCGTACGGTTCAGAACCGGCCCTAACCACCAGTTCCGGGCCCAGTTCACGGTTTGAAGAAACCAGAACGGGGCCCGTATGCCACGGGCCGGTTCCGATTTGGAACCGCCGACCCGGTCAACGGGCCGGTTTTGATTTTGACTCGGGCCGGTTCCGAGCAGGTTCCAGGCCCAAACCGGCCCGTGGTCATGACTAATCCCTACATCTCTTAAAAGCAATAAGTCAATAAATATTGACGGGTAAAATCTCATACTAATTTTCATGGTTTTCTAGAGATGGAATTAAAATTGTGTTACTATTTTTTGAATTTTGAAAAAAAAAATCATAGGTAGAAGATAAAACTAGAAAATAAGTTGCGCCACCTGAAAACCCCCAACTTGAGCCGAAAATTACCAAAAAACTCCTAAATTTATTGTACTTATGCTAATTCAGTCCCAAAAACTTTCAATTGTGACAATTGAGTCCTAGACTTTACAATTTGCCAATTTAGTCTTTTTGGTCATTTTTTACTAGAAATTGCTAATATGGATGCTAGTCGTCCTACGTGGCATTTATGACGCCGACGTAATTAATTTTTCAATTTTTTTAAAAAAATCTCAAATTTTTTAGTTATTTTTGTCTTTGTTTTCTTTTCTTTCTTTTTCCTTCTTCCTCCATTGGCCGCCAAAGCCTTGGTGACGGCCATCGACCCACCACAGGAGAGGGCCAACACTAATCTTGCCATCCTCGAGTGAGGTTCCACCTTGCCAGATCCTGCAAGGTCGAGCACGCTCGAGGACGGCGAGGCTCAAGCTCGCCAGCGGCCAGCGAGTCTCCACCTTGCCCGATCCTGGTGAGCTCTAGTCTTGCCGGAACCCCGCAAGAGCGAACCTTGCCCAAAGGCAGCGAGGTTGGCCCTCTCCTGTGGCCGGTCTCCAGCCATCGCGACGAGTGGTGGAGATGGGCTGCGTTGCGAACGCATTTACAAAACTCTTTTGGCTCTCCAAAGGCCCTTGAGCAAATGCAATTGGGTTTCGCATGTGCTTTAGGAAGCCCACTTGGGAAATGATAGCATTTCCAAGCATCATCCAAGGGCCTTTAGCTCAAAGCAGCATTGGACCAGCTTTGGCATTCTGGCTTTCTCAGCATGCTAAGCTTGGTTTTATGAAAATTTTCAATTTCTCGTCTCATCCTCACTCACCCATTATGATTCCCAATTTATCCCTTTAAAATAAAAACCTTAGATTTCTTTGTTTCTCTTCTTCATTGCCTCCCTCACGCCCAACACTCGCTTTCGCCTTTGTTCTTCGCGCCCGGCGATCGTGCTCACCTCTCTTCCTCATTCCCAGCGCGGCTCGCCTCTGTTACTCATGCCCCCAGTGCTCGCCACTCCATTCACCTGTTTCTTTGGGCACCAGATAAGATATTTGTTTGAGTAAACACTTATGTTGGATTTTGTTGGCTATCATTTATCAATGATTTTCAATTGATCCTGCTTGATTGCTAAGGGCATGAATAATAACTATTCTGTTTCCTAAATTAATTTCCAGACGAATTTCTAAGCAAATAAACGCGTTTAATAACGACATAGAATTTCTATTCCTGGGACAGAAATTCGTTTGATAACATTATAAAAATTTTAAGTTTGCCTGCGATCGGTGGATGGCGAGCTGGCGTACCAACGACTAGGATCGGCGACCTGCAAACGGGGACCTGCGAATTGGCGATCGGTGACCGGGGCAAGGGGACCAGCGGACAGAGGGGCGGACAATGGACCGACGAACCGGTGGACAGCGGACCTGTCAACTGGTGGACGACAAACCGGCCGCTAGATGGAAGACCGGCGACGGCAGACCGACGAACCGTCGAATCAGGGGACAGCGCACTAACGACCAACGGAAGGCAGATCGGCAGACCGGCGCCGACGAACCGGCGGATCGGCGACCGGTAAATTGGGGGACGGCAGACCGGCGACCGGCGAAAGGTCGCGCCGCCAACTAGTGGACGGCGCACCGGTGACTGGCGAACCGGTGGACAAAGGACCGGCGACCATTGGCCGGCAGATGGCGGACCGGCGATCGGCGAACAGGTGGACGGCTGACCGGTGGCCGGCGGATTGGCGGACCGACCACCGGTGGATCGGTGATCGGCAACCGGTTCTAATTTGTCTCTTCTATTGCCCTTTTTTATTTTTATGTTTTGAATTATTATCAATTGTGAGGGGACGTTTATTGCGTGTGCGTTGAATCAACTAGTGCTGCGTAATGAGTCGTTCTGGCCATATATCATTGGAAAATACACTTGAAGCCGCTCGTCTGACACCTGATTTGCAATTTTATGTGTCCTTTCAATCTATCAAGGAAAGACATAAATATTGACATATCTCTTTCCAGTGAATGATTGGGATTTATCTTTACTTTTCCCAGCACACTTAGGGTGCGCATGATAACATTTTTGAAAGTAAATTTCTGCTCCAGAAGTACTTTTGGATCAGAAATCCGTTTGATAATTTAACTTTTGAAACAGAAATCCGTTTGGTAAAAAATTTTACTTCTGAAAGAAATTTCTACTTCTGAAGGGAATTTTCACTTCTGAAGTTGTTTTTTCCCCAATTTGAGAAGTTAAAAAAAATTGATTCTCAACTCAAGAAGTACTTCTCTGACAAAAGAAAAACTCAAGAAGTACTTCTCGTCTCACCTTCTTTTCATTACGCAATCACCCTCATTTCGACCACGCCCGCCTCCGCCGACCTCCACCGCCCACCGCCGTTGCCGCCCACTGTCGACCTTCGACAGCCACCGCCCATCCCCACCCGCAACCACCGTCAACCGCCGACCATCACCCGCCGTCGCCCGCGACCGCCGCCGCCAGCTGACCTCCGCCAGCCGCGCCCATTGCCACCAGTGACCACCGTAGCCCATCGCCGTCCGCAACCACCACCGCCACCCATCGACCCCCCCCCCCCCGCTGCCCACCACCGCGGACCTCGCCTATTGCCGCTTACGACTAGCGTCGCCACCGCCACCCGCCGACCGCCCCCCGTTGCCAACCTCCATCGGCCGCCGCCCATCGCCGCTTGCAACCACTGCCACCCACCGCCAACCGCCGTCCACTACCGACCACCGCCAACGGCGGCCAACCGTCGACCATCGCCCCGCTTGCCGTCCTTGCCAGCCGTTGATTGTCGCCAACCACCATAGCGACCACTGCCGCTGAGTCACCGTCTCCGGCTGCCGAAGTAAAAAATAAATTATAATTTTTTAGTTTTAAAAATTAATAATACTTTTATGATAAATTTTATTTTTAAAAGAAATTTAAAAAGTTTAAAAATGAAGTAGAAATTTTTCGGCCGCCGAAAATAATTTTTCATAAAATATTTTGTGTTAATAATGTTTCAGAAGTAGAAATTTTCAATTGTTACCAAACGAATTTCTCTGATCAAAAATCAATTTCTGAAGCAAAAGTAGAAAAATCAACTTCAGCTTCTGAGTAGAAGTAAAAAAATTAATTTTTGGCTAGAAGTTGATTTCTGAAGCAGAAGTGTTGTCCGCGTCCTTACCTTCTCTGAAGTTAATTTCGAACCCTTCGTTGCACAATTGGCTGATGCTGATTTGATTGTGATTAAATCCCTTGGCAAATGAGACACCTTCAATGATTAGATATCCCAATTTAATATTGCTTTTGCCAACAATTTGACACCGAGAAAGAAAGTTTGGGATTGAGCCAAGCAACCTTTAAATCGCGATCTCGCGTTCTAGCTTTAATCTTTCTCAACACCATCCTAGCTTATCCTATTGCGGCCCAGGTTCAACGGCAGGTTACGTGTGCATTGGTGTAGTGCTAAAACATTAAATGCATCCATGATAGTTTATAATGCAAACACCACTTCAAATTCGAAATGTAAACCGTCAACTCGAACACCTTTCTGCAAAACAAGGGGTTAACAATCACTCATCCCTTATAACTCCCAACAGCAAGAATATTTAACACATATATTAGGGACGTAACTTGTATCGTTGCTTCCAAACAAAAATATTTTCTTTTTTAGAAAAAGGGAGAGAATCAGCCTAAGTCCACTAAGAGTTTTTCTAAGTCGCCAAGCTTTCGCTACCTCCCCTGGGGTGGACCACCTAGAGATTGGCTAATGAATTACTAAGCCTAAACTTAGCTTGGACTCTCCTAAGTCTCTACCCATTCGTAACTTTGATTCAAGTTCTTAACATACAAATCAATTTCGTTTTGGAGTGGGCATTAATCTATTCTTGGTGGGTTGATTAGCAACCCTAGGTAAATTGTGGGAGAATAATTTACTTCTACGGACCAAAGATTAAATGAATTCAGAGACTTGATTTCACTAGATTTCTCTAGTGCCTTTTTTGGTACATTATCTCTTCTATTTTCGAATATATTTTGCATGCATCTTGGATTAAGTTCAAATCTAAAGCACCAACATGCAAGGGGTGATTGTGCGGGTGCTTAATCAATAAAAATAACACTCAATAATCGAAAAGAAATAAAATAAACTGCATCAAAATAGAAACCAGGCATCTAAAGCTAAGGGAATTGATTCTTTTGATTTTCTTATTTATCAAAAGATGCAAAACTAAAATATATGTAACATGTAATGCAAACTTATTCTAAATGCAATGACATGGAAAATCCCATCTATACTAACATGACATGAAAATAGTATCTACAAGACCTAACTTTAATGATATACAATGAAAATATTCTAACATGGCATGCCATTCTAATTAAGAGAATCTAACATGCAATCTAAATGACATGGCATTAATGACATAGCGTAGTGACATGGCAATAACGTGTATGATGATGTGGTGATGATGTAGCAATCATGATGATGTGGCAATAATGACATAGCATGCATGATGACGTGGCAAGAGTGATAACATAGGTACACGACGTGGCAACAATGATGATATCGCAATATGCAACGACGAGACATGACGTTATGATGCAATCTAATCTATATGACATGCACATGTTATCTTTTTTGGATTTTTTTTTATTAAAATTTATAATTGGAAATTAATGGAAATCAATTATCTAAAGTAAGATACTATACAATTCAAACTAGGAAACAAACTAGGTTAAATCCTTTTTTAATTAGGAAACCTATCTTAAGCTTATAGATAATATCTAACATGCAATCCTATTCGAAATTCTATCCTAATTCAACATGCATTGTTATCTAGAACCTTTCCTGATCTACAATGCAATCTTATCTGAAGGTTATCCTAATCTATCATGCAATTTTTTTGGGATTTTCAAAATTGGAAAGTAATATAAATTAAAGATAAGAAACATATCCAACCCACCTCGAGATATTCACCAAGATTTCAAATAAAGGTATAAGATAATTAAAAAAAAATAGTCTGTGGCTCATGGATTAAATTACAACTATTTTAATCCTAAACATTGCTCACATCAAAATAATTTAAAAAATGATATGAAGTCTTGCGGATTAAATTAGTAATTATCATGATTTTTATCAAATAAAATTCTATTGGATAATGCCTAAAATCTCAGAGAATCAAGTTAGATACCAACTTATTCAAAATAGGCAAGTAATCTAAGAAATCAAGGGGTGAGCAAAAGGAACCGATCGAACCGAGAACGGCTCAAATCGGACCGATCGACCAGTTCTCAAGAACGCCGATCCGATTTACGGTTCCATAAAAATTGGAATTGATGATTTTAGATCCAATTCCCAGTTCTAGAGATAGAACCATCCACCCGGACCAGACCGATTAATTTTATTTCTTAAAAATATTTATAAAAAAACCATTTAAACTCTCATGGTCGTGTAATGAAAGTGATTCGATTGAAGGCTCTACTCAATGTTGTTGAGATACAAATACTACACTTGATCATAGCTAAAAGTCCGAGAAAGGTATGCCTCATTCCATCTCGGCCCTCGCCTCTTATACAGGCAATCTGCTTGTGAGCCTCTTCTAGCAGCCGATGTCGGACTATTCAAAGCTCTCTATTGCTATCGCACGCTCATTCCCTCTTTCTAGTGGTGGCCACGGTTCGGAACCGGCCAATTCCGGTTCGTGGCCACTGATGAACCGGAACCGGAACCGGAACCTCAAGGGGCAGTTCCGATTCCGATTTTGAACAAGCGATTCCGAGCCGGTTCACGGCCCGGTTCCAGTTCAAAACAGAAATGGAACTAGCCGGTTTCGATTTTTAAATTTAATTTTTAAATAATGAATTATGAAATAAAAAAATTATGAAATTATGAAATTATGAAATAATAAATTATCAAATACAACTTGTAATCAAATTGTAAATTGTAATCAAATTTTGGGGGGGAAGGGAGGAGGAAAGGGCTTGAACTTAATGAATTATCATTAAGAACCTACATATCTTCTTGGGCATAGAAGAATCAAATCCCATGTAATTCTTTTACCTTTGATAATCTCATACTTACCTCATCGTCAATCGTCGCTACCCATTTTTCTTCGGTTTCGGTACCGGTACCCATGGCGATGGTATCTCCATCATCGAAGAATTCAGCTTCATTGCTGCGATCCATCTCTTGTTGTCAATATTGAGCCTTTGTCCAATCATCGACACAAGCTTGAGCCTCCACCGAATACGAAGCTAATCTAGAACGTCGGTTGTCCAAAATATTACCTCCAACGCTAAATGCTAGTTCAACCGCAACTGTTGAACAAGGGTTTGCTAAAACCTATCTTGCGATGAGAGCGAGAATTGGGAATTGGGTTGAATGCCTCTTCCGCCACTTTAGAATTTTGAAATCTGTGCCGCCTTCAGATTCACTAAACTAAAAAAAATGGTTAAATAGGTCTCTACTTCGAAAATATTTCTTGTTGCTCCCTTTTATCTTTTTTGCCTATTCATCAGCATTTTGTACCATCTACTAATTCTACCTAGGTCCCCGCTTTGTACGTCACTAGATTGGGAAGATCCACTATCACCTACATTATATCTATTAGAAAATTCATTATACATTTTTACTATTACGTTTTTAACTACTGTTTGTATAGCTCTAATATCTATAATTTCAATCAAATGTAAACAGTCATATTACGTATTCAAACCATCACCTAAATCATCTAATTTGGTACGTAGATCGAAACCACAAGCAACCAAATAAATACGAGTAATTTCGCTATAATAATGCAGCCATTTTGTTCGCATTGCCATAATAGTCAGACATAATTGATCATCTTTTTCATTTTCTTCAAAAATACCAGCAATATTAACACACTCTATTAAAAATAAATGCATAGCAGGATAATAAACACCGGATAAAGTACAAGTTGCATCATTAAAAAATTTTAAAAGATCTAATTTTTTTTTTGTAACTATCACACTCTTGTGGAAATAAATTAATTTGAGAAATATTATTCTAAATAAACGTACATAATAAATCTTTATATGCAAAAGACTGATTAAGCAATTCGTACGTAGAATTCCAACGAGTTGGAACATCTCTTGGAAATCTTTTTGGTCTTCTTCTATTTGCTTTACAAAATTTGCCTCATTCTTTCATAATTTGGGGATGTCTCCATAAAAATTGAATTGATGTCTTTATTGGGTTGAGAAAAACATCAAGAGTTTGTAAACCATCTTGTACGCATAAATTTAAAACATGGCAAGCACATCTAAAGTGAAAAAATTATCCAAGGGGAAAATAATATACCGATACGACGAGCTATATACTGGAAACAAAATGAAACAAGAATGACTCTTAAATCACGCAACACGAGAGAAAAAATCACCCCTAAAATTAGGGGTTGACACTGTTTTTAAGCAACAATCAAACTTGAATATGGTCAACAGAGCCACTTCTTGACCCCATAACTTCCTCTACAAATCAAACCAAAGGAAACAATCATACCAACGTTCCCTACTACATGCAGGGAACGTAATGAGCCCAAATATATCCAAAAATAATCACGGGAAGGCCATAAAAATCGAGTGCAAAGTGGGCTGCTCAGACCATTTTTGCGTTCCAACATTTAGAAAAAAAAATTTAGTGCAAACATGGACAGATCAACAAGGCAAATTCGAAGGGGTATAACTTACACCTCGATTACAACCATGGTCACACAACATATAAATATGAAGAGCTACACACATAGAACACATTTGAACGAAAAATGTCCAAAAAATCAAGCGAAATGAGCACAAAAAACTGGTTCAAAGTTGGGGGTTTGAACCACCCGAGACATTACGTCGAACATGTAACATGCGTTATTAAATATGCAAAACCGAGACACTACGGGCAAAACCAATGCATGCAAAAGCTTGAATAGGAGTAAATAAGCACCGGAATATGAATGAGACTAGTCGGTTTGGCTCCGTTCGACCCGAAAGTCGAACGAAGCCAACTCAGACCAACACTGAAAACCCGAGCAAGGCTATTCGGGAAGGGTAGTTCGCGCTACCTTTTCGGGCGACTCCTACGGCGGATGAGGGCCAGGAGCGGCTCGATGGGTAAGTGGGTTGTAGGTGAAGCTGTGTGACCTCTCGCGGTCCCTCAAGAGGCCCTCACTCGCTCGTTTTTTAGTCAAAAAAACCACTGCTCACCAACTCGAGCTCCGGCCATGGCAAACCCGCTCTCTCTCAATTTCTCGAAAATCGTGGAACCCCCAGCCCTGCGGCCTCTCTCGCATTTTATAGAGGTTGTCTCGCAACCTTGCGCGTGCTCTCCGTTCTTTGTACGACCATGGCCAACTCAATTATTCCCCCCAACGACCGTTTTTGTCCTTTTTTGCTTGTACCCGAGGCTAGCTGCCCATTTTGGTACAAATTCCGTGCGAATACCGCGTCCACAAGACGCCAAAAGATGATGGGAACATTCTGGAACGAGGTTGGGAGGATTACATGGCGTGGGACGTCAGAAACGTACGTGAATTGGGCCGAAATAGAGCTGGTTTGGCGTCGAGCGTGTGGGTCTGTGCAGCGGCGGAGATGAGGCTGGGAATCCCAGCTCCGGTGATGAAATGCCATGAAAATGGGCTCTTTGGGACCGGGATTCAGTTGGCTACAAAGCCCAATCGGTATCGTCGTCGATCGTGCCCATTTTGGTGGTCAATTTGATCATTTTTTTCCCGGGTGTCAACTAGCGCAAAGAAGATCAAATGGGGAAGATGATGAATAGTGTCGGGTTAGCGAGTCGGATCCGCTCGACCCGGCTGACCCGACCGCGCGAATTTGACCAAATTACCCTCCAAAATGATAAAATTTCGCCAATCAAACACCAAAATTGGATTCTACACTATGGATTTAATCTAGGAATGACAAGATTGGGAGAAATTGGTTTGAAATCGTGCAAAAACCCCAAATTTAAAGTTTGACCCGAAATTGAATGTTCAATAATCTAAAGCCTAAACGACAAATGGATTTGGAATGATGAAAAATATAGAGTGGTGGGTTTGGATCTTTATGGGTACCCCTAGAAAAAATTTAATTTAATTTAATTTTTAGTGAAACTGGGAACTAAATTGAAAATAAAAAAAGCAAATAGGTCCTTTTGGACAAAATTGAACCAATTCCCAAGACAATGGACCCAATTGCAATTCAAGGCACCAGATACCAATTTCATAGCTTTGAAAAAGTGAAAATTTAAAATAAAAAGACTCAAAATGTAATTTTGTGGCTCGATTTGGGTTTATGTTTGTGAAGGAACATGGTGATCTAGACTGAATTTTTGAGATTTAAAGTGTACAATGTGGAGAGGGAATTAAAATAAAAATATTGACTATTTTTTTCATATTTTCCTAGACACGGATGCTATTTTTTCGAATTTTTGGCTATTTTTATAATAAAAATAAATATTAAAAAATGTCAAAAATACGAAAAATATTTTTTTTTTCTCACAATTGGTTCCTAAGGCTAGGGCAAGGCTTCCAAAGTTGATTTTTCAATTTTATGAATTTTTCTATTTTTAATTAATTTTCTAAAAATAAAATGATTAAAAATCAGGTGTCAACAGCTCTCTCCCCTGTCAGTGTTCTTGCGCGCATCAAGAAGGAGAAATGGACGGTTTGAGCTCGTTCGAGCGGCGATTCAAGCTCCGTTTTCTCGTGCACGTTCCTAAGGCAAGTAAATTACTAATCCTTACCACTAGATCGGCTATTGTTCGTGGATTGGGTGAAACGTCTCGGTTAAGCCTTAAGAATGCCGATTTTTGAAACTTGGTTGTGTAGCCTAGTGAACGCCTTTGCATGTGGGCTTTGATTGTCAATCTAGGGTCCTATGATCATGGGTTGTCGGTATACAGAGGCTGATCGTCCTAGATGATGTTGAAATGAGGTGAATTGGAGATGGGAGCTTGAATGGGTATTTGGTCATGAGCCTTTTTGGGGGGAGGGTGTTTGGTTCATGCCTTACATGTCGCCTTTGGGTTCTAAACTACGTACTCGTAGTCGTGGATAGTCCAAAATTAAAGGTTGATTGCTGTGGTGGTCATGGTAGAGATGCGAGTTGGGGTTGCCGTAAAGAATATGGTTTGGCCATGTACTTGGGGAACCAATTTCGTTGGATCATGGTTTGTATCTTGACTGTGGACGATAGTATAGACTCTGGTGATTCGATTTTTCCCTGTGAGCGATGTGATATTGATTGTTATGTGAGTTGCTCTCTGATCATGTGATTAAATAGATGGTGTAGTTGTTTGGTTTAGTAGTTTATTTGCTGAGCTCTCGCTCATTCTTACTTGTGGACACCCTTTTCAGACAGCTAGCTATGCCGACTCCTCCTATAACCTATGATATGGTATATCGGTGGACAGTAGCACTATGGAGTAGATGTCACGCCCCGACCCTCAGGCACGCGACAACCCTTCCAAACGTCAGGTCAGAATGTTAACATCCTAGGCATGTCATCGACCCAATTATTTTTATCTTTGATTAAACGCATGCGAAGGCAACATAGAACCCCAGACAATAATAGAGGTAGGGATAGACTGTAGAAGATAACATAAATCACAATAGCACAACCATTTTATTTATATACAGTTAGCCCAAGGGGAAACGATCCGATCTACAAGCCCATCTTCAAGGCTGTTTCCTATGACCCACAAAAAGATACCATGTCAGGTCTAGGGCTAACCACTACCACTAAAGCGTTACCACAAAAGAAACCTCCACAGCTGCGCTAGCTCACTAACTGTCTTCACCAGGCCGGAAGGGGTACTCCTCTGGATCAGACTCCGGATTAGACTCGGATTCCTCCACCTCTCCGTCCGGCGTATCGAAGTCTAACGAGTCCCAAGCTCTGGCGATCAGGGTCTGACACGGGGGTCCCTCAAACCCCTAGATCAGCCCGTAGAGATCATCGCCATGACGCATGAACCAGGCTTTGAAGAGATGGGCCACCAAGTGGCCCAACCCTTCATCCACCCGTACAGTCGTTACGTGCTGTTCCCACACCCGATCCTCACCTGGACCCGGACGACGAATCATACGAGCAGACTGATCGGTGGGTACCTCGAACCTCACGTGCCTCTCCACCATACTTAAGGACTTGTAAAAATGGTTAACTACAACAAATGAGATATAAATCTCAATGAGTCAATGCCCAAGTCCGATTGTGACGTTGATTCACTCAAGCGACCTAAACACGCAACAACAAAACGATAGCAGATCAATAGCGTGCGATGCACGCCACGCTCTAGCTACCAAACAAAGGCACGACCCAACGGCCAATAAACAACCACATACATCTCACCTTGCCTTGAGCCACATAGCAGATATCTCATGGCAATAAATCACAACAGGTCAAGGTACACAACCAGAACACACGTCAACCATTCAGGCACTTAAGCACTATGCAATATGCGTGTTCCGGTTATTAATGCAATAGATACACCACTCTCGCCACAGTACAGCCTCACTGCTAGTACACTTTCGGCATAACCGAGCGTTGTCCCACACCATTCCGGCTACGGTAACCGATAGCCTTCTCAGGACCCCCGAGACGGACATACCAGAATTTCCTGTTAGGAACTTCGGCCCACCACAAGCTACGACCGGCATCCGATCAGCCGTGGGATTTCGGACTGTACGTCGCCGGCACGAACATATTAAGCAACAAGCCCATCAAGAGTACCGCCCCATGTCCCCCAGTTACGTTAAGGCGACGAATAACCATCGTGTGACCACACGTACACACCAGGCAACCAAGCCAATTCTTACTTCACATTAGTCCAATGCAGTCACATTCACGAGTATGCTCAAAACTCGGCTAATAGCCATTTTCATGCTCAAAAGATACGATTGCTCACGTGAATATTCATTTCCAAATAAACATGGCATTTCGACGCGAGTGTGATCATTCAGCGAATTCGCGCAATCAACACTCAATTCAAATCAGCAATCAATTCAATCAGCAATCAGATATCGATTATTTAATACCAGATAAATATCTAGGCACTGACTATTTATTTCCACAATAATTAATAAATCAGTCCGATCTAGTCACGGTAAAGTAGACAATTAATCATGGTAACTATTCTACCTAACCATGGTAATTCAACTAACCATAGTAATTAATTATTCAACTACGGTAACATATATCTAACCATAGTAACTATTTAACCTAACCACAGTTACTTTATCCTAACCACGGTAACTATCTAATTTAACTGCGGTAACTAACTAATCAACTATGGTAACTGTCTAATGAACTACTAAGTGTAATTAACGACCTAATCAGGGATTATGGGTTAACTCACTTGACGGCTGGCGGCGACGATCGGCGGCGACAATCGACGGCGGTCGGCTGCGAGCGGCGGCGGACTCCGGCGACACTCGGACAACGACGAACCCACGACGAACAGCGGCTGGAATCGCTGCACGACGACAACGGTGAGCTCGACGGACGGTCGGAGGGCGACAGTGAGGCGGCGCAATTGCACCGGCGGCTCCGGCGAGGCTACGACGGCTACGGGACTGCTGGACAGCTGCAGTTGGCCGCTCAGCGGCTCGGCGAGGCTCGATGGGCTTCGGCGAAGCTCATGGCGGCACGGCGGGGTGCGGCTAGGGCGAGCGGCGCTGCACCGGGGTTTGGCAGTGGTCACGCAGCGGCGGCAACAGCTCCGGTCACGGCAGCGTGGCTGGACGGCGGGGCTGGCCGGCACGCGAAGGAGAGGGAGGAGAGGGAGTGGTCAAGTGAGTGGGTGAGGGGAAGAGAGAAAGTGAGAGTGAAGAGAGAGAGAGAAGGTAGAAGGCTAGAGGGGTAAAATGGTAATTAGCCAAGGGTCAAAAGGTAAATAGTGATATTTGACCTTGAAAAGATGGGTAATTAATAGGTGGGGCCCACGGTCAAGTCAGTATTTATGATATCTGACTTATATGAATAATATCTGAGAGTAAAACGGTAATTTGATAATTCAGGACTGGTTGGTCATTTGGCTCAAGCTACAGAACATATTTCGTTCAGGGTTGGGCTCGGGCGCGAAGGAAAATGATACTAATATCTACGGCGCGACGGGACTAAGTGAACCCTATTGAACTACGCTTCAGGGGCTACTCATAGCCCATCAGATCAAACAATTCCGCGTCCGATAACTATCACTCAATTTTCGAAAATCCAATATTATTCAATTTACAAGCCTTGAAATTTCAGGACATCACAGTAGACGAGCTTGGCGTTGGAGCACGAGATGGTGCCGTTAGATTGGGAGTGGTCATCGTACCTTGTAATTCTCCCAGTAATATTTGAACTTTTGTAAAGAACCGGTTAAAACAGATATATGTATATGTATATAAACTCAGTATTTTCTGAGTCTGTTGCTTGAGATTCGTGTGTTTTATTAGGATAGTGAACCCTATGAGACCATACCCTTTTGTAGGCGTGCCTACCCTTTTGTCATGTACTTGTATTTTGTATGGCCGCCTTTAGTTATAGACTTCCGCATGCACCCTCTGTATTATACGTAATATCAGATTAAAGCAGAGCGCGAAATTAATTAGACAGGTGACGAGCCTGGGTCGTCACACTAGGCGAGCGCCGCCTGAGGTCGCAAGACCTAGATGGCCCTTGCTAGGGTCCCGTGACCTTTGCGAGAGTCGCGCGACCTCAGTCAGCCTCGTCGGGATCGCGCGATCCAAGGCGACAGTCGCCTAGGTCGCACTACCTCGTCAACCCGTCACCAACTCCTCACCAGCCCGCAACAAGCCACCCACAGGCCCTCCTCACACAAAGAAGATGAACAGTTAAAATAAGGGCAAAATCAAAAATTTGGTGGGGATAGTTTTTGGAAGAAATTTTTTTACTAAACCTAGGGACAAGTATGCCCAGAACCAAGGCACCCCAAGACTTGCCTTGGGCTCTCAGCCTTTCCAAGACTCACTTTTCCTCAAGGCCATTTTACAGAAAAATTTCTCAAGCACCCAAAATTTGGCCCAAGGGCTTTGGACGCTCAAAGCCCCGTGGGCAAGTCTTTCTCAAACGGAACCTACGTGTGGGGAAGGGTTAGCACTCCGAAGACACCATTTTGGTACAACATTTTTCAATCAAGCCATTGAATGCTGTTATCAAAGGAACTTTCTAAAGTTTCGAATTCCAATTTTGGTCTTAGACGTATACTATTGAAAATCTCACTTCACATCCGCGCACGAATATGGGTGCCATGTGTGTATGGTGTTTTTGAAATTATGTAAGATGATGTGTCAAATATGCATGAATCTTAAGATGAGAGTTATTGATGATGCATGAATAATTTTAAAAATGATAAAGCCAAGTTATAATTTGGGAATTTTAGACAGTTATTTTCGTCCTTTCAACCATACATATGATACTGGATTTTTGAAAAACTAAGATAGTTTTTAGAGAAAATACCTACAAATGTCAAAACAATTTTAGGCTCCATTTGTTTCGCAGAAAATGAGTGATTTAGAAAATAAAATTCAAAAAATAATCACATGTATCGCTTAAAATAATTAGTCAATGAAAAATAATTTCATTACCAACAACAATTTGTGTCTAAGCATTTGTGTAGATGATGAAAACGATTTTTCGCGTATTAATTTTTGTAAGCAATATAAACGATCAATTTTTTGACAATGTTTTTTAAGTCACTCATTTTTCGCAAAATAAATGGAACCTTAAAAACACAATAACCTCGGACCCTCGGTTCACGACAAGGCGGTCATTAACCCTCCAGTGTTAGGTCCGCCGGGAACGCTTACCTCCCTAGTGTTTCTGAAAACCATCCAAATAAAAATTCCCAAGGAGGTACTATAGAACCACCTCTCGTCACCATCGGTGGACCTTCTAATAATGTAGTCATTTGACCATAGAGCTGGGGGTGGATGGACTATCGCGAAAATGACCCACAAACTTTTCCCAATGCAATTGTTTGAAGCTTGAGATTCCATGACCGAGTCTGGTCCTTGCCTTGCCTTTTTCAATGCCAAATTCTTCTCATGCCTTGTTTTTTTCGAAGGCTTATCGGTTCGGTCCGATTCCTGGATGGTCCGATGAAACCGGTGAATTATTAGTAGGGATGAATAATACTGACTTTAATTTTAACATATTAATTAAGAAAAAAAATAATCGATTGATTATTAAGTTACATTTAAGATATAAAAAAAAAAATACATAATAATCGGTTCTGTCCGGTCCAAGTGATCCGGTTTCCCTCGGAATTGGGAACAAGGTCTAAAATCACAAGTTCCAATTTTATGGCACCAAGAGCCTAACCGGCGCCCCGGGTGGTAGACAATCCAATCCGGGCGGTTCCGATTCGGTTCGATCTATCTTGCTCACTCTTACTTCTTGCAATGCCAAACCCTTGTCCCACCACAATATGCAAAGAGACGGCCTAAATTTAAAACCCCACGGACACGGCAATCTCAGTAGCGGTCACTTTCGCTCTTAGTCCAAGACACGGACAGACCATCAAGTAATGCCAATTTTTCCACTCTGATCACTCTTGGCTGCCTCGGAATCTTTACTCAGTCAAGCAAGAAGCAGTCCGAAGTCAGAAATCCTACTAATAATCCACAAAGAGAGTGTAGAACACGGCTACGACATTGAAGACCTCAAGTCTTCCTATGTGTCTTTTGTCCTAGCAACCAACCAAACATGTGTATATATATATATACACACGAACGCATCTTAATGACCTCAGCCTCCATCTGATCTCTATCTTCAATTCACCCAGACAGAGAGAGAGAGAGAGAAAAAATTATGGGTGGTTGTTTCTCTAGGAAATCATCAGCTAAAGGGTTGATGAATTATGTACGTGTGGTCCATCTGAATGGCTGCTTGGAGTACTTTGAGCCTCCTGTCACGGCGAGCCAAGTCACTGGCAATGGCAACAAGCTCTCGACCAAGCACTTCCTCTGCACGGCTTCACAGCTTCTCTCCACCACAACAAGCTCCAGGTCCAAGCTGTTGAAGCCCGACGAGGTCCTCGAGCCGGGCCACCTCTACTTCCTCTTGCCCTACTCAGCCCTACAGGCCGACGTCTCCCCGGTGAACCTGGCCATCCTGGTCGGGAAGCTCAACGCACAGGTCAAGCGCGCGCAGCGTGAGACGGCGGGTCCTCCTAGGACTAGCCTCTCGGAGAGGATCTACGTCTCCAGCCCGATGTGCAGCTCGCCGGCTAGGAGCTACGCCTCGAGCCCCGGCAGGATCAGTTCCTCCCCAAGCAAAAGTCCTGTTCGGTCTCTCGAGTCCGAGACGGACCTCGCGGCGTACGGCGCGCAGAGGTCTAGTGGGGCCCGGTCCTGGAAGCCAAATTTGGACCCGATAAGGGAGAAGTCGTTCAATAGGAGGAGCGAATCGGATTTGCAGGAGCAACATTCGGAGACAGCGAAGTAATTGTACTTTCCAGTATTTAATGTAACCAAGTAAGAGAAACGAAAAGTTTTCTACAGCCATGCTCCATAGGCTGGCTACTTACTATATATACTCCTTCATGCTTCTACATGTTCATATTCGCTCGGCTCAAGCTGGCTCATCTCCTCGTCACTTAAATTCGTCACGAATCGATCTCTTGTCGCCCAAGTACATTGGAAAAACAGGGTTGAACTATGAACTCGGGCGATCTGCTGTAACAATTAGAGTAGCTAGCTCTCTTGGGTGCCTAGCATTTCTAACCCATCTGCAGGACGAGAGTTCTTCTCTGAACATCTTTGAATGGTTAGGAATGATGGACAATACCAAAACTATCAGATATGGATCTTGTGACATGTTCAGTGCCAATCACTGCTCAAAGCCACAGTCAATCTTTCAATGAAGTGTCAGACTAAGACGATAATCTCCTTGTTACAATTAATGGAAGCTTGAATCATTCCACAGACGAGAAATACGGCAAACTGTACCCGTTACGCTTCCATCCTTTAACCCCTTCTAACACAGAACTTTGGAGCTGCTTTGCTGTGTATGTATACCAAATTTTCCAGGAAGAACAAATTTATGATCAATGACGCCAGTTTTGGGCCCTTAACTTGTAAGAACATGACATATACATGAATTATGAACTTCGAGGCAATACATCGAAAGCAACTAGTCTAGTTCCTAAGCTTAGCAATCAAATGGAACATGTATAGGGCCTGAAGGCACCGATTTCTGAATAGGCGAGCAATCCCACCCGTTTTCCTTGTTACAAGACACAGTGAAATGCTTCGGAATCCATGTTTCTCCTCTCGAATCTCTTTCTTTTTTGAGCTCCCTCTGCTCTTCTTCTACGGATCTCTTCGCTTCTCTTGCCTTGTCCCAGTCTTTGCTCAGAATCCCCCGGCTAACTTCGCTCCAAACCACTGCCGATTCGCTCCACGAAACGCCCTAATAAAGGTTGCTCAACACAATCAGAAATGCACTTAAACCCGTATGACAAATTGATAACATCCGTGTTAAATGGAATCAGAAAAGGCGTAGCATGACAATGCATGCTCATCGAGTATTCAAATAGTCGTCAAAAACAGTTTTGAGCATAGAGATATGGTGGTAAGGTTTCAATTACCTTTGTGTCTTTAACTTGAGGAGTCTTTAACCCAGAAATTGTCTCCGCAGCATTGTATATCACTTTTTGTTTCCCGTTTCTGACGTCCTTTACCGTCACGGTATTATCCCAGTGACCATCAACTTCATATAACGTCTTCGACGACGATAGATCAATAATCTTCCCTTTGATAGATCTGCGGTTCCTGCCAATCCAGGAAGGGGCTTGGTAACACAACTCAGCTCCAAGGCCCGTCTCTTGGCAAGTGATCCGGACATTGCCAACCCAATCGACTCCAGGCACGGGCAAGAACCTGATCAAGAGCTTCGGCGCATTCATCACATAAGTCTCTCCTAAACCGAGGAGCTTAAGTTGCCTCTTTCCATGCACCTCTGTTTCCACCGACGTACCTAAATGGTATTTTAACCCCAAGATTAACAAAGCTATTCAGGTCTATTTTAGTCTAAGGATTGGTAGTACTGTAGTCAAAGAATGATGAAATGTCTGGCAAAATCAGAAATCAATTAATAGTGTCAAGAAGCAGTAAGTGAAGATCAAGAACACCATACCGTAGAATCTAGGGACAGGATGTTGACACCAGATCATCTCAAGTTCTTCTCTGTCATCTGTTGCATGGAGAGCAGAGACTGGTGGGTGATGTGAAACCTGCGACCAAAGAAGCTCAACTCATCAGTCGGCTGCAACATTGTCAAGCCATCAGACTAATTGGGAGAAGTATTGGGTTTATTGAAGACAAATTTGATCGCAACGACGGACTTTCCACTGTGTTTTTTCCTCGTACAACTAGTAAAACTATGCAAAAACAGCGTTATATGAACGTTGGAGAAGAAACTGAGTCACCTGTTCAAGAAGAACATTGAGGTTTCCCCTGGAGACATGGTGGGTCTCGCCCAGAATGGGGTTGTAAGGGGCGACGCCAAAGATCAAAGGCCGCGTGGTCGAGATGCTCCACGCCACGACTGAAGTCAGTCTCTCCAGCGGGCTCTCAGCCCTGCAGCACCGGCTCAACATATCCTCTGTGGTGCAGTACAGCGACTCGCCGAAACATTGGAGCTGTGACTTAGGAATGTTGAAGAGAGGAGGCAACTGCAGTTGATAAAAAAAAATAACACACAACATTAAAAATGCAATGTCCCAACTGAGTAAAACTGTAGTTTCAGCGAAATTCATCAGTGTCCCTTGACCCAGTGCAATTCCTATACATCCTGCGACAGTCGAATTCCATCGACGGCTTCAAAACGGAAGGAGATTATTGTACTAAATCTCTAATGACTTGATACAAGCTCAACTAGTCATATGTATACATATTTCGAACAGGGTTCGGCGCCCCATAGTCACGTAGATTCAGGCAAGATTCATCCTAGAGATGCTTCTAATGTCCATGGTACACAAAGCCCGAGAACAATTTACGGCGATTACAAAAAACAACAGAGTTCTAATGTTTCGGCGTCGTGCTGCTGATATTCCCCAATCTTCTATTTGGTGAGACCATGATTTTACATGTTCAAAAAGAATCACAAAGTTCGTTATCAATAGGATGATGTTGGTAGAGAACTTTGCCGTTATCATGAGCTTACCACCGATATATTTTAATCGAGAAAAACTTGCTTATTGAAATCCAAACCATAAACTTTATATATATATATATATATATATGGGGTATTTCTGGCTCTATTTCTTTCGAGAAAAATGAATGGGAAAAAAAATTCCTAAGAAATAATCATTTATATCTCTCACAAAAAAAATGAACAAAAAAAGGTTTTCATTGTCCAAATGAAAATATTTTTCATCGATTAAACACTATATCAAATAATATAAGCCATCGTTTTAAAATATATATTTTTTAAATCATTCATTTTCCGTGAAATAAAAGGAGTTTCAAATTGAATTTTATTACCCTGCGTGTTATTATCTAATAAGAAATCAAAACACTTAAGTTAATCTATATAAATCCGATCTAATCCCATCAAATTGTGTATATAAATCGAATTGGACACGCTTAATTACCCGACTAAAAAATAATGGCAAATTAAGTAAATTGAGGTGCTTTTACTCGAGCAGCGAATATTTTATTTCAAAAAAAATGAGTATTTTCCTGAACAACTCAAAATGTACAAACAACGAAAGTCTTATTGGAAATAACGCACGTAAATTTTATTAAGAGAGGTGGAGTCATTATTTATTTTGATGTCTGTCTGTCATATGCGGCTCCTTTTTTGAACAGAGGAAGCGCAGGGTGAGGTGAGATGTTATTGCATGCGCAGGGTCTGCGCATCTGAGACGTTCATCTGAGGGTGGGACTTGCCTGAAAGTTGGTGAGATCTGATCCGGGCCGTACGTTCCTCAAGAGGCTGAGGATGCGTTGTAGGAGATTAGGAGCTCTATAATCCACTTGCGACTCGCCGTCGAGCGATAACGGCGCCGTTAGGACTGCCGTCCTGTCGTTGTCTCCCTGGTTGACCTGCCGCAATTGCAATTTGCATGAATAAATATATATAGAGAGCAAACCATGTTGAGAAATACACCAAACTTTCTTCTCAATTCTACTCTGACCGTGGAAATAAATATATTTCATCAATTCTACCCGATCATAGTAAATTAAAATAATTTCGACTATGAGCTTAAAGTTAATTTCATCCGTGCCGAAACTTTAGAATTAAAAAAAAAAGTTGCTAATTGTTGATTTTGTTCCCAAAAAAATCTAATTAGCTGTCAATACCGGAGACAAAATCTGGAGCAGTTAATTTTACTTTTGCCTTGGATTTTTTTATGTCCAAGGCAAGGAGCAGTTGGGAAAGCAACTTGGACAGGATCTGCAAAATTTCAAAAGAATCCTCATAATTGCGCTCTTGTCGCCAATATAATCTGTACGAAATGAATTGGATCAAAAGACAAAAGCATGTAGCTGCAAATTCCGAAAAGTTGAGGGACCCCAGGTCAAAGTTTGTCCAAACAGAAGAAAATAAAACGAGAAAGCTTTTTCTCAATGAAAAAGAGAAGTTGGGGTTGGCAACTTCGCAAACACGAGTCCCATTGGCATTTGGCACAGCGATGGGACCTTAATTATGTCAATGATTAACTCGAATACGACGTGATTGATTCAATAAAATATCGTCCTCCAAAAAATTATGATGGGCTTAAAAAGAAATAAAGAAATTGCGGACACCATTCTTGATGTCGTAGTATATTTCCGCGATAGTCCCAAAAACAAGGACATTTGAACCTTCCGATGTGGCTGTGTGTTAGATGGGCCATTTGGCGGTAAACGGGAGAAGTGTCAAAAAAAGTCCTAAGCCTATTGCATTGGTGCCAATTCAATTCTAAACCTTTATTTGGTCCCAATTTAGTCCTAAACCTTTTGCATTGGCTCCAATTCAGTCCTAAACCTTTTATTAGTGTCAATTTAGTCCTAAACCTTTTGCATTTATGCCAATTCAATCCTAAACCCTTTGCATTTGTGCTAATTCAATTGGCCAGTTTAGGACTGAATTGGCACCAATGCAAAAGATTTAGGACTAAATTGGCACCAATAAAAATTTTAGGACTGAATTAGCACCAATGCAAAAGATTTAAGACTAAATTAGCACCAATGCAATAGGTTTAGGACTTTTTTTGACACTTTTCCCGGCGGTAAACACATAAGATAAACAAGTTGCCTCGTCTATTGAATCATATAAGATAAACACTCGGAAACAAATTTTATGCCTAGAAATTTTGAATAGTTGAAAATTAAACATCCGACGAAATGGCCAAGGAAGTGCAAACCTGAGTGAAAAGCGGTTTTCGAAATTTACCGTCAAAAGTGAAGTGACAAACTGCGCATAGACATATAGATACAGTTCGCTATGTAACTTAACAAATAAATGCCCACCCCCATCACGAGAAAATTTCAATGTATCGAAAATTATCAAAGCTATTCTCCAAGATTCATAAAAGAAAACATCGGACTCGCCTAGATCAAACCCTTGATCAAAATTTCAAAGATAATACTTTTATTTTATTTTTTTAGCGGGGCGGTGGTAATATTGAATAGCTAGCTAGGCCCACGTGTCCGGCCGAGCCAATCAAGAAACCACCACACAAGGAAAGAAACCAAGCGATCCATCCAACGGGCGTTTCGCGGGAGGCGCGTCCGCAATATTCGTCTCGATCTTAAAGCAAAAGAAATACCAAAAAAGGAGATGCGAACGTCCGGCGGAAAAGATAAGACTTCCAACACCCAAGAACAAAAAAACAAAAAAACAAAAAAACGCAACAAAAAAAAAAGAAAAGGAAAAAATCATAAAGAAAGACGTAAATTGTCGTCGCCGGAAAAAAGGGAAATCGAACTCCGACATCGAACAGCTAAACGCGTACGCGTACCGGCGGCGGAGAGAGATTTACGCGTCATCGTCTCGATCTGGAAAAGCGTTCCGACAAAAAACGAAACCTAAAACGTCTACTGAACTTAGAGAGAGAGAGAGAGAGAGAGAGAGAGAGAGAGAGAGAGTACCATTGGAAGTGACCGTGAGTGAGGATGGGCCAGGCCTCGACGGTCGCGGAGAGGGAAGAGAAGGCCACGAAGAAGAAGAAGAAGCAGAGCGGTGAGTCTGGTCTTTGGGTGGGGGGGGGGGGGGGGGGGGGGAGGGCGTAGGGTTTGTTGGGAGACGACGACGACGACGACGAATGACGAGAGCAAAGCCAAAGGCACTTTGCTTTATAGGGTGAGGGGGTAGGTTGCACTTGCCGCCCGATTTCTTTGTTCCCACTCTTTTATTGTGTTGGTGTTCCCAATTTTTGCGTTTCCTTCTTCTTGGACCGAACAATCTCGTATGAAGACAACGTCGTGGGGACTTTGTCCGTATATGTATCATTAATTCGGCATCTAAAAAGACTTTATTAATGAAAAAGCTCGAGCAAAATCTGCCCGAAATCTCCCTATTGTTCGTTCACATTGGCTACCTGATTTTACTATTCTTCGTTACCCTCGAGTATCTGTCTGGTTTCGTCTTGTTTTACCGTCAACGAGGTGCGCTCGCTTCTTCTTTTTTTTTTTTTGGTCAAAAGAGTGCATTCGCTTAGGTGGTAAGAGAATCTCTCCCCGTCTTTGTAGTTAGAGGTGTCAAACGGATGGATTGAATCGGGTCGAATATGGTTCGACCCATATTAAAACATTTTCATGCGGTATAAATTTAACGACCCATACCCGACCCGTATTTATTAAACATTTCTATATTTAACCAAATCATACCATACTTATTTCTTATAATTTGATAATAATAAAAATGATATGGCTAAAACACTTTTATTCAATACAAATTTAGTGATTTTTTTAATTTTTTTAATTTTTTTTAGTTTTTTTACTTTTTTATTTTTGAAAGGTATTTTTTGTTTTTTTTTTTCTCTTCCCTTTTCTCTTTTCTCTTTTCTTTTTGGGCAGTGCTATTTCCACCCTCATTTTGGCTAAGATACTCCTTTTTTCAATTAACTTACCGAAATATCCTCCTCTTTCTCTCTTTCTCTTCAATTTATTGTTTCTTTTTTATCAAGTTATTCCACAAAAGTGCCTTTATTTTTATCATCTCTCTCATTAATTTCTATGTAACCCATTTATGACCTACTTTTAAAACTTAAGCAACACATTTATGACCCACCACCATTAAATATGGGTCAAATATGGGTTCTAGATCCATTTTGCCACCTCTACTTGTAGTCTTGGGTTTAAGTCTTGCTGGACCGCTCCAAGAATAAAATGCCGAATGCATCAGATCGATGTGGGGGATGTGCATCGCCCGAAGAGATGGACTAGTCGAGATTAGGGGTGAGCATGGTCTGGGTGGCAATTCCCACCATGGAACCGAGAACCACCTACTAAGGATCGATTCCAAAAAATTAAAACCGGCAATCGCCCATTGGTTCAATGGATCCACCTGGGAATCGGATCGCAAGTCCATGAAATCGATCCCCAATCCCTATAAAATTGCATTCATCAACTAATATCATGGTGAACCTAGTTTCTATGTGGATACTTCTTTGCAAGGAAAAAGGTAAGAATAATAAAGAAATTTGCATGAGGGTCTTGCTTATCAACACGAAATGATATTGTGATTTTAGGATACATGCTCACATTTGGACATTTGGTTCCGTCTCTTGCTTGTCATTTATCTCGACGGAGACAACCGTGACGGGGGTGAGAAAGACTGTAGGATAAATGACAGCATCTTAATGTGTGTTCTGTTTTTGAGGACTGCGAGATGCTAGGAAGACTGTAGGGTAAATGGCAAAAAGTAGGCGAAAAAGACTCACTTTCACTGAAAGTAAGCTGGAATTATATATATACCGGTCCGGGCAGGCGAGTGGGCGGTTCCACTCCTAGAACCGGACCGGTACTCACCGGTTCCAATTAATTGAAATCGGGAACCGGACCGATCTCCTTGGGAACTGCCGGTTTTGAGCCAGTTCAGTCCGGTTCTGGGCAGTTCCCGATTCCTTTGCACACCCCTAGTCGAGATGCAGACACCACTTAACGCCTTAAACAAAAAGGCAAACATGAACATGTTCCAATGGGATAGGATTTCATTTGGATCCTCCTTTTCTCTTTCTTTGCATATTTATGGTAATTGAAATCACTAGATTCTTTTCAAGTTATTTCCTGCTTTATATTATGTGATAAATTAGGGATTCTAGAATTTCGTGGTTAATTTCTGGATTCGGTTTTAGCACTTTTCATACCAGAAAGAAATAACTAAAGAGAATGGTCAACGACTTAGCACAAAAAGGCGTTCCATCACAGCAGTTTTCATTGATTAGAAATAGATAGCATTCTCTTGAGCCACCATATCGAGACTCGATAACCCGGATTAGTTCTTTCATTAACTGACACAATAGCATGCACATCGCTTCTGGATCTTACAAAAACAAACTTAAATTATTGCAAAAGAGAAGATTCAACTTACCAAAAAGTTCTTTACCAAAAAAAAAAAACGTACCAAAAAGTTAATAAATGGGTTTACCTTACCCAAAAAAAAAAACTTACAAAAGATTGGAAGATTTTTGGAATTTAGTTTACTTTTAAATTACACTTTTGCCCTTCATTAAGCACTGTATTATTGCCATTCATATTAGCAATGTATAAATTCCTTTGGTAGGATATATGGGTAAAAGTTTGACGTTGCATGTCTGCTAGATTATAATATAGAGAAATTTCAACGCCTGATTTGATTTGCGTGCTAGAAGAATCACGAACTCTCTAGCGATTAACAATCGCAAGTTCAAACTACAAACTAGAGGTGGCAATATAGATCAGAAACCCATTTATTAACTCTGTTTTAGTGAATCCAGATTGAATATGGTCACTTAAAATTTTAAAAATGGGTTGAAATGTTAAAGCCTAAGTTTATATGGGTCTAATATGAGTTTGATGCAAACCCATATCCAACCTATCTAACTTGAATCCAAATGTATGTAACATACGAAGGCCTTGGGCGAGCCTCAAGCTTGCTAGGATCTGGCCGATCGCCGGCCCCCGTTCTTCGGTCGCTGGTGGCCGGCTACCGACGACGTAGAAGAAAAAATGAAAAGAAAGAAAGAAAAAATATAAAATGAAAAAATGAAAAAAAAAAATCAGAATATTTTTTAGAAACTATAAGAATTATCAACGGTATTTTAGCAATATATATTTTTTGAAAAAAAATTAAGAAACAAGTTTTTATAAATTGGATTTAATTTTCAAGTGTTTTAGCAATATGAGTCATGTCTGGTATGGGTTGGGTCGAGTATAGATCGCTAAATTTGTATTGTATGAAAATGGGTTAAAACGGGTTAAATGGGTCAATATGGGTCAGACCATTTTTGTGACCGCCTGATTTTCCGTCAAAATAATTTAAGGAGTGAAGTAATTAACATTGGACGTTAATGATGAAGGGAATGCCTTTGACGATTGACCTGGCATCTCGACAAGAGGATTTCGGAACATCCGTCAGTGATTGCTCAATTTCTCATGCAAGTCAACTCTCTAATCTATGTCTTAGCTAGCCACTCGAATTTGGGAAGTGTGGATTATGTGGCACTTCCAACTCGGACAAAAGAGAAAGTCATTTTGGATATATTGAATTACCAATTCCAATATGTCATCCGAGCCATGTTGGCGAACTAAAGCGAATGTTAAGTATGACTTGAGAAAATGCGAACATTGTTTATCAGAAAAGGCTTAGGATTTTCCTCTCGTATTGTAATCACTAGTGACGCCTTTAAGAAGGTCAATGAAATAGGCATTCCTAATGAGGTTGTGTAGAGAATAACATTTGAGGAGAAGGATTACATTATGAATGTTGGAATGAAGTTTTGTTCCGGTGGAGTTCGTTCCGAAATTGGAGCGCGAATGAAACCCCTATGGACCCCCTAACCGACCTACCTACCCCCACCTATATAAACCCCCTTTTTCTCTCTCTCCCTCATTTTCCCACTCGTGCACACCCCCCCCCCAAAACCGAGCTCTCCCTCTCCTCCTCGGTTGCTCCGCCCCGCCCACATCCCTCTCACCCGTGCCCAGCCCCGACCACGGCGACCCCTCAGCAGCACTGGTGACCCTCGAGCCATCAAGACGACCCCGGCTCAGCCTTCCCTCCGCTGCTCGAAGACCCACTCACCGCCCTCTCTCCTTCTTTCCCTCTCAGCCGCACGACAAGGATGAAGGCCGACTCGATTTGGCAACGTTTTCACTTCCGTTTTCTCCGAGCTCTAACCAGAGGCAAGTGGTACCCTTAACCCATCTACTAGACTAGCAATTTAATGATCGGTTGGGTGCGAAGACGCCGTCTGGAAATAGGTATGTCGAAGGGAAGTTTGGCTTACATGTTGGGGAAATCGATTTTGCATGCCCGATCCATTAATTAATCTAGTGTCCTTGAGTTATGGGTAGTTAGAATATGAGAGCTGATCGTTTTGTTTATCGTCGATTTGAGGTAAATTGAAGTGGGATGGCGAGTGGGTATTCGGGTATGGACTGTGGGAGGAAATGGTGACCGGAGCTTGTTCTCGCATCAATATGAGTTCCGCCTCCTCGGGTTTTGGATCAAAGGCAAGTAGAACCTCTAACCCTTTCCACTAGATTACTTATTAGATCGCTAATTTGGCGCCACGGTACTGTTTGTTCTTGGGAATGTCGAAATGAGATTTGGGTCTTGGATGTGCCGAATTGGGGATTGGCTTGCGTGTATGGGAAATCTAGTTTTCTTGTTGGATCCGTTTCTTGAATTGGTGTCCGAAGGATTTGGGTCTATTGCTCGGCTATGAGCTTGGGTGTTTGTATGCAATGTTGTCTTAAGTGTAGGTGTTCGAGCATGTAGCCGTGGGATGTGTGTTGTGTGTTTGAAATCAGTCTGTTGAAATTAACTGAGAATGTGTGTCTCGTGACTTTGGATGTCGAGCAGTGGCGTCGGAGTGCATTGCATATAATTATCAAAGCATGTGTTGTGGTTCTGGTCTGAAAAGTGTGTGGTCGAGCATGTATGGTTGGTTGCTTTGCCCGTTGAGTCCCGAGTTCGTGGGCGTGAGTGCAGGATTGTGTGATTGTTGTTTGGCCTACATATGAATTGAGTAAATGAACCGAGGGTCCCATCGGCATGTGTCCCGACAAGGACATTTAACATCCCCCTGTGTTCAGATGATACCCCGTGGGAGCTGGACGGAAATCGGGAAGTCCACGGCCTGTGTCCCATTAGAATACTTGAGGCATGTGTCCCTCGGAAGCCCTAGAGTAAGGGAGAATTGAGGCTTGTGTCCTCATGATTCCCATGACCGGTGTCCCATGGACGAAAAAGCTTAGGTGTTTATCCCTCAAAATCGAGGCATGTGTCGTCCCTCAAGAAACCATGGCCCGTGTCCCATGGAAAACTGATAAAGAAGTGGAAACTAAATGGTCAACATGTGGTCTTTTGCATGCTCATGCGTATGTGAGGTCATAGTTCATGACGTGTGGTGTCATTGTCGAGTCCCATATCTGCTTGTCATTGATGTCATGTGTGTAGCTTACGTGTTGAGTCTCGCTAGGCCCATCAATGTGGGTTTTTGCTTGATCAAGTGATGAATAAGTGATTTAGTCGATTGATTTAGAAAGTCCTACTCACTGAGCTCCGGCTCACTCCCATTGATTTAACTTTTTTCAGATGACCTAGCTATTTGAGAAGTAGTGGACATAGATGATGGCATTGGAGCATGCCGATGGTAACGGCGGATAGTATTTGGGAGTAGACGTTACCCCCTTTTGAATCCTCATAGTGTATCCGGTGGTTTTGTTTAAGGAGAAAATAATGTAACTAACTGGTATATATATATATATATATATTAACTCAAATGTTTCTGTTGTGCGTGTGAATTTTCGTGACCGTGTGATGAATACAGGTTAGCGAACCGTATGAGTAAGGCCATACCCTTTTAGGCGTCATGCCTACCCTTTTCTTGCGCGCACTTCTATGATTTCGTATGGCCGCTGATTGTTTTAGTCTACTAAGCTTCCGTCTGCGCCCTCTGTTATACGTATTACCAAATTAAAACAGAACTAGTAAGTAAGTGGCGTGCCTGGGACGTCACAATTTTCGACCCGACCTGACCCGACCCACCCGTTTGACAGTCTAGACGCATTCCAAAGCATTACCCAAATGTTATTTATTCAGACAATAATCACCAACAGTTTAGATATTTCATATGCGCTAGCGCCACAAGGATTTGGAAGGGTGCACACTCCAAATCTATCTATAGTGTAGGAAGTAAGCCCGGCCAAGGTTTTGTTGTCGCTACAATATTATCAACTCCGGTTCCGACTTATTTGCACTTTAAGGCACTATTTATTTCGCAAAAAATGAATGATTTGAAAAATATTTTCCTTTAAATGGTTGCTTGGATCGCTTATTAAAATGAATGGTCGAAAAAATATTTTCATCGTCCTCGAAAATACTAGACACAAAAATTATTATCGATAATGAATATGTATATTTTTTTTGGGTAAAGTATAATGAATATATTTTTCTTGATTAATTAATAGGACAAGTTTCTCTACAACCATGTCCAATCTCGTCAGTGTATGCATTTTGCCACCCCGTTTTGCCCGCTCCACATGAATTGCACGTATAAAGAATACATTGACCATTACTCAATATACATTTCTAATATAACTGATATAAGCGCGGGAGTCGAATTCCGCACCTGTGAAATTGTGATACTAGCGTCCCTACCCCTCAATCCTTTTACCAGTAGAGCCGCATGCCTATTGGCAAACAACTAGAATTGACATAAAGAAAAAAGCAATAAAAAATATCTCGTAGGAGTTTGCTAATATAAACTTGCCATATTAATAAAAGGATAGAGGTTGTATACAACACTAAATAAGAAGTTTATTTTAAAAAACTTCATATCTACAATTATATAAATCAAAGAAACGAATGAATCATTGTATAAAACAAAGGACGTCCTACTGTTAAGAAATTTTGTGTTTTTCTTTCCAAAACATTCTGAAATTCTATATTAATGAACAAATACATTATATAACAATGATATTTTCTTTGACATGTTTTCACATGAAAATCTGGATCTATCTCTCCCTATCATAAACTTACAAAGAAAAGTTCAAATCGTTAAATTTTCTTCTCTTTCCACATATATTTATATAATTTCCTCGTATTGAGTTTTTTCAGCAATTAATTTATTTACAATTATTTGGACATTGCATAGTGAGGTGGTTTCGGTTGATCTTCACAAAAAGAAAGAACAATGGAATAATGAAGTGTAAAAAAATCCTAAAAAGTAATTTAAAATATATTTTTTGAAAAAAAAACTCCTAAAAAGTAAGTAAAAAAATATTATTTTTTTTTTGAAAAAAAAACTCCTAAAAAGTAATTAAAAATATATTTTTTTGAAAAAAAAAAAAAAGATTGTGGGTAGGGGTAGAGCAGGATTGGAGGGATATGGATGGTCATATCCTCTCGCATCGCGAGCACGGGGCAGAAAAATTCAGTTCATCCTCACCCAAAATCTATCTATTGCTTAATTTTACCCGCTCATCCTGACAAGGTAAGTGAAATTGCCATCCCGAGGCAATCGTTAGCACGATATTGTCCAATTTGGTTGTCACGTGCAAATGTCTTGATGGCTGTAAAACGCATCGGGTGAGTTCGACGTCCCATTAAGACTTATTTACGAATAAAAACAATCCTAAATATGGACGACAAAAGATCGAATATAAACGTGGCGGCCGAATATAATGAGAATTGACTAAATTTCATCTACCAACAAGAGAATATTTTTGAAAAGGTAAATTAATTATATTCGACTTAAAGTCTTAAAGACAGAGAAAAGGAGGAGCAGTTGACGTCAACTATTATGAAATTGCATTATGAATTGACATTGTCACATGCCCAAAAATCCTAGTTGTCATAAAAGTACTTTTGTCCGTTCCATGTGTGGTACGGAGATTTCTAGCTAGTGCACTTACATGACAGATGCTCAGAATATGCGAACATGTGAGGTCCACATCATATCTATCATAATGAAGTATCCAAATTTTATTGATTGCACAAACCCGCTAAATGTTAGATATTTTCTTCCCTAATTCAACCAAACGGATAAAACTTCAAGAATTACTAATTCTAAAGTATCCAGTTAGTGACTATTCATACAGCCTCGAACATTTAAACATTTCAATTAGATCGTTGTTTGGAGGTGAAGTTTTGTTTAGAATAAAACCTATGGAAAAGAAATAGTAATCAATATTTAAATTAACATGTTCGGTGACACTTCGGAATTGAATATTCGATTTGAAAATTGTAATGAAATTAAGCAAATAAATAGATTTATGAAAGGCGGGCTTCAAAATAGAAGTTTCAATTATTTGTCATTTGATGAATTCGTTACCATATCTATTGATTTCACTTAATTCATTTTGATTGACTATTGCTGATTCCCACCTCCCTCCATGCTAATTAAAATAGAGTTAATACCCCACACACACACACACACACAAAACCTCAAACTGATACATCTGTGATGAATTTACCCTCACTTGGTTTCCATTAACTTTTATCATCAAATTGCTGAGTTAGATCACACGTGGCAGCTAACGGGTGTATTAGTTTGGGTTTTTACCCTCTGTTTGTCACATGTGTACTAGCTTGAGATTTTTAGTGGTCAAAATATTAGTTTAGGCTAAATTTGTCATAGATATACTAGTTTGGTGTAAATTTGTCACATGTATACCAATCTAGTATTTTTTGTGGTCAAAAAATTACTTTGGGGTAAATTTATCGCATGTATCAGTTTTGAATTTTTCATGGCATTAACCTTTTGCAAGGTGACAGAAAACTTTTCATTCCAAGATTTGATATCAATTATCCTTCATTTCATATTACCAAACATGATCAATAGAGAAAATGATGATCTCATTCCATTTTACCGAGTCTACTAGCGTAACCACACAAGGCCTTTTTATGGATTAGGTCAATTTTTGCATACTTGGCTAAGATTACGGAAAATTATCCAATCAGTCATAAACTTATTGTACAAATACCAACTCGATCCTAATCATTTCAATTTTTCCAATTAACTCTAAATCTTTGCGCAATATTCTAGTAAAGCTCTTACAATCAGTATTCACCGAAAATCGCTGATATGGTGGTCCAGCCATCGCAATCTCGTCTTACGTGGCACACCTTAACGATTTCTGACGAAAATGGGCTGGAAAGACTACATTGGAACTTTTCACAAAGGTTCATGATTAAATTGGCAAAATTTAGAAAGTTTATAACTGAATTAATATCTGCACAATAAGTTTATGACTAATTAGACAATCTCCCGCGAAGTTTACACTCATGGTCCAATTAAAGTTAGCCATCCAAGTGGTGTCTAATATTCTAACTCCCCGATAAAATGAACATCCAAAGTCACAATATACTATACCAGTTAACTTCAAAAGAAAACCTCTTTAGGAAATCTTAAAACCTGGACACTATCCCTAGTTATATCGAAAACCTCTTTAGGAAATCCTAAAACCTTAAACCTTAAATGGAAACCACAAATATGAATCCCTAAAACTTGAACAGCAAACTCTAAACCCTCAACACAACTCTTGACCATCACGTGTCTTTTACTTCATACTTCAGGCTATATCAGTGGTGATAGAGCTTTCCTTGCTTTGATTCTCTTACAAGAATCATTTTGCCTTTCCTTAACTAACTACACCGACTCCTCACGTGCTAAGCGCGTGTGCCTCCAAGCTGATTTCAAAAACATGCTCATTGAACTTAAACCTAAACCCCTTTCTTACCAAAAAAAAAAACCTAAACCCGATAAAAATAAAAATAAAAAAAACTTAAACCTATACGACATTTACTTCATTAACTGAAACGGCGACGTATCTGTAAAAGAACGATGTCGTCTTGATTCTCTTATAAGAATCATTTTGTTTTGATGCTGAGATAGATTCGTTTTTTTTTTTATGAGAGCGTGCTTATCACAGCAGTTTGTGCTTTATCGTTCTACTTTACTGTTTAAGATTTGCTTTGTTTTGAACCTCTCGTGTTTTATCCTAAGATATGAATAAAATATTTACTTTCGAAAAAAAAAAAAATAACACAGATTCTAAACTCTCAAATAAAAACCCCAAATGCGAAAGAAGGCCCCATGAACCGTAATCTTCAAAACAAAACATTTTATTTTGTATCCAAGATGCCATATGATCTTAAACATTAAAGTGATAATTCTCAAAACGGAACCCTAAACCAAAAACCAAACCCTAGGAGACTATCCCTTTGGGTTCGTATCATAACACTCACTCAATAGTACAAATTTGCATGGACAAAAAGGAAACAATGCTTTAAAAGGCATGGGAGGATTGATTATCGTTCATGTTCGATGATAGTTGCTTCACAAGACTCCTCGAGAAGTCGGTTAAAATTCCTAGGAGATTTTTTCAGCCACCAGTTAAATACAAGGTTTCAGACTGTTTCATCGTTTATGATCTTTCTCCTGTAGAGTATGGCAAAGCACCAACAAAAAGAAAGTATTCGTCCCCCACTTTCTTTGTTTTAGCTACACAAGATAAGCTACCACAATCTCTCCCGGTGGTCACCTCGAGAAAGTTCTTGAAACCGATCTACTATGTCTGCCTATCAATGTCCTCCCATTTAAAGTTAACCGCAAAGTTTTTTGTGGCAAAGAAGCTCACTTTAGTTGTGTAAATTGAATTTTGTGCCCATGAATATATTCCATGAATTATTAGTGTCAATCTATTCCACAAGATTGTGTCCTCTATCTTTCTTAGTAGAAGTCGGGTGAACTATTTAGATATGCCATGTCGTAAAAGCGAATTTGCATCCTCTCATCACTTAATTAAGTGGGTCAACGAGAGCAGACAAGACCGTTGATGGGAAAATTATCCAAAAAGTTCTGAACCTATTGTACTTTTGTTAATTCAGTTCTAAAACTTTTTAATTCTATCAATTGAGTCCTAAATATTTTCACATTTTGCCAATTGAGTCAATCCGGCCAATTTTGGTCTGAAATCGATGACGTGGATGCCGACCATCCTATGTGGCACCATTGGTGCTAATATGGATATTTTTAATAATATTTTCCCAATTTTTTTAGTTTTTCTTTTTCCTTTTTCTTTTTTTCATTCTTGTCTCTCTCTCTTTTGTTCAAAGGGCTGGCAAGGTCGCTGGCCACTAGGCGAGGGCCACGAAGCCTTCACTGGCCGACGGCGAGGGTCGTGGCCTGCACAAGGGCTCACGACACCCTCGCTCGCTGCCCTCACCCAGGGGCCAGTGACCCCCACCGGCCCTCGGTCAATGGTCGGCGGAGGTGACCAGCCCTCAACCAGTGGCCGGCGGCCCTTGCCGGCCCTTTGAACCAAAAAGGAAAAAAAGAAAGAAAGAAAAGAAAAGAAAAAAGAGAAATAATGAAAATAACCAAAAATTCAAAAAGTCAGAAAATAATATTAAAAGTTGTTCACGTTACCTCCGGTCATACCACGTAGAACGATAGGCATCCAAGTTAGTGATTTCCGGCCAAAATTGACCGGGTGGATTCAATTGACAAAAAGTGAAAGAATTTAAGACTCAAATGACAAAATTAAAAGGTTTAAGACTGAATTGACAAAAGTGTAATATGTTTCTGACTTTTTGGACAATTTTCCCGACTGTTGACTATTTAAGAAAAAGAGTATGTTAGCTTCGCTGTTTACTCTTTCATAGACGACCTGTAGCTGTACTGATGAAATGAAAGGAATCTCTGTAAGTGTACTAGGTAAGGAACTTGTGTCTGCAATCTCAAAGCAAACTCCGGCAAATGTGTTCTGCATTGTCCGTGAGGCGTGTACAACTAGGAAACGTAATTTGCCTTTGTTCACGAAGATTACAAGGTTCTCAAAGTCTTTGCCAATCGCCAACTGCAATCGTATTGTGTTGAGCTTTCATTGCTTCCGTCTTTGGTTTAACTCTCCATTTTCCCCTTCTTCTTTGATTAACGGATGATTTTACTATTCCGTTGTTAAAGTAACATCAAAGATTGTACGGGTTGATTTCTAAAAAAATCGATCAGTTACAAGATTTGTTTATGGAAAAAATTTCGAGTCGCCTGATTTCTAAGCGACCCACACTTTCATGAAATCGTTAACTTTATAATGTGTATATTACCAACTTCTCTTATCTTTTACCAACTTTATTTGTCTTCTTTATCAATACCTTAAATTTAACAACCCTTGTATGGAAGTATCGATCTTTATTCGAGTGACTTATCAATTTCTTTCGAATTAAATTATCAACTTTTTTCCTTTAACGCCTCAGCAATAATTGAGGAGGCGGTGAGAGGCTCGGAAGCTCACAATTTTTGCTAACTCAAACAAGCGCACATTATAAAATAAATTAAGAAAAGAAATTGATGTGGAAGAGAAATTATAATTTGATTTAAATTCAAAAGGAAAGGAAAAGTAGGCCTTGATTATAAAATAAATTAAGAAAAGCATCGAATGCAAGCGCTCTTTAACACCATATTGGACTCGCGTGGGTATAGTAGGGTCATTGAAGATCAACCTATGGCGTGTAAAAACTTCTTTTTCTTTCTTTCCAAATACTAATTTAGTAAAATTTTATGGTGGGTAATTGTCAAAATCACTTTGGACCCAAAAAAAAAATGTCAAAATCACCAAATTATTGGTGTCAAATTATAACTTTTGGTGAAAAATAATAAATTCATGGGTATCAAGGAAGCTTCTCAAAATTCTCTCCCCAGGCCTACTATCTATGCCTACCTGTCGGACCTGTGTCTATTTTATGCATAGACTGTGTAAGATCTTGTTTATATATAACGATATACATACACTTCATGTGTTTTGAAGCCAATCTTTGAGAGCAAAGCAATTCCTTTAAAACTCAAATGTAGACATGGCATTCATCCGAACTAGTCTTCGAAGTTCTGTGTTATATGAAACATCTAGAGACACTCGATCGGTCGATAATCCTATATTTATCATTGTCACATCCTAAATGCGAACAAGAAAATGGGATGTGTGTTGTGTGTTTGAAATCCGTCTGTTGAAATTGATTGAGAATGTGTGTCTCGTGGCTTTGGATGTCGAGCAGTGGTGCCGGAGTGCATTGCATATAAGTATCAAAGCATGTGTTGTGGTTCTGGTCTGAAAAGTGTGTGGTCGAGCATGTATGGTTGGTTGGTTGCTTTGCCCGTTGAGTCCCGAGTTCGTGGGCGTGAGTGCAGGATTGTGTGATTGGTGTTTGGTCTGCATATGAATTGAGTAAATGAACCGAGGGTCCCATCGGCCTGTGTCCCGACAAGGACGTTTAACATCCCCCTGTGTTCGGATGATACCCCGTGGGAGCCGGACGGAAATCGGGAAGTCCACGGCCTGTGTCCCATTAGAATACTTGAGGCATGTGTTCCTTGGAAGACCTAAAGTAAGGGAGAGTTGATGCTTGTGTCCCTCATGATTCCCATGACCGGTGTCCCATGAACGAAAAGCTTAGGTGTTTATCCCTCAAGATCGAGGCCTGTGTCGTCCCTCAAGAAACCATGGCCTGTGTCCCATGGAAAACCGGTAAAGAAGTTGAAACTAAATGGTCAACATGTGGTCTTTTGCATGCTCATGCGTATGTGAGGTCATAGTTCATGATGTGTGGTGCCATTGTCGAGTCCCATATCTACCTATCATTGATGTCATGTGTGTAGCTTACGTGTTGAGTCTCGCTAGGCCTATCAATGTGGGTTTTTGCTTGATCAAGTGATGAATAGGTGGTTTAGTCGATTGATTTAGAAAGTCCTACTCGCTGAGCTCCGGCTCACTCCCATTGATTTAACTCTTTTTTCAGATGACCTAGCTATTTGAGAAGTAGTGGACATGGATGGTGGCATTGGAGCATGCCGATGGTAATGGCGGATAGTATTCGGGAGTAGACGTCACCCCCTTTTGAATCCTCACAGTGTATTCGGTGGTTTCGTTTAAAGAAAAAATAATGTAACTAACTGGTATCTATATATATATTAACTCAGATGTTTCTGTTGTGCGTGTGAATTTTCGTGACCGTGTGATGAATACAGGTTAGCGAACCCTATGAGTAAGGCCATACCCTTTTAGGCGTCATGCCTGTCCTTTTCTTGCGTGCACTTGTATGATTTCGTATGGCCGCTTATTGTTTTAGTCTACTAAGCTTCCGCCTGCGCCCTCTGTTATACGTATTACCAGATTAAAACAGAACTAGTAAGTAAGTTGCGTGCCTGAGACGTCACAATTTTCGACCCGACATGACCCGACCCTTAGCTGTACTAATGAAATGAAAGGAATCTCTGTAAGTGTACTAGTGAAGGAACTTGTGTCTGCAATCTCAAAGCAAACTCAGGCAAATGTGTTCTGCATTGTCCGTGAGGCGTGTACAACTAGGAAATGTAATTTGCCTTTGTTCACGAAGATTACAAGGTTCTAAAAGTCTTTGCCAATCGCCAACTGCAATCGTATTGTGTTGAGCTTTCATTGCTTCCGTCTTTGGTTTAACTCTCCTTTTTCCCCTTCTTCTTTGATTAACGGATGATTTTACTATTCCGTTGTTAAAGTAACATCAAAGATTGTACGGGTTGATTTCTTAAAAAATCGATCAATAACAAGATTTGTTTATGGAAAAAATTTCGAGTCGCCTGATTTCTAAGTGACCCATACTTTCATGAAATCGTTAACTTTATAATGTGTATATTACCAACTTTTCTTATCTTTTACCATCTTTATTTGTCTTCTTTATCAATGCCTTAAATTTAACAACCCTTATATGAAAGTGTCGATCTTTATTCGAGTGACTTATCAATTTCTTTCGAATTAAATTATCAACTTTTTTCCTTTAACGCCTCAGCAATAATTGAGGAGGCGGTGAGAGGCTCGGAAGCTCACAATTTTTGCTAACTCAAACAAGCGCACATTATAAAATAAATTAAGAAAAGAAATTGATGTGGAAGAGAAATTATAATTTGATTTAAATTCAAAAGGAAAGGAAAAGTAGGCCTTGATTATAAAATAAATTAAGAAAAGCATCGAATGCAAGCGCTCTTTAACACCATATTGGACTCGCGTGGGTATAGTAGGGTCATTGAAGATCAACCTATGGCATGTAAAAACTTCTTTTTCTTTCTTTCCAAATACTGATTTAGTAAAATTTTATGGTGGGTAAATGTCAAAATCATTTTGGACCCAAAAAAAAAATGTCAAAATCACCAAATTATTGGTGTCAAATTATAACTTTTGGTGAAAAATAATAAATTCATGGGTATCAAGGAAGCTTCTCAAAATTCTCTCCCCAGGCCTACTATCTATGCCTACCTGTCGGACCTGTGTCTATTTTATGTATAGACCGTGTAAGATCGTTTTTATATGGAACAATATACACACACTTCATGTGTTTTGAAGCCAATTTTGAGAGCAAAGCAATTCCTTTAAAAGTCAAATGTAGACATGGCATTCATCCGAACTAGTCTCCGGAGTTCTGTGTTATATGAAATATCTAGAGAGGCTCGGTCGATCGATAGTCCTATATTTATCATTGTCACATCCTAAATGCGAACAAGAAAATGGGAGAGGTCCATCAAGAGAACGAAATCTCAAAGTAGCCATAACCAACTATACCGAAAACGTATACATATTGGCTAAAAGCTAGTACCAAAGCCGTATAGCCTGAAAAATCCCACGTCAAAGCACTCCTATGCTTTGTGTGAGGAACCTGAAAGGTTGAAAAGAAAGGAGTGAGCAAATCACAGCTCGATTATCAAACTATTGGATCAGGCGCCAGCTGAGGAAGGTGAAAAGAAACGGTCATGTGCGGTGCTGGCATTATCGATGAAGTCTGGCCACTGGGCAAATGTTGGCGCGGATTCAATCAGAGTCCCTGGATGAGGCTACCGGTAGCCCGATTTCGTGACAAGTGGAAGCAACACATTGGAAAAACAAAAGGAAGAATTGCTGGTACGGAAGTCCCGCATGGGGAACCAAGCAGAAGAGAGGAGGTGGACGGAGCATAAGACACGGCCTGGGAGACAATTCCAACGTACTTACCTGGATGGGGTCGATGGGCGATCAATAAGGCCCATGGCCTGGGTTAGCGACCTCCATTGCACTCGGGAGGGGCGCTCGCCTAAGGTCAGCCCATAGCGGCTGAGCTTGCGTCATAATTTGTGTGACAGCGGGGGCCTGCGTTCGCGCGGCCCCTACCAATCCAAGTTTTAAGATTTAGTTGTGTCCTAGGGATTCGTCTGCCTTGGTTTCGATCTCGTTTGCAAAATGGTCAATAGTCAAATTAAACTCGTTGGTACTTCTGTGAAACTAGAAAAGTCATGGTTTGGTTGTGGAAAGGGTGGCAAAAATTCATGGAGATATTCGATAAGAGTGCTTCGAGATTGATTGTCCCTTGATCACCTACAGTGACTTATCAAGCCCTGAGGGAGAATTCTAGTGCAGTTCCTCATTTCTTTAGTGCAAACGAAGTCAAAACAGTTTGGATGCAAATTAAATAAATCATCTTGAGCTGGTTCTTTGGTGGTTCTACAGGTCCAACCCCTCTCACTACTCTTGAATTAGACAGCGATGCGGCCTTCTTATGTTCAGAAAGATCTGGAAAGATCCCGAGCTCTAGTAGTCGGTGGCGTACATCGAATTCAAACAGGATCGCCGGATGTATTTTGTCTTATATTCTAGTTTTTACCAAGTAGAAAGGAAAAACCGCGACATGTCATTTTCCTTCAAGTGTTCATGGTACGAGTGGAATTCAAATATGAATCCTTTCTGTATCTTGTCTCAAAATTGATGGCTTCAGTTTTTTTTCCAGGAGCATATATTTTGACAGTTAGACGCGAAATTGCAGGTTAAGTGGTTGTAAATGACAACTTCCACTGGCAAGCGAAAACGGTCGATTGAAACTCCTGAAACTACGAAATTTAGTCATAAATCTACATATCGTGCGTGTTCCTCTCCTGATCTCCTGTGTGTATCCTTATTCTATCACCCTACACCAACTGGGCAGAGCGCTCCTAATGAATTCTTAAGGAAACATGTTCAGAAGAACAAGCAAATTGCGTCTCTCGGGTGATCGGACAGATCGTGGCAGGTGAAGCTGAGGAGCTCTGTACACAAGAACACAGAGACATGGCAATTCTGTCTACCGGTTGGTCCTCATTCACGGGAGAAACGGGTCTTCGTCTAAGAGATGTCTGCATGTTTGAGCTCATTGTTAGGGATGGCATAGTGTTCAGAGTCTCCATTTCCAGCTGTAATGGTAGGGACCTGATTTGTGTTGATTGAGATGAACATTAGAAGTGTCACTTACGGCGCCTAAATCGCCTAGGAATTCAGTATTCGTAATTGCAAATCCTTTGTTCAGTTCAGTAGCGATGGGTTTGACCCGGTCTGGATAATTTTTTTAATAAAAAATTCGGAAAATAAAAAAAAAAAAATCAGAAAATGAATAAAAAAATCAAAAATTGATTAAAAAATTCCAAAAAATTCCAAAAAAAAAAACTCAAAAATTAGGAAATGAGTCCATTCAACTGGCCAATCCTATTTTTGACGATTTTGCCATCTCATTCCTCCAAAAATGACTATTTTGCCCGCAAATTTCTATTTGCCTTTTACCCTTTGGTAGTCCATTTAGAAGCCTGGATATGATCTGGCCAAAATATAGTAGTCATGCATACTTAAAGACTGCCCAAAACACGAGTACAGGAACTTCTGTGTCCTCCTATGCATTCCTCTATAATATTAGCCCTGACGATGCCTTACGTGGCCGATAAAACCCTAAGGCAGCCCAAGTTTCACTCAGGTTCAAGGTAAGAACTCATTACTGACAGGATCGTCGCCAGAGTTAACGGATTTGCTGAGAAGACGTTCATCGCCTCATTCATTTCGTAACCCGAGGTTATGCGAACAATTTGCGTCATGAACCAAGTGATTTATTCAGCTTGTCCTGTTGAGTTGAACTATCGCAATTAAGCTGTCCAACAGAGAGACTCAACGGTTCGCGGAAGATTATACTTGCAACGAAATAGAGTTTCCACTCCAATTCTCGCATCAAGAGATTCTAGGGGAATAAGCTCACATCAGGTTTCACTTCTATCATTTAATTTCTGAAGTGAGCGAATTCTGAAGATGCATGATCAGATACAGATCATCTAGAATCGATTAGCAGATGAGAGAGAAATCTAGGAAAGAATCAAGTCGCGTCACACACACAGGATTCACTTCATACGCGTTAAAAGAGTGTAAACTATAATATCAGATTACTAAACAAATGAGCAAAAGTCGGAAGAAACTAGGAGTCTCCCCCTCGTACAAGTTATTTTACACCGTTTGCGTCTTTATACATATATAAAGCATATTACACCTAGCTTAGTACTACTTATTCCCGCCAATAAAGAAAGAATATCACAACCACAACACTTTTAACCGGGGCACCTATACTCTCGAACTATCTATCGCTGGTATCCCATCGCCACCACCGGGATCCTCACCTTGTGCCCTCGACTTCCTTTCATCAAAACCTCCCCAAAACTGTATGTTCCGGTCACAGACCGGACAGTGAGAGTAACCGTAAATTTCCGTGACGCACCTGGTCTTATCGTCATTGCTGGAGGGCTGGCTTCGAGAGCGACAGACGGATCCATTCTGGTCGTAATGACATATGTCTCTTGCTGAGCGACGTTCGTGACCGTGCGAGTGACAGTTTGAGTCCGAACTAAGTGGGCAACAGTAATGGAAGGGGAGTTGAGATTTGACGGGTGGCCCATGGAATAGTTGCATGGCGAGTTTGTGTAGTTCTTGATCTCATGAATATCGATACCAGGAGTTGTGCACAAGAATCCCAAATAATCATTGTAACCTGCCAAAAAATCAAGTACTAGAAATCAGACATATTGTAAAATCAGGCAATAGGAATCGCCCACTCATAAGTGTACTTTTTCGACCCAAAAAAAAATAAGTGTACTTTGAGTCATTTGTATTTTGACCACCTGAAGTTTTCAGTAGAGCTTGTTGCAGTACTATGTCAAAATGAACTGTATATCCTTCACCATACTATGTCAGGTTCATTTTACTTCACTCAATCGTCACTTAACTAAAGTTTTCTGGATGTAAAGGGTCAATTTAAAATTCCCGTCAAAGTACAAGTGACAATTTAAAGTTTCATATAGGAAAGCATGCCACATCACTCAGAAACTCCAATCGAAATTGGACAAATGTTGCTTTTACCGACACGAGAAGTACGAGAACTTCTGTCCACAGATAAAATGTATAGGGACTCACTTGGCAAATGATTCAAAATTATAGGGGATGTCTAAGTATTTCACCCTTATGCAACTCAGATAAGCTCCTAGAGAACCATTTGGAGGAAAGCCATCTGCTTGCTGAGAAACCAGACAACTTATGACTGACGGTATGTAACCCCAAAAAAAAAAAAATTTGTTTTTTAGACTGTAGACATTTCACATTAGAAGCAAATGTGTTCTAATCAAAGCGAAAGCAACCTGGAATCACTTAAACTAGTTTATATGAAAACAATTTGTAACAGTAATGAACAAAGGTAGAAAAGGGGGAGGATAAATAACCTGCGTCGAAGACAAGTCCTGGGTCTAAAGCAGCTCTAGGATTAACATGACCACTCCCATAATCAAAAGGCGTTGCAGTCACCAGCTTCATGGCTTCTGTCTCAGAGTATTGTTGTGCCTGAAGAGGTCTTCCTGCTCTGTCCAGCTTTGTTGATGTTGTCATCAGAGAAGATTTTATGGAAGCTGGGCTCCAGTGAGGATGCTTCTGCTTTACAAGAGCAGCAATTCCCGCTATGTGTGGAGCAGCCATACTAGTTCCTGAGATCATGGCAAATCCTTCACCTGCTCAAAGCATGTGTTAACTATGAGTACTCAATTTTTTTCCCTGTGATAAACAGAGCTATTGCACAACCATATATATAAATGACAGCACGTGATTTGATTTCTAACGACAAGCAACTAGTGAACTATCTTTCAAAAAATCATCAGTGTTTTCTAATTTTAAGTTCTGGTTTAATTTTCAGAGCTATATTAGAAGGTGGCTCTGAAGACCGGGGAAAAAAAAAGCAGATAACTATTACCATTCTTGTTTTGGACATTATACTGACAAAAAGAGTACCGCACGATTCCATGGTTCTGAAAGCTAATAAGAAAAATAATGAGACTTGTTTGTCATTACCAACATAATTAGGCTCGTCTGTCCCATTAGGTGACCATGCAGCCCAAATGAGAGAACCAGGAGCCAAAATATCTGGTTTAAGAAGATCCGCATCTTGGAAGCTGAAATCTTTAATGTTGGGTCCTCTAGCAGAGAATAATGCCACCTGTGGTGCAGATTTGTGGAGTATAGGCATCAAGCCATCCCCTATGCTGCCTATAGCTTTAAAGCTCTTCACTCGTCCAGTCCAGTCTCTAGTGGTAGAGACGTTGTAATAATCTATAAGGTCCTAAGTAACAGCAATATGCATTAGAAAATTGATGCAGAAAAAATCTGAGAAAAGAGAAGATGAGGATGAGCAAGCCCAAACAAAGATGACAAGGGTATCATAGAAACAACTCCTACAGCAATACAAGTCATAAACATGATGGACGAGAAACAGTTATTACCATTGATTTGCTGACATCTGTAATGAGAATCCCCGGAACACCAACAGGGACCGGATCAAATTTGGTTCCTGGAGAAACATTCTCAACAGCAAGAACAAAGCCAATTGCACCGAGGCTCTTGGCCGTTTCTGAAACTTTCTTGATTGATGCTGTCCCTGTCACAAAGTTGAAGGAATAGCCACAGAGGAGAATGTTTCCCTGGACTAAGTTCTTGTTCAAAACTTCTGGTCTCTGGCAATCAGAGGGGCTGTACTTCATGACGGAAGAATCCAGCAGTACATCATTTGCTGCAACCAATGTGAATGTCCGATTTGGCTGTGTAGAGGCTGCTCTCATCAATTGAAATTAAACATCAATAAAATGGGGAAAAAACTCCTTCACCAAGAAAAGAAAAGAAGTTCTGCGCACTCAACATCCTCTACCATTCTATAAGTGTTAAATACAATCAGGTACATAAACTAGTGCAACTTATATATGGATCCCACAAAAACCACTAGCAGACTCATGCTCGGTCGGAAACAGCACATGAATCCCCAGGGAACCTCAGAAAAATGTCAAATGAAGGACACAAAGTGACACCCACTGAAGTTCAACCAGAATGAACATGGTACAACCCCACAGGAAGCACAACCACAGATGAACAGGGCATCTTAAACAGGTCCCAACAGGCTTATTGAATACATTGTAGTTCTTCATAGATACTCGCTCACATTCTTCCAGGAGAACAGTTTTCTCCAGAAACACTATAACAAGCAAATATACATTTTCATTCAACAGCCTGGATTGCTGGTTGTCACATCTTTGTTATACAAATTCATTACAGATAACTGTTGAAGTATTACCCACATTGCTTAACAACGGGTCCTAAATGCTTTTTATATTCATGTGGACTCTCTCCACCTATTAGCTTAAGCTTTTGGGTTGGACTTTCTAACATGGTATCAGAGCCAGTGATTTCCTTTTCGCGAATGTGCATGGTCAAAATTTCACATGCCGCTTGTAATCCGGTTTGCATGTGAGAGGGGGTGTTGAAGCATTATCCCACATCGCTTGACAACAGGTCTTAAATGCTCTTTATATTCACGTGGACTCCCTCCACCTATTAGCTTAAGCTTTTGGGTTGGACTTTCTAACAATAACATACAAACATCCAAAACAAAACAAAAAACAAAAAAAGAAGGAAAAGAAAATTTATTCCCATTGAAATACCGTCAGAATCAGAATAAATCAAAATGGCTCAATGCTATTGCTAAGCACTAATTAAATGATCACATTGTCAATCTACTACGGTCCACCAATGACAGATGTAAAAAAGTTAAATAGTCAAGCTTAAAAAACTCACGTGATAATCCCATGCCTGGCAATATTTTCCCATTTCCCAACGTAAGATGATTTTTGTATCTTCGGTCATCAATTGCAGCTGCCACAGATGTTATCCATGGGCTATAGGATACCAAAGTTTTAGGGAAAGGCCCTCCATTTCCTGCTGCCTGAGCGACAAAGACACCTGCTTTGACAGCCGACAGAAGTGTGGCATCAAAAGGGTTCAAAAATGTAGTTCTAATGCTTGTTGGCGGGCTATTTGGTCCAACTGACAAACTGAGTATATCCACACCATCATAAACAGCCTGTAGGAGAAGTCGTCGGGTGAGTATAGTGTTCCTTCAGATTACTATCAATATTTGTTGACAAGCATGACTGAATTGAAGGAACAGATGAACTTTCTAGATATATGCAACATTTAGGCATTACTAAGCCGAGAATCATCTATCTCAGTATGCACCGAGATTCTTGGATGTTTTCAGAAGGCAAAAGACAGCATCCTCTTGGTCAACTGGAAATGATATCTCATCTTCTGGGGTAGAAAAGTTTGTTTAGAAATCAAAACTTTAAGTCCATTATTTTTGCAAGGTAAATTCCAGAATCTTTAACTCTGAATCAAATCTGTGAGTGTGCCTGAGAGAGTGTCAGAAACGGGAAAAAACAAAGGATGTTTGAATCTAGTTGGCATCAAATTGCAGAAATCTAAATTACAAGAGTCCTTCATCTACATGGTAAGCGAGTTAAGAAATGCAAGCCAAACTATAAGAATTCGTAGCACTTCTAAGTGGGTAATATATATTGATACCTGATCAATTGCGGCAACCACATCAGCCACAAAACCTCCAAAAAGTCGGTAAAGTGCCTTGTAAACAGCAATCCTGTACAGAACAGATTTCAAAAATTTATTGCTGTTAGAAGAGCTGACTAAGAATGCTGAAGTTGATGAAGCCTACCTAGCTCGAGGAGCCATCCCACTTGCTTTCCCAAATTCATGTCCATGCATTCTCACAGGTATTCCATTGTTACCGGCAGCAATGGCAGCTGTGTGACTGGTATTCAAATAATTGATAAAGCCAGAGAAATACTAATTCATGAGAGAAAAAAAAAACATAAAGGGAGTAAATGGAGACAGAATAACTAAAGTTATTTTACTTAACGAAAAAGAGCTTGGAAAAAGGAATCTATTCCATCATAACACACATAAATCCGTTAGCTCCGCTTATGGTGGCTAAAATAATATGCATGTATACTAAGCAACTAGTGTATAAAGCGGCAAAAATACTCAATTTTACGTAAGGGAAAAAGAACTGCTCTTATGTTGAACAATGAGATAACTCATTGCCTGTCAGTATTAGCACACTCTAAGGAGACACAAGTCACAAAACAGAAGGGGCAACTCCCTTCATCTGGATATCTTATAGACGAAGCTCCAACTGATTCAGATGCATCCAGAAACAAAAGAAAAGATGAAATAAATAACTAGTGATTTAGACATCACCAACATTGCCAAAGCCAAACTTTCCATTATTAAATTTAGCAGCAGGAACCAATACAAACAACTCTTATTTCCAAGTGTAAGAACAACATGATTGATGAGATTACAGATTGGTTGTCCAGTCACTCCATTAGCCATCTTTATCGTGCAATGTTTACAGTGTTTGACTTATTCGTGATTTTTAAATGAGATCGACAGCAGACTATATTGCGAAACTCACCAAGGACATTGTAAACAGCATGAGTTTTTTGCAACTGTTTTCTTCTTAATAACTACTAAGTTTGGAGGGGCATTTGGAGCTGTTTTTATTGAGGATTTAGACTGATGCAAAAGGTCAAGCTTGTTTTCTTAAGGACAATACTTTACTTCCCTATTTTAAAAGTCACACAGCAGGTTTTCCATTTTTCAATAACTACTAAATCAAATTACTACCCCCAGCATACCATTGAGAAGAAGAAGCGGTTCTATAATTACTGTGCCTAGATTCCACCATACAGTGCCCTCTTTAGATCGGTGTGCACGACGCAACTATCATCAACTCAATCTACTAAGCATGTTGTTCTCATCGCTGTGGAAGTCTATCAGTCACCTCATAAACTCTATTTATCCTTAAGGGCTACAGTACTGCAACTGATAAGACCTTTGTAACATCTGTTTGTATGCTGCAGTGGGGCAGAATCTTTCAAACTCATCTTGGGATATACACATATTAGAGAAATGAATAGCTCATGAAGCACATTAATAAATATTAACTTTAATGCATCAAGGACAAATTAAGAAGGTACAGATGCAAATAATATATAACATAAGCCAGGTTTTATCTCCCACATCTCAAAAAATAAAATCTGCTTGTCACTGAGTTGCTAAGATGAGCAGGTAAAAGATCTAGATTATACAGAATTAGAGCTTGCTAAAAGTCAATTTGCAAATGTTACAAGACCTAACCTTCCATGTCCATCACCATCCAAGGGAGAAGCAAAATCAACGGAAGGATTAAATGCCCCAGCTGCTATGGCTGCCTTGGCAAAATGTTGAGCCCCTATAATTTTCCCATTGCAAAAAGACCTCTTAGTGTCAGAATCAACTTCACACTTCCCTCTGTACTTTGGTAGTGGACCATAAGGTTCTGTGTGTGAAGAGAAGCTGGGGTGATGAGGATAAATGCCCGAGTCGACAAAGCCAATCACAATGTCCTCTCCTGCCTTGTCATGCCCTCCTCCTGTCGGCCATACTCCAGTAGGAAGTCCCAGAAACTGTGGAGTGTGAGTTGTAAGTCTCTTCACCTTCCAATCTCTCTCCACAGATTTCACACCAGGGGCACGTCGTAGTATTTCCGCCTACTAATATATTGGAAGGCAATAAGTCCATGATACGCAAAAACGAAGGGACTACCATCCTAAAAGTCAGATACAGAGATAAATGAGGGAGCTTGGATACTTGGTTTCACCTGTTCAGGAGCAATGTGAACAGCAAAACCATTTATCAGATGGCGATAGCTGTAGAGTTTCTGGTAGGTTCCTCGATCAAACAGCATCCCAAGAAGCATATCATGTTTCTTCTCAAGGTGTTCAGCATAAGATGTAACCAATTCACTGGATGATAACCCATATCATGAGCCAAGGAGTAGAAAAAGATAATGCAACAATAGCAACCAACAAGTTCATCTGAGCAGGGGACTAGGCATGTCGTAGAAGGGTGAATGACATTCTGCTAATGAAGGAATGAATTGAGGTATCTCTTGCAAGGACAACTAATGAGTAATTGAGTTTATCTTTATCCTCCTTTGGTTGATTGGCAATATCTCTGTCAATGCACGACCTAATGGCTATGCATTACAGAATATTCGCCGACCATACTATAACAACTTAATGATTATGGATTTAATAAATTGGCACACCACAATGTAACAATTTACATCTGAAAAGATTGTTTCTAAAGTCGCTGCTAATTCCACAAAGCTCTGTTTCAACTATGCTTGATGGTAGAGAAATGCAATGCCAAGACAACGACTGCAACTGTGCAAGAGTGCATACCAATTATAACAAAGAGCCTTGACTGTCCTTTGGCTATGGCACAAACGCATGTAGATTAGTCATATCTATTTGCTAATGAGAAGCTTATAGAAATATGGCTAGGAAATAGTAGCATTCACAGGTAATGGTCAGAGCGCACAACAAAGCAGGATTGTACCCCACTTCATATGACCATAAATGAGATAACAGGCAACGGCTTGGGTTTATGGATATCAACTTTTCCAAAACAACAAACTACTCATAAAGTTTTATTTCCTTCCATCCTCTCTCCATACTGGTTCACAATCATATGCTCGTTGGATGAAAACTGGATCTAGAATATATTCAAGTTAGAGTTCCACGATACATTTTCGGTTTCTCTGCCTTCTAGTGAGTTTGCAATTGTTAAATGCTGATTGCTATTTAGAGTCAACCATTTAAATGATGGGGACAAAGTCGATAAGTTATTCGCTTAATAGTCAACAATGTCTATATCAACCAAACTCAGAGAAAATAGTTAACTATGCACATCATGAACTTCTAACCCATGCTATGACAATGATGATCCTTAAGTCAAGAACACGAATTAGAGGATATTGTTGTCAAATGTGGAATGCACATTCCAAGAAACACCATAAGTGCCGAGAATATGTTGAATGGCAGGTGCTGGTAAGATAAAGAGTACCTTGTAGTATCAATCTTCTCATCAGACTCGACCGCAGTTGCTTCAAAACCATTGACACCACCTTTGTAACTTATGACAGGCTCACCTTCAAGAGTCACAATATAAACTTCTGCCTTCGCAATAATTAGTAGAGAAGACAACAAGATAGTCCTAAATGCAAACTCCAAAGCTCCCATTCTCGTAGTTATTGCTTATTGCCAACTTGAGCGCCTCAAAATCTGCTTTAAAGAGTAGCAAACCAATAAATACAGTGAAGATATTGAGTAATCAAATGACAGCATGAGAAACACAGCCAACAACAAAAACACTTCGTGCTCAGAAACCACCACCGGTTCCTTCAAGTTTAGGGGGCTCTGCTATTTCTTGGAGAAGCAAGCATAAACCAGAAAGAGGTAACCCACCCAGGGTGAAAAATCTCGACAGAAGTAGCTCGACTGCGATATACAAAAGTTCGTTCAAGTGAAATCCAGAATCAGCACATGTGAAGAACCAGGTAATTCAGCACAAATGGCGCAGAAAGGAACTCGAATAAAACTGTTAAAGGAAAACCAATCCAATAAAATATTGTCAGCACCAAGCCGCAAGGATACCACTTAAGTCGAATCAAAACTCATTTTGGTAGCCGACATTACTCAACAGTGTGGATGCTAACAGAAAGTTAAAAACAAAAAAAACAAAAAAAGAAACACACAGAGCTTCTATTACTGGACACGAGGAATATGATACAGTCCACAGAGGAGCAAAACGAAAACAAAAACTACCAGGACAATGAGAAAAACTCACTTAGAAAGGAGATCAAATGACAAAAACTCAACGAAACACAGATTACTGCTTCGCACTGATCGCGAAGCAGTCGCAACCGAACTTGGAATCGGAAGACGACAAATTTCTAGTACGAGAGCACTCACAAAAGAGCTTCCGCCATCGCCGAATGGCACTGTTTTCCACCAACAGACCAAAATAAGAACGAAAATGGAGAAGCCGAACGCAACACAATCAAGCAGCAAAAGAAAAAAAAAAGGCAGCACTTGCAGGAACGATCCAAGCAAAGAACGACACGACGAAACTGCACATTCGCATTCCGCGCACGAAGCGATCGAGCACTCGACTCACATTGCTGATCTACCGACCGACCGAAACCGATGCTCCAAGCCGATTCCCGATCAACGCAAAAACCCGAAGCCTCACCCCGATCGCTGCTCAATCACGGCGACGTCAGCCGATTCAGCTCGGTTGCACGGCGAGCGGATTCAAGCGATGACGACCTGCATTGTCTTTCTCCTCCCTCGAGCTGGTGGTGGTTAGAGGAGAGAGTAAAGCGAGAGAGCATCTGCGAGCTTGAGTAAGACAGTGAGTGAACGAGGGAAAAGGCGGGGGGGTGGTTAGGGTTTCCGCTGTTGTAATGGAGATCAGACAAGGACGCCATTGTTTTCTCTCTCTCTCTTTCCCAAAGAGGAGTCCACCACCATGTGAACCATTTTTCAAATCTCTTTTAAATTCTTTTTTTTTTTTCTCCTCTCCCAAAAAAAAAGATGGCCGAAAATGTGTACGAATAAAAAAAAATAAAGCGACGCTCTGCGCTTTGCTTCCTGAAATTATAATTGGTGGGTTCTTCAATAAAGCAATATTAAAAAAGAATGTGCAACGGTAAAGTTCCCGCGGTATGCTGTCGGGGAAGTGGGTGAAGTTACGAGGAAGCCCTCGGAGAGCGATTGATGGAACCGAACAGAAAATGAAGCGAGGATATCACGTGATGGAGCTTTTTGGACACGAGACGTGCCTACATTTGATTTTGGAGGTTAATAGTACAAAAAGAAATTCAAAATCGATACATAGGTGCCATATCTATTTCAAATTTATTTAATATTATAATAAATCTCAAACTATTACATCTGTACGGAACCTGAAACCGCTCACCCCTAAGTACGCCTCATTTATTCCAAACTAATTTCACGTTATAAAAATTTCGAATCACCAAAGTCTTGGGTTGGGATATCACTAATTTTGGTGATTTAGTTATAATAGTTTGTAGCAAATTTGACATGAATGTTGAAGTTTAAGATTTTTTTATTTTTTTTTTGTGGCACAAAGATTAATTTTGGGTAAAGGTGGCATGGATACACCAATTTAGGACTTTTGGTGACACGAAATTTAATTTAGAGTAAATGTGGCACTGGTATACTAGTTTGAAATTTTTTTTGGTATTAACCCTTAATTTTAAGGTACTCTTACTAATTTTATTGGATAAAAGGCGTGTAAAATAAAATTTAAAACTCAAATTATTCACAGATAAAATTGTTTTTATCAAATTCAGAGGTTGAGCAGTCCCGAAAATTTTAGTGGAAGTTCTAAATCTTGGGAAAAAGGGCACTAGAAATAT